>OX090897.1:14897708-17297708 GCA_944319695.1 Tiphia femorata | reverse complement strand
GAAGACCTCTTTGTCGGAAGCACGAGTTCAGGTGAGGACACGATACAAGATATTAAACCTGTTCGAAGGGCAGATAAAGATTATTAAAGTGATAGCGGATTAGATTGGTGGTAGAGCGGGCGAGACTAGAATTGCAATGCCCTCGATTAAATAAGCAAGAAACAAAACAATTTTTTTCACGCACGTTACTACTTGATCACGAGCCTTCTAACGACCTAACTCGTGACTCTTAGGTTTGGTTTTCCAACAGACGGGCAAAGTGGCGTCGCCATCAGCGAATGAACCACTTAAAGCGCTCGCCGCCACCGCCGCCGCCACCGCCACCGCCACCGCCGCAGCAGCAGCAGCAGCCGCAGCCGCAGCCGCAGCAACGCTCCGGATCGGGAATGGAAATCGGCCGTACATCAGGCTGTTCCATCGGCGGCATGGGCGGCGAAAGTAGCGCGTTCCGCGCCGTCGTTACGACATCGTCCGCAGCGTCGAGGGATGCCGCGGACAGAAACGAGAGGATCGACAGGGTCGAGCCGATCACGGCGAAGCAACCTGAGAGGAAGCCTAGCGCGTTTCGCATGATAAGCCAATTGGTGGGCGACAGTTCCTCCGATCGGTCCAGACCATCCAGTCCAGCCTACGATCAGAGGCACGGCTCGAGTTTAGGACCGGGACCAGGCTCTGCTCAGAGGATAGACTTCGAGCCAACCGAGGACGATGACGAGGACGAGGAGATCGACGTTCAAGACTCGGATCAGGACGTGCCCGCCTCGCCACCCGTCGCATGGAGGGATCATTGGACCGATCAGCAACCGCTCGAATTAACTAAGCACGATCGTTGAGCGCAACGAGTAATCTACTCGCGGAGGTGTTTATCCCATATTCGGCCAGCTGAGTAAATGAGGGGATCCTGGGCACGTCTCTCGTTCGTTCGCGAGTGCAGGCCTGATTACAGCCGAGGCGCGGATGAGGAAATTCGAGAAAATTATCGTATTTGAGAATCGTCGGAATGTACCTAGATGGAATTTAGCAGTGCTTTCGTCTACCGATATTGCGTACATGGTTTCGGGCGAGACTGGAACGCATGGAAACCCAGGAGTGTGAAGTGTTGAGATCCTTTCGTTACCGAAAGTAAGTGAGGAATCGGTAATTGACTCGTTATGCACAATTGACGTTCACAACGGAGAACATAATCAAGGTATCACATTCATCGTCAATTACCTCCAGTCGACGAAGGACAGGTCGTTCACACACAGTATCTCGAGTGTATTGGGCATGGAAACAGCTGAGGGAACATTGGCAGTGGACGTAATTAATTAACATCTTCCAAGCTCAACGTCGCTTCTCGTTTGAGTCGCCCGCGCGTCAATAACATCGTGCATGAACAATCTAGACATCGGTATCAAGAGTATAATCTGGATCGACGAACCTTCGAAGGACTCGCAATTGCAATCATAGTAAAAATCGTTAAGGGCGAAAATCGCGCCACCGTACGGATCTTTAAATGTGCACTGAAGATTTACCCAAGATCGAGACGATCGACGGGATCACTGGAGCGAATCGAGAACCAGACGAAGTCTGTTGGCGTAGCGCCGACGATCTATGGTCTCCGTCCAGTGGCACACGACACACGCGCATACACACACATACACACATTTCTATTATCCCACGGACTTGCGGACGTACATCCGTACTTGGCTAATGTCTCTAGTACCTATAAAACTACTTACTACGATTACGAATCGATTAAACTACGATTACCGATAAGCGCCTACGAGTATTGCTGTGTAACATTAAAATGCAATATGATCAGTGTCGCTGTAATATTATTGTCGAATAGGACACGATACCGTGAATTAGATCACTGTGGAGTTAATTGCCTCGCGACAAATTCCCTCGCTCACTGCCGTCCTGGATAACTTTACCCTCCTCTTCTGCCTCTTCTACCGCCAGCAACCTATCTGCCCGAGAATTTGCAGGAATCTCCGTGGCGCGCGTGAAGTCGTACCTTAACGGCGCGCCTTCTGATGAAAAGCTGGCCACTAGCAGGAGGGTGTGCGCGCCGATGTACGAGGGCGTCGTTAAGAGAGCGCCAACAGAAAGGGAGCATAGGAACACACGGCCGCTCACTCGTAGGTAGGTAAAAGACATTAAATTCGTAATGAGTTCTCGGGCAGTTAAGCTCTCGTTCCAACGACTTTGTAGCCCGTTTACGCGAATACGCGAAACGATCCGGGACTCGTCGTTATTGGAGGAACGCGTGCCGAGATGGTGGCTGGTGGCCACTTTCTAATTACCACGCGAGGAAAATAGAAGATGAGTCACGATGGACCGTCCTAGGGGTAGTAGGGGGCTTTAGTTTCAATTAATTCGAGGTGCGCGTCGACGTCGATCCTCGGCCCTTGGAAGGCTGCTCACGACATCGCGGACCAGTTCTGTAACGCGTTCGAAGGAACCATTTCTAATATAATCGTTCGGAAGAAGCGAGGAGGCATCGGCGAGCACGAGATTCAGTCCGAAGGCGCGCGCGGCCGCAAACGAGGACGCTTCCATAAGCGTATCGAAAACGTTTCTGTTTCTCACCTTCTCGCTCGTCCACCTTCATTTCTACCTTTTTGCACCTTCTCCTCCTCCTCCTTCATCTTTTCTCGTATTCCCGTCCCTTCCTCGGGAAGTCTCCCTCGTCGTCGTTCCCGTTTTCTCGCCTACTCCCTCATTCACGCCATTTTCTCTTTCTCGCCACCTCCTTCGCATCTCCTCGTCCCTCGTTGTACCGGGCGCGAAAGTAACAAGAAGCGCGCGACGCGAGGGCCTCATCGACGATTAACTCGAATCTACGGTTTCGTCGGGCTCGCAAATAAGGAATCTGCCGCTGGAAACTGGTTTCGCCCCGGCGACACTCTCGCTTAAGGTGCGAATCGGCCGATAGCGGATTGTCGGTGGTGGTGGTGACGGTGGTGGTGGTTGGTGAGGACGAAAACACCGGATCCGCCAGCATTTCGGATATCGTGGTCCCCGTCAACGGTTAGCGCGACTACCTAATTTATGGCCACTGCTCGGCGCTCGGGATCGGGGGATATGCACGCGGGACGGAGGATGAGAGAGGAGACGGAGGGAGAGCGCTCGACCGCGAACGGAAGGCAGTCGAAGGGAGGCGGATAGAGACGGGAGAAGAGGAGCTGCTGAGAAAGAGAGGAGAGAGCGGCTCGGTGGTTGAGAGAGCGAGGGAGAGCCGGTAGGGAATCGAAGACTCCGGAGAAGGACGGAAAACGGATCAGCGGTATTGTAATGCGAACAAACTTGCCAAAGGCATTAACACCGGTGGTGGCTGAGCGAGCGGTCGTCGGCACTCCCACCATAAAAGAAAGAACGAGCGGCGGAACAAGGGAGGAGAGCGCACGCACGAGCACCCGAGGAGCACGAGAGAAAGGGAGAGAGAGAGAGGAAGGATGAGCGCGATGGTTCGGAGAGAGCGAGATGGAGACGACGATGGTAAAGGGATGGAGAACGGAGAGCGAAGAGGACGAGCGAGTGAAGCGAGTGGAAAGGAGTAAGAGCGCGCGGTGAATAGTCCTGGAAGAGGGCGAGAAGGGTAAGAGCTCGGTGGAAGCGAGAGAAGGAGGGAGATAGGAGGACGTTCGGGCACATTCAGGCAGTCGAGCCACGAGAAACGAGAACGTAACAATTACTATCTGGGACCGATCGGTACGGTAAGATTAACGATCTTACTCTTACCAGGCACGTCGGGCCCGTCTCACCCGCGATTGCTCATGGGAAGAGTGAGGGGCCAACGTTAAAGTCACCTCCTCCTTTACTCAATGAGATATTGCCTGCCGAGTGAGCGCACCTTTTCGTGCCCGGTAAATCGCGGGCGCAAGAACGCGTGAACGGAGTGTCTCCCTTTCTCTCGTCCTTCTCTCGGTCTATATCTCGTTCCTTCGTTCTCCCTCTCGCCACGGTGACCGGCCACGAACTACCTCTGCGTATTTGTCGATGCGTTCTCGTCGTCGCGAACGAGGAAAATAAAGTGGCGCAGGGGTTACCGGTGGGAATGAGACGAGCCACGTATCGCCGTGCCTTGTGGTGGAGGACGAGCATCGATAAGGCGCTCGTTTAAAGGACAAAAGCGGGAGCGGACGATAGGACTTATCGCGCGGATAACCTCTTATTCGAGTTACGAGACTGTGGAATTAATGCCGCTGGATTTGACGCGATGCGAAACTTTTATCGGCCATATGGATTATCCGGCGTCGCGGTTGCCACTGCCGCACGCTCGAGGCCACGTACTTCCACGGATTCAATTATAAATCTCGCTGCTGCGTGCTGCTGTCACTGTTAACGCGATCGATATCGTTCGCCGAGATCCACGAAAGGGAAAAACGATCTCGCCGAGATCTTTCTTACCTCGTCCCGCGCGCCTTCAGTTTGGGATTCGGGCGAAACGTGAGAGACGAAGTAGAAGAGGGGTAGGTAAGGTGTAGTCGAGGGGTTGGCGGCGCCGGAGGACGGCAATAATACGCGAGAAATCGTGAATTAGTGAGCGTCTTTTTGAGCGTGCGGACGGAGAAAAGGAGTGCCCCGATGATTTCTCGCCCAATTAGAGTCGACCGGGCTATAAACTTCCCCTACGGATAAGATAGGACTCCGGTTTTCTGTGTTCCTTCCGTGGCGGTGGAAAGGTGAGGTAGAAGGGGCTGTAGGCAGAGGACCCTGATGCGATGGGATGAGACTCTTAATGTCCCGCATCTTTAGCCCGGAAGCCTTCCAGGTCACATATAGGCATGGGGAAGCGTAGCCAACGGAGAGTGACGGGCGGTAGTAGAGCGAGAGGACAGAGGCGGGAGGATAGAGGCGAAGAGGGAAGCACTTCGGAGGACAAGAGGAGAAGCGAAGAGGAGTGGGTGGAGACCACTGGAGGGAGTCGATGAGACGAAGAAAGAGAGAGTGTACCTGAGCATTCGGACGGAGCTAATTGGCTCGTCCACTGCCCATTGAAACCGCCGTCCCCGTATCGGTCTGGATCCAACGGTGGAACATATACGCGCCAACGCTTCGGGACGATCAATTAAACGAAAATGGCTCGAAGATATCACCCTCGAACAGACGTTCTCGCACCGTTTCCACAAGCCTGGCTAAAATCAACGGAGCGCTTACCCCTCGAGGGACGAGGAGCAAAACGACGCTGAGCGGAGGCTTCGATTTGTCAAGCCGATTCAGAGAACGAAGATATCCTTGGATTCGAATGAGATCCCAGAGATTGGACGGAGAACGTTATCGATTTCGTAAAATTATTCATTCGCCTCTCGTAGAATTTGCGTAATGTCCTTCGACGTATCCTTGACTATCGATCGACCATAATCGCATTATATCGGAGTGCGCTCTAGGCGCTCTAACCTATCCGTTACGTGGACTCGTGCCACCCGTGTGCCGCCCGCAAACTCAGGCTACCGGGCAATCGACACCCGCCACGAGGAAAAAAATCATTAGCCTCCGCGTACACTTTCGTCTCGCATAATCGGTTTCTCGGTTTCTCGGCTTCGTGCGGGTACGCTCCTCCAGGGCGTAATACAGAATTTGCCATTTCCTCGTCTCTCCTTCATCCCACCGCCCCCCCGTTTCTCGCGAGCTCCACCAACCCTCTCGCGTCGGCTCTCCTAAAACCTCGCGTGCAACCTGCGTGTACGCGGCCTCGCTCGCGCGCGGAGTACCCTCGGCGCGACCGAGTGTACGTACGCGCGCGCGCGTGCTTTTGTGCCCTCGCGTGTCTGTAGAAGTGCACGTAGGGCCGGGAAGCGAAGTAATGGCGCAGAAGCCAACTCCTACTACTCTCGCGACCTGAAATGAGCCGACTAGGATGGTGTCGACGTGATGTACAGCGACAGGGTCGATAGCGTTACAAGAGCTACTAACCCTTCTCCCTTGCTGTCCCCTCGGTCCGCTCGCTCTTCTCTCCTTCTCCGCCTTCTCCTTCGCATCCACCACCTCCACCTCCGTCGCCTGTTCATCCTTGTCGTCCTCCTCTTTCCGCTGCTCCTTCTTAGCCAGGCCTCCGTCTCACCCCCTTCTCGCCCTTTGCTTCTCCAGGCTCGACGTGTTCCGACGCATCAGCGTGTAAAGCACGCTCTCGTGGTCAGACCAGGGCTCTCTCCTCGTCTCTCATCTCTCTCTCTCTCTCTCTCTCTCTCTCTCTCTCTCTCTCTGTTTCTTTCACGCTTTCGCAGTTTCTCCTCCATCGCCGTCTTTAATCCTCTTTTCCTCCGTATTCCTTCTCTCGCTCCGTCCTTCTCACTCTCCCGTCCCTCTCCTTTCTCGCCGTCGCGTCGCTCCTCACGGATACCTGCATCCGTCGCGTATATACGCGCCCCGACGAGCACGTAGCGGGCGAGAGAACGCGCTGACTATCTGGCCACTAACTTATTATCGGAGACCGCCATTAGCATGTTTATAGAAGTGACCGTGCGACATGCATACACCCGTGCCGCGGTGCTGCCCCTCGGGCTCGGACCTTTTGTATTTGTGATCAATTAGACGACGTCGCGCGCAGCCCGGGAGTGGAACTACTTCTGGGGATACGCCTATCCGTGGAATGTCACAGCTTATTTCGCTCTTTCTTTCTTTCTTTCTTCTCTTTTCTTATCGTCCCCGTCCCTCCCCCGCTTTCCTGTTTCCTCTCGTTTCTCTCGTCGTTTTCTCTCCTTTTCACCACACGCCTCCCTCGAACCATCGTCTCTCACTCTCTCTTTCTCTCTCTCTGTCTTTTTCGTCTCCACGAAACCCTTTTGTAAAGCCCTCTCTCGATTACTATCGTTCCGATCCCAGGCGGTTGGCATACAAATGATTGCGTTATCGACTACCCTACGTTCTCCGGTTCGGGATGATAGCTCGTCTCGGAGGCCGTGATCCCCCTATCGTTCCCAATAATTCGAGTGCCCGGCCGATCGGGTAATTCATTAGTCCCTGTGCAAATTCCCCAATGACTTCGCTTTACAGTTACGAGGCCGTTACGAGGATACACGATAATTAAATTTGGAGAAGCCGGGAAGAAAGGGTGAGTTTGAGTATTCCGCGTGGGCGAACGATGGGACTGCCTCTTCCACATTTTAATCTCCGTGAATATGCATCGAATTTCGTGAGACGCGTTTTCCAAGAAATTAGCGATCTACGTCGCGCGGAGCCCGCTTTAGAAAATATTCGTGCGTTTGGCCGTGCTGTTGGGACGCCGGTCGCATTCTCGTTTAAAATTCATCTCCCTTTCTCTCTCTTCCTCGCGTGGCAAAGGCGAGGATTCCCGAGGTGCCCTCTTCTGAGAAACCTTCCTTTCCTCGACTGCTACGCCGCCGCCGCCGTCGCGATCATTTACATCATGTCAAAACGATTTTCACGTTGGGCCAAGAGTCGCGAGACAATCGTGCGTAACAACACTCACAAATGCATCGGCTCTCAATAACAAAGGAGGCGAGCGACGGACGTAGGTAGCGAATCGAGGGTGTATTGTGAGACTCTTAATTACCGGCTGCTTCGACCTCTCTCTCCCTCTCTTTCCCTCTCGAACTTCCACCACCTCTGTTCTCTTTTCCCCTCTATGCACCTCCTGTGGCCACGACGCCCATAGTAGACCTCTCGCGTTTTTTTAACGAAAGACGTACCGGACGAGAGGCAAAATTCAACGAATTAGCAATTCTACCAGTGTCCCGATTAGCCGCGTCACGACAACCTCGTCACGGCACCGCTGTCGGATTATTAAATGTGCAACGTGAAAACGTACATGCGATCGAAGCTCCAAGCGCAATGAAATTTCTCGTTCATCGTTTGAGCAAATATCCCTGTTTTTCCGTTTATTCGTCAATTTTGTTCGCAACGATTCACTAGTCTTTTAGGCCCCTTTTTGCCCTTTAATGGTAGGCGTGTTAGTCAGATCTTTCTCGTTTTCCAACGGAAGACTATCGTGAAGGTTTGTTAACTGCAAATGGAACATTCGTTCTACTAGTTTCTCCATAGAGACCGTTAAACCGATACTCTCTCTTCCCGATCGGGATAGATTCGACTGACGTGCCCTTATGCATTATTCGTCGCACGGGGGATGCAAATCGGAACGATCCCTCACAACGGCGCGACGCGCGACGATGCGATCTATGCCACGTGTAATGTCAGCTGACTGATTGCCGTCATATATACGCCCGATGGATTACCGCAATCGTGTTCGTGACGCGAATCCGAAGGATCATCTAAATAGGTACCTCGATAGTGCCTCGTGTAAAACATCGGTGATACGAGAGCGGAGAGGTTGAGATGGATCGGACGAGATCTTCGAGGAGAAAGGAATCCGAGGAGCGAAGGCAATTGAGACGTTGGGAAAATTGAGAAGATTAAACTTTCTAACCTGAGAAATCTTCGAAGGTAGAGCTATTCCTTCGTAGGAGTCTTCAATAATCGAGGAAATTAGAGCCCAGAAGGTCTACCAATTGAAAAGAGTACAGTACCAATTAAGGCAAAATTCATATAGGACAATTTTCCTTTACCCGTCGATTCTTTCAATCAATTGATATCCGATATATTTCCATACTCGCGTGAAATGGTCGTTTAGCAAAAACACCTATGAAATTAAAAATCCATCGCCGGCAGACCTCAAGGATACGAATAATCGCGAAACTTTGACGAATAATTTATCGATCCTCGGCCTATCAGCGTACGAAACATCGGCAAAGTACAAGCCCTCTGTCCTTGTCTTTAACGAGAATCCGTTATCGCGATACGCGAAAATGGATCGATCTGGTCACGCGATCGTTAATCAAGATCGTCATTGTAGAGAACGCTTGGGACAATCCTTGAATCTGCCGCGACCTTGGGGCCAATTCGATTCAAACTCGTGGCCGGAGTCACGGGGGCTCTCGGTTAGAGAGAGAAAATGAAAGCTTTTGATGGTCAAGGATCGGAAAAAGACCCAATTATACGAAGGCATTGAGTATCGGGGTATGGCTAGCTCTCTTGGATCTACACGTGGATCAATTTATACGAGATTCGCCGAGTCATCTAAATTGGATATAACTAGCCTCGGAGCAGCGAGCGAGTGACTCGAGAAAGAGGAGAGATATAGCTCGGGGATTAATACCAGAAGCGAGCCGTGAATCATAATTGCCTACGTGCCTATGCAGGATGGGCACACAATTCATTCGATACGCGAACGTTACTGTGAAATTAAAAGATACTCCAACCCCGTTGCAAATAGCCGGCCGAACAAAGATGGTGATCATTCGATTATTATCCGCAGGAAGAATATGCATAAGCGCGTTTATTGCACGGCCTCCAGCCTCGGTGATATGCACCCTGACTGATTCGAAGAGCAACCGTCCTTCTCGCAACCGATCGTCTCATCGGACGCGCGCAGCGAAGCGATCGATGTACCAAATTTTCTTTTACTCTCTCCCCTTCCTTCTTTCTCTCACACACCCCCCTCTCTCTCTCTCTGTCTCTTCGTTTGTCCTATCATAAAAATCCGCGTCTCCTAAAAATTCGCACGAGGAAATCGAACCCTCGTTGGTAAACGGCACGACGAACCTGCTTTTCCAGACAGAGAGTCCTTCCGCCTAAAGAGTATCGGCACAGGGGTCCTTCGGTGAGTCTCGGTCAGTACGGGGTATGGCTGGTAGCTGGCTGTAACACAATGTTCCAAGTGGTTCTCCATTTCCTTGCCCATCGTTCGCCTCCGTATTCTCTTTGGCCCTTTTCCTCCTCCTCCTCTCCTGCCACCTCCTCCCACGCCGTCTCGCTGGGAGTTGTGGAGTCACCGTGGAGCCATTATCCCACCGGCAAGTGGGTTTATTAGGAACGCAGCGGGGGTGGCCTCCGGGTAAGACCGACACCAGCAACACAACAGCAACCGAGAATCGGTCAGGCTCGTTACCCGCCTCGCGATCGTTTTTTCTATCCTCGCCTCGTCCGTTCACCAGCCCCCTAAACTACCTCCACCGCACCTTCCGCACCTTCCGCACCTTCCGCACCTTCCGCACCTTCTGCACCCTCGACCTCCACCGCCCCCTTCGACGCGCCGTCCCCATCCTCTCCACCTTCTCTCACCATTATTACGAACAATTATTAATGGCCGACGGGCTTTCGCCTCGGCTCGTCAGCCCATCGAAAACGATCGAGCCGCGAAGTGAGAAGCTGTCGGGTGCTACCGGTCAGGGTGGACGCCTCGGCTAATTTGTTCGCCGCGCTGCTCCCCGTTCCATCTCTCTTTCTTTCTCCCTTTCTCTCTTCCAGTCTCCGCCCGCCACGGCAGTTCGATGGTTCGATCGCGCATTCAAATTTCTTTCGAATCAGGTTTCGGTCGTATTTCATCGTTTCCTTTCCTTTTCTCTTCTTTTTCCTCGTCGAAGGATACAGTCGGAGGGAAAACGGATCTCGACGATGCAAATGCAAATCTAATGAGCGTGCTCCCGCGAAGTTTTCGACGATCGTTCGTTCTCTCCGTCGACGAGAGGGCGGTCTCATAGAGCGAGGTAAAAAGTAATTCGCCCTGGCGAGTCACACGCTTCCGGGGTGACTACCCGTGCGGAAGAACGTCGGTGGCACTAGTGGCGAGCAAGCGCAACGACGGCGACTACCAAACGAAGTGAGAAACTGTCAAGGGGCACTACCGGGGCCCAGCGGGTCTTTAAACTTTTGTGTTCCACGAGCCGGAATCTCGGGTATGGACTTATCGACACGCCGATACATGTCGACACGACGAGCGACGACGGTGCCGGGCAGAGGCGAAAGAGGAAACGGTAGCCGGCCGGCGTGCACACCGTGTGGACAAGAGGAGAGGGGTAAGGAGCCACGGAGGCCGAGGGTAGACAGTGATAGTCGGTTATACGCCAAACGTCGGCCGTGCGCAGTGGCCGGGGTCTCTCTTCAAGCTTGGTTGGCCATTGTTGGCTGAGAAAACATGAACAGGAGATCGAAGTCGTCGAGAGAGTGGAAGCGAGACGGAGAGGACCCGCAACGAAGGAGAAGGAACGACGGAGCGGGATATCCCGAGATGGAAAGGTAGGGAGAGGTGGAGGACGGTGATGATGATGAGAAGAAGGAAGAAAAAGGGACGAGGAGGGAGCGGGAGAGGAGTGGACGCGGAGGCGAAGGCATTGTTCGCTTCTTGGCCCCGGCGGAACCCTCCCGCTGCGCAAGTTATTTGCCACGATCCTCCTTCATGATTTTTACTCTAATTTGTAACGACAGGGATGGAGCACGCGAGCTGCATTCCTCCTGTCTCCCTCTTCTTCGCACACCTCGCCCTCTTCTTCTCTCTCCTTCTCTCTCCCTACTTTCTCGCTTCGCTTTCACGTGCCGATCGGCAGAATCGTTTTGAGAGCCACCACTACCATCGCTACCGCCTCCAACCTCCTCTCTTCCGCCCCTTCACCACCTCCTCGTTCTCCACCTTCCGCAGCTTCTTCTTCCATATCCTTCGCCTTCTTCTTATCCCCGTCCATTCTTCGTCCCTTTCTTCGTCTCCGCGCCATCCTCCTCTGCTACCTTTTCTCGCTCCTCCTGCCGCTCGTCCTTCTTCAGAAAACGCAGAGGTGGAGGATCGAGAAAGCGAGTCAAAGAGGAAGAAGTTGAGGAGGAGAGAGAAAGAGAGAGAGACAGGGAGAGAGGGAGAGAGAATGGAGGGAGGAAGAGAGGTGGACAATGGGGTCCCTATGATTTCGGTAGCGGTGTTTTTTGTCAGCGCCAACAAGAGCCTGCCACGGTTAGGCCTTGATCGATGGCTGAACTTAGCTGAGTAAGCCTCCGTTTAATTAATTCTTTAATTACTTTCCTGGCCCCGTCAATGAGGGGATCGCCTCGATTTCAGATCTCTGATACGGATACCCAGTGGGTATATTCCGGGTACGGTAGCCCCCTTGAGCTTAGGTGTGCTCCTTGTAACGTCGTGATAGCTCGTCGATGGTAATATACCTTCCACATCCTTCCGAATCACTTTTCGGCCGACTAAACCGTCATCGAACGATATAATACGTGCCATCGATATTCACGCGTGCTCCCGCGGAACGCGACCCGGTTGTTGAACCCGCGTGACCACGCCGATCCAGTAGTGACCACGGCGAGAAAGAGGCGCACGGTCACAGTTGGTACGATTTTTCGATCACGCTGCACTTGCGACGATCGACGAGGATCAATCGGACGAGGAATCGTCGAGGTTTTAGTATGTAAAGCGATGGATATCTCCTGCCACGGTGAAAACAAGTGCTCCCTTCGTGCATCTCCCGACGATCCGTCAGTGCGGTCAGCGCGGAAGGGCCCCAGAGCGGCCCCGAAGAAAGGGGATACGTCGTAAAACTCCACGAGGTAGTCGATCATTGTTCTTGGATCACGGGCCATTGCACCTCTTCCATTCGCCTCTTCCTCCTGCTCCTCTTCTCCCATCTTGGCCGATGTTCGCCGCATCTCTCAACGATGGTATTCGATCTGTCGTCGAGGGTACATATAATCGGCAGGTCGCGCGACTAATTTTTACAGGTCCGAGATTATAAAATACGATCGAAGCCTCTCGAACGCTTGGAGCAGCCTTCGCGGAATTCTAATCGTCGTTCGTCCACGGCCGACTTCACCGTCCAGCACCTTGGATCTTCCGGGACCAATTTATCAGTACCTCGGGCTAACGCCTCGCGGAACGACGCGCGGCATGTGTGCGGTGCGCGACGTCTCTTGAGCATCTTCCCGTGACTATACATATAGGCTTACATCTTGCACCATAGCTCGTCCCCTCGGCGACTAAAGGCAATCCGACACCCGGAGCACCGCTTGAACATAGGTAGGAGAGGTGTCGTCGCAGCGCGAATACAAGGACACGGGCGTTACACTTACGCGGTTACACTTACCTGGCGAGAATTAGCGGCAAAGGTGCGCGCACTGGCGGCGCACCCATCGACTCGCTTATGAGCACGTCCTACGAAAGAGAGGCGGGTTCATCGCGAGGAGCGAATAGCACGAGTGTTGCGATAACGTCGCGACGTTCATCGCGTCATTCGTTCCTCCTCTCGCACTCGTAGGGGCTCTTAGTGCCGGGCGAGATCGCCGCTCGTTGCTGGGAAGTGCGTCGAAATCATCCGCAACGAGGGTGAGACGAAGCGTGGTGCGAGACTCATTGTCTCTCTTCTTCTTTCTCACACGGTCACGCTCTCTCTCTCTCTCTCTCTCTCTATGCCTCTCTTCTTCTGTCCATTTCTCTCTCAATCGTGGAGGCGTACGTGTGCGAGCGCCAGGGCGAGCAGTGTTCGTGGTCTCGGGGCTAAGGAGGCGTTAAGAGGGGCAGCGTCGTAAAATAAGGCGGCGACGTGCTAGATACGACCTCACGGTGCATCGTAAAATCAGTCGGTGTCGGTGCACCGGCATAATTCTTCGGCCACTTCGGACTCGAGAGTTTCGCGACCCGGTAAGTATAGTGGGAACGGAAAGGTGGGGTGCAGGAGGGTGGAAGAACAGGAAGATAGAAACACGCCGAGAAGGCGAGATGCGCGACGAGGAGGATGTGGAAGAGGACGCGGTGTAGGAGAGTCGCGCGCGGCCAAGGAATCTTGGAAGGGAACGTTGTGAAGGTGGTTGATCGTTATTATCGAGGGGAGAGAATATTTTGATTCATTCGTGGGTACCATGTGTCGAAGATCCGCGAGAAACTTCGTGGCCCCGTCGATATTTCGAAATTTCAACGTCAATTTTACTGCCGCGATTGGGGAACCGTTTATAGCGTCCGAGCCAAGGTATCCGCATTCGATGCCAAGGTAGAGAGTAGCAAGGTAGAAGGAGGAATTGGAATCGGCAGAATTCGAGGAAGTTACTGCTCGGTCCCTCGTTTGTTTCGATTTGGTGTGGCAGAGGCAGACGGCACGCAAACGTCCGTATGAACTCGACGAGAGGCGTCGAGGGCGTTAAGGGGAACGGACAGCATCGTAAAATTAGGCGAGCCGTGGAACGGCGCCACGTTTGCGCTCAGGGATACGCGACATTACCGCGCGCAAGCTCGTAAAATTAGCCAATGTCGGCCGCAGGATGATACCCCGGTTACGACAAATTTTATGCTGACCGCGTGGACCAGCCGCGGAGCAATTTACCTATATCGTTGCACTCTCGGCGAACAAATCGCAGAACCAACGTAACACGCTACGAATGAGCATGGCGTCGTTTACGAGATTCGTACACGAGGTTCGACGATAATTACAGCGCCACTTTCCACGTTGCCGATCTAGCAGACCGCCACTTTGGTATCTCCGGCTCATCGACAGCTCCCGGCATCCGACTTCTCGCTCTTCCAATCGCGCACCGAATTCCTACCAATTGCGATCCACCTTGAAAACGTTCCGATCACCGCTTGCGGGCACAGGGGTCCTCGCATATCAGCGCACCGCGGCCCACCGAGACGACAGCTCCATCCAACCGCGGAAAGAGAAACGCGATGCGGGGGCGGGCGCGGGCAGCGGACGAGCGCAGATGTCCGTGAAAAGGCAACGAAGGAAGCGACAGTTTTGATAATCGGTGCTCACCGTCCTCGCATGATGCCGACGTCGAGTGAGAACGAGAGGGAGGAATCCTCGTGTCCTTCTCGACGAGGTGATCTCGGAGATAGGTAGACCGCGGAGCTACGGGGATGCTCGTGTTCGCGCGCTCTCTTCCTGCTCATTCGCTCTTGATCCTTTGGTATCTCTACCATGTGCCGCGCGCGACTCTCGAGACACGCCCTTCGATTGCCAACGATTCGTATCGCTGCTCGATTAATCCGTGCCCTCGCGGCGACGGACGAGGGACATCGCGTATCGCAAGAGAAATCCTGACACGCCGAACACGCGATCGCGACGGTGCCGGCGACCGGCACCTAAGTCAAAGCGGATTCTGAGCGCATCTTCGCGAATTGTAGAGAGGGAGCTGATAATGGTGCGATCGGCTTCAGTCGGCGCCTAGCAACTATCCTGAGCTGTGAAGCCGACTTGGATATATCTAAGTGGAGTAGGCATCGAGTCGACTAGAGAAATCCGAGGTACCATCCAGCGCGAGTGAATGAACGAAGATTTGGACGCGAAGAGGAGCACGATTGTGTTCTCACCTTCTCTCGTTCTCCTTTCTCTCTAGCTCTTCGGGCCACGCGAGAAAAATCGTCGGATCGTTGGATCTGGGGATCGCATGCACGGTGACGGGATCCCCGATGCTGCCAAGCCGAGGAGAGTTTCATGCCTCTGCGAAGCGGCTCTTCTTCTTCCCTCCTACCCCTGTTGTCTCCTATTCTCTCCTCAACGTCCGCCAAGTCTTTCATCCTTCTCCACCTCGTCCTCCATTCTACTCCTCCGTGGTGCACGCTTCCTCTACCCTCTTTCTCTCCTCGTCCCTTTCCTTAACCCCGCTCACTCTTCTCTCCTCCTCAACCCCTATCGGGCCGTTCCTGTTCGCGTTTGCTTCGAGCTTGCGTGCCAGTCAGCATTGGCAAGTAATTTCTTGCACGCAATTGCCCGCTACTGGAATTGCCTGGTAGGCGACCTCAGTCCGTCAGTCATTTACTTTTTAAATCGACCCTACCTGCCTGCCTGCCTGCCTGCTTGCCCGGCTGCCTGCCTACCTGGCCGACACGCGTGTGCAAGCAGAGACGGCTCCGCGGCACGCGGAATTTCCCGGCATCGGTAGCCTCCGCGATACACAATGTGCACCGATGTCGACGCTATCGAGGGTATTTCGTGCGTAACCGAAAAGGGCACGACGTTTAATCGATTGTAAGAGTCGAGCATTCGATAGGTAGCTGCGAGCGTCTCTGTTCAGCGATACCCATCGGTAACCTGTAATCACGCGAATCCACCAACTATCTGGACACGACGGCTCGCCGATGCATCGAATGAAGAAATCCTTCCTCCTTCGACGTCTCCATGCTCGTTTTCGAGCGTAAACGGGGGTCCGTTCCTCGGTACCGTGGACGCTGTAGATCGTGACTGAGAAGGTCGCTGTCCTCCAATGTGAGCGTCCCTCATCCGCCTAGGCGCAGCTCTAATCGCGCATTCCGTTTTCTCGTTTCTTTCCCGATCATCGACATCCGATCCAGTTATGGTGGACCACGGGGACCGACAGGCATTACGATATGATTTTAAAATGCTAAAACTGGGCGACGTTTCTAAGGATGATTCTTAAGAGATCACCTCCCTGGATGCACGAACCGAGAAGGAATTATTCTTTGAAACCTCAGATACCAATGACGAATAATTGTACGTTCGACGGACCGGGTACGTTTGCATTCACGCACGACAACCCGCTCACGCCGTTGCCGATACGCCAATCGTCGGAAGAGGGAAGCGAGAGAAGCAAAATGACTATATCTTAATCATCTCTTGTTAATGCCTTTCTAGACCGAGCGTGCCGTCGGACGTGGGAACCTACCTCGACCGGCGGAAAAGGATAAGCGGATCTCTTCTGAGGGATGGCGAAGGAAGGAACAGAGGCAACGGTGCTTTCGCCAGGTATGGGTCGTCCGAAGGCATTCCACAAGTAGTAATGTGATGCGATAATTTGATGGACACGCGTGGATTGGTAGAAGTGCTCGCCTCGGAAGGGAAATTATTGTAAAGAATAAACCACGGTTACCTTTCGTATTCACCATTATAATAATTTAGGTGCTCGCGATATTTCTTCGGTAGCCTCGTGTTTTCCTTCTACCTGACAAGCCAGCGTCGATACGAGGAATTAACCGCAACTTTTCCGGCTCCAAGACCATTCGTTACGGGAGAAATCAACTGCAACTTTTCTTGCTCGACAATCATTCGTCACGAGAGTAATCAGCTGCAACTTTTCCTTCTCCAAGAACATTTATTAGACACTACGATCGATCGCAGTGCGCTTGTAAAATGTGAAGGTTTTCGTCCTCTTCTCAGGCACTTCGCGTTCCACGAAAAGCAAGCAGATCGCGTCGCCTGCTGAGAGATTCATCCCGCGGATGGCAACTCGTGCGAGCGCCGCGTTCTCTCCGACATCATCCTGCGAGGCGTACGCATGACAAATGGAGGCGACATGGCTCGCACGTCGAGCGTTATCGACGAGCGTTACATGAGCCGCGACAAGAAATTTCAAACACTTGGAAACGTGCGCCGGTGAAGCCATTCGACGGCAAAGGTGGCCGTCGCGGCGCTTATCGTGCGTCGCGATGCACCGTCGAGCGCGTCCATTTTGTTCTTCCGCGGATGATCCACGGATGGCGCCACAGTCCGCTCCGGCCAAAGGTCACTTCGTCTCCTACACCACGACGATTCGCTCCGACACATTGGCGATACGAGCGTAAAGAGGGTCCGCTGATAAGGAAACTCACGTCAACGATAATCTCGTAGAACGCCGGCTCTACGATCTCTCTGTCTGTCTCTCTTTCTTTCTCACAGCCTTTCTTTCTTACTATCTTTCTCTCGCTCTTTCTCTCTCCCTCTCTCTCTCTCTCTCTCTCTCTCTCTCTCTGTAAAAATTACGTCGTACTCCATGACAGCTGTGACTCTTCTTACACGTGCCGTTACTCGCGACTACAAGATAGAGAAAATTAAACCATTCGTCGTATTCTCGCTTTGCCTTATCGTCACATAGTGGAAGTTCCACCGGAAATAACACTCGTCTTATCTGGTATCGGGAAGAAGAGTTTACGTAGCTCATGGTTTGTTTTCCACGAGTTCGTCACGTACTGGGTCGGTAGACGTGGTTCCAAATTTTTCCAAAGATTGCATTGACCTTTGGCATCACCCTTGGGAATCGAAGTGCCCCTGAACGATCAAACCCTTCGCCTGTTGCAGCGTCAGAATTTTGTCGGTGATCGTAAGATCGCATCATCGACACGATGCGACGTGAGAAAAATGGACAAGAAGACGCGCGTAGGGTGCCTAAGCACCTGGGGCTCCAGGGCGCACGTCAAGAACGGGGCTGATGTCGTCGTAAAAAAGCAATCTCGCTGACGAATCGCGTTCTGCTCTCGGCTACGAGCTACTCCGATTCCCCAGTTTAAAAAGCATCGGCCAGTGAATGTAAAAGTGTTCGCTGACGCGAGAAAATGCTCCGTAGTTTTTCACTGGCCCGATAGAAGCTTGATGAACGTTTGGATGAAGGTGTCATCTGAGGTTATCGGCGAATGACTCCTCGGGGGATCAAACACGATGAGGCAGGAGCCGCGCGCCTTTTGCGACTAGTTGATTCGAAAGATGCTCACGCGTAGGACGATTCTCCTTTTGGCGTTTCTCGCGTTCCTCGCCCTCCATGGCGTTTCGGCCTGGTCCTTTCGGGATGTCGCGCAGCGCCTCGACACGATGATCGAGACGCAAGCTGAAGCGAACGCACCCGCAAATTTGGAACTGCAAACGGAGAGAAGTGCGAACGATTTACACAACAAGCATAGGAACCTTCATGAAAGCTGGATCATAAAGGCGCCGATGAGGAAGAAGCCTACGGTTTGCAAGTCCGGCCAATTGCCCGATCAGCGGGGCAAGTGTAGGACGGTTTGGTAAAACGACACGCTGGAGATTGGAAGCGGACAAAGAGAGAAAAGGTACGCCATTTAGAATCGAGTAAGGGTAAAGACGGAAGACAATTTCGAAACGAAGATAGGGATTTTACGCCATACGCGTACGTACGTTGTGCAATGAATTTTATGGAAGGCTGTAGATAAGGCGTAGCATAGAGATCGGGTCCTATATACAACACCGTAGATTAGACCTATTCTTCATTGTCGAATCCGACGTGAATAGGGCGTCTCCATAATTGCATACAGGATGCCACGATAATCCCGCCTGTCTCCACGTAGCGCAACCCCTGAGGCGACGAGCGACCATTCGCGACTGTCCACTGATAAGGTTTCTAGTTTCATTCGGTCCTGGCCTCACCGATAAGACAATCGCGCGAGCAGTTTCGAGTGCAAGGTCAAATGAAAATAGCTCCGATCCAGATTCCTCGGAGAACGTTTACAGAACGTTTGACGATTCGAGTTACACGATGAAACAGCGATAGACCGCGTTCAATGTTTCGTCGATCGTACGTCGATACCTTCGTCGAATAAACAGATTTCTTCCAATATGCGCACTCGTATTTCCCGGTCAAGATTTTCACTCGACGTATTCTCGAGAAAACTGCTACTGCAATGTACAGAAATTTCCTGGCAGCGATTAGCGGGACCGTGTCTCCGCACCTACACGAGGTTATTCCGTAACGCGATATAGACGTCGATCATCGCGTCACTGTTACGTGAGATCGTGGAAGAATTAACGGGACGTGCGCGCAAATCGGACTTGGTGACGCGCGTAACGAGGATAGAGCGGCGAATTCTTGGCCGACAAAGTCACTTCTCGATTAAAGGTGATTTGCCGAGTGGAGATCCGTCAGTTTTGCTCGCACCTCCGTGAACGGCGCAGGTGAGAGCGATTATCTTTTGTTATCGCGGCCGCTCACCGGAAGTCCAACAGTATCTATCTCTGGTGCGTGCGAAGGAAACGCGAGCCGTGCGTCGCCAGGTCAACAGCAGTTCTCGCGGGTGAACGCGCGACAATTTTTACCTTATCGATTTCGAATCTCACCAATTCCCTGGTAGCGTCGTTTGCCCAAAACGGGCAAGACGATTGGAAAGGACCTTCCAAGGAGACCGTGGTGCCGTGCAAGACAACCACGTCGGACTCCCGTTGGTTGTCCCTAGAGAAAGGATAGAGAGGGAGAGAAGGTCACGGAGGGAAGATCGGTTTATCTCATCCGGGACCTGAGTCAGTCAGGTCGGGACTATTATTATAGACGTACGCAGCATGAAGCTGTTCTCCGCGCTGTTGACGCTCACGATAGCGCTCCTTCTTTTACTCTCGCCTAGTGCATCGGCAAGAGTGACGAGGGTGCCTGCGGGGGGTAAAAAACATTTCATACCCTTCGACGTCGACGTGGTGGAGGCTAGCTCCATCATCAACGTGCCCAAGTACTGTCCGCCGGACAAGGTCAAAGTTGGGAATCGCTGTAGGACCGTCTTTTAGGTAAGCCACGTCCTGCTCTTCGTAGCAAGAGTATCTCACCTCTCGTCTCTCCCTTCGCGATATTACGCCCGGTGCACGCCCTACGCCATTGTCGACGCCGGACGAGCGTTGCGGTTGCGCTTCCCCTTCTCTTCTTTACCTCGTTACTTCACGCTACATCCTCGCGCTCTTTGTAAAGCGCGCTCCTAACTCGCTTGACGTAAACCGCGCGGATATTACGTCGGCGAAATATTTTCCTGAGGTCCCTTGCGCAGGCCACGACCGACAGATCTGGCCAAGATACACTAACGTCCATTCTCCAACGATAAGGAAGCTTCTGTCTCATTAAATCTACACGTCTCCGGAGGATACTTCCCGACTAGTCGACTACTCGAATTACGCTGTCTCAACTCTTTGCGAAGCGCGTATTGTACTCGGGGCGTGGGCGACCGATAGATGCCTCCGCGACAATCGACGGGATTATCTCCCGACCGAGGGCCGTTTCTGTTCTATCAATGCGCGCCGCGGCTACAAAGCCACATATACACCCGCGAGAAGCCAGCTCGACGGAACTATACACGTGCGTTATCGCTTTACACGGCCTGACTGATTCTTGTTGCAGATATACGTACCTCGGATAGACTAACATTCCACCAGCCCGGAAGGTACTCTCGGATGTGCCGGGAGGACGACGCAGTTATCGACCGAGGGTGATACTCATCTGGCGGGAAAAAAGGTCGTCGCAAGTGCTCGCCGACGTATTTATCGGAGGAGAGGACTGGACTTGGTGCTTGGCGAGAAACAAGGGTCGCCGAATTAATATCGATGAAACGCGAGCGACCGATATCTGGGATTATTGGAACTATTATTAAAATATCCAATCGAAATGCCTTCTTTTGAATTACGCTTTTGTAAAACGTGCTGTGCGGAGCTGTAAGGTTCAATATGGCTGATCCGGGAAAAGCACACACACACACATCCCTCTGTTTTATCGACGGCGAAACTTGTCGGTATTGGATTTATCTTGCGTAGGCACGAGTGACGAGCTAATACGCGATGGAGACCACGGAGCGTGCGTGCGCGTCGCTCCGTAATCGCACGTGTGACGAAATAATTGGCCAAGAGCAAATTGGCGAGCGAGGCAAACGTCTCTCGGCCCCTGGGGAGCGTGGCGGGCATCGATGCGGTGTGATTGAAGTCCCTCGCACCTGGGGCACCCCGATCGGTCGATCGATTGGCGGCTCGCGCGATGTATTTGCGATGCTATCTTCGTAATTTCTCGATTGCTTATTGTCATTACTTGCCGCCGTTATTCATGCTAATTGCGTTATTGCCATCCGTGCTAATTGCTACGTGACGTCCGGCGTCATGCTCGAATTTAGCTCGCCCGTACGGATGGATAGCTTTACCCCAGGAATCGTTAGCACCGAGCGAGAAGCAGAGAAACATAAGATAGAGAAGGGGTGAGAGCGCGATGGGGATGCGTGATTTTCTCGAGAATATCTCGAGGTACACGGCGCCGTGGCGGAGCACAAATTGTGAATTACCTTCGATCGACAATGGCGGTCTAATGCTCGCGGAATCGCTGTGCAAATTGCCGAAACGAATTGTATTAAAATACGAGAGCTCGCTCTCCTCGCGCCCACCCGAGTGACGGAGGAGGCCGAACGAGCGTTTACCACGCCACACGAACTCATCCACCAAATAAACCTTTCTCACGCGAATCTCGTGGTCTTTGGCGCGAGAATATTAGGCCGAGGTGCTCGATAATGATTTTTCCCAGCACTCTCTCACCCTTTATACGCCTCTCAGCCACCCACCCCAACCCCTATTCTTCCATCGATCCCCGTACTTCCAATTATCCCGGATACAATGAATTCCCGTCATCCGTCCCGCGTTTCAAAGTCACCGGTGCGCGCTACGGTTTATTAACGTTAATCGGATCTATACGGAGCGCGTTCCACGTAATTATCTGAAACGGCTCTTTATCGCATTGCGGATAGAACTTTTCACCGCAAATTAAAGGTCGCCGAGCAGGAAGTAAAACCCCGCTGACGCGCGCCCGCAGACGGTCCTGCACACGACTGGGCCTGCGAGTACGTACAAAGTACGTACGTATCCACCACCTTCTCTTCCTTCCTGTTCGGCCGTAATTCTCCGGGAAGGATGTCAATCGGTATTTGGCGGCAGCGTCGGTGGGCCCGGGACCGGAGGGCGCGTCGCCGCGAGCAAAAAGGAAAAAGGGACAGTCGGTTCGTGACGCTTCGTTATTTCGCCTCGCGGTCTCGAGGCTCGTTTCCTCGTTTCGTTTCGTTTCGTTTCGTTCGATCGTCCTCGGCGTCTCACACCCCGCCTCACCAGTAGCCAACAATGGTGCCGTTGCGCTTTCTGCTACTGATTGTCCTATCGCTGACTTTCCTCGCCGTATCGGGTGAGTCCAGGCCGCTGCTTTTCCCGGCGAGGAAGCGCATTCATACGGCGAGACGATGTCCACCAGGCTACATGGCTATACGTCGCGGCGCATGCAGGAAGATGGTTTAGATATCACCGTGCGCTGCGCTCCGATCTCAGCAGGTAAAACTTTTCGAAGCGTTGGATACGCGAACGCGGTCGCAAGGTACGAGAAAGTTGGCAATTTCGTCCGAGTTCCATAATTAGCGAGAAGATCGCATCTGTCGACTAGGAAAGAGGGTAGGAGGGTGGAGGGGTGAAGTCTCCGCGCGAGGGGAAGGTACTCGACGTCTTTTGCAATGGACCGTGAGCTTCTTCGACGCAACTCCTTTAACTTGCCGCATTACGATGCGACTCTCTCTCTCTCTCTCTCTCTCTCTCTCTCTCTCTCTCTGCCTCCCTCTCTCTCTCTCTCTCGTTCTTCCTTTCGTTCTTCTTTTATCACTCTTTTGCTCCTTCCGCTTCTCTCATTCAACATCGTTCTCTCTTATTCTCCGCCTTTCCCTCTCTTCAGGAGAGCCGCTTTGGTTTTAGATGCGGATCGGAGAATACCAGTTGGGAGGCGTCATGAAAATTGGAGAGGAATATCGACGACCGCATCTCACGGACGATTATCGCCGAGGGGTACGAGGAGGAGACAGGCGAATGGCCCCATCGTTCTGGATAATTTAAATCGGCGCATTCCGAGCGGAACACTCTCGCCATTCCACCCACTCCAATTCCCTCTCTCCGTCTCGTTGAGCGCGTTTAACAACGACGCGCCATTCGATTCATAATTTCGTAACCGGCCTGACGCGTAATGTTTTATATTACAGCGAAATAAACGTGTTAACGAATGTCACTTGTACATATCCATTGGTTATTAATGTCCTGGACATTTGGATAACGCTTCCACCCCGAATCGGGCATGAATATTCGAACGCACTCGCGGTAATAGCCGCGCGGGTGCAAGAGCGCGCGCGACTATCGAAGCGCGTCCGGAATCACGGCAGCGTTATTTAAATATTTTTCTTCGCGCTCATGTACACTCCGTCCGTGGCATGAAGAGTGGGGCAGGGTCGAGCGCAAAGTGGAGGATGGGTAATCGACACGCGCGTTCCCTCGGCGCTCCATCGCGCATAGCGGCGCCGCGTCGGAAAAACTTTAACAATTAGCGACGTCGATTGTGTGCGCGCGCGGGCGTGCGCGTGCACGTAATGCCTCGTCCGCGTCGAGCATTAAACATTACGTCCGGTGGGTTACATTCGCAGGTTACAGCGTCCCGTCACAATGCCGCGGCGTGAAAGCAATTTACCGGCGCGTGCAATTAATGCCCCGTGGCGATTGAATTAATAAACAAATTACGATGCCCGGCTGGCAACGCGTCCGCGACCGCGCCGCCGGCGTCGGTCGTTGTTGGCGCGGGCCCGGCTCGTACCATTCGAAATTAGCCGATTCTCGTAAATAACGCGGCCCTCGTCGGAGATCGGGCGGATCTTTTTCGCCTGTGGATAGAACGGCGGCGACGTTAATTATGGGAAGGCATTCCCGAGGAGAATGGGGATTTATGTTGCTGCGCATCTCGAAAATTTAATACTCGAATCTCGACCCCTCACCGGCCTCTCTCCCTTCTGGCACCGTTCGCGGGACGACGAAGCTCGATACTCCAGCCGAAAGAGCGCATAATTACGATGTAATGCGATCAATTGGCCGTAATTAGCACGCTAATTAGGTAGCGTCAAATACAAATTTGCACGTGCGTATGAATAAAATCACGTACGTGCCTGGAGAAAGAGCGAGAGATAACGAGAGGGTATACGCCTGTGTCCCGGGCAGAAGTCTGTAGATGGGTTGCGCGCGAGCGAGATAGAGAGAGATGAGGGAATGTGTGTAGTAGGAGGCCGCGAGGGAGCGAGTGGGGATCGAAAAATGAGGGCACGTAAAATCACAGGGAATATCTGCCACGATTTAAATTCCCCGAGCAGATAAAGTGCCGCGCACTCTTGACCCCCCGAGTGATACGCCGCCAGGGGGAAAAAAGAAAGCGGAAAACATCTAGTTTTCTACTCGTCGTTACCAAAGCGAGCCAGCAGTATGTTTTATACCCGAGTCACCGTCGCGAGTAACGTAGAACGCGCGCCCGCCTCGTGGCTTTATTGCATTGTATACAACGAGCGTCGCAGCGAAACAATTTCTACGGGTCTTGTTGCCGTAGAGAGGACAGAGGAATACGCGAGAGGGCGAAGGGGCACAAAAGGAATAAAAACACAAGTGGCCAGGTGAGTTGTACACATTTATTTCTCTCTTTCTCTCTTCCGCTCTCTCCTTTCTCTCTTCTTCCCTGGCACCGCGGTCGCTTTAACTCATTCGAGTGTTTGGGGAGGAAATTTTTCGCGACGGTCCAGGACGCCCGGTTTTTATTATTATACGACGCCAGCTAGCCCGCGACGCTCGACCGGGACCGCCAAGTACGTGTACGCGATTCTAAACGTTATTTCGGGTACTGACCTTTCGCCGTTCCTCGAATAGTACGAAAAAAATGGCACCAATGGGGAAGCGAAATCATTCCCATTTATCCCAGTTAGCTCGCGCCCCATCCTTACACGTAGAGGCCCCCGCGAAAATCGACCCGATCGACGCGAGTAACGTCGACGTCACCGGCCCCGTTCACCCTCGCAGTTCGGCCGACCCCATCGGCATTTTTTCCCCTCTAACTCCACCGCCGTGTGCAAAAGACATATGGCTCGACGTCAGCCTCCCCATAGATTCGTATTTTTCGCGCGTCTTGAATAATGCAGAAAGGGGCCTGCTAGGTGCAGAGGGATGACACGGGTAGAGCGCAAATGGGAAGGGAATGCGGCGGGCGAAATATCGACGCAAGAGGCCTCGTATGAATTTGTCCTACGGGGAATTGTTGGGCCCCTACATGCCTGCAACCGCCCGACTTTCGGTCCGTTGCGCTTCCCAAGCAATCAAGAACGTTTTGGAACAGATTAAAACGTTCTACCCGGTTTTCGGTTGCCATGCGAGTGTCGGCCAATCCTTGACAGTCTCGAGAAAAATTCACGATAGTTTGCTCTTGACCTCTAGAAGCGATAAGACCATTCTCGTACCTATAACCCTGTTGTAAACTTCTTGAATAAATTTGACCTTTTTTTGGTTGCTCTACGTTCCATTTGCGAGTCGAATTTACAATACAACTGAACAAGATTAAGTTGACGCTTGCATAGCATCAGGAATGCACGGTCAAATATTTGCGATCGAAATTGTTCCCGTTCGTTAAGGCATTTAACCGCTGCGCTTTCTTTCGTCTTATTGTTAGATCCGAACGGACGAGCAGACATACTTCAGTTCATTTCTGACCTGGATCCACGCACACCGTTCGCCCTTGCGAAAGCACACTAGCGAAGTCAACGAATATCAAGGTGAGTTCCAGGATTTTATGCATCGTATCTCATTTAACATACATGTGAAATATTCAGCCGATATTTCTGTGGCGTCACTGTTATATGGATACTTTTTCTTTTTTGGTCGTTTCGCAGACGTGTTTCTTTGTTGGGAAGAAATACGGGTTTGCTTTGTCAGTCGAAGAGTAGTGAATATCGGATGACAATGTGCATGTCTGGGTGATTGAAAACTTCGGTAGCATTCGGAAAATATGTTCATTGTACCTATTTTGGTAATTGTAAGCTTCGACACGCGAATTGATGCTTCGTTCGACACTTAACAGTCGGAGAGAAACTTTGGTTTTTCTCGGTACCTCTTCACTCTGAGAATTTGATCCATACTGTATTACCAATAAGGGGAAAAAAGGAGACCGAGCGTTTCAAGCTTCAATGATACTCAAAATGTTTTCGGTGCGCTCCGAGAGTTCTCGATCGATGGAGTTACCTGGAGCGTGTTTCAGTTATGATACTACTAAAATTTCAAGTTCTCCCCTCTTCTGCTAATTTGACACATGCAAACAAGATACCCAACTACCGACTGCGTCGCCTAATTTTATCTAATCTACCTTATCCAAGGTAATTAGGAATCTCCCAGATAGACTTTGTTTCGTCATGTTAATTACGTGACGTCTCATTGTAAGTGCTCGAGTATCCACATTTGAGTTTTCTTTCGTAATTACTCAAATATGGAGCTTTTCTCTTATATATTCAAATGGAGATTGATTAGGGTTAGGATTAGGATTAGGTTAGGATTAGGGTTAGGTTACGGTTAGGTAGGTTAGGTTAGGATTAGGGTTAGGTTAGGTCCCTAACCCTAACCCTAATCGTAACCCTAATCCTAACCTAATCATAACCTAACCTAACCTAATCCTAAACTAATCCTAATCCTAACCTAACCTATTCCTAACCTACCTAATCCTAACCTAATCCTAATTGGGAACAGTGTTTTTACATACATACCAGCACTACGTACTCAATATCCTAATCCTAATCTAACCTAACCTAACCTAATCCTAATCCTAACCTACCTAATCCTAACCTAATCCTAACCCTAATCCTAATTGGGAACAGTGTTTTTACATACATACCAGCACTACGTACTTAATACACAAACGCGAATTAATAATACGATAATGAAAGCGTGCTAGTATATTCCGCAGATTTTCAGTATTAGTGGAATATTGGCATAGAGTCAATAAGTCAAATGGAAACTAAACATTAATAAATATCACCGACTTGCATTGCAAAAATCTAGATGCTTTCCAACACTCGAAATATCGCACGCAACAAATGTGACACTAGCCAAGCTTGTTATTAATCTGTTATTAGACCACGATAAAATCGAAAGAAGAAAAGACGAAAGTACCGATGGCACATTCTCGGCTTTCACGATTGAAGACTCATATATGCATCTCGAGTGAGATAAGCGCTGCGCATAGCGCGTTACCGGTATACGCGGGCATTTGTGTCTAATTTTCGAAAAGTCCGTATCTCGGAAAGTAACATTATTATATATGGTTGAATTCAGAATAAAATATCCTTTCGCTTGGTCAAAACAAAATTCTGCAATTGCAAAATAATTATGAGGGGGGGAGGGGTATATCGAAAATTTTAATATTTTTTAAACAACCGATCAAACTATTATTGAGCACTTTTGAAACTATTCTACTTTCGTCTAAAACATTTTTTTCTATCTCGTATAGATTTCACAGTATTTGGTCCGAAAGAAGAAAACCGATTTTTTTCAAAGGGGTGTTTCACCCCCTAAAAGTGCGATTGGGCACGTATAAAAAAAAACTTGTCCCTTATTTTGATCTAGATTACAATATATTTCAACGGCATTGAAATCCGAGGGGGACACCTCGTGCCGTTTCCTTGTCAGATATCTGTCCCAAGATAAACAGAATCACCTTGTACACCGAGTTTGACACTTTGAAAATTAGAGGATTACGACTAATTCCGCTGTGCAATATGCATAACTGAATTTTGGTATACATATACAGGGTATTTCACCTAACTTGACCACCTTAAATATATCGCTTATTTTGTATGATAGAAAAAATGTTAGGGGGAGAAAAATATTCTGTTCGAAGGCGCTAATATGGTGATGAGCCGAATTTTTTTCTCCAGGTCATTTTTTTCGAGATGTCAAGGTCAACGTATTTTTTTTTTAATGGGACTACATATTTTCACTACAACGGTCTGATAGCCTATAAAAAAACAAATCCAACGAGGTGCAATATGTTGACCTTCACATTACCTATAGCGAGAACGTCATGAAATGTTTGTCAGTAATCTCAGTACGCGTCCGGGGACGGTAAATGATGGAATTTCAATTTTATTGGAACAGTTTTAAGTTAAATCTTTATTTTAGAAGGTTTTCAAAATGTGCACCATGAACCTGGATACATTTTTGGAAGCGGTAAATAAATTCTTGCTGTACATTTTTAAGTTGTTCTGCAGTAATTGATTTACATTCATGTAGAACCCTTTGTTACATGTTTTCTGCTGTTGTGGAAACATCGTTGTAAACTTTACTTTTTAGGTCTCCCCAATTACTGCAGAACAACTTAAAAATGTACAGCAAAAATTTATTTAGCGCCTCCAGATTCATGGTGCACATTTTGAAAACCTTCTAAAATAAAGATTTAACTTAAAACTGTTCCAATAAAATTGAAATTCCTTCATTTACCGCCCTTGAACGCGTACTGAAATTACTGACAAACATTTAATGATTTTCTCGCTAAACGTCATGTGAAAGTCAACATATTGCACCTCGTTGGATTTGTTTTTTTATAGGCTATCAGACCGTTGTATTGAAAATATGTAGTACCATTTAAAAAAAATAGGATGACCTTGAGAAAAAAATTCGGCCCATCACCATATTAGCGCCTTCGAACAGAATATTTTTCTCCCTCTAACATTTTTTCTATCATACAAAATAAGCGATATATTTAAGGTGGTTAAGTTAGGTGAAATACCCTGTATATGGTTTTGAAATTTCACGTCAATTATGCTGCATATCATTCTGTGTTCTCTTGGAACTATATCGTTTTCAGCATCACGGGCAAAATGAGATATCAATCCCACATGCGTCGTCCGGTTTTATCCAACCTACTTTATCCCACGTAACCGCAAACTTCCTAAATCGATATCGTTATTTTCCTGGTGGTGCGCAGGATACACCTCATTTTTTCTCGCAATCCCCGAAGATCCATAATTCGACGCAAACTTTATTTCACCTTACCACAGCCGCGTTGCATCTCACTTTCGATATTTTGGAAATTTCTTTACAAGTCGCGTGCCCTACTTCTTGTTGTTCGTTAAAGTACACGCCGTAAAATCCGAGATATTTATTTCGTTCATTGTCGTTACCACGTTTAACTTCGTAATCTTATTTTTTTTGGTTTCTGCATCCGACGTTTCAAATTCAAATTCTTCCCTTTACCAAGAATGGCAAAAATCACGATCGTTACTTTCCACCATCCCACACCGGCGATGCATCCTCTTTTTTTCTCCACCCTCCTCGACATATTGTGTAGTACGGTTCAACATTATTCCAGGTTAAGACGTCCCGCGTGTCCGGAAAGTGTCGCATCGGCAATGGGACTTCCCCGACGTCATCTTTTCTTCCCGTGCTGCTTTCTCTTCCTCGTCCTGCTGACGTGTCTCACCGAGGGACGCGTTACTCGCGAGAAACGCTATCTTTGGAAAAACATCGAGGACACCTTAGGTATTTTCAAGAATAAGGTTGAGAACGGCTTCAACTCCATATTCGACAGGACAGTCACCACCTCAACGGAGTCGCCTGACTACTACGATTATACTACTACAGACGATCCGAACTTCAAGTACTTCATAGATGCGCCTATGAGGTGTCCACCGAATCACATCGTGGTTCAGGGACGGTGTCGTATTGCGGCTCGTTAAACTGTAGCAATCATATTTTTCCCCAAGAGAGTAAGAACCGTAAGAATGTTTATTAATGAGGCAGGAAGGATAACGATGAACTATTTGGCGGAGAAAAATTATGGCGTAGCAATTAAACGTAGTAATATTTGGTAAAGCGAAAAGGAATGTAATTTTTATATTGGGTACCGAAAACAAATGACACACAAAGAAAGACATTACTTTGCGCTTTACCTGATATTTAAAGTTTCTGGCATCGAATGGCACGCCGTTGTTAATTCACATATTAAATAATCTTTTCTAAAGGGATAAAAAACATGAAATCTCAGTGTAGCCTTCATTATCTTGGATAATTCTTGGAATTATCTGTTTGCGGCGTGTGCCCGCGCTGCGGTTAGATTATAACATTTCAATCCTTTCGTCGAGTTGGAATTTTAAGGATGACCTTACGGTTGGGGAAAAATATGGATTTAATTGCGTAAATCGCAAATGCACATCTAGTGTTAATTCGTTCGAATCATTTACGAGGGCGAGTTATAATTTTGTTACTTACAATTTAGAAATTAATATTTCTCTCTCTGTTTTCTACGCGAGAATAAATCATTTCGTTCTCGATAAAAAATTCAGTGAACGTTGAACCATAAAGCCGGGCATTCGGGGGGAAGCATTTACGGAATATCATTTTCACTGTATATATTTAATGCGTTATGGAACCGTGGAATGGCAACGCACGGTGGCAAGAACATTAAATTACAATGCTCTGTTAAAGTGAATATTCCGCTCTCGAGCGATATTTCTTTCCTTCTGTAAAACATATTTTCACTTCCTCTTTTTACACCGATGGAAATTTTCATAACATGAATCATTACTCTCCACTTGCCTCCATACTCCTCTACGCATTCACTTCATCGTTTTTATAAATTCACGAGTGAGTACATGTGCTAACTTTTTCAACAAATTTTGCTTGCCGTCAACGATTCGCAAAGATTTATCTGTACTGAGCAGGTAAACGTCAGCGTAGCCTTTAAAACGCTTTTTCACTCTACACTTGTCATTCGCGTCCTCCTTCCGACCTTTTATTCAAACGGCGATTTTCGTTTTATAGAAACAAGTGGCACCCAGAGAAAATCACGCGAAAAGGAATGGCCAAAAAACTTCTATCTATCGTACCTCTTCGTTTCGTCGTTCCCGACGACGAAAAGTGGGAGGTGCTCTGGGCGCGCGGCGTCGATAGAAAACGATACATTTTCGCCATTTGTCTCTACCGAGAGAAGTCGCAGACGTCGTCTGGAGAACAACGGATACACAACGGAAGTTTATATTACTTGTTGCGTCTCCCGAGGACGGTACTCGGATCTCTTTACCGAGTGCTCTCCCCCTCTGCACATCACTCTTGTTGCTCCCTTTATTTCTCTCACACTCGCCCACTCCCTCAACGTGTTCCTTGGCATCTCGAAGCGCAATCTCGGTGAGCGTTCGAACGATTTTCAGGATAAATTAGAATCAAGCTCCACCACCGTGGAGGTGTGCGCCAAAACCGGAGCGGTTTCGCTGCTAGCACGATAATCGCGAGCTCGCGTAAGCATCCGCGAAAGCTACGCGCGTGGCTTCCGTCGCGGTAATAAAGGACGACAAGGTGCACGCGGGAGCGGGCGGACGGACGAGCGAGCAACAGTCGGTGAATTAAACGTCGGTGTCTCGCTTATTCGGCGAAATAACTGAAACGTGTGAATGAAATCCGGGAAGGGACCTGAATTCGCGTGATCGCTAATTGTGACGGCGCGGGCGGCACCTACTACTTCCGCGCGACGAGCATACTTCGTATACGTACTTACTCACGTATTCGAGTCAGCTAGATTTTGTACTCATTGTCAGAAGTAGACAACTCTCTCCCCGGTCTCGTGGCCCTGCCACCACGATCTCCACCACTACCACCACCACCAGCACCGCCGCGGTTCCCTGTCTACCCCCATCTTCTTCTCCTCCCTCTGCACCCGTTCTCGTTGTTAGCCACCACCTACACCTACACCCTTCCTCCTCCGCCTCGCCCTTCCCCTCGACACTTGTTGCTTGTATCGACATTTGTCTGCTACACCGTTATATCGTATGCACTTCCAACTTCCGCGCCCGTGTTGGTGCCTGCTTTTGTCAAGTTAGACCCCCAGCGAGCCCAGTACTCGTACCTACGTGTCTTGAATTATTAAAATCTCTGACCGCCCTTTCGGTCTCCTCTTTCAGAAATCGAGCTCCCTTCACGATTGCTCTACCGCTCTCCGTACACTCGTGCGTGCCTCGAAGGACGTGCGAAGGACCAGCGCAGGACACCCTTCTCGCTCTCTTCGATTCAACCGCTCCCCGCGTAAGCTAGCGCGCTCCAGGCGACTCGCGTCCCCTCTCACGAGAATCGATTATGAAATATCGTCACACGGATGGCAAGTCAGCCGCAGGAATAAAGTTCTAGATCGAATTTAAATACGAATTCGCGTAGCAAACCTGTTTCTCGTCGTCGTGCGTCGACGCCACCCCTTGCGGCCGCCAGGCCGTCGAATGTGACGATAATCGTATGCAGGTGGAGCGCCGGAGAATTTTATCGCGAATAATTTTACCGACGACCTCTATCCCAACGGCGTCTCGATCACATCGTTACCAATCGTCGCAGCTCCCTATTCACGAGGCAAGGTGGTGGACGAGAGGACGAAACGTAGGACGATCGGAAACGAGCGCGTAACTTCTCTACGCGTCGCGCGAGGACCGAGAGGCATGAGAAGGTTAAAAGAAGGATATCGAGAAGGCTCGTCCGTAATAATCCGATGTCGTTACATCCTCCACCGCTATGCGATATTGGCCCGTAGGTAATAATCTGCTTCTCAGGCTCCGTCAGATCCCTCCACCAACCCTCATCACCCCAGCATCTTTCTTTTTTCTGCTCCTTTCCGCCACACGCCCCGTCTTCCTTTCTCTCTCCTGCTCGTGCTCCACCTCGTTTCCTCGCTCTCGCGCATCCACCACCGCGGTTTACGAGCACCCCTCTTTATTGCATCTTCAGCGAGAAGGACAATTTTTCCTTTAGCCACCTGAGTGGGCCATTCCGTCGTTGCGTTTCGCAAAATAGCGGTAGAGCGGTGCTTCACCGCGAATTATTTATCACCTGTAGAACCTTTACTGCAAATCTACCTACCTACCTATCTACTCGTCGGCTCGTCGTCTCCGCGGCCTGCACGCAGATACCCACTCGTCTCCGGAGGAAGCGCAGCCGAGGCGGAAGTGGATGCCGAAGGAGATGCGACGTGGTTCGCCGTAGGATCCAGGGGAGGCAGCGGGGATAAATAAGCTGGGATACGAGTCGACGATACGAGCAATCTCGTGAGTGAGGGTCTCGCGAGTCGAAAGTCGGTTTTGAATTTATCGGAATGTCGTCGGTGGCCGCGCTCAAACGCTGGCGACGCTTCCTGCGTAGTCGTCGACGTAGCCGACGTCGTCGGCGCCGCCGTCCTTCGCCGAAGAGTTAAGCCACCGACGCAATTCCTATGTATTACATTCGGAGAATTGGAATGCTACAGCGACGGCCGGCGTAGGCACCGTAGATAGAGAGTTTTGGCCTCGACGACGTTTTCTCCGAATTGCCTGCATCTCCGAGCCACGCACGGGGGTAGGGGCCGAGTATAGAGGGTAGTAAAGGATCTTATATATCGTACATGTAACTTATGTACTTATGAATATAAATGTGCATATCGTGTGCCGGTGCAGCGGGTAGGTGTATTTATATAGACGGTTACGTATATACGTATATACAAGGAATCGTAGGTATACTAGAGGTAGGATACCGTAAATACAGAACCGAATTGTCCACGCTTACGCGCATCCACGAGCGCGACGACACTGTGAGAGGAGACCGCGGAGGCTCAGAATGCAGAAGGGGTATTTGGACGATTATGTGGAATAATTGTCTCGATTACGGATACTTTGGCCGAAAGGATCAAAGGATAGGTGGTATACGCTCGCGTAACGAAATATTTACGCGAGATGAACGAAAACGGAGGCGATGTGCGAAATGACCTAGTAAACAAGGATTCTGTATATGGTCGAATAGTTATCTTTCGTCACTCCAAGATTCCTAGGTGTGCACCAGTGTGACGTAAGAGAGATATAAATGTGCAGACGAATGCGCGCATTAGAAACGCTCTCCAATAAGCCCCGATACCCAGGAAAAAATCTTGGCATAGGATAACGGATAAGTATATACGAGCATCGGCCACATGAATGCACGGTACATATGTATTGTATACGTATGTACGTATCGGGCATATAAATATAGGTGGATCCTTTATGCCAATACATCAAGGCGACGCGGGCCACCCATGCGAACGGGATTTCTTATGAAACGTCGCGCTACTCTCACAAAGCAGAAACCCGGCGACGCGACGGTTCCGGCCGATATCGCCAGATGCTCTGCCCTCTGACATTAATCAATTAAAACTTACTATTGTCCGTTGTCTTCCTATACCCTACCCCTGCCGGCCTACCCCTTTCCACCACCTCATATTCATTACCATTCTCATTCCACGATTGAAATCCTTCGTCTGGGCTTGATCGATTAAATCCACAGAGGAGCCGTCGATAACCCATAATCAGTGGATTTCACTCGGTTCGAATTACCGATCCCGTCTGAGTAAAGCAAACATAACTTCCGTCCGTGAATTCAATATTCCTCTTCGACGGCGATAACGGGTCGGGGGAGAGAAAACGTAGAAACGAGGAGAAGGGATGATGGTGTGAGTGAGAGAGAGGGAGAGAAAGAGAGAGAGAGAACTGGAGAAATGTGCAGATGGATAGATAGATGGTATGCCGTGAAAGAGCGAGCGAGCGAGCATCCGAGCTAAAGAGATGTGGACGGGGCGAAGCGGAGAATCTAGGGACGAAGAGAGACTCACGGTGAGGAGACCGGGGAGGAAGGATAGGAAGAGACAGTAGACGGTAGAAGCGCAATCGGATGCAGGCGCGTGCACGGACGTTTGGATGCATAGCATCGAGTTTCGTGGCGATCGTCCGCGAGAGGGTTAGTTCAAGTTCCAGTTTCGGTATCTCTCTCGAGCGTGCATCTATACGTGGGACCCGCGCGCACACCGCTATCCGATTATAGGGCGTGCACGCGCGCATACGTATTCATCGATACATAAATACATAGAGGTGCGCGAGCGCACGGGACACACACGGGCATCCGTCGGTCCGTCCAGTCGCACGTGAACACACATCCGCCTTACGATACGCCTAGACCAACACGCCCGAAGGAGGTGGCACACGTACGCTGGAACGAGGGTGGCCCAGGGGTGGTGAAGCCGAGCGAGTGAGGTGGGTGAGGACGAGGGCGGTGGGACAGGCGGGTGAGAGTGGGGGTGGCGGCGGCAACGGCGCTGGCTTGCATACACACAACAGCGCGCGGGGCGGACACGCGCGCACAGGAGCAGAGCGAGAATGCCGAGGCCTGGAAAGCGGAGCGTTTGGGGCAATGCCGCTTTGAAAATCGATAAACGCCTCCGCCAGTAGTCGACCAGTCAGGAGCTTTTCGGTATATCCGCCACGGAGGAATCCTGGCCGGTCGGCGGCGGCGGGAGTCACGTGGGCCAAGGCGGCATCCGCGCGTCCTCGAAACGCCACCAGGACTTGATCTCGACTATAATTTCGGGCATTACGTGTACGTCGATACCACCCTGGGGAGTCCAAGGTTGAGCATCCGACGATCTATGCCGAGGCTCGGCGAGTCGATCGAGGGTCAGAGGTAGGTAGGTGGGTAGGTAGGTAGGTGGGTAGGTAGGTAGGTATGATAGGTAGGTAGGAAGGTAGAAAGGTAAGAGAGGACGAGGGCTTGCTCGAGGGGTAGGAAGGGGTTGGAGGGCGCGGGGCTGTGGATCGGTGGAGAACGACCTCCGGAGAAAGCTCGAGAGAGAAAGAAAGAAGCACGGAGAGAGAACTTTCGTCTACTTCGCTCCTCCGCCGCGCGCCACCCCTACCCATGATCCTTCGCTCTATCCTGCCGGCTGCTAGCTCGATGAAATTATTCCTGGGCCTCTTCTGCGTCCTCTACTTGCCATATCACGTCACGATCCGCGGCCGTTGAGACTTCGGCGTTACCAGGGGACGAGCTTACGTTCAATGTCGCAGGATCATTTAGGAATTCATCGACTTCGCTGGAGTTTAGTCGCCTCGCGCTCGGACCGAGGAGAATGAGGAGGTGGTGGGAGCGGGAACGGAGTGGGAGCACGAGGTACGCATGCATAACTGGGACAGGAAGCAGAAATGTATCAAGCGGATCGCGACGCTGAGTACGAGCGAGGCCTGGATGGATGGATAGATTGGAAAGAGAAAGGGTGATGAGGAAGGGTGGAGGGAGGAAAGGGGGTGAAGAAGGAGAAAGGGATGAATAGGACGACAAGGACGGTCCGACGTGAGAGAAAGAGAGAGGTCGAAAGAAAGGATAACGTAGGCGCGTGCGCGCAGCAGCCAGAGACCAGGAAGGCAAAGGATGAAACAGGGATAATGCATAATTTATGATCGTAATAATTGCGGTAGACCACGGCCATTCCCGAGCGTCACCGACGGCGTGCACGCCGGAAAATTACTTTATTGCATTGGGGCGAGGAGGTGGAGGAGGTGGGCGAAGAAGCACGCGGAGGTAGAGAGAGAATGGGGCAAGGAGAAGCGGGACGAGAGAAAACACTCGGTACTCTCGGCCTGGCACGCTCTCGTCGAGCTGGGTAGCGCGTGTCGAGGAAGAGGCTCGAGGAGAGAGGCCAAGGATCGATCGATCGTGACGTTACCGAACGCGTTTGCGATCGCACGCGAGCCAGTAGCGGGCGAAGGACAAGGGGCTGGCTATCCCCTTTGCCCGCGTCCCTGCGTCCTTCGCTCTACTCCGGGCCGCGAAATGCGCAGACGTCCTCGCGTCAGTCCTCGAGACACCGGCCGCGTCTTGGAGCTCGGCAGGGCGACGTCAAGGAGGAGGAGGACGACGCCGAGGAAGAACGCGGAGGCGCGAAAGAGCTCCGGACGTTCCTGTGTCCGGACGCGCGTCGATGCGCCGAAAGAGGAGGCGAGAGCAAGAAGAAGCGAAATACGAAATAGATCGGTGAGGGAGGTAGAGAGGGTGGGAGGATGATCGAGGGAAAAGGAGAGACGGAGGGGTGGGAGAGAAGAGAGGGAGAAGAACGAAAACGAGGGAGAGAGAGAGGGAGAGAGAGAGGTAAACGAGAAAGGACAATGTTGGCGCGTGCGCGCCACGCGCCAGTCGCGGCGCGAGGGTGAGAGTGGTTCGGAAGAGAGGAAGAAAGACCGAGAGGTGGGATAGGGGCGAGCGCGAGAAAGAGAATGAGAGAGGACAAGGTGGAGCGAGGGAGGCGCGGATAGATGGAACCGATGGAAGGGAGGATCGAGGGAGCGCGAGCGGGAGAACCTACGGGAGGGCGTGGGTGGAAGCGAGAGAGCGCGAAGGGAGCGGAGACAGAGACAAAGTGGAGAAAGATAGAGGAAACGGGGAGAGGGGAGCGTGAATAGTGCGAGAGGGCGAGAGACCGAGGGAGAAGGAGGAACGTATAGGAGCGTTTCGTAGGGCAGTCGTTCCTCCTTCGTCGTTCCTTCGGCGCTGCCGCGCGCTTTTAACGGAATTGTTCGTCGGGGGGTTGAAAAAAGAGCCCGACGCGGTGTGGACGGCGGCGGCGGCCTGCGTCGAATACGCGCGCGTGTCCCTCGCCGCTCTGGGTATCTCGCGCGCGCGGCACACTCTCCTCTCTGGCCGGCGCTGTCGCCACGGAGCCGCGGAGGCCAAGCCGTGAAAGTTTCGCCCTCGGAAGTCTCGGAGGAAGATCGGAGGCGGGCGAGACGAGTGTCGCAACGGCTGGTACGTTCGTTGCTCGTATGGTAGTCGTACGCGGTAGGTGGTGGTAGTGACGGTGGTGGTGCCGGTGGTGAAGGAGGTGGTTCGCGGTGGTGGAAGAAGCTAAAGGAGACGCGATCCTTCCGATCGTCGACGCGGCGGCGGAGGCGGTGGCGGTGGCGGTGGTGGTGGTGGTGTGGCGGCGGTGGTGGTGGTGGTGGTCCTCGTCGTGGTCGTCGACTCGGTAGTCCTCGTCTTCGTCCTCGAGTACGGTCAGTATCTCTCACGCGTTCTAATCGGTGCGTCCTCCTCGCTGACCCTTCGTATAGAGCAGCGCCGGTAGCGGTGGTCCTGGTGGTGGCGCGGACCGCGCGAGGGTAGGGAAGCGCTCGCGAGCGGAGAACCGCCTCGTGGGGTCCTGCCTCTGGCCGATCCGCGAGGTCGGTTCCCTCACGGGGTGCGCGAGCTCTCGTCGACGCGGCTCAAAATACACGCCCGAGGCCGCGCCGGGGCCGCCTGGAAATCAGGCTCGCGGCGCGCTTCCATTCGCCTCTCTCCTCGCGATTGCCACTTATTGATTTCCGCAGGAGCTATACCCTGTTTTCGCTCGTCACGCGAAAATTTCGGCTCGTCGGTGGCATCGCGCGCGTTTCACCGATCGATTCCCACCGTCTCCTCTTCTCTCCGGTCTCCACTTTCCCATCCTTTTTCGTCCGCCCCGCGCCACGCCGTGCTCTTCTTTCCACCATCCGCGTCCCGTCGTAGAGTAGATCTCGCTTCCTCTCTCTTTCTTTCTCTCCCTCCATCCTTCCTCCTTTCTTCCATCCCGTTCTCCACCCCCCCCTCCTCCTCCTCCTCGGCCACCCTTCCTCCCTCCCTTCGTCCCTTGCGCGTTAGCGCGCTCCTCCGCCAACGAAATTCCTCCTTTTTCCCGTCCTCTCGGAACTTTCGGGTGTCCTCGTCGTCGTCGTCTTCGCCGTTGGAACCTCGAAGTCGAGGTCAAGTGCCGCCGGCCTCCGCAAGGATATCGACGCTCGCCGCGAACTCGGACGATGGTAAGAAATTCCTGAGAGAAAGAAGGAGAGAGAGAAATCCGTATATGGACGAAGCGAAGTAGGCGAGGACGACGACGAAGACGAGGACGGAGACCACCGTGAACGGCTACGATTCTACATCGCGAGATCCTACTGGTCCACGACTACTTGTGGGATCCGTCTGTAAATACAGAGGGGAAGAACGACGGGTACGAGAACAATGATGCAAAAACGAGGGTTGCATCACGCGATAGGAGAAGGCGGAAGGGAGGGTTGGGAGAGGGGGGAGGAGGAATAAAAGCCATCGAAACGTACGCGCACTCTTCCTCTAATTTTTGCCCTTGTTACGTTTATCGATGGTGTGCGATATCTACCTGAGGGACGACAGAAGGTGGGAAAGGGTGCTCGGGTGTAGCGATCACGCTAACGCGTGTCCGTGCGTTTGACCCTCGTTTCTCTACTACTCCCCCCCCCCCCCCACCATCCTCCGTAATGGAAAACCGTGGGTACGTGCGAATCGCGAATCCGTATGTGCGTGCCGGCAGTGGTCGTCTGGCGCGCGCGTTTTGCGAATACCGCGATAGGTTGGCCCGATACGTAGAGCGATACGTGCGTAATCGTGGGACGGCAGCACGGGCTCCCTCCACCTACAAAGCCCACGAGCTGGCTCTCCACCTACGCCGCGTGCTCCGCGCACCTTTTCCCTCGCGCGGAGAACGAGTGATTCCAATTATGGATACTGCCGTTACGGCCGTTACGCGGAACGACCCGACGACACGGGAGTACCCCTGAGTGGCCGAAGAGAGCGGTTCGATAAGTGCGGCGCGTACACACGTTGCTGGTGGCGCGCAAGCGAGGAGAGATGATGCTAACCGGATGATCCTTTCGATCCTCCGATCTTGTCCCCATCTTTCGTGCGGCCCACTCTCGGTTTCCTGTCGCCACTCGTTCGATTACCGAAGTTTTATTAACGAAAACCGATATGCGTCCACGAGCGAGTCCTTCGGCCTCCGCGTCCAGGACGGGCCGCGTCGGCAAAAGGTTTCGGACGCGCGTCGCGCCGTGCCGCGCGCTGGCATTCGTAATTGTAGTCGAGTCATTGCACTCGGGTAGTACAACGAGACGGACGAGTGGTCCCGGTACTTTTAATCTCCGCCAGTACTCCGGGAAAAAGGAGGGAAAAAGAGGAGGGGTAGAAAGAGGAGGACGTGGTGGCGGCCGCGGAGGCGGCGGAGGTGGAGGCAGAGAAGGAGGAGGAGCGCACGCATTGTTCTCTCGGGGATTTTGCGGGACGGCAGCAGCGCGTGGTGTTGCCCACGATCGATCCTCTCGGGAAGTTAGCCTACTGGTAAATCGAAGCTGGCCCAACCTAAATGGAATCATCCTCGTTTGTAGTGGGATCGTGAGATTCGCTGGCTCGCCACTTCTGTCGCCCTCCGATACTCGCCCCGATTCGCCCTCGTAATTCCATTGGCACTGCACCGTCGGGTATCCGCGAGAGCGGATAAGTAGGGAGCTCCTTGAATCATAGATACTTCTGTAATGGCCCATTGCACCGGCTCGTAAATTTTACTTTCACCGGGTCTGGCACCGTTCAACCTTACCGCCCCACCTCACCTTCCGAGGATCAAACGATAACGACGTCACCGATCGTCGAGATCTAAAGGAGACTCCTTCGCCGTATGAATTCGCAGCGTGGCCACTGCCAACGCCGCCGCCGCCGCCGTCTCGGGGGCGAGTCATTGCACTCGGGGTAGTACAACGAGGGGTGGAAGAGAGCCCTTATCTCGATTCAGCTAGTGTAGGGTACGTACATACCGCCGTCGTCACCGTCGCTGCCGCCTCCTCCTTTTCCTTCTCCTCTCCCTACTCCACCACCGGTCGCCTCCTCCTAGAAGAGAACCGCGCGAGAGGTAACATAAGATCACATCGATCGATCGACTTCCGAACGCGCGAGCCTACTCGAGTTTTCCTGACCTAAGAATACACTCGCTCGAGTGCCGTGGAACGGGGTGGAGTGGACTCTAGAATCGAGGGACCCGGGGGTGGCGGCAGGGATGGCGGGCGCGGAAGGGGTGGATCACGGGGATAGGCGGCATGAGAAGAAGGGGGTTGCGAGAGGGGAGAAAGGTTGAGAGGAGGGATGGATATCGAGTCGCATACCGCCCCCTTTTAAGAGGCGTCCAGCAACGATCACTGCAGATTTCTCCATTCTTTCGCGGATAGCGCGTCCGGTGGGTTCGCGCGTCCTGCCCGCGTATTCTCGCGCGACCCTCGTGCTCGCGCCCCGTTCTATACACGCTCTCGACGATCTCGTGGTCGCCTGCGCGGTCAGCGGTCGTGGCGCGGCGGTGGCCCCCGGCTATCGGAACCCTTCGAAGATCCTCGATAGAATCGGCGAACCGCGAACGCGCGCTCCGTGGTCCGTACGCGCCGATCGGCGACGTCGGAGAAGGCGAGAGAGCTCGTGGTGTCGCACGATCCTCGTGTCGACTTCGAGCGTACCCTGCGAGCTTCCTCGTCACGGCGTGACTCGGAGATCGGGTTTCGATTCGATTACCTACTATCTCGAGGTCAGGTTTGCGAAGTTCACCGAATTCGAGAGGAGGTGAGAAGGAGGTGGTGAAGGGAGAGAAATAGGAGATCGCGTAGGGCGGTTCGAGAGTCGACGGCGAGCAAGGTATTGTTGCCGAAGTCCTCTCGAACTTCTCCGACGCGCCGCGCCGTTGGAAAAGTTGGACACCGGGGATGGTTACAAGAGGAGGTGGGTCGACGTGAGACGCGCGTGTCCGCCACGCTTCGCTCAACCGATTGTCCTTATTCGACGCGTCGTCGCGGCTTTATCCGACTTTAACCCCCGAGAAGTTTCGCGTACGAGGCCAGCGATAGTCTTCGCCGTGGAAACTTCCGTGGAAAAGACATATCGGCGAAGGGGGTCGAAGTGGACGGCGGTTGGTGGTAGGGCGCGCGCGAGGATGAGCGGCACGTGCCCCGCGGTGACGGCGAAGAGGCCGCGCGTGGATAGCACCGCGAGCAGGAAATCGAGAGAAGGAAAAGAAAAAAAAAAAGCTGGAGGAATCAACGATTTCCACCTGCCGATAACATAGAGATTATATTATTTACAACGGCGCCATCTAGTGGGATCTACGGACACCAATCATGATAGATCTTATTAGAAAGACGCGATACGAATTAGTCACTTCTTACCTGTCAACAAGAATACACCTATTTCAATATATTATACATGAAAGTGGTGATATTAAAGTTAAAGTTATCCTGTGCACTCTCGAAACCTCAAGTTTCAATACCACCCCACTACCAGTGTCTCTCTTTTTCTCTTGCAGAACCGAAAGGAATGATGTGCAATTGACGAAGACTGAGCAGCGCTCGGAATGGCCCCATTCAGTTCCGTCTTCCTCGGCGTCTGGGGAGTGTTTGTACTCGTTTTGATACAAGGTACCTATCAGCCTCGCTGCGAGATCCTCGATGGTAATGTATATCGCGATATCGCCTCGCGCAAGGGTAGTTAAAACGCGGGCCGGGTCTTTGACGCGAGGTCGATCCTGCTTCGAAGGTACCGCGAGCGGATAGTTAGATGGACGGATAAATAGACGGTACGGTCCTAATGGGCAGGCACGATGGGTACCGGTGGTATGGAGACCGGCGCTATTCCGATAGCGAATCTACGCGCGATAGTAGAGTCATCATGGGAATTACATAGGGCAGATGGTGACGACGAGGCGCAATCACGATCGCGATCGACGCCGCATTAGCATAGAATCGTGGATGGAATCGAGAAGCGGAGCGATCGCAAATAGATAGGGTATTCGTGTCGAAGTCGTCATCGATTCGCGGGGAGAGGGAAACGGCGCGGTCCGACGAACGCGTGCGGGCGATGATCGCCGACAGAGTGATAATTTCTATTTTCCAGAATCCAAGCCCGTCGTCTGGGACGCCTGGTGGACGTACGAAGGCATTTCCGGTGAGTTATAAAGTCGCGCGTGACGATGGCGATAGTCGGGTGGTATACTCCAGCTTGCTCGTTGGGAGTCACGTAACCCGAGTCGCATAGCGTGGAAATTTAAATGCTTATCAGCCCCCGTGGTCATACGCCCCGCACACGATCTGGTTCAAAGGTCCTGGCTTCTGGGGACTTATCAATCCCGACTGGTCGCTCTGTAACAAAGGTCGCCGACAATCACCGGTTAACCTTGAACCCACTCAACTCCTGTTCGACCCTAACTTACAAGATCTCAGCCTTGACAAGCACCGAGTTGGCGGAATTTTGGCCAACACGGGTCACAGCGTGGTCTTCGTAGTGGACAACGACAATCGGCATCCCGTCAACATATCGTGCGGCCCGCTCAGCTATCGCTATCAAGTTCACGAGATCCATCTGCGCTTCGGGCTGAACGATCGGGCCGGTAGCGAGCACACCGTTGACGGTCATGCATTCCCCGCCGAGGTATGTACCATGCCATTTACGTAACGACATACAGATTTTACGTCTTAATCCATATAATTATTCACGCCCGATAGGTTTTTTTACGAGCGATAAAAATTTTCTGCCCATCCGACCCGCTTCGCTTTAATCGATAGGAGCCCGCTCACGGGCCAGCATCGATTCTTTTTTCGTGTCTTAATCCCGGTCAACGACGCTTCCGTCCCTGGCACATATTTCTCACCAGTAGCCACCGCACGTACCTACCCACCGCGGTGAGCGGCGCTCGCCAGCATTTATCTAAATTTCTCGTAGATCTTACCCTTTTCTGCTTTCCGCGCCTTAAGTTCCACACGAGGAGCATCAATTCTCCGTGGGTAAAGCCGCGCGCGCGCTCGAGCCCGGTGAAAAGGAAGGGTAGAAACGGCGGCAGGAGGTGTGGGGGGGGGGGGATGAGATAGGAGAGAAGAGAAATTGATAAAAATCCTCTCCTAAAGGGCGGACATTTATGAGCGGACCTATAAATTATCGTAATCCCGTGCATTGGAACCACCGCTCGAATATAGATATCGCTCTAGCGATCCTTCCATCCGAATCAAATATAATATCGCTATTATTATCACGGCCTCACAGAAACGTTCATATTATATTAAAGCAATTTCCCTGCCCTCGTCCACCGACCCCCTTGTCATCCTATGCTCCTCGTCCACGCCTTACTGTCACGGAAAGCTATGAAATCCAACCTCCTCGAGGCACTCGTCCGCGTTTGCGATCAACGCCGCAAATAACGTTTCATCTATAAGTCCCTCTTCTCTCCCGCGGCGCTTGCCCCTCGTCTCCCTCGCCCTTCTCGTTCCTCTTCTTCTTCTTCGAGCACCCTTCTTCGCGCTCTTCTCTCGACAATAACCACCGCCTCTCGTCGTATTCCTCAGCTCCAGATATTCGGCTTCAATTCCCAGCTACACAACAACTTCTCGGACTCCCTGCACAGGGCCCACGGTATCGTCGCGGTGTCCCTTCTACTTCAGGTACGTGCCTAATCTCGGCCGGCGCCATCCGCTTTTGCCCACTCGAAGATCGTAAGTGGAAAGAGAAACGTAGCTCTTCTCACGATCGAGTCGGAGGGCAGATCGGGTGATAGCGATAAGCTGTAATCCCGCACGCTCCGTGCGCACACTAGCGCATGCCAAACACACACACACAGAGACACACACACACGCCCACGCGTACCCATTGGATCCTTGGTTCTTTCAGGTGGGCGACCGCTCGAATCCCGGGCTGAGAACATTCACCGATCAGCTGGATAAAATCAGATACGGAGGTGAGAATACGATTGACGCCCGTCGGTCCGGCACGCGCGTGCCGCGCTCGGCTCCGGAGCCGCGCGGCACCAATGGTGCTGCTTGCTTACGCACGTGCGTTTATCTCCACGGATGGAAAGATTTGCTTCCATGTTTTAATTGCATATCGAGAATCATAGCGTAAAATAGAACCGACGATCGGTCGGCACGCGGTTGGCCCGCCCGCGAATTCCGCGAGCTCAGAGGCAGGTACCTACGAGTAAACGCGGCACCGTGAGCCGACGCGACGGGGGTTACGTTAACGCGCGATATATTCGGCGAAGAGACGTGCGAGAGTGTACCGAGAGCTGACGTTTATACGATCGATACGACTGGCGCACGGATTGCACAGGTCAGGCAACGAAAATCCAGCATTTTGGGGTGCACGAGCTGCTGCCGGATACGAATCACTACATGACGTACGACGGATCGACCACGATGCCGGCATGTCACGAGACCACTACGTGGATCATACTGAACAAGCCGATATACATCACGAAGCAGCAGGTGAGTCTCGTTTTGCTCCCTCGTTTTGGGACCTCTCTTATTGCGAGGATCGGTAGGGTGGGTGGGTCGTGGAGAGTGAAGTGGAAACGGCCGAAATGGGAAAGGAGTCCGTGGCGAAGGAGTTGCCCACGGCGGCGGCACGTCCAGCAGTTTGTCAAAACTGTTGTTTCGCGCGGTTACGCGATGGAATTATTAGTTCACTCGAGTACTTCGAGGGTAGGTGGGTTATGCTCGAGGAGTATATCCCTCTTCGAGTTCCTCCTTGCCCCTCGCTTTCACCATTCGCACGAGTTCTCTCGCGGCCCCTTGTTTCTCGTTCCATCTCGCCCGCTCCCTTTCTCGCATGCGTCGAATTTATTCGGTTCGAGTGAAATCGGCGCGCAACCTCGGGCAAATTTCGGGAGCGTGTAACGCCCGAAGTTAGTCCTTTCGCGCGCGCGCTCCAGTTAAGCGAGGAGGAGAAGTGCGCGCTCGCGCGGTCAGGCACGAGGATGTTAATCGGATTAGAATACTCCTCGAATCGGCATAACCGCTCTCGTATATGCGGCCTCTCCTATCCTACGTACACCGTTGGGATAATTGATAATGGATATAGTTTCTCGGGCCTCCCTTGTTCCCCGCGCCGCCCTCACCGCCTTTACCGAAATGCGTTAATAAAGTTTCCGATTCGCGCTAAACTCGCAGACTCGCCGAAATCGCGCTCCACCTTCCCCACCACCCTCCTCTCTCTCTCTCTCTCTCTCTCTCTCTCCCTCTCCCTCTTTCTCTATTCGACTCTCGTCTCCTACGTGCCGTGCGATCCTCTCGAACGTTTCCGCACGCTCCCTCCGTTCCAGGCCCATCACCTCCTTCCACCCCTCGGGAAAAGTTTCCTCGCGAGGAAGGAGAGCAACGGTAGGGTAAACTCCGAGATGCACGCCGGAGAAGCATCGCGCGGACCGCTATCGATCTGCCGGTTCTGATTTCGAAATGATTGCAGCTGCACGCGCTACGTCAATTGATGCAGGGAGACGACCAGACTCCGAGGGCCCCACTCGGGAATAACTTCAGACCGCCGCAGCCCCTGTATCACCGTCCGGTACGAACGAACATTGACTTCAGCGATCAGGTGCGTATGGTTGGGGTGCTTGAAGCACCTCTTCGTCCAACCGGCCAACCGCCGACGGGGGAGACGTGAGATTAAATCTCGAATGTAAATGTCGAGTGGCCGTGCGCCGCGGAGACCCGAACCGTGCTTCGCAGTTCGCCACGCTTTATTTATCCTAACACGGAATTCCAATTACTCCGAAAACTCGGGGCGCAGAAATCCGACGGAATGAGGGAGCAGGAGGAGGTTAATGCTCTCGCGTTTCGGCCATGGATGCGAAACTTTAACGAATCGGCGTAAATACATTTTCGCCGTCCTTGCTAGCCCGTGCCTGCTCCCACCATCGCGCCCGGAATCGGATTGAACAGCCGTCGCAGCCTCTGCGAAGCAGTTACGCCTGCCGTCTTGGAATTATTCGTACGTTGTCCGAGAGACGAACGGATTAACAGCGATTACTATTCGTTGTTCCTCGGAAACGGTCGAGCGAAACTTCGTTCGCGAGAACGCCGGATATATGTGTGGTCCCTTGACGTATTCGCGACGAGGGTTCTCGAATAGCACGGCCACTCGATGGAAAAGAATATTGGTTGGATCGTTTCCGGAATGCTCGTTCGTCCCGAAGAGGGTCACGGTGAAACGTGTCCCGATAATAAAGGGCAAATAAAGCGGGGTCTCTCGAATGCCTCGTCGCGCGCGCATCGTGTATCGACTTGTATAATAATTGTCCGTAATTAATTTAGGAACCGAAGAATTGTCCGACGATGAACAGAGACAAACAGTACAGAGGTAAGAACGCAAATAACGAAACCGATCGATAACCAGCACTCACCTTCTCTACCTACCCCTTACCGCGACCCTTGCTTAACCCCCTACCGCCTACCGCGCCCGCTTCACCTGCCTCAACCTTCTCCTCGCCTCTTGGTTATCTATCGGCAGCATCACTCGGTGTCATATCCGCTTTTAGCCAACACCTGGAAATAACCCTGAGAATCAACGAAGTCGCCCTACGGACCGACGACAACGCTCGCAGCAAACTACGCTTTTCCCTCGGAACGGGCCGGAACTTCGCTTGTAAGACAAATTGAAACCCATTGAACATATCAATTACACGCGCGGTGATCTCAACGTAGGGTCCCAAGGAATTTTTTGGCTGAGGAAGCTGGCGGAAGAACGAGGAGAAGCACCGCCCCGGCAGCGTGGACGCGGTGGACGGACAGAGGGGGAGGGCTCCGCGCGCATATCGTTTTAATCGTGTAAGGAGAGAGAGATAATGGTGTGCGAAACTATATGAGTACTATAAGCGAGAAGAGATGACGACGACGAAAGACGTGCGAGAAGAAGGAACCGAGAAAAAATGCTTCGTTGTACTTATTAGACGTGAACTGCCAAGTATGTTTCCAGTAAAGAAAAAAAAAGATATACCTATAGTTACACACACATAGAAAGATAAGGTTAAGGAAAAAAAACCGTAAGAATATAAGATATATTATTATACATATATCGGTAAAGAAAAAAAAAACCTATTGAAAGCTATGACTATCGTGGCCTGTGTGGGATTGAACGTGAGAGAGAGAGAGAGAGAGAGAGAGAAAGCGAGAACGAGAGCGAGAGAGAAAGAGAGAGAGAGAGAAGAAAATGCGACTATATGTATGTATAAAAAGAAGTGAGAGAACAGGGGTGAGGTGACAGAGGAAACTGAATTTCACCGCGCGAAAAAAACGATGCGCGCTATCGAACGAAAGTTTATACTATATTCTTGTAATAAAACTGCTGAAAAAAGGGCATCGCTCCGAGGGTACCGCCATTCGATTTCCTTTATCTTTACGAGCACACGTGTTACCACGGGCCCCATCCCAATAGCCGGCGTCGTTTTTCATTTATAGTGCCCATTTCGGTTTTCTTCTTCCCTTCCGTATTCGATTTCTCGTCTGCCCCGCGTTACTTCCACATCCTTCTCCGTCCTTTCTCCCTAATGTTCTCCGAATGCCACGTGCAACCGATACGCGTACGACCACTGCTGCCCATCTTCCATTCCCGTTCGTCCCTCGTGGCAATTCAATCTCTTCCAGCGTTACTTCGTAAGGACTGGAGGGCCTGTCAACAAGTGTCACCGGTGGCAAACGACCCTACCCTTCCGTCGTACGATCATTCCGTACGGGTACGATCCGCGCTGTATCTTACGAGCGCGCCAACTGCAACGCCCATCCCGTGCACCTGCAGATCCAATTGGGTCTGCACGTCGTGCCAGGTAAAACCGTCACCTTCCGCGGGTAGGTGACCGCGCGAAGATGTGCCGTCGGTAACACAGGTAACGACCTTGAACGTCGACTGGGCCGTTCGACGTCCCGCGACGTCGCGTCCATCCGGTGGGGGAGACGCGAGCTGATCGATCGCACCATTAATATCGCGTAATAGCGCTAATTGATCCCATTTAACGCGTAACGCATAGCAAGCGTGAGAACGCGAGAGGGCGCGAGATGTGCGACCCGTTATTGGCGCCTAAGGAGCACGCACGCGGATCGGTGCGAATTGTTCGTTCTCCATCCTCGCCGTGGCGGACCCTCCATTCTCTTATTATAATAACGAGCATGAGAAAACGAAAGGGCGACACTCTCGGCTGAAGGAACATCGAGTGAAGAGGGTCCGACTAGGGTCAGACCCTCTTCTGAAAACGATGGCTCATCAGAAGCAGAAGATCCTTCGCGACTGGGCTCGTCCGTGGTCCTGCGAGGGTGATGCCAGCGAACGTGGCAGCGCGAGCGCGAACGGCGTGGCGTCGAATGGATTTCATTGAACGCTACCCAGAATTCGACGGTGCTGCCGTCGTCGTCTATGCGGTAAGGGAGCCGTAAAGGGCGAAGGGTGGGGAGCGAGCGAACGAGCGAGCGAACGCGCGTGGGTGGTGGAGGAAGAGGAGGATAGGAGGAACTCGCGACTGTGCGAGAGAGGGAAGGATACGGGGGATACAGATCCGTGGTGTCGGCTGCCCGCTGCGGCAAATCTGCAGACTTCCGTGGTGTTACGAAGTGAGCCTTAACCGTGCTGGGTTCGCCCCGCTGAGAGACACCGAAACGCGGCGCGATCGCTTTCGCGGTGGACGTACGGAACGCGTCGCGGTCCGGCCGATTCACGACCACCTGCACCCGGCCTGGATTTGGGTGCCGGAAGCGCGGACCGTTCGCGATCGCGCTGCCGGATGAATCCGCGACACGCTCGCAACCGGAGCTGGACCGCTGCTGACTACCGTTCCTGAATCCCAGTACGCGACAGCCTCCACCGTCTAAACGAAGGAAGCGGAACGTGCGATGATAATTCTCGATGGAGGGGTCCCGTCGCAACTCGCCACACACATCACGGTGGACTCTCCGCTCGGCGTTGACTCTTCGGTCGCCCAAGTCGTCGTCCTCCCGTACGTCCTACACTCTCTCGACGATTTCGTCGCGCTCGTCGTGCTCCTCCTCGTCGTCGCGCAAAAGCACGACGGCAGTGCATCGTCGTCGGGTCTCCTCGTTCAACGAGATTGATTGATCGGGGGAAGAGGATAACGGGAAAGTACGTCGATGCCAGTCGACGACCCCGCGTCGGGCCAGGTGGAAGGGGGTTCCTCTCTCTCTCGTGAGAACGAGCTAATGCACGTATATACGGTGAGAGTACGCGTGAAAAGGAAGCTGACAAGTGCATCGAGGAGTCGCCGGGCGTTCGTGCTCTTTTTCTCTCTGTCTCTCTCTCGCTTTTTCTCTATCCCTCTCTTTTTCAGTTCTCCGTCCTCCCTCTCGCGGCGCCTCTTCCACCCCTCGTCACTCCCTCTGCTTTTCTCTTCCTCTCTGTCTCTGTCTCTCTCTCGCTTTAACTCTCTTCCTCTCCGTGTTTCTCTTTCTGTCACCCCCACGCATCCACCCCCTCGGTTCCTCTCGCCCTCGACCTCTTTCTCTCTCTCTCTCTCACACACACACACTCCCATTCTCTCTCTTTCCTTTTCTCTCGCACATATTCGTCCGCGAGTTTCAACGTGACGCAAACTGTTAGCGAGCCGTCATCGACTCCCATACGTTTTCTCCACGCAGTGGTTTCACCGATAAATCCGCGCCTGTCTTCTTCGTCTCTACCATTGTCGCGTTTCATTTCGTACGACGCGAGGACGCACGAAGCGACACGTAGAAAAGAGCTGCGAGTGGAACAGGGTGCGGGGCGCGCACGCAACGCAACGCAACGAGGAGGACCGGGTCCGTATTAAATCTCGTATACGTCGGGTGTACCACCACGATACCACGGGGGTGGGTGTCGGGTGGATGAGTGGGTGGAACGGAACGAAACGAAATTGCGAAACGGCTGGCGCGCTGTCGTCGTTGTCCTTGTCGACATCGTCGACATAAACGGCCTCGAAGATGAAGTTCGGAGAGTGCGCGAGAGGGCCACGCAATGCGTGTTCATCTTTAAAGTTTAAGGCCGCTTATAAGCGAGAATGCGATTGGTCGGGCGTCGTTCCCTTGCGAAATTCTTTCTCCAACGCGAGCGTGCCCGTGTGTGCGACAAGGAGGTGCGTCGCGTAGTACCCAGCTACTCGTGCACGCGCCACCAATTTCACTCGCACATTACCCGACGAGGGAGGTTGTCGTCGGGACGCGACCTCGTCGTCGCCAGGTCGATGGCCGTCAACGACGATCGTCGATGCACTTGTTAGGGCCAAGTAGTTTCGGGGCTTGACGTGTAAACCACTCGGTGGGGCTGTAAATAGTAAAGTTCTGACGCCGCCGTTTCCTAGCGCGATGCTCTGATTCTACGTGCGGTGGGCTAAGAGAGATGGAGTGCAACGTGTGGCGTGGAGGTGAGACGTGGTAAAGTGCCGGACCATTCCGTAGACCGGGTGGAACTAACGAACTAAACCCATTACGAGCGCCGTGACTCGATTAAGTCCGACATCCAACTCGGCGTACGGTTCTATTGCCGCATCGTAGGACGCCCGCGAGGCGGAACCGCGAGCGAATTCATTCTCGTTTCGCGAATCGCGAAAAGAGCGCGCTCGGACGCGCTTTTTCGCGGTAACGTATCTGGGACGAAGAACTCGTTAGCCCATGGTTTTAGGTTAGAGCGTGGAATAATAGATGCGACCGCTAATGAATTTATCCGCGGATATATTACGGCTTGATCATAAATTATGCGAGCGACAGTACGAGCGAGCTCAGCGATTAATGTGCCGAGGCAGGCAAGCGGAGGCGGGCCGAAGCAGGGGGTAGGCAGGCAGGCAGGCTTGAAATATGAGAGGCTCCACCGCGAGGGGGAGCGCCAAGCCGGTCTTCAGAATTCAGATTTGTTGCATATTAGATACCTACTCGAAGGGCCACCCTACCCACCCGCCCCTGCCTCTTCCCTTCCTCTGTTCTTGTGGTTCGATTCCACCACACGCGCGCCTCGTATTGCACTCGATCCCCTCGGATACTCCGTGCTTCTCTCGACGTGCCTCTCGCTCTCTAGAGTATTACGCATCGAGAGTGTACGAATGAAATACTCGCTGCGCCGAGACCCTGTTTACGCGTCGAGCCTCGCCACGTCGCGACAAAGATTTACGCCCCGCGCGTACAATACGCGCCGATGCATCAGTTTCTTTCCATGAACACGTACAACAATGAGGCTCACACGTTTAATTCGTTCGTTTCAGATTAAGGCGGAAGGAAGCAGCGGCGATAAAGAGAACTAGGCCAAGTTCCAGTCTGCGCGTACATCGAGTGTACCTTTATCAGGATGAAATCCAAGAACCCACCGACAACAATGGGCTTGTGATGCCCGAAGGACCGGTAGGCGAAATGAAAGCTCCTGAGAAACAATGGAAGCGTCCACGCAAGCATGACGCCCCTATTCATAAGCGCAGAGGGCATGCTTAGCCGTGCCCAAGAGAAACACTTAAGTAAGAATGAGAACCCACGTCGCAGGCTGCATTCCGTTATACCCTTTTCTCTCGCTCTCTCCGCCACGCTCTCGAGAGTACAAAGGGTCGTTTAAACAATTGCCTTTCGGATAATCGTTTATCGCGGATGCCCGCCTCGCGATATTCTCGAGATAAGACGATAATATTCGCCTTCTCCCGTAGGTGTCCTTTAAAGGATCGCCCCCAAGGACCGATCATCGTGGACGAAGTGGATTCTCGACGTGCGTCTCGTCGGAGGACGGCGAAGGATTGACGAGATACGAGAATAGGCAGGGAATCTCGGGAGACAAAAGGACTGTGGTATGGTAGTGACAGGGCACCACCCTCTACGAGGGCACATACTACTTGCCCTCTTCCTCCTAATCGGAAGCTTCGCCTTGCTGTCACGGGCGGCGGCATTTCCTGATTGGACCGACTGTCCGACCATGTGCCGCTGCAAATGGACCTCCGGGAAGAAATCCGCACTCTGCCCCGACGCCGGCCTAACGTCGCTTCCCGCGTCCTTGGACCCCGACATGCAGGTGCTGGATCTGTCGCTGAACAAGATACCGGCCCTGCAATCGGAGATCTTCAAGCGCGCGGGCCTGCTCAACCTGCAGAGGGTATTCCTGCGAAACGCCGGTATTCACGAGATCCACGCGGACTCGTTCAGGGACATGAGAATATTAGTGGAGATCGATCTCTCGGATAATCACGTGAAGAGCCTCGAGCCCGACACGTTTCTCGGCAACGAAAGACTGAGGATCTTAATATTAAGTGGTAATCCGTTGGGAGTGCTCAAGAGTCATCAGTTCCCGACTCTACAGCATCTACGGAATCTCGAGCTGCAGAGATGTAGCTTGACCGAGATACACGGGTTGGCGTTCGCCCGACTCGCCGGTTTGGAGTCCCTCAGACTCGACAGCAACGAACTAGAATACTTGGAGGCGTCGGTAATATCCAGCCTGCCACGCCTCAAGACCCTCATCCTGGACAGCAATCGATGGAGCTGCGACTGCAGGCTAAGAGGCTTTCGCAGTTGGCTCATCCCCGAGAAGTCGAAGAAACTTTACTCGGTGTCGCAGACGTGCGCGTCACCGGTGAGACTCGAGGGTAGACGGTGGGAGGACTTGAAGCCAACGGAGTTCGCCTGCGAGCCGGAAGTTTTCGTTCTCGCGAGCAGTATTCAAGAGGAAACCAATGGAAATCTGAGCCTGGCGTGTCTGGCTACCGGAGACCCCGAGCCTGAGGTCTGGTGGCAATTGAACGGCGGTCCGATGAACGCGACGAGGTCACCTGATCAACCCTACACAGGAACCTATATCGCTTACGTAACGTCGGAGACGGGTACGTCGAGCTACGGCGACAAACCTGCACCTGGAAAGGTACCCGATAGGTGGAGCAACCTCACCGTGTACAATGCGAGCGACGGTGACGCCGGGGAGTACGCTTGCTTCGCCAGAAATATCGCAGGCTTGGCGAGGGACACCGTGAGCGTGGCTATCCCCCGAGTCTACACAGCGCCCACGCTCTCGCAGAGCGACAATTGGCTACTATGGGTTAGTCTGGCCGGAGGTGGAGCCGCCGCCCTCTGCGCCTCCATCTCAGCCGTTCTTCTAGCCCTCTGCCTATGTGGAGGTTCCCGGCGCAACAGCAAACGTGAGAAGGTCAAGCTCCAAGGTAGCACGAGCTTCGGCGACCAAGAGAAGAAGCTGCTGGACCTCTCGGTGACCACCACCACCGCTGGAAACAGCAACGACCGTGCCAGCGGGCATGGCAGCCTGGCGGAAGCTTGTAGTACCGGTGACTTGGAATTGGCCGAACGTGGCTCCATTTGCGATCCCATGGCCGCTGCGACTGTGACCGTGGAAAGACTCAGACCGGAAATTGGCGCGACCGTGAACGCAATACGCGCCGTACCCTGCACGGCCATGTTTCCACCTCCGCCGCCCGAGTTCACAACTGGTGTTCTGCCCGCGGGCATCTTCGGCAATATTTTTATCTCCGTGTCGTTGCCTCAGGACGCGTCCGAGCGCTGTTATCCGGACCTACTTGACATTCCCGTCCACGGGGTGAACAGCGTGGCTGAGAAGGCAGCCGCAGCCGGCTTACCAGCCACGTCGAGCGTCTCGAGCTTCGCCACGCTGCCTCGTCGAGCACTCAGATCGTCGGATCTGGGCTCGCCTTACGACAATATGGGGCCTCGGGTCACCGCCAACGGCAGTTCCGCGTTCTCGTTGACGGACGTCAATGACTTGAGACTCTCGCCGCCACCGCCGCCGCGAATAATTCAACCACCCCACGAGTTTGTCTCACTTTAAGGACTCGATAAAGACGTAGAAAGATTACGTAAAGAGAAACTAGACGCGCAAATACTCCGTATACTCCACGATTCGTAGTCGAAGGATCTTTTACTCTTATTTGTGATTCCTTTGTTTTCGATTCGCAGAAACGCGTGTCCTTGTTGAATGGCGGAATTCAGAATTGTTTTTTGCGCAGAAAAACGGGAATGAAAATGGACGGGTTCTTTAGAAAGTAAACTCATAAAGCCCGCTAAGTTGATCGTGAATAGATATTTATTACTATACCGGGTGAGCCTTAGAGCTCAGACCTAAAATAATGCCGATATGATTTTGCGCGTTATTTGAACCACATTTCTGGTCCACTGCTTGTGTAAATCCGGAATTGTGCCATTTTTGAATCGGTACAGGTTGAAATTTACGTGGAAAGTCTTCACGACGTCGGACGGTTACATGCTAGAGCGCACGTAAACTAACAAAGTGTACACATTATTTTTCCTGGCATAAAATTTATTTCACGTGGCTTCGTGAAAAATCACGAGAAACGCAGCTTCGAATAAACGGTATACGGAGTATTTACCCGGAATTCAGTACACCTATGTCTGTCCGATTTGTCTGAATATCTGTCTGTCCGCTTGTCTGCCTGCCTTGCCTGCTTGCCTGGCTAATCCCGTGAAAATGATTGCGAGATTGCGTGAATGCGATTCGAGAGTATGCGTGAACGTCTGCCTACGGTAAGTCTCTTCTAGTCGCTAATTATTCCTAAGCAAGGCATTTGTACATATTTCACGATCTCTTCGATAAAAGGAAACAAAAAATTAACAGAAAACCGCAAAGAAACAGATCGAGCGTACGATCTAATTATGAGGGAAGGGACGTACTTAGAATCGTAAGGAAGAACGCGTATAGAGGAAGTGGAGAGTAATACGAACGATTATCTTCCCCATCCTCTACCTCCTCCAACCCCGAAAAGAAATCCATTTCATTCTCAAAAATGTATCATTAGTTTGTTACATATTCTACGTGTGTATATATTTGTTATGAGACTAAACGTAATAACGTATGTGCGCGTGCACTTAAGCTCGCGTGAGAATAACTCGGAGAATTCGCATAACCCAGAGAGAGAGAGAGAGAGAGAGAGAGAGAGGGCGAGAGAGAGTGAGTAACAGAGAAAGAGAGAGAGAGAGAGAGAGACATCGAGGCGTGCCGCAATTGGTATTCATTATGAACACTTTGTCAATTAATAAAACGATTGAATTTTATATATATCGACTCGCCGTTGTGACTTCTTATTTTCGATGCTTTTTAAGCCGAGGCATGATCGGACGGCATGCGCAGGCGGATCCGACCACGAGAATCGTTGAAATTTTTATTAAATCGGGCGGTGCGCGGGCTGGAGGAATCACGAAATTTATTCTGCCAACGGAATGACCTGCTTCCGTTGCGAGCCACGGTGTGTCAAAATTGATCAACGAATCGTGACTGTGCGTGCTCCTTGCAATTGATCGTGGTGATACCGCTTCTCGCGAGCCACTCGTAAATCGTTCACTGAGTACTGCGCTATAAATTCGTGATCCTCCGTGTATGTCATATTGCGATCGGAAAAAATACGTATAACACCGTAGGCAAGGGTCTTCTATCCCTCCGAATTGGTAGGGATGCACATGCGCCGATGCGGCCCGCGTGTGCAAGTGAAAGCGTGGGAAATATTGCGTGGATGGTGCGGATGCGGGAAGAAGGAGAGAGAGAGAGAGAGAGAGAGAGAGAGAGAGAGAGAGAGGGGGAAGGGAAAGAGAAAAAGAGAGACAGAATATGTATTATTATTATTATCATCGTCGTCGTCAGATTCAGTTACATATACAAAGTGTAAGGGGTACGTGACTCGACATCGGTATGAGACGGTGCATATGAGACGTCGAATCGTTTACGAGATGGCGAATTTAATTAGAAGCACTACGTTGCATGGTCTGTGTGTGTTAATGTCGATTAATCGGGTGGCCACCCCCCGGTAGTCGCCGCGACGCCAGCGGCGGTGGCGTCGCCGACTACGCTCAACCCTACACGGACCTGTTGAAAGGAGCGGAGGACGGCCTTAGAGAAAGTTCATGCCGCCGTCGTGATCGTTCTCGTGTCCCAACCTCGGCGTATAACCGGCCAGCGCGGACTGCCCGTGTCCATTGCGGGATCCTGCGAATGAAAATAACCATTGACAAAGAGAATACGTTAAGTGGATACGATAAGCGGATAACTTTTCACGGAATTCGGTGAAATGGAATGCGCACGGACCTGATACACACAAGCGCCGAAATGCGAATCAAAAAGGAGGAAATCAATAGCGTGGCAAAGAGAGTAGACGTTTTTGTTTTACGCGCTGCTACACTCTATGGACTTATGCGAAAGAAATCGCATAATCCGACAGTGGACTGAATACGAATCTTGGACTTTGACCCGCTCCAATGGTTTCACTCGGACCAAGACTGATTTATTATTGGAGAACTAAACGATCGCGCAAAAGATCGATCCGATCGAAACTTTTTTATTGTCGAAGTCGTACCTCGGACGTTCGGATGTACGATTCGAGGGTCCTCGTTCTTCTGCGCGGTACGATATTCCTTGACGCCACGCACACGCTCGGGCGCCACCCACGCGCCGTCTTTGGGAAACTTGTCCACGTGTCTGTACGACGTGGGCTTTCCCGCGAAGTATCCTATCGAATTGGGCAAAATAAGAATCATCGATCTTCGTATTGAAACGGAAGTGACCATAGTTGGGAGGCACGCGTACGGCGTGACAGACACAGCAACGGCCGGTCTCCGGCGGCCGAAGGTATTCAGATGTATCAACGAACGAAGAGGAGTGAGAACAAGAGCGGACATTGACTAAAGAGAAGAGTTTGACTCGAATTTTGTACGACGTACTTTTCGCCGCGCGCCAGCGACCATGCGAAATGTCGATTCTTTACATGCAGATTAGATGTATGAACATTTTATTTCCACTGTTGCGGACTATTCAACGAGCAGTAATTTTAATAAATGGTAACAATCAAATTTTTATATACTGTATATCATTGTTTGTCGATTGTGCCGGACGTGAGTATTGACTATTTCACGGGTGTCGAGCGATAGAAAAGTACGGATCTTAGACGGATTAGATCATAGGTGAGTTTAATGAATAGATTTTAAAAAATAGAGCCTCCTTTCGTATAAAAAGGTGACGTTCCTTAGCTTCCCTACCTTCGTAATCGAACTCGAGTAAGGCATCCTGATCGTTGTCGTGGCTGGGGTAAAAATCGAAATCGGTGTCAGGTTCCAAATCGTGGTATCGATTCACGTTGATGTTAGAGATTGGTAGGTCGGCGCGGCCGACCCTCGGATAATGGACCAATCCTGCGGCACGGTCTGTTCTAGCAAAGTTCGTCATGTCGGAATTCCGGCCGATCCTCGGGTACGGCACCAGTCCCGAAGCGCGCCTATCGTTCGTCCTTACCTTCTGACTATCTGAAACGCGAAGGATACGGCCAATTGAAAATCTGAAGTTTCGAAGAATCTTGTTGATTCATGCTGCAACGATCAGTGCTGTTGGATTCAATTATTTTTTCCCCGTTAATGAAATAATTTTAATTTTAATTATTTTTTCCCCGGTCGATTGCCCGATTTTTCTCAGATGAATTTACGTAAATTGTGCCTCCTATATTTGTATAATATAGGAGCCTAAATGTCTCGAAAAAGAGATGAAGAAATTGATCGGTCCGTCACTGTCGTATTTTAGATTCGCGACATGGGGAAACCAGATCCTTGGAGATAACGCGCTTTCGCAATTCTTTCTGGAATATCAAGATCACATCTATTTGATACGGATAAACATCGATATGCACGTGAGTCGTAAGGAAAACGACAGTACAACACAGAAAAACAAAGACGTGGGAGATACTCATGCGAGACTCTTGCCTCTGGCAGATTCGAAGCTTTGGCCAACCGAGCACCGGCAAACTGTAAAACAAACGATTCTTTCGTCAGCCTCCTCCATCACTGCCAAACACTTTAATCCTTAACGTTTAATTATTGTTTTTCTTTAGCTGAGATGACGCACTGTGAAAAACGCCTCGCGGAAGAATGAGTAAAAAGATTCATACATTCGGACCTGTCGCCGTTCGAAACGTTAAGCAATTATCTCGTTCTCGTATTTTAAGAGACTTCTTCCTGGCGCTGCAACTTCGCCTCTATTTTCACAATACAAAAAGTATCCGCGCAATTCTTCGCTCCGCGTCGTGCAAAATATCGCGCGGGCTTGTCGCTCGGCGATCTATCAGCGGATCGGGGATGAATAAAGAATACAAGTTGAAATAAAGTAAAAGAAAAAGTGCAGCGAATAATAACGCGAATGACAACTATGCCCACGCTTTAAGCGACCTTTTCGAAAGTGATCGTTCGGACCGTCGAATTTCGAAGGTCGACGAGGGAATGACTTACGGGTGAGAGTGGCGGCGAATATCAGGAGGACGAGTGGTATCGTGATAAGGTAATCTCTCATCTCAGCGTACGTGATTCTTCCCTTGCCGTGCTAATGATCGAGATCGTGGATGATCGGGATCAAGATCGTGGAGGCTTCGGGCTCTCGGACGATGCTGCGTGTCCTGGAATCCAAACGCTACTGGTTCCCGCCAGGTAGCCGACGTCTGATTTTATACCTTGCGCCTCCACCACGATAATGAGGTGTTACCACCCCGCGCTGCCACCCCCGACCACCGTGGCTCACCCCTTGCTACCATCCGGCCGCGCATCTGGCACGATCTGCATGGCGTTCCATCAAAGGTATCCCCCCACTCATCACCGTCGAGTAATACTGCTTCTTGGGCGTTAAAGTTTACGTGCCCCCTCATAGATTACGGAATGTGGGCTAATTGCGGGCTGTTTGCCTACCAAAGTTTTTCCCTGGAAATCGATTCCACGCAGTACCAGATATTCGCATTATTTAAATAGCGGAGGGGGTTTTAATGATATTCCTTTGATAGGGTTCTATGGATTCAAAGCGTTCGCAAAGTACGTTTACGGGGCCGCGTAATTAACGGATATGTTATCGGTGTGGGATGAAAAACACTAGGTATGATAGAGAGGGAAATGGAAACGTGAGAGGGACTGGGTAGTTAAGTAGTGGGTGAGAGTAGTTAGAGCGACTAAGTAGGAATAGACGAGATTGGCGTATCCAGTGATCAAATTTGTAATTATATATTAGAGAAAGGAGGATACTTGAAACGTCACGATACAAACTTGCGTCTTCGAGAAAATACATTGTAATGTGTAGAATAACATTTGCAGAATTTAAGGAGGTAACGCGTGAACAGAAACGTCAATTTTCCGCGGGTTTGGGAAACGATACTCTACTAATGGAAGTAAGTGATTTAGCAACACAAATCTATTAGCCATCGTGATCGTTTTCGGATGTGTGTCGATGTAAAATCAGAACGTATTACGGCGTCCCAGGATAACGCAGATTTGTACACACGTGATGGGATTATTGACCCGTGGATAACACCGCATTATTATTGCAATCGTGACATATCCGCCAATATACTTTCCGGGATTTTGTACTCGACTTAATCCTACCGTACGCGGGCTTTTGCAAATTGTCGCTCGCGAAATGTGGTCTAAACAATTCAATTCAGTCACGCGGAATAAATCGTACATATGCACCATCAACGGACGCTCTATACTCGTCGAAGCCTTCCATGTGTTCCTATGTTCTCTGAAATATGCCATTGCGTAAGAGGGCACATTCATCTACCCTCTGGTGCGTTTCGAAAACAGCAGCACGGGATACACGAGAAAAAAGTGGGTGAAAAAAGAAAAGAAGAATAGAGTGCACCTTGTAGGAGAGGCGAAGAAAATGACACGATATTGGCCCCGTTCTCCCAGGCTTCTCCAATTGGCTAATTTACATGTAAACCCTTCTATCTTACAGGGGGTGTGAGGCCGTAAGGCAGGATTAATTTCACAGTAACGCACGATATACGCGTGAGTCCGTGAGCGTTCATTTACATGCACGCGCTGACGGTTGCCTTCGAGTCATTTAAATACAGAGGACCCGACGACGGTGCCGATAACGACCGTATCTAACGTTTATGTTGTCTACCGTAAGCGTCTTACCTTTTAGCTAATCACTGCGAAACGCGCATGCTGTACGCGTTGCACGACAAGATTGTCCCTTATTGAAAAATCCTCCTTCGATCGAGAATTCGTTGCGTTTACGACTTTCCGCCGAAACAACCGTAATTTGGTTCTACGATCGCCGTGCATTAATAATTCCTCGTTAGACTCGCGGACAAAAGAGGGGATTTGAAAGATATCGCGTCATTTCAAGATTCGCCAAAGTAATCCGAACGGGCGGAGAATTATACTCGTGAGTAATTGCTTTCGAAATAATTAGGGCCGCCCTTTCCCGATACAGGGCTGAGTTACTGTGTTAAATTATAATGTTAATGTGTAGAATACCAGGGTTGTTCGTGCGAGTAGGGCTGAGAGAAAGAAGACGAACAATCGAAATTTCGAAGGTAATATATACGGTCGTCCTTTATGTATCACTTGTCAGATAAAATTCTCAAGTAGATTGCATATTAAAACAATTCCATATAGTAGTATACGCACAAAATAGATATATTGGTACAGAATATTAGTAGAAAAATAAAGCACATTGACAGATTAATTCCACATAGGGGGATACAACTTAATGATACGAAGAAAAATATTTGTATTATCCCTTATCTGTACTAGAACCTAAAATAGCCTCTACACTATATCGATAGATCGCAGCGTTGATCTTTTTCAATTTCTCTATCTCCTCTTTAGCTTCGTCCAACGGACGAGAAGATTGCTCTTCCGCTACGAAATTACTTTCCATGTAAGCGTCAAAATCCAAGATACCCGTTGCATCCCGACCGCGATGATTCACTTCTATGAAACTGTCCTTTCCAGGCTCGTCCGACGTCCGTTGCAAATTACGGATTTGAATTTTGGGCTTTAGATTGGCTGTACGAAAATTCTCATAGCGCTTGGTGAAGAATGCTGCCGTAATTGGTCCTTTATGCTCAATCGTACGTAAGACCTGACGACTCGCTATATCCCATATATTTACAAATCCGTCGGATGATCCGGAAAGTAGGATCCGACAATTCACCGATACCGACAGTGCGACAACAGTTGATTTGTGCCCGCGAAAGATGGCGCTCTCATTCCCATTTTCCGTTCCATTGATTCTCACGTGCTGCTCCAAACTTCGAGGTGGTTCGTGTAGATTCATACGCCATATCGTACCATCTGTGCAACCAACAAACATCTCACTCTCTCGCATGTTCATGCAGACCGATGTGAGTGGTACGTCGAACACCAGCGTAAGTAACGATGCACCTGTGCTGGGCTCGTATACGTGCGCCGTGCGGTCGAGTGAGACTGAACATAACCTCCCATGCGTCCCGGAGTGCCCAAAATGCAGATCTTTCACTGGTAAGGAATGGTCCGAGAATGTATGGATCGGCGACGGCTCTCTGTCGTTCAATACGCGATACAAGGACCACACGAAAACCAGACCGTCTTCTCCACCACTCGCGAAAATCGAACCATCCTTGTTGAACGAGAGGCAAGTAACGGTTTGATAGTGTCTAGTTAAGAAGGCTAGCAAACGACCGTTACATAATTGCCAGATAAACAATTTCTCACCTACCGCAGCCACTATATAACCGCCACTCGGCGTGCAACTTAGAGCAGTCACTTTTCCAGGTGTTGTCAGTCTGAGGTTAGAAACGGGACATTGACTGTTGAGAGGCCAAATGTGAAGGCGCGGTTTTGTTAAGTCCGCACCTAGGACGTAGCTGTCGCTTAGAACTGTAACTGTATGATGTCTCAGGGCTGTCGCACTTTTGTAAGTTTGCAAAACCGAAGCTGTGCAAGGATCCCACGCCGCAATGCTCCATTGTTGTCCGGTGCTATCGCTGGTTATAATCACTTCCTTCGTATCCGCGATTCGTGACATTTTTATATAGTTCTTTTTTACGTTAGTTGTTAAGCCAATACTCGATTCAATTGTTCTTCATCATTTTCAAACAGTTTTCACATTCTTGTACTATCAACACTGTGTAAGTTCTACCCACGTGTTCACGAGGTTATTTTAGGCGGTGAAAATCTTACGTAGAAAATTGACTCTTGTCAGTATGTTTAGTCACGTGATCCTTAGATGCATCTGCCCTCTAGGTCTGCGCCGTGGCTAGGAGAACTAAAATAAGAGTACAATTTTTAACACAGAAGTTTTCGTCCCCTGACTTCCCTGACTTCCGTCACGGTTAAATACGGGACGGAGCACAGAAATTTTTCTTCCTTGCAATGACCTTAAATCTTAGTGTATGACATAATATCTTCGTCAAGGTAACAGATATCCAACCAGTCTTTCCTGATAGCTTCGTTATATCGTAATTGCTGCACAAATTGAAGGTTATGTTATTTTACCATTGTTTTGTCGAAATTATATTAAGTTCGATTCACTGACAGTGTTAGTGATTGGGTGTCAAACGTGTAAGAAGTTTGTCTGAATTTGCCGATGGGCTTTATTGATGATGAATTGCGAGAAGTATCAGAACTTTGCCAAAATGTCGTGGACGGCAGTCGACTCATCTCTTGTGTGCGGACAATGGTTCGAGTGGAAATAACGTATGAGTTTATTTAATTGGGGCGTGCATTGTTCGTTTAGCAATCCGATTGATATCCTCTTTTTAACTTTGCCTTTCAGAAAAACCACTTTTAAGAAGATAGTTGTTTGCATTCAATTCTCCAAAGACTATCCATCAACACCACTTTTAATTGAGCTGAAAAGTAAAACCTTATCTACAAAACTACTTGATGGATTAACAGACGTTTGCGAGAAGGAGTGCAAAAGATTTTTAAATAAAGCACAGGTAAGCTATTTAAAATCAGCTTCTCGTAAATTAATGTCGCTAATGTTATTAATACATTACAGGTGTTGCCAATCCTGAAATTTATTCGTAATTTTATTGAAGAAAATCCTTTAATTTGTTGTTACGACGAAATAACAACTTTAAAGAAACTCCTACATCAGCAAGACGAATTAAAATTAAAGCAAAAGAACTCAACAATTAGTTTAAAGATTAATGAAGGTTTATATTACTTTAAAGCAAAAGTTGAAATTCCCGACAACTATCCAGACGCATGTGTGAAGTACGTACATGAAAATAATGAGTATACAAAAATTTTACATTCATGTCTCTGACACATTTCTTTGCTTTTAGCTTGAGTGATGCTGATACAAATTTTCCACCATTGTTCACACGATATCTGTTAGGACAAGGAAAAGAATTAGGTAGAAAATGTGTCGAACCGCCACTGAAGAAGCACCAACAACAGCACGCAGCCTTTACACCGTCTCCATCTTTGAACGCAGTTGCTTCGTTTCTCATAAAGTAAGTAAATATCGTTTTATTTGGTTACTTGCTTTAATGCAAATAACCTCAAGTCGTTAACGTACTGTATACCATTTAGGGCAGTGAAGACTCTGCCACAAGAGAATTGTCAACTCTGCCGGATTACATGTTTACCAACAAATCCAGAGAAAGCAGTTACCAACGAACATGCAGATCTACATGCCGAACGGCTCTACTGTGGGCATTTGTTCCATTTACAATGTCTTGTGACATTCATGAAGACACCGCCATTCCATGGTGCGATATTAATTATATATTAATATTAATAAAATTGAAATGTAAGATGTTTCTGAGCATTATTACTTTGTTCTACAGGGGGTAAGAGATGTCCATCGTGTGGACAACGAGTTTACCATGACAAATGGGGACTAAGCGATAAGCTTGCAGAAGATCGATGGGCACATCAACAAGCACGAGCTAGAGAATTAGCTGAAGTAGCTGATTTCTTCAACTAAACTCGTGACTGAGTTACCCTTATGTGGGATGCATCCACATGGAATAGCTTACGTGTCAGAGTTTGATGACTGTTATAGAATTCAGGTGACGACACTCATTCTGAAGTAACTAATTTAGAGTTTGAATGTTTTCATGAATTTTGTATTCAATGGTAGAAATATTGGTATTTAATGGTTTAATTACGAAATTTAAAAATGGTTGAAAATATGCTGCTGCAGACCAGTATGAAACACAAAAACTTTGGTGTCTCTGACATAACCATCACACGTGCACCAACAGCATAGGTCTGTCCACAGCATGAGTTTGCTGTTTTGAATGATATTTATTACAGCAGATTGTCCAGTATAACGCAGATGTATCATAAATTATCTGTCCTCGATACTTCCTACTTTATAATAAACGGAATTATATTGTTTCTTGATAGAAACGATGCAGCTATTATGGGTCAATTAATTAGTATTAGTATATTTGTTAAGACGCTAGTACGCCCTATTTACTTATATATTCAACGTCTTTTTAGAAAAAGTGCAATCGTATTCTTAGTACAACAAGTTTTAAGTTGTCATAAATTTGTTATGTTTACTGTACAAATTGACACAAACTAGTTGAAGTTTAAGTCACAATAATTACAACGATAAGTGTGAGTGAACTAATGAGAGGCTCATGTAATATAATAGTTTGGAGAAATCGAGAATGACCGTCAGCGTTTTTTAACATGCGCTTGGGCGTTACCGTACATTTCTACTTAGTAACGTTTTTTAATTACTTTAATTTTTAAATACCTCACGTATAAAGAAGTACGAAGGAGTGATTATGTACGCGAAGTTAAATTCCTTCGTTGCTGTCATGTAATTAGTCACTGCAATAACCATAAATATTTTTGTCAGACTTTGAAAATTTTGTATGAAGATTATGTTGTTGATGCATGCTTTAGCGAAATTCTATGAAGTGCTCTTGAAATTGTACTTTTTACTTACTCGCGTTGGCGAGCAGCAATTAAGCCACGGTCGATAAGTATTCAGAATCTAAATAATTGGAATGGGAGGTATGGCATTCGCGTGTGTGTCGGATGAGTTTGCGTATATAAAGGCGCACAAAGGCGTGTACTCTTCTGACAGTAGTTGTGACGTATTGATCCTTGGTACCGACTAGGGTGATCCTATTTCTATCTCTCTTTCTTCGACTAGCTTCGCGGCCTCATTCTGCACGAGTATATTGTCGTTCAAGTTCCCCGTTTTTCACTTGATTTAAACACAAAAAATGTACACTACTCATCTCGTCGTGCGCACTCACGAAATTTTTCAGTCTTGAATATTTTCTATAGTAGCAACGGTTATACCGGCTTATTGTTAGTAGGTGGCTCGGCAGACTAATTCCCAGCTATCGATTCTACCCACACGCGGAAACCCATTTTTATATTGCGTACTAAAAGTCGTTATTTAGGAACTTTCTTACCGGGTACCGAACGAACACGTGCTATTTGATTTTATCATCGCACCGACATTATTAATTCCTCCATTGCGTTTGTCTTAAGGTCGATTTCTACCGATATGTCACTTGATTGGGCACCGTCCATACTTCCGTGAGCATCGACAACGGGGGCTTTACCCTCCAGGACACGCGTGCACCTGGAGTTGTTCACACCAATTTTTCACGAGCATGAAACACTTTTTATGCCCCGTGCGAGCACATTCGTATCCGTCAAAATGAATTCTCCGACTACTAATAAGTTTGAAAATCGGTCACCAAGTAATTGGGCCAGAAGTGAATCGATAGAAAAATTCGTAAATCGATTTCTTTATAAATCGAACAACCTTAAAATCGTAGGCATGCGCATACGGTCACGAAAAATCTGTGATCCCAATTTCGCGGCGAAAACTATCGATGCTGTACATTGTCACGATAAGGTACCCTCCGTTCCTTTCCCGCCATCCCTCGGGGAATGCACGGAACCAGAGGCACATTATACACACGATACACCTATAATTGCACGTAGGGCAGCTTCGTCGTAACGCTACGTGGATCAATAGCTGGGAAATGGCCGGAAGCCAAGTCCGACGATGTCGTTTCGAGTTTTGCCGTTGTCACCGAACGGGACCTAACCCGCTTCTCCGATGTCCCACTTGTTTCACTAACCCCGGACGCACTGTGCTTTGCTACCTTCACGATTTCTTCATCTTCGACGTTCGCCCTATAGATAGCAACAATTCGCGAATGCCCTTCCAATGTCCTCTTACATCCCTTGTAAGAAGATACCTTCGGCAAATTAAACAATCCAATGTCACGTACCAGATTCGAGAAGCTACGAAAGGAAAGACGCGTGCAACGCCGACATAACGTGTAATTCGCGAAGATTTTCACGAAAGAATCCCATTTTCCATAATCGTCTATACGAGTGAATAGCGTGACTCACAGAAGTATATTCGAGTAGGAGAAGGGGGGTTCGAAATTGGTGTGGAAACGTGGAAGCGTCGTGAGAGCGGGCACCCTGGAATCGCCCTTTCGAGTTTCGGTGGTAGCCCGCCTGCGGTCGTTCGCGCGTATACGAAACCGAAGCGTAGACCGAATGATCGATCTCACACTTCGCGTGCAGCCTACCGCGATAATGTAGAACATACTCGTTTCAATTTATAGTACGCGTACCCCGATGTCCGAAATCACCTGGGAAGAATAGATCGAGCGGTGAAAGAAATACGATGTCCCCGCCCACCGGTCAATTTTTCACATGGCACGTACGATGACGTAGAATAGCACGCGTAACGCCACGACGATCAAAAGGCCCACCCCAAAGGACACTTCTCGTTCGGCCGTAACGAAAGTCTTATCCTCGTGAATCTTGAAACGCGTGAGCGCGTTTGTAGGAAGAAGCGTACGCTCGCAAGCAAAGGAGGGAAAGAAAGAGGAAGACGGTGGCGCGTGCCGTGCGAGGGGTGGCTGCGGCGAGGGTCCCTTTATTTTTGGAAGATGGTCTGGCACGACACGAGGATCCACGTATTCCTTTCACCGCGGACAACGAGCGGGGTCCGTCCTCGTGGTTCTCCGTAAGGACGTATTACCTCACAGCGGAGGGTAACGGGCATCGTAAATGACCCATGAAGGGGCAGCTGCTTTGTGTCTTTCCTCGAACTCTCCTTCCTTGACGTGCCGTCATCGACGACTGAATTAAATCGAGACGCGCGTGTCCAATCACGAATCGTTTTCTTTTGGAACGTCTACTGTCAAAAAAAAAAAAAAGAAAATCTCTCGGCACCCTATTCGCAATGCGTCGCACGAAGCATGGTCTCCGCGACAGAACACACCGAGAGAACTTTCCGGAAAATTGTGGAAAACTGGGCGAGTGAGTAGGGTGCCGGAGTATATCCTCGAATTCAAGCGCACCGACAAAGTAGTTAATCGATTATTTCCGCCACCGACTTTGGCACGAGCCGGAGGCTTCCTTTGAAAGGACTCGTGGCGTCCAGGCGAGGAAGAAGCGGGAGAGCCGGCGAAGGAATGAGAGGGGGAGAGTGACCCACGCGGATCGCAACAACAAGTTGCAACCACCTGGCGACGACGTTGGTGCCGGCCACCCAACTACGTCCAGGTGCACTCGAAGCCCCCTGTCACGTTCTGCTCTCGCTCCCCTAAGCGCTCCTGCGTACCTGCTGCCACTGGACGGAGACCTCGACGAAAACAGTTCGACGGGCTCCACGAATACGGAAAAGGACGAGACGCGCTTCGTGCGGTCGACGGCGCCTTTCGCGGAAGGAAGAGCGTAGGACAAGAGGAGAGAAGGAGAGACTCGAGGGGTGCAATGGTATCGCGCAAATCAGCCTCCTGGAATCGATACGCACATCTGCCAGATCGGAGTCTATTGACTTCTCTTGCTCTTCCGAGTATCGTTCCACCGACGAGCACTAGGAGGACGCTTCTCGAAGTGCGTTAGGTCACGGTAGGCCTTAGGTAATCCCGAGGGACGCAAATATCGAGTGAACTTTAGGAAAAGAAGACCCGCTCGGCTCCTAGTTTCATTAAAAATGGAGAATAATTCTAGTGAAACGAGTTGAGTACTTTGCAAGCTTATTCTCGTCCGAATTATCTCGAACCAATCAACCGACCCTAACGAGACAAACCAACGAATTATCTCATGTGGATCTTTTCTAGGATCCAAGCGAGCGCGCTAACAGGCGACCGAAAGATTTCAGCTCGCCTTAGAGAAGTGATTGCGTAAGCTCCGCCAATTGCCAGGATACTCCTGTCGTCAGAGCGTGCCTCCTCCCTGCGGACTTCCCCTTCGACGCATCGTCTCTTCCTTCAGGACACACATACATCCTCGTACTTCGCAATCCTCGCGCGCGCGTAATCCTAAGAGCGGGTCCACGCTCGCGCCCGCACGGCAGATCGCAGATGCGCGCATGTGCGCTGGTGGGGTCCACGGTTACCCAAGTGGCAACTATCGCAGGAAGGGGTAAGGAAGATTCGTGCTTACGAGGAAGGGAGCTTCCAGCGTGTCGGTGCATCCCTTCGCGCGTTCTCTTGCGCGTAAGCGTAACGCGCGCGCGCGCGCATAAGGAACGTATGAACGCTCGTATACCGAGCGAAGTCACACGTGCGCACACGGGGCAAAGGATAGAGTGGAGGAAGTATCTTGGGAGGGGAGGCTTCGCGAAGGGTAACACGAGCTTGCGCGCGCACATACATCTTCGTGGTGGCGTACGCGCGAATTCGTATTCCACCGGGTGACCTGGCGTACGCATTTTTAAATGTGCGCACGCGCACGCGGTAGGCACACACGGTGCCGCGTAGAGAGGCGCGCGCGGGTGTGTAGAGGTATGCGTGCGCAGTCGCACCCGCGAGCACGAGTGAAAAGGCGTTGGAGGGAGGAAGAAAGCGTGGAGAATTGGTCGGTGGGGTGGCACGGCTCACGCGGGGGTACTCCTTTCAGACGGTCGCGTTGTGGGGCATCGATTTCGGCCCAGGCCGATGGCATCGGCGGGGGCATCGCGGGGCGCCCCGATGTCCGTCGCCTATCCACGGCGTCGCGGCGGCGCTGCTGCGTCGTCGTCGTCGTCATCGTTATACTCGTCGTCACCACTGTCGTGCTACTTTGCGCATTAACGGTAGCTAACCCACCGGCTCATGCTGATGCTCGCAGCCCAAACGATGGCGCGTGGAAGAAAGCGATCGACGCATCGATTTCGATCGATAGAACCCAACGCGGAAGGCGCGCGTGAAAAAGTTGGTAAACGGAAATAGCCAAAAGTAGCGGGCGCGAGTAGAGGAGGTCGGTCGTCGTCGCGCTGGCTGGCTGGCTGGCTAGCTGGCCGGCCAGTTGGCTGGGTGGCTGTTTTCTGGCTGGCTGCTCGCCGTTGGCTGGCTCACTGGTTGGCGTTAAACGACGGTAGCGGCAGCGGCGAGGGCGCGCGTCAGCCCCCAGTCGGTTCGGCACGAGACAACCGCGACAGTGTACGACGCAGAGCTCACGGTGACGGAACGGCCGTTGCCGGTGCGCGGCTACGAGTTCGGTTCGATCGAGAGGGGCTCGGAGGACGCGAAGCAGGGGCGTGAGAATAAAAAAAAAACAGTCGTGAGCTAGATCGAGATAGGAGGAGAGAGACTCGAGGAAAGGGAGGGAAGTAGAGAGAGGAGAAGAGAGAGGTGGGCAGGCGCGATTGATAAATAAATAACGAGCGCGCGCTTTTCCGGCTATGTAAACAGAGTTGTAGGGCGGTTCACCGGCAGTAAGCAATAATAGAGACGTCGTTGAGGGGGAGGAGATGGTAGAATAGACGCTAGATCGCGAGTCGGTACTTGGTGCTTGAGGAAGACGACGCGCGCGCGTGGCACGTCGAAGAGATTACGGATCGAGACGCGCGCGCGCGCGCGCGCGAGGGTGAAGCGTGTCGAGGCGCGCGGTATCGTCGGTAGCGGGTCTCACCCGCGAACGGCACGGAGCTGCAGTTCGATGCGTTGGTACACCACCAGCTACAGCTGCCACCGGCGCCACTGCTACCGGCCCGATTCACCTACCAATACCACCACCACTGTTACCATACTCGTCGCTGCTACTGCTGGTGGCTCGCCGTGGTGGCCACCTCGTGACAGTCGACACTTGCTACCGAACAGCGGTAGGGTCCAGGCGCGCGCTGGACACACGAGCTGCAGGCGCTCGCCGCCACTACTGTTTCCGTTCTCGTAGTCGCTCCCAATCCCGCTGCGGTTACCACCGCCGTCGCAACGGGCGGCGGCACGCGGACGAAACGCGAGCCGTGGGTGAAAGGAAGAGGAGCGCGAGCTGGGGACGGGTGCCGGGGTTTTGCGGCGGTGATGCTTCTTGTTTACGGCGGAGGATCGTCCAAACGAGAGAGAGAGATCAAAGAGGAGGAAGAAAAGCGAAATAGAGAGGAGGAAAGCGACGGACGGAAAGAGGGACGCTTGAGGCAGGAGCAAAAGACGAGAGAGGGGTGGAAGAGAGAGAGAGAGAGAGAAAGAGAGAGACTTTAGACTGACTGTGTGCGCCGAAACCCTTCTTGCCTCGGCACACGCCGCACGCGCACCAACGCGTACACTACGTGCGGTCGCGGCGGTAATACAGCGTGCGCGTTTTCGTTTAGAGGGTTTCTTCCCTCGGTCTCACCGTGGTCGCGTCGTCGGCGTCCTCGTCATCGACGTAGTCCGTCGTGGCCCGCACAGTCGGCCGCGGAGTCTTACCGCGAATCGTAGGAGTGCGTTCGAGGAGGGCACTCGTGCCGTGTCCGGTACTTCGTGCCGGCTGCTACTCTCCCGCGATAGTCCGCGCCCGTCGTCTACCGGTGGTGGACGTGCCGTCGTTACCTTCGCGCCGCAGCCACGCACGCACGCACGCTGCTGACGTTTCGTCGCGCGTAATACGACCAGGAAGGTACAGAACGTGGAGAGGAGGAAGGACGAGACTACGTAGCGCGACGTCGCAAGAGTAATCGCAAACTAGGAGATCCCAGGGTTCGTCGTCCTCCTTCCTTCCTTCAACCCTCCCCACCACTCTTCCCCAGAGACCCCCACACCCGCGTAGTCTGTCCTGCGGGAGAACACGGCGCGCGTGGAACGCCAGACCCAGAAAGGGGATAGACGAGTCGGAGACGAGTCCGAGGATCGACGGTGAACCGCGCGCTTCGCCCATAGGAGAAGCAGGAGACATTGAAGAAGGAGACACCGAAGGTGATCGAGGAGAGAGAAGAAGAAGAAAAGGGAGCACGGAAAAACTGCGAGGACGACAGGCACGCGTATCCTTGTACCTTAATCATAGGTAGCCTGCTGTCATCGTGATCGGAACGAGGAACGGTCGGAGATCGGCGAGCGGACGAGTCGAATCGTCGCGCCCGTTCCCATTCTTGAACGTTTTCCATCCCCGTGGGGTTCGCCGCGATAAGGGAGGCCCTACCTCTTCCAATGTGGAGCTAACCGGCGAGTTTCGTCCCCGGTGGCCGATCGTAGGAGGATCGTGAGAGAGGGACGCAGTGGAATCGCGGTGTGCTCGCCGAGGGAAAGTGGAAGAGAAGGAGGAGCCGGAGGAGGAGAAGAGGGTGGTAGTGGTGGTGGTGGTGGTGGTGGTCGTGGTGGTGGTGGTGGTGGTGGTCGTAGTGGTGGTGGTGGTGGTCGTGGTGGTAGTGGTGGTGGTGGTGGTGGCGGAGACGAAAGAGAAATCCCTCGCGGTGGTTGCGCCGGGTGCCTGTCCGCCGCGGCCGTGGTGGTACTAGCGGCTCGACCCTCCGACGTCGCGGTGATGCCTCGCAGGAGCGGATCATCCGTTGGATCGCAGGGTGCTGCCGCAGGCAAGGACGACGAGGGCGCAGGTGCGCGCGAGGCCGAGGCCCCGTCTGGTGGATTAATTCAAGTGGTACCGATCGGTGGTGCGTCGTCGACGTCGAGGATACGCTGACGGGCGCAGCAGCCCAAGGTGGTGGTGGTACGGCACTCGTCGTCGCTCCTGCAGGCCATGTATTACGGGCCGGTAATCGACCGTACCGGCAGCAGCTGCAGTGCCAGCGACGACCTTCACCGGATCCGATCACCAGCGCGGCGACGTGGCCTACGCGCCGGCAGCCCCGAGACCGTCGACGCGGACGCAGCAGACCACGGAGAGGATCAACTCGTCGTCGAGGGTGACCAGGAGCGGCGGCACTCGCAGCAGGAGGAAGAGGAGGAGGAAGAAGAGGAGCGAGGGAGAAGGGGTGACGCGGAGGAAGAAGAGGATAGGGCATACGTGCTGCTACTGCAACGCGGAGCCGCATCCACCGGGGGATCGTCCTCCTCCTCCACGCCTGCTACCTGCCAGTCCTGCCACGCCGGCCAGAGACCCGGTAGAAGACGACACAGCGGAAATGCCGTTAGGATACTCTTCGTCGCTACCGCCGCTGCCTTCCTCGCACTCGCCGTTTCACCAGGTAAGTGCCCAATCGGATGGTTTCTTTTACAGGGGAGCTTTCTCGGGGTTAACGTACGTCGATGGAGGGTGACGGGGCGATCGTAGGGACGATCTTTCCCCGTAATCCTTCGTGGAGAACGTTTACGCGTAACTTGGACCCACCGCTGCCCAAGTTTATTCCTTCCGACTCCCGTTCTCTCGAACCTTACTCGAAATCGCGCGAGGGATAAGCGACGTGTGTTCTCTACGGGGAAGGGGAAATAAGAAAAATATTCGCGGTACGCCGCGCGCTGCCCGAGGGCGCCTGCAACGTGTCCACTCGAGCATGCAGACACGTGTATTATTAAAACGCCGCCGGTACCCAACTCGGAATTCGTGAGTAAGATTTATTCGCTTTACACCCCGCTTCCGCGCCGTTCCACCGACCCTCTGGTACCACCGGCTCAACCACCACCCTCGTCGTATTCCATCCATCTCGACGGTGTTATCTTTCCAAGGCCGAGGCCAATACTTGGACCCGCACCCTCTCGCAGTAGAAAAACGGGGTTATATCCGATCGAAGCGAACGGCATCCCGCAATTCTCCTCGGAGCTTGTCGATCGCGACGAGGCGAGGAACGGCAAATTTCAGAGAGAGACTCGTCGCGTAATTTCCGAAATGTTTTCGCATCATCTTCTCCGCCCTCCGCTTCTTCTCTCTCTCCATTTCTCTCACCGCAATCTCCTCTCTCCGTCGATCTCACTCGCTCTCTCGACACCCCACCTTCCAACTTAATTTAGCCGTAAGCTCGTCGAAGGAAGGACACGCCGACGAGCGGGCCTGCGTGACGCATTGCGACAGAATCCGAGGATGAAAGACTACAGAACCGTAATCCGAGTTGATATTGCGCCCTCCGCGTTCACCAACGTGTCAGCGTTTCTTTTGTATCGCTCGCGCGACCTGCAGTCACCGAGCACGCGTACCGTCGCCCGGCCGGTAGCCGGTAACAAGGAGATAAAAAAAAAAAAAAAATTTCATAAAAATCTTAACGGACGGCGCGGCCGCTCTCTCGCCCTGCGAAGGTATCCTCGAGCGAGTGCGTTTTAAATCCGTCTGCCTCCGTCGCGTAGTCGCTCGGTGGCTGGGCGGCGTATCAAAGGAAAAGTGGGGAAAATTATTTTAATGTAGCCCGCGGCATCGCTCGCGCGCCACTGCCATTAAAACGTCGTCGTTGCACTTAAAACGTGAGTAAGCCCTTCTCCTCCTCCCTTCCTCTCCTATCCGCTTCCGCACCTCGTTCTCGTCGGCCGGTCCACGTTGCCGTTTCTCCGTTCCATCTTCCTGCTCTCCTCTCCGTGTCGTATCTCGTCTCCTCTTCTCTTCCTCCCACCCCTTCGCCTCTCACGATTCGTGGCACTCTCGATCCGGTCGAAACGTGGCGTGTGGCCCGCAGACATCGTCGAGCCGCACCCACGCGAGCTATTTATCTCGTCGTCTGCCGAAGCCAAGTGCCAAGAGTGTATTTTTTCGCATGCCGCCCCTTGGCTCTCTTTCCCTCCATCTCTTTCCTTTCTTTCGCTCCTTTTTCCCATAACACCTCTTCTTCCCTCTCCGCATCTCCTCCGTCGTTCTCTCCCACCGACCCTCTTTATCCGTCTTCGCGACACCCGCGCTCCTTCTCCTTTTCTCTCTCAGTCGTTCTCGCTCTATCTCTCTCGTTTCTCTCCTATTTCTTTTCGTCCTCGCTCTCTCCCCCGGTCCGTCTGTTCGACTTACGAGAAGGCAGACAGGCCACGCGACGGAATCGTATCGAAGGAACGAACTGCGGCCGCACTTCTTAAATTTAGATACTTTTCGTAGGGGGACCAGACACTCCCCCGTCTACCGCGAAGTTAAACGACGGTGGATGACGCTCTCGCGGTCCGACGCGACGCGTGCGAGCGCCGTGCGTCCAATGATACCCGCCACCTTTCCGAGACTCGTGATGATGTCGTCCGGTGAGAGGATCTTCGCGCGATTTGAAAGACGCGCGTAGAACAGTGCTCGCATTCGCGATCGATACTTACGTTTGACATGGTACACGGAAGTGATCTTTAGGACTGCTTGGTAGGCGGGGTGGTAACGTAATAGTTACCCTTGGAACTCGCCTAATTATAACTGGACCATTGGGATTTGTATCCTCGTGTCACCGGGGACCGTCTTTATTCTCGTCGTCGAAACTAATCGATTCCAGCCCCCGTTGTTAACGTAGGAGATGTAAACACGGATCTTCCGAATAGGGCCCCGAAGAGTGCGTATACGAAGAACACGTCGTACCATTCGACGAGCATAATTTTTCGGCTCCGAGGGTGAGTCAGACCCCATTGTCCACCCTCTCCGTCCACCACCGTCTCCTGAGAATACGAGACAGTTTCCCAATTTTATCTCCTCGTAAATTAGTCGATATCTTGCATCGTGAAATCGATACCTACTTATCGGATGGCTTATCGGGGTTTCCTTCTCTTCTGACGCGATCAAAGAAACTTAACGTAACTGAGAATTATTCCGTAGGTTGACTGGACGAGTATACGATTGCGTGCGCGACGCGGCGGACAGCCGACATCATAGATACCCGCTTCATTTCTGAAAATGCCGATTGTTTCGATCGTTAGGTGCACACAGGGTTCTAAAAATAGGCGGACGTGCTGTCTTACTCCGGAACGACAGTCTCTATTTCGAGAAATCAACGACGTTATAGACCGCTTACTCGTACGTAAGGACGTGGTCGGAAAGGAATCGTGTCGATTGGTGGAAAATCGTCGGCGTTCTTGTTACCGTAACAGTTATATACCGGTGAATTCAGTAGGTTTCTGATAAATGTGTATTTCTCATTAGTCCGTGAAAATAACATTCTCGCGCCACGAGACTACGACGAGAGTACCTTAGAAGATTCGGTTGCCACTTTTAGACGGTGTTTCTTCCACTTTCGTCGCAGCAAGGAAGAAAGCTGAAAAGTAATTGTTTTCGACAACGTTCCCGCCGCGTGACGAAATTATCCTCCCTTAAGTGCACTCGTAGGAGACGCCACTGTCCCTGAGGGTTTTGGAGTTTTTGGGGTGGCATGACGTGGTGCTCTTTCACCCTCTTTGCTCCCCTTAGGTGTACCCTTCTCTCGCACACGCGCGTGCGCACGTACCATGCTACAATGAGGAGACGCGCACGCTTCCCACGGCACGATTCCTGAACTTTTCCCTGGCCCTTAAGTCCCTATCCTTCTCCATTGTTCTTCGGCCCGAGAGAAAGGATCAGCTGTATCATCGGGGAAATATTTTTGTTACGCGTCGACCGACAATGCCTTCCACGATCCCTCGGAGAATTCTTGCACCGCTTGCTCCTTTCGACTTACGTACAAATCAAATATCGCGTGTTCTCGTGCGTACGTACTCTGCTCCGATTACATTCGACTCCGGCACGTGTTTGACTTGAAGAACGCATGGAGATTCGTCAGCGAAATAGAACGAGACTTACGAGGCACTCTAACGCGTCGACAGACGAAATAGGTTATTCAATAGCCCACATCTTTCTTTTTCTCTTTCGTTTTTACGCCGGTAGAGAAAATCGAATTTCGTCCAGCGTGCTTTTTATGGTCGGTACAACGTCACAGAAGTAAGTTGCTTCCACGACTTTCACTACGAAGCAACGTTTTTTAGGCACGACCGTAAAGGGAGTGACTTATTTCCTTTTCTTATCAAGCGCGCGTCGAAATTAGTGAAATATCAGGGATACAGACGACCCCTTTCGTCGCTTTCGAAGGACTTTACTCTCACCGACGCGGTGGTAGGTAGCGTCGTACCTGTCGCCACGCCATTCATTCTATCGCAAGGGATCTGCTTCCTTTATCCGCCCTAAGAATGGAGGGGGCCTCCCCGAACTGGTTTCTAAAAAAAAGGAAGGAGAGAGAGAGAGAGACAGAGAAAGAGAGAGAGAATGGGGCAATCCCGCGGCTCCATTCAAGCCGATGACCCAAATCGAGAAATAATATACATTTTTTCCACCGCTTCGGGCGGCGATTTTTCAGCTCGTAGATGGGTATGATATCCAAGCATATATGGTGACCCGAAAACTTCATCGTCGATAATTACCGATCCTTCTGCCTCGTTAAAATCCGTTCTCTTCCTTTTCACTCGTGATCCTACCGGTATAATCGAGCGGTAAAAGGAGAGAACGAAAAAAAGCTTACGAAGAGCAAAGAGCCAAGGTGAAGATCGGGTGAATTTTTTTCCTACCTTCGCCATCACTCTCACGACCTTGAGATTCAACGAAAGCTCCCTTTTAATTAAAAATAGCGTCGTTGCCTATGCTCTCGTCCATGCACGAGGAGAACGCCGGAGGTAGAGTGAAGCGCGAATGGGGATAGCTCGAAGCGGGTGCAGGGTTGAAAGAGAAAGGGAACGAAAGAGTGGAGAGGAGAGAAGGAGAAAGCGGAATAGGGGAGAACTGCGCGGGCACCTGCGAATACGTGTCTACGTGGTGGAGTGCGTTACGTGAGGAAAAAAAAGGAGTCGCGGAAGGAAAAGGGAAAGAAAAAGCGCACGAGTCCTCGCACAGTGTACAGTAGCTACGATGACGGAATGGTGGTGGTGGTGTGGTGGTGGCAGTGGTGGCGGTGGCGGTGGTTGTGTAGCCGGTATATGACAGCTGCTGTCACGGGTGGTGCTTCGGCCATGTGCTCGATGCACGCTCCGCATTCTCCACACCCCCATTTGGCACGTCACGATAGTACAGTGAGCTTCATTTATGGTACGCTGCCAAATCGAATCGTTCGATTCTTCAAACGTTCTTCTTCTCGACGAGTCCTTCGATTGATTTGAAGTTTTCCGTGTACTACGGCCTATGGAACTCATGTACGTGTCGCACTCCGCAAATGTCCCTTTACTCGGCTGAGAAAACCTCGGTGAATATTTAAAAATCGGTTTGCAACGAGTTGTTTAATCGCTAGATTTTTTTCCCGTATACGTAGAGTACGATAAAACGGGTTGCTGACAGGATCCTTTAAAATCACATTTGGCGGGTTTTGTAATATTTGCAAACTATATACGGGCCTCGAGAATTTTCCCTGTGGTGACGAACCGATCGATTTATCGAAATTTTTTATCTCGTCCCGCTCAGGATAATTGAATTTCACAGGGATGCCTTTCTGTCGGCACGATTCACTGTTCTATCGCACCCAGGCTAAATTAAATCGAAACTCTATTAGTTTTCATATTAGCTGCGACCTAAGGCAGAAATATAACGCGTCCACGAGACGCTATCGACCGTTTTCGATAATCGAATTCGCAATTTCCGCAGCTCGTTCATCAATCAGTTGTTACAAAAGAATCCATCGACTGATGTCAGCTTCAATGTTACATTTATCTGTATCTAGCCGATGAAAGTGCATTTTGAAGTCGAGTAGCGTGGAAGGGCGAGTGATGTGTTGCTACAATATAACTGAAGTCTTACGATGCTACCTTTAATTTATATAAAGAAAAAAAAATCTTACAATCTCAAAATCCCATTGCCGCTTGAGTAAAGAAACAGTCATAAATGCAATTAAGTTTTATCGCAGAAGGGACAACAATACTCACTGGCGCGCGATAAAAAGCAAACGCATTGGAAATTGCAATTTCTAATCTCCCCTTGTTCGGATAACAAATGAGTGTGCGCATTCGTCACGGTTTCGAATCGATTTCAGCGACACAAGAAGATAAGATCTCAATTTCGTGATTGCCAAGCCATTTGCTACTTCCACGCTTGCTATGGGGTCACGTGGATCTCGCAATCCACCATCATTTGCGAAGTGGCTCGTACATTTACTACGCCCATATTCTCCTAAGTTTCACTCATGGAATCACTGACAGACGGTACGGCCATGCATGGTCGTTCGTTGCTGATTCAGGGGATGCGCGTATACAATCTGATAAATAAACAGTAAAAACAAGAAAAAACAAAAGAAACCATCTCGCGATCATGTTTACGAAACTAATCAAATTCGAATCTCCCTGTACAGACCAAAAAAAAATACTCCAAATTCCCGAGTTAAACCGGAAAAACTCTTCGCCACAAAGTGTCTCCTTCCGTATTATAAATACAGAGTGTTATTCGGAAAATCAACTCCACCCCTTAGTACGGTAACTTCGTAATAACCGCGTCTTGCTCACGCTTACGGTATTATCGCGAAGTCGTTTTAGCGATTGAGGGGTGGTCATCGTCTTAGTCGTCGTGTACTAGCTGACTGGCTGGCTGACTAGCTTGCTGGCTGGCTGGCCATGCGATTGCGGCGTCACTGGAGTTGCTCGTGGTGGCTGATGGCGTCGGTGGCGGCGGTAATGCGCCGATGGCCGAAGCGCGGTGGTGAATGTGGAGGTGTCGGGTGGTGGTGGAGGTGCACTGGTATTAGTCGCGGACCATGCTATTGGCCTGCGTAAGTGTAGGCGGTGGTGGGTTGGTGTTGGAGGTCGCCTCGACTGTTCGCTTGGGAGGGTTGCATAATGCAGCGAGCATCGAGCTGGCAGGGCGTTGACTTTGTGCAACATTACGCTTTCCTTAGCTCTTTCGCTTGCTTCTCTTACCCCCGCGGTACGCAGTCGATTAATTTCCTCTCGTCCGAGTGCCATTTCCGCGAACCTCGCGACTTCTTTCTCTCCTCTAAGAAGATCGTTCGTGCCGATATTAGAGACGAATCAGCTTCGAACGACGAATCGTCAGTCGCTATCGACCGAATGATGGCAATGATACGTGGAAAAATGTAGTGGACATGTCTCGCTGGAAAAAAAACTGACGATTATGCGTGCTCTTTCCCAAGTATCGTTTGCATCGTGATGCAATTCCGTGTAATGAAATTTATACTGGTTCGGTCTCTCCGTTCAATCACCCTCCTTGCCCCTGCAATAACTGTCCACCGCGTGTACGAGCGTTCGCATGCGGGTTTTATCTTAATTCCCTCGTGGCCTCTCCGTCTTGAGTCACGTTATTCGCGACGAAGTTCACATTATGTCGACGCCGCGTTGCTCGACATAACGACGCGACGATTTCTCGCTCGAAACGTAACGGAGCGCGTGCTTTGATCGGGGGAGAAAGGCGTGGAAGGTTTGCAACTTAGGCGATATTGTTGCCGAACCGGGCGATGACGTCATTGGTCGACGACGCACAGTTTCGTCGAGACGACGATGAAACCGAGAGAGAGGGTTGCATAACGCGGCGACGATTATCGTCGTCGTCGTCGTCGTCGGGACTAGTAGGGCGTTGACTTCGGTGCCGCGGACTCACGAATCGTCTTTGATTCGCAAATCAGCCACGACCTCGAGACTTCGTGAACGGGGTGATGAAGCAATGAAGAGCACCATGCTGTTATTTGGCCTTTGAGAATTTTGGGAAATTTAATCGGTGAGAGGAGAAACGACAGAGGAATGAAGTAGACCGTGATTAGAAAAATTTAGATAGTCTTACGAATAATGGAATGCCGAGTCTGTAAACGAAGCGAGGGATACTGGGACTGACGAATAGATGACCGATGGCGCTGACAAACAGGGTGACCAACACGCAGTGCGTGGAGGCACACGGGACCTACCCGAAGATAATCGGCCCGAGTCGTCGCCGATCGCCAATCATCCTAATTACTCAATCGCGCTAATTAATTGACAGTCCGGCCGTTATCTATCTCCTATCCGCGAGGAGGACGGATAAAGAATCCAATCAATCGGGTCGGTAAAGGAATGCCTCATCGTCGACCCTCTCGTGGTCCCATGGACAAGGGGATACCGAATGAGCGAAATTCCAACGAGTTATTAATTAGATAGTCGCGCCCGTGCGAATTCTATCCCTCCTCGAATTTTTTAAATGACCGATCGCGATTAGCGCACACCGGCGCGGATCGATGCGAAACGCTATCCGTCCGTCTCAATCTTCGATTTGCTATTTTCCGCAATTCGGAAAGTACTCAAAATCAGGAATCTCGGTAGCTTTTAGCGTGATCGTGAAGTGTGTTTAAGCCGACTGAAGCGAGAGAACCGATCTTATCATTTCGATGCACAGCCTCTTTCATAGGCAGATTTTTTTAGACAGGTTGTTTGCTACCAATAACGTGTACATAATCTATATAGTGTTCGGCACCATTTGACCATTGAGCAGGTAGTCACGTTACAAAATTATTTATCGAATAGCTTGAAATGAAAATTGTTTAAAAAAACTAGTAGCAGCTATCTTCTTATGCTTACATCCTTCTCTAACCTATCCAAAAGCCGTTTTCTTTCTCAATGTTAGCAATTTTCTTCAGAAACTTTTTTCCGTAAAGTTTGCTTAAAAAAAGATACGTTCTACTTCTAGAAGATGTAGTGCTCAAAGTAAAAAGTTAATTTCTTTAAGTTCGGTGGACTGTTGCCTCCGTGAAAGAATCCAAGATGCATTCCTCACTGATCGTGGGCAGACGTGCCTTCTTTTTTTCGTTCTCCTTCTCCCTATTGGCCCCTTAGCTCGTCACGACTATCCTTCTCGCGTCTAATCGGTTCTCACGGCTACGAAAGCAGCGTTACGTGGTACCGTGACATCATCGGAGCAGAATTTCATCGAAGTCAGTTACGGAGGTGTAGCAATAAATGGGCGGGCCTCGATTCTGAGAGGGATGGGACCGCCAGCGTTGCCCGCCAAATCTGCCGACAAACAAGCCGACCAATATTAAGAGCATCGATCCATTTAAGAATCGTCGTTGTCCACGAGCGCTCGCCGATCGTCTCCTCTTCCTGACCATGTCCATCTCTTTCCCTCGCACGCGCTCCTCGCGGATAAAATTCTCTTTATATCAATAAGTAATATGACATCCAAGGAGGGCATATATATGTCGAGGTCGCCGATGTACAAAGGTCGATTGTCTTCTCGCGAACGTTTATCCTTTTTGATTCGGCCCATTCCTCGGTCCTCTCTTTCTCGCGCTACACGCACGTCTTCTTCTCGCCAGTTGCCACCCCTCTCGCTTCCTCTCGCGCTCTCGTTACGCGACAGCGCCGGGCGCAGTTATTGATGCCTCGTTGGGTACCCGTAGCACTGGATACTCTCCCGAGATTTACGACACGCGTGCTTATTTGAATTCGAGGGTACGAGCCGCGCGATTATTTGAATTCGCCTGACTATTCCTCGAGATTCACTCGGACGTGTATTTATTTATTCAACGATCCGTAATGGTACGCGGCGCATTCTGCAGCTAATGAAGCATGCGGACGTACCCTCCCAACGAATATTTCGCGATAACAACGCAGGAGAGAAATTGCTTTATACAGGATTCTCAAGATGCACTTATACATCCTCATAATTTTATGAAAAGTCGGTTCACTCAAATTAATTTCTCACGTAGCCCGCTCATCCATTTCAGGAAACTTCATACTTGGCATACTTTTGCGTATGCGGCCACTTTACTTTCCTTCATTACGAGAATATTGCATAACTCATAGATTCTTTCCCATCAATTCTTCAAGGATTCGTTTATTCTTGACTTTCACCGTTTGAAATTTTCATCGCCTATCGGAAAGGTGTGCCACTTTTGGATTAAGAGTTCGGACGATTTTACGATAGTATTGACGAGCGTTGGCACGCATCGACCGTGACTCTTCGAATCGATTAAGACGCTTGGTCGAGTGAATCGCGAGCGTCGGCTTTTCGCACCGCACGGCGCACGAGACACGTCGCGTCGTTGCGGCACGCGTCGATACGCTCGATGCATCGCATGCACGTGCGATCGTATTATTTAACGATGTCGAGCCGCGCGAACGAAAGTACACGGACGGATGCAGGTATACTCGTGTGACCTCCTGCCCCCGGGCTGAGTCTACCCCCACCGCCCTTCATCTACCCTCTGCGCGCTGCCGTTTCACCCTACCCTTCTACACCCTCGAGGCAACCAGCCCTCTCCACCCACCGTGGTGGCACCACACCGAACCCCCGCCGGCCACCCTGGAGTTTTCTCGGGGGTTCATCGATCGCCCCCAATCACCCACACCTGCCATCTTGCTTCTCCCTACTCTTAAAAGCCCGAAAGCGTCGATCTCTCCTTCTCTCGTTTCAAGGAACTCCGCCTCCTCCCCGGCCTCTCCACCCTCGCCTTATTCATTTCTATCTTCCCCATTTTCTCCTCCCTTCGACTTCCACCCTTCGCTTCTCGCTTCATCCAGGTCTCTCGCACTCCAGCGATTCTTCGCCACCACTCGCTTTACTCTCCACCCCTATATTTTCTCGCATTTCCACTGGCCTCTTTCACGAGGTACGCCGTATTTTCCATGGAAATTAACCTTCGCGCCCCGTGTCTGGAAGCAGTCCAGAAACTGGAGGAATCGGAATGCAGGGATTATCCGCGAAAGAAGGAGGAGAATTGGGTTGGCACCGAGTGCCGTTCTGTCCTGTCACTCTCACTGCTTCTCCTTCGTTCTCTTCCCTTTTTAGTTTGCTCGCTAGTACAGCGTGGATTAGAGTACGGCGCGACGCGCCGAGGGAATACTATAGAAATTTCGCGATGTGGAACGTGTGAGATTCGAAGGGCCGTTGACGACCATGACCTTACCGAATAGGTGTGCATGCGCGAGCCCGTTTGCCTGTATAATGAGGGAACTGGAGGAGGGTGGAAAAGGTTCGCTGGTGAAAGTGTAAAAAGCGCCTGGCAGCATTGCGCCCTCGTACTCCCGAGGAATTATCCAAACGTATTAATTCTTCTAGCACGATGGTGGAGTCCGTAGTGATGGTACTGTTCGTGACAACGAATTCGAGTATCACGGTATCTCACCTCGTTGGTTGGAAGATGATCGGTTTAATGGTATCGCGAAGGATGGAATGTTGTAAGATCCCGAGAGATCCATCCGATCGAAGATCGATTTTCCAGGCTTGGCGAGTATCGCCACTTACCCTACCCTATCGACATTCACTTTCGTTTACCTCTCGACACGACCGACGTCGCGGCCGGCCTGGATAAAGTGACCGCGTAGCCCAGGGTACGGCTGTGCATAACAAATGAATATCGACAAACATTGTAGAATAATTCAGGGCCCCGTTTAGCGGACTATCGATTGTCACGGGTGTAACTTTTAGACCCCCTCCCTCACGAGGCGGTATAAGCGCGCGGCCGTCCTTAGTCCGATTTTAAGAGGAGACACCAAGGGAACTTCTTATATGCACGCGGACACAGGATGACCGTAACGATTTGTCGTGTTCGCGGGGTTAGATATACACGACGACCTTGTCCTTGCGCGGCGCAACGCGCCAGGGCCGTAACAATTCCGTCCGCGCTCCGATTGTTTTTAATTTTTGGTAGTGGTTACGCTTCGAGGAGAACGAGGCCTGCTTCTCAACCGCCACTCGAGGATCGCTCCAACTATCGGCATTTCACTTTCCTCTTCTCTCGCGATAGTCAAGCCGCTATTCGAACGACGCCGCCTTATCGCGGCCGACTTTCGACGCGAAGCTAGGAGAGAAAATGCAAATTTCTTCATTTTCTCCGACCTCTCTGCTTCTCAAAGAGAGGCGCGGGGTTGCGGCTCGCTTTCATGAATATGGAACGAACCGGTTGACAGAGACGCATCGATCGTTTCAACGATTTCAGTAACGCCACTTGCGCGAGGCGCCGCAACCCTTTCGACGTTTCTGCGATCCGTAATGTACCCTTTGGAGATCGGACGACCGTATTTTTCATTTTCCGCTTCGTCGGCCAACCGGCCGGCTCTCGCGTCCTCGGAATTAAAAGGATCGAACGGAAGCTTCGGCGTGACATCGAGGCTTCGACCTATCCGCGCCATCTTCAACTTCCGTTCACCGCGGTACCTCTCTTCCTGTACTCGATATTCGTCACCGACCTCACACTATATATGGCTCGCGTCCGTCACGGTGTGACGGATACGGCGCACGCAATTTTCTAGGTCGACACGACGCAGCAGGGAAGGTCAGGATTGGTTCAAGTCCAACCGAGCGGTCTCGCCTCGTCGACATTTGTCGCTGTCCTCCTCGAGGTTCGTTCGCTCGCTCGCTCGCTCGTTCGTTCGTTCGTTCGTTGCTTCGTTCCGTCGCAAGCTTCGGCGACGACAACGACAACGACGACGACGAATGGCCGACGACTACGTCGATGTGCCGCCGTGGCGCGCTCGCTCCTCGTAGTCGCTCTATAATTAGCGAATATCCACAGAGAGCGTCGCGCCAAGAGACAGTGGCTGCTGTCCCGTTTGATATGCCTTTAGGAAGAAGGAAGGATGAGCTTGAGCATTTGACTCGGGGTGGAGAAACGAGGATCACGGAGGCGCGAAGAAGGAAGACGATTTAGGAAAATAAACGGAGAGAGGGAGAGAGAGAGAGAAGAGGCGTAAGGAAATTGAATTCTTGGAAAGGACAAGCTAACACGCGGCTGTAGAAAGATGCAAGGATGAGAGAATGAAAATTGGTAGGAGGTTTCTCCGTAATGGAGCAATGTGACTGTCTTACAATTAGAAATGATCTTGCAGAAGCGCGCCAAGGATGTTCCGGCGGAAAATCAATGCGAGGTATGCGTAAATATTTGGTCATTCCACGAGGCGTCCGATCATATCACGTGTGTACCACAAGCGCGGCACACCTTCCTGGAATGGAGAGCAACGGTTTATTGACATTAGTCGTTCTCTCTCGGTTCTCTTTTTCAGACGAAGTTGACGCGGACGCCAGCGGGCCTCGCGCCACTCCGCAGACGTTTCGCCGAAGAGTTTCGTGTCTCCTCTTCTCCTCTCCGCTTATACTCATCACCTCCTTCTCCGACTTTCTCATCGTTCGTCCGTCTTCTCCTCTTTCGTCACCTTCGCTCTCAGCCTCCGCCACCACCCCCACCTGCAACCCCATTTCCACCTCTGTCTTCCTTTTCAACGACTCTCTCTCTCTCTCTCTCTCTCTCTCTCTCTCTCTCTCTCTCTCTCTCTCTCTCTCTCTCTCTCTCTCTCTCTCTCTCTCTCTCTCTCTCTCTCCCTCTGTCTCTTTCTCTCTCTCACTCGCTCTCTCTCTCTCTCTCGTTCCCTCTCCGTTCTCTTCGGTCGAACGTTTACGCCATAAATATTTTACCGCCACCTGGGACTACGCAAGTCGCATTCGTCGCGAATATGATACCATTACACAGTTTGTCTCATCTCTTACGAGCTTCTTCTCATTTCGCTTATTCTCATCCGTAATAGGGGTTCCACCCTCGGTATAAATAATCGAGCGGGTACGAGGCAGGCACACGTTCAAAACGTGCTTTTCACGCCCGCAATTACGAGGACCTAAAACAATTAAGGAAGCGAGAGAGACGCGCTCGTGCAGAAACTCCGACAAAATATTTCCTTCGCCATGGGATACTTTCTCCCCGTGTTCCCTCGGCTTTATTAAGTTTTCCTTGACGCGGGAGGTGCTCGAACCACGGGACTTTAATTACGTTTCTTATCGAGCGTCCGCTCGGTTGGCTCCCCGAGGAAAATCGGTGGAAGAGTGGAAGGCGCCTTTCGAATTTATCCACGGTGAAGTAAACTCCGAACCCCTTTTCAAACATTTTTATGCGTCCTGACGAGGAGTTTTAGAAAGGCCGAAGGGACGACACGAGGAGAATAAAGAGCGAAAGGTATTCGCGGAGGGAAGAGGAGAAACGGCGGATAAAATACTCGACAGGAGGATACGAGGAAAGGGAGTGGTGGAGAGAGAAGTGGAAGTAAAAAGCTCGGTAGAATCGAAGAACAGAAAGAGGAAGGGGGGAGAGGCACGAAAATAGGCCGGTCTCCGCGCACTCCTGTCTTTCTACATATCTTTTCCCTGTCCCGTGTTATCTCACTACGCTGTTTTGTCGTTTTGGCATTTCTCCTCGTGTTTGTGGAAATGGAAAGCTCACCCTCTCACCCACCTCAGTACCCACCACCACTCCTTCCCACGCGTGCATCCACGTAGACCCTCGCTCTTTTCTTTGTCCGCCTAGTTTTGTTCTAGTCCACGGCTATCTATCTCCGCCTTTCTCATTCTCACCCCACGCTCTCTCTCTCTCTCTCTCTCTCTCTCTCTCTGTCTCTCTGTCTATCTCTCTAATTGTGTCCCTTGATTTCCCCGCGCGGCGCGCAATCGTTCTCCTGCTTCTAAAAGCGTCTTCGTCAGGGCGTCTCACAGTCCCTTCGATCGCGTCTCGCTCCATCTGCCTCTCTCCGCTACTCTCCCGATCTCTCCCACTCTTCCGGATATTTCTGTTTCGTATCCAGTCGGGCGTCCGATCGTTGGGCTCCACCGCGCCGGCCGTTTCCATCGCTCGGCAATTCCGCGCCGGCACCAAGTGTCGTCGAGCAATCGTGGCCGTGAAAATGCGGCCTGCAGGCATGCGTGGGAGGCGGAGACGATCGGACGCGATCTCCCACGGTTTACCACGATCGAGCGAAGATCGAAATCCAACGCGATTTATTCGCTCGAGCGTGGCGAATGTACACGAGTATTTGGAAATTGGAGTGAAGCGTTAGACATCCGTTTCGAAGTACGATATCAATTCCAGCGTCGGATTGCGAAGTTCGCGCGAATTATTTTCACGTCGATGCATTTTGCCGAAAGCGATTTGCAGCGTGAGGTAGATTTGTTATTTCGTGTCGTGCGCTCCTCTCTCTCTCTCTCTCTCTCTCTCTCTCTGTCTCTCGGCTTTCGAGAGAATTGGCGCGCGAACGCTCCATCCAAATGCACGCACGCGTGCAAATGCAAACAAATCGATCGATACCGTTTCTAGGAAGTATCCTTTTTTTTCTCTCACGAGTCGCCTTTCCACGACCCTCCTCGTCTCCGACTCTCCCCGAAAGGGAGAGAATCGTGCGAAGGTAAATTCGTTAGTCGATCCTTATCGCTCCGCATGGTGCACGCAACCGCGCTAAAACGGTAACGGGTAAAAATTCTAGAAGAAATTTTCTTTACCACTAGACTGATAACGCGACACGCGAGATACCTCGCGTACCGTTCACTGTCTCTTATCACGGAATTCATCGCCTACTTCCTTTTACGTACCTATCGATCTCAAATTTCGCGGAAGCTAATCTCATACTTTGTTCCGTGCCCGGTTAATTAAGTTTAAGTAGCATCAAATCGATCGGATTGATGTTGCGAAGGATTTTTCAAAAAAGGAGCATCTTTCGCAATTTCTTTCCTTATTGAACCTAACAATCTTCTTCCATCCTTTCTTCTCACCCTCGAAACCCGTCGACCTTCGAGCTTCGTGAAGTTCCATTTTCTTTACAAGTAAAACCCTCGCTATATCTCGACAATCGCTCCTCGCACGTCCCTTCTTTCACCTCCGCTTCCTTCAATCCCTAGGGGTCGTAAGCGTCTCAGGCGACATGCTCGCGCCCCAAATCAGTTGCCGATGGCGGTGACGAGCCGAATTTCTCCTCTTTTCGGAAAAACTCTTTCTCTCCCTTCGTGGCTCGCTCCACCCTTGCCCGTCTTCGACGCACGGCGTCGTCGTCGCCGTCGTCTGGGTAATTGATCGATTCCCACGGGCAAAGGAAAAGGGGAAGGACCGGCAGAAACGAACGAGAAGAGGAGCATAGACACGACGAAAGAAAACAAGGCACTCTCGGCAACTCGTGTGTGTCGTGCCTGAGAGACTCGTCGGGACGAAGGGACAGGGCGAGAACGTTATTTTCGTTGGTGAAGTACGTAAAAATAGAATGGGGGCATTCGAGCTACGCGAGTACCGAGGAACGGGTTAACGCCTTCGCCGCGGAGGGCAGATCGAGGTGAGAATCGCGTTAAATCTCGATTCTCTCGTTCGCACGCACGACCCCACCTCCTCCGAGTCCGTCGATCGTCGACCCATCCACTTTTGTCTTCGCGCTTTTTCCGACCCGTCGCGACTGACCAATCCTTCTCTCGTCCGACACGGAAACGTGGAAGGATCATCGTCGTGGCGCCGGTGCCAGGGTCGGTTCCGAACGTCGAGCTCGTAGATGGAAAGAATTCCATCCAGTTTGATATTTCTTTGATATCACCCCTGCGGTGCAAAGTTCCGTGCCGCAGAAAGTGCGCGCAATTTCAGCGAAACTCGCGTGAACTCGAAATGTCTTTGAGCTGACGATGCCCGCGAGGAGGAACAGTCGAAGTTTATCGTGCAGAAAATTCTCTTCTTCTCGTAGGATTTCGCTCTCGTCGAAATCATCGATTTTACATATTTTCGCCGTAAGTAACTCACGCGAGGTATTATTTGCGTCAATAATATGTATTTGCCCGAGGGAAATGTAGAACGTCCAATATGTAGGCTCGCGATATGCGAAGTATTCGTGGTTAAGAAATTTCCTTCTTAACTTGCCTTCGATCAAACCTTCTTCTCGATTCGTTTGCCGCAGACGAAATTCACAGGGTGTCTCGAAGTGGAGTGGCTCTTGAATTCACGGCTGCGTTATACATTACGATTTTTCGTGTTTCGCCTCGGGAAAGATTCTCGTCCGATCTCGACCTTATCTCGAATCATCTCACGCGGGGATATTTTTCCGAACGAGTTAAAAATTCCACTCGACGTCGATTCATTAGGGAGCACCCAGTGGAATCCGCGGATATTCTCCGACGTTACAACCTTATTAACTCGCGCTCACGCCTCGTCGAGGATTTCTTGCGCGAAACGCGCGGAGGTGGACAAGTCGATCGCTGAGGTATGAAATACGAAATCGGGCCTTTCGTCGGGATTCTCGGTCGTAAGACGTCTAATCCCAGGTGGAAACCACCTGGACGAATGCGCGGAGGACGAGGAGGTGAGAGCAACGGTGTATCCTTCTGCATCCGCATGCTAATATTCGAAACAGCGGGACCTGCGCTATTCGCTACGACCCACTCGTTGCGTGGGCACCACCTCGTCGAAACGAGCTGGCCACGGGAAAATACCCGACTACCGTGTGCACCGCCGCGTATCGCGATACGTGTTTTATTTATTGTTCATCCCAGCTACGCCGTCGAGTTCACGGCGTTGGAATGACTCAAGAGAGAGAGGAAAATAAAAATGGAGAGAGAGGAGAAGAAGAAAGCAGAGCGTGTAAATTCGCTCTGCGATCTCGGTGAACGGTAATTCATTCGCGAATTATCGATCTAAGAGAAAGAATAACGAGAGCCCCGTTGGAAGTTTTTCCTAAATGCGCGAGAAAGCAAAGGGAACAAAACAATCATGCTATCGGGTTGTCCGGAAACTTCGTGCCGATTTTGAAGGTTAATGAAACGCGGCACATTTAAATTTTGGTGCGCATTTGTCAAATGAGATAGGTGTCATTCTGTTCAGCAACCTTTCTCCATCTCTCCGACAACTTGAAAATTCCGTCCTTTCAGAACCACTGAGGTTTTTCGGCGAAATGATTTAAAAAAATCGGCACGAACTTTTCGGACGACCCAATACAATTTACACTCGTCCATCCATCGTAGCGCCATCGTAAAATTCTACGTAGACTCGACGAGTTTTCCCGGAAAGTGTCCCGCGCGGCTTTCCTCGACCACTTGCCGCGCGACGAGACGACGCTGGCTGGCCGCGCGCGCGGTTTCGAGTTGCGAATATCACCGGGTGGGATCTCGTTTAAGGCGGTCGGGCGCGGTGGAAAACGGCCGAACACCTGGTACTCGTCATCGGCGGGCATCGGTCTGCCAAGAATAACCCTTGCGGAATGAACGCTTCCCTCGCTCCCAGACTGTCTCGGGGTGACACTTCGGATTCCTTTTGTCACTCACTCGCGCTGGCTCGCCTCTTAGCTAGCTAGCCGTCTGCTTCCACTGGCCCGTCTCGCTTCATCGCTCCTCTCTCTTCATCGCGCTCCGCTTCTCTCACTTTCCTTTGCCCCGGCCGTCGTCTCGAGGAGTGTGTTGTAACGTCGGTAGCGATTGCGGGATGCGTGTCCGAGAGGAGATACACTTTGTCGAACATCGATAAATTAGCAGAGACGTGAGGAAAAAAAACAAAAAGGTCGAATTGTGGTTTACCGTGGATAGCGCGAATTCAGAAAAATACACTCTCCTTCTCGGCAGGAAGTAATTTCTGCAGGATGCGGGTGTTCTTTTTTTTTTATTCCACTTCTAATGCGTACAGGCTCGCCCCCGTGGAAGTTCATAAATTCGATAACGCGAGCGGAAGAAAGAAGAAGGGCATAGAAATGCGACGAGGGGTCGCTCGCCTCCAGATAAGAGTGACATGCAACGAGTTCGTGCGCGACGGTCTCGTGCTTCCAGGTTCGAGGAAAATGTCTAGGACGGGAAAGCGCTTCGCTCCTGAACGGATTCTCACAGCGAGAATAATGTGACTCTAAGATGGAGGAATAAAATTATGCGGAATTGCTTTCGTCGTGTATTTTACGTCGGAGCTCGCGGGTAAGAGCGAATTCTCTTGGCAGCCGGCGCGAGGACACAGGAAGCATCGAAAGAAATCTACTGGTCGCGCCCACGCGGCTTCCCATTTCAATTTCTCCTTTCCCGGAGGCTCTCCCGGTGTGACAAGCTTCTCGCACGGTAAATTTCATAATACAATCGAGAGAAGTGCGGGGCACGAATATAAATCGTACTCTTACGCAAATAACCGCGTTCGATATAATTTAGCCGGGACGAGGACGCGGCTTGGAAAAACATTACCGCGACTGTTTCTCCGGATGAGGATGAAGGAGGGAAAAATGCTGGTTGAGGGTGGAGGCGACGAAGAAGAATACATCCGCTTGGATCGATTCGGTCGCGGGGACGATAAGTCGACGATCGTTAGGAGGTCTGCGAGAACTAAGGAGGCGGAACAACAGCGATGGAAAGTGAGTGACGGCTCCTAGGAAATTTAGAGCTCGATAGTCTGCCTTTTATTGTCCTCAATATGTGTCCTGCGTGGCGTGGAAAGGGCAGCAGGAAGGAGAGGAAGAAGGTAGAGACCTACCGAGAACGAAGGGAGAAGGAAGGAACGGTGGAAGACGATCGAAGGAGCTTAACTCTTACGTAAAGCCCTTCGCGCTCGATCGAATTTCCCCGGCCAGCAGGCCCTCTGTTCTATACCATACGCGCCTATTACACCGGCTTTACGATCGCCTCGTAAACGTCCAGATCCGCGAAATTGATGGACCACTATGTTACATGGACGCGGTGTACGCGACGACGCCTCGTCGCCCGAGCGTCGTTCCTTCGTACGTAGGTTCTCCTCGTTAAGCTTGCTCTTCGACCAATACCACATGCGGGCCCGCAATACCCGCGAAGGGAAGGGACTCCGAACCGCTAGTCGCCGTTATCTGTAATGAGGACGATACCATCGTCATCGGTACTCCTACATCCTGAGGAATATTTCTCACAATGCTAATGCGCTTTCCTAGACGGGGAATAAGTTTGTAAAAAAAGCAAAACGTACAATCTTGGAGACCCGAACGGGATATCTGTTCTGTGATCGATCGTACGCGGACATGTGGGTATTCTTCGTCGAAACCGCGATGATCGATATAAAGATGATTTAGACGAAGTCTCGCGAATGGCATTCGACGCGCGTAGCTACACGATCGATCGAGCCAGTCACTTCTCCCATTTCTCTTCCATCGGGGATTGCATTCGGCAATAATCGCGATCTGGATCCATTCCCAAGTAGTCTCGTTGGCTGATGCTTTAGCGCTTCCTTTCTCACCGACTCGAGAGACCCGATACGATGGCAACGACGTCGACGACGCCGACGGTGCGGTGGTTGTTTGCGCCGTGGAGAAATAAATTCGTGGGGAGTGTCTCGCTTCTCATCTTCTTTCTTTCTTTCTCTTTCGGCTCCACTTGGCTCTATAAAAAAGACGTAATCGAGGCAAAGAGCACTCTTACCGGACCCTCATCGTTAACTGCCCGTCCCGGACACCTCGATTATTTTTCCGGCGAATTTACGAGTGGCCGCGGATGCAGACGAATCGCGAAACGTTTAGCGCGAGGATAAATTCATCGCATTCGCCACGTGCGAACAGAACGCGCAAATGTCTAAAATAAACCTTCTTAGAAAGTTCCGACGAAATTGACAACGTCGATTGCCGAATTTCCACTTGTCAAAGACTTCGAGAAAATTATCTCTCCGATCGTTAGAACCGAAAAACACCGAGTAAAACGCTACGCGAGCGAAAGTTCCGTTAAGACGAAGAGAGTCCCTCGTCCGAGAGAGAAAAGAGAAAGTAATGAGAGTTTGCGAGGGAGAATTGTGAAGAGACGAAACGATCGTCGAGGTCGCGCTATAAAACCGTCGTAATTGATTGCGTCTTCCGCGAATCGATATAAGAAACCGAGAGAAGTTCGAGAGCTTGAAGTAAAGGGAGTAGGAGGACGCCGGGAGGGGGGGGGGGAGAGGAGGAGGCTGGAAGGCGAAAGACGCTCTCAAGCTCTTAACAGGGAGGTGGCAGCCGTTGTCGTCGACAGAGTCGGCGCCGTCGCGCGAGCGGCCAGGCAATTTTTATTTCGCCTGGCAATAAACAGATCCGTCCACGATACTCCCTCCTTCCTTCTCTCATCCTCTTCCTCGCTCCTCTCACTTCTCTCGACACCCCACCAACCCGTTTTTCCGTCTGGTTCACGCGTCCCTCGTCATCCGCTCGTATCCTCGAAACCAATGAGTCCGCCGCGGAGACGTCGTCACGACGGGCAGCAGGTGTTCCTTATGCCGAAAGATTCGTGGCAGACACCGAAGACGTCCTCGTCGCGCGGCCTCAAGGACGCGACGCGACGTCCTCCTCCTTCTCCTCCTCCTCCTCACCCTTTTGTGCATGGGCAAAGAAAATATTTCCACGGTGGCGCGACACCCGACGCGGCGCGCTCGATCGGGCCATCGAGACGTCGCGCGCGGGTCGCGGCGCGAGACATCAAAGTGTTCGCTCGCCGACGCACTTGCACCCTCTGCCCACATCATCCTTCCGATCCTCCACTCCTCTCTTATCGATGTCTCACCGTTCGAATCTGCATCCTTTTATTCTTTTCGTTCCACGCTGCCCCCTCCTCCGGCGTCGCGACGTCGCGACGCGACGGGGTCGCTCCACCACCGGGTGGATCTCTCGGTTCGCTCGTTTCCTTTTCTTCTTCTTTCTCCACTTTCTTTTTTCTTCTCCTTTGCTCCTTCGCTCTTCCTCCACCTCATCCCCTCCACCACCTCGTTCGTTCGTACCCATCGTTCCTCGACGTTTCCTTTTGCCCCCTTTGTCGCCCTCTACGTGGGCGATCTCTCCAGACATAACTATCGTTAACAAGCGATTCTCTCGTCTGGGCCTCGAGACGCTCGTACTTCTTCGCTCGCGACTTACCACGTCGCGCGCGCGCCGCGTGCCGTACGCTCCACCCGCCTCTTCGTCTTCCCGAAGAGAATAGCCAGACGATAGGTTCGCTCTTTTCACGAGGACGCGACCGACGCGGTACGAGAGGAATAAGAAGAAGAAGGAGACGCGGTACGTCTCTCCGTCTCTTTATTTCGTCCCCTTTCGTTACCCCCCACGCACAGATATACGGTTTAAGTCAACACTTCGCACTTCAAGCTCCTGGATCGCTACTTCGGTTGCGCCTCGGCAAAAGTAAATCATGAAGTATACGTTTCCAGAAATATGCGAAGTGAAGAAGGAGAAATATACGAGGTAGAGGAGATGAGAGGAGGGTTGAGACGGAACGGCCGAAGTTACATCGCGCTTCGTCTTTTGGCACATCGTTCCGATTCTTCGCTACCAAACTTCGCAGTTTTTACTCTTCACTCGTTGCTTCTTCCTATTTCTTTTTTATTGCATTTAGCAATAAGAAGATTCCACGCCAATTGCGTCAGTTCTCGTCGAGGTGTGACGACGAAGCTGCCGGCACTAAACTCTTCGCGGACACGATAATTCGATTCTTTCAGCAGGAACGATCTTCCTCCTACTTAAGCTGCCTCGAGATCTTCCACTATTCGTTTTAAGTGGGTACCCGAGGACTGGACGGAACCCCTCGAACAGGGGATGACGCGTTTACGACCAAGAGTAACGCGAAGAATTTTGGATGACGAGAAAATGGTGCTGCTCTTACGTATATATAATCGTGCGAACATGCATATACGCAAGTGGAAAATCGGCGGAGAAACGTGAAGGGGTTAATAAATCGATGTAATCGCGTATGTTGTACACAGTCGCGGAGCTGACAACTCGGGAATCGTTCTGCAATCGTGATTACAGACTGCCCAAATTGTAGGACGGAGATTCCCCTGCTATCGGAGAAACGATAAAGAATATAACAGGATTTGGGAGAAATTGAAAATTAAAATAGAGATCCTGATGAAAGTGGATATTCGGCGACGAAGAATAAAGATTCCGTCACGGTTCGTTCGAGAACACTGAAAAATTAAACGACTGATCACCGTAAAGTGAAACTCGCGACGACAGAATTGTCTTCGTGATAGTTTTCGATTGAAATAGTCGAATATTCTGGGATAAGGGAGAAGGATCTTCTCGGCGGAAGGGTGCGCAGGGTCCTCAGTTCGGAATTATTCGAACGAACTTCTACTCAAATAGTGACAATTGCAATTAGTTCGAACGACCGAGGCTAACGAATCGGCCCATTCGTCCCCTCGCTTTCCCCCCTCTGCTTGCTCCCTTTTGGTTTTTTCACGCGAAGTAGATATACCTATCTATCGACCCTATCGTCGATCTCATTATTTAAGATCGCCAATCTATTAACATTCTGCTACCAGCGCATCTCAATCCATCTACGACCCATTTTTATTTCCACTCGTGCGCGCGTACGTTTTCCAATTTATTTTATCCGCTCGTCCATCTAGCAGCCTATCTAACCTTTTCTATTCAATCTTACTTTTTCCTCCGACTTCCCGTTTCGTCGACCAAAGAAAAAAAAAATATATTGCGGGGCCAGTGGTGCGTAAGGGAACGGCAGAAGCCCGATGGAAGGATCCCGAAGAGTGGAGACGGAGCAAATGTGGGTTGGGGAATGAGACGAGGATGAATTTATTCCGTAGGGAGAAGCAACGTACTCTCTCGCTAGAGGATATGACCTACTTTAGTTTGTTCACTTGACGTTGCCAGGATCGCCACCTTTACGACTCTTGGCCTCCCTCACGGCCGCCCTTCTTCACCTTTACAGCGGAGCATCTTCGACCTCTATCGGCTTCACCTCCTTTCGCACAACGCGCGACACTCGCATACCGCCAACAACTATTATTAATTCACTAATCGTTCCGTACTTTCAAATTCTTTTTCTATTTCTGAAATTGGCGTAAAATAATTATATGTGAAAAAAATCTAGGACAGAATGCGATAGAAGTGTTAATCGCTAACGTTGTTTAACCTCTTGACGCTCTTGGCCACATATGTGGACCTTTAGTTTCTCGTTAAACTATATCTTTTCTACCGTAACACACGTGGGTATTATTCTTTCCGCAAATTTTCCATTCCTGCCTTGTTCTCCGATCATTGTTAACGTTGTCGACGAATCACCATTGCAAGTGAATAAATTAACAATCGATGCCGACTTGATTCTAGCTTAAATAAATTCGTCCCTGAAGAGGTTCAAATAATTTTAGCAGATATTCTAGGCAAATGCTCACTCTCCACTCATCGAGAGCGCAACCCTACTTCCTGATACCTAGAGGTTGTATTCACTCGATGCTTCGAAACCCAATTTGGGTGAATTCCACGTGGGTACCTCCCGCGGGACAGGTGTTACGCAGGTAGATTACGCGGATAGGTCGGCACCTGGCACCCAGTAGTGTGCCCCCATATGACATCGGAAACGCTACACCCCTGGCGCACGAACGCGTATCTTCTGCCTCGTTGAAGGGGGCCTAATTACGATGAGAGGACGGTTCTGCCATCAAGGAAGTAGAGGCGGACGTTTCCTCGCGTTGTAAATTTAGGTTGGCAACCTTGCCACTCGCGTGTACTCGATGATTAACGGCGTCGCGAACTAATTGGTCAGCGCTAATTAACCCCATACGACTAATCTCTTTACGAGCGATTCAACTTAATTCTCGTAAAGTTTCCCTTCTCCCTGTCTAGCCGCTAGGATGAATAAACTGTGCGTACCCTCTCGCAGAGAGAGGGAAAAATAAAATTCGAGTCGCCGCGACTGAAAAGGATTTACGACGACGGCGTATACAGGCGAGGGTTTATCGAATGTGCGGCTTATGAAATATTGACAGAAAAATACGGGTCAGAGGGGCCGGTAACATTTGCGATCGATCGGTTTGGTCAAAAAGTGGTACACGGTAGAGCAGGACGTTCCTTTCTAATCCACGAGTAATGGAATGAAATCTTTGCTAGAAAACGTGAAGAGACGGTAAAGGAGAAGACGGCTCTCTTGGAATGGAGAAGAATCGTCGAACCATTGATTGCACGAAACCCCAAGAGATTCTTGACGAAGTCTGTAGAATCTACCCAGAAATCCGTCTGAAACGTGCGAATCGTTTCCAAACACTCCGTGAAATGCCAATTCTAGGCAACTTGTAACAATGAAGAGCACGTTCCGAGAGTCTGACCTGCGTGTGACGGCAATTTCTGATGGTTCCAGAGCTTTCAGGTGCCAGGCACTTTTGGGTACGAATTCGCAGAAAGGAACGATGGTGTGAAAGTGCGAAAGAAAATTGAATTGAAGATAGGTAGAAGGAAGAGTATTCAATCCACATCTGTATTCTATATACATTTAATATGTATAGTGGAATACGAAGTTGTGTGGAAGCTCTTGCTCTACATAGATGGTGAGATACGAAGGGAACAAAAGCGAGCAGGATAAAGAGAATGGAAGGAGGACGAAGGAACGGCTCCCGGAATTCTCACGAGCGACTGGCACGAATGAGGGAACATCCATTTTACATATTTCTCTACTTGTTTCTATTAGATCTGCGTCGCACCCCAGGACCCACAACTTCCGCACGCTCTCCCACCATCATTGCCTATACTTTCGCAAAGTTCGAACGGGCCAGCCTGTGTCATAAGTCTTCTTTCTTCTCCCTTCTTCCTCCACCTCTCATCCTATTCTTCTTCGCTCCTATTCGTTCCTTTCGCCGATCTTCCCTCGTGACTCAGAAGGATCAGTCGATAGGGGCGACTTCGTGCTAATCTCTTATCATCGACCCTACCTCCGCCCGTATCTGCGGCTCGGCCGCCCATCTTACTACGAGCTTTACGAGCTCCTGTCTAGACTCACTTGTATACCGACGATCATAATTTTTCATCGGACGACTATACAGTACCACGCTGTTCATTTTATTAATCCTTTCTGTTTATAGTTCCTCGTTCGCCCAAATATTTCGACGCAATAACAAGCCCACCCCCTTACCAGCCACAGCCGTGTAAATATAATAACCGCGCGGGGAGATAATTAAAATTGAGAATGCGATTTCGGCTCTCGCGTGGAACGTTTTACGAGGCGCGGTGGAAAACAATATCGTTAAATATCTCAACGGCGACCACTCACGATCACCAAGTCGTCGAGAGTCCCGTAAAAGAGTTCTCTCTAAACTGGATCCTCTCTTGCTCTCGGCATTCTCGAACACTCCGATTCGCAGCGGCGAAGAGCATCGATAAAGACTCTCTGGAAAAGACTCCTCCTGAATTCATTGGCGGAGCGAGCCCACACCACCGGAAGCGTTCACCCTTCCCCACCCTAGTCCCAGTACCGACCCCACCGCCCTTCACCCCCGCGACGCCGACGCCACCGCCGCGCCGCGGCCTGCCAAATTGATTTTGCTCCGTTTAAAGGGGATCTCTCGCGGACTCCTCGAGACTCGAGTTCAAGAGATCGGGCCGAGAGTGCCGATCCGGTCGACATCAACCGCTAAGTGCTACGTCGTGCCACCTAGAAGCACCCCTGGCCCCTCGTCCATCCGGCTGTCGGCGAGCGGAAAAGACAGAAGGGAGGGCGCACGGTATTCGAATGACAGTATCCGGAGGGTGAGGTGGCTGAAAAGGAGGAGTAAATCTGAAAGAAATTGGATCGGTCGCGGAAAGGGACGGGCGCGGAAAAGGAATACTGTCTCCGAGTCCTGGCGATGCTCAAGTGACTCGTTTATGATCGGAGAAAACTGACGAGGGTGGGTGAAGTGAGAGGTGGTGAATCGAGGAGGATAGAGTAATAGGAGAGGTGGAAAAAGAGAGAGAAAGAGAGATACAATGGGTGGGTTATGTCCGGGATTTCGCCGAGTTCACTGGCGCAATGCGGGGTGGCCAGACAACATGGCGCAACCCTCTTGCTACACGTATACCAAACACGAGCGTGCATACATTCACGCACACACGCGTGAGGAAACGCGCCGCGGTGGTGTTGAGGATGCCTACGTGGACGCGCACACTCTCGGGGCCACGTCCACCGGTGGCCAGAACGTAAGCCACACGAGGATTAGGCATTACGGCGTGCTGGCTCCTCTTCGTTGCTTTCTGGTTCTTTTTTTTCCCCCTCTTCCTTTTTTTTCTTCTTTTCTTTCGTTCATCGCGCTCCTCCGTCAACACGTGCCGGATGAAAACACCACCTTGGCTCGCGTTTTGCGATCTGTGGGCACGCGCCTAGCATCACGTCACCATATCTGCTCTCTAGTAAAGTGGCTCTTGAGTGACCACTCTATCGTTGAAATCTCCCGCGTTACCCTTCTCGTACTCTCCGGCGAAATTATTCAAAATTGTTTGAACGTACTGCTCGTTAACAATGAGGAGAGGTAAACGTTAGGAAATTCGTTTTTCATCGATGATACGCTGCCTCGGTTTTAGCGTTCCGCGCTGATTTTACCGTTTCGCAGTTACGAATGAACGGTAAATTATTAGGCACGTTTTCTAAAAATTTTATTTCACACATCACTTTCCTTCCCTCTCCCACTTCGTTCATCCGCCAGTATGACCGACGTTAATTTCCACGGACGTGCAAAGCGAAATCTTTAACGCTTCCAGCACGGAAAGCACTTTGGCCAATTACCTTGGCCTTGGCCCCGGGCTCGTAGTTAGTGGTGCTCGAATTATTCGCCAGAGAGCGAGGCTCTTGAATTTTTTAGCGAAATTTTACTCCCTCCGCGAGAAATACCGCGCGTCAGTACGTATATAACGACGAAGCTCTGTTCGACTGGACTCATTGCTAAGAAGGATCGGCGTGCTCGTTATCGATTTCGATCCTTTCTCTCGTGCACGCTCCGGTGAAGCGGTTTCTGAGAGATTTTTTTCCAGAGAACTTTTTTGATAGACAGTACCGGCATTAGCAGGCCTTCGAGCAAGTTTCATAGTTCGTGAATTACATTCACCTTCTATTATACTTTCGGTCGATCCTGTTCGCTCGTCGAAGGAAGATATATCTCGATTAGCTTTAATACCTAACGACCTCGAAGTTCTCTTCTCGAGATTGATTTCTCCGTGGCAATCGTCGTTACCAAACACGGTAGCACGATCGATTGAGGACAATCGACGAGGGCCGGCCGGTCTTTTCAGAACCACGGGAGCCACGAGGAGCCGCCCTTTAAATAATCAACGAGCCTACCCTTTAAATAATCGATGCTTCCCTTATGGGGGTCACGTTGCAAGCTTTTTCAGAGCAACTGAATTACTCCACAAACAGCGTGCCCCGACCCAACGATACTAAGGAGGCGACAGTTTACGCGTATACCTCGAATGAAATGAAAATAAGAAATCAAAATCCTTGCGCCACGATCGATTCTCAATTGTCTCATCCTCTCGAACATTCATCCGTATAAACGAACTGGAACGAGCTCGAGAACATCCACGTGCGAGCCGGAAACGCGATCTTCAAGAATAGCACGCGGATTTTGATTCGTTCCAGACCCAGTTAACTAGCGGCAGAAGCCGAACGAGACTGTTACGTAAGCCGGTACTCTGTAACTGCGTTATCGGATTCGGAGAGCGAAGAGCCTCGAGCGGCGAGAATCGGGGAGGAAAAGTTCTCCTGCCAATTTCGCAGGACACTCGCCCCACGCTCCTAATCCTTCGAAATCCTGCCGGATTCCAGGCTAATCTCGTAAAAATTTTCTCCCGATTCCTGGAAGCGCGGCTAACGAACATACGGCGTCCCGTAGGAGTTTCCTAGCGTGGCGTCCCGCCACGACGACACGGAGGGTGCCAATCCGGAGGTGGTCCACGAAGGAAGTCCTCGATGCGTGTCCCACAAAGGGACGCACAAAAGGCAGAGAAATGGAGAGCGAATTGCTCATTATCGAGTGGTCACGAGTAAAATCGAGGGGTGCCGGTCCCGTCGGGATTTTACGGCTCTTTCGAGGGACTGGACTAAAAGGAGGACGAAGGAGACGAGGATGGCGCAGGGGCTCGTGCCAACGAGGGGCCACCGAAAGGCACACCCTGCTCGCTCGGCCTTCCTCGGCACGGCCCGAATCACGCGGGCTCGAGGGGGTGAAAATGAATCGCGACAAAATTGCCTTCTGCTCCCGTCTCGACCGACCGGTCTTCCTGGAACTTTCCAGAAATCCTCGTACGCAATTCTCTGCGTTTTCATTTGCTACCAGTCCACGGTGGATTGTTACTTCGGAAGAGGACTGCCAGAGGAGGCTTAACGCTGAAACATTTTCGTCTCGAGACCTCCTCCCACTCCTCTGTTCTTCGACTAGATCAATCCAGCCGGTTTCGCCCCTTCGCTTTCAAGCCGCCGAATGCGCCTACCAGCCGGAACCCTCTTCGAGGGGAAGTGAGTGGCAGAAAAATTGGAAAAGTGCAGCCACTCTCCTCACCCCATCCATCGATCGAATTTTCCTGGCCCTTTCGACGAAAGCGAGAGAGGGAGAGAGAGAGAGAGAGAGAGAGATGTAAGAAGAAGGGTGCAGAGGTGGGGTGAGAATAGTCTCCTACGATTGATGCACTTCCGCGTGTCCCTTCGCCCTCAATTTTCACGATTCGTTCGAAGAGGGGGATGATGGAGAAACGGGGGTGGTGGTGAGGGATGAAGAAGAGAAAAGGAAGGCCGAGGTGCTTTAAAAATTGATTCGCCAAGTGCTTTGGCAGCACCGAGCTCCAAGGGTGCGCACGCGCTCGTAGAAAGCATTTTTAAAGCCTTTCTGCGCTGCACCCTCCACCGCCGGAAGCACTTTGCGTAGCGAGGGAGGAGAGTGGGCATTACTCCTAGTACTTCCTACTCTCCTCCTCCTCTTCTTCTCTCTTTCTCTTCTTCTCGATCTCGGCGTTACCTCTTTCCATTGTTTCCCTTCACCACGACGGCTAAGATTAACAAAAGGATTTCCGCGTGGGCGTCTAGCAAACGTCGACTAACAACGCGCGCACTCACTCACTCACGCGTACGTTAGAACAACGACTCACGACCACGAAAAGAGAATTACGCGATCGGCGGGACGCGAGCGCTATTTTCTTTTTGCGGGCCGGGTCGGCTTGGGCGACGCACGAGTAGTGCAAGAGACACGAGAGCCGCCGCCGTCGAGTGGAAAGAGGAAATAATAAAAACGAGGTAGGTGAGACGTTCGACTTCCGCCTCGTTGTTTCATGTAAATGGCTCGCATTAAGGGTGAGCTATTTTTAGTCTCCTCCATTAATCAGACTCGCCCCGTCCTTCTCCACCTACGCCGTCCATCGGTAGAATTTTATCTAAAAATATACATTACCACGAGAAAGGCTCGTGCGCGGCATCGCCGACGGTTTCGTGCAAGGCCGACGATAAAATCGGCTCACGACGATTCGGCTTTGAGACTGCCGATATTAGTTGCAACGTGGCTAGCGCACTCGTCTCGTCCGAGCGCCCGGTACCTACTTACTTTCGTGCTTGCGTGTGTCGTCGACGAGGCACGAGATAGCCGACGCGGACACCGGAGGTTCGATCGGAAATTTGACCGAGGGAGAATCGATATTCTCGATATCGTAAGCCAAGTTTCTCCGAATCGTACCGCGAGCACTGCGCCCTTCCGCAAATAATTCCACGTATCCGACGTATTCCCTTATAATTTATCGTAAGCGCGAGATCATTATGGATTTAATGATAATTCGATGTCTCGCGATACCTCGGCGCACGTGCATCGTCGACACCACACGTTGTAGGCTTCCTATGTTTCAAACTAGAAATTATGTCGATTTGACGGTGCAAGCCGTAAAGTCCGCGCATAAACTCGAGGCTCTAGGTTGACGAATAAAATTTTACACCGGTCTAATAAAACTTTACACACATCCAGCAGTCCGAGATGATTTATCCGCCGAACAAATTTTCTCGTAAGCACGACCACCGAAGGATCTGTCGTACAAACCCCATTCGACTCTCGCCAGTCGTAAAAAGCGATTACCAGCACTACTTGCCTCCCACGTGGATTGGTAGGAAGGCGCGGTAAGGCGGGTGTGCCGTAGGAGAAACGAAGCGCGGCGAGCACGCTAAATCGCACCGATGAACGCATCTCGAGCAATAAACGGATCTGCGAATTCGCATCTGGCCACGCCGAAGTTACGATTGCCGTGCAGGTTATTAATTTCCTGGCACGCGCCAGCCTCTAATTTCGACGTTAACAGCATTACTTAAAAGCGTACCGCTGGCCACCGGAGCTTCTTCGCAAATTAAGCGTAAAAATGTCGGCCACCGTGCACTAAAGGCCGAACGGTATCGTCCCGCGTGGCCTACGAAAAAGGAAGATAGGCAGAAGGATGGAGAGTGTGAAAGTGAAAGAAAGGGAGAGGGAGAGAGAACTCGAGAAGAATCGAGTGAGAGAGGAGGCCCGAATTTATGGCGTCTGTAAAGTTTCGCGCTTGTAACCGAATACACCGGGGAGTGACTGCGAGGAGTCCGCGTTGCCCGCCGTGGAAATTTAACGCTCGGACCGTGTTAGCCGTTAGAGGCCGAGAACGTTACGATGGGAACTTTACGTCTCCATTCGGTGTGGCAAGCCCAGGCGATTTCGATTCGGCTGGAAACATAAATGCGTCGCGCACCACCGGCGAAGTTTCTGTCCTACCCGCTCGAGGTGAGGAACTCCAACGCGGACGATCGAAGCTTTTGCCGACAACGTCGAAGGTACACGCGGTACGCAAGCGGAATCGTCGTATTTCGCGGTGATCCCTAGATTGCCTCCAGACGTATGCGTCTCGCTCTTTTACCGTTACTACTCGAACTGTGTGAAATTCGCGTTGCCACGACGCGCTCCAAAGATCGATGCAAAAAGCAAAAGCAATTGACTCGCGGTTAACACAATCAAGAATTACAAAATTCCATGTTCGTGAATTAGGTTGGAGAGAAAACCGATTTCTTTACGGTCGACGTAATCGAGAATCACAAAAATTCACGTCCCTTTCACAAATCATCTTAGGAGCGATTTCACGAAGGACTCGCGCATCGCGTGCCTCGTAATTCCGTCCTTGCGAATTTTTTTGCGGAACGAGGGTGGAGAGATAATTTTCCTTGCCGACGCTCTCGACTTAATCCGAGCGTTTCTTTTTCTTCCAGTCATTTTTCCGTCCTCGGCGCTACCTTCTCTCCGTCTCTGCTCCTCGTCCACCTTCTCCTCGTAATTTCTACGCTTCTTTGCCTCCGGCAGCGTCTCCTTTCCTCCTGCTCTTCCTCGTCGTCGTCGTCGTCGGCGTCGTCATCGGGTAATTTCATCCGAGCTCGACGACGAGTAACAGCGAAGACGCCGGCGTCCGCGTCCGGACGCTCGCTATTACGACGACGGCGTCTCGGAGATATTCTTTACAGACCCCGCTACGGGGGACTGGGCACGTTACTCTCTTTGGATCGCTAGCGTGCCTCGGGAGTCTGTAAGCGCGTCTGTGTGCGCTCGCGAGTGTATCTTTCCTCGCGCGCGTTCGCCGCGTCCTGGCGCCAAGGTGTCGAGACGCCTCGAGACCGATCAAAACCATCCTCATCTTTCTTTTTCCCCGTCCCGTGTCGTATTTCGCTCGCGCTTTAAGCCATCCGCGTCCTTTCCACGATCGTAGCTTAAAGGTGATTCGAATGACGCGGCACAAGAGAGTGCGCGTTACCGGGAAACGCGAGATCGTCGAATCGAAAGTGAGTCGAGTGTATTTTTCGACAGAAAAAACGTGGCATCGAAAGAACGGTCGTTTACAATTTTTATCTTGATCTCGTTAATAACGCTTCGATCCAGGACGTGTAATTTGCAATCTACCATTAGAGAATAATTCGAAGTAATCGACGTACCGCGTGTTATCAAACTCGGGCCGTTAGAAACATTTATTAACCCCTTGGGTACATTTGACGTCTGAGACACGTCATTCACTTTTTTCCCCTAGGAGCGGATGACGTGTCTAAGACGTCAAACCAAAAATTATATCCGTTCCACATGCAAATATTTTCTCAAATAAATCCGTACCCAAGGGGTTAACGAGCACTCGTCACCTGTCTCCTTAAATATCGTCTTCCAGTCGACAGGCATCGTTGATTACTTTCTAAACACTTTACGTCCTTACAAAGTCGGTCGATAAATGTTTCTAACGGTTTATGAGCCCTCGACTACCACGATAGATTGATTTCGTCCTTCTCGCATAAAGCGGAAGTGAACGTCGACGTAGGGAGGAAGTACGGGGAGAAGCGCCAATTCGATAAATCTATTTTATCCTCGGCGTGCCAGTACTATTTTCTTGCCTCGTTCGAAACATTTCCAGCCCCTTCTTCTCGGCTCGCGGTCGACCGCGAGAGTGACTATTAATACGTTCGACAGCCTTTGCACGCTTTAAATAGTGCAAATTTATTGCGATGCCCGTGTAAAGTGGCCACCCCATAAATTCTAATCGACATTTGCCTCGTCGCGAATCGACGCTTCGGTCAGGCCGTTATTATTAACCTTTCGTGAGCCACCCAGCACGAGGATTGATCTTTCAAGCGGGCGCGTAACAATTCGTGAAACGGATCGCGCCCAATCGTCGTACGATCGTGTCTGACGTTCGCCGAAGATTTCTACGCCTCCTTCGCTTCTCCCCGTTCATTCATCGCGATCCATTCATTCTCACTCGCCAGTGTCGCCAATAATTTATGCTCGATACTTCTGCAAGAGTCGTGAAAGAACTATCAAGAGCTTTTTCATCTTCCAAGACGTCGAGCTAAAGCGTAACAGGAACTACTTCCTGGTTGTCGGCGACATTCTCGAATTTACGATATTGTTACCGGTGCGCGTCCGTTCGTCCGTGGCATCTAGAAACCGATGGAGTGCGCGAACTGCGGCAACTAACGGCCAATTAGGTGGAGGCCGCGTGCGGCTGACAAGCGGCGTTATGAATCGCCGCGATTCATTATCGGCGACTCCCCGTCCGTGGTCTCTGAGGATGGCATGCGCCGATTGTGTGCGTCCGTGCGTGCGTGCGTATCTACGCGCGCAATTCACTGAAATTTCGAACGAGGATGCGCCGCCGGTTCGACTGTCACGTTCGTCGCGAAATTGGACGGAGCCCGATGCTCGTCACGTGCGACGCGGAACGCTCTCTCGCGATCGTTCGAATCGATTGTCCCACGAGGTGGAGAGAATTTTGAAACACGCCGATACCGTAGTAAAACGAACGGCTGCGGAGGATCGATATCGAACGGTAGGATCGTGGTTCGAAGCCAGGCCACCCGGTAAAATAATAGCGAAGGATGCAACCTCGATTCACCTTATCGTTGAGAATCGTAAATGGAAAGTGTCGCGCGGCTGCTCGAATGAATTATATATTCGGGAGATATTCGGATCGTGATAATTATTATTAACAGCGCGCGAGCTGCGGGCGCGCTATTTAATCGCGGAATTCGGGAATGCAGGACTCGCGAGAGCCGCGGTATGCACGACGTCCCGGGAATGGAGGTATTAACTCTCATTCATGAGATCACCGAGGATTTGGAAAATGTGGATCGAATGTGCAAATTGCGCGAAATATGATATACACGTGACGGTGGAATATCGATAATACGAGCACCGTGGACCATCGATAATAGAGGTAATTATTGGCTCCGAGTTAATTAATGAATTTCAAACATACGACGCGCGGAATGCATTGATACGCTGAATATTGATACACGAGCAGCGTGCGCGCCATCCGATACCCTCGCTGTTCAATTCAAAAAGGATTCGTTTGTTTTTCGCGGGACGCGTCGCATTGCGTATTCGTTCGGTGAATCGACTATTATTAATTCAGCCAATCGCGAGGAACCGTAAAGAGAACTTCGAGACTGGAGTCCTCACACGTACGAATGCAATTCCGGGAAGAGCGGAGGAAGAGGGAGAGAAAAGGGTGAAGAGGATCCGCTTGGATGCGATCGAGAGTCAGGGAAGATCGCAAGTCGGGTGCATCAGTCCTCGTTTCTTTTGCGACAACAATGTTGCGATTCGCATGACGAAGTATAAGCGCGAATGCAAGTAAAAGGAATGTTCACCGCACTCCGATACGGCACACTTCTCAATGCGCAAGTTTTTGGAGACAAGTGAAGGCCGATTGTGTAGGACAAACCTGGGTTGCTACAGTGTGCAGGTTCAAACCTTTTGATGAAACTGGAGCTCTTACTATCCAAATAGTCGAGTATCCGAGTCACTCGATATATCTCGCAATCCGGATCAAGATCCGGATGTGAGTATCCGAATATCCGGCATCGGATCTTTTATCGTGACGCCTCCAATAGAAAACTGCTCTGCTTATTTGTATTCTGATTAATATAAGTATAAATAAAGACCATTAAACTCAGCCGATCCGGCAATTTTAACGGACCAGTCTACGTTTCAAAAGACAAGTTTGATTAAACCTACCTGGGTTTACAGGCGTGGGTGAAAATATCCTTACAGATATTCAAGTGCAAATTAAGAAGGTATTCAAATATCCGAATCTAGATCAAGCACGTGTATGGATACTCGGATACTCGAATCTAAGTTAAACAAGTATACGGATACTGGAATATAAATTTTATAAATTTATAGAGTACCCGGATATCCGCGCAAAAGTAAGAGCCCTAGATCAAACCGTTTGAACCGTCTGCTTTGGTTTGAACGAAACCTTCTAAATACCCACTCTTGTATATTCAGTAAATATCTGGATTCGGTGTAGTTCAACAATTTTTTGTCATCTCTTCCGTCATATCTTGTCGTCTCTTCCGATCAAACGGTTTAAACGTATGTATCGGCCCTACCTCAGTGATCTGTAATTAAAGATTCAGCATCTCTGAGATTTAGCACATCCAAATAGAGTTCTATGACTACCGGACGACGCCGATGACGGCGACGCCGACGTCGAGAACGTTTACACCGACGGTTCTCTCCTCATTTTGGAAACACGCGCATCCGTAAGTCTGCGCACGGATCCCACGAGCGGTCCGCGCCGCGCCGCGCGCCTCGTAAAACGGCGCGCCATTGTTGCAAACCGACGGGGTCCGCGGAGTGCCGCAAAAATAGTAGTCGACTCGTAAAGCCAACGTGAATTTTGTCATCGGTGAGATACGTTCCCTCTCAGCTCGCCTCACCTTCTCCTCCACCTCCCGCTTTTTTTCGTTCCTTTCTTCCACTTCTTCCTCACTTCTTTTTACTCTTCAGTCCCCCCATTGATCGATGTTCGTCTCCTCCCTCCCTCGCATGTTTCTTTTTCTTACACCGTTTAAGCATCGAGCGAAAAGAAACAACGAGAGAGAATGGCAGTACAGTCTTCGTACATAAACTGCATCAATAAAGTTAACGAGAAAGAGAGTTCTCAGAGGGTTGCATATCCTTCTCGAGACAGAGCAGAGAAAGGGATAGGTACTTTCGTTTCCCGTTAAGGAGGTCTAATATCGTAAAACGCGATGGTCGTAAAAATATTGTTCGAATGAAAGGAAAAGGATTTTGTGAAGATTACGGTACGAAAGCGCCGATTTAGCAGCGTGGCAGTTAACCCATTTGCATCATAAGCTCATATATGCGCGGATTTTTCCTGGCCATTATCACCGAAGCGCATATATGCGCGGCATTTGCCTGGCCACTATACCGTTGCGCGAACGTTTGGTGATACGGGCCAGTTTTCTACTTTTCCGAATGATGCAAATGGGTTAATAAATTTTCCGAATTATAGTGTGACGCGAATGTCTTAGGCGGCACGTGCGTGTCGCGCTTTAGATCATAATCGAAAAATGCGATAGGAGCGGATTATCCGACGATACCAATTTACTCCGGACGGGTCCTTTAATTAACCGTGGATTACAGGGGTCCGCACGGTAATCGGCGATCGCTTCACCTCACTTCTCCACCGCTTCTAAGATCCCCTGCTTGATCTGCGAAGTCTCGATGCTCTGTAATGGTACTTTCAACCTATTAAAATATCGATGAAATACTAGATTAGTTTCCAGTAGCAAGAAGTCGCTCCAAATGGCATTCTTTGTTGGCTTCGTTCAATAGGAATTATTTTCTCACTTGTCAATAAAGCATACCAACAGATTTACTGAATTATCATGATTGTAGCTTCTAAACGGTTCACTTATAATTATTTACTGAAGCAAATTATTTGTCGGAAGTTTTAAGAAGGTCGTGTAAAAAAAACTTCGTCAATTGGTTCGACGAGCATTTAGTGGTAAGAGCGAGTGACATAAAAGTGTAGGGTACGTCAAAGTTTGTTTCTACATTTTCTTAATTTCGCAGCACCGTCGATCAAGCGGGAACCGAGCGCGTACGGTAGCAAGCCTTACAAGGACATTCGATGACTATTTAATGTATCAATTTGACAAATGCTCGGAGATAGGATCATCGCAATGTTTTCACAGTCGACCGTAAATGAATCGATAGCGCTTGGATGACGTAATGGACGCTTAAATATTTCATCCTCGGCACACGCAAAGACGATGCGCGGGTAATTGTTTCGGCGAATCCGTCTCTTTTGTTTCTACATATTCTGCGTAGGCACGCTGAGTAAAATTGGATCTCTCGTTCTATTATACATCGACATTCGTACTGCGAACGGCACGCGTTGCTCCGACGAATGCCCTTGACCGTTCTTGCCACAAATTATTTTCGCGGAAGGAAAGAGCTTAAAGTGTACAAGAGTAAGGTACAACTAAGAGTTTACTTTACTCCGTAGGAAGAAAGACTAACAAGGCACAGTGGTAATTAATAAAATAAAATAAGCTCGGTTTACCAGGCATCGAGCCAATCGGCCCGACCATTCGTTCATTCACCATTCCTTGGCGACGAAAAAAATCGCCGGGTCAATAGTCTCTACGCTCGTGCGAGGATCGACATTGGACGAACAAATCGCTCGATACTCTCGACAGTTCTCGGAGGGGTGGAGGGCCGACGCGACGGGGGCCAATGGAACGCGAACCGCGAATTCTTCTCCGCACGATCGAGACAACGAGCGACCGTCCATTAAGAATAGACCAGGGTGGAGATTTAAATACTTCGATGGTGCCCTCGGTAAGCGCAGCACCTGACGAACGGTGCGCGCGCCACGTAGAAAATAATAGCCTAATCGCGTTGGGCAAACTTGATGGGCAAGTGACGGGCGCGAGTCGCGTACTCGTCGCCCTCGCTTTTTCGGCAAATATTTGCTCGTCACATTAACGCCCGTTGTCGTCGAAGACAGGAAAGGACCCCGCGCGTATTTTTCTTTCCATTCTTCTCTTATCTTCTCAGTGGTCTCCGATAAGACCGGAGCCCGAACTTATCTCCGCGATCGTGCATTCGAGATTAACTCTCCTCGATCCAGGTAGCTCCGCTTCACGGACTGGCTTTACGTGAAAAGGCCCTGGCTCTTCATTTTTCGGGGTTCCGCCATTCGGAGAAAGAGTATAGAGCAGGAAAATAACAAGTTATTATCGATTCGTAGAGTGTTCCAATCTATTTTGCATCGAACGCGGTCCCCATGTCCCAAAAACAGTCGATCACTTTTTTGCCCGATGGCGCGCGGTGAACCAACGATATCAAAATTCATTTTCAATCTCTCCTTCATCCTACAAACACTACAACCAACTGGATCCTCTCGGGACACTTACAGCCGCGTGGGCATATAACAAACTAGTAATAGGATTCCCTCGGTCGATCCTTGTAAGAGGCATTTATGACGGTAATATTAATAAAGGAAATCTAGGGCCGTAATTGAAGCTTACACGGCATTGTGGTTCTGCCTCTAGTCGAGTTGCACCGTTTACGTCGTTACCTTCGTCGTTGTATCGACCGTTGTACCGACAAACGTCTTTTGCGTTTGCTTAGATTTTAACTTCGTGAGTTTATCGGACTCCACCTGATGTCTCGTGATTCTAGTAATTCTCCATATCGGATAATGACACGAATACGTTGATAAGAATGCAGTCTATTAGAAATTCATTTACTGAAACGTCTCGTTCGTTGTACGATCTACAGCAGGTACCGAACTTGCTCGATCGGCGGCGCATTATCGCGAGCTAAAAAATCACAATCCAATTTCGGTTTCGCGCGAAAACACGAGAAGGCTGCTTTTCGCGGTTTAGTCTAGCCCTGGGCGATCGATCGGCCCCTGCAGGGCACAAAAGCGTCGTGATTGAGGAAGGGATTAGCCGTAAGGCGGCTCGGTGTGGCCTTTATGAGGCTGCAAAGGCGATTACCAGAGACGGAGGGCGAAAGAGGGAAATGAGAAAGGTGATGCAGGAGGAGGAGGTAGTGGCATCCGGGAGGGTTGCTCTCGTTAGGGGCGTCCTTGTCGTCGGCGCCTCCAGCTGCCACCTCCTCCCGTTGCAGTTCGCACGAAAACGGTGGATCAAGTCCACGGAAGTATTATGCAACAGGAAATTGAATTGCAATGAAAATATGACGTACGTGGCGCCAGACGCGGGACGTTCGCGATGGTAGCCACTCGCTTATTAGATAAGAGCGGCAGAGAAGATAAAAGGAAGCGAGAGAAAGAGAGAGAGAGAGAGAGAAAGAGTAGGCGAAGAATAGACCAACCTAAAACGCGAATACCGATATCGTTTGTATTTTCGCCAAGAGAAGGATATTCATTTTGATAGATCGCGTAATAAACTCACGACCAACGGAGAAAGATACGAAATTCACGTTTCGCTCGAATCGACGATATTCAACCCGCCCTCCAATTCGCATAATTTTTCCGGACAAGGTTACTCCAACGTACGTGAAGTTGTATTATTCCGCGGAAAGCTTCTTTCGACAGTTATAAAGCAGCGTGTGACGTTACCGCAAGCTCTACTAACTACCAGGTTGCGGAACCAGGCGTCAAAAAGTTGGAAAGTAAACGGCAAGAGGACAAAGGAAGTCGTCTCTAGTCGTTCCTCAAACATCGCATTAGAGTGGCATTTTTTACGGGGCGTCGCGGTAGGACAACAACAATCGTCCACTCGACAATTATCAATTATTCGAGCGCGTGCGAACGGAAACGGAACTTTTTTTCCCGACACTAAAGAAGTCATCGACCAACTGGAGTGTCTCCGACCTTGACCGTCGGCTTCGATGATCGAAGCAGCTCCGCGCGCGCGGCGCGGCCACGGCGGTGGCCCTTGCTTTCCGCCAGCTCGGCGCAATTGGACGATGCCCAGCTGGAGAGGCGCGAGAAATCCACGAGGACATCCGGTCGAGGTTCCACGCGTTCACACGCTTTCACGCACCTCGTCATCGATTTCATTTTCAACGATCACGCGGAATTCCACATTCTCGTCACGCGAATTCCATCGTGCGACCGTGGAACTTCGAATTTAGGTAATTCTCAGGGCTTCGAGTTTCACCAACGAAACGCCGAGCAACGTCCTCTCGCGCCGTGGGAAATTGCGAGCTTTCGATTTTCAAATCATCGTTACACGAGCGATTCGCGATATCATCCCGATTAACGAAAACCACTCGAAATTCCATCGATCGACGAGACCCTCGATCGGAACGATTTCTCGCGCGAAAGGAACCAGGTATAAAGACGAGAGCGCAAACAGTCGTAAAGTATCGCGCGGGTAAAAGTGTCCCCGTGAAATTGATTGGTACGGCTGGCGAGCCCGCATTAAACATTCTACGGCTCGTTAACCACCGCCCACTGACCGCTACGTAGAGCCGCGACCTTCGCATCCAAAATTTCCCATCGATTATCGCGCGACACGATTAGCCCGGATCCTTCCGCGCCTGTCCCACAAATTCGCCCCAAAATCTGGCCGATAACAGGCACGACCTGACGTGCGTTACGTGCGTATCTAGGGAAATTCATCGGGCCGCTCGAGCCACGATTTCGAGCTACCAACCCCCCTCTCTGGAGTACCTCGAGCGTTTCTGCCTCTCCACCTCCCACTTCACCCACCACCACCTCCGCTTCTGCCTTTCCTCTCCCTTCCGACGGCCCCGGAGCTTCCGAGGGCTGCGACCCCCTCAAAGGCTGACCACGATCGCGGATACGAAGAGGAGACGGAGGCGCAGGCGGTTGGCGGTCGGACCGTGTCGGCGGCGGAAGGTGTCGATCGATGGGGGATGTACACCGCGAGGACGGACCGTCGGTCGGACGGACAGACGAACGGACGGGTTTCGCTCGACAACTGTGAGTGAGACACACGGCGGCCGCACCGACACAAGCGTTGCGCGCGAACGTTTCGTATCGATCGACCGCACACGGTCCCTGGCATTCGAAACTTCGCGGTGGACGTGCCGCCGTTTTTCTTACTCGCTATGATTAAAGCGAACGATCATTCGAGGCGTGGCGCTTCGTTAGACGGGAGAAAGCGACGAGACTATTTACGAGTCTCTTAAACGAGATAGGGGTGTAGCTTTACGACGTGTGGATGCTACGAGGATGACAACGTTACGGTTGCACCGTTTTCCGAACGCTCGTCGACGCGACTCGATTTCAATCGGAGTGCCGGGCGAATAAATTTATTCGCGATTAGATTTGATCGGGGTTGTGTGTTAGCATAGATTAATGAGCCTCTTTCTCACTCGTAACACAATGAGCGTGAACTCGGAGATCGCGTGGATGGCGTGCCTACGCCAAATGGACGTTCGCTCGTACGACTTCCTAGGTTGCTTATCGCCCGATGACATAGATTGGCGAAGTCTCAGGTATACCGAAACTTCTATCCCTTCATTACGAATTTATGGGTGGACATGCAGAAACGACTTTCGAAGGCGTGGCCATTTAAACGGGCGTACCTGATATCTCCACAGCGAGTGAACTCGCTCCCGACAGGTAGATGCTTTCGCCAACTTCCACGTAATGACTCAATTCATTTGGATATTTATTTGCGACGATAGAAGTGAAAAAAGTTTTCTTTAATGCGAAGGGTTACGAACGCAGGGTCGTCGTGGCGGTGCGGTTCGAATTTCTCTGGCATTTACGGTGCTTTCCTCGACACGAACGAGGGGGCGAGCGAAGCAGGCAGGCGTTTAAGGCGTGGCTGTTTAAGCAGACAGAGTCAACGCGCAGTAGACGTCGCAAATGTGAGCTTAATGTCGGAAGCTCGGGTTAACGACACCGTGGGTTAACGCAGGTGTCGGTCGACCGCCCTCCCTGCTTAAATGCAGTCAAATGATTATGGATTGGCATTGAGCATGGACGGTGATATTCTCAAATGCGCTTCGTCTCATCGGTCGAACGACTCTCAATCTAATCTCGTTTGAGTCTTTTTAAAAGCGCAACATTTCGCTTCTATCCTTGACGTGTCAAATAATTTTAGTAACGCACGATGTTAAGGGTTGATTTTAAACGAACCAAAAAGTTTCTCCTATGCGATGGTTATTGACTGCCACGCCATGAGTATGAGTTTTCTCGGTAGACAGTTCGATAGTATCGCGTTATACTATCGATCGAACGGGCCCAGGCATTCGGAACTTGAGGTTCGTACGTTCTGCAAGTTGGAGCGGATGAAAAATGCTTCGGATTTCGAAACTTTTAGCCTCTGGCATTTAAAAAATTTTCTTCGTAACGATAGAGTCCGAGCAGGAGATTTCACCAAGCGCGACGATAATTATGTAACCATGCGATCGTAAACAAAAGTACTTATACCCATAACATAGGCATTGTGTTTGAAAACCGGTAGTCCTTTATTGCGGGTCCATTTTACGATGGTATATTTATTCTCGCCGATATCTACGGTATAACGATAGTTTATCATTTTATCCGCACCCCTCGCAAAGCGTCGCCTCTAATTCACAGGCATGCAGCAAAACGAACGTAAACAGTCCTTCATCTGTTAAACATTTCAATTTACTTCCCCGTCACTCTCCAAAAATGTCTTCCATGTTCTCTTGAAATATTCGTCTCTTCCACTGCCCGGGATGCTCCAGCGTCCCAGACTGTCGATCTCATTCCCGCCTCACCTTCGGGAGAACGCGAAAAGGGTTTCAATGAGACACAAATATTCGCCGTATCACGCGAATTCCAGCTCATTTCACCCGCTGTCCCGCCCCTCCAACTGAAAATTCCTGCATCTCTTCTCTCGGTTCTCGCATACCGTGCGAGGCGTCGAAATTCCACCGTGCTCCGTACCGACTCCACATCGATGCTGAATTCTCAAAATTAAAATGTTCCACCTATTCCGCTGACGAACTCCTAATTAAGTCGAGCCTCGCCGAATTTCATCGGCGTGCCAATCGTGGAACGGATGCCTTCGGGAAGCTCCAAGCGATGGAACGCTGCGAACGATGTGATCGGTCGATTGGAAAACTCAAGGACAATCGGGAGAGAAAACGTTTAATAGGGGCGCATGTCGCGGACAGTTATAAATGTATTCATCAACGAATTTAATATTTCAACTCGATTCGTCCCATTACAAGCGAGCGGCAAAACACACAGGAGGTACCTTTTGCCGAGCCAGCGCCCGCTCTCAAAGCGAGTGTACCCGGAATTAATTTCACGCTTGTGCAATGCTCCGTATAAATTCTGTCGTAACGTCGGTTACGTTGGAAGTACGACGGTTGGAGCGGGGTGTACCGACGACGACTTGTCTCGCGAGCGATGATTACGAATGCCAAGGAACGTCGCGGTGACGATCGTTGACTAAGTCTCCGAGGGGGAAGATGAAACGAGATGAGAGGAAGGTGAAGGGACGAATGTCAAGAAACGAGAGACAGGAAACCGAACGAGGAGGAAGGGTAGAAGTAGGAGAGAGAAGAGATAGATAAGATAGAGAGAGAAAGAGAGCACGCCACGTGTCACGACTCTCCTCTCGTCGTTCTCTCCTGCTCACACGAATTTGACGATAACGCCGCGTACGGTTCGATACCGGGCGTCGCGACGCCCGGCAGTCTGCCACCGTTCCGTTCCGTCCCGTTTCGTCCGACGTCACCCTGGCCACAGACACACGCAAACGCACACTCGAGTGGCCACGATTTCGCCCTCTCTACAAGCGAACCCGAGTCGACGTCTCCTATTCTTGCACGCTTCTGCGACTGTATTAGACACTGGCATAGACGCCGAATTACGAGGAACCTCATTTCTAGCAATCAAGAAAATAGTCAAATACGCGTTTGGCGATTTCCCGAGGATGGCCAAAATAGAGAGCAACGAGAACGTCCATGCAACAGGCACGTCTCATCATTTTTCAAACCGGTTGATTATTTATTCTTAAGCAATGATTAGGAGAGTGTAGTATCCGCTTTCCTTCTTTCTTAGCCGCTTTCGTTTACGTCGGAATTCTCGTGGCAGTGATACATGCTGCACGGCTACCGGTCAAGACTAAAAATTTAGTTAATTTAAGACAGGAATATGCCTACGTTAATTGTAAGAAAACAGTGCGTTAACGCATAAGTGTTTAAGCATTCGTACATCGGTACGAATAAATTGTTCTCGGTAGACTAGGTAGAGACAACGACCCTATTAATTTCAATACCGATCGCTTCTATTAGAGCCATCGAGATTCTAGAAACCTAGCCAACAAGATACCATTATTGCTCTCTACCCATCTATGGTATCGTGCTGCGAGAAAAGAGGAAATCTTCGTGGGCCAGAAATTGAATTTTGATTGAACTGCCATTGGACTATATCAGAGATTAATCAGGATTGATCGATCAACACCGATTGATTGATCTCATTTGCCACTTTATTTATATCGGCACGTTACTCAGCCACACTCTTCACTCTTCAGGATCGCTTTACGAGGCAAGAAATACAAGCTTCATTGGAAAGCGTTTATTACACGATATTCTGCACGCAAGGCGATTACAAGACGTTGCGAAGCAGCTATATAAAATGCCACATATTTTCTGCCCCACATGTAACCACCGCGTTGAAAGTTTCTTCAAGGCTTCTACTTATCCCGTAGATATACGAACCGTACGAAATTAAACGGAACTGTCTTCTGTCATACCAGATCGATGTTTGCTCTCTTCACGGAGAACAGACGAACGATGCTCCGTCCCTTAACTTTGAAGTCCCAATCGCGCGTACTCGAGTGCCACTTAAACAACCCAATCCAGAATATTGTTTCAACGTCTGCTCTTCGTCTCGACATTTCCTCGTATCACATTTGCAGGAGGGCTGGAGAGACTCGGGGTGCGAACTTTCTCTGGAATCGTCGAAGTCTTCGGAGAAGATGAAAAACAGTGGAAAAGCCGTAAGCGGTCGCTTTGATCGGCTAACGATGGTAGCAACAACGCCGACGCCGACGTCTTCAACGACGACGCGCGTAACTCCCCGTAACCGACATCGAATAAACACAAATAAACCTTAAATCATGTTTATTCGAGTCCGTCCGCATCCCACCGCCCTACTCCGCGTCCACTCGCCAGCTCTTCGGTACCGACGCGCTCTAAAAATATCATTCTAGATTTCAGTGACTGCAATTCAAGCGAGACGCATTTTAGACGTGCACTCTCACGTCCGCGCACAAGCTCCGCCAGCCAATTTCCTTGCCAAGCTACTTTGCTCGTTGATTTATCGACAAACTTGGCGACTCACTCTCGTCGTCGCCTATCTCTCGTCTTCGTTGCGCGGTTATTCGACCAATTTCCATATAGAAATTTCATTAATGTCATCGTCAACGTGGTCGATCACATCGTAGAGATTGGTGACGTTAATTTTCTCTCAATTCGCGACGTCTTCATTTCGCAGAGTACTAGTCTTCCGTGTATAGACGTTAGGTCAGACGCGGGGTGCCACCGAATGTCAAGTGTCATCGGCCGCGTCTCCTCCCACCTCCACTGCCACCACCGCCGCCAAGGTTTCACGATGACAAGGGAAATCGAGCGAAAAAAGCGAGGAGGTTCGGGCTGGAAAATAGCCGATCAACTGACGGGCCTCGAGAAAGCTTTTTCCGCGCGGACTTCAATCATTATTACGGGCCACGGAAACGAAATGGATTTATGTATACCTACGTCCATGTGTACATATATTTTATATACGTCCACGGGTGTGGAGCTTATACATATATGCATGTACGAGGCCGCGTCCGTATTCGGCCTCTTCGGAAAAGGGGTTGAAGGTTTTGCAGAAACGAGGAAAAGCGTGGAAAGGCCGATAACGACCGTCAACTGCTACGAGTCGATCGATAACACCACCTCGAGAGGTCTACTACATCGCTTCTTCTCCTCTCCCTTTTTTCCTCTTTTCCTCTTCCATCTCCCTTTCCACTTGAAACGGCCCCGAAAGGACCATGAGATAGAAGCGTCACGCCTCGGCCACTGGACGGCCAGATTGGCGCTGCACGTCGGAATACAGTGTCGCGAAGTTTCGAATAATATTTTTAATTATGCGTCGCTGGTAAGAGATCGCACGATCGCCACTGACATTGAATATTTTTTCGATTAAAAGAGAGAGGGTGTAGATATAGAATAACATCGTGTATTATTCTGATTTCAGTGTCCGGTACGTCGAACAAGAAAGAGGAAGAGACGGCGGTGGCCTCGACCGCAGTCACAGAAGAAACCACCGGAGTCCTGGGGACGAGATCGAGGACGGGAAGTGATCCTGGAGGAGGTATAGACCTACTGGCAGCCCTGCAGCTGCACAACACTACCAGGCAGGGTGTCACGCAGGTGCCAGGGCTGGTTCGATTAAAACCAGCCTACTATCTTCAGGGTGAGCTTCGCGTTGTTTGACCGTCAATCAATTCAAACAATTACAATATAAATGGAACAATTCTCCGCGAACTTACCTATCGCAATGTCTCGCTTCACATAATGCGATTTTCGCAAGCTACCCTAAAAAATATTCTCGAAGCCGGGAACCAATGATACACGCGACGTCCCATCGATCGATCGTAAAAAGGGCGAAAGGTGTAAATCTCTCTGTATAATTTACGCCTTTCTGCCACTACTTCCTTCCGGTGCTGTGATAAATTTTACGAGCCGCTTGGTATAGTCTAGGCCAAAGTCGATTCCAGAAGGCTCTCTTAACCCGAATACCGACTTAATTTGCATGCCCCGAGCTCGTACCTTAACGCGAGCAATGTTCTCTCGCTGCCACTACCGAAACTGTACGTATTAGATCCGCTCAAGCGGGTATCGTTACTATCCATAAATTATTCCCTTCCTTTAAATCCCTTCTTCCTTCCGGGCTTATCCGCGCGCCACGACTGACCTTTGAAGCGACACTTTCCATCGATTGAGCTTGCAGAGAGACAGGAAGAACCGATATGTATCTTTCCACGCGATTACTCGTATCAGAACCACGATTTGCAACACGTCAAAGCTTATTATTAATCGGACGCGAAGGGCACGAAGCGACAACGGAGAATCATCTAATTTCTAATGCAGATCCATCCATTGTGCACGACCATGGAGTACGTACGAGGTGTTCGTATCTCACCCTCCTGTATCGTTCGAATAACATTTTCCATTCTACTCGCCCATTGATACTTCTCCCGTTCAACGTCTGCACTCATTGTCCCCGGCTTCTCTCTCTCCACCTACGACAAAGGTTATCTCCTACTCGCATTTTTCATCCCCCTTACGAATGGCCGTGTTGCTTATCGATCGGCGTCCCTACGACGAAGGGATGAATTTCGAGTCATCGGCATCAATTACTCGCTCGTTGTGTTAGCGGAGAATGGACGACCCCTTGTACGAGACAATGGTCACTCGCTCGTTAACGGGAAACCCAGGAGGAGGAAGGTTGCGTAACGCGCCGTGCAATTAACCGATATTGCGAAAGGTCAGTTTAATAGTTTGCAACGTGAACGTTTCCTCCTCTTCCTGTCGCTCTTTTGCAATACGAAGGGCTGGCAAGTGAAAAAGGAGAGTCGAGGAAGCAAGTGGGACGGAACGAGAACGGAGGCGTCTATCGTTCGTAGACGCCACCTCCGGCGACGTCGCGCTCGAGGGTATTCCCCCGCTGCTCGAGTATCGATTCGCCTCTCGAATTTCGGCCTGCGAGCCGAGCGGTTTTCGCGCAACTTTTTCGCTCGGCCATCGACGGCGGCACGAGCCTGTCGTCCAATCGGCACCCACCCCTTTCTCACCCCATTGCCGTTCCTGACTCAACGGACTGTAATATTGTGTATCCAATTACCGCGCACCCCCTGCCCCACCCTTTAGGTCTGCACCCATCCCTTCTTGGTTTCTCGATCGCTATCGCGAACGAGTGGAACCAGTTCGCGGGTTGGTATTAGGTGGCATCGGTGCACGAACTCGGGGCGAGAGCCTTCGCGATGGTGGTGGTGACGTTGGGGCGGAGGTGGATGGCGGTGCAACGTCCGCGAAAGCAACGTCGTAAGTAGTCGAAGAGAGAGTAAGGAGGTGAGAGACTCTGGATGGAGTTGGCTCGGTAAGGCGTACCGACGGCGCAAGGGGGTGGCCGGCGAGGGTGGGGTTTCCCCGAAAGAAATTTCAATTACACGGACGCCCTCACCCTCCGGCGTGCGCGACCCTCGAGGACGGGTTTCGTGGAAGCTAATAAAGGTTCTTCAGGCGGATTCGTCGCGTTCGCAACCAAGGGGGTAGCCGGATAAGCGAATAGAGGGGGAGAAGAGGAAACGAGAGATTCTCTCCCTACTCTTCTCTTGCGCACCCTTCCGCGCTTCTCCACTCCTCTCGAGATGATGCGTCCTTTCCAAGTATCTTCGCATTCCACGCGAAAGTAGAAGCCCGAAGAGACCGATACGGCGGGTAGTAATAAGAACGAAGATACTTCATTTGTTTCTCCGCGACTCCCTTCTTTTCTTTCATCTTTTACCGCACGTCTCTGCCCCGTCTATTATACCAGAGTGACTCACGGCGTCTCCTCGCTCGCGTTGTCGTTCTTTTTCAGTCGAAGAATTGCCTCGGTCTCTTCTTCCTTTACTCTCGCTGCGTTCTCTTGCCTGCGCGCCATTTCGTTTCGCGTTTCTATTCGTGCCGCCGGAACCAACCCCTCCTTTTAGTCGCGATCGCATAGGGAGTGACATATCCTCCCTCTTCGCTGCTCTTCTTTACGCGAGAGTAAGCGAGGATTCAAGGGCAAGCATTTTCGGATCTCGCGTATGCCATGCGAAGCGAACGAATTGCCGACGCTTAACGAGGGGTACCTGCTGTCACAGCTTACGGAACAAAGAGATGGGACGAGGGTCGAGCGGCCGACACGTGTCAGTGTTTTCTCCGAATGTGCAAAATAAGATTTCGCGATCACCGTGCCGCGAGAGAAGTGAGAACTGGGGTAGGGTGAGAGATGCGTGGGGTGGCTTTGGGGATGCGGCGAATGTGTTCCGTTTGTTGCGTCTGAAGCACCCGAGCGAACCCTACCGGGGCGTCTGAGCCGGTCCCTCTGGTTGGTGGGCTGATTTTTGTTACGCCCGCTTGAAGCTACTCCGGAAGAATAATCTCTCAAAGGATAATGCTTGGGTCTATCTGAGCGTGCTCTTTGCGTGAGAATAAATTCACGAGCTAAACGGAGAACCTGGAAACTCTGCAATCCGCCTGTTGGAGTAACGACAGGCGTGGCGAATGCTGAGACTAAAAAGTAAACGATCGAGCGACCTAGAGTCCAACCCTTCCTGCAGCTCCTCCCTTCGCGATAAAGCGTCGTCCGAAGGCACAGCTTTAAATTGTTCTATTTCACCCTCCGACGATTTCCGACCGCACCCAAGTCGACCGTCATCTCGCTAACTCTTCCCGCGAATCATAGACCAGGCCACCTCCGTCTTTCTCGAAATTGAACGGAGAAAAGATAACGGTCCTGGTCTACGAATTACAACCTCCTCCGGTTCGTCTTCCGGCCGAACCATGGAGAGAGGCCTCCCCGCCGGTTGACGGAAACGCTCGTGCGTGCCAACTCGTGCGTAACGATTACCTTCGAGACGAGCGAGCAGCTCGGGCCAAGGGTGGCATTACTCGCTCGCTTACCGACTACCAACCTCCTCCACCCTCCCACCTCGTCTTCCACCATCCCTGTTCTCCTCACTCGATACGGCTCACCCTTTCCCTTCTCGCTCTTCCGTCTCTCCGATGGTATTACATTATAATTAAGCGTGGACGCACGTAATTACCTGCCAGTGAGGCGGCCGGTGTGCTCGCGTCTAAGCAAGTGCCATGCCTTTCTCATCGGTCCCGAGCTGACGGAAAAGGTAACCGCGCGCGCTTTATTGCCACGCGCGGTGTCCAGTTACTCTTTACGCAACACCGCGGCGCATCTGAAACACGAGCGTCGTCGTGCCCCATGCGTTTCGGTTAGGGGCTCTCAAGGGAGAAGCCATGAGGCGGTCACATGCACGCGCCGCCGCTCGCTATAAAATCGTTTCGCGACAATTTATTTTTTTCCTATTGGCCATTCAACGCGCGCGCACAGGTGGACGCGCACGAGTGTCTAGACGGGGTGTTCAGAGACGAGTGAGAAAAGTACGTTTCTGTGCAGGCGACAAGTTTTGTACATACGGTGCGAATGGAAGACGTGTTCTTTTGAGGGTGATTTTTGAACAAATTTTTATTAGAATTATTAAGTATCGAGATCTTTGAATTTCGAATAACGGTAGCTTTCCTAAGGACTACTGACACGAGACACCCTGTAGACGCGTCCGTTACGAGGGGTCCACCTTCCGTCGTTCGTGCACGGTCTACTGATCGTTTTCACGGAGCGCGTTATACCCTGGTCAGATTAAACAGCGACATAGAAGGTATGAGTGGGGTACACTCCCATGCTGTAATCTAGTTATCCTATCGATCCAAGTCTAACCGAGCTTCACGGTCCAATAAAGTTACCTCCGATTTGTTCGGTATTCCAGATAGAAGAATTTGAATGCTTAGTAGTGCCAATCTCGATGGTACGCGCGATTACTTCCACCCAGCCGAACGAGCAGACATGCCATTTTGTAGTTAAACATTTGACAGATGTTGATTACCTGTACCGCGAATCGAAATCAATTCGTCGCGTGTCGCATTTGTCCCTCCGGCAAGATTTCGTGATACCGAAAAATTTTTAGAACGGAATTTCCTGCTGGTAATATCGAGCGCGGACATTGAATGTGGTGGTGAGCACGCACGACCATGGGGCGGAAAGGAATACGAACGGTTCAACGACTTGGTCGTCGTCCTCCTCCTCGTTCTGTCCTCGCTCGACTCTTACTGGAGCTGGCGGCCCATCCACCTAAAACGAGTTTTGATGTACGAACCGGAATGCCGGCGCCAGAGAAAATCGAGTTTTCGCGACAATGCGATTACGTAACTACAGCCAAAGTCCCCGGAGGGTTGGCCCGCTCCGCTTTGGAAGGGACGCGACCCGACCAAAAATTCGTACTGGCCTACATCTGGGAGACCTCTAATCTCTTTTGCCACCGCGCGGAACCAACGGCGTTCCCGTTTTCACCGGAGTCAGCGAATCGCGCGATTCGATCCTTTTGTTCGCTTCGCCCTCCTCGAGGGTGGACGAAGAATGAGACTTTTGGCGAATCCTCGGGAAGGGGACATCGTCCGATGACATCTGGCCTCGTAAATTGAATTCGGATTAGGCAAAACTACCCGCGAGATGCATTGCCGTGGACTAAATGGGATCTAATTCCGTTTATGGGGGTGAGACGAATAACCGGTTAACTGGATTTCGTCCAGAGAACGATTTCACGGGTAAGCCTCAATGGCGATCGGTCAATATTTGCGAAAGACCTTAATCGCGAGACAATCGGCAAATGAATATTATACTTTCGCCCTTGTTAAGACGGACGAGTCGTAATATCCATTCGAATGTACATGTACATCAGAATTCTCTTATTTCCTGCTTGCCGAGCCCACGCCACATTTCCAAAAAATTACCACCCTCATTCTCTCTATCAACGCCCAATAGACAGAGAAAAAGAAATGTCGATGGCCCACAATTCTGCAGTCGCGAATTCTCTCCGCGCCCATAATTTTCAACGCATTCCGCTAGACGCTCGCGCGTACAAATCGAGCCCTTTGCGAAGGCCGATTTTAATGGGCGCACCAATCACCGTGCTTTACTACTTCAGGCGAGGAGAGGGAGCTCCGACTGAACGAGGCGAGCTTCGAACGAGCGGCCGCGCTACTCCGGCGGGTTCCGGAATTCACTATAGCCGCCGCTCTGCGCCAAGAGGAGGCCAATTCCGGGACGATCGTCGCCTTTTCACACGGGAACAATAGGTGAGCCATTTACATTCAGGGACGAAGGGATAAACGCCAGTTGGCTTAATGACTTCGAGTTCCGCGGAATCCATTTAAGGGCGTAAATTACGAATTCCCACTTCGGACACCCTTGCGGCTCGATCTTCGAACCAGAAACGAACGGTCCCGCGGAGCACGAGCGAAGCCCAAGAATTAATCGAAGCTTGGTCCGAATTCCAAGAGAAGGTGCACGCGAGAATTTCGGACCGCTTCTAGATCACTGTCGTGGCATTTACCACGAATCATTTTGCACGTGGTGGAAAAAGGTGTGAAAGTCGGTGTTAAGGAAGTTACTGTGTCAATTGTTGAGCCGGAGCGAAGGGGCACTTAACCCCAAAGTAGTCGCACACTTTCGAGCGCGCGCGCGCTCTGCTGAGAAGAAGCGGGGCGCAGTCTGGTCGGTTCTGACCCAGTCGCGACAAATTGGATTCACCGGGTAAACAGATGCGCGCGGTGGCGTTTTATTGCGCGATAATTAACGCGGTCACCGTGCCACGGTGCTCGACGATAATGAGAAACGAATTGGAGCGACGGACGATCCGATGGAATTTGATTCGCTCGATGCGAGTTAACTCGATCGAGCCGATCGCCGTAATGGATGTGTATTTAACGCGAGCGGAGACAGACCGCGACCTGATCGTGGGAATGCATCCGTCACGCAAGGTCGGGGAGAGTACGCAGAGTGGGAAGCATCCCGAATGCTTGGAAAGTTGTGGAATTCGGCTTGGGTGGTACGATTGGTAATTCCTATCGTTCTTCTCGCGTGTATCCACGCGCACACGATCTACCGACGCGAGCTTCACTTGCGACTCGAGCGGCCTGATCTCCTCACCCCTTCGTCGTTCCTTCACCCATCCCCCTTGCCTCTCCCTTGGACAACCCACTTTAACCGGTCGCATTCCTAAATCTTGACCCACACAACGAGCCGCTAAATTCCATCGTCTCCCGGGGCAAGTCTCGTGTCCTTGATCGACCGTCCCGATCGCTGATCGAGCTTCGTTATACAATTGGCTAGGTATTTGGAGCTGCAGAGCAGCGGCCGCAAGGACGAGCTTCGACTACATTACGTATCGCGCCGAGACGGGACCGTCCACGTGGAGGCGTTTCCTTTTCGCTTGGCCGACGGCGCCTGGCACAGGGTAGCCCTGAGCCTGAGCGGCTCGCAGGTCGAGCTGCTGGTCGACTGTCATCCCTTGTACAGGCGACTACTCAGGCCCGGACCACCCGACACTAACTTCACCCTGCCGCAGCTCCAGCTCTGGATAGGCCAGAGAAACGTCAGGCACTTTCTCTTCAAGGTAAACAAAATGGATTTATCGAACGTGGAAGAGCAGTATTAAGGGTGTGAAGTATCGATCCGCTGCCGAATGCTCGTTCGATACTTATCATCGCCTAGAACTTTATCTAAGCAGAATGTTTCACTCGACTGAGAGCCTTTCTCTGCGATTTTCGCGCCACAGGGTGCTTTGCAGGATGTCAAGCTGATACCAGGAGCCCACGGTTACCTCTCGCAGTGTCCTCAACTAGATTCTTCTTGTCCAACCTGCGGCCAATTCTCCATATTGCAGAACACCGTGGAGCAGCTCATGCACAACCTCAACGAACTGACGCGTAGGGTGGGTTCCCGAATGCCTTAATTGTTCGAACCCCAAACTCAAAGTGGGGTATCTTTTTAATCGACGTGTTGTAATCCGAAGTTGAGAGGGAGCTTCACGATGCTCATGGACGTCCTTCCTTTCAGCTAGCCGCTGCAGAGGGCAGGATAAGCAAGGTGGAGGAATGCGAGTGCCAAAAGTCATGCAGGGCAAACGGCACCGTCCACGAGGATGGGGCTACGTGGGAGAAGGGTTGCCAACAATGTTCCTGCGTTCACGGGGAGATAGAGTGCAGGCCTACACCCTGCGCGCCTGTCACCTGCAAAAATCCCGTCATTCCTCAGGGACAATGCTGCCCGATTTGCCTAAGTAAATGAAAATCCTCGAGCTCCGATTACGCTACTTGCTTTTCTCTCATTCACGAAATCCAACTAACTCTATTGATCACCCTAGTATCTAACTGATGACGTTGCGTCTGCCCTCAGAACAATGTTACCTGCACGGTGTGATTTACGATCATGGCGAGAAGGTCTCGCCGAAACAGTGCGTCGAGTGCGACTGCTTCGACGGTAGTTTCACTTGCCAGAGGTTCGACACGGAGACGAGATGTCCGCCATTACCGTGTCCGCCCAGTGAGCAAATCAGCGTAGCCGAAGAGTGTTGCAAGTTCTGCCCTGGTAAGTACCTTGAGATCTCGCGCTATTCCGTCATTAAAAAGAAACTTACTTGAACTCGTACGATCGCCAAATAGACACAGAACATCGTCCATTGCTAAATGCGTTGTTTAAATCGGGGATAGCTGGAAAGTAAAATGATGTAGTATGGGAAGAGCGATCGTAGCGCGGCCTTCTCGCATGATTTACTAAAACTACTAAAATTGCTAAAGAGATTATTAACCGCATCATTGCCTGTCTGCCTGGCTAACCATAACTTAACCCAGGAGTGGACTACTGCGCGAAGGGTCACAAGTGTCACGCTAACGCGTCCTGCCTAAATCTTCAGACCACCTACGCCTGCCACTGCGATATCGGTTTCCAAGGGGATGGTCATAACTGTCACGGTATCTAATGCAGCCTTAACTTACTTAATGCTTCTCAAACTACTTCTCTCCCCGTCTCAATAACCAACTTTTCCATTGCACGCCAACGAAATTCTTACTAAATTATTAATTGTATAAAATGTCGTCGACAATGGATCCCTAGACGTGGACGAGTGCAAGCAACAAGGAGGATCCGAGGGCCACCACTGCAACGCCAACACCAGATGCGTCAACGTAATTGGCTCATATACATGCGAGTGTCTTCCGGGTTACCACAGAGTGGACAAATTCAACTGCGCTGAGCTCGACGAGTGCGCGACCGGTCATCACGCGTGCGACGTACACGCCACTTGCGTGAACACTGCCGGGAGTTACTACTGCGTCTGCAAGGATGGTTACGCCGGCGATGGTTACACGTGTAAACGTACGCTATTCATATTTGATATATCCTGTAGACTGTCCACTACGGCACACGCCTGATCATTCATTGTATTTTACATCGTGCACAGCTGTTTGTAATCAGACTTGCCAGAACGGTGGCGAGTGCGTTGCACCAGGAAGATGTTCCTGTCGACGTGGCTACATCGGGAGCAGCTGTGAACTCGACCTCGACGAGTGCGCGAGCGACCTTCATCGGTGCCATCACTCGTCGACTTGCTTCAACATGCCGGGCTGGTATTACTGTCGTTGTAAGCTGGGATACAGAAGTGCCCTGCATGACAGTACCCAAGGCACCCAGTGCCTAGACATCGACGAGTGCAACGATCAAACCATCGAGAGGAGGCACACGTGCCATCCGAGTGCCAGGTGCGTCAACACCGAAGGCGGCTATGAGTGCGTGTGTCCGCAAGAAGAGAACCACCCTGCGGAAGATTGCAGACTGAGTGAGTAAAAGGATCTTCTCGAATATGCCTAAAGGAACTTACGCGCTTGTCTTCTCCTTTCGCCAGGCTGTTGGTTCGAAGGTCGAGAGGTTGGGAACGGTGAAACGTTAGCGCCAGCGGGCAATCCTTGCAGGAGATGCACGTGCAAGGACGGCGTGATATCCTGCAGAGACCCTATTTGTGATTGTAGTGCACCGGGCAGTCACAGGGATAAATGCTGTCCTCAGTGCGATCCAGCTGCCTCGTGCAGGCATCAGGAGCTTCATCACTTGGTCTTCAGAAGTGGCGAACGATGGATATATCAGTGCCAGACTTGCGAGTGCCTGGTAAAGAAATCACGAGAACACATCTAATTACTGACAGAGCAAATGTAAACGAGTATCGTTGAAAGATACTAGTAATCTTGTTGTCAATTCGATGCCGTTCGAACTAGATTGTAGTTTTCATTTCCGCGCTTGGGAAGCCCTCGGTATCTGTTACATTACAACCCAACGAATCTCTTGCAGTACGGTGAAATAGACTGCTGGCAAATGGAGTGTCCACCCGTGACATGCTCGAATCCGGTTACGGAAGACGGCGACTGTTGTCCACGATGCGAGGACGATCCTTGCGCCCGCGAGGTTCCTGGAAACGGCACCTCGCTAACTTTTCCAAGTCGTCCGAGGCCCTGCAGTTACGCGGGGATCGTCCACGACAGTGGGAGCTCTTGGCAGGATCCACACGACAAGTGCACCACGTGCGAGTGCAAGGTAAGGAGGAGGATGGGCCGCTGTAAACGTCGAAGGACCGAGGGATACGATCGTTGGTCCTTTACCCGTATGAGGGACGAAGGAAAATGGGTAGGATAGGGGGGTTTGCAGAAAAGGAGAAAGATCGAGGACCAGGACTAACGACCATCTACCCGCGGATCGGTAACGTAGAGGCATTATTAATCTTTACTGTCTCCAAACTTTCATTCACCTCGATCTCTCTCTTTTCTCGCGAATTCAAGAGCTCAAGGTCAGTAAATGATAAGAAATATTGCCTCAATTTAGCCGTGAATCTGTCACTGTGCCTATTCGATTATTGCTCTCGCTAAATTATATTACGTCGACGTACGACCGGTTGCTACGTGGCTGGCGCCCGTTGCAGAGCATTAATGTTCCGTAATGTACGTGGCGGAGTACTACCCAAATCTTTTTTCGAGCTTCTACGGTACACTTCTCTTCACTTCATTTTCCAATGATTTTCCATTCATTTGTCACTTAATTTTTTAATACTTTCAATTAACTCGACGGATCGGCCGTTTAATGCTGCAGTGTCGCTTGCAAATTGTTTTCCGTTTAACAACCTCTGAATAACTCTCGAGGCGAAATAATTTCACGTTTTATTAAACTAATATGCTTTTCATCGTAATGATTTCCGATAACATTTTATGTATATAGATACGTATGTATACATATTGTGCCATTTGCCACGTGTACAAAATTATCACACACACGAGTATATACAGATATATATATACGTTTTGTTTTCTCGCTCTGTCTCTTCTATCTCTCTATCTCTTTTATTTACTTATCATCATTATCGTCTATAGTAGGTCAGCCTCGTACGATGCAACGTACCTACGAACATTGGCTATGATATTTTTCTTTTATCTAGTACGCAAATTATTGTTTATGCCATGTGTATAAACGCGAGTCGAGTTCTTGCAAGATTAAATAGCTAAAATTCGGGCTTCATGCGATGAGAGAAAAGCGGAAGCGACGACGGACCTATGAAAATCGACAGATGCATGCCATAGGCTTTACTGCTGATCGATAAATTTAATGTCAACAATTCGGACGAACAAAGTTTGCAATGTAATAAAATAAAGTCGAACGATCTATTCTCTCATCGTAGGTCATCTTTATGCCGAGCTAGTATTGTCATTATGCGATCTTAGCTATATGATTCACCACTGTAAATGATTCCAAGGACATTGGCATCTAAGTAAGAGCCACATCCAGGGGCGTCCCTAAGCTAGCCTGATCTTAGACGTACTTTTCTTTAATTTTTTTTCTCTTACGTTGCTTGCCTCGCACGCGGCAGTGTTCAGTAGTTCTTATAATTAGTCACAAGAGGCAGAAGAGTCCGAAATAGACGGAGCCGATCATTTATTCAAGCTGCTCGATACGGATCTACCGATGGCCGAACCGTCAAAGATGAAATGCTCACATTTTAGTCGAAGCTTCCGGGATATTTGCGTTGCATCGCATACGACGTGTCATTCCTCGTTCGATTAACGCGAGATACTTCTTTGCGATATCAAAAAGAAAGATCAAGTTGCATTAATTAACTTCTTAAACCGGCGCTCCTCGTAGCAAGTTGATTTTGGAACTCGTCGCTCTAAATGAAGTAGAGACCTAAGATAATATATAGTAGACTTTGAAGATAAGAAGCTTCGGGAGATGAGAAGAATCGAGAGCACTGCCGCGTTCGCAATTAGAGACTCGCGCATACGCGTGTGTATATATACGTCGAACGGTAGAACCGAGACGGGATCTCACGATGCGCGTGCTTCGGGTCGGCCCTGCATGGATCGTTTCAGTTTATCTTTACTGCCTGTGAACGACGATTAATCAAAGGCGAGCCACCCGACCTTTCATAAGCGACCAACTGTTAAAAGCATGACCTCGACCCTTCCTCGATCCGCTCGCGCTCTTGATCGAAGACGATTGCCGGCTAACCCGCGCGAGACCGTCACGAGTGACCGTAGGAACGTCAAACTTCAATTTACGTTCGAACACCGTTCATCAGACAAAGATATTCCTTCAGAGCTCGTTCGATTCTCGGGACGAATTAAGTCGGTAAAGACCAACCAATTGGAAGGATACACTTACCGCGAAAATAAAATTCCTTGAAACCGTGCGATTAACATTTTCCTCGATCCTATTGTCGTGGATGAAATCTTCGGAGCGAATTTCCGCGGAAGCGAGCGGATCGACGTCGGGCCAGGTGTGGACTTGAAAGCTGAGCGAGCAATGAAAAAGATATGGTGCCCTAACCTCTTAGTCTGTTGCGAATAACCGCTAATCGCCCCCGTTCAGTCCACTTGATCATGCTGCAAAAATTAACCCCTCGCAATCTTTTGTCTGCCCGTGATGAACTAACCTAATGATGGCCTAACAATGGGTATCCTTGCAGGTGCCGTACTGCGCCCAATTGGTGAGCAATAGCGCGTGTTGTGTGCATCGGTAATCACGTCACTTCTACCTCACCTATAATCTACCTGCCTCTCTCTCTCTCTCTCTCTCTATCTATTTATCTTTTTCTCTCAGTTTTAACTTCTTCAGAATTTCTCTTCCACTCTCCTGATTTCTCTTTTTTTTCCGTTTTCTTCTTTTCCCTCTTCTCTTTTACTTCTTGTTTTCATTTACTTTTCCGTTCATATGTCTCTTTTCTAGACTCTCGTCGTCCTTGTTCGATGATAACTTCGACTAATCGAGCTCGACTGCTTTTTCGACCCCCTCCTGCCTGCTTCGATAGCTCGTTCGATTTACACGTAAACGCTTGTCTCTTTGTCCATTTTTCTCTCTGTCTCTTTATTTTTCTTTTTCTTCCTCTCTCTTTTCCTCTCGCTCGCTCGCTATAGTTTTGTATTCATTCTTAATTCGAGTCGTCTTTAATTTCGTTTCTTCCGTTTTCTTTTTCTCTAATCTCGCGTAAAGCCCTTCCTATACTCCGCGTTTCTCAGATCTTACGTTGGTTCGTTAACGCACACTTGTCACCAAGCTTTTTTTATCCCGAGAGAGGATCACGAGCACGTCGCATGTTCGTATCTCAATTGAATTATTGAACGAGAGAGTGCCCCTCATTGCGAGTTCCTGGATTGCTAAAAAATGTGTATATCCGATAAAAGGTTTTCTTATCGAGGGTTTTAAGAGGATTTTTCGACGATAGTCGATCAACGCGCGATTGGTCTTACACCCGATGATCTCAAAGTTCCACTTTCGCGCAACACAGTCTATAAGGTTCTTCTTGGTCTCAATTCGAATTTGCTTTCGCCGCGCGAGGTACACAACGGCAATACACTCTCTCGTGCAACGAATAAAAGACAAGAAACTGCACGTTCTCAAAGCTCGCACGTTCTCACAACGCACCTCTCTCGCACCTCTCCGTAACAATGATGTGTTATCTCTTGTTATCTTTCTTTGTATATCTTTTTTTTTTCTTCTCTTACGCACCCCCTGGAACGCACCGTAACTGTACAATTGAAGCATCAACGATCGAGGATCGGACATGTCACTGTATATCTCTTTTATCTAAATGTTCTTGTCGTTTTGCCGGTCGGATACTTTTCCTAATTTGTGATCGAAGGGTCACGGCGCACGATGAGACAGACATACACACACACAAGACTGCATCTTGGATTCGTTTCCTTTTTATATAGTTTCATTGAGTTTTTACGTTACACTTGAGCCTCTTTTGCACCCTCCTCTGATCTGCATTCGAGATTCGATAGAAAGCACCGAAGAGTCTCTTTTTCTCTTTCTACCGATCTTAACCCATCGCGATTCTGGACATGCAGATTGTATAAGGAAAATGGAACATTCTTCCTCGTACAGTTTTTATGGATTATTAAAATTCTCTGCTCACTCGTCGCGTGCGGCAATCATATAAATCGCTAGTATTTCCATTAATATTTCCGCAAAGCATTTAATTAAGTCTTAATCATTCGCTTCGTAGCATAAATATACGACAAAGTAATTTCGATATCGATTAACGTAGACCTCGTGCATTATAAATATAAATGTCGAATCTATTCGCGAGGCTGTCAATTCCAGAATCGTGACGGCAAGTAGTAAGAACCTAGAGATTTGTCGTCAGGTATAAAAAGACATACTATGGAAATTCATTGTTTTGTCCCCCCGAATGTCAGCATGATTGTCATTATATCAGAGTATCGTAATTGTGATCGTTGCAACGAGCGATTCGTGTGTTCGAGCTTTGTTGACGACTGTGGGAGAAAAGGCGTCGGACGGGGTTGCCAGGCATCACGAAGGAAAGTAAAATGGGAAAGCGACTTAAGGATTAGACACGTCCATAACGATCTGCTACACGGCGGAACGAAGCGGTATCGTTGTATGAAACAATGAATTACATACTATGTGAAGAAGTACCTGTACCTTCCTCGACCCGCAAGAGTCTCGATCTCCGTCACTTGGTCCGACATAATTCAATTACCGGCAAGCATGGCCTTTTCGCGTGTTCCGCACGAAGACAGAAAACGATACTTACCTCTTTACTCAAAGAGACCAGGCCTCTTCGCAGTTCGAGGAGGGACAAGCTCAGTGCGCGACGACGCACCCAATAAAAAAAAAAAAAAGACGTCAAAGAGCAAACGAAAAAAAAAGGCTTAGTACCGCTCAATCAGCCTCCTTCCGCCGTGACTAACCGAATATCCGAACGAACCTCTCCGTAGGACGGACAGCTATGCTGCAGCTACGATTACGGCTGCGCTGGCGATCTGGGTGACAACAAGCAGCAACGTCCTCCAATCCGTGTTTCTCAGCCTATCGTACGCGGTCTGTCGGACCTTGCGAGGTCACCGCTGGTCGACGGTCCACCGGAAGCAGCTGTACCAGCGGTCACCAAGTCCGTCAGCAGTGGCATCAGCACCACCACCACCACCACCACCACGGGTAGCGGTCCTCCGGCTGTCGTCACTGCTAGAGGCAACGGCCTCGAGTCACCGACGACGTCACCAGTCGCGTACGTCGGGGGGCGCGCGAGTGACCTTTACCACGACGGAGGCGGTGGAACAAGCGGCCCCGCGAGAAAACCCGGTTACTTGGCTCTGCCGGGCTCAGCGGCCTCCAGAATCCAGCAAAGAGACGACCGCCGAGCCCGTATGCAGGCCCAGCTACACCAACAACAGCAACAGCAACAACAACAACAACCTACTTCGACCTCCACCGGCAGGTACCATCAGCAGGCGGCCTCAGGTACGCCGACGTCGTCGACGTCCTCGCAGCGCAGCGGCCCGTCCTCGGCGTCCTCGTCGACGACGACGCCGACGGCGAAGACACCTCCACAGCAACAACCTCCATCAGCATCGTCGCCGTCATCCTGGTCGAGCCGAACTATCGACGAGCACCACGCCGGCACCGTTCGCCAACAGGGTCAAGGAAGCTCCAAGCTCACCGGAACAAGCTCAGCCAGCACCGCCGCGAGCACTCGCCGACTCGCAATGGCCAGTGGTCCCTCGTCCTTGCCCACTTACCCATCCTCCTCATCCTCATCCTCATCCCTCTCATCACTCTCCCCACCGTCGGCTCCCTTCGCCACGGTCGTCTCCTCTTCATCCTCGATTCTTCTCGAAGCCACTGAGGATCGCTCGTCCTCTCTGCCTCCCTCACCACCCTCCTCCTCCGCTTCCTCATCCGTCGTCGTGGACGCAAGCGGTAGCGGACGTCAATCGACGATGGGACGTCGCCGGAAGGACGACAAGGTCGAGTCCGCCGTGCGTGATAGCGCCACTTGAGGGAGGTGACACCCGAGGGAGCTAGAAAAGAGAGAAATCAACATTGGCAAGGCATTCCGCGGGACGTAATTGAAGAGGGAATCCCGGAGTGGAATGGGGGTGGAGCGGCGTGGTGAGGAAGAACGTGGAGAGCTGGAGAGTGCAGGAAGACGGGACGAAGAGAGGCCGTGGAGGATGTCTTCTTTTATGAGGACGGCATCGCGTTCTCGAGGTTAGGAGAGAACGAGGATGAGCTTGGATCACGGTGAACCCGCACCGGGCGGCGCGTCGACGGTAACAATGACGATGACGACGATGATAATTATTACGATGATAACGCTTGACGAATGATAAGGAATAATTGTGACGACGCGTAAACAATTACGGCGATGACGACGCTGAGACGAGTGTCCGGTTGGAGTTGGGTGCCGCCACTAGGACGAAGCATGTTCGTTCCCCCGGACTGTCTATTTTTCGCGCGACTTGCCTCTCCCACCGGTGGCTACCTCGATTCCCACATTCGCAACGCCGGGCGTCGTTGCTCGTCGACTCGTCCGTCGGATGATTTCTCGCTGTTCATCCACGATCGTCAGTATTCGACGTAGAGCCGAGTTCTAGGACACGCTGCGTGGAGAAATCTTAGATTCTCGAACGGTCTTGAGGCGACACCGATTCCTGAAGTATTTAGAAATCCAAAGTTCCTTAGCGCACGATTGCGATTTGCGGGACTCGCGGAGAGGACGAATGGACGAGCAGACGCGCGCGCCTGTACGTATGCTTCCTCTCGTCGAGCGAACGTCGGTCGTGGATCAAGCGCATGCACGCACGAACCAATCGATCGTCCACTAGCGGGATCGGATCCGAGGAACCGTGTACCGATCGAATATAGTGTGCGAGTGTCTTAAGCAAACTAATGCTTTCGTATTACTTTCTACGTATTTGATTGAACCAGGTAGCGCACAATATTTGGGCCTTATAAAATAAATTTCGATGTTCCGCAATGGTGGTGAGGGCGAGGAAGAAGAAAAAGATAGGGAAATAGAGAGAGAGAGAGAGAGAGAGAGAGAGAGAGGGAAGAAAAAAATTAGAGAATGTCGAGAGAGTAGGAGGGGGCACGGAGGGAAGATAGGTAAAGGGTGATACAAAATTTGTCGTAAGGAATTGATCTTCGAAGCGAGCGAACAAAGTTCTATATATATATATACAAATATATATACATACATAAAATATATATAGATATATATATAGATATATATAGATATATATAGATATATATATATATATATATATCTATTGATGTTGATATCCTTAAGCTGTAACGTTTTAACCGTTTGTCGGACGATTGGTGAACGCGTGCACCAAGAATGAAACGGAAAGAAAAAAGGAAGTAGAAAATTCCCAAAAAAAGAAGAGAAAGAGGAGAAAGAAAATGGTATCCAATTGCGAAGGAAGATCATATCTCGTGACAATATAGGTGATAAACGCGTTTCCACGGGGAACATATACAATCATTATGCTCGTGTTTCGGCGATATAGGTACGCTTGAGAGATAATAAATTTAAGGATAATAGAAGTTAAAGCGATCAGTACGTGGGACTTATTAACTCGCGGCGAGATACGCTGATTCGCATTCTCAAGCCGACGACGCGACGCAACGACTAATGTCGTTGAGAAAGAAGTTTTCGCGTACACTTGCGCTTGATTCCGATCTACGTGCGCGTGATGCGGCGCGATCTCGAGGGGCCGCGCGCCGCAACGGGGAATCGAGGCAGCGACACGGATCCCCCATGTGAATTTCCCGCCGGTGACGAGACGGAGCCCACGCGCGTACACTTCCTTTCGCGCGCTCGATAAAGGCGGGGCCACCGGGAGCGACCGAGGGAACTGCGAACATTTTTTTATAATGCCAAAGGAGTTTCCTAAGATAAAAAGAACACCTCTCGGTCGATTTCACCGAGGCGCCTTTCGACGGGCCAAATATAAAATCTCGGAATAGCCTAAACTGAGAATCTCTTGCGCGAGGAACGCGAGACGTTAATTTAAGAAATTTTCCGAAAGGCTCGACGCGCGTTTGAGTCTCCGTCGCGTTCTCGAACCCTGTCCTCCTAAATTGCGCCACCCCCTATCCTCCCACCGTCGACAGTTTGCCACTTGCCCACCGTTTACCCTTACCTCATCATCCACTTTGAGATCCTTAATTTCGTTTACACGTCGGACACCGGACGATGAACGTGCCGGCTAGCTCGATCGAGATTCTTTTATCACGCTCAACCCAACGCGACCACTACGACTACATTCCTCCTTGACTAACAATAAGTAGGCACTAATGAGAGAAACATAAATATATAAATAAATGAATGAATAAATATAAATATAAATAAATACAAATATATATATACATATATATTTATGTATATATGTGTGTGTAAATATATACATATATATATATGTATACAGAAGCGAAATGTACACAAGGGACACGAGAATGTGGATAAGAGAGAAAGAGAGGGAGAGAGAGAGCGAGAGAGAGAGAGAGAGAGAGAGAGAGAGAGAGAGAGAGAAAGAGGAGAAGAGCGTATTGTTACACGGAACACGAAGGATCGCGTACTCCGAGTTAATTAATTGCAATTAACCGGCGAAACGATAGACGCCGGAGAGGGCGGCGAATCCGAGACCCTTTGTTCAATATGCAATAATTTAATGATAACGCCGCTTAATTTGCAATCGACTAATCGACTTAAATTTGCCGCTTGGGACACCGCGATCTTTCTCATCGGGAGCTCTCTCGATCGACGGAACGTCGAGACGATGTCCGTTCGTTCGTCACAACGATATTTAATGCGGATGAGCAGGAGAGCGTCGAGAACGATCGATAATTAACAATACCCATGGGAATTTTTTATTTTTACTCGTCGATGCCAATAAAGAAACTCGCAGAATCCAAGTGCGCCCAGAGATATATCATCGAACTTCTATTGTCGTTGCGAGACGTTACGAAATAATACATACGTGAGCTACTTCTGTCATTGTCGTATATCAATTTGTCAATTATTGAACATTGCCTTATCGCTTCTACAGTATGTCGCTGCTATTGTTAAACGACGCTTCCATTTTTCACCGTCTCGTGTAACTTTCGTTATTCCCTCGTACGCCATGCGTTGACAAAGAAGTGAAATATTTTTATTCCAAATTATAACGATGACGATTACGACTGCGCACGCTTGAACTGGCGCGAAATCAAGCCCGCGAACGTGAGGTGCCCGAGGTGGCCACGAAGCTTCGCGAAGATCGTTGCGACGTTTGTAAATAATTACGATGAACCTTAAAATTAAACGCAGGGCTTATCGCTAGAAGCATACGACGAGAAGACGTACCGTCGACTTCCGCCTAACACGTCCACACGTGGCGATCCAAGCGAACGCGAAGCTTCGTTGCCGAATCTATACCTCGAAATATGCCGGTATCGGTGAGCGTGAGCCAGCATTTATTGTAAAAAAAAAAAGTAAAGTGAAAAAGACAAACGCACGAGGAAAGCGAAGAAAATCGTAGTTCCTTCGAACTGCCGTGAAGAGATTCGAGCGGGAGAAGATGAAAATAAGGTGAAGAGATGCTGCTGAAAAGAGTGACAGAGATGAAGACGAAGCGAAAAATACACAAGATGGCGGACGGACGCGAATAGCCTGGAAGGTGAATGAAAAAAGAAGAAGGCAAAGAGAGAGAGAGAAAGAGAGAGAGAGAGAGGGAGAGAGAGAGAGAGAGAGAGAAATAGTACGACGAGCGCTGTACGCACCACGGAAATTATACATGCAAATTCAAAGTTACGCTCTGCGCCTTAAGCACCTCGTACATATGCAGGGTCGAGCACGTAATTGATACCACTTCGATTTCTCCGTAAATAACAATTTTATCAAAAAATGGTTCAGGTAAAAGTTACAATTTCTTTTAGAAAACTAAACTTGATCTTCATATGCATCGTTTTACGAAAACAATTAATTATGTCAAATTACGTCCCCCTCGAATCCATTCAATTTTCACCTGAAATATTTTTCAATAAAATTATTATTTATAGAGAAATCGAAGTGGTTCCAGGTACGTGCTCCACCCTGTATACATATATACATATATATTTCTTGCGCGAAGCAGCGGTCGCGCGGATGATGTATCGAATTCGAGATGAACCACGAGAATGATTAATTGATAATATTAATAAACGATAAAGGTAACAACAATAACAAAGTAAATAATAAATAACGATAATATTAATGATAATAGTAATAACAATAACAACAATAATAAATAACGCTGTTGCTCTGATTGTATATAGTCGTGTAATGTTATAGTGACATATTAGGAAGGACGTACCTATTATTAATTATTACTGTACTAACTAAGGCACGCGAGCGCATGCGCGCGACCCAGATTACGTTTGTCGATTGATAGGCGATTGTGGATCACGATTGTTGATCACCGCGGGAACGAACGTGCGTATGAGAGAAAGAGAGTGAACGAGTGAGAACGATAGAAAGAACGCCAAGGGAGAGGATGAGAGTACGTATGCGGAATATTCTGAGGAAAGGGTGCCAGAGAAAGCAGAGAGAGAGAGAGAGAGAGAGAGAATGAAAGAGAGTGTGAGAGATTGACGAACGAAAGAACCGAAGCAGGAGAGTTTGAAAGGAAAAATGAAGAGCCCGAGTGAAGTCGACGATAGGAACGCGCAGATGCCACGAGTGTCTCGTCGAAATGATAATAATCGATAAACGACTTTCGCTCCTAGCTATTGCGTTTTCTATGAATAAAGCTTAGAAAAATTCTCGTTCATTCGTTTCACTTTTCGTCCGACAATTTTCGGCGAGACCCTCGTTTCCTCGTAACGCAAGCGAATCGAGACGAATCGACGAATGACGAACTCCAGTAAAGGGGTGAAGAACGCGATTACACGCCGGTGTCGAATCATTGTACTACGAAAGTGAGAGAGAGAGAGAGAGAGAGAGAGAGCGAAGATTGCGGGCTGTTACATACGCGAAAGTGGAATCATCGAAGATCGAAGGATCGAGGTTTTATGGGCATGCATTAAAGCGTACAAAAACGCGCGCGCGCGCGCGTGCGGAGGTGCTAGCGGAAGGAACGTGGCGAAAAGAAATCCAGCGAAATACCAAAGCCGAGCTTAAAACACTTTTTCTCACGTTCGAAATGAGTTTCGTCGTAGTGGAAGGACATCGCGACGATCCCTCCGTATACCTTGCACGATGAGCGCGCTTTGCTCTTCGCTCGTTTAGCCGGATAGAAAACAGACAGGTAATGTAAAATGCAGGTAGGTAGACAGGTAGGTCGGTAGATAGGTAGACACCTTAAAAGAGGCAGGCCGGCGATAGGCAGAGCCACTCAGCGAATCACTGAGATCTCTAGCGGTACTAATTATAACAATAGTGTTCAACGTTGTTCCGTATTTTGGATACGAGGAGAAAGGTGACGCGATCGTTGCGCGAAGAATTCTGCGTGATCGCTGAAGGAAGATGGGTAGGAGAAGATATTGAAATAGGATACGCGGAGCGAGTAATAACAGTATATTATAAAGAGCAATCGAAACACCAAGATCAGTCTTCGAGACGATTTCGTACAGAACGTTACCTAATGTTAGTGCGGTCTAACTACTTCACCACACTATCGGTGTTACTACTACTACTACTACCACTACTACTACTACTACTCCTACTACTCCTACTACTGCTACTGCTGCTATTACTGCTACTACTATTGGTACTACTACTACTACCACTACTACTACTACTACTATACTACTACTACTACTACTGATATTGTTACAACTATTGCGATTACTGTTACTAGGAATGCCTAACTAGCATACTACCGAGATTACTAAAAACTACAACGACTATTAGTAAGCGCTTCTTACAAAAGATTTAAGGGTGAGCATGTCGATACACACGTACACATAGGCAAGTACAGTTCGGAAACACCACACACACATACACACGTATACACACATAGAACAACACTGTACCGCGTGAGCCTATTACCGACATACATGCGTTTCGCGCTACCTAATTGTTATCGTTACGGTTACTACTAGTCATCTACTATCTACTGGCATTACCGTCAACCTTTCTTGTCATATCCATTCAGCCTGCAGATCGTCGACTATTGTCACTCTCGTCGAAGTAAGACGAAAAATGTTAACGAATTACACGAGGGGACATAAAATTATGCCTCCGAATTATTATTACCAGTACCACTACTATCAGTAGTTTGGCGCTATCGTCACTGCCGGGATACTCTCTATCATCGTCATTTCTTTTCATTCGTTGTCATCGAGATTACACGTGTCCAAATGAACGACGTACGAACTGTCGTACAAACAAACCGCGTTCGACGTACACACATCAAGAGCCCACGGAGCTCTTCCGCTGATTGCGTGCCGAGAGAGAAAGAGAGAGAGAGGAAGAGTGAGAGAAAGAGAGAATGAATTATTACTTTTTTTTTGTCATCGTCATTGAAAGAGGCGATCGTATGTGACGGTTGTCGTTGACTAATGTGGAAGTAAGGAGCGAACGAAAGAGAGCGAGAGAGAGAGAGAGAGAGAGCGCGCGCGAGAGAGAGAGAGTGACCGAAAGAAAAAGAGAAAAAAGAGGTTGCAAACCAAATAAATAAATAAATAAACAAATTGAAAGAAGATTGTCGAGCGCATTACGTTTTCTCTGTTTTCACGATGCGAAACACATCCGTTCTCGTTTCCTGCACTTCCTCGTTCCTCATGTTTTATTCCATTGAACGTTCCTCGAGGAAATTTGACGTTTTACGAAATCAATGTCACTAGAAATGGATTTGCGGTCTTCTTCCCATGGCTGTTACGTTTAAACGCGGGAAATCCGTACACGGTATCTGCGAAAGAGGAATAAGTCCATGTAGTGAATCGGATGTCTATATTTTTATTCTTTGGGAACAGCGATGTAGCGAGAAGTACGCGAGGATGGAAATAGGTCGTCGCACATGGACCGAGAATCCATTTTCTTTGTCATGCTTCTGCCGAATCGATAGGGGCATCGATTGTATCGGCCTCCTTTGTACGCGCGTTCCTAAACGGTTTCAGATGAAAAGGCAAAAGGGAGGTCGTGACACTGGGCTTTTGGTTCTTTTCTCGGAAGGAGTTTCTAAGCGGACGTCATAAGTACGCCACGAAGCCAGTGACGGAGGAGCCGGAAAAGATGGTATTAAGGATAGATTACGTAAAATGGAAAGATTTCAGAGACACATTATGATGGTGTCACGTCGCTTTTAGTTGGCCCTGACTCATCGAGATGAATCTCATTATAAAAAAAAAAAAATAAATTTGATCTTCCAATATTCCATATATTCGCAATAAGCAACGCATACCATTTATCGGAATTTATGTTACCAAACCATATGTATTATTGGTCGTTGAATCAAAACGATTAGTTTGCAAGGAAAATATACGTGTAAACTACTAATACGTTCGTACGTGTCCTCATTGTGTCAGAACGGCACGAATGATATATATGATTTACGTGTCCCCTCGTCGCGCACTTCCAGACATATATATCCATCTGAGGCGGAAGAAAAGCTCATGAGCGGGTTTCGCGTATGATTAAACAAGAGAACCAAATAACATTCTCGCATTTTGAAATTCACCACGTTACAAAGCACAGCTCCTTTTGCATTTTACTCGTTAATCAACACAACGTCAGTCTGCGTCTGGAATGCAACGAGGATTACGCGGATAAGAGGGAGAAAAGTGCGACGAGGAGGAAGAAAGAAAAAATGAAAAAAGTTGGGAAGCCAAGAGAAGGGGAGACCACGCATAAGAAATTCACATCGCTAGCGGCGATGTTATCAGGGGCAGATATCAGCGCGTGGTTATTGTCTGGGCTCGAGCCAGTTCGATACCGCGGTAGGAGCGCTCCGCAGCAATTCACTGATTCCGAGCTAGTACACGTCATTGAGCGAAACGCGCCACACGCTGCATGCTCCTCTCCGGCACCGGCGCTCGGCTACTTTCCGCACCAAACACGCGCTCATCCCTCGAAGAGGACTGAACCACGGTGGTGAATGCCAGAACGAGGCATCCTAGAGCCATGGGCAAAGCGAAGGATTTAGCCAAATGCGGAGACAACGAACTTCGAGAATTTCTGGACTCGTTTGACGTCGTGCTATCCGACTGCGACGGTGAGTCTACCACAAATGTGAATACCGAGTGTCATAACGGGGTGATTTTGAGGAATTTCGATTGGCATTGAAAGGCACACCAATCGATTTTAATTAAACAGGTTTGTTGAATACTACGCTTAGTAAGAAGGCCACTCTAAATTGGTAGAAAGGGGGTACATCTCTGTATGTTTATCTGCAAGATGTGAGAGAACTTTTGGAACACAATCTTGAAGATCTTGTATTGATAATTTATATATCTTGTGTGTCGTATAGGTGTGCTCTGGCGTGTTGGAGCAGGCATCGAAGACGCCGTGAAGGTCCTCCAAAGATTTGAAAATCTAGGGAAGAAAGTCTATACGGTAACTAACAACAGCACCAGATCCTCGGCGGAATATTGCAAGCAGTTGCGAGCAGATGGCTTCGAAGCTACACCGGTGTGTGGACAATTTGTTCAAGTGTATACAATTTGTGAATACGAGGCACAAAAGTTATGCGGAAATAACTTGGTTGACAGTCAGCAATCTTTTTGTAAATTTTCATAAATGAGGTCATATGAATGGAAAAGATAATTTTTACATGAATATATGTAAGTAAATTTACATGTTGCACGGTGTTTAGATAAGCGCGCCGAATCGTCTGATTCGCGTGTTTCAAAGTATATTATTCCTCCGCATATATTAAACGTGCATTCGTGTTAGACAATAAGCTATTTTAGTAACTAAGTAATCTTGATGCGCAGGACCAAATAGTAACCACTGCAAAAGTCATCGCATGGTACCTCAAGAAAATCAACTTTCAGGGGGAGGCCTTTGCCATAGCCTCGCGTGAATTTCAGGCAGTTCTCAGGGATGCGGGAATCGATCTGATACCACCTGTGAGTATGACGTATGATAAGAAATTACTTGGTAAAGGAATTAATTCGACTTACGTTACGCCGCAATGCGATAGATAGTGCGACAATCTATCTGTTTAATCCTGAGATAAGAATTTCTCTATATCAGCCAAAAATCAAGGAGGGTGACATACACGGCACTGTGAAGGTTCTGAGTGACCGATCGTCGGTTAAAGCAATAATCACAGACTGCGACCTACATTGTGATTGGGCCAAACTCGCGTTTGCCGTTTCGTGCCTCCAGAGGAACGACGTACTATTCCTGGCAGGTGCTCTCGACGAGTGGGTTGCATGTGGCAAAAGCGATAGGATTATGGGTATTACAACTCACCTTGAATTCAAGTTTATGATATGTGATTTAAATCGATAAAAATGTGCCTGACGGCGGCTACATAAGCCGCCAGTTCACAGAATCGTGTGTTTCGACATAAAGAATTTTAAGGATTCACCTTGACTTACCGTCCGTCGGTGCATTACCGTCGGTTTATTTGAAATTAGCCCTTATGTGTATAACTGTGGCACCTGTGTACTTTTAGTTGACACCTAAAGTCTCATCAAGACAGCGCTAAATAATACAAATACTCACTTTTATGCTGTAAAAATATTTTAGACGCTGTTCTATAACCGTGGTACCCGGGTACTCACATTGTGTTTTACGCATAATACATACGAATATATCTTAAATAAAATGGAAATAGTTTGGATTTATGTATCAAAACAGACGTTCCTCTGTAAGTAGCTAGTATGGTCTAGCGTACTGCGGTACTCAAGAAATTATTGCTTCGTGCATTTTTGAGATTTTAACTTCGCGTTTGTTTTTAAACGTTCTCAAAATGTTTGGGCGCAAGAAAACAAATTTTAAAGACAATGATTTTTACTATACTGTCCCCTCCTAACACTATACATATATAGGCACCACGGTTATAGACGTATAGACAAACTTTTGGTTGTAGACATAGTGGTTAACACTAGATTTACGGCACTTTTCTATAAACGCTATTTTCCATTTAAACGCTTCAAATTGACGAGCTTCCGTAAATCTAGCGTTAAGCAGGAACATTTATTCGACTATCTACTTTTTCGGCAGGTCCTGGCGCTATGACGAGTGTCCTCATCAAGCAAACGGGGAAAGAACCGATTTCATTCGCTAAACCGAGTGAAATTGTGAAAGATTATATCTACGCAAATTGTGACGTCTCGAATCCACGTAGATGCCTATTCATCGGAGATACGTAAGAAAATGAATGTTTCACATTAAAACAACTAAAGAGTTCAAAGGAACGCAGGCTGAGTTCCTCGTATTCTTTTCCTTGCAGGGTGAAGCAGGACATGAAATTCGGTGGGACGTGTAAATTCTTAAAATTCTTCGTGAGCACAGGATGTGACACATTGCAGGAAGCCGAGCAAAACGCGGAAACCCAACCGGATTACTATATTCACAGTTTGGGCCACCTATTACCTATTCTGGACAGGCTACAGAACCAAACTTCTAAGAAGTCGTAATCTCAGGACACGGATAATACTGTTAAACAATTTGACAATAAAGGAGAAAATGAAGATAGAGGAGAATGCAGAGAGAAATAGTAGATATTGTGTAGAATTGCGCTGGTCGTAATTGTTCGCGCTTAATTTTAATATCATCGTGATTCAAACTTTTATTACCAAGTACACCTATCAGCGTGTACAAACCATCTCGTCGACATGTAGGGAATCGGGCCAAGGCAGAGGTTCTAAAAATGCACGATCGTATCCTCGACGATGTATTAGTCTATAGGAAACCCAATAAAGGAAGATTGTTAATTTTATCATCAGGCTGCACCTTAAATCATCGATTCCATTGTTAAAAGAGGCAAAGCTCTTGGTTGCGCGCCACGTTCGTACACTTTCCGCCCATCCGCCCCACCCATCGATAATTTCCTCCTGCGCTCTTCACGCTCTTCACGCTCGACGTGCTCGCTACCGTTCAGTGCCTCGCGACGCCCCAGTAAACTGGCGACTCGCGCGCCCATTAGCGTTACTCAAAGTATATTTACAAAACGTAGATAAACGGGCAACACTGTGAAGCATAGCCGAGATGAAAAATGGACCGCGCGAGTAAGAGCCGAGGCGAAGACGCGCGTTCAGTTCGTGAAGCGTGGTCGAGTGGCGGTGAGCGCAAGAGCGACACCCAGTTGTCTTCGTGGTCTAGGGACCTGCGCCGGTTAAATCGTGCGAGACGGAGACGGAAGAGCGAGGAAGAACGGAGAAGGAGAAAAGTGACGGAAGCACCGGCGTGTATTGCATAATAGAAGCGGCACAGCACGAGGAGGAGCAACGTGCGAGTTACTCGATTTAACTTCGACGCGGGGAAGAGCTGACTTGCCGAATTTCAAAGGAACATTTTGAGAGAAGAGGAAAAGCATGAAGGGTCCCTTTCCGGTGAGTGACGTGCGTGGTGAGGGTTATCGCGGCTCAATGTAGTATGTGTTACGTGTTTCAAAGTAAAAACTCGTAGCCTCGTGTGGCACCAAGAATGCGATAAAATATCGGATCAATAAATTTGGATAACGGGAATCGGTAATATTGGATGATCCTGTGGCTGAAAAACAGGTTGGAAAAAACATAGTCTTTAAAGAACCTTCGAGCAGCGTTGGATTTATCTTATGTAAAGGGGGGTCACGTGAAGTGACTGGTAACTTTGTGTTTGTATATTTAAATGAAGAGTCCACACGATTGTATTATATATCTTCGACGTGCAGTGTAAACTTCGCTTCCTCGGATAACCGCGAACTCTTTCGTCAATGTCGTCGACACTTCTCTTATCGTCTGGTGCAAATAACGATAGGGTTCGAAGACGTGCGCACTCGAGAGAAATCATTTTGAGTGGACGCCGGATTCACTGGTCGTCGACATTTTACTTCAATCCTGTAAGGTGTTACATTAAAATGCAAAGATACAGGTCCGTAGGTATTGCACTTACCGCGTTACTACAACGAATTGGCTCGCTAGAACATTGTCGTCCCGGAAACGAAACCCTCGAAACTAATTAGTCGTAACGTTCTCTCGCAAAGCACACATCACGAGAACAACAGTCTCTCGTATCTGCCAAATTTATCTCGGCGAGCTCGTTAACGTGGTATTTCGTAAATTTATTTTCAGGAGTGGCGGTCGACGGTGGCGATAACCTGCAGCCTCGCGGTGATTCTCGTCGCCTTGGCGTGGAGCATACGCAAGCGCTCGTCCAAGGCCAAATCGAAGGAGAAGGATGTATCCGACAGCGAGGAGAAAAATCCAAAGAAGTCACTCGAATCGAAGGCGAGCAATAAGAATTCGAGAAACATTTCTACTGGCCAAGAAGAGAGCGATGAGAGCGAAAGCGAATGTTCTGTCAACGAGGGTATTTCCGACTTGCCGCGTCCCAGGTGGATAAAAGTAGGAACTGTGAAGGAACTGTACTGTTACCCGTTGAAGTCGGGACGTGGAAGGAACGTGAGCGAGTGCAACTTCACGGCGCAGGGGATTAGCATGGAGAGTCCTGGAAAGTTTGCCCTGCGGGATAGGTAAAGATAAAGAGACGTTACCGCAAGTGACGGTTCTCCGTGCGACGATAAGGAAGGTTTCTTCGTCCGCGATAAATTATTGAACAGAATTTAAACGTACGAATCCACCAGTCGAGAAACCTTACGGCTATTGAAATTCGCTAAGTTTTTCGAAATCTTTCTCTTGAGCGAGGAACGATTCCTCTTACCACCCAAGAGGAATTTCCTCGATTCTATTTTCGGAATTATAAACTAACCACTGCGCATATCACGTTTCTGCTCGCGAGTAGAATGTTCTTGGTCTACAACGAGGAGAACGGGCGCTATCAGACGGGCAGAAAATATCCGACGATGATTCTAGTGAGCATTTCGGCCGCGGACAATTTCAAGGCGAAAATGGAAGCCGTAGGGATGCCCAGCGTCGTCTTCCAGGTGCCGGAGAACTCGAAATCGAGCACCGAAGCCATCGAGTGCACCATGTGGTGGGGCGAGTCGATAAAGTGTATCGATTGCGGGCCCGAGCCCGCTGAATGGATATCGAGGCAAGTGCCATGGCCCTCTCCCGACTCTGTATTTTTATATTCTTTTCCTTAATTTGAATATTTTTCAATCTTCAAATTACACTCGCAGATTTTTGACGGGCATGAATTCTGGTTTGCGTCTGGCTTGTGCTATAGACGATGGAAGAGACATCCTCAACAGTCCTTGGGAACGTCATGCAAAAGTCTACGATAAACTCAGATCCGAAGACGGTGTAATTGAGAAATCCAACTCCACTAACATTCAAAGAATGGAGAAAAATCGTTACGGAGAGTTAAAGAATATTTCTTCCCCAGGGTCTGTTCTCGGACATCACTAGCTACATGCTGATGACGTCTGAGTCTCTCGATGACTTGAACGCAAAATTGGATCAACCCGTGCCGAGTATACAGTTCCGTCCAAATATCGTTGTTTCCAGCCATGAGCCTTTCGCGGAAGATAATTGGGAGTGGATTAAAATAGGCGAGAGCGCGGTGATCAGGAATGTGAAGCCTTGCACGAGGTAAATAAAAGGGAACGAATGAGAAAAATATTTTTACCGCTTTCATAAGAAGGTAGAGAATGCAACTCGAAAAGTGTCTGGAGACAACGTTTCTCAAATTAATTCGATTTATTTACTACTATATTGTTTGATCAACTGTTCAGGTGTAACATGGTGCGCGTGAATCCACAAACTGGAATACCTGCCCAAGATGAACCATTGAAGACATTGAAGTCGTAAGGAACTTTTTTAAATGTAGAATTAACGTGCTATGACATAATGAGAGATCTAGATTTAAATGAAGTTTAAATTTCGACAAATCTATCTAGGTTCCGAGAGCCAACCAATCCGGAACAAATCTCGGTGGATGGAAAGTCGCCCACCTTGGGAATTTACTGTGGACTATATATCACTGGAAAAGTCTCAATAGGCGATGATGTATTCGTTCATGTACCTGACGACTCCATGGAAATTAGTTACCAATTAATTTCACCTATGGGCGACAGTTAGCTCTGAAGAATTAACGTGCCTTCGCAATACTTTAAAGAAAAATCTTCGTTCATTACATCGATCTATGTCGCCTTAATGAGAATGCAATTAAGACGTAGTTATTGTTATTGGTGCTACTAAAGAGATTTCGATAAATATATACCATTAGCGAGTTTATAATATCTTGGGATTTCACGATACCGAGATGCATCGTTACTTTCGTACAACGATAGTCTTTTACGCATTTTTATTAAGAAATCTTACACGATAATCGTTTGTAATAATAATACAAGCCCGAACGCAACGCGTGAACGTAGTTTATCTCTTCGAGATTGAACTTCATAGAAGCTTCCTATTGGGAGTGCCTTGTTGTTTATGATAAAATGTAGGATATTCAAGCTGCGGTTGTACAAGTTGCCTTTACAAGATTGATCGGTAAACTATCGGTTGTAGAGTGCCATTTTGTGAAGATATATCAAGTGTTAACGAGCGGGCAATTTTTGTAGAAACTGTAAATTCATTCGCTGTTGGAAAATATTCTATGTAAATGTAATAAGTGCGAGCAATATGACAAAATGTTATTAATAAACAAAGTTACTGTACGACGAGAATTTGATGTAATACAAGTTGTTATTATTTTATTGCGACAATAAACATTTTACGTACAATGCCCTGGTTTGAGCTTTTCCAGTATCACATACGTAACTCGCACCATTATTCAAGGCAAACAAATTTTAAATTCAGACTCTTATGGGCTGCTGTGGCGGCGAATAACTTTTCACTCTTTTTGTGGCAGAAATCAATAGCATCGCATTTATATGCGACCCGTGGCAGCACGACGCAAGAACACAATCAGATCGCGTTCGGCAGGAATAGTCATAACATTTGTCTCTTATTAATCAGTACTCTTGAATAGTTTATGTTACGACAATGTTCTCGTTTATTCGACCGTATAAAAAACAAGGCGGGCATACGCTCCTGCAAGGAAGCAATAAAAAGTCATCTGCAATACTCTATATAATTATGCATTTACTTTCTGCTACTTCACCTACCGAAAATAAGATCGAAATAAGAATTTCTTGGTGATCGCATGATATAAATAATTGGAATAAATTAATCAACAATACTGGAGCTACTTCAAAATATCAAACATTCTATTTGCGAGTCCAACGATCTCGCGGCAAACGTATGTATCTGCATCATTACTGACAGTAACATTGGTCGACTGACTCACGAGATAAGCGGTTTAATCTGTCGCTAAGAGTGGGGAAGCGAAACTACGTCCACTTACAATTCACGTCGAGCGGGTAACTTCGAGTCGTCAGTTGTCTTCTGATAGTTCGGCACGATGGCCGCGATATCATCATCGCCACGATTGCTTCTCCTCGTGCTCCTCGGACTATTTGCAATCTCGCATCAGAGGGAAGATGGTCAGTAAACGTTCATTAAATTACATACATTACATGATAGAAGCATATATTCCTTAAAATAACCTCTGCATTTCAATTCTAATACAAATTCACTATATTATCAAATGCTCCTTCTCGTAATAAGTAGATCGCAATCGAACCGCGATCACTTCTTATCAGTCAAGAAGAAATAGAAAAATATTTGCGCACGGGTATGCGCGTTCAGATTAACGAGCGGAGCAAATATCGAAAGAGAGCTTTTTAATTATTTGCAGGTTTCCAAGACACGTTGGGTCACTTGAGAACAAAAACCTCTCCTCAGGTTCAAGCAAGGGCTGCTAGCGACTTGATTGAACGAATTCTCGGCGCGGATGTAGCTACTCTCTTTCAAGTAGTCGTTGATCCGAATTTGGGCGACGTGGGAAAGGATACGTTTATGGTACTCAATTAATGTTTACTCGAAACAGGCTTCACGTGGAGTCTAAAATTACTATCGCGAAGTACTACGTCAGAGTACAGTCGACGAAGGTCGCGGCAATAATATAAACTGAATATTTCCACAACGATGTCTATAATTTCCCCACAGATAGTCAAGGACTCTGACGATAGCGTTGTTATTAGGGGCACCACCGGAGTAGCTGTGGCATGGGGCTTCCATTATTATTTGAAAAATTATTGCAACGTTCTAATATCTTGGGATGGCAATCAAATCTCTCTACCACCCACCTTACCCAGTGTCGCCATCAAGATCACGTCCAATGACAGGTACGAAGTCATCATACGTGAAAAACTAATTTCGAACTTTTCAGCGGTATCTAAATCTCAATCTCAATCTCATCAGATTCAGATACTATCAAAACGTCTGCACGGTCGGATACACCTCGGTGTGGTGGCAGTGGGACAAATGGGAGCGCAACATCGACTGGATGGCCCTTAATGGAATCAATCTGGCGCTCGCTTTCAACGCGCAAGAGGCCATTTGGGAGAGGGTATACCTCAAGCTGAATCTCACCAGAGCTGAAATCGATGAGCACACTAGCGGACCGGCCTTTCTTCCCTGGTGAGACATAGGATTTCGAATGCATTGACTTTCTTTGACCAATGCCAAACTTTCTGAGTAAGCCCGACATACCTCTAGGGCAAGAATGGGCAATATACGCGGATTTGGGGGACCTCTGACGCCCAATTGGCACGCTATGAGCTTACAACTGCAGCATAGCATTCTTCAGCGAATGAGGGACCTTGGGATGATCCCAGTGCTTCCGGCCTTCGCTGGTCACGTACCCAGAGCTTTTTCCAGGATCTATCCGAATACCAGTATGAGTAAAATCAGCACTTGGAACGACTTCGAGGACAAATATTGCTGGTAAGAATGAAAATGTATTAACCACGGTATTGGAGTTTCGCAAATTGATTTCTACTTTCAGCCCTTACCTACTAGAACCCACGGACCCTCTTTTCAGAAGCATAGGTGAAATGTTCTTGACGGAGGTCAGTTGTAATACCTTAAAACGAGATATAATGGTTTTAGCCACTTCTACAGCTGTTCTTATTCCAAGTAGTACATCGAAGAGTTTGGCACAGATCACGTTTACAACTGCGATACCTTTAACGAAAATGAGCCTACGAGCAGCGAATTGAGCTACCTGGCGGAGGTGACCAGATCCGTGTTCTCTGCTATGCAAACAGTGGACAAAGATGCAATTTGGTGAGATGAGAAATCAATTTATTCTTCTTCCTTAAGGGACAGTGGACGTTACTTAGGAAGCTTTCTAGGCTTATGCAGGGCTGGCTCTTCGTTCACGATTTTACTTTTTGGACCGAACCGCGGGCAAAAGCATTTCTAACGGCCCTGCCGCGGGTAAATACTATGATCGCTGATTCTCGCAACTGAATAACAATTGCAACGAATAACTGGAAATAATTAATTTGAAGGGAAAGATGATAGTCCTCGATCTACAGTCCGAACAATTCCCTCAATACAGAAGGCTGAAATCTTACTATGGACAGCCTTTCATTTGGTGCATGTTACACAACTTCGGCGGTACTCTCGGCATGTTCGGATCCGCTGAAATTATTAACAAGGTACACATACAGTTTGTATGACTGTGCAATAAATTTGCAAATAATTTCATTAGTTCGAGGATCGTGCTCTTTTAGCGTCCATTTCAAGCGAGAAACATGGCGAACAGTACAATGGTGGGTACTGGCCTAACCCCGGAGGGCATCAATCAGAACTTCGTAATTTACGAGCTGATGAATGAGATGGCGTATCGTAAACAGCCCGTGGATCTTGACGCTTGGTGAGCTTGTGATGAGGAAGAGACTGGAATAATTGCATAAGAGCTAATCAACGTTTAAGCATCCAAGACTAATGCAGACTAATTTTATTCTATGCTCACTTTTTCAGGTTCCAATATTATGCCACGCGACGATATGGCGCAGCAAACGAATATACGCTGTCAGCATGGAAAACTTTCGGTAGAACAATTTACAATTTCGCCGGCACGGAAAGAATGAGAGGACGATACGTGATCACAAGGAGGCCCAGTCTAAACATACCTACTTGGGTAACGATCGAAGAGTGAAAGCAAATTAGCTGCAGCATTGAGCTAATGCTACGAATAATACACAATGTCTCTCGATTTGCACATAGACTTGGTACGATCGCGACTCATTCTTCAACGCCTGGTACATCTTCGTTCAAGCTCGGTATGGCAGACACAACGCTACTCTCTACAGACACGACGTTGTGGATATAACAAGACAAGCGCTCCAGATAACGGCAGATGAGACTTACGTAAATGTAATGGATGCTTACCACAATGGTGATCTCACGATTTTTCGGTATATCTTTATATTCTTTTATATTGCAAAAACGATACTCAGAAATCTAAATAAAGCAAATTAATACGTATGACGCGTATTTTTAAGATTTTTTAACGATTCGTTTTAAGATATCAAGCGAGATTGCTGTTGAACATCTTCGATGACTTGGAAATGATCCTCTCGGCTGGAGAAAACTTTTTGCTAGGAAAGTGGCTCGCAGAAGCAAGGGCGGCCGCAACCAATGACGAGGAGAGAAGATTGTACAACTATAACGCGAGAAATCAGATCACCCTCTGGGGACCGAACGGAGAAATCAGAGACTACGCCAGTAAGCAATGGTCCGGGGTGGTGGCCGATTACTTTAAGCCCCGTTGGGCCATTTTCCTAGACGCCCTCGATGACTGTATTGTGCTAAAGACCAAATTGAATGTCACCGAGATCAACGAGAAAATGTTCCACGAGGTGGAGAAACCTTTCACCCTATCGACGAAGGAATATCCCGTGGTGCCCATAAGTAAATCTGATTTCTCGTTAATGTTTTAAGTTAATTATAAATATATTATTTACGTTCTAAATGGAACGACTACTAAAAAATTTTATGCAAGTTTCGATGCAGATATCTTGGAACGCAAGGATGCTGAGTATACTCGATGGGCAAAGTTTTAAAAGTTTAAGACTTTTCCCTTCGATCGCCGTACCTTCATATGCTACACTGAAAAGTGTAGTCGAAAAATTTAACTTTTTTTTTTACCAAAAATTTTCTTCGTAACATTATGTCTTAATCTATCGACACTTTCGCTTATAAACAGCGGCATAATGATTCTTGCGTACTCGTTTTAGAAGTTGAGAGTGTCTTGTAATTTGTCTCTAATGTTTAGTTTATTATTTTCCAGCGGACAGCATAGAGACTGCAGTTAAGCTTATTCCGAAATTGTACCAATCGAGAGTATCTCGTGTCCAAAGAACGAGATTACGTCTGAAGTCAGAGGCATAAAGATTTTCAAACCGAGTTTCAAAAACATTTGGCGAGCATTGACGTCTCTGAGCGAAGAACTGTTTTTCCATTTCGTAGGAGGAATTAATGTATAATAATAGAAATAGCAATAATAGAAGTAATGGAATGTATAATAATAGTTTTGAAGTACCTTCTGACAATTTTTCATTAAAGAACCATTGCCAACGATCACAGCGGAACTTGTTTCCAAAATGATATATGTATTATAGCTGTATATCGTGTCAATTACACCAACAAACTTCAGGAATTTTTTAAACTTACCTGAGAATGAAAGACAATAATTCTGTGGTACAATAATTATATCACAGAAAATATGAGAAGTAGCGATCGATATATTATTCTTAACGGAATACGTTATAATACAACAGTTGGAATAAAATTACAGAATTAAACAACAACAATAGAATGAGAGAGAGAGAGAGAGAAAGAGAGAGCTATGATACGTATAAGAGCTATGGCGTCGAGCAAGCAGAGGAATTATTTTTCAGAAAGGGTCAACGGGCACTTGTATAAATTAACTTTCATTAATGAAGGAAAATATTAGTTTTTAGATCAAAAGCTTTTTCTCACGACAAGTATACCCCGGAATTGTTTTATTCTACGAAAATCATAATGCACAAAAGAAACCAACATAACTCGGAAAAACGAAACTGGTAATACATTCTACATGTATACGCGGAAGCAAAATAAACTTTTACTAGAAATAGATGGCGTGGCAGTACGGTGTCAACGAAACTACGCAATCGCGGCGTTGATTGTCAAGAGAACTGAAACAAGTCTAAGCCCGCTACGCGCATACCCACTACCACCTATCGATGTCTCGCAAAAACCGGAAAGATCGATCTACCCTTTTTCTGGCGCTCGATAATCGTCGAATCTCTCATACGTACCTATAAGTATGCATGTGTAAATACGTACATAGTAATGTATATATGTATACTTTTTTATATACGTGTGTATGTATATGTAATTCTTTTGAATAAAATTTCGAAACATAGTGCGTATCTAGATACAAGGTACAAAATATGTTGTGCATTCTTCCAAGGGTATACGATAACTACTTTTTCAAGGACCACGAATGCCAGAGACGTCTTCTTTCCTTCACTCTTTCTTCCTTCGTCCTCTTAGCTCTTTCACTGCCATTCGTGAGAAAAAGATGTGCCCAGCTTCGTAGACGGCCAGACGCGAATATCACTAATCTACATATGTATAATGTATGCGCGCGAGAAACGTCGCGTGAAATTCAATATTAAAATCGAGAGAAATACACATATCACAATTCTGATTATTCGTGCGTGGTCGGCCGAGATTGATCGGTGGCCCGGCGCTAATTCTAAGGAAGTTCCGAAATCGAGGATTTAAAATTACTTTCGCTAGTTTCGCCGAACTGGCGCGGTTCTCTTTGAAGTCGCTTGGTCTCTCGGAAGAGAGGTTTGCTTGTGATATGACAGAAACGCGTCTACCACCCTTTGAGCGTTCCAATTCCTAAACCTCTAAAATACATACACAATTTATGGTCCCCCTGTTGTTACTAAAAAATCCGACGAGAATAGCGAGTAACCGATCTTTAGTTCGCTCTTTCGTCGCTGGTATGAGAGTTCGCTTCGAGTGCGTCGCGACGACGCTTAATTTGAGATCTAATTTGCAAGAATTTGAAAACAAATCGGAACGAGATACATCTATAAACGATGCTTTAACAAATTACCCCAAACCAACAGTCGCATAAGAATCATCGCGACAATTGTGCGCGCAATCAGAATTCGCTTCTCTTTCTTTTGTTCCTGTGAAGAAGTTCTTTCCACGTGAAAAATTCGAAGCGTATCACTAAAACTTTGCCAAAGACAGGAAACCACACGCGGATTTACCGGGTACAGTTCAACGTGACTGGCGAGGTGGGAAAAAAATTAATTTCACGCGCGCTCTACAATCGCCGTCGATTCGTGCGCTCTTCCAAATTCTTCTTTATTTAAAATGGTCGTCATCGTCGTACTATCGTAAACATCGACGGATCCGACTACATCGTTACTAATTACGTTGAACACCTCGCGTGTATCTCGACGAGTTGAAATTACCCTTCTCCTCCTCCTCCTCCTCCTCCTCCGTCGTCTCCATCGCATAGATTGAACATCAATTTGAAAAAACGTGGCTTCGATGCGGCGTGTTTTCAGGCACGGGGTGTAAAGTGTGGCGGGCAATAGCGCGCATTGGTCGATATATAATCTCTTGGCAATATTCTTCTCCTACGTTTCTCACTTTCGTCGCCCTTCCTTCTACCGCCCCCTTCGCGCCTGTTAACGCTATCGAGCAATTACCAAAAGAGCGAGAGAGAATCTCGGTTGTGGAACTCTCCCTGGAAGATTTCATAATTCGTTGGTTGGTTCGTCGCATTCCCATCGACGTAACCCTCCCTTCGCCTATACTCTCTCGGACTTCTCTTCTCGAAGTGGCTCGAGATCGACACGTCCGTTCCGTAGTCGTTGAATCGAGTCTGTGGGAACGTCTCATGCCGGACCGATAGTAGTCGAAGTAGCTCGCCGGTTTCTCGATCCTCCTCCTCCATTCTCGTCCGCGTCAAGATGCTTCTCGTTGTCGCGAGCGTCAATGACGCAAGCAGGAGCGTATCACCGCCTTTCAATTTCCGCCTCCTGGCTGGATGCCTCCGTCACCGGAGGTAACGGACTCTCCACGGATATTTGTCTGGAAATTGAAAAGCGCGGGTTAAGTGAGAAAGGAAGAGAAGCGTCGTGGTAGATAAGATCACGGTGCATCCTTCCAACAACCATCGCTCGTTGCTTACTACGGAGGTGTCGAGCGCACTTTTGCTTTTAATACTTCAGAGAATGTCGTACGAGATGAAAGTTGTACAGTCGAAGATGCTCGAGATAAAGAAGAAGAAGAAGCTTGGAGAAGAGCAAAGAGAGTAGGTCGAATTACGATTTCCGTTCTAGAAGAGCGAGAAGAAAGATAATGAGAAGGAGAAGAGAAAAGTGAAGGTCGGCTTAGGAAGGACGAGAGTTAGGTAACTTACTGAAAGAGTAACTTTCCTACCTGCCATTGGCCTGCCAATCGTAGGAGTCGGGTGCAGAATTGCTCCTTCCTGTTCTGTGGAAGCGTTCGGTCTTCAAATTCCTTGGCGCCGCGTCACGGTGGGCCAGAGATTCGCCGCTGCTCCTACTACTACTCTCGGAGCTACCTGATTCACCGTCGTTGCAAACGCTTCTTCCGATCCTCTTCGGCAGAAAGGGATTCTGTGAACAATAGTGACAGTGCCGCAGCATTAATTTCACATTTCTAATCTGTCGCTGAGTCTCACGATTACCAAAATCGTGGCCTCGACATTTGGAATTCGGCTTGTCCCATTGAAAGCGAGAAATTTCCACGAGTGAGCTTTCCGAATTTGCCAAAAGCGATTCAATATCAAGCTACACGAGAAGCGAAAAGCAATATCTCCTCGCCGCTCACTTTAGCCGACAATCGAATGGCGAATTGTTTTTCGACTTTTCTCACGTTCATAGCTAGTATCCCTCCCGTGGGAAATCCGATCTCCCTCGGCTCGTCGGGCTTTAACGACAGATCCAAAGATCTCCCTTCGGGGGCGAGGCACGAGCTAATACAGACAGTTCGCCTCGGAAGGTTTTATTGTTCTAATGGATTGGCGTGGTCGGAGGGTCACGTGTGAGGAGAACGACGACGTTCGGAGATAAACGTGCCGGTAATGGCATCCATTCTGTATAGCCAGTGCCATCAGCGAGGACGGAAGAAGAAAGAAAGCTCGACGAAAGGAGGATGGGTGGAAAGCGCGCCAGAGGATGAGGAATAAATGGGTACTGGTGAGCTGTATAGATGGACCGATCGGTGAAAGACACTTTGGAAAGATATAGAACGCTACCACCTCGGCTAACTCGTTTGCTCTATATCTTCTATCTGGTGCACCGTGTACCGCAGACTCGGGACTCACGGCGAGCATCCATTCTCGTATCTAACGTCGTCGACCTTCCTTGAACCCGTCTGATATTGACCGCCTACTCATCAAATAATAAGCACTACGACGCGACGTGGCGCCCGTCGCCACACGCCGCCGAGAGCTTTTCCACCGACATCGACAGCACGGTGGTCGGAGACAGAAATTGCACCGAAGAGAAGAGAGAGAGAGAGAGAGAGAGAGAAAGCGCGACAAATGGCACCTCATAAAGCCGAGAACAAAGGCTGAAACTCCGGTGGTGGCGGTCGCCGCGAACGGGACAAGATCAAATGTCGTTTGCAATTGAAATTCAATGGGAACCCGTGCGCGTGAGAGCGCGCGTTAATGCCGCGAAAGTGGAGCGTCGTCGTAGGAGGTAAGGGCCGGAGGGAAATTATCGTTTAGAGGCGTCTGTCGAGTTAACCGAGTTTTCCGCTTCGATGCGGGGGTGAAGAATTCCTACTCGGGTCGACGGACTACGTTCGAGACGCTTGACCGATCAATCAGACGGTCACTGGTTTATGAAAAAAAAGGAAATCCGATGGGGTGGCTAGTGCAAAGGGTCGTAGAATGGCACTGATGAATTTTTTGCCGCTTCTCCCTTCTGCGAGCTCCTTCACAAGTAAAACATAATTTAATGAATAAACTTCGGAAATAGGTGAATAGTTGCGCTTTATAACGCTTTATTTAAAAGAGAAGGAAATACGTTCCTGTTAATATCGACGAAAATTTGGCTACGCAACCCCGTGCTGCTGTACACAGGACGTGAGCTATGTAAGTGGAGATTTTACGAGCTCCTGAATTTGTAGGTAGGCTGACGGGTCAAGGATCAATGACAAATCCGGCATGGCCGCCAGCTGTGGTATTAGCTTCTCGAGAGGATGACAAAAGAAAAGCGATGTGTCGGCTGGATCTCATGCCCTAACGAGGTCGTCGGAATAAATCGCGAACCCGCGACTGAATACCAACCCTTGGGCGCGTACACGATTCGAAGGAAAGGCCATTGTGAGAAAGAAAAATTTGCAAAAGAAAATTCGTCAGGCCATCAAACTTTGTTATCTCTCGATTTAGATTAGGCGCGCACTTGGAATTTCAATCGCGCAATTAATCGGTCGCATGAATAGAACCCATAATTTTCAATAAGAATCTACAAATAAAAAATCAGTAAAGGCGCATTCTCATGACTCAAGTCTGGTTGATCGATTGTAGTTGATCAACAAAAGTTGGATGGAAACTGTAGTGAGAACCTTTCTTTCAATAGAGTTGATGAACTTTGTAGTCGAACAAGAGAAGTTCGATCCACTCAAACTCTTGTCGTTCAAGTAATGAGTCATTACGAATTGCTTTCAAGTTGAAACATGCCTTGAAACGTGTGAACCTCGGTTGACTGTCACACTCGCTTTCAACTGGTCACGTCACCGGTCCATACCTGCACAACTTCGCACACAACTGCTTTCGGCATCAGTTTAAAACAAAAACAGTTCATCAGTTTCTCTCGGAACGTGTGAACAAAAATGGATTCAACTGCTATTCCACTTTTGTTGATTAAATGAAATCGGTCAACTAAACTTGACTCGTGAAAACGTGCCTTAACACGTTTACTGCCACGTCACCCGAATTCGTGTGACGGTTTCAGTGCTTGATTATAAATGATCAAAATAGGTATTTGGAAGTATAACTAACGCTTTAGATAGGTAACTAAACAGTCGCCAAAATTCAATGTTGCGTGGCAGTCAACGTGTTAAAGGACTACACAACCGCGCGATTGAAAATCGGAAGTGCCTTTAATTTTGCGACTATCCTTAATCGATCGTCGTTTCGTCCGTGCGCTAACGGCCGACTTTTCTCCGTGCGATTTTCAATTCTCGACAAATGAAATTAGCCTTCGTGAAAGCAAATAAAAAAGATAGGAAAGGGGGTGGTGAAGCTTGTATGGAAATCGCGCTGCGGGCTCTCTCAGTGTCCTCGTCGTCGATCTTTCTCTCGCGTGCCGATGTCACCGAGTTCGATCGGCGTGTAAAATTTGCCCGACGACCGTCCAACGAATGAGAAATTTTTTGCGCCACTCGTCGCACGCGCGAGGCGTATCGACGTTAAAAGGAACCGAGACGCGGCCGGTTCGAGCGGCATCGGTTGAGGGGGCCTGTCGACGGCAGATGGAGATCAAACGTCACGGACCAATTGGAATTTAACGCGAGGCTCGCACATGCGTTAAACTAAACACCCATCATTATTGATCAGCGTTTAACCAGCCACGTATATTCGCGAGAATGTGCTCGAGGGGGTGGACGAAGTGGAGGAGGTCTGAACACGAAGAAGGACGAAAAAAGAACGCGTGAAAGCGCGAGGATGCTGGCGACGATTCACACGAGGATTCCCAGGGCGCACATTCGTTACCGAGTCCGTGACAGCGAGCGAAGGATTTTTATCTCCTCGGTTGGTTATTACGCCAAGGAGCTGGATCAAATGTCTCGCCTAATTGAAAGTAAACGTGATCTCCGAGCTAACCCTCGTAAGCCGAGATACACTTATAAGAGTGGACTGTGCAGGATCCACCTGAGATAAGAAGTGACAGTGGAATCTGGTGTCGCAATTCTCCCACGGAAAATCGAACTCTCGCTTCGCCCCGAGCTCTCTCGCGACGTCTCGTAGGAGGAGATTTGTGGCCCCCGAGGCATAAACAGTGTTCCGCGAATCTACAAATTTATTACACAGGAGAGAGCCTTTCTCCGAACCGCTCGTTCTCGCGACCGTGAAAATTTAATTTCATCGAAGCCAATTTCGATCACGACGTCTTCTCGTCGCTCTATTTATCTTGTTTCTATTCTCCACGCCTGGGAAAGGAATTCGTCCTCGCTCGGCCCAAGGATGATCCACGCGATCCGATCTCCTTGAGAATCCGACACCCTTCGCTACTCTCGTCCTGCCGTTTTCGACTTCTCGCGTCGAAGTAAGAAACCCGATAACAAAGGCGTCCGCCTCGAATATTCAAGGCGTCGCACATGCGACTACGCTGCAAGCGAATTTCAATGGGTATTACCAGGAACCAGTGGCGGTCCTAGGGGGAGGCGAGCGGGCAATCGCCCGGGGCCTCGCGCTTGCAGGGGCCTCGCGTATCCAAGTAGAACAAAGTAAGTAAGGGTTATGACCAATGTAACCAACTATAAAAATGGGTGTTTTTTTTTCAACGTGAATCTAAAATTTATTTTTTATTTATTACTGCTGTATACGTTATTTCTCTTCATACGCTAGAAGTACTTTACAGTTTACGTACTTTCCACAAGAGATAAGGGGCCTCGCAAAGATCTACCGCCCGGGGCCTCGCGAAAATCTGCCGCCCGGGGCCTGGCAACCGTTAAGACCGCCGCTGCCAGGAACTCGCATACGTTTTCTCGCATCGCGATCCTCCAATTTACATCCCCAGTAACCGGATATCCTGAGGATAAGTGGATGTACGTCGAGCGACACTCGTGGCATAGCTCGCCCGTGAAACCAACCGAGTCGATCGATCGAGCAGTATCGATTTTGCGCAAACGATCGCTTCGCACGCAGTAAGTAATTCAAGCACGATCGTAGATGGAAGATTATAGAAAATTTCTGGCTCTTCGAAATTTTGTCGTTTCCATTCATCTATTTTTCTACCACCTCTGTTGATGTTCGATACCGATCTTCGATCTGCCGACCACCACGCAGTCGAGTCTGAATGGAAATTTCCAAAATATCCCTCATTTTTAGGCACGACCGTAAAGGGAGTAAGGGAGTGACTTATGCAATCGCCATCCTGAAAACCGTTCGTGTGTGTGTGTGTGTGTGTGTGTGTGTGTGTGTGTGTGTGTGTGTGTGTGTGTGTGTGTGTGTGTGTGTGTGTGTGTGTGTGTGTGTGTGTGTGTGTGTGTGTGTGTGTGTGTGCCGTGTATATCCTCGATTTCGGGAAAACGGCTAAACCGATCGGGACGAAATTTGGCACAAAAATCAAGTACACTACTGTAAGTTGACAATAAGGTTTGTGAGCCGCCATCTTGAACCGGTACAAAATGGCGGGAAGTTCAAATATCGAAAAATTCATATCTTTGGTACTATTCATTGGATCCCGATAAAATTTTACACGTTCATGTACACGTATGCAATGACAATTACTGGAAATTTTCAAATTTTTTGATTGGCCGAATCAAAAATGGCGACTAATTCAAATCTTTAGTCCATTATTCCGGCGAAATGACTGAACGGATCCGGACAAAATTTGGCATGTACATCGAGTATATACCTATTTGGTGCCACGAAACTTTGTGTATCGCCATCTCGAACCGTTACAAAATGGCGGTACATTCAAATCTTTAATTCACTATTTTATAATTATAGTTTGAAAATCCCGTAATTTCGAAACGGTTGAAGATGACCATGCATAAAGTTTTGTGGCACCAAATGAGTATATTTTTAAACTATATGCCAAATTATGTTTGAATCCGCGCAATCGTCTCGCCGGAATACTGGATTAAAGATTTCAATTTGTCGCAATTTCTGAATGGTTGAAGATAACCATGCATAAAGTTTCACCGCAGCAAAGGTGTATATACTCTATGTACATGTCAAATTTTTGTTCGGATGCATTTAATTGTCCGGTTTTGATCACTTGGGCCTATTGCAGAAATGCTGCATTTCGTGGGCGAGCGCGAAGCGCGAGCATCCGATGACCTCGGGGTGTATGGCGCTTGAGCGAAGCGAAAGCGCAGAGGACTCTGGTAGCATAGTTTAATATCTCAATACTTGAATTTTCCACAATTTCGAAACCTTTTGAAATTCGTGGGCGAGCGCGAAGCTTTTCTGCACCCGTTAAGGCGAACGCGAAGCGCGAGCAAAGGCGATCTTGAGGGGGTTGGCGCTTGAGCGAAGCGAAAGCGCAGGGGGCTCTGCCCCCTAGTTATCTTCCAGTTTACGGCTCCACGTTAGGCTAATATCCCGAAGGACCTAATCCTCGCAGGAGACAATGAGAGTCCTGCTAACTTCGATCGGATTCGAGCATCGACCCACACGTGGACTTAGTGCGCGAGTAATTCGAAACTAATCGATCGTCTGTCTTCTCGGAACGTCTACGACTCTCACTGAAATCGAGAGCGAGTTCAAGTCCGATCTGGACGCTCACGTCGAAATTGGTGAATGCTTCTCTACTACTCGTGAGCACCCTAAGTTCTATCGAATTCCACGCTCAAATAGCGTTATCGAGTGTATGGTGGTGGATTATTCGAAGAATGGTAATTTTACAAATCTTCGTGTTCAAAGTGTATACCAACCGGGGTTCCAGCGCTCCACGAATATATTTTGCAGTACCATTTAGTGAAAAATTTTGTGCAGGCAGAAAAAGAGGATAAAATCAATAAGTCACTCCCTTTACGGTCGTGCCTAAAAACTGATACGGTCAAGCCTTCTATAAACCAGTACACTGAGAGCACAGATTCTATGTAACATTGTGCAAAACTTACAACAGCCTCAAGGAACTCTTATATGTATTCGCAGTTTTTATACATAGTGTCTTAACAGCCTTGGACAATTTTGGTATAACTTGAACTTTTATCGCACATTTCCGTCTGTGGAAAATTGTTCGGTAGACGTGAGAAAAGATATTCTCGACTCACCTGAAAACTGTGCTGCTTCAGCATAGTTTTGATGAGGATGAGCGTGTCAAGTTTGGGCACTCTGGTAACGACGCGCTCTACCTCCTCGTCGGTCACGGTCACCGGAAGCCGACAGTTGTCGACTTCGGTGGGCAGTGGTTCCATCCCGTGATCGGTCAGCCAATCGTGCTCCTTCATTCCTTGTAGTGTGATCCTCGTGAGAGGATCTTTTGCCAGCATTCTCACGATTATGTCGCGTAGGTTCTCCGAGAGGTCGGGCTTTTCTGGAAATTTTAGTGGCTCCGAGCGTACGGCAGCTTGGACGCCGATTATACTTCCTGCCCCATCCCAAGGGAGTCTCCCGGTCACCATGGAATAGAGAGTCACGCCCATAGACCACACGTCGCAGAGCTAAGAGAAGAAGGAAAATTTGTTTCTGTAATAATTATGCTAATTAACGTTTACTTCACGCACGGCTCATCAACGTTAAATGACTTCTGGTTACTGCTACGCTTCAATTAAAAAAATGCTCATCAATTTTCCATCCCCTTTCAATCCAAATTAATCGCGCGCGCGTCGGTCGACGTGGAAACGATGTAGAAACTACTCTTCCTTTTCTAGAGTCATCGATCAGTTCTGCCTTCGAAACGGCGAATTCAGTGCCCTAGGCAAGGAGGAGCGTGGAAACGATGGAATATCAATATTGCCATGAACGGAGTAGCACGATTGGTAGACTGGTTAATTAGTATTCCTTTGGTTCTTGCTTATCGCGCGCCATGGTTTCAAAGCCACGCTTATCGCTCGTGGCAGTCCGAAACGAGGAATATTTTCTTCGACGATGAAATGGTAGTAGGGTCGTGATTAGAAATGGATTGCAATTAACGATTGACGAGCAATCGACGAACTTTGTCTCCTCCGGAGTCGCGAAACAAAGTGTTCGTGACGAGGTACACTCGTCTTATCAAAATGCATCCGACACGACACGAAGGTATGCCGAGCGCCCGCGGCATTCGTAAGAAAAATCCTGCGCCCGTTGCTCCGCCTCACGTGTCGCGCGTGCTTCTTAATCGAGTGATTTTCCTCGTGCATGATCTCGTCGCGGGTAGCCGATCGTGTGGAAGAGGTCGGTGTAAAGTATCAGATTTCAGATATCACAAAAAGCGTAGAAATCAAGTACTACAAGCGGCGCACGCTGGTTGTAATAAATACACGTCGCGTTTCACGTTCGTGCGATCGATTAACCGATTACACGTGAAACGACACGCGACGATATTCGCAATAATTGTTATAATGAGAGGGCAGCCGGGCGTATAAATAATAAGCAAGCAAGAAAATTAAATACATCGTGGCCACCCATCGCTATCGTGCATCTCGGCGTAAAATTAGAATGCGTATAAAGCCACGATCCCTTTTCATTGCGATGATATATCTTGATTTTTCTACGCTCGAACCCGCCGATGCCAATCGGGTGCCCGCGATCATCGAGCATCGAGGGAGTACCTCGAAACTCTCCCTAGACAAGCGACCCTGCCCTTTACCTATCTGTGTATCCCCCTATTTTTATCGCGAGATCTACTCTTGCTCGGATATTAATTCGAGCTAGTGGAGCGTGCGCTTCACACATTCGCCGAGGGTTACCGCGCGTCCTGTGAGTATCGACTTTTCACTAGCCTGATGCGAGAGATTCATATAGATCGATTGCGGTGATGACACGTCCGTAATCTTGAAAATTCTCAAGCTAAGGAATTCCACTGCCTCGAATATAGCGTCGTTTAAGAGATGCATCAGAATTTAAATCATGGCAGTCCTATAAAACTACTCTTCTCGAAATGATCGTTCGTAATTACGCGAGATTAGATATTCATTTAAACCAGATTACACTTCGTCATCTGGCACTCCTGGATTTCACCAGGCGTCGGTAGGCGATATAGGGACGGAATGAAAATTTTCATTCCTACGTTATTTGCATTTCTACAGCCATCTCTGCTTCCCCTCCTCGACCATCCTCATCCCCCACTACTCTCTGCAGCCCCCTACCCCCTCTCCGTCCTTTGCCCCTCTCACTGCACACGTGAACGAGAACCCCCGAAGTGCAATCGATTTCTCCGATAATTCCGATTGTAGGTTTAACCGCGGGAGTGAAAAGTGCATTCGCGTTCCGCTCTATCGAGACTGAAATCGGATTCGTTACGTTACAATGAACTCGGCTGTCTACGGGACGACAGATCAGGTCGGAAGAAGAACGTGGAAGCGGTGGACAATTTCTTTTTTTCCATTCCTCTCATCCTCGACCCATCCACTTCGATCGTTCGATTTCTCGATAATTACTATCGCATTGCGAAGCATCTGTCCAATTGTTTGTCGATAAAAGGAATTCACTTCGGGTAGTGAGATCGGGAATTCGCGAGGAAAAAAATATTCTCCGACGATTGGAATCTCTCGCATCTACGTTCCCCCACTCGATCTACAATGGAGACGTCCTGACAATTGAGTTGGCATACATCCTGACACATTTCTGTCGCTATGTACTCCGTTACCGTTCGTTACAGCCGCCTCATCGCATCAGCCGAGTCGCTCGCTTCTCTCGCCTATCGCCTACACTCCAATCTGTTACACCACGAGCATTGTATGCTCGTATCGAAGGTCGTACGTTCCATTCGTAACTTTGGACGTGTTCGCGGAACACCCAAGGAGACACGTGTGCGCGTTTGCTGTATCACATTCTATTCTAAAGTATGCAACGCGCATCAAACGTATAATTTCAGGCGGACAAATGGCACTTGGAAGATAGGGGTTCGCGTGGGCGATGACGTACGATCTGTGCGAACGTGCGGAACAGAGGTAACCGTTTTGATAAGCGAACGAAAGAACTGGCCGAACACAATTGTAAATGGAGAATGCGGACCTTAAGTTTTCCGACAATTCTTCGTAATTATTATCCCGAACGGATCGAGCGATGAACATTGTCTTGGCGAAACGAATGACGTGGTTGTTTTCATTCAAGATCTCCAAGTCAGTGATGAATTAAGAATAATAGCGAGCCGAGTGCTTGCGCGCGATCATAATGAAATTCGGGCTGCTGTTTGTGAGCTTTTATCGGTGTTCTTGAACAAATCCAGGAGCGTTTCTACGGTGAAACGCAATGGCCATTGTTCCAACGACTACCCCCCACCCACCATATACAACGTCAACTTGCGATAACTCAAACTACTCGAACTACTCACCACAAATCGCCCCGACTTCGTAGTTGGCGGTACTTAACGTTGATTCGCCATCGTCGTATCGCGCCACTTCCTACCCCACGACAACTTACGTAGAGTCGCGAAGCCCGCGTTGTTTACGTGACTCCAGCTCGATTTCCTTCCGGCAATCAACGAGAGAACTGCACTCGATGCTAACGACACAATGGGCGAGGCAATGCGCCACGACAACGAATAGGGCAAACCTCAAAATCGGTTTCCCTCGTGATTTCAAGAAATGCCGACATATCTCGTTGTTATTCGGAGGTAGTTCTGGAGAATGGTGCATCTCGAGTCGCAATCACCATATCTTCATTAGAAAGATAAATAATGACTTTACTACTACCCTTGCTTATACCTACTAGAATTTCCCCGAGTAATTTCACCGTGCTTTCTCATTAATTTCTGCAAAATGGTGCAGTTGCGCTTGAGCGCCCCTTACAACGATAATGAATATTTGGATGGCACAATCTTCAACGAAGCGAATTTGTTTTAATTAAAAATTAAAAGAATCTCGTGTTATTTAGATTAAAATACCCGTCTCCTCGCTGCAAGCGTGTCCGCATTTGAATAATTTCAACGTTTATGATAATCCACGCTGATACATCCGCGTATTTATCATTGCTGGAAATCGTTTACGCGTAGTTTATGAATTCTTGAAAACGAGTTACGCGCGAGAAGAGTGTTGCCGACTGCACGTGCACGGCCTTTGTTAATGAAGAAGGTAATCGGAGTCGCCCACGCAAAACAGATCGCGGGTGTTTCATCCTTTTTCGGTATAAACCCACGCGATCCGCCCTCGTTACGACCTTCCATACAAGTTGTATTACGACTATTTAAAAGAAGACAGCAAAAACTGAGTAATATTGAAACAGAGTTCCGTAATCCCAGATGAGCAAAAGCCGAAGACATAGTTCTACAGTGAGATTTATTTACTCTAGCAGGCTGCTACCCCCTGCCACGGTATTTTGCAGATTCATTGTTTATTTGAAGGTACCACGATGTTACCTCAGATTCTGCGATATTCATTCCTCACGAGTGTACGTAAATGTTATGGAAACAATCGTAAGAGAATCCATTATAAATTATTCTGTTGCGCGCTCCTTCTTCCCTGGTTCGCTATGATAAAAGCACAAAAGGAAGCATCAAGAGATCATATGGCGAATAACGCGGTAACTTGATGAATAGAGCAACCGAAAGGTCACAGGGTCGCCCTCCTCCGCATTGCTTATTATCCAGCGCCATGCATTTTCCGGTAGTCAAGCTCCTACTTCCTAGACTATCCAGAAAGGAATAGCCCGTAGATTACGTTGGATCGTTTCTCCCACACCTTATTACTAACGCAAAGGCGGTTCATCGCAGGCGTCATGATCGTGGATATTAATAAGACGAACGTGACGTCCTTGTCTGCTAATTATCGTGCTTATTAATGGATCCAATAAGAAAAAGGCACTTGTGCGCGCATATTATAAATGCTATCGGTTTCTCGTACCGATATTTAGTTTTCAGGCTCATTTGTAGGAGATGTATTTATTCCTTTCGACATATTCGTTACGCAAGCCGGCTCATTAGTCAAACCATAATTGAGATTATTAATTATCGCCGATGAAATTTGTCGAGGAATTTTACATCAAAGGGAATACTGGAAAATCAAACAGCAAGAAATTAATGACGATTATGCGGTTTTGATATTTCACGATATTAACCGAGAAATAATATACATACAGTGAAAGTGGCAAATTCTTTTTTCACGCGACCGCGAAGCTGTCGGAGTTCCGAAATGGATGGGCTTGACCGGCCAAGAGGTTACGGCATCGATCAGAGAAATGCGAGAAAAATGGTAGGAGAACGGAAGTAAAAATGTTTTTTTCGTTAACACCTATGTCACTGATAAAAATTTCATTGGCCCAAATGCATTTAGGTTTTCGTACCCACGAACAAGAAATTCCGTGCACTGCCTCTAAAAAGTTACAGTGAAGTTGATGTGGCAATCGGCCTCGTCACAGTAACATGTCGAAAAACATTTTCATTTGCGAAGCTCGTGTACAAAAATGAACATCAAAATTCTACGGTCCCTCCTGCTCGATTCTCCTTTATTTACAGCCACTAGCATACATGGCAAATTCCATGTCCGTCGTACCAGCCAGCTTCGCGCTTTTTGCCTCGAAAATACACCTTCCGGTATTTCCTATTACACTCGACTCACGGACATATTGCCAAATACATCGAGCTAAAGCTTCCCGGATATGTCGACGTTTTTGGAATAGTTAGGATGAGCAAAATGCAGTCGTTCCATTCGGTCGAACAATACGCGCAATTCTAGTATCGACGTGATGACACCGCACGCGAATTTCATCCTTTCTATTGTCTCCTGCTGTCTTTGAACAGATGCGATTACTCTTTCATGGACCGGGGTAAGTCGCACATATTACTAGAAAATTACCAGGCTACCAATGCGTTTTGCGAAAACAGTTCTAATTGCTCCGATTCTTCGCGAATCAACGGACTGTCGATCAACGAATAACTCACGTAAGCTGTATATGTAAATATCACGTGATTGCTTAATTGCTCCATTTTCGACTTCTCGTAGCCCGAACATTCCGATTTCTTGAAATTTTGTAAGTTTCTCGGGGCCCTCGAGGAAAGTTGTAAGACTGTTTTCTGTTTCCGCCAGGTCCTGAATTCTTAATATTCTTAAAAAAAATGAATTTTGTAAAAATTTTCCTTCAGAGTATATTTTTTTATGCAAACTACAAATTCTTCTATATCTTTTTTTAGGGCATAAGATCGCTAATTGTAAGTTCTCGTCTCGACAAAGTTTTAATATCTTCTATACAGTTCCCAAAATCTTTTGTAAAAAAAGAAATCGTGCAGTATTCGTAAAGTGACTTAAACAGCATGAAAAACTAAAAACTAGTAGAAATCGGAAACTGCTAGATACATCTCTCGACATGCTCTACGAACCAGCAAAGTTCCAGAAAAATCGTAATGGTCGGTTTAGCGTGGTTCTCTAGGTTAGTCGCTCGTTCGCTCGCTTCCTTCCTCCCTCCCTTCTGCACTCACCGTTCCTGAGTAATGGGCGCCAGGAGTGGTTGTTTCGGGCGCCGCGAATGCCGGGGTACCAGCCGGACCGGACAATAATTCTCCGGATGCCCTTAATTCGGCGCTCACGCCGAGATCGGCGATCTTGATGCGACCCTCGCTGTCGAGTAGAAGGTTGCTCGGCTTGATGTCTCTGTGCACTATTCTCTGGTAGTGTACTGCGTGGACCGAGAACAAACGAAAAACAAAATTAAAGGACACTGAAAAAACAACAGTGCGATTACACTCGAAATGTTCTTCGTGTACACAAGCCCGCACGTTTGTTACTTTACCTTGTGAAATTTATCCACCATATTTTCCGCCCACCTGGCCAACTCTTTACAGCGACCATTCTCCGGGGTTACGAGCTTTCGCGGTACCATTTTTCCTTCCTTTTGTGTTTTCATGCGCCCCTCTTCGAAACGTATCCGTCGTAGAGAGGAAAAGAATTCTCTTTCTTCTTGTTACGTATACGAAAAGACGGAACGTTGGATCGAAAGAATGTGAAAAACAGGAGGATGATCTGTACCGACGATACATCACGTCCGCGAGAAGCAATGTAGCAAAAGCCTTCTCCACCCCGCATCCTTCTCCATTAATTTCCAGACGCGTTACGCGTCGTCGCGAGACCAAGCGCGAAAATTACAGGAGCACTCCATTCCGCATAAATACTCCTTCAAAGAATTCTGTCTCCTCCGACAATAACGAAGGAGGGCAGCGCTATATTTATCCTGATTATAGAATTCTCTCGTCTCGCCCATCGACCTCGATACGGCACACTCTGGATGAGCATACGAAGACTACCGTACAACCAACGCGTACTACCCTCTTACGATATAACACGAGCCGAGGAGTGGCGGGGAATAAAACGAGGGAACCGAAACGAAAAAGAAAACGTAAGAAAAAGGACAGAAGCCCTGGTGTGCTCGTACTTACGATATTCCACGCCCATCACGACGTCACGAAAGTTTTTTCTCGCCGTGTCCTCGTCCAAGGGCTTGTCCGTGGGTATCTGAAGGACCTCACCCCTCTGCACCAATTCAAAGACGAGATAGAGATTGTCCTCGTCGGGATCGTCAAGGACCTCGACCAACTTAACGACGTTCGGATGGTCGAGCTTCTTCAGCAGCGCGATCTCCCTGTACACCTTGGCGAGTGGATTGGCAGCGCCCTTTTTGCCAGGAGCCATTCGCCCGAATATGCCCGCCTTCTTCATCAACTTCTTCTTACTCAAGATCTTCATCGCGTAATGGATACCGTCCTCCTCGTTATAGGCGAGCTTCACGATACCGTAAGAGCCCTTCAACGTAAGCGAAAGCGATTCGGTTAGGAGGTTTTATTGGATATAGGAACGTTTTCACGAGTGTCGCGCGAAATTGTAGGGAGCGCGGAAAACAGGTAACGTGCTCGTGCATTTTGCAAAAAGTGCATTTTGCAGTCGGCGTGATTGCATATGAAAGCAGGTGTGTCGATGAGTGTAGCGTGGCATGCGACGGTATTGGAGCCGGCTATAATTTTCCCGATTATAAATTTCTCCGTCGCGAGACTCCACCGGACGCGTAAAAATACGCTCGACCTTTTAACAGGTCGCTGACTAATTCGCGTAACCAGTCGCGCTCGCTCGTGTACGATGTGTCACAGCAATTAGACGATAGAACGTACACGGGACTACTTCTTAATTGCGGTCGCGCGATTCGCGAGCGAAGGAAGCTTTCGAGACTCTCGATGGTTTCTCGCGAATCGGAGCGGCAGAGAAGGAGGGTGATCGAGTGACGCGAAGCCAGGAAACTTTTCCGTTTTAATCTAATTAAAGAGACGTAGCAGACGTACTACGTGGCTCGGTCAAATCGACGACTTACAATTAGAAGCAGTCCGTTGACTCTACGGACCCACCCACACGTATCGTTTCATACAAACGAGCGAGCAAGAGTTCACGATCGATCTCAAGGCGTCGAAGAAGAACGAGCGAACGTGCAACGAATTGTCCTCGATAGTGCCATCGTACTTTTTCGTAGGACCGGCCGGACGTAAAAAGGCCAACCATTCTGCAGGCGTGAACAAAGGTCACTGGAGGAAAAAAAGTGATCGGGAGGGTCCCGTGGAAACGGTGAGAGGAGATACTACGTGTCCGGCGCACCGCGTGACTCCTTGGCCTTTTGTCGATAATAGGAGAGTGAAGAGTTGTGGAAAGTGAAGAAAGGGGTGTGAGGACGTGCGACCACCTCTCGTAAATCTACCGTCGCACCGTGTACCACCCCTTCCCGTTCTCCTCACTTAACTTTAATCATTCCATTAGCGCGAACACAATCGATTTATGGCACGAGAGACGAGTTCGACCGTCTCTTTCCCCGGATCTCCTTTGTCCGCTGAAAACACTCCACTATGAGCGATCGTAGATACATCTTTCTCTATTTGTATTAGAGAATCTCTTATTTGTATTTAATTATATCAGAATTGTCGACCAAGGGAAATACGGGGAAAGAGAATATTTACGAGCGAAGGTATTAATGAAAAGGGCATGTATCAACTGTGCAATTAAAATAGTAAAAAAACAAAGAGGTTACGGTACACTGCAGGACACCATTGTGGTCGAAATTTGCATTCACGGTACACGAAGTACGTTTAACAACGTCACGGAAAACAATGCAAACAGTGGGCGTGTAACGAACTGTGGGATAGAATGGAATCAAATGTGGCAACAATAGCCTCTACTATTTACGGAATATTCAGCACAAAGCTCTAACCAGGCAAATAATCGCATGCTTCTCGATTGGCCCATCGATCGAATTAAAAGATTCAAAGGTTACGGACCAATGGGAAGAGGAAGTTCAAAGAACTAGCGCAGCACATCGATAGCGATCTGCGAAAAAATGTAGAAGTTCGGCCATCTATTCGATCGGGATAGCGACCGAAGCTGTGGCCGATATCAGCAGGTGCAACGTGGTTATCGACAATTAGCTTTAATTGGCCCTGCTGTTAACTACCTCTTAACGAGCACGAGGGTCGACGAGAAATTTTCCGAAAACGATAACTGACCGCATCGATAAATAGACGCACAGTAACCAAGAAGCAATGCTCGAATAGCGAAAGCAGTAGTACAGAACAAAAGAAATTCCGGCGAATCCGATTAGCACAATTTGCATTTTCAATTGTCACGCGATAAAGAAATATTCGGCGCGATAAAAGAAAAGGTATATACAGCCAAGCGCATGGACACTATCGCATCACCGAACTATCGACGACAAGAGAAAGAATTAGCCAGAAGATCGTTCGCTCACCTGTCCAATATTGTCAAGCAATTTATACTGGTTGAGCTGAAGGGCTCCTTGCCTGTTGTCGATCGAAACCCTCCTACTCTCCCTGAGTGGCCTTCTCCGATTCCTTGGCGATCCCTGCGGGCTACCGTAGGGCGAGTAAGGGCAGTAAGGATAGATGGGCCTGCCACCGAGAGCGACAGAAGTTCCAGCGGCATCTCCGAGAAATTTCTGAGTAGGTCCGACCTCACCTGGCGAGGACAACTTCCTAACTGGCGTGCTGGCAGCCGACTCATCCGTCGCGACTCTACGATCGCTGATCTTGCCTAGTTCGGACGGCCCATCGATCTTCGAAGGATCTCTAAGAATCATTCTGAGATCGCAGGATTTATCGTTTGTCGTACCGGACACGTCCATTGAAAGTCTCTCGTTGTTCTCCTGCCTGGACATCTGCAGTGAGATCCTGCGATCGGTCAAATGGCTCTCGATGTCTCCTTGATCCTCCGACTGGGTAGACAACAGCTGATAAACCTTCACGGTCCTGGGTAACAATGTGGCATCCGAGTGAACAATATTTGATCTCGCTCTTGTAGGTGAACATCTTTCCAAATCCTCGTCCTCTTTTAATCGTGACTCGGCGAGGAGATGAGGCTCGAGCTTCGCTTCGAGGCTTGTATTTCTGTCGATCTCCCAAGATTTATCCACCGATGAGTTCTTCGCGGTGACGCAAGCCGTTATTTCGAGGGTCATTGTGGTTAACGCATCGACGCTCTGTTGAACAGACCTGCTCCCAGGGTTGCTGTCCCAGTTACTTCTACTGGTCGATCTGGGTGATATCGTAGCTGATGGCAAATCCATCCGAGACGGTCCAACCACCTTGGTAGGGCTGGTCCCATCGAAGGGTCCTCCTGGCACGCGAGCTGCCGACGGCTCGCCGGAAATCATGGCAGTACTTAGGTACTCCCTCGCGGGCCAACGTCCCTGGTCACCGTTCTCCGACAAGTTCGTGTGATTTGAAGGATGATCCCCAGGGAGGCAGCAGTCTGACGACACTTCTGACCGAAACGCGCACCAACGGACAAAGGTCAAGCATAAAAGTCACTCCTGAGAGAATTTTCTCGGGACGCTCTTTCGCTTTTTCCGATGGGAATTTCTTATCCTTCGCATTTTTCTTTTTTTATTTTGCCTCTATACTAGACTCGACATCTTGGCCGATGGGAGGGACCCGGTTAATTCTATTAATCACGACTCACGTGCATCACGTTCCCGTAGGTTCTCGTCAGCTTTATCGGGTGATTCTGCGCTTCTAGCTGGGGGAACGTACACGTTCACGATCACGATCTAGATCACGTGCACGACAGAATCAAGGGAAATCCTTGAGTATCCGACCGTGGAACCTAAGTTTCCACCGTGAAAATTTCGAGACGACGAGAAAGGAGATTTGTACGAAGGTATACACGTAGGTGAATCTGCTCTTACCGAGGTCTGGGGTATATGTCGTTTAAGGGCGAGCGTGAAAAATCCGACGTATCGCGGAATTCACTTTGGGGTCGCAGCGAGCGGCGTACCGGGAGGGTCCACCGCGTCACACAGGGCGATTTATCAACAACTTACTCACCAACACTAACGTTTTCCACGAGATGGCACAGCTCGTTGAGGCCCTCGCGGGCCGACCTCGCCGCAGATGGCGTTTCTTCCTTCACGACCTCCCTGACCTCCTCGATGTTCGGCATCTCGAGGCCGGAGCTCGAAAGCTTCCTCAGTTGATCCCCGCCGGGAGGCATCCTCTCGTTGCTTCCTGGCGCACCGATATTGAAACTCTCCTCACCGAGGCTCTCCTCGGCCCTACAGGCAGGTAGCTTCGAGATCAGCCTAGAGGACCTCCGCCTCTCCTTCAGGAGAGACGAGAGGTCCTGCTGAGCCTCGCCACCCGCTGACGAATTTCGCCTGTCTTCGTCGAAGGTTCCAAGAGTACTCGAGTACCCGCTACTCTCCCTTCGTGGCCTAACAAAAGTTGGCCCTCTACTTTTTAAAATCTCCCTCAGCGTGGGCAGACCTTCAGCTTCCTCCAGAAACAACGCGCTGTCCTTCCTAACCTCGAGAATCTCATCGTCCGGCAGATCATCTGGGCTGGACGGAATCCTAGGACTCTCACCGGGCGAGGATGCCTTCAAAGTACCTTGTCTGGAATCCTCGACCGACATTGCGGTCAACCTGATGGTCACCCGGCTCTCGTCCGTCTCCAGGCCCTTCGCATCGCGGCCCACCGGGCTGGTAGACTTGGCGAGAATCGTGTCAGACCTCATGTAGCCCTTGTCCAGGCTGGTCTCGTTGGTGTCCTGACGCATGAAGTATAGGTCGTGAAGGTTGGCGGTGCCCGGTGGTGATTGGCCCTGGTGCTCGTCCTTCTCCAGCACCACCAGTAGGTTCTTCCGCGGATCGTACTTCGAGATCGCCTCGGTGAGCTTGTTGGTGGAAGAACCAGGTGATTCCTCGTCCACAGCGCCGTGTCTGAAATGAGTAGAACGAATCCACGTGTAATTATTTCATGGATCGGATTAAGCATGCCACGAGGGTCTGGGTGATGAAGGTCGCTCAGTTTTTATGTCATGTGAAAAATGGAGACGTCTAAAGCTAAGGCCACACGAATACTATATGTTTGCTATGTATATTTAAAAAGTAAATAAGAATAGTACAAAATGTAGTTTTCAGGGTACTCGATTTAGCGAATATAAAGCTACAGTGAACATGGTGACCATAGTGTACGTAGCTGTGTGCGGCTTTAGTTTAAAAATGTACGTGTCCAGATGGAATCGACAGCGTCTACGACGCACCGGGCTAGCTACGCTACGGCAATAGTAATAATGGGTGTACCGTTTGCCGACGTAACGATTTAGCGTTATCATCCGCAGAATAATTTACGTATTACCACGGAGCGAATCGCGTGGAACCGGCAGGTACATTCGCGGAGCGAGACAGTAGTTTAAAGTACAGTGCATCACAGTATGACGCATACTCGCTCGTAAAGCGACGCAAAAAAAAGTGCACTCGGTACTAATGGGTTTTATCGAATGCATTACACGTGCGTCCATCGTCGAGAGAATTCATAAGTACTTTCTTAATCATCGTGAGGCTTGATCTCGCAACCTTTCACTCTTGACGAGATTCTTTTGTATACCACGATTGAACTTAAACTTTCTCTCTTAAAAAGCTTCGAAGGTTCTCCAATACTAGTCCCACGAGAGCGTCCATCGTCGAGGCTCACTCGTCTGTCAAATTCAGTCACTCGTTTGGACCGACACGAGTTCTCGTTGGTGTCTGGCGAACACATCACTCTCTACTCCAAATTGATGGAAAACCGATCGCCGTGAACAGCCTCGGAAAGCTGGTAACCGGCAATCATGTTCGTTCGCGAAAATCAACAACCGGTTATTCGAGCGTTCTCTATCCCGCGTTGCGTGGCTCGACGCCGTACGAAGGCATCGCGAGAGCCTAGACCTTGACGGCTCTCGATACGTTTCTCCGGTATTATCGAATACTTCCGCAAAACGTTTCTGGCCTCACCGCGAAATATTAATGCGCCACGCGAGCACCGTCAGTCGTGCCAAAAACCGCATCGTTCATCCTCGCAGTTCCTTGCGGCATTGCGACAAACTCCTGATCGATTCGTCCTCTCGCGAGAGCACGTAGACGTATCGGTAAGGTTACGCAGAGTGGCAAAAGACGCATGCCAAGAGAGTGGGCAAGTTTTGCGAAGGGATTCGAAGTCGCAGAAAGCGCGCAAGTTGGCTCTGCAATGCGGTGAGCGTTCGTTAGCGCGATCTCTTAATCGTACAGAATTTGGAAGGTGCCAGCCAAACGCGAGTTTAACTGAAGATCGAACTACCACCGTCTGGCACGAAGCTCTCTGCAACTTTCCTCGTGATAAGTATCCTGCGTTCCCTCACCGTTCTGTCAGTTCTCTCGCTTCGCGAAGTTCGAGACAACTACGATAAAATGGAGAATTAATTATGACGAACGAGGCCCACCGATTCTCGTGACTCGCGAGTTGACACTGACGGATCGCCAGATTCTTTTGGAGGTCGAAGCGTGCACGTTTAGCATGGGCGCGCACCCTCGCAGAAATTGCCTTCATTGCCAGAAATGCTTCCACGAGGAATCGATGAAGAAACGAAAGGCGCCCTTAGCCGTGACTTCACCCTCGAAGTTTATCGCGAACCTGAGGATCGCCTTGCGCGGCACGCGACCAAATCATTGAATGGGGGTATGGCGCTGTACGTTTATAAATAGACACTTAGGAAACGCCACCCCGATGAAGATGTCTCTCTTTCCGCGGAAGGATAAACGAGCGAACGATCTGTCCGACGAGAGTGGGCGTAATGAAGCCGCTAGTCGCTCGAGGACTAATAAAATGTCGGTAAGTCGAAAACCGAGCGGTCGCAGTGGGGTGAGAGAATTAGCAGCGGTTGTCCGTTCATGAATAAACAAATTGTTCTTAGCTTGACGAGCGCAAGCGTAGGCGGAGAAAAGGCGAAGGAACGGAGCTAGTAAATGCTGAAATAATGGCTTCCAAGAAGACGACTCAAATGAGATATTAATTAACGAGTTAACGTAGTCTTTAGAAAATAGTCGGATGAGACAGACAGCCCGTCAGCGAGAAATTTCTAACTGAAATGGCGACGAGAAGAGGAAAATTCGATAGCCAATTAATTTGCGGACGTCGACAGATTTTGAACGGACGTCGTAAAGGTGGACGAATTCAAGAACGGAAACGAGTACCTAGTTGAAATTAATCTACCGACATTGGTATCGAAATCCGATCGATATAAGGTGTTAAATGCAAGAATTCGTGTCGTAAAAGTTTGATGACTCGCGCCGTTCGTTCCACTCGTTCTTGCTTTTTGTGCAACCGTGGCGTTTCAAAGCCCACTTCCCAGAACTTCCGTTCCATGCTATAGCGAAAGCGTTCATTTATGGAAAATGCTAGGATTTTCGTGGAAAGTTACTCCGCAACTGCAATCCACATTTGCATTCTTTACCTTTTCCACCGCGCGTTTTCTCGCCCTAAGAGACGTAATTTTCAACACTTTATCCCTAATTGACCGCGCGAGAAAGACTTTTCTCAAAATGTTAATCCTTCGGAAAATTTCAAAATCCTCCGTTCGTGGTGGGGAGGCCGAGTTCGAAAAGTCGTACTTTACGCACGAACTCCGATGGACCGAAGCAGAAACGAGGAACATTACGTATGGCGGTGAACATCGTTCTAGGGAGCAGTTTCCATCCGTTTCGAAAAGTTTCGGACCACGTTGGATTTCTGGGATGCACACAGCTCATTAAACAACGAAATGCTCCGACGACAGAGAGCGTATAAACGTGCTGGTTCGCGAGTAAGATGGGCCTATTTGCAATTTAGATTGCCAAGCGACTGGGGTATCGGTGAAAATATGAAATTTAGATTTGAGAGAGGAGCCACTGTCGAGAACGCTCGTGACCTCGGATTTGAGAGACGAGCGAAAGATATGGGGAAGGAAGCGAGAAAGGAAGGAAAGGTGAACAAATAAGGAGAGACGTGCGGAGGCGGAAGGATGAAAGAACGAGTGGTGCAAGAACTACAAAGATAAAACGAGAGAAAAGAGAAATAAGGAAGGTAGCTGAGGCACGTGCCGCGTAAGATAAGTAAGAGCGTATACCTCGCGCGAATGTATATCACGTACGCGCGAATAAGTGCTCGCGTGAAAATGGAACACCAGCGTGCAACGAAGAAATTGGGAAAGGGCAGAACGCTAAGCTAGTAGGTGGAAGGAGAAAGAGCAAGGTATAAGCGAAATACACTTTGGCGAATCTTATTCCCTGCGATAAATTGGGTTTCGATAATTCACTCGCACGAGTACGGCGAGATCATTTCACCCAACGGCTAGGAACTTCCAATATAAGCGAGGAATTCTAGAGATTCGCGCGAACCCACGGAAATTCGAATGAACAGAATTTTATACTTAACACGAGGTGAATGCTAGGGTGTGCGTAAAAAACTTAAACGAAAAATGTCTCTTAAAAAACGCGTCTGTCATTCCTCTGGGTAAGAACCTTTTTGGATAACCGTTTATGAAGAAAATCTCGAAGGTTGCGTCACGCGTTCTCGTTGGTCCGCACGTCGCGTTGCTCGCAAAAGAGTTAGCTGCAATTTAGTTCGGACCGATAGGCGCTGGTCCCGCGAATCAACTGTTCCCCAGGCGCGCAAAGTAGGCCAATGAATACGAGACGAGGCTAGTGAGATTCTCGAGAGTGGGATGGGACGCTCGTTCGTAGCCTCGACTGATCTGAAGAAGTCCCGCCGGAGTTGCGGAAGCTTCTACGGAATCGTCCTGTGAATGGTGCCAAATTGAAATGCTCTTTTAAGCTAATCTGGAGAATAAAATATCGAAAAGACCATCGACGATCGAAGGAGAAGCGCGAATAGAAAATGTTTGACAATCCGAATATTAGCACCCTCGTCTTTTCCTCTTACCAAACGATTTACTCTCCGTGTCGACTGTCCAGAGGCATGCTCTACCAAAGGTAGCGTAATCTTGCGGTAGCCTCAGTTCTTAGGATACAAGGGTGAACCAATATATTCCGATCGTGGCGTTGAACAAACTTCCTGCTTTCTGCACGATTATAGTGGACTAACATTTGCTTAGGCACTCGAGCGCAATGATTACGTTTACACAGATACTGGAGGTACCTACGCGAACCGCACGCGTTGAGTTAATCCGTACGAGCGCAGTCTCAATTAGCGGGAGCTCGCATTAATATCGTTGCGGTTTAACGTCTCGCGTTAATATTAATGAATTCGACTGATAAATTCAGTTCGTCTTTATCCCCGTTGCAGGCAATGGACCGCGCAAAGTTCATCACTTGCTCGTTACTCGCAATTCTCTTGAATTAATAGCAGGAGGTAAAAGAGTGTCTCGATCGCGTGTTAGTCGTGGAATTTTTTGCCTTTCTCGATTGATCCCTTCCTCCTGCGCGTGCTCTTCATTCTGCTGCGAACGACCACGAAAGCAACGCTTGCGTGTCCTTTTGCAGACGGTCAAGGCGGATAATCGCAGTCAGGTGGACAGAAAAAGAAATTGCGAAGCGACACGACGATTAACTTGCCGCGCGATCGACAAGAAACTCGACCGGTTGGAGAAACGTCATTCTGGCACGGCACATGCCACTCTCAATGATTTGTCTTACGGCTAGGCTTGCCAACTCTTCGGTTTTGCGTTCATTAGTCCACTCACCTACGAGTAATCAGTCAATTCGAAAATACAAATGAAATGATTTTGCAAACATTTTAGCGCACCATTTTATCTACACGTTTCGCTAAACGCTGCCTAAACAGAAAAGTTGGCAACTCTGGTTGCAACCCGCCACAAACATTCGCTGCTGCCGACCAACGGAACAGCCTCGTAGCACACGTGAAAGCTCGTTTGTCGCGAGGAAGATAAAAATAATACGGCATGAGTTGCAATGAAAAACCTCACGTGCGTGAACGCAGTTATGCAAAATCGCCCGCCACGTGCAAAACCGGACGAGGAAACTGAGAGGAAGAAACTCTTGTCCCACCGTCCGGCACGTGTAACGTTTATTGCGACTTTTCATTTGAAAATTACAGAACGGAAGAAACGCGCAGTGGAAAACCGGATTCAGTAGATTTGTAATTAATCGTGCGAGCCTTACCAACGGAGGTTCGTTTAGAACATAATGCAATACGTGCATAATGCACGTACTTTAAATTTTCGCACAAATCCATCGACGGTAATTCGAGAGAACGATTAGTTTGTCCCTCGTAAAAACACTTGCCTGGCACTATTTTCAATTAAGCATGGACATCTTCGATTAATCGATAATGCCTGAACTCCGTCTCGGGGACAATGAGCATAGTAGACTGAATCGGTCGTGAGCATAAATCACTACATAAATAATTTGCCTAACTAATGGTACAGGCTGACTGTGCACATGCACAGCGAGAGACTAAGAGCACGACACGAATCTGCACGCGACAAGTTTCCACGCATTTTTTTCTCAATTCTTACCTCACCCGTACGTGTAACTTTCGTTACTACCCTATGTAAAGTGTGCCTGGTTAGGTTCCGAAAACATGTTCCTCAAATATGTAGCGTACGAATCACGACTATGAAAAGTTCCTCTGCCGTACCTTCACCGCTTGTCGACGAATAGAAAGTGTGCATCGTCCGAAGACACCCACTTTACTTCAATATAAATTACACGAATGTATTTAATGAAAATTCATTCGCAAAGGCTACTTGCAAGCATCCTGGGCTGTCCGCAAGAGCCACACAACGATTCATAGTTCTTCTCATATGTTCCTGAAAATATCCGCGCACGTAGTTACCCAAAACAGTACACATGGACTGGGTAGTAGAGGGGCGTAATTAAACACCCCGTTTCAAAGGGACAGACAAATTCAACAGGATAAAAAAGCGAAAAACTTTGTGGCGTCTCAGTTTCTTTCTCTCGTTATGTTCTGACCCGTGGGCTTGCTAGGCACTTATTCCATCCGTTATCATTTAGGGAGCCCATCTCTGTTAGGGTTACTGGGGCAAGGGGGAATAATATTGATCTGCCCTACTGCAGAATCAAGATACATAGAAGCTCGTTTAGGTTTCAGATTGCAAAGTTTATCAGATTGCAAATATCTTACCATCGCAGATTATGGACCCTAACTCCAGTGCGACCTTCAAATCTAAACTATTCGATATGCTTATGGGCCAATATATGTTGGCGAAGTTGTAGATTTGTAGAGAGCATGGTCTTTTCTTTCCTTCTTTCTAGGTTAAATAAAATTTGTTATATCGTAGGTTATTACCTAATTGAGTTTGCGTCCCAGAAGTCAGCTTGACTAAGAGCAAATGAAAAAATTCTATTCTACTATCTTGAAAATCGTAAACCTAAGAAGTAACTAGGGGGCAAGCCCCCTGCGCTTTCGCTTCGCTCAAGCGCCAACCCCCTCAAGATCGCCTTTGCTCGCGCTTCGCGCTCGCCTTAACGGGTGCAGAAAAGCTTCGCTTTTCTGCAATAGGCACGACCGCGGCACTCGCGCTTCGCGCTCGCCCACGAATTTCAAAAGGTTTCAAAATTGTGGAAAATTCAAGTATTGAGATATTAAACTATGCTACAGAGTCCTCTGCGCTTTCGCTTCGCTCAAGCGCCATACCCCCCCAAGTCGTCGGGTGCTCGCGCTTCGCGCTCGCCCACGAAATGCAGCATTTCTGCAATAGGCCCAAGTGATCAAAACCGGACAATTAAATGCATCCGAACCAAAATTTGACATGTACATAGAGTATATACACCTTTGCTGCGGTGAAACTTTATGCATGGTTATCTTCAACTATTCAGAAATTGCGACAAATTGAAATCTTTAATCCAGTATTCCGGCGAAACGCTTGCGCGGATTCAAAAAAAATTGCAATGTAGTTTAAAAAAAATATACCCATTTGGTGCCACGAAACTTTATGGTAATTTTCAACCGTCTCGAAATTATGGGATTTTCAAACTATAATTATAAAATAGTGAATTAAAGATTTGAAACTGGCACCATTTCGAAATGGTTGAAGATGCCCATACACAATGTTTCGTGGCACCAAATGGGTATATACTTGATGTACATGCCAAATTTTGTCCGAATCCGTTCAGCCGTTTCAAGATGACCATGCATATTGCCGCCATTTTGTAACGGTTCGAGATGGCGATACACAAAGTTTCGTGGCACCAAATAGGTATATACTCGATGTACATGCCAAATTTTGTCCGAATCCGTTCAGTCATTTCGCCGGAATAATGGACTAAAGATTTGAATTAGTCGCCATTTTTGATTCGGCCAATCAAAAAATTTGAAAATTTCCAGTAATTGTCATTGCGTACGTGTACATGAACGTGTAAAATTTTATCGGGATCCATTGAATAGTACCAAAGATACGAATTTTTCAATATTTGAACTTCCCGCCATTTTGTACCGGTTCAAGATGGCGGCTCACAAACCTTATTGTCAACTCACAGTAGTGTACTTGATTTTTGTGCCAAATTTCATCCCGATCGGTTCAGCCGTTTTCCCGAAATCGAGGATATACACGGACACACACACACACACACACACACACACACACACACACACACACACATACACACACATACATACACACATACATACGAACGGTTTTCAGGATGGCGATTGCATAAGTCACTCCCTTTACGGTCGTGCCTAAAAAGAAGGAAAAGGGTGAAAAAAGTGTGATACACAGAGGTCGCTGTATATGTAACTACCCTCATTTTAGACACTCGCACGCATTTATCAATATTCCAGGAACGTACGCAGTGAAGTAGAAGGGCGCTCCCTACGAGGGGATGCAATATGCATTTGGATGCAGCGTCACGCAATGAGCAAATATTTTGAGCGCGGTCGCGTCGTTATGAATATGCGAGTAGTCTCGTATATTTGTTTACGAGCGAAAAAAGGGTGAACGTGTGGGTGGCCGGATGAAGCAAAGCTCGCGCCGATAAACATTGTGTCACGAAAATGAGAAAATGCGTGGGTAACTGTGGTGTTCGTTAAACCAACTTCACGTGGCGTAATGAAATGAAAAAATTTTCACAAAAAGGAAATTGAGAAAGAGTAGCGAAGCTGTAATTTTCATCCTGGTCTTGTTTCATCCTGGAAAAACATTATTTTTCAATGACAGCGTGATATCGCCGACGGACCAGTCCCCAGAGAAAATAAGCAATATGCATGCACCCAGCTTCGTTCAATTAGGTTAACGTTAATTAGCGGCGTGCTACCGCAGCGTGAAATTATCGGCGCGTAGATTAATCCCGGAAGGACGTCTGTATTTGAACTACGAGATGATGATAGTCGTCTGCGTCCTTCGTAGTTGCTGCAAACATCCTGCTGCTCCTGTCGCATCGCATTGCGATCCCTTGGACAATCTGCAGGAATGGCAGATTCGATGCGAACTTTTTTAATTCGTAATACGACGCAGGCAGGACTAAATTAAACGCCATATTTACAAATAATCAAAAAAAACGTAAGTAGGTCGAATTATTTAGTATCTTTTATCAGTCGATTAATCTACGTTAATTCGATTGTAGATACGAATGCAGATTTATGTTGCGTACGCGTAATTGTGAAAAGTATAAAACGGACGTAAAACGTCTTGATATTCCAAGGTATGCCGTGCAACCTGTCCCATTACTCACCGGATACATTGGCAGTGCAACAAGTCGCGATGGGCGAACAATGACAGGGCACGTAACGCATAATTACTCGCTGGATTACGAATGTCATCGTCCGTCGGCTCGATGCAGATGCTTGCCGACGGGAAAGAAAAAAAATTGCCTCAGCCTGAAGAGCGTGTCGGAGTTTATCGATCGTAGCTGCCACGGTGGATAACGGACGACACGTAAGAACAGCTTAATTATTGAGACTCGACAATAAATGCCTGCGAAACCTGAGGAACAAACAAAGGACAAATGTCTGCAAAGTACTGACATTGCGAATTCACGAGATACTTAAAATATGAATGTAATAAAAATTTCTGGAATACTTAAGGAAAAAGAGAACATTTTACAAACAGAATCTTCAAGTTCCGCGTAACTGTTTCTGCTGCAACGAGAATTACGATTGCTCGAAGGTTCCGAGGCCCTTAGTAAGAAGTGGAAACGAAGGAAAGAGAATTCGTGAAGGAAGACGTCGTAGAATAACGAGGTCACCTCATATATTCTTTTTTACGGCGACTCATGAAAAAATGCAAATACGATGTTTTACTGCAAATAACCTCGTTCGCTCACTGGACCGTAACCTGGATGATACCAATCGACCGGCGCGCGGCGGCGCAGTCGTAAATTATAATAGCGCACGTGCACACTAAAGATAAATAAATTGTAAAATGCGTCGTAGACGACGAGAAAATTCCGGAAATGGCTTCTCTCGACGAGCCAGCGTAAAATGTAAGTACTCGGAAGTGAGAAATGCCCAAATCGCTGACAACGAGAACATCATACTTTTGATACGCGCGAGAAATGGAACACCCACGAAGCTTGTCCGAATAGATTCATTTTCGTCGAGATGCATCTAAGAGAACGAGAATATTTAAGCGATTCTTCCCATATACCATCGCAATAATAACGTGAGCAAGAAACGGCTCCCGGAAGTATTGCGTCTCTGGAGTAGCAAGAAATGACGTTGAAATCCTGCCCGTTAGTGCGAACGCGGTACTCGGAAGCTTCTAATTATCCTTGGACAGTAGTTCCGGAGTTGACGTGGGCGCATGCACACCCAGGCGGACCAAAAGCTCCAGGGGTCATCGTTTCGACGAAAGCACAGTTCCTGTGGGCGCGCGCACTCGACAGGGCCGTCTGTTTTTCTCTTAACCGGCTTGCACTCGTGAGGAATATTCCATGCCGGGGCGCGCGCCAAGGTGATTACTCGAAACGCGAGATCGAAACGGGCAAATGGAGGCATAGAGAAAATAGCCGGTGAATGTAAAAATAAGGCAAAGAAGAGAAACGGCAATGGGGAGGAAATGGAAGACGCGTGAGACGAGGAGAGAAAAATAAATGGAGAGAAGGAGAGAGGTTGAGAGAAACATTCGAAACGGATCGCACTGGCGCGCCCGGCAATGAAGCAATTTGGAGATATTTACTCTTTTCGACGAGCTGCGCACGCTTCATGAAATAATATTTACGCGGTAGCTTATTCGTTAAACGATCTGGAAATTTGAAAATTCATCGCACTCCGACGCGCTTTTGACTTTCCTGTACTGGTGCGACGATACGAGCGGAAAGAGAACGGGCTCCGCTTCAACCTGCCAACGATGGGACCGATAGAGCGCTTATTCGCCACAGTGCGCGGTGGTGTGACGGCTCGAATTTTCGAACGATCGCGCGCTAAATTTACGAGCGCGCGAGAGCCGCCGAAAGAGGAGTACGGACGAAAAACCCATTTGATCGTATCTCTGGCCGGGTGGGTATCAGCGGGCGATAAATTTCAATGGGCTTCAAGTTGGCGCGCAATGCTCCGCTATTATTGCAACCGTCCGTGCTTCACGGTTTTTCCATCGTAGATATATCCAGGCGAAATTTTCCAAGACAACGTTCCACCTTTGAACGGAAATTGAGAAAATGCAGCCCGTGAAACATATTTTGCCACGGGTTTAATACTCGTGGAATGAATGGAAAGGAAAAAAAAGTTCTAAATTGATGCAACTCGCATTGGCAGAGTTAGCTGCATTTACGCATTAAACCGAACATTATCCTCCACGTGAATAATGATAGACACTCGCGGCAAAAAGTCGAGATGCAAGAACGTTAGGAGTCACAAGCATCAACGTGTCATTTTCTGCGATAATTTCGCGATAAATCCCGAGAGGAACAAGAAGCATCTATTATCAACGTAAATTTATTATTCGACTTTGACTGTAGATATGAATTGCGTAGGAGATTTCTTGCGCGGGCAGCTTAGTGAACTCGGTACGTTTCGAAGAATTCACAGTAAGAGATAACCACAAAAAAAATGCATAATATATCTGTAAAATCGCCTTGTGAAAACTCGCGGATCGTTCGTTAAAGTTTTTGTCACGTGAGGTTTCTTGCAGTCCGCGCTCTAGAAAATTCTTTCAACGATGGAACCTCAAGATAAAGAAAAATAAAAGATTTCTGTGGACCATCGAAAGGTTATAGAAGTTCGTTACGCCTGGACGCTTCTCCAATGCTTGCGAAAAAATATTTTTACCTTCGAAAGACGGCTGGAAAATGTGGCAAAAACCTTGCCGTCCCTTGGTGCATCGTAAAAAGACGATACCGTGAGGGACGCTACGCGTTACTGTCGTCGACAATAAATTTCTTCACGAAACGCTTTCGGAAATCGAGTCCTCCTTGTGTCGAATCTAGGAACTTCTCGAGCTCCTAAGCGACGAGAGCACGGAGCAAACGGGGTCCCAGTGGGACTGCGGCATCGGACGTTTTATGGACGCACATAAATTCTCGCTTCTACGTGGGATCGTCACGAGACGAAGTACGACAGCGCAACGAAAGGAAAGAAAATGGTCATGACGGAGAATGGATCTGCGATGTCTCGACCAGAAATTCCTTTTCCATACCTACACCTTTTTTCGAAGTGGATGCACGCGATATTGTCCTTACGCGGTACGGTTGCAACAATTCTCATGGGATTTTACGACACGAACGATGAAAAGAAAAACTGAAAGAAATTCACCTGCACCCTTCCAGATTTCGTAAATGATTCCAACGCAAATTCATTTTCACGCCGCATCGCTTTTAAATAGGTGCGATTCTCTACATATTCAGCCTTGATGTCACCGCTAGCAACTCCCCATTAATGCAACACATCTGCAACGAATTAGCTCTCGGCGTCGAAGTTTTTCCAATTAAGACATTACGTAGAATAACCTCGCCGGTTCTCTCGATGGAAACATTCACTCGATAACTTAAATTCTAAATTGATATTCTGATTCAGCGTTTCAGTATCTTTTATGGCGTCTAAAGTCCATCATCCATTAGGTCCGCACCGCGCTCCGAAACTGACCTAATGGACGGTGGAGTTAAACATGCACATGCGGGCAGTACAAAAGAGAGGAACGCATTTCGTTTGATTTCGTTTGCATCGTTCGACCGAAAATTTCGCCTCCTTTATCCGGCACGAAAAGGTTCATTTGGATCGTTTCTTTTGTTCGGTGGAACGAAAACGATGGAAAAGAAATGAGAAAAAATGGAAAAAGCTTCGCAAAACTTCTATTAACGCGCGCTTGGGGGATTTCAAAGCGTGGTCAGCTAATCAAGTGCGACTCGGAGAGACCGCTGGCTAATAAGCTGCGATGCGTGAAGAGCGAACGCGGCCATGTGTAATTAGTTAATGGCTTCGCAGCGTGACATTTAAAATTTTGTAGGTGTGACGCCTACACAAAATCCTCGCAGTTCCCCAAAGTGGCCATCCCGGCGCCAATAGTAAAATGCTATTGTCGCCTCCCTGAATCCAATAAACTCTAAATCCAATAACCTCTGATTTCCGTTAATTATAATTATCCGCTATCCCGAGTCCCGATGCTGATAGTATTCCACGTATCCTTATATTCTCAATAAAGACAAAAGAACGAAATAACATAGGTACATCATTATTATGCACTAAATACCACGTGCTCACCATTTAGTCGTAGAATAATTGTCTATAATATTACTTCTGAGAAGATCATTTCAATGTTTACTAATTATTAATGTACAACGATCTGCACAAGATGAAATTTCATTGTTCTCAATTTTCAAGGACAAACACTATTCTTAGTAAACCTGGTACGAATTACAAATCGATTCACAAAGAACACAGGAGATTCGAGAGAGTCGATGGTAAATTGATGTATTAATTAGATTATAAATAGTCGGTTTGAAAAACTCAATCGACGTTGGTACATCGTCTGCAAAGTATCCTTTTCCTTTTTTATTTTCTTGCCAGGCAGTGGCCCAACCTGGAAGAAACGGTAAAGTACGAAAGCCATCGGCGATGCTTCCGATCCGACTTCTCCTTCCTGCCCTTTCGCTCGCCCACAGAAAAGGATACTTCCCTTCCGGCGATGCTGATTTAATTCCCGTTTCTCTAGTACCGGTGAACTCTCTTACGAAAGGAAGGAAGGATAGAACGAAAGAAGAGCAAAAACGGGGGTGCCTGCGCGAGTTCGGCTTTTCATCGAGTCTACCGGAAAAGTTTACTCCTTATTGATGCGCAGATTCAGTGAACGTACTGCAATACCACCGTCTGTTACATTCAATTTTCCTTAGTTTTTATACCCAATCAAAACATACTAAAACAAATTTTCTCTTTCAAGCTCTGCATCGGATTCCTCGAGAAATCTATTGGAGGAGTAATTTATCGCTTTTACCTTCACCGATTTGCCCCGTATACAGGATGTCTCGTGCCCGATGTGAAATTAAGCGTCTTCGTGTATTCTCCAATAAGATTTCCCAGCACAAAGTTCGAATTAAGATCAGTTCGATGCTGTTAACTTTCAGTCACATGCAAGATGAATCCCGGATCAGTCTTCCACTTATTGAAATAACACCTTGGGTAATGATTAAAGCTCTTCTTCCTTCTCACCGTTGCATCCGCCGCACTTGACTTACTAATCAGGCCAAAGTAGCGTTTCGATTCAGTCGAATTCTCGGATCGAGCGTTCAAGTGCCTCCTTAGGGAACTCGCCAAGTCAAGATGAGTCCCTCGATAGAAATATCCAACTTCTTGGTACCTTTTTCTCCCTTTACTTTCTGTTCTACTTTCGCATTTCTACTTCTCAACGCACTGATCCTAAACCGACAATGAAACCCGCACGTAGAAGTTTTCCGCGAGTATCATTAATTTCCAATTCCTCTCACCATGGTTGTACGTTGTTCAAAACGCGCACTATCCGCAGTAAATGTCACAACTGACTAAACAACTATGATGACGAAAGCTCAGATGTCACACGAGGCCGCCGCCTGGTTTCAATCAGCGTCAATATCCTCGGGACGCCAGGTGGATACGATCAACGGTGACAAAAGTGGCGTAGGCCGATAACTGCTTTGCCACTTTCGGATCGTTTAACACGATCATGGCCCACACCTGCGGCCCTCTTTACCTCGATACGTTGCTGTCAAAAGTTTCAAAAGCAAACGTACAAAACTCACAGCAGTCTCTCCAAGAGTCACGAATTTTCAACGACCATAATCGTTACTAATAATTTGTCACTCGCTTACCCTCCTGGTGACGCGAAGGAAGGCGTGCCTTAAGACCTTAAGAATGCACAAGTCCCATGTAGCTTTGGGCTGACGCTAAATGTCAGGTACACATAACTCTCCGATGCACTTGACGTCCAGGCCTCACTCTCGGATAAAATCCAATCTACCCCCGAAATTTCTTAAGCTCGTAGTCGGAGAACTGTCGCGTGATGGGCGCAACAAGCGCGATGATATCCACGACTGCACACTCTCACCCGATAAAAATCCTTTTTCTTAAACTTCACGTCCACGACAAATTAACGTGTCAGGAGTCGAGATTTAACCAATATGCGAATGCGCGAGAATTTTTTTCGCCCGAACTCTGAACTCTAAAAGATCGAAAACAGCACACGCATCTCCGTCTCTCGCACTTTCGAACGCGCGCAAACCTACGAGTCTCGCACGTCCGGGCTTTGCTTCCGGCTCGCGGTAATCCCCGAGACAGACTCAGCCGCGAATGCTCTCCGGCTCTCGACTACATACGTGTGGAGTTTGAACTGGCCGCGTGCTCGTCCCACCACCTCCAATCGGCGCCTCCCCGCCGACGCCAACGCGCCCGTCACGCAGCGGGATTGTGCAGTGGACGGCTGAAGAGCGCCCAGATCCTCCGCCTCGTGGAGATTTCGAATTGCGTAATGTGCGAGGAGGAAGGAGGACCGGATGAATGAACCTCCGTTCACGGTCGTCTCAGCCGCGGTCGATGCGATCCAAAGGAATTTAAGAGCGAGGAGACAGAGAGAGCCTCCTTTCGACTTCGACGAGAGACGCTCCGAAGCGCGACGACGTGAAAGTGTTGGCGGCACGTGAATACATAATGCCTCGAAACCTGTCCTATATTTGATCGCATTACGGTCGATCGAATTTCGCCGTTTCGAAATTTCCGAATTAAACGGGAGCTCCGTCGAAGGACAATTTTCAAAATTCCCCTTACACACGTGACATATTTTATCATTTGACCGTTAACCTTTTTGCAGATTGGAATCAAGTGTCAGGGCGCTTGACACGATGATTCTTGATCGGCAAAGGTTTTTGAAGATTCAGCGGCTACCTCGTGTTACGTAACCGTAAAGGAAAAAGATGAACGAACGATCGAGCACCCGTCTCGTGGCAGTTTCTCACGCCAAGGGGACAAAGAGTTGCCTTTCTGTCTCGCCTATTAAAGTCTTCCGACCCATCCGGGGCCTTTGTGTCGGAACTTTTGAAGAGCAATATTCGAAGCGGGTCGAAATCGCGGGTCCGATCATCGATTGACCGTGCATCGTAGCGTGAACTTTCGCGTAGTAAAAGTTAGGGATATATTTCGGGTTACGGAACGGAGGATAAAGGTCGAGAAAATCAGGGTCGCCCGATTGACCTCTTCCGCAAAGCGTCCAGCGAATCGAATATCGCAGCCTCGACTTTTTATGAAAAAAGCTGCGAGCTACCTTAAGCCACTTAAGCTTGTCATTGTACTCCACAACATCACTCACTCCTCGGATAGATATCGACACGAATTCATTGACAATCGGATCGTCATTCGCGCTAGATTAATTCGTCGTCAGAGTCTACACGGTAGCTTGATTTTACCGCGTGACAGAAGATCGTTGATGTCACACGAGGATATCCACTGGCCTCGATCTTAACCCAAAACATTTCGAAGGACGAAGGTTGACCTTACCATTGCGGATGCACCCTCCGATACAGAAACATTCGGGTGTAATATCGATCAGAAGTGCAACGTACCCCGTCTACGAGCCGCCATCCAGGAATCTCGAATTGCATAACGACGCGGAAGAGGACTGGTACGAATGTAAATCGGTACCCGTAGATATTCCATAGCCAGTCAACGGTAAAGAGAATGGGAGCTCGATGAGCGCGCTAGTAGTCTACGCCGAGTGTCTTCCGCGAAGCTCACCGAATAAGAATTACGCTCTCTCTCTCTCGAGACAGGATGAATAGCGGTATTTTTATCTCACCTTCGACATTTACTCCCGAGAGCTCGCAGATTTTGAGAGTTCGCACACACGCGTTTTTCATTTTCTCCGAGAATTCGCGACTTATTGCGAAATATATTCGTCGGCTAATAATTTATGCGACGAGGATCGCCAGACAGAAGTGACTTATCGCAGTCGATCCTTGCCAGATAAGTTTTGGAAGATGGCGAAAAGTGCGAGCGATAAGTGAGAATATTTCTCTACCTCGCGGAGGACTTAAAAAATAATCGGGAGCGCGAGACCTCGCTCTTCGCTCCAACGCACTATGGGCATAAAGTCGTTTTTTGTGCCAAAAGTCGTTCGACGGCTGAATTCTAAATCGATTGCAATGAAATTAGTCTTCAAATACGCGTTATTTATTGCACTATAGCAGAAACTTGCACTTTTTTTGATATTGCAATTTGTTAATTAATACAAAATCGACATTGTTCTAACCTTTGGGTAATCATTTTTTGGTTAGAATGTTCATAATTCCTTCAACCTTGATATACAAGGGTTTTCGTGTTCGCTGATTACGAAACCGTGACACAAATTTGAAAATTCAAAATGGCGTAGCACGTGTTTGCCACTTTAGAAGCGGATAACAAGCGACGTGGATAGCACATCTTTCCAGCTGAAGAGGTTAACAACCTGTAATATCAAAAAAAGTGCATGTCTTCGCTATAGTACAATAAATAACGCGTATTTTAAGACTAATTTCATCGCAATCGGTTCAAAATTCAGCCGCCGAACGACTTTTCGCATTAAAAAAACGACTTTATGCCTACAGTGCAACGGCGCAATTGTCAAGCGCAGGTACTACTTACACGCAGCGCGACGTTAAATGGCCACGTCAAGTTTTAGGGTCGCAAGCTCGAGATTTATCTCGACGTCCTTGCTACCGAGTGGAAGTAATTTCGGTCGGACCTACCTCTCGGAAGGGATTCCGTCGTGCTCAAGGACCATCCGGGCCGGAGCCAAGAAGGGAAAGGGTGTGACGAGAAAGGTGGGCCATGGCAAGAGAAAGAGAGTGAGGGTGGTGGCGTGGTAGTTTTTAAGAAATAAAAGTTCGCGGCCTCGCCCACTTTGGCAAAATGCCATCCAGCTCCTCTTCTTCCTCCTCCTCCTCCTCCGCCTTCTCAAGCGACCTCCGAAAGACGTCAGGTACAGCGTCCTCCCTGCTGCTATCTCATTGTGAGCCTCTCGTCGTCTGCGAACGCTCCGCGATGCCGTTGGCATTCTTTTAAACGTTGCTCCCTACGAGCCGTTACAACGAGCAAGAAGCGCGTCATAATTACACAATTAGTACTTTCCAAGTGGTGTAATTTCGTATCGCTCTAAATACGTCGAAATATTTCCAATTGTACAAGCAGTGCTGGTAGCCACGCTGGCTCTTACTTAATTACTTTCGCGGATGCTTCACGGTGAGTAGAATGAAGACGAGCAGATGGCGAAAGTTTTTCTATAGAAGACGCTGTCATTGCTTGTTCTTGGAGTACTAGAATAGTGACGCAGCGATTCAAACGAAGAGCCGTGCAGCGAAAACAAACAAATGGATTCTCATTGAAACGCACATAGTAACGCGTACCTTCCCAACAGAAACCCCTTTTGTTTATTTTCGCTCTGCTCTCTGCTTGGATCGCTACTTTGCTCGCGGCGTCACTATGTTGTTACCCTTACGAGCATGTGCTCGAACGAAAGTGTAATTACGAGTGGTAAGAAGGACGCGGCAATTCGGTGCAGACTCCTTCAAACGATTACTCGGTCCATGTGTTCATTTGCATATGTTCGCTCGACAAAACACACTGGCTGGCCGTTAGTGGCTAAGACACCGCCGCAGTAATCAATAACGTCATCCTCGATTCCCGTTACATACCTTCTGGAATGACTAATTTTGTTAGCTAGCTATATTGCGAATTCTTTTGAATAAATGTCGAGTTGTACGCAACGTCTTCAGTATCGATAGGAATTAGGTTAATCCGTAAAAAGCTAATAGTTAAAGTCACGATTGGTAGTCGTGCAAATTCTTGGCACGAGTAAGAAGCGCAAGGTTTGAATAGAAGAGGTCGAATAATCTAAGCTAAGGAAATAAGCACGTGGCGACTCTTCATGTACACAGTGTCTCTTACGACAAGTTTCTTACAGCGTGCTCCTTTGGCACTCACCTGCTTCTCTTAGATCTCCAACATTCGTAGGAGCCATTGAGAAACATTCAATGCGAGAAATATTTTTATTTTTCTCGCGCAGTCTCCACGAAAAAATCTATAACGTCTCTCGCCCTCTGAAAATTGGCGACTGTTCTACACACCTGCGAAAGAATAAATAAATACTGGCCTCGAAATGCTGATCTCTATATCCAGCTCGTTATTACATAATTTACAGCCGCATGACGAACAAAGCACACTTGACGGTTACGTCAAGCACGCGGACCACCCGCTGATCCGTTTGCATTTGAATTTGTACATCCACCCGAAGCTCACACCCTCGCTCCGAAGCGCACGGCACCTGCCATTCATTATTACGGAGTAATCAAGCAAACGTGCTGGCGATCCGATTAATAATTCCGCGTGGATGCGCCTAATGGACCGGTTCATCATTGATACGACCGAGTCTAATATAGGAGGCAATATCGAGTGTAATTGAGCCACGAAGAAATCAAATAACGAATGAACGTGATACGCGAAGTTTGCATATTTATTGATCATTACGGAGGAAAGAGAAGACACGTTAAAGCTGATCGTTGAGCTAAAAAGCCGATTCCAATTAGAATCGTGCATCCTCCATTTCAGTTTGCGAAATTGGCTCGTACCTTTCCATGTTACTTCCAAGCTGACTTTTCAACCAAGACCGACAAAATCTTAAAACACACCAGAAAGAATCGCGCATTTGTAAGAATAAGGAAACAATTGCTTCGTCGAATGGATTGTTCACGAAACAAGTGTCTCTTTAATAGAATATCAGAGAAATTAGTAATACGTGTACTGTGAATGCTTCTTCTAAATATTCTATCCGCTACCATTCGTACTCCCGCAGCCATTAGGCGAGCGTCCAAGCAATTCTCGGAGATTTAAATTCTCCAAATCCGGTGTTCCTTTGACGCTTCCGATCGTGAAATATTCCGTGGTCGAGTGGATTTATGAAACGTTATTTCATTCCACCGATTCCTGTGAGACTCACAGTCCGATCAGTGGACGGCGTAAAGAGATCGCGCAAGATGAACGTAAAAGGGCCTTGAGATGAAAAATGGTGATGGACGCGATGCGATGGAACGTACAGTAATTGCACGATGCGTGTCCTTGCTTCCTCGCGCGATCATTTAACGAGTCATTTCATCGTATGGCACCACCCGCGCTTTTACCGTCGTCACCGATTAACTTCGAAGCAACAAGCACACGCACTTTGGCCGTCGTCACCGATTAACTGCGAAGCGACAAACACACCGTCGCAACTTCCTGTCAGCGTGAACGGCGATATTTAATTTATCTCACGATGCGGAGTAATCGATAGCTTTTAAAGCGCGCCACAAGAACTGGATAAATGTTTGCGATGATAGAAATTGAGAAGGAAGGAGTAGACGAGGATTTCTGATTGAAGATTTCTCCGTAAAGAAGAGCACGATGACCGTAAATGTTATCTCATTATTTTATGGATCTTTTATGATTCTATTATAAGATACCATGATGTCTATGTGGACAAGTGTTGCATTATGTATTATTCGATTCCATCGCCAAACGACAGCCACATCAATTTTTCACTCCCTGGAGAAAATTTTGTCATTCTATTGGTTAGAAAATAAGTTCCACGTGATTTCCGGAAACGCGCCACGTACTGCGACATTTAATTCAATTCAAGTAATTGATGACTTTTAATCCAATAGGACGGTAAGCGCACGCTTGCGTTTAAGTAAACTCCCGATAAGCCTAGGACGATGTACTTCCATTTCGCGTATCAAGTGACTTTCTAGAATCACTTAGGTGTTACTGAAAGCCCTATTAGTCTTCTCTTTTTTAAAACACATAAAAATTGTCTTGGCCAAAAGAATTCTGGCAAGGAACAACTCTGTTGGAAACTGATAATTCGTACATTGAATATATATCAAAGAAATTCCAATGTCCACCTCGTACTATCTTCCACCCTAAATGTTAAGAATTATATTATTATTATTATTATTATCATGCTAAGTTCGTTAGCATTATCAAGTCCTTCTTCCCTACTGACAATAGCTACTAACAAGGAAATTTCCGTCGAAGAAAGTTACTCCTTTCGCCACGTCTCATTCTTGACGAACGCACGATCGTAAGCACTTTGACAGTAACTCTAGCGCAAACTTTATAATTACGTGTGATCTTTTTGCGACTGGAAACTTTTTTCCGCACTGTAGCCTTTAACTGTCGACATCCCATTTGCATACTTGCGCTACTATATTCTGTATCGAACCGACCAAAAAGAGTCTCTCGAATCTGTCCAAAGATTATCGAAATTTCGCTGATTACTCACGACTGTGGTAAGGCACTCAATGCTTATCTGCCTACGATCGCTCACAAAGCTCGTGCAAGTCTTTACATACGTTTTTATGGTTCGTCGCGTTCACGCCGCCCACGCGTTCGACTCGACTCACAGAGGTACGAGGGAAAAGTAAATAAAAATCCGGGGTCAACGTAGTCACGCGAGAAATGAATTAGAACCGTACGCGATTTTTAAGGTTCGCCTTTGCCCAATATCGATCGCGGACTGGGCTTCTTAACAAAAAACAATGTAATGTATTTATCCGTGCCCCAGATTTTTCGGAAATTCACATTAAAGTATTTTATCGTATAACACTGTAAATCACGTAGAAAAGCAAACTTCGTGGAAGCTGTTTACTGATCAATGCGTGAGAACGTTTAAAAAAAAATTACACAAATCACTGCAAATATAAATGCCAGCACGTGTACAGTGTACAGTTTCGAAGAAATCCATTGCGCACGAGGTTTGAAGTATTATTCAGTGCTAAGTCCACAAATCTACATATGTACTTAATCACCGATTTTTGTTGACTGATCGTCATAAATCGAGTAATAAAGTTGGTGTTTTGGAATAATCATTAACAATCCAAATCGAGTCCACCCGTTAGACGGTTAATTAAAATTCATCAAATTGCTTGATTTGAACCGTCGAGCGAATTTCAAGTATATAATAATTATTTTCTCTTTTGTAAGACTACAAAGTTGAGAGAATATTAATCTATCCGCAAAATAACAAACAATCGGTAGCGCCATGATAGGAATTCATACGCATCGATTTTCAATCAAACTGATTGCAGATTGAACAATCTTTTGGTAAATGTTTCGTTTGTTTTATGCATCCCGCGATAAAGCGTCGCGTGTTTATTCACTGACGGAGTGGACACATGAAAATTCGATACGTCCGCTGTCCGAACACTTTGCGAGATCCAGACGAAAATGTTGAGAGGCAATGCCAATAGACGCATCGATGTTACAAACAAAAATCAAAACAGGGATGAAATAGTGAAAACGGGCTTGTCACGGGGCGAGATCCACTCGATAAAAATTCTCGCTTCACACGTACAAAATACAAATTTGATAAATTTGCTTCCAAGACGAAACCTGCCGGTACACCTTTTGGAAAAGAAAAACTAGTAAACGAAGTGAGAGGAGGTACTTAAAATTACAAGGTTAGCGTAAGACGAAAATTGAATAATTCATTTACTCATTCCGTCTTCCCGGAGTACATTATTATATTTACAAAAATTGACATCTACCAACAACCTTACGAACTTTTTAAAATATTCTACCACAGTAATTTAAATCCACTTCTTTCAACCGTAACTTTCCGACGAAACGAGCTCTCAGAATCAACCCGATAGAAAATTAAATCTGTGATGAAATTCAAGATCCATTCGCGGCTTGAAAAGAACCACTTTCCCATTGTTCTGTTCCCTTTTGTTTATGAATGGGGCGAAAGGATTTTTTCCCCTGTGTCGTCAGTCGCAGAAAGATTGGACACGTGAAAGCTGACGTGTATGCCGTACTCGGGCGCGCGCTGACGAGACGCATGGACGGGACGAGAAGTGTTGAGATACTACGAGGGTGTAAACGTCCACACAAGGACGGAATAGGTGAAAAGCACACTTCGATACGCTCCAACGAACCGAAAGTACAGGCGAGCCAATGCAAGTTCAGCCGAGCAGAGACTGACGACCTTCCGTACACGCGGTTAACTTCCATGCATTTTGTTAGTTTTCCATTTTTATTCTCCCACTCCTGCCATGACGATTCGCCGTTCGCCCTTAACATCGTCACCGAGCCTTTTCCCACCTTTTCCAAGTCGAATCGATTTATCGCGTGGCAAGCGGGACCTTAATTTCGAGCAACTTTACCGCAGAATCGATAATCAGCGAAAGGTATACAGCGGGTAAATAAAAAATCGTAGAAACAAGAGGCACCTCAAGGCTCGACCGGTTAGCGAGGGCTTATGTGCAATTATTTAGACGTAGTCACGGACTACCTTGGCGCCCATCGATCGACTTCGACGTAAGGTTAAAAATATCTATTTGCATGTCGAGATGCATAACAGGGGATTAGGCCAGGCCGCTTGCCCACTTCCTTCTCCATGGCCTCCTCCACCTTCTTCTCATCCTCCACTTATCTTGCTCCTTTTCTTTATCTCTGTCTTCCTCTCTCGCTATAAATCGTCTTCCACGCATTCGGACGTTCGCCTCTCCTCTCAAACTCCGCGAAACGATGCCACCTTTTTTTTCTAACTTTCCCTCTTAAGTCGACCGTGAACGCGATAGCTCGGAAGGTCGGAGCTAATCGAGGCGCGCCTGCTCGGCCCCTTTCTACATCGTCAAGGAAAATGCTATGTACCGAGATTGAGATAAGTATTGTTTGCTAAAGAGAAACAGCAACCGCGCGTCTGTGGTAGCTCGGTTCTCACGCTTAAGCGGATTACGCGAAAACGATTGTTTCGCGATACTACACCGGCCTGCCACTCCTACACAATGCGATGTTTCGTTCAGGAATTTCACGTTTCTCTTTGCAATCGAGCGAGCGCTAGTCTACAAGCACTGTGAAACAGAAATTTCGCAGTCAACTTTGGGAGTATCCACGAGGCTAGGGTGTACACGCGTGAAGCTCTCTTCGATTGACGCGCTTTTAATTGGAACTGTTATTAGCTTCGGGCGCACTACTCCGCTTTCGCGCCTCTACAACTTCGCGAGCAACTGGCGAACGATTCGCAAACCAGCGAACACAACGTGAAAAGCGACAATATTCCGCGAACGTAATCGAAATCGAATGCATTGTGCACCGTCGCGCCCGTTCGTTTCTGCGTTTCCATTTTCGTCCTACTGTTGAGAACGCGACGCGCTTTTTCCCGATGGAGATTCGCCTTCGTCCGTTTTCGATCAGCGCGTGTCTCATTGAATTCACGATGACGGAACAGTCCGGAATATATGGCGAAAATATGACTTGATCGAAATTTCGCGTCTGCGCATCTTCTCGAGCGCAATCCTACTTTTTCTCCTTTCCACTACTCTCTCCCTCTTACGGAAACTTCTAAATCGTCTGAAGTTGATGCTCCTTCTCGAACGAAGAATCTTCGCGAAGGAACGTCAAACAATCTCCGAAGCGAAACTTGAAATCGTACGGAAGATCCTTAAGATCTTCTTGTGTACGTAGTTGAGTGCGGTGCGAAAGATAAGCAGGGAAGGAAATTGCAATCGAAGCGCGTCTCCGATCTCGGTGATTACGACGGTCGACGTCGTGAGGTTAGGGATTGATTTAATTAAATAAAGGAGATTGATTTAAACGAATAAATGTTCAACTTACTCACCTCGGTATATCGCCGATTCTGGGTGGCCGACATTTTCGCGAACAGACGTCGCCCCATACGTTGCAGGCTAAAAGCAAAGAAACAGAACGCGCCGATTAAAAGAAGACAAAGAAGGCGCGCGTTTATAAATCGATTTGCATCGGTGGGCCGAATATTCTGCAATAATACGCGAAATATTCCGCTCACAGATGCAAATGGGTTAAGGTCCAGTAAATCTAACGAACGAACGTCGATGATCGATCATCCACAATCGAATCTGACCAACGCCGGAGAACCAATCCAACGAGTGCGGTCAAAACGATCTGTAGCGAAACAGAATGACCACTTGGCGACCGTAACTGCATCGTTTCCGCAATGATAACCTTCGTTCGCTCGCGAGCAATCGTACAATCCACGAAACAACTTCCGTTCGAACGTATTTCCTACAAATATACCATCGCTCCATTATTGACCTCTTCTTAATACCCATATCCCTCGCGAACTCTTCTGCCTCGAAAGTAAATACCATTTGTCAAGAAAAAACACTCATCTTTGCCATTCATGCCCACTTCCTTCCCCTTCTGTCTCTCAATTTCTCCATCCGGCCTTTTATCCCTACATCCACCTATACGTCCGTCTATCTCGACTTTAAAGCGCACAATAACATTAAAAGCCCCCTAGAACGTGGTAGTATCCTTTGTAAAGGTTGCTCCAGTAAAAACGTCTTTCTTCCTACGTCTCTCCACTTTCTTCCTTTTCCACTGTTTCCTTTCTTCTCCGTAGTTTCTCTGCCTTACTCCACCCTAATTCCCTCTGTTTCCAATCCATCACAATGCACCCGACACAATGGAGTCGCAATGAAATTATCGATTATAGTTAGCGCCGTGAGATGCGACGAATTGGCGTCCATCACAGCTACCACCAGTGTTACGAACTCTAGGTCGTTAATATCCGTGACCCTCGGAAACATTTAATTCGTGGAACCGAACACCGGTGTTTCCGAACATCGGGGTTAATTGCTCTTTATTGTTGCGGCACCGACGCGCCGCCTTGCCACCCACTCTCCTCTTTCTTCCACTCTCATCGTCCCTACTCCCTTTCGCCGCCTTCTCATCGATCGACCGCTTGGCCCTGCCGGCATTTACTAATTATAAAGTTACCCTTTTGAGCAGTTATAATGTACCACGTACGCGACCCCAGTGATAAACTGATGGCGAGACACTCGTGAATGTCGCTCGTCGTTGGGTACACCAGGTAAATGGAATTTCGCCTCCGGCTGAGTGGAACAATTTTTGAATTTAATTATGTTCAATTGAATCAGAGGCCCCTCGTGAAAGCGACACGATGGCGTCGCATGGCGAACGATGAATATTTCCCTGGGGCATCGATGGAAAATTGATTATTTTCAAAGAGGCGCCTACTTTGGAAACGACATTCTTCCACGGGCTACTGCGAGATGGAAGCAGATTAAGTTTTTTCATTTGTTAAATGCGCAAGATCGAACGTCGAATGATTTCAGTATACGAATAGAGACGCCATTAAATTGATTCGGTTACCTCTCCTACGAGCCAACAAAATTAATCCGCTTTGCGGATGGAAGCGTACTCCCCCACTGAGAGAAAAGTATATGATATATCTAACTATAATGGCATAGTAACAAAATTATGGTTGGAAATATCATATTTATGGTAAATGTTACCATAATGTCGGTAATAATTACGATAGAGGTACAGTATAACCAACTATATTATGTTTTTACCAAAAATTATGGTTATTTCAACTAAAAATATAGTATGGTTGAAAATATAAAATGGCAAGAAAAGTAACTATTTTATATAGTCAATATTACCAGAATATTTCATACATAGCGATAGAACTAACTATATTCACATAGCACATTTTACTATACATATGATAACAAGAACAAAAGTAATAGTTAATAATATAACCATTTGTATAAATCGTTCATTCTACTATATTTTGTATGGTTAAGTGAACTATAAAAATATGTTTGACCGCAAATTTAACTATAAAATATAGTGAGATTATAATAAACCCAACCATTTTTTTCTCTCAGCGCCCGCAGCTACGAGTTTTACTTCGCCACCGACGACGCGCACGGCAAATGAAAGCTACCGTAATTTGTACGAAACGCGGATACTAGACGATGGCGTGCCAGCCGAGTGCATCATACGCGATGGAATCGAGTTTACCAGATGCCAACGAGTTTAATTCGATTACCCGGCGCGCACGCGTGCGTGGCACAAACCTCCATACTGTGTTTTCCATTCATTCGTGCAGAGAGGAAAATGCGAAACGGAATGAAATGGGCGGAAGAGATGCGCGCGGAGAATTCAATTCCTCCGAAAGAAGTTTCTCCGGCGACTTCGTATTTTTCCACGGATCTCCCAAGAGTAGTGGGATTGTTTCTTTAAAAAGTCGCGGGGCGAATTACGTCCAAACGTAGAGATCTTTAAGAGGATTGTTAAAAGGACGCGGACGAAGAAAATTGGCGTTCGTCAGTGGAAGAGGAAAAGGAGAAACGGATATTGCCTCGAGCCAAGAAACACGGAGACGGGACTCTTCGGTGGCAAATCCGGCTTAACCCGTGGCCTATTAACTGCCACTGTTGCGAATGATCCTAATGTTATTCTAAGCCTTGGCGCGTTCGTCAAGTCGGCTTAAGGTGTTCACGTAACGGCGCTATACATTTCTATTGAGACGCGAAACCTACTGTCGGCCCTAGAGCATTTACCTTCTGTGTACCTACACGTCTCGTCTAGAAGAGAATAGAGACGAATGATGGAGAAGACGAGAAGACAATGATGTATCACCTACAAAAGCAGACAAGAGGATCGAGTGCGTACGTTCGCTTTAAAGCGTAATTAACGAACCTTCGAAATACCTCTCGATTCTTACTCACAGCTGATCTCGTGGTATCAGAAGCAACGGAATTCCTCGACCTGTGAATAATTCGCTGGCAATATTCGCCCGTAATTATCCGTTGCTCGTCCATCGTGAGACAACCTTAGAAGGCGCCGTTAATTATTCTCATCACACTCGCCATCGTTCTCACTTTCCACCACCTTCTCGTCGCGCGAGGAAAATTGGCGAAATCGAGTACGACGAGAGCCGATCGATGAGAACTTAACTCGATCAGAGTGTCGGCGCTACCACCGTCAGACCAGCGTCTCCTTCGTGCTGGAGGCGTCAAAAGGTAGGACGAGAAGCAGCAATAGCTTCTCACCAAGCGAGTCAAAGTACTTAACGTCGAGCAATTAAATCCATTACTGGCGGGGGCGAGCACTTCCGCCAGCCAGTTCCTACCTCGCGGATTCGCGATCGACGAAGAAAGGAGTATAAATTCCTGCGAGCTTTGTTAAGAAATATGGCCACGCGCGTCCCAGGCGAACCGAAAAAGGTCGAGGAAAAATGAGAGACCGGGACACGAAAAGCATTTTTCCTTCGCCCATTGATCTACGCCCTCTTGAAAGCTACTCTCTCGTTTTACAGCTTATATCGAAAGTCCTCGTACTTCGGTATCGCCGATAGATGCGACTTACGCCGAAAATCACTTCACGAAAGTCGAGAAAGCGGTTTACTGGTAAATCTATGCATAAAGATGCGCTAGAACGTATGCAAGAGAGTGTAGCACAGCAATGTTCTCGCCCGCACGAATATATTGTTTCTACGGATAATGTTTGACGGAGTAGAGCAAAGAATTTTAGAGACGACGATTTCAATTACACTCTCGGCGAACAAAGATGCTGACTTTATTCTCCTTTGCGGCCTGAATTGGCAACGGAAGAAGCAGGAAGGTGGATTGTAGGCATGGATCAATCGCACGACTCGTGAACGTTTCCGACACGGAGGATCTAGCTATTGGAAAGAGAAATTTAACTTGTGAAATAAAGACCAATGGTGTGCGCTTCTTTCGATCATTAAGACACCCATGAATTGTAAAACAGTACGCGAGACGATAGAAAGAATTGAATTGGACACTTTAAACCGTCCTGGCTACCGTACATAAAGGAGAAAGCACGAGTGCAAGATGAACAGCGTGAGAAAGCCGTTAAACCGTATAATTCCTCAGAGATACACTAAGGACATATCGTCCATTAGCGTGCAATTTAACTTTCACAGTTTTCAGTTAATTGTACTCGGCCACGCTCGGTTATATTCAGTGACTTCTCTGGTACAGTCACCAATAAAATCTGCAACTGTGTTTTCCTAATGACTTCTGGGACCAGAGCAGAAATCTCGCGAGTCCGCTAAAAATTCTTGTCTCTCAGCGGACACATAGAAACGAACGTTCGTTCCGCTTGTCGCAGTACGCGCTAACGAAGCGCATTAGCATCGAGCTCTTCAAATATATTCATAGTCCACAATGAGCTACCAAGCTCATCGAGTTGGCCGACATCAATAAAAGGCAAGCCCCCTTCGACTGTAAATTTACGAGTAATGAAAAACCGTGTCGGCTTCTTTGCCCACGAAGAAGAACAAGCGTTGCGAAGGGCTTAGGGAAAAAATAAGATCAGAAGAGAGAAAAGGAAGAGAAGAGAAAAGACGAAAGGAGCACTCCGAAGCGTCCCAGAGGACTGCGATGATGAAAACGCGTCCCGCCCTGCAGACTGTGAAAATGAGAAAGAGTTTGAATTTCCGAGCTCTCGAGACGAGGAGAGAATCCCACGCTCTCCGGAGGCACGCTAAAACTCGAAATACTCTGGAGTACCTTCGCGAGGGCTTTCACGGTCTCGTGGCAGCTTGGACGGCAAATTTAATTCGCAACGAAGTCAATTTTTGCCGTTTTCGTCTTTTACCGAACTCGAAAAAAGGAATTTGCGATAGGTTTGTAAAAGACCGGGATGACGAACAGCAAATTAAAAATGTCAAAGAAATCCTCTGTCCGATTAAAGGCTGCGATAATTAAAGGACTAATATATTTTGACAGAAAAGAATGTCGTGTCTGTAGACGCGAAGTGAAACTGAATTACAGCAGAGGGTTGAGCAACAATAATTAATTAATCGAACGTTCGCTTTCATCTTCCGCACTCAACTAAGTTTCCCTGAATTTTACGTCGCCCACGGAGAAACTTTTCAAGTGCCGCCACTCGTTTGGATAACTTTCCGTGGACAGCCATTCCTGTCGCACGAACAACGTTGGGTGTGGCAAGAGAGACAAACTGTAAGGGTGTGCGCTAGACTGTGGCGTAGTAAAGAGTGTAATAGATAAGGAGTAGCAAAAGAAGTTCGGGGCAAGAGCACCCGAGTGACTTGATAGATGGAACGTTTCTCACCAGTATTCCACTGGGGCTTGAGTTCTCAGATGGGGTTCATACTTTTATCGCTAGCATCTTGGACAGCGCGTTAATAATAAAAATACTTTATCTCGTAAGAAACTGCAGAAAAAGGACAATAATTTTTCACTCGTCGCTCGATAACGTCCTGCCGCTTTCCTTTTTTGCGTATCAATGTCGGGGAACTCGTTGATAAAGAAGCTTACGTGGAACACGAAAGAACACATTTTACAACCGTTTTAACAGGTCCTTGTTCGATTGAAGCCAGAGGTTATCACACGGCAGATAACACGTGCTCGAGCCGGTGACGCCTCGTGCTTTCCAATTCACCTATAACGAATCCTTTCCGTGAACACGGAGTTAAGCGGTTTAACGTAATTAATCATCCGCCTCCGCAAAGAGAATGGTTGACGAAAGCTTCATGAGCTTTGCGGCTCGTTTCGTCCGCGCCGATCGATTTAGCCAATAATTGTTTGTGGGTTTTTCATTGCCAAGTGTAACGTTGCTTTTCCAGCTCGTGAAACGCGCAATCGAAATCGCTTCCTGATTAGGTAAGTCTCTTCCTTAAATTTTCGTTCTAATCCGTAAAGTCACCCAGAAAGATCACACGTCTACAAATTTCCTCTCTTGGATATTACCCCTCGGGTGAAATAGGTAACTTCACCTTCGTGTCTTCTCGCGTTTTATCTTTACGACTCTTCCGTCCTACGTAGATCCCCGCATCATGAAGAAGACCTACAGCAAGTTTCCTCGTAAAGCCTCGCGTGAATTTACATTCGCATCCACCGTGGCGCCCTCTCAAACATCAGGCACGTGAGTTTCTCGTCACTTTTACTCAATTGGCGGCTCAATCTTCAAGTACGTTCCCAAGTACTTTCTAAGTTAATTTAAGAGCGACAACGAGCCCTCCGCTATCGGTGGAACGGTAAACATTGTTATAATTTTCTATTGGAATTATGTAAGAATGTTTCACCATCCAAAGCGATGATTCGCGAGGATTGTGCGGAGTTGCAATTGTTAGTTTGGATCTACGAATAGTATCTATGGCGTGAAACACAATCCAATGGAGAATCTACAATTCCATTTCTCTGAATTGCGAGGGAAATTGGAAATCTCGAATACAGCTATCGGTTCCACGTAGTCATCATGAAGTGGTACTCTTGAATAAAATACATCGATTCGAAAACCAATTTACTATCCAATATACTCCTCCTCGACGAAGTCTGGCTGACCTTTCGCGCATGCGTACCGCCATCTAGAATGTCATATCGACGGTCCGATAAGCGAACATGCGTATAGAAAACGAATCTGCGTACAAACGAATACTCTAACTGTGTTTTATGGGTTCCGCAACGATAGCCTCGGCACTTTCCGGAAAGCCGTTTACTGGTAGAAACTACAAGGTTATAGTCAGCATTCGGGTTGAACGGAAGAGTTCGCGGAACCAGCGAGGAAAATTGATACGACCGAAGTTCAGTTAATGTTTAATAGCCTTCGACTTTTCGAGAATCCCAAAAGTTTGGAGCATCGAGCTTAACGTTACGCATGAATTTTAGAATTGAAATGGTTTTCAATATCGCAGTTAATCCTTTGTTGGGTAATAAGCGTATTCTACCTGAGAGCACCTCCGTTCAAATATCCATTCAACTATCCATAATGGTTAACTATACTTCACGTCGACGTAACCCCTAGGTATCTACCCATACAAAGATAACACCCACCGATGGAAGCGTAATTCATAAACTTCACTAACGCCGAATAAAGTTGAACGCCAATTATTAAAACCGAAATAAAATTCAACATTCTGCTAACACGTATACGCTGTTTCGCAAGTCGCGCATGAATAATTATTAACACAGGCTCCCCAACCTGCCCGTACATTCGTGGAAGCGAAAATTGGACCGTTAACTAACTAGTACTCCGGCAGTGTATGCCCGCGATATTTCATTTGCGAGAGAGAAAAATGTGTAAGAAAAGCATGTACTCCTATAAAAATTGCAGAAATCGAATACCTTCGTGCAGTCCCTCTGAAAGCGCGCGAAGGATACAATCGATAGAGGAAGAGTAAAGTTTCCAGCGTTACGCAAACTAAATTACGAAACTTCAGATACCCGTGTACGTTAATTCGAGCACGTCAAGCCGTTCGACCGCAACATTCTCCTAGCTGCTCGCGAGTGTACGAATTTTGCGAAAATTCACCGCTCCTCGTGCGTTGTCGCGTTAAATATTCCGTCGAAATAGAACCATTAGCTATATTTTTTCACGCGGCTCTTTCGACGTACAAAATTAAAATTACCGTCGTTTAAAACGTCCTCCGCACTGGTGACGAATGCGCGTCCCACGCACCGCTCGTGTCTCGCGTACAATGCTACGCACTACGAGCGTTCCGCGCGAGATCTCAGGACACTGCCCGGTCTGTGATAGAACGAGATGCGAGAATGAGAAACGAGATTGAGAGAAGTGGGCCGAGAGAAGCCGCAGAGCTCGAGAGAACGAGAAAAGAGAAAGGCGAGGGAGAACGAAAGAGAAGAAGTGCTCGACGTAGACAGACACGAGCAGACGAGACACGAGCAACGTGGGCCGAGGGCAATTACCGGGCGTCGCAGACAATTCCGCAGGCACAAGTCAATTGTTAAATCGTCAAGGGACACCCGCGATGATCGAGTCTCTCGAGCTCGCGTAGTACGCGCAACCACTCGCTCGTATCATTGTCTCCACTCCCATAACTCGTTCGAGCTAACAACACCACTCCTCGAACTTTCAGGAGGCGACGCACGAATCGATGAATCGACCGCGACCACCTTCGCGCGAGGAAATGGCCAATTAATTACGCTCGCCAACTTTACTCAAGTCGAGCGAGTCCCGTTCTTTTTCTTGCCCCATTACACAGGGGTGCGCTACTAGCTTCAGGAAATTGAAGGGGACTCTCTCTCCCTCTCCTCCTTTGATCAAAAGGGGAGACCACTTGAAAATTATCTCGTCCACTCCCTTCTTGAGGGCCGGTAAAACAATTTTATCCTTCCGCCACAAGACGATTCGCAAATAAATACATCCCTCGGGCGGCTACTCCGTCGCAGGAACTTCGACGTCGTCACACCTCGAGGGGAAAATGTATTCTCTCCCTTCGACGCACGTCGTCGAGTAGAAGACAGTGTCGTAGTAAGAAAAAAAAAAAAAAGAGCGAGATATAAGGGCGAGAAAGAAAGGATGGTGAGACGGTGTGAAAAGGTCTCCTCCCGTGGAACGAGAACTGCGGTCACGTAATTTCAAGGGCCGAGGACAAAGAGGAGGAAATGACAATATCGTGCTGCGTGGTGGCGTGGGGTCGGTTAACGCGACTGAGAATGGAATTACTAGGGAGGAGGGGTCGTAAGAGAGGAAGTAAGGCGGAGAGAAGAAGAGTGAAGGGATTGTTAATCGACTTACAGTCGATTTCTCCGCGAAACGGTCTACGTTCTCCTTAAACCGGAGAATAGCATCGTGTAAGAATCAATAGGGTGGAGTGAAGGTAAGAAAAGGTTGAGGTGAGGAGGGAGAGACGATTGGTCGAAAGAAGTGATGCGAAACGGTAGTAGAAGGTGGAGCCGACGGCGTTGGATCGATGCATTTAAAAGTCCAGGACGTGCGAAACCCTCCTCGAAGGGAAGTTTGTAAGGGTGGAGAATAGATTCGTAATAAAAAAGAGATGGGTGCTCGAGTGAAACGACACTCTCACCATCCTCGTAAGATTTGCATACGAATCGAGTAACTTCTGCATTGACCTTCCTACAAACGAACCCCTGCTTCGATTCCTCGCCTCGAATCTTCTCGTTACGATCAAAACACATCCTCGAAGATCGTTAAAGCGTACGCTCCGACCAGTTCGCCGTCTTCCACGCTCTCTTGGAGTCGACGTGCGCCAAATATTTTTTTACCAAGAGAGAGACAGAGAGTGAATGTTTTTATCAATCTCGACTCTGTTCGAGGATGCATTAAGAATCCCTTTGAAAATTGAACGACTTATGCAACAAATTTTAGAATTTTTATTATTCCGTCCCTGTGCTTTTAGACGCACGTTCACTGAGAGAAAAGTATATGATATGTATATCTAACTATAATGGCATAGTAACAAAATTATAGTTGGAAATATCATATTTATGGTAAATGTTACCATGATGTCGGTAATAATCACGATAGAGGCATAGTATAACCAACTATATTATGTTTTTACCCAAAATTGTGGTTATTTCAACTAAAAATATAGTATGGTTGAAAATATATAATGGTAAGAAAAGTAACTATTTTATATAGTTAATATTACCAGAATATTTCATACATAGTGATAAAACTAACTATGTTCACATAACACATTTTACTATACATATGGTAACAAGAACGAAGGTAACGGTTAATAATATAACCATTTCTACAAATCGTTCATTCTACTATATTTTGTATGGTTAAGTGAACTATAAAAATATGTTTGACGCCAAATCTAACTATAAAATATAGTGAGATTATAGTAAACCCAACCATTCTTTTCTCTCAGTGTTGAATTCCCCGGACAAATAAAATCTTCGTGAATTTTTTACGGGTGTAAGTTAAAGAGAATATTGCAAAGTGGAAAGATTCGCGATAGATAACAGACCCGCGAAAAAATTAGAACGAGAAGGGTGTTAACGGTGGCATTAAAATGTCGTTACCATCCGTATTCAAAGACGGAGAAAGAACGTCGAGGTGAAAAATGCATCTTCGTCAGCTTTCGTATTTCCGCGACGTCTCCCGGTCTCAGTGGAATTTATATGCCGTGAAGGTAAATCTCCGTGAAATTTGCGTGACTCTTAGAAGACTCGAATGGAAGAATCGCATACCCCTGATGCGCATAAAACGAGCAGATAAAAAGAGTGCAATAAAAGAAAATTGTATCTTATACATTAAATCGAGATGGCTCCTGAAATTCTTAAAAAAAGCAAGTGGAAAAATCGCCCTCTTACGGACTAGCTCCGCGAGAAAAATTTCCCATTCAAATGCAAAAGCTTCCAGGTTCGCTCTTCCACATTTCGCACTCCTAAGGGTGCTGGAAGGATGGACGAAAAAATGCATGAAAAAACCTAACAACGGCAGTTTCGAACGAGTACACCTGAAAACGACATATAGAGCACCGATGAAACGTCAACGCGGAAAATCACCCTGCTTCGCTATTCACCCATCGCGCAATTCGATCCGCGTGCTTCGCTGCGTAGTATAATTTTTCCCCTCGGCAACTTCTATGGCCCAGCAAATTAAATTCTACGATTCCTCCCGACTTGTACGGGAACGTCGGCGAAAGATGTTTAATATGCGAAGTTTCGATGCTGCCTACAACGCAGTAGACGCGAGCACCCACCATTGACAAATCAATTTACCGTCTTCACTGCGAACAATCGACTCACAATAGAAATACAAATGCTTCATAACGAAGAACATTCTACGCAGAAACCGTCTGAATTCGTTACGTCGAGAAATTCAACTACGTTTCACTGGAAGAAGCTTCACCGTTCGCGGTTTCCAACGAAACTAAAATCGATAGCTCATGCGAGACAGAAAAAGACTAATTGCTCTTTTACCGCAAATACGACCGAGTGAGAACACCTGCGCTCGCTCGTGTAACCGTGTGGTTCATCGCGCGTGCTGTTACATCGCGTCTTCGTCGTCGATGTAGGCGCCAGAACGAACATCCTCGCGTGACGTAGTGCTCGCAATGACGAATTAACGCGTATGTGTGCTCGTGAATAGGCGACGCACGTGGCGGACCAAACGTATACGTATGCTGGCTCGTGAAAGGCGGCTGGAACGCGAGAGAAGAGCATCGGATCGTCATCGACGTCATTGCTTGCGTGTGGCCAACAGATCCGATGGGTGGCTAGAAGGTGGAAGGGTGAGAAGCTGTGGAGGACGAGGAGACGAGAGGAAGGCTCGTTTGCGATCGACGTCGAGGCCATTAATCAGCGCAAACTTGATTAAGAGCCGTGATACGTCTGCGTGAGTCTTTCTCGTCTCTCTGTTCGCGTCCATTGTGTTACGCTCTTTCTCTTTCTCACTGTTTCTCTCCTACGCATCTACTTTTATCTCCCTTACCCTCGTAGTTCATCTTGCCGCCAGCCAACCCGCGTTTATTTGTCGTCCATTTACACGAACGGCTCATGCACCTACCAGGGTGAGCCCTACTAGGGTTTGTCTCTTCCCTCGTAGACGCTCTCTTCTCGCGATCTTCTTATTCTTCGAAAGGAGCGAAAGCTAAGCTACGTCCAAGGATAATAGAAAATTGTCTAGTTATCCGTTTACCTAGTTGTTTACGTTTAGCTTGATTTGCTCTATTAGAATATTTTCTATTTCTTTCTTTTTGTCGTCCGTGTCCTCTTTACAGGTTCTTTTCGAACAAGCTCCATCGATTTGTCGCCAAACTTATTTCCCAGAGTTGATCGACATCGGTCCTGCTTCACCATTGATCACCGAAGCGACGTTGCAAACGGGTCACCGAGCGAACTCACGCGGTTCAGTGCACTCAGAACCGGGAAGAACTTTTTTCCTTTTCCTTTCGAACGAATCTCAGTCTTATTTACACGAGCCCGTGCGTGTTGGAGCGAGCCGAACTCGTTTTGCATCGAGACGCTTCCTTCTGTATCGTCGAATAACGCTAACGAATGCAAATCAGGCGAATGACTTGGTTCCGTCATCGATAGTCCGAAAGAAAAATGCGACTCTTTTAGATAACACGGAAGCGCACTTTGGAGCCCACCGCGGATAAGAAAACATGTCTCTTTGCGTAACGACGCAATTTTCCAAGAACAATTTCAGTGCGAGTTCAATCGGTTGTTGTGACGATGGGACTTTTTTTCCATTGTCCTCGTGGCACCAGAAATCTAAAAATTGCGTCGCTCGCAATCTCCTCGCTTTTATTTGCACGCAATAACACGGCGAACGACGACTATGCCGCGAAACGAGACGATCGTAAACTGCGGATACTTCGTTAGCTCTTCCTTTATACTTTCAATGAAACACTTTTAAAATCTCCTCTCCTTTTTCTTCGCTCCTCGCTATCGCCGAAATTAAATCGAGCGGTAGCCCATTATTTTCCTTTCCACGGTTCACTTTTACTATCTCATTTCGCTGTGACACTTTTACAGCGAAATCGAGTAATTAGAAGCCACCCCCCCCCCCCCCCACGTCGTTTCTGCCATTTCAGCCAACAGGAAATTCTCGCGTTTATAAGCAAAGCTGTGCACCAGAACGAAAATCTTACACCGAATAGTTTCTACCTCGAATCAATACCGTATGCGAATAGAGTTCGATCAAGCCGATTGGACGAATCAAATTTCCACGGAACATTTCGCTTTGCGCCTGCGAAGTCGTCCGACGCGTGGGCGGATATATGGAAGATTAGATCGTACGGTAGAGAAAATCGACTGTAAACCCCTGGTTAAAACCTTCTTCGCACAAAGGCATCCCGTAGGGACGAACGAAAATCCGGTGCACCGTGTCGTGACCAATGTGTTTCCGCTACCGACAACATCGTGCCAACAACGTCATCGTTTAAAATCACCTGGAACGTATTTCCGTCACGTCTCTTTAACGCAATCGATATTCACTAATCATTCATCCGACGTGCCGTGACGTACTTCTTCGACGGGTCGGAAAACGATGCATCGTTGCGAATCGATAGAAGCAAAAGGGTTGTGCAGGTTGTGAGAACGCACACGTGGCAAAAATGCTCTCCGTGGAGGACGAGTGGATGACGAGAGACGTAGGCGAACGGGAGGATCCGGGGAGAAAAATATCCACACGCGCGGGGCGGCCGATTAAAGAATGACGTTGCCAGGCCGGCAATTCGGAAATCGCATTTACCCGTAGACGCGCCACTCGCGAGGACTTTCCGAGCGGGTTATTTTTAACGCGACCGCGGGGCATCTGAAAAGAACGTCTATGTGGTTTTATCGAATTTATTTTTTTTTATCCCCCTGCGATTAAAATCGCAAAAGAAACGGCGATTGTACGCCTATTTGATCGACCGTTGGAACGCGCGGAAGTATTGCGACGATGAATCGCTTTCATTAGGAAGCGCGCGCGATGACGTCAAGCTGATCGATCCAGGGTGAAAAATACACGTACCGTTTTTGCACAGAAAAGATAACGCATTAGTAACGCAACGTAGGCGCATCAACGATGACGTATGTACTATTTTACGCAGCGAACGTGCCACGTGTGACAAACGTACGCTACGTGGTAACGTTTACTTTGAACTATAATTTCAGAAAAATTTCCACGTGGGAAGATTATCTGGACACCGAAAGTGCGCGTCGGAATTAAAGATCTCTCTCGTAGAATTCCGAAGATTCTCCCTTAGATCGCGAGCACCTTATCATCTCGACGTATCCGAATAATTGTCTCGTCACGTGTATTCGCGACTACCGCTTCGACGGAGAAACAGAAGCGGTCGAAAGAGAAGCGAGGAGTTCGACGAACGGTCAAGTGGGAACATTCGACACGAGTCGGTCGCACAATCGCGGTGGAATATCGCGACTGTAGTCTATCGAAGGCACGTCTTGTCGATGAATTATTGATAGAGAGAAGCAGCCTCGCTTCTGGACGATACTTGACGTGGCGACAACCGACATGCGCGCGCACAGGAATCGCCCCACAATGTATACATGTGCGCGTACCAACCGCAGAGAGGAATTCAACTTCTCGTTATGTCGGTTGACGTGATTTTCCGCCTGATAGGCTCGATTCCAACCGGTCGGATCCATCGATCCACGAACGCCCAGAGAAGGACCAGGTAGTCCATTACGCAAGTGAAACAATTCCGTTGTAAAGTACAGAAACTAACTTCGAGCGAGAGACAGGTTGACGACTAAATCCCTAAGTCCAGAAGCTATTGCGAACTACGCGATTTAAAGATATCCTCTAAACCGTGAGACCGTAAATAAGAACTTCCGTGGAAGTTGAGAAACGAAGAATACGGAACGCGATGAGAAGATTTGCAGCTTCGCTCGAAAGAAGTACAAAGAAGAATCGAGTAACTCGCGGTGAGTGGTTCCGTGGAAAAGACCATGGAATCCGGTCAAAATCCAGGGCCGCATCGGAAGCGGATTCGAAAGACGTTGCTCGTGCACGTAGCGTGGGCGAAGCGCCGAAAAGGGAGGTAGCAGGCATGGGTGCGCCGGTAAACCGATAACCTTTCGGGACGAGCAGAAACCCCCTAGCTGGATTGACTTGCCGGATAACAACTGTGAACTTTTACTTCCGGAAGGAGGCTGCCCGAGCGGGAGAAAGTTTCAGGGTTAGCGCACCGTGAGGGCAAAAGACGTACCCTCTTTGTTGGGGCGAGTTAAATCACCCTCCCATTAGTTTTATTACGGATTTTTTTTTTTTTTTCTTTACCCTACTGGACCAACCCTCCGCGTAACTCTCTCTTTTATTTTCGACATCCTTCACCAGCACGTGGCCAACATCGAAATATCGTGTCCTCGAATACGGGCGTGACGTCGACTCTGACGTGCATGCTTCTACTGTACACGCTTCATCGAGCACACTGTGTCACATGGAAGTGCAAAGGAAGTGTACCGGTACCGATGGTCAATGCATGACGAGACGAGAGAACGATTAGATTCTCGTATACGTGACCGAGTATTCGTAGACAGTATATTCATGGCCTTGCCTCGATCGCGTCATCCGTTTGACGTAACTTCTAAGTCATTATTATTAGATATACATAAGTACGTTAAAGGAAACTCCTTGGAGATCTCTTTTCCTGTTGCTCATCGATCACACATGAAACGACCGCAAGATATTAGTTAATCGGCTCGCCTTAACAGTTTCGCGTGCGCATGTCTACCGATCATTCAGATAATTGTTCAGAATGTTGCAAATAATGAAAATAACTCTAAAATGCCGTACTCGTAGACTCGCACAGTAATGAAAGTAACGAAAAACGAACTGCATACACACTTGCCCTCCATGGTCATATAATCCTCCAACCCCATCTCGCGTTCTCTCCTCTTCCTGTTTCTCATCGATCACAAGGAACACGAACAGAAGATATTACCCGATCAGCTCGTTTACAATTTCGCGCGCCCAATGGCCATCAATTGTTTGGACAATTATTCAGAGTGTTGGAAACAAAGAAGATTACTCGACGATGCTGTAGACTTCCGCCTAGTAACGAAAGTAACGGAAAACAAAATAATACACTTACCCTCCATGGTCATGTTATCTCCCAACTTCATCTCGTCTTCTCTCCCCTATCCTTTGATCCCTTAATTATCCAGAAGATACGCGAGTAAAAGCCACATCAGGCCGGCTGGCGCGTCGTCCACGAGCAATCTCGATTCTTCCGGTTCACTACGGCAAGCCGTTACAGCTAATGGTCGGCGAACTGCTCCAAGAGTCCAATTATTTATTTATTCCTCTTCGAACGTGGCTCGCCCTCGTTTCACTCACCCCTTCCGTTCGTGACAACGTGAGCTGTCGATCGTACGTTAGAGCGTGCACCCAATTATCGAACTTTTCATCGGCTCACCTCCTCCTCTACTTTAACGTTTCCTGTTGCTGTCTCGTTGCTTCTGCTAGCGCTTACCTTTTGCACGGATCTTTTCTCCTCGTCGCGCAGAATCAGTGGCTCGCTCGCACTATTCTTCACGCACTGGGGATCTCAATCTCCACCGGGCACCGGACAATAATTAACATCGTTAGCCGGTGAAACGTCCGAGTTTCATTGGTCAACTGGACCGTTCTCTCAAATGCCTCGACGAACGGACAACTCGCTGGTTCACTCGTTGTCGAATTCTCTCGACCTGCCTGGACGACGTCACCGAAAAACAGGAGCCCGGATTCGCAGATGTATTGCACAACGCGCTCTACCGAAGGATGAATAGCATTCGAGAATAGTCACTCGTAGTTTTCACCCTCGTTGGAAGTCCTTTGGCGCTTTACTCTTCTTCCTTTAGTTTCTTCACGATCGATGTCGTCCACGGGATCTGAAAAAAGAAAAAGGTCAGAGTACTAAGTACAGGAGGAATTTTATTTTCGTACGTGTCAGAGGTGCGACTCTCGTAAAAGGTAAATATGCGAGTGGAAGGAAGATCTTGGTATCGAGCGAGATGAAAAGTTCGAGAAATAAATTTCGCTGGATACTCTGGCGAGACAACACTTTCGAGGAGCGCTCCTGTCCTTCTACGTCTTTGAGAGCTCACAAGGAAGTCGAGAGTGAGCGATTCGTAATCAGACGACGGACGTGCTGGTCGTCTCCGCTAGGAACATTAGTCGAGTCGCGGACACTTCCCGTAAGCGTAATGAATATTCCTCGAATTGGTCAACTATGAATATTTATTCCTATCTCGCGAGTTTTGCATATTCATTGGACGTGGCCGAAAAGCGCGCCAACCGCGCTTAAATTATATCTCGCCGTGCCCCCGACAGCCAAAAATAGTGATCAGAAAAAATGGAGGAAGTAGAGAGAAGAAGGCAGGGCCCGAGACAAATGAACTAATTGAAACTTCAAATGCTTTCAGAGCGAAAGATAATTATGGTATAATCACTCGAGCAAAGCTCCTATATTGATTTAGAGACCTTTCGCAAAGACAACTTCTAGGATTCTAGAAAAGCTTCGTCGAGGTTAGCCAGCTGTGTAACGAGCGAAGATTACCGTGCAGGTGAACGAGAATGAAATCCACCCACGCTTTAACAAAATATCACCGTCGCCTTGATAAAGTGGTTTAACGGGATGGTCGGTCACCGTGAAGACTTAACGCAAACAGTCCACTTCAAACCTCTCTCTCTCTCCTTGGCAGGACATCTTTGTCACTATTCACCCTAACATTTTCCATTTCTCTTCCTCGTTCGCACAACGAGCGCCCACAATCGCCGAGACCGCCAAAAGGGATCCTCTTAAAGTTTGAATGCAGCAATAAGCGCAGCTGAAACTCGACTGTTCATTAACTCGAGAAACAGCAGCCTCCTGCCAATTAGCGCGGAGGAAATATTTTAATGGTCAAATTTCCCAAGCGAAGGTGGTATCCGAAACCACTCTCAAAGGAACGAGGACTACCTTAGATAATGACGCGCGTGCGGCTTGAGAGTGCTTAAAAATTGCTACGGAAGCTACGTATAAACCACGAATTAAAATTCATTCCCCCGGTGGCCTGGCTACTTTCGGAAACATCCTCACGAACCTTCGTGATGAAAGCGCATTAGCGTAGATCACGCACTGTCGTGCATACGCGACGCGCCCTTGGCGTCCCTCGCGAATTTATTACAGGTGGTACGAGCAAACGAACTCGAATGCGTGTAACTGACAAATGGCTCGGATGACGCTAACTGGATTCTAGAGGAGACGGAATTCGAAGTGGGCCAAGTAGCCCGAGAAAATTCCTCTTCCCTATCCTCGACGTGCTTTCAACTAATCTCGGGCGCGCATTTCTTGAAGAAGCTCAAAGATCCAAGAAGGAAAAGCTGCATTCGAGATGACGAGCGTTTACCGGGTAATAGGATCCCGGACTAATTTCAGGCGGTACCGCGAGAAAAAGGAAGCTAAGCCTGCGCTCTTCCAGGGAAATGGAACAGGCGCGTTCGGCGAAACGAAACAATTGTCTACGTGACGAGAGAAGCATAGAAGACAATGGCCTCCGGAAGATCTCGGGTGTTACGCGATCATTTGATCCTATTCCTATGGCGCATGACAGGGTGGAATGATATTCAGAATTGTTCGCAGCATTCTCCACCACCAGTAGACCGTGAGCAGGAGCCAGGCCAGGGCCGTGCTGCGTTGCTTTCGTGAAATTGAACGAGCTTTCGGAACTGTAACAATGCCGCGGACGCGGGAACGGCACTCGAGTAATCCGCATCCCTGACGTTAATTAAGAAACGCGTTCGCACCCTACAGCCAACCGAGCGTCTACTGCTTTCGGAAAAAAGCTCCTCACATCACCGAAGACAAGCATTGAGTTCTCGAAACTCTAAGGGCCGTACTCTCATTCGGACTTTAGCAACGCTCGGACTTTAGATGGGCTTTATACATATGCATACGTATGCATGTTCATGTCCAGACATGTTTATAAGACGCACCTAAATTCCAAGCGCTCCTAAAGTACAGGTGAGAGTACGGCCCTAACTAAATATCCCATGGACGCGGCCACGCATAATTAAATAGCAATACGAATTCGACGAAGGAGAACTTCTAACCTAATCTATCCATCCTCACCTACTTCCTACCTTGCGTCGCAATGTGCGCTCTTTAAAAGCTAATGGACCTTACTAAGTGCTCGACGGACAACCTTCCCAAATCTAACGTCTCAACTAATGAACGATGTATCCATAGTCTAGAACGCGTCGTTTATAGCATTCAATCGGGTGTAACGATCCCAAGAATTAGAGGATGCGTCACTGTTAAAGGATATCGATCGATGTTAAATCATCTAGAGAACTTTACCGGATAGATGATAATATCGACGAAGCTGATATTAGAGTGACATAATTTACTGATGCTCCGAGAGATTTTCCAGACGATATATTTACCCTTAGGCTTTCACGTTTCCCATTATGTTGTCAAACCAAAATCCAGAAAGAACACCGGATTCAATTCGTTCATCCTCGTGCGCGCTACTTCCGCGCTACGTATTACTTCCACCATGGCGGGCTGCCGTTAAAAAGAATCACGACCCTAAATCGATTAACGATGGCCGAGCGGCCACGGTCGTTATCCAGAAGGGCACATTTCACGGAGTTCAACGCGGTGTCATCGATTCCATCCCTGGGAACGCGAGCGTACATTTCCACGATGTTACGCGGAGCCACTGTCACGGAACAAAACCGCAAAAATGTCTGGGAGCGCGCGATATCGCGCTGGTGACACGAGTGAGGCGAATCGCGCGTACGAGCCCGGTAAAATCGATCAGCGGCCACCGCAAGAAGCAACGAACCATGAAAGTGACACGCTGCCCAGAGGCGTTCGACCACGTCTCTAATCCACCGCGAAACGATCGCACACGAACACGAAGCTGATCGCACGTTTGCCCTGGGCGCTAAACAATTCAAAACTGTCCACTACCATCATCCACCAACCATGACTTTTTCCATGCTCACGAACGAGCTAGGCAAGGCAGCGAACTCCGCACGCGTGGTGACCGCCCGGAGTGTCGACAACTTTTACGACCTCTACTCGGAAGTCGTTCGTTAATTTTCCGCCGACTTCGCCACAGCTACTCATTACCTCATCGTCATTTCATTTACTCGATTCATAGGGTAGCGTCAAACTCGGAATTCAATTATCATGCTCCTCACTATGCCTCGTTCGCCGAGCTCGCAGATTTCCGTTGTAGATGCGCGTCGAGCTGGCATTGCACCGGTAGAATTTAACACCGAGCACCGCGCATCGGTGGCATTCGAAATTGACTTGTTAAATTCGCCGAATAAGTTCCAGCGACGATTACTATTTCGTTTCCGCGAAGGATGCTCGCGCGCGATATGATTAAGGCTATGGTATTTCCGGAAAATCTCGAGCGACAGAGGAAGCGCTTAAGGGTACGTCGAAACAACTCGAGGGGCTCCTATCGGTTCTCGATATCTAAACTCTTCTATTACTCCTCTAATGTTCCACCAGGTTAAGGCTTTCCGTCACGATCCGATATTCGAGCCGCAATTTAACCTTGCGGGAGGTGCAGCTGATCCGAGAGACACAATAAAAATAATTTCGCGATGGCACCTAAAAATACGGTAGTTTTTTAATGTTGACACTTTGACTGCGTGAGTCGTATGTGACCGGGCACGGTTTTTCCGAGGCTTGACCTCCAGAAAGATCATTATAAAAGTGATTATACTAATCGCAATTTTAAGCACTTTAAAAGATCATATGTTAACAAAAAAAATGCAAAGTATGGCACCACGAGCCATTCATGGAAAATCAGCGTGGCACTCACGGTGTTAAAACCGAAATGTGACATAAACCTATTATATCCGAGACGTACACCGTAACCTCTTATCAAAAAAACCTAAATGCCGCAACTCGTGCAAAGTTAAATCGGCTGCACGTCTCAACGGAGAAGACGCAAGTCCCTTGGTGGCATTTAGCCCCGGAACATTTTCTTTCTGGCACTCTACAGCCTGCTCAAAGGGCTTGCACGGGAAATCTTAAAATTCCTTTGGAGCATCGGTCGTGGATTCCATCGTTACATCATTATCGCGATCGGCACCACCTAATTCAGGCGGCCCTTCCTCGCGTCATATCGAAAATCAAAAAAACGTGAATGCGGCAACTCGTGCAAAGTTAAATCGGTTGCACGTCTCAACGGAGAAGACGCAAGTCCCTCGGTGGCATTTAGCCCCGGAACATTTTCTTTCTGGCACTCTACAGCCTGCTCAAAGGGCTTCCACGGAAAATCTTAACGTTCCTTTGGAGCACCGACCGTGGGTTCCATCGTTACATCATTATCGCGATCGGCACCACCTAATCCAGGCGGCCCTTCCTCGCGTCATATCGGCTCCGCGTCGGGGGCCGGCACGTAGGCCGTAAAAACGTCTGCGGCTGCGTGATATCACGGCGGAGGCGGTAGAGGAGGCGCGCTCGGCAAAATACGGAAGAGGCCGTGCGCTACGAGTGTCGGCAGGCCGTTGGAGTTACACCGGAGTCGTCCTAAATCGATAGAGCCCAGAAGCGAGAGCACAGCCAGCTGGGACACGTACGGATCTCCATCTACGTGAGCGCGCTCGCACGCGACTCACATACACCCTCGCGCGGACAAAAACACGACCGCACACAGGTTCGCCTTAAACAGGCTCATCGCGGACATTCTTCGCGAAAGCCACGTGTGCACTCTTCGCACGTGTCGGACTTCCTTCTTCGCTTCTTCCTCCTTCCACTTTTTTCCCCGTCTTTTCCACCCTTCGGTCTTGCCTTCGTTCCGCTCGAATCGTCGATAAGCAACTCCTCCTAACCTTCTCTCCGTCATCATCCGTCCCCTCCGCGGCCACATCCTCCATACCGCCACCACATGTTCCATCATCTCCCGCGTTAGCCTTCAAGTTTTCCTCCTCCGCGTCGAGTTCGACATCGCAAGCAGACACGAGTTCAAGGCCGTTTGAGATGCACGAGGAAACGTCCATCCGAGAGAGAGAGAGAGAGAGAGAGAGAGAGAAAGAGTGTCTGCGGAGTGTAAACACGCGCTAGCGTGTAAATACGCGAGCGTAAGGATTTATATACGTATCACGAGTATCGCGTGTATACATGTAAATAAGTAGGAGCGTGGAGGTAGGGTCGTTCATTGAACAAATCCATGCGCGGCTTCTTCATCATTCTCATTTAATAGTTATCCCATGGAAAATTACTGTCTAAGGATTAGCTGCTACGCACGAGGATTAATTAATTATTCTTTCCTCCTCCAGCGAAACCAAACGTTTACCGTGAGTTCCGCGAGATTCTTCTACTCGCTTGCGTAACGCGTAAATCTTTCTGGCAGCTGGGCACGTGCAGTTATCGTCTGCACGCACAGGCAATCCGTCACGATTCCCGTCACGGCGGGCAATACCGACTCGCGTTTACATCTGCCAGCAACAGCGGCGGTAAACATTAATCGAAACACGCCTCCTACGCGACGAACGTGCCCGCGGGCGACCCTTTCGATCATCGTATGATTTTCGCTGGTCTCCATCTCTGTACGCGGCTCGGAGAGAAGATGCATCCTGCGGAAGAGGGAATCCAATTATCGTGCGATAATTACGCCTGCGAGGGCGAGCTATGACGTTACAGGATGCTCAGAGCGATAAGAATTGCATTTGCAAGATGACGAATCGACCATTCTTCCTTTCTTTCTTCGTAAAGGAGAATACGAATTTCTATCGGACGCGAGTATCAACTACGCCTTCGAATATCGTTGCCGACCGCTAATGCGTGCCACAGGCGTGAATTTTAAGACTTCAAGATCGGAAGCTTGTGTATACGATCCGTCGCGGTGAGACCGAAGAAAATAAACTGAAAATACCGTATTGCATTCGACAGTCGCTTCGAACCCGTGGATGATTTACGTCACTCTTGCCCCGCGACTTCGACGAAGGTTTTACTTATTTTCACACGCGTTTCTCCATGCGAAAGCTCGCGAAGCGCAAATAAATATTACTGCAATCTGAATATCGAAACCAAAAGCGAAAAGTGTAAGGTTGAATAAGCGGCTTTACTGTTTCTATTTCGCGCACGTTTGTGTATACGAGTTGAATCTGCGAAGGAAAGAAATTACAATTGTTTGAAAGATAAATGTGGAGGTATAAATAATAAATAAATGTCGTGGTATAAAGATCAATATACGAGTCGGTGCTTTCAAGTTATCCGAGCGTGGACATGCGAGCAACGACATTTCGTAATATCGAGAACCCACGCTGGCCCTACAGTCGTTACGACGAAAAGCGAATAATCGGAATAGCCCCAAAACTGCAGAACTTTACTGCGGCCATAGATTCTGGTAATTGTGGATTTGGAAAGAGTAACGGGGTCGCGGAACGTGGAATTGCGAGGTGAGTAATGTTCCGTGCATCGACGAGGAACGAGAATGGAAGAGACGCTTTCCCTCTTCATCCGACTTTATCCGAGCATTCCGCAATTTTCCAGCGCCCTCCAAAGCTGGCGCTAATGCTCGTAAAAGGGTATTAATCCTAGGAACAACATCGTTAGCAGGCAACCAGTTTATAAACGAGTAGCGTGTACTTCGTGCGTGTCACGCGTGAACACGGCATCCGCGTTTCCCCGCTCACCACTCGTTCGGACTAGGATGCTAATTAAGCGTATAATTGCTCACACACTCACGTCTACACACCCGAGTTCGTATACACATCTGATTATCGCACGAGTGTTTACGGTCGAGTCAATCTTACGGCGAACATATCATCGTGGGTACGCCTGCGAATTAACTTACTCGTGAAATTCGAAATATAGAAATTGGAATGGCTCCTTCCAACTATCGAATACGTTCGAACGGCGTCATTTCGTCACGCAAGCCCTTTTTTAGGGGCAGAAAGAAATATTCAAGCCCCACGCGTCAGCGAGTTCCAATTTCACCCCTTGGCGTCGTGCTCGTCGAGCCCACCCCCGAAAAGCCTCCGTCGGACGAGACGCGAAGCGCGCGAAACTGTCCTTGAGGAAGGCAGGCCTATCGATTTTCCCGAGACGACTCATTCGGCCAGTGAAAAGCCTCGGCCGAGAGTTTTTCAGCCAAGGAAAACATTTGATCGTGCCAAGTATAAGAGGACGAAGATGCGTTTCGCTCTAAGCGGCTTGCGGGAAGACATATTCACCTCGCGGGCTGACATTTCGAAGGTGTTTCATTCATGGGGCAAGACCTACCAGAAATGAGAGAAGCGAAAGTAAATCCTGTGAATAAGGCGAAGGAACATACAGGGTGCCTCGTTTGCTATTTACGCGAATTAAAAACAAGCAAACGTTCGAGGGTTGTATTCGTACTATCTAGAAAGTTCTGGACCGTATTTGTTTACCCCCCACGATTTATCCTTCTTTATCTTTCCGAATTACTCTCTCTGTCTCTAGCTCGGCCCCTCTTTCTCTTTCTTTCTATCACACCTACCCTCTCCCTCCTGCCGACGCTATGTGTTCCTTCGTCGTCCACCGCCAAGTGTTCCTGTCTCGTGCAAATACACAAATTCGACTTGGCCGCGCTTACTCAGCCGAATCTTCGAGATCGAAAAGATGCTCGGCACGCATCGTGAATCTCACTCGACAATCTATACAGCACCCCACCACGTATCGTTGTGAAACAATCACTGCGCCACGACTTTCGTAACAGGAGCGAGAAGCATGGAAGCGGGGAGAGTAAAAAGAGAGAATGTCGAGCAATCGGTTAGAGCACTAGAGCATTCAATTATCAAGGAATTACGTCACGTCATCTCGTTGTTCGGGCGCGGGGCAAATGTGAAGCAAAGACAAAAGGAGGCTTGGCCACGGTGCAGCGTGACGTAAAACGTACGACGGAGGCGTAGGTCGTACGGCGCGTATGTATATTGTAAAGCTAGTGCCTCGCAACGTTCTTTATTCTCGTCTCTTCGCGAAAAAAGATGGCAGAGCCACCCTGGCCGTGAAAAAATACATAAACCTAGTGGGTGTCAGGATACCTAGGATCCGTGAGAAGAAACGCCTCGAATTCGAGAAGGTGGAGGGTCCTCGAAACCTCGGCAACTGCCTCGTTCAAGGTCGGCCCGCTCCTCGATAAGGTCGCCTCCCGCATACACCTGGAAGCGTCACGTGACGATGGCCCAAAGTGCTTTCGACGTATACCTCCACGGAGCGAGGCAGTCGCGTGATCCGTATAATTAACTAGCGCAGATTAATGCCGGCCAAGATGAGCCCGGCCGTGTTGTACACGATTAGCACAGCTGGGTCTATTGACTGGGTAGGATCGCGTGTCCCTTTAAGCCGCTCGCGTGCAAGGGTCCGAATGATAAAAAAAATTGTCCATTCGACCAGCGAAAGCTCTCCTCTAGACTATTGGCAAATTTACGGACGATAGAGGTGTTCGTCGACGATGCTAAAAATTTCACTACGAGCTATCTACTTGGCGAGCAACGGACATTGGCAGGACAAAATGTACATGCTAATCTTTGGCGAAAGCTTTCTTCTAGACTATTGGCAAATTTTCGGACGACAGAGATGTTCGTCGACGATGCTAAAAATTTCACTACGAGCTATCTATTTGGAGGGCAACGGACATTGGCAAGACAAAATGTACATGCAAATCTTCGGCGAAAGCTCTCTTTTAGACTATTAGCAAATTTACGGACGATAGAGGTGTTCGTCGACGATACTGAAAATTTCACTACGAGCTATCTACTTGGAGAGCAACGGACATTGGCAAGACAAAATGTACATGCTAATCTTCGGCGAAAGCTTTCTTCTAGACTATTGGCAAATTTGCGGACAACAGAGGTGTTCGTCGACGATGCTAAAAATTTCACTACGAGCTATCTACTTGGCAAGCAACGGACATTGGCAGGACAAAATGTACATGCTAATCTTTGGCGAAAGCTTTCTTCTAGACTATTGGCAAATTTGCGGACGACAGAGATGTTCGTCGACGATGCTAAAAATTTCACTACGAGCTATCTATTTGGAGGGCAACGGACATTGGCAAGACAAAATGTACATGCAAATCTTTGGCGAAAGCTCGCTTCTAGACTATTGGCAAATTTGCGGACGACGGAGGTGTTCGTCGACGATACTGAAAATTTCACTACGAGCTATCTACTTGGAGAGCAACGGACATTGGCAAGACAAAATGTACATGCAAATCTTTGGCGAAAGCTCTCTTTTAGACTATTAGCAAATTTGCGGACGACAGAGATGTTCGTCGACGATGCTAAAAATTTCACTACGAGCTATCTATTTGGAGGGCAACGGACATTGGCAAGACAAAATGTACATGCCAATCTTCGACGAAAGCTCTCTTCTAGACTATTGGCAAATTTGCGGACAATAGAGGTGTTCGTCGACGATACCGAAAATTTCACCGCGAGCTATCTATTGGGCAATGGATATTATCAGGACAAAATGTGTAGGCTAATCTTATTTTTGCGTAACTCGTCGTTTGCGTTGGTACTGGGGCACCATCGCGGGTCACCACACGCTCGAGTGTCGCACGTGCGAGCATCATCGTCGCGGCTTGAATAATCGAGAATCGATTCCGCACGGGTCGATGAACGAGTGAGCGGGCCTCGGACTCGGCGACTCGCCATTAAGGTCACTGACTTCTTTGAAGGAAAGATCACGAGGGAAAGATCCTTGGGTAAGAACGCGCCGTCTTCTCCGCAATATCGTTCACTCGCCGCGACGGCCTTGCCTCGTAAAGGTCAGCCCGTGTAAACCGGAAGGCCGGACGATTAGGTGCGCGCACGAGAATCGTCGCAGATATCGGGGAGCAGAGCCACTCCTCTACCGTGACACGCTCTTTTTATAAATATCTCGATTTATCGCCCTTTCTAGCCCCCCGCCTTTCGAGCTTCGGGGCACGAAGAACGTTTATATTGTAAGTTACTGTCGCGAGGTAACTACCGTCCGATTAGAGAGAAAATTTCTAGCCCCTTAGCTTTTACTCGTTTACTTCGCACGATTTATGGGGACGGCTCACTTAACGGTAGTTAACCTTCTTCTTTCAAAAGGTTTCGTTACAGCGATTGCAGATTATTTTATCGACGAACGGTTCTGCAATTGTAAGTGCAAGCGAATCGACAGATCGGCACTGTTATGTTTATTCGTTTCTCTGGTCGAACGGGAAGTGAACTTTTTGACAGATGTATAGTGGCGAATCTTAAAGGACAGCATGCGTGTGAATCGATATTTGTGTCGAATGCATCGGTATTGATAGTTGTGCAAAATAAATATGTGCTGGTTTATCAGGGCATTCGCTAGATAATACCACGGGCACGGGAGAAGCTTTAGGAAGATGAGAAGTAAAATTACGAATCTCATGTTAGAGGATAAAATTGGCAAAAATGACGGCGCTGCAATGTGGAAAATTGCAACCACTGGACAATGGAAATATTTCAATTGAAGATGAGAAGATTCGTAAAAGAGTAAGGGAGCGTGAGCATGATGTTCTTGCGGATATTCAAACGAAAACAACCACGAAATTTTCCTCGTTACAACCAGTCGGTTCGCCACTGAAAATTTGGGAAGTTGCAAGATAAAATCTGTGACGCGTACTACGAGAACGTTAACGATACCATCGTAAAATACGGTCCGCTGGCAGAACCCACTGCTATAACGAGCAGCCGCTTTTAAGCGCCCGTAAACTTTCGCGAATGAAGTTTCACGCAAGCGAAACGCCAAAGGACACGAACGGTTGCCCGCACGCGGCGAAGATTATGGTTTTACGCGATAAACGGCGAATAATCGTTGACACTTATCGCTCGTGTCCGCTGGCTATCCGTCGAGGAAAGAAACCAAGCAAAATTCGTCACACGGCGTACAGTAAAACACACTTCGCCAATAAGGAGCAGGACAAAAAAAATCGTAAACGTTCCGACGTGACGAGACAACAACACGACTCGTGATTAATGAACCTGCTATAATAGAAAATATGAACAAAAACAATTGCTCCTAATTGTACACGGAGCTCGCAGAGCTTTCGAACGAGAAGGATCACGGAAATTTGCACAAGAGTTAAGCCTAGCGCACAGGTATCGATTCGATCGTACGGAAAAATATCGTACGAGCAAATTTTTTCAGTGGAACAAAGACGAATGCAATGCTCTTCTCTGTTCCACTGAAAGAATTTGATCGTACAATATTGTTTCGTACAATCGAAATCGATACGTATCCTCTAGGCCTTAGAAACGAAAACGATCGCGAAAATTTGCACGTACGCGAGCAAACGTAATTACTTGGTTAAGGACAACGAGCAAATCGGCGCGACGAGCGAACGTTTCCCGCAAATACGCTCTTGCACGAACAAAGAACGCCAACGCACTTAATTTTCTTTATCCTATTTACACATTCTTTTCCGCAACGACGAGAAACCTTTAGACGCGAAATTTATTACGTACTTTGGAGTAACGCGCGCACCGTGCTGTACCGCCTGATGTCGGCATCCGGGCCCACGTGTTGACCCGCTTTCGATCCACCGGAAAGCAGATTACGTTCGCGCCAAGTGAAAAAATAAATACGCCGGAAAATAAAGGGAAGAGGTGCGCAGGGGTCGAGATAATTCGCGAGGAGGCTAAGATTTGGGGTAGTTACTTACTCGCTTGAGCCAGGGGATGAAGACGTCCCTCGTGGACAATTTTCTACCCTTCCAACTTTCCTCCTTCTCTCTCGGTCCCTCTCACTCTTCCTTCCGTCTCTCGTTCCTTCACCTACGCCAAACAGGAGGTCAACGTCGACGAGATATCAACGACACCGTACGATGGCAATTGCGATGCCATGACCGGCCACGATAAAATTACTCTCGTAAAGAGGAGAGAGAGAAGACTTTGGTAACTCGACGCCCTCCACGGTAATGTTATTCGGCTTCGAGGTGTCCGAGAGGAACCGGCGAACGCGAGCGGCCACGAGAGAGTGGGCTAAATATTATTAACGAAACCCAAGAAGAGTCTGTGGCTGATGCTTTCTGTCCTTGAATGAATTAATTCCACGATGCGATCACGACGCTGCTTCGTTCAAATAATCTTTGGCGCGCATTCTCTTTGCCGTCCACCGGCTTTGTTGATGTCGTGTGCGTTCGTCCTCGAGCTGACGCAAGGCCGACGGCCGAGCGCTCTTAGCCGTGTCGCTCGGTCGACTGACTGCCGTAGACTGCCCTCCCATCTTGCTCACCGATTTTATTCCATCCCCACCTCAACTCTCTGCCCCCACCGACGTCCACATCGTACTTCGCGATTCCACTGTACCACGAACGGGGGTTGTGCGGGGGCGGAGGGTGGCGCAATGAACGTACGGAGAGACGAATACACGGTGTGCGTGTTTACACACAATCGCGTGCCTATCCGTCGAAAGTTTCTGTCACTGAAAGTTAACTATGCACAGACGAAGTACGGTACAGGTACCCCCGCGTCGTTTTCTCGCATACGTGAAATACTTCCATTGCGATTACATCGATTGTTGTACCTTTTAAACGCACTCGTGAACGATAGTGGTGAGCTTGGTATTGCAGTGAGAATATCATTTCGTTATACGTATAATCCTCGATATAATGAACATCTGATACTCCATCGATCCACCTAGAATATAATAGAATTTCGTTTTAATCGATCGGTGGAAGAGCGAGTTACCGAGGGTAAACATTTTTCCTATCTCCTAGGATTGTATTTCGTTCTCATCGAACGTCCGGATTAATGTTCGTCTGTCGGCGCGAATTACGATTTTGTAATAAATTCTCATCGTGACCGCGGTTTTCTAACGCTCGATCGTTACGAAAACTTCGTGAGTAAATTGATAGTGCTGTTACGGCAACGCAGTGCGTATCGTCCTGGAGTAATTTAAATAGTAAGTCATTTTCTAAATTAGTTCTCCATGTTAATTCATTATAGGTGACATGCGCCGTTTGAACTTATCCTATCGCGATTGAGTATTTTTTCAAATTGTCTTGCCCGATTTTTCACAGGTTCCAATTTGTTAATTTCGGTCGGGTTTTTGGGGATTCGCGTTGATAATCGGTCGTAAATCGATGCAGTAACGTTTTCGCTGTTCGATGCGGACCTCCGATTCTGTCCGATATTAGGTCACTTGTAAAGTTTGTCGTGGGGCAAGCGATAAAGGATATTTACTACTTTGGTAGTTTACACGAAAGTTCGATATTGTATCCCTCTGTAAAGTCTCTCTCTCACTCTCTCTCTCTCTCGCTCTCGCTCTCTCTCTCGCTCTCGCTCTCTCTCGCTCTCTCTCTCCCTCTCTCTCTCTCTCTCTCTCTCTCTTTCTCTCTCTCTATCGACGATCGTCCGAGCAACGCGAAAATCCCGAAGGTATTGTCGTTCTGTTATCTCTTTATCTATTCGCTGCTAATAATTAAAATTTCCAGCACGAGATTGTAACGTCCATTGCAATTAATTGTAAACGGGCAGTTAATCCTCATGCATCGTCACGTTCCAATTTCACGAGCACGAGTTACGATGCTACCGCAGCATCAGCCCCATACACCGGTTTTGCCGAGTGCTCGCTCGCCGCAAAGGCGAGCTACGTGAGTAGAGTATGATTCTGCGGAAAGCATCTGTCGCAGAAAGTATCGATATGTTACGTCGCGTAATCAGACTGGGAAATCGTGCCGAGTAAAAGATACCGTGAACGATGATTCTCGAAAACCAGCACCCCCATTGCCCATATCTTTCTGCGCAAAATTCATCGAATGCGATACGCGATATGCTCTCGCTCGTAACTCAATAAGTAACCTAGAAATCGCAATAAGATATTCAAATAAGAGCACGCGGAACTTCCAACCGTGAATTCACGAATCATTCCGCTAAAAGTAAATTGAAGTTGCTTATGCACATTTGAGACTTCAGAGATAAACGATTGAAAAAATTGTACGAAAGAATTATCGAACCTTGACTATACCTACTTTTCTAATATATCGCAGGAGATCTTCACCATCTTGTAATATTCCGTAATACATTTTAACGATCGAAAAAAGTATATGGAAGAATTAGCGAATCTTCATTCCCTCGTAAATCTTCATTCATCTTCTCTTACGACCTTATAAAAAATACATGGACGCGAGAGATCTCTCGTCTCACATCCGACTCCATCTATATTACCACGGCCATACCTGCTCTTCTCAGATATCGCAGGAGGTCTCCGCTATCCTGTAATATTCCGTAATATATTCTATCGCGTTCCTGAGCACCTACGTCAGTATTCGAAATCACGTTCTCGCGCACTCTCCTCGCAACCCCTTTACCTACCCTACTCAAGATCTGCCGCTTCCCTCCTCCTATCGGACGATCGCCGAGGTGAACGCAGACGACTTTACCTTCAACTGCAGCGTGTCTAACACGCCCACGCTGCCATCGCGAGACAGATCGAAAGAAAGGCCTTGGCCGCAGAGGAAACTTTCCGGCCATTATCGGGACGGCACGCTAAACTCGCCCTTGATTCTTGCACGAGGAACGAGGCGAAATTTGGCCGTCGCGGAATTTCTCTCACTCCTCTACGCTATGATCGAGATTCTTGGATGAATCCACTAAACTTGCTTACACGTAACTAACAATAAGACGAAAAGCGTATAGACAGCGAACAATGGAATTAATAAACAGATTATTACGAGAGTGATTTAACACTATTTCTACCAAAGCTATCAAAGGACACCTTCTCAAATTGCATTTTAAAATTATTTTCCAAGTTGAATAATTTTTCCTTAATTACTTCTTTCACTATACGTATATTAGTTCTTAAATTAATTCAGGGGTATCATTTTCCTGCAGCTCATCCTGGAGCCAAAAAGACACCATCCTGGTCGAAATGGGTATACACAAAATCCCGGTAGAAATAGTGTTAATGCTACCAGTAAAATGATCAAGAATGAGGACCGAAATCGCAATCTTCTGAATGATCGACGATATTCAGCCGAAGAAGCTGGGAGCGAAAATTTGATAAGGTAGAATTGATGGCAGAAGTGAGAAAGTATTCTCCTTCATTGCGCAGGACCCGATTCTCGAGTAACTTTCAATGCTGGGAAAAGACCTTATTCCAGAAAAGTTTCGGGTCATTATCAAGCGAGATACGCGCGAATCTATCCTTGATACTTTCGCCGAGCTGCCATGCCAGTTGGTTCCGTTGAAAGTTTTAACGCCGTACAGCGGGATGCGCGTCAGTTTTTAGCATTATCGAACGAGTTTCTTGCTTTTCGATAATACAAAATCCTGATTCGATGCGAGTGAATGGAAAGAAATGGAAAGGAATTAATTATGTAAATTGTCTTCGGTCTCTTGTCCGCACGCGCTTCAACAACGTCAGTTTTTCTAGAATCACGATTCACGAGGTCGAGCCGATGCGACGTTCAAATGCATTTCAACGCGAAGGAAGACGAATCTATGATAGATACGGGACACGAATTATATCAGCCAGTGATAAACACAAGTCCCCCATCTTTAAAGCCTAGTTTACCCTAGTCAAGTAAACGGTAGAGTAGAGAGGCGATGGTGAAAAAGATTCCTAACTCGACAAGTATGAACTGTTCGTCGAGTAAATAGTCGAGTAAACAGCCGAGTATTATCCTAGTATTAGTCCAGTAGAGTGGTAGAGCGGACAGCAGCTGAGCCGAGCATTGGATGCAGTTCAATCCGCCAACTTACTTGACTAGTTTAAGCTAGGCTTAAGGAGGACTCTCCGTTTCTCTTAATAGCTTGAGACTTTACATCCCGTCTCCCGAAGGACGCATGAGAATCGCAAATGCGAAATGCAAGTGCGCCGTTGCACGCAAGATTTAAGTTAGTTTGGTCACGCGTGCACATGATTTTTCATTGGCACACGAGCGACGAGTGTAAGAAGAAAATGCATTGTTATGATTATTTTACACAGGCATGATCACAAAAATCGCATCGTGCCTGCAAGATCGAGAGCAATCATTTGTGTCGTATTCTTCTAATGAACGGAGCAACTTTCCTTCTCGCCACACCCTTTCGTCTATCTTTTACTCTACCACCTTCAAGCCCATCTTCGCCCGTCGACGTCGACTGAGGATGAATTTTCTCAAGAAAACGGAATGAACGTGTTCGTCGTTGTTCTCGAGTCAAGTAGTCACCGATGCCTGGGACCGACGCGGTGAAACTTTCTTTCGCCTCTGTATCGAGCACACGCAACGAAGTAAATTCCAAGTAAGAAGAACAAATTTTCTTCGACGAACCATATCAGCCAATTATCTCGAAAATAAACGCGACAAGCTTAACGAGGTCTCGGCCCTCGAACGCGCGCGATGTCAATCCACCTCGATTCTTATTAAAATTGAAATAGATCAAGAGCCTTTTTCGTCGACGTTGAACTCCGGTGAACGCGCCCAATCGAATTTCCATTCGCTCGAAATGAAATTCCTTTTGTATTCGCCGCCCGTTCGACGAAGGCGCGTCAAAGCTGGCCTTTCACGGGGTCGCCGCCACCCAGTGGCTTCACCATTGAATCGGTAAACTGGTCGAGAGAACCCTTCTACCTCGGCCTCCTCACCCCTCTCGTCACTCTCCCAATATCTTATGCACTTCCAATAACTGACCGCCTGGATCGCCGATAGCTGCAGGCATTCGCCTATTGGAGCGCGCATTTTCTGCAAAACGTCGGGCCAATAAATTTACGTTGGACCAAAGTAGGTGTGCGAACGAGCGTAGAGACCAAAGCAGGTACCAGACGGAATATTTTCTAATTCAGCACGAACTCGAAGTAAGAAACTTATCCTTTCTACGACCGAAACGAAGTACCCCGAGAGAATTCAAATTTCCAGTGAAGTAGAACATTTTTTTCTTTATTTCTCCCTCCTATACCTCTCTTATCCGTTTGGAAGCACGAAGGTGACGGAAGGTCCTTTGTAAAACATTTTCTCCACTTGCTATCGAGTCAATACAAAAGTTCGAGTATAGGTATGCATTTTACATTGCTTCCACAGAGAACCCAGGGGACGTGTAACTGCAGTGGTATCAGTTTATACGTGCTACTTTCTGTAGGGCGATGGGTAATCGGTGAGGAGACTGCCCGTAGAGAGAATAGCCCCGGGACCTCCGAGGATGCCACCCTTGTTGGCGAACCAGCCATTCCCTCCGAGAAATCCCGCGGGCTCCAGCCTGTTCGTGTAAAATCCTGAATCGTTCGCGCCAACGAGATGTAGAAGTCCATTCACGCCTGACAATTGTTTCCCGGTGACCTCTGCTCTTTGTGGGATGCCTAAATTGTTCAGCGCCTCTCTCAGCTGAGTGATCCGATCTTGAAAGAAGGTCTGAGGAGAGAGCTGAAGTTTCTGAGTTATTGGCGTCAGAAACCAACCGAACGGCAGCAGCTTCGACGTCACACTCTCTGCAGGCTTAGCAAATTCGAGAATTAGCAGTGATCTAAGAATTAGTAATAATCTAAAAGAGATTTTGCAAAGGAAGCTCCGTGGTCCAGATTTGTAAGTGAACGTCCCTGATAAACGTCGTTTCTAGTCGAGCAGCGATATGACGAATAACAATTACACTCGGATCGATAACAATTGCGCTTTGTATGTCGATTTGACAGTGAGTAAATGAGATTTTGAAAATATTTTCATATTTCAAGGAAATCAAATAATTTGGCAAAGAAAGCTGGTTCTTCCAATTTTTCGTTCGATAAAAGATATATACGAATGTTAGAAATGTAAAGAGCACCGTATTATTTATGCCGTAAAATGTCCGTCGCATTAATACTTAAGACCGTAAAATATCCATGACATCGATACGGGGTTGACAATCATCATTATCGATATTCAATAAAAATCTACCTTGCTCGTTACCGGTACGTCGCCTTCCACTTTCACGTAGTCGGTACTGGACACCAACGATTCGATCTCCTTGGCAGCTTGGTAGCTCGGATTCTTCTTAACCGGTAATGCAGAGCTCTGCAGCCCGACGTTGCTGTCATCCTGGTTCTTACGCTCCCAGGAGGATCCATGGTCGATTTCGTTTGCGTACTCGTCGATCGGTTTGCCGTGGACGCAGGCGACCTGAGAATGAGGGGTGAGAAAGATGAATTTCAAATAAAACAAGGGTGATAAATAGCCAAGAGCTCACAGCGAAAACAAACGTATTACGTCACCATCGAACATCGATAATCGGATATTATGAAATCGATTGCACCACTAATTGTATCCTCGTGGCGCTTAAGGTATTAGAATGATATTCATGAATGAACATAGTAAGGGAATTTGATGATTTAAAATAATTGGGAAAGATTACTAAGAAAAAGGGGAGAGAGGCGGACAGAGAGAAAGGAAGAGAGAGAAAATCGTTCTCGCCACTGTTACCGACTTTAACCGATTTTTCACAGACCACGAGAGAATTCGCTATTAAACGATCTTACCACTGCTATCGACAAAACGACCAATTTCTCCAGCATCTTTCTTCCTTCCTCTCGCCGTGTTTCTCTCCCACTACGCAGACGGAATCCTTCCGTCGATCGCTAAGCAATATTTCTCCGACGTCCCGTGGGTGCACACGCGCAGAATTTCGAATCGACGCTCGGACTACAGCCGCGTATATTTATACCTATCGTTCGCTTCGCGTCACTCCCCCATAGAAGAGAATAAGCGAAGCGTAATCGCATAAGGGCACCCACATGAGAATGCGTCGCAAACATACGGCTGGCAGATAGTGTTCCGACAATTGCCAAACCGCGAGCCTCTTCAGCTGTAACGTCCTCGTTGACGCGCAGATATCTCTCGGTCTATTGGCTTGGAGGAAAGAAAATAGAGAGGGTGAGTTGAAAGAGAAGAGATATAAAAGTAGAGGTGAAATAATACCGTTGGCAAAATCTCTTCTATCGCACGATGTCGCAATTCTACGCGACAGCACAAGAATAAGCGGGCTTGCTCGTTACCTCTCTATACAGACGAGAAGGCAGAAGGGTAGTTAGTTAATTGGATTTCAATTTCTCATCGGCTCCGCTTGTAATAGCCATCGTAGCGACTGGATGTAATTAACGGCGTATTGTAACTAATTACCCGGCGACTCGTTCGAGCGCTTTAATCCTTTGGAAGATGCGCCACGCTCGAGCGTTTCAATGTCCGGCGAAAAGCCCCGGCAATATCGATTCTGTATTACTCTGCAGGTACGACGCACTAGAATACAAACAGACAAAGAAGAACAATATAATTTTCTGCAGTGAAACTATGTTTAATGAATTAATCATCTCTGTACTCTTCATTCGTAGTGAATGGAACGCTACTTTCCGTAACGTTTAATAACAATATGTTACGAACAATGGAACTATGTGAAAGCAAATATTCCCTTTTGCGGAGTAACCGTTTAAGCAGCAAATCCTCAGGTCGCTCGAATGCTCGCTCCGTGCACGAAACGAGCTTGCGTAACTGGACAATGAATCCGGTATTAATTAAACAATGCTTCACGACGTTCCACCGAGAATCATATTTCTGGCCACGAAATTCTCTTTGATCGCTCGCGACTCTGTAAACGCAATTCATTCGATACATCGGCAAAGTCACTCGACGACGATTAATTTATAATTGATTTTATCGTCGGAAATCGATGTTGCTCCCTACGGTAATTGCACGGAGAACGGAAAATAATTGAAGATTTTAATTAACCAGAGGTTGGCGTTAATCGAGGTATAGTTTGCCGACCGCGATGCTTCACGATTTCCAATGGCACGCGCTTCGAAATTATTGAAAATGCACGCAGCGACGGTCGATCGATCCTGGCCGCGTCCACGTATCAGGATTTGCGGGTAAATTTTCAACTGGACTCTGTCCTCGGCAAAGGGCCCCGATATTACGGCGCGATTCGTAAATAATTGCGATAATAACCGAACGCTCGTGTTGCATTAACAAATGAAGTATCGCGATTGGCTTGCGTCAATTAGCGGCCCCGGCTCGATTGGCTCGGGGCTTAATTAAAGGACAATTTATGGTCGCCCAGAGCGAATTGAGAATAGACTAGAAACGTACACGAAGGTTCAAATTATCAATCACTAGTTGGCAGATGCGACCAAACTGCATACGGGCCAGAGTAACTCTTGTATACGAGCCTGCTACGGGCATTGAAATCTGGATTTCCTAATTGGAATATTAATGGACGATGTAGCATTACAAGCGCCAACTTTCTGGATAACGCTCCTCAATCCTAACCCACGGCAAATCCTTCCGACCGCATAAAAATCGACTTTTAGCCATCGAAAATTGAACAACAGAAGGAACGAAGGTTTCGTGGGAACGCGAAGACCCGAAGAATTCCGCGCCTACGAATGGCGGCTTTTCCGATGCGCTTCGAATGCGCGTCAGGCCCGAGAAGCGTGGCGTGTATCGAAAGACGTCACGAAACGATATCAAAACCGGTCGGCCTTTTTTCGATTGTTCGCGACAAGAGTCGAGCGGGTCGAGGATTGACGAGAAGCGTCGCAACTGACTCGCCTTGAGCCACCCGGGTAAGGTGGCAAGGCCCACCTTGGAATTTCGGTCCCTTTCCTCTCTTTTCGTCCACAAAATCGTCGATGTCCTTGAGATGAGTTTCGAGTTCCAGAAGCCATCTCTCCAGGTAGAAGAAAAAGAGTCCAGTAACTATTAACCACTTTACTATTCACATTACCTAAGTGCGTAGGCGGTGCCAGAACTATTCATGCGGTTGGCAACAGGTGGGCCAGCGTTTTTATGAGTGGGCCATATTTATTATATATTGTGTATTTGCTATATAACATGCTAAAATTTTCTTAAATTTTAAGGTCGGCCAAAGGTATATTTTTCAGCGTATTTCTAGGTGGACCAGGGCCCGTCCAGGCCCACCCTTGGTGCCGCCTCTACCTAAGTGTGCGAAACGCTGAGAATTTCTTTTCTAGATAGGCGCGCGCTACGAAGAGGCGCGGGAAAAAAGGAAAAAGCAGATGGGGCAACGGTGAACCTCGCGTTTCCGGCAAGACCGCATGCGGCATGCCAATCGCGATTAAGTTAAAGTGTCACGACGTTGGCGCCTACACCTAGCAGTTTTAGAGGCGGTTGAAGGTAGCGGAGCGCTCACCTGAAACCTCCCTGAGCCTCTCTACTCGCGTACGTGTGCCAGCTCCGACGACGTGCACGTACACCGGTAGCACAATTAATGCCGCGCGCTCGCTCTTCTCTCGCTCCTTTACATACAGAATGTAGGTGCGCGACGACGAGGACGACCTGAAACCGTTATGAGACGTTTTCGAGACCAGTCTCGATCGAGCGATCGTCCGCAAGGCGTGCGCGGACAAGCGACGGGAAGCGTGCGATTCGCGAGGACTCGCCGGCCCGCTTCCTTCCCTACCTTCTTCCACCTTCTCCGCGTTCTACGTGAAAACAAGGAGCAGTATCGTTTCGTCGCGGTAGCAGTGCAAATCGATAGAGTCGAAGATTCCCGTGGCTCGTGTCAAATTCAAGTGTAACCACGCTGTCCCCAATTACATTCTTACGATGATCATTGCGCATCTCGTTGGAGAACGTTGAGAAAAATATCGAACGTGTAGAAGTATCTTCTTTTTTTTCTCTCTCGTGTACGTTTCAGAGTAATTACCCGTCGTTTCTCGGAATAAATAGAACTTTCATTTCTGCAAGAAACACTCCGGAAGAAGAAATTCAGATTTACAAGGAAGAAAAGCAATTAGACGTCATGAGGATTCTCCTGTACGGCCTGTGCGTCGTGTTTCTCGTACGAGAGGTAAGCAGTCGCAGACTTCCAACGGTTTAATTAAGTTCAAGTTCTTCGAACTTCTCTTGCGGAATTTCGTGATTGGCCTGAGAATTCTCGGTGCTCGCGAGACCTGGCGCGGCGACGATGAAATTCTTACGAAATTCGAAATCATTTTTAAAGAGATAATCGTTTCGATAATAACACGACGGGGAGGCCATCATTAGCACGTGCCTCGCTCTACCCTCGTCAAGTGCAGAGAGAGTCAGAGGTGCGCTTAATGTTTCACAAAAATAACAGGTTAATTAAAAACCCCCCCGCGCGTTTCAGGCCACCGCGGGAGTTGTCAGGAAACGACCGGCCTACTCGACGCCGGTCTACTCGGACTCGTATCTACCCGCAGCAATGCAGGTGAGTAAATGCGTGCGTGGCTCGTTAAAAGATAATCCGTTATGACGCTCGAGCGACGTAATAAGCACCTCATGTTGGTCTTCCTCTTTTCTCCATCTCTCTCTTAACCCCTTGGCTCGTATTACACCAGGAGTTGCACTCAGTACAAACAAATGAAATTTTCAACCTTCAATCGGCCTTCTAGAATCTCACGATCTTCTAGAATATACAGAAAACTTTACAGTTTCTTTGTATACTTTACGCTTCTTTTATTAAATCCGTATGCGTCGATATGAAATACACCTTAACACTTTTACTTTAGAGTCAAAGTTTTTAGAAACAAATAAGACTAGTAAAAATTAAGTACCATCGTGAAGATTAACCCTCTATGGACCCGTGTAACTTTAAGGTCACATACCAATATATCGACATTTTACCAAATAATTTTGCCCCTTCACAAGATAGCGTATACGTTTTAATTATACATCTAATGTTACTGAGATAACCAATAACAATATTGAGGACAGTTGACAGCATCATCAACTTGAAATATCAAAGTAAATGCCTTGCAAGTTTGGAAAAATGGCCTGGTAAATTTTATATTAATCTGTAGATATAGGTATAAACCTATTGCTTTCGATGGAATAAATCTTTTGTAAGAAAAAAATTCGTCCGATGGAGGGTTAAATAAAAGGATTACATTTTTCTGTGTATTTTTTGAGGATTGGTCAGACCATCCGAGGCGGCAAATACATATGTGATAAAAGTTCACGCGATACTAGTTAACAGTATCTCAAACCCACAGGTGATCTTCCACTCCGTGGAACAGTTGAAGGCCCTCGAAGAAGAATTACCGCAAAACAGTTCCAGCTTGACCTCCACGACTTCATCACCCTCTATGCAACGTCCTCAACGGCCTACCACTGTGATCGATCACACGAGCGTTACAACCTCGAAGCCAACGTCCGCGTCTCCTCAAGAGATCATTACAGGTGCCGAATCGTCTCATCTCACCGAACAATCCACCACGACTGGACCAAGCGTGCAATCGAGCACCGAGTCGCACGTGGAGAATCACAAGGAGACGCCGGAAGTGAACGAGGAGACGCCGGAAACGAATTACGCGACACCCGAGGCAAATTACGAGACACCTGAGGTGGTTCATGGCACGCAGGAGATCAATGAGGAAGTGGCCGAAGTGAACGAAGAGCACAGTGTCTCGGCCACTGAGGCGCAAATTATCCTGGAGACGTCGAGCGTCGCAACGTCCACCGCGAAGTCGAGCCAGCCGCATCGATCAAACAAGCCGTGCAACCAGCCGTCGTTGTCACCAGATCGAAAACATTTGCTGGCCGAGGGCAAGCCGATTCTCACGGACGATCAGAAGAAGAAGCAACCGACCATCGAGAGTATCGTAGAAGAGATATACGAGATCGTTAAGCCCACTGCTTCCGAGGTACTCGAGGAGCCTGACGTGGAAGCCGAAGGAAAGAATGCCTCTGGAGTCTCTCAAGAGAAGATCGATAGTGTAGAGGATGAAGAAGACGAAACGAGGTAAGGCACTTCCTTATTAATTGCTTCTTATAACGAATCGAACATTCTTGCCTCCCGTAAGTAATACTTCCAACGCGTGTTCTACTCGTAAAAAATTGGATTCCTCTCCAATCCAGTTTTCGAGATACGGAAAAATTCTTCGTACATAAAGGTATCGAAAACTAGAACAAACGTAGATAAAGAAGGGACTATTTATCGGTTGGACTGATTTCTTCGGAGTGGACGAAAACCTTCTGAACCCTTGGTTTACGGAAACTCCTTTTGAGGCGTTCAAATGGAAGATCGCATTTATAAAAAAGGTGTCGCAAATCTAGTGTTAACATCGACGGTAGATGGACATTTGTTAAAATCCTCGTGTAACGAAATGGTCCTTTGCCACTGAATATAATCGCATTGCTTTTTAAAATCTACATACTCTAAGATTGAGATCCTCTTTCAGATTCACCCTCCTGGGGGAGAAAGTGGCCCAAGTGCCGAGGCCAAGCTTGAGCAGTTACTTGAAGCGCGCGAAAGTACCACCGAGCGCGTCTCTGCAGCAACTGGCCGCCCTCTATGACGCTCTGAGCAAGGACGCGCGGAAGCAAGGCTTCGGCAAATACGCAGGATACTCGGACGAGGTCCTCCGGACTCTCGAGAGATCGGCCGAGGGTGGGGTTAGCACTCAGCTCAAGACTCTACTGGAGAAGATAGTGGAACGAACCGAATTGACGAGGGACGACGCGAAGTCGAAAACCACGGCAGCCATTGGAGCCCTGAACGAACCAGCCAGTGCCCTCACCAAGGACCTCAGGCGCCTGTTACCCCTGCGTTACTCTCCTTAATTGAGTTGCTCACTTGACAAATCGATTAACTCCACTTTTTGCATTTTTCATAAATTTAAGCATCGAAGCACTTGATTAAGTCCCTACTTTTTATGCACGACCGTAAAGGGAGTGACTTATTATATTTGTAACATCATTTTGAACATAATTTATGGAGTTAATCGATTTGTACACTGAACGGCTCAATTAATGATCGATCCAGCGGAACCCACGAATCGCAAAGATCCCTTTTCTCCAGTTTCCACTTACAATTAGCATAAGTCGCGAAACTTTCTCCATTTCATTTATTCTTCTTATCCTACTCGCCATACCGATTACTTTTCGGATCATTCGTCCGACGCATAAGGAGCATAGTTTCCGCTGTAAGAGTGCAAAAGGAGGATCGAGAACATGGTTGGAGAAAATGAAATCCCGGAGACGGCCCTTCTTCGGTACTTTTAACTACTCGTTGTATCTTACTACATCGCTCCTCGCTCTGATCGTACTAATGAGTCTAGCGTAAGATCTTCGCGAAATTATTATCTTCGTTTTTTACGGATGATACTACGAAGTAGGTAAGAATTGCAGAATAATCGAGTCTGTGACAGTGAGAACGAAATAAAAAGAAAATCACTTGTAGAACAAACTCGTCCATGGAACGAGATACGAAGTATTGGAAGTACTTACTTGTTACCGATCTTCTTAATCTTCATGCTCGAGTCTTTTCGTTTCGGTGCGTCCCAGTTTAAAGTCACGCGTCTTAGTCCTCTCGGTGATCGACGATCCCAAGAATCGAACATCCTTGATCCCAAGTTTCCATCTTCAAGAAGGCGCAGAAATTGCACGTCCGTCCAACAACCTCCGCGGAGGTGTCCTGAAAGCAAAAAAATTCTACGTTAGAAGAAATTTTCTCTTCGCGCGCGTATATCACGCGCGTCACCGACACGTCTAAAAAGCACACAAAATCAATTTGGACCAAGGCACTCTTTACAACCTAGGGTGATACCGAGAAAACGAAGAAACGACGCTAACGAAGCGGAGTACCTAGAAACAACGTTAAGGCAAGATCTTTCCTACGTTTCTTACTCCTGCCTCTTCTTTCCTCTTTCGCTCGACATCAGTGACGTCAAAGTTAACTTTCAACGTTCTTTTTCGAAGGGTTGAAAAAGCTATCCGCGTCGCCTCATGGCGCATAGCAAAATACCAAAAAGCAGCTAAATGAAGAAAGTCAAATGTGCAGCTTCGTATAATCTATACCATAGATTCTCAACCTTGGCGATAACGCCACCCTTGTGGGCGTTCGGGGTGCAGTAGAAGACCTCGCGTGGGCAGATTAAAAAAATATAGTGTAAAAAAGACAAAAAAAAATCACGCGTTTTAATTGCTCCCATTGAAACATTCTTCTTTAGGGGGGCGCTAGAAAAAAACATATTCTCAAAGTGGGCGGTGGGCAAAGTAAGGTCGAGAAACTATGATTTATACAGTCCTACTGGCGCTACTCTTGCTACAGACTACAAGATTCGTTATCTCAAGATTTAAACACATTGTCCGCTAAGAAATTTTCTTATAGATGAAAAATTGTACGTCGCACCGAGAACGACCTCCACGAGGTCCTTGGAAAATCTCATCGCATCTTTACCTTCTTCGTAGCCTCTCGAGATGAGGAGATAAAAGGAGAAAACAGGAAGGATCCTCTCGCCATTTCTCGATAATGAAAGGATGCGTCGAGTAAAGCCAAAGAGTCGCGAGACCCGCGTCCTAATAAGGCGACACGGTTCGTTACTTTCATTTCGATTTTATGAAGGGGCCATATCCTGCATAGACGAAACAAACAGAGAATCGTAATGAACCTCCGCGTAATTAATGTCTCCTCGCGCGAACGAAAGAACGCTCACCACCCACTGCCTCGTGGAACTTTAATTTACGCTTCTCTTACGGTCAAAGAGTAGCGCTAAATTGGATTCTATTTTGATAAACGAGATACGGAAAGGACACATCGTACGATCAGGGCTTCGACAACAACGCAATAGAGCATATTCGTGCGTACGTAGAATATCAATTGAAGCGAGATATTGTAACGTAAGTAGAAATGGCTATAAAAATAAAGCAGGGCGATGATTAAAACATATTCCGCATCATATTCCTTTGTTTTCGAACTTTTACCGAAACGCCTTGACCCCTTATCAACCATCGAAAACGATATATTGTTTATTGCCGAACAATGTGCGTCGACTCAAGCCACCGCGTGCGGGTACGTGATTCGACTGGTAATATCATTGAGTAATTCTGTGCCAACGTTTCATCCAAGTGGCAGGGGCGCAGGCCGAAACAATAGACACGCCTGGGCCCGTGGTTAAACAATTGTTCATACGATCTTACGCCTTTGCGCGGCACGTAGGTATAAATGGATTTTGAAATCGTATGGGCCTTCAGTCGCTCGTTCGTACGTTATTGAAAGCGAAGGATAATCGATCGTGCTGAAAGAGTGACGGCTTGCTTTTCCCAGAAAACATGAAAATGATCGCCCTAGGATGTTTCATTGTCTGCGTGAGTAAAGAAGGAAATTCGAATATAATTAGTCGATTAAATTCAACGTCCGAAATTCTAGAATTGTGTGCGCAATTAAATTATTCTATCATATCGTAATCCTTATTAATTCTCTGCCGTTACGCAGCTGCTCGCGACAGGAGCGCGAGGAAGGCCGCAGATCACGAAATTGTTCCCGGTCCAGGAATTAGTGGCCTATCACCAGCAGATGAACGACGAGGTGAAGCCCTTGGACAAGTTCCTCGGAAAACTGCGCGCCACGTACGACTTCGTGTTTCGAAAGCCCGAGAACACGAGTAACGTGGAGAGAATCTTGGCGAGGGACTCGCCCGATCCTGACCTCGAGTCAATTAAGCAGATTTGGACTAGCCAAGCTAAATCGAATCGACGAGAGAACGGTAGCATTGAGAATTTCAACGAGTCTACGTATCCTATCCAACGAATCTCGAACCTGCCTGCTGCTCCAGTTCCACAAGGGGATTGGATCGAGGATGTTTCGCCTTTGTCGGTCCTCGAGTTACAAGATCAGTCCGTGGACAGACGAGACGACGAAGTGGAAACCTTCACGACACCTGGAACGAGTCTTCAACTTCCCACGACCTTGGGTCGCCACCTCGTCGAGTGGTTGGGCTCTCTCTTGGGCCTCACGTACACCATTTACGCCAAATTGACGAGAATCGTGCACGTAAATTAAGGACGGGACGAGAATGCTCGAGGATCTCGTTATGGGATGTTGAAGAGCGCGCGAGGGTTGTGTATAGATAGGCGTACTTAACAGCTTTATAATGGAATCTCGCAAACGGTGGGTTTCATCGCATTTATTTTATTCAAAAATATCTCGGTCTGAAAAATACATGTGTTACTTTTTTTGCTTATCTTTTTTGGCAATTAGTATATCATACTATAACAATCGTTTGTCGTGTAACATCCCATCATAAATGCACATTTATCGTTAAAACGTTTCACCGACAAATACGTGTTACGCATGGAATCTTACCTCTTGACCGCACAACGGATTATGGTTCGATTCGACGAACTTGGCGAAGATGCGCTTGAGATATCGATACGCTACGATACGAGGTAAGTGTGATTGTGAGCGCCCCATACGATCAAATAAAAAGAGAATGAGAAAGTATGCTTATTAGTAATGCTCGTGACCATTTTTTCCGACTGAACCACCTACAAGCGATTCGAGCTTTTTCCAAGAATAAAAGAAGGAGAACTCGGAGAGAAAGAGAGAAAGAGAAAGAGGAAGAGAGAGAGAGAGAGAGATAGAAAAAGAGAGTGAGAGAGAGAAAGAGAAAGAGAGAAAGAGAGAGAGAGAAAGAGAGAGAGAGAGAGAGAGATAAAATACTGCTATTTCGCATAAATATGAAGTCTTTGGTTCTATTATTATGCGGCACCTATCTCAATGCCATCCGCAAGTATAATCATTACACCTAGGATATCGATAATATTCGGCAGGAGAGTTACGTGACCATCGGTTATAATCACGACTACGTGCGATCATTAGAATAATCGAAAGTTCACCGTAACAATCTCTTCGAGACCTTTGAGCGGATCGAAGCGCGAAACGTCGGAAAGGTAAGGAACGTTAAAACGACGTGCAGTAAACGATTATTCTCAAAGTGCTCCTGACTTGATTTCCTCTACTAACAATACTTATCCCCAAACGCAGTTCTCTTGCGATGATATTGTTATTTTCAAAGGTTCCCGCAAATGGGCAGCCTCTTGTTAGTACATTGATAGAAGGAAGAGACAATGCTTGTAAAAAGTATGGAGTATGTAAGAGGGTTGTCGTTCGCGATTCCACTGTAGTGGAAACGACTGTATCACCGTAGGATTAAAATGTAAAAGAGACAGAATAATCAGTGATCGACGGATCGCTACGAATTAAATCGTACTCTACTTAATTATACTTAAGACTGGACACGGACGAATCTGAGATCAGATTTGAACTATGCACCTAGTGAATGTCCGATCCACAGGTAGGATCTATAAGTATGTACATAATAACATTAGCGTTCACTGGCAGTATTCTATTATTTGCTGCTCATTTGAGGAATCGTAGTATCCTAACGGCAGACTGGCTTTACTTCGTTATCTAATAATATCGACTAAGAGGATTAAAAACTGAAATCTTCGCACGGAAACTACGTAATATTCGCGAATACGATCTCGTCCAATCGCGAGTAGTAACATATCCATTGCTAGCTTAATAGTTTCTTCGTACTATTAACCATTCCAAGTGTGGTCATAGACTAGAATCAATAAAAAAAAATGTTTCCTTTAAACCTAACATACATAAGACGAACAATTAACATTTACAAGAGTTATGCTTATTGTTCGCCGCAAGTAATGAGTCTGGACTCGACGCGGTCCTCGTACAGTATCTATTACAATGTCAAAAATTACTCCCAGGAAAAAAGAATACGAAATACAGTTACGAATTCTATAGAGCTAACGTAATTTTCCTATAACACTGTTATTTAACCATTTCATCGCATATTCACGAAGGCTGTGAACGTAAGGCATTTATCATTGAACTTCATTTCTTAATTCTAATTCAATTCGATGGTTTCACCAGATTTTACATTATAAATTTTTGTTGTAAACTTACACTGGCGTTGTATCCTTATCGCAACTAATATCAGGCTTACATTTAACATCATAATAGTGTTAACTACAGTTGAAATTCGATTTCCTAACTTTTACGCAAACAATTGCGCATTTTAATATTTCCCTATCATTTCAAAATAAAGGTATAAACCTTTACAATTTCGTTATTCACAAACTTTTTTTACCTAGACCACGTGTTTGTGTTCTGTTAATATATTTTTCAACAGCCTTTTCTACTAGCAGTTTATTGCTTCACAATTCATATTGGTTTAGCCTATAACTAAGATGGCATTAAGTACCTTGTATTTTGAGGCAAGATTTCATTCATATTAACAGATTGCTGTTGTAATACATTTGCTTCTCTTATCGCTTGTTCTTTAAACGACGAAAATGTATGTATTAAATGTTGATCTCTTTGAAGATTTTGTATATGCTGAAGAAAACTAGACTCCTGTTTCATAAAACAACCATCTTTCACAACAAAGTTCACTTCTTGTTTAGGCATACCTGCTGTGTCGGTACTTTTTTCAAAAGAGTCTTTTGGTTCTGTATAAAATGGATCCTTTTTAGCTTTTGACTTTCTGATGCCTAAATGTGTTTGCGTGTGCTTATTTAAATGATCTTTTCGGGAAAAAGCTTTTTGGCAGACACTACAGGAGAAATTTTTATCACCGGAATGTATAACATAATGCCTTGTTAAATGTTCATTTCTCTTAAATGCCTTTTGACACACAGGACATTTGAAAGGCCTTTCATCGGAGTGACCACGCATGTGCTGATCCAAGTGTTCTTTTCGTTTCAACATCGCACCACATTCTTTACATTGATATTTTCTCTCCTGAAGTTAAAAATGAAACATAAAAATATAACTGCATACAAATAGAGTTCTAGTATTTTGCTTTGTATTAGTAATATTATGCCTTAAAAAAGTTATATTTAATATTAGCTTAATAGGTACCTGTATATGGGCTTGTATATGTTGCTCAACTTCTGGTTTAGTTGGAAAAGCTAAATTGCATTCAGGACAACAGTAAAGCGTAGATCCATCCAGACCAACACTAATTTTTATTTCACCCATTTTCGCTCTGAACTTCATCTTTTTTTCAGTCTTTGGCGATTCAGTTTGAATTTCCTGCTCTACTTTAACAGATTGTACAATGTTCTCAGTTTCTTGCTGATTTTCTAATTGCACATTCAAATCGTTAGGATTAATAGCCACCATTACATGTTCGGGACTCATAAAATGATTTCCATTTTGTAACTGAGAATTTCTAAACATTGGTACAGTAGGAATGTTAAGAATATTGTTCTGCGTATGCTCTGACTTATCATCCTCGCACTTTTCTTTTTTCACTTGCTCCGATTGCAACTTAATTAACTGCTGTAAAGTCAGTGGAAGTGTAGTAGCTTGTAACTTTTGCAGGTACTCTGTCATAGCAGCACTTTGTTGATGAAAATGAGCTTGAGAATCTTGCTATAAATACGAATTTTGTAAATTAAAATATAGGAATGCAAATGTAAATATTGATTCTTAATGTGATGGCATACCATACTGGGATTTCTTGTTTCGTGTTCAGTCCTAACATCCACATCGTGTTTCGGAGATTGTGTTTGTGATGCTGAAGGTAAATACATGTTTGGAATAATTTTTAAAGGCAAAGTACTCGGTTGAACACCTAGCAACGCATTGCTTTGATTATAATTAGGAATGTTAATGTGTTGAATTCCTTGTTTCTCACAAAACTGCATCAAAGCATTGGGATCTGGCCATGGAAGTATCGGACTGGGATACTTATTCTGTGAATTAACCTATACAAAAATAACTACGTATGTGAACAATGGAATCTTTATGAAGCAAGATTTTAAATGTACAAGCAGATCGTACCAATAGTTGTTGTTTCGTATGCATCGATCCAGCAGCTGTAGTATAAACAGAAGATTGAGCCGAATGTAAATGTTCCGTAACACTGCTTGTAAACGCAGCGCTGGAGACCGGATTGGCGCGCGAAGTTAATTCAGAAAATTGTGGTAATGATCCTTCAATACCACTATCTCCAGAATAATTCATCTTCTTCGAATAAAGAAGTAAAACAGCCACGATTGAAACACACGACAATTATAACCTCCAATTGTGTAGAATTGCTTAAGTAAGCGTCAAAAAGCCAATATCCACCACGTATCTATTCCAATATTTTCACACATGCTTCGACAAAATTTCTTTGTACGTGTCAGAATATTCATCTAAAATACAACCTGATCAATTAAACTAAAAAATACTTTTCAACCGACAACATATCGTAACGTACGCCGCGTCCTAAGCGTCGTTCCAACATGGCTGCAAGAAAATACCAAACTACTTCTTTGCAGCGAATGTAAACAGGTATCTTATTGCGCTAGACGAGATACCCCTATTAGTTGTTATTCTGTTCATGTTCCTTTAGCAAAACACATCTATGGAAGTGTTTATATAAATTAATTACCGCATTAAACGAATTGAAAAAATTAAAAGAAAATTTAATCCGTTTGTTGGTAACGCTGAAGCGTTACTTTTTGTTTACCATAAACCATCGTCGTACTTCATCGTATCAGCTAGACGCATGTAACTGCTTTGTTGTTTTTGATATGAAAGGTGTAGTGAAAAAGGTGAACGTATAACTTATAATAAAATGATGCAAACGAAGACATGCAGACCCTGGTAGAGCATTGAATACATGAAACTTAATTTAATGCAGTTACATTACTGGTAAGGTTAAGATAGTTGCCGATAGTTCGACACTATAGAACCCTTACATAGATCAACATTGATAATTTTGTGTTATGCATTTAAAGGTCATGTCAGAATCATTAAACGACCACATAGAAACCTTACGTAAAGAAAGCCGAAACCTGCTACAACGCATTGCTGAAAACTCTGAAAAACTTGATAAAGAAGTTAAAAAATTACACTCGCAAAGTTTGTGAGTATGTTACTTAGATTAATTCTATACTCAAGTGTTAATTTCTCTGCATTAAATAGTTTGCAAAGCAACATTTCAGCGTGTCGTCGATAAACTGTCCAGCTTATACAAACAATTACGAACCGCAGACAAGAAAAAATTTTGCTTTATGGAAACAAAGAAATGATTCAAGTGGCGTTAATGGATTATTGCATCCCGATTATGCTCAGATTGATTCAACACACATAACAGAAACTACATTTGATATGCAGCCCACAGGAAAAATACTATTAACTTCTAAGAAGTGTACAAACGATAATTCATCAAAGAAAACTTACAGAAAACCGAATAAACAATGTTATTGCCATGCAGAGATAAAGAATGTACCATTGCGGTCAGCTGAACCTACATCTGCGCCAACGTATAAATTTTATAAAAATAAGGAAGCAATACTAACAGAAGATGTTACCGAAACGGACAATTCATTATCAGTATGTATGACGAATGAGACCTTGAGGCGAGTTCGATCGATCGATTATGTACCAAAATCTCAGTTTCTCCGCAATGTTCAAAGTAAGGCCTCGGTATGCGAAGAAACTTCATGCGTGCAGTCAAAAGGTAACAAAGAGACTGAAGCTGTGGAAGATTTAGAAACAACTAAGTCATCGTCACGAGCAGGCAGAAAATCTTCCATCACTGAAGAAGGCAAATATGCGAAGTGCATTTGTGTTCCAAAATCAGACAAAGAAATTCACGTGGCATCAAAAAAATCATCAAAAATAAAGCCCACCCTACTTTTAAGGAAGACTATACCCTCTATGAAATCTGCTTCCGAGAAGAAATCAGAAAAGCATCAAAAAATACCCATTAGAACCAAACAGACGATTCAAGCATTTAAGTATTGTAAATGCTCTTGTCCAAATGTGCTGCCGATGAGAGTTAATGACCAGAAGCAGAACGGTGATTTTGGAAAACATCAGACGCCCACAGAAGAACCTCACAGGCGTATGGAAGAACCTCAGACGCACATGGAAGAAGCTCGTACACGCCAGAAAGAGAGACGTGATAGTGAAGTTCGTCCAGAAACGGAACGTGCCTCCGACGGAGAAATTGGAAAAGTACAAGAATTTCGCGAGCAGAATTACTTTGAAACGCATGGTTCAAGTCAAACACTTCTTTCAAGTGATTCGACAGGCTCGTTGAAACGGTTTTGGATAAACGATCGACTATTCCCAGAGCCCGTTAGAAGAATTCACAGAGAAGACTTAGTAGTTACAATGCCAGCCTGCGCTACTAAACAACGAAAACGTATCCACTATTTTCCCAGATGCATAGTGCCGCAAGAAAAAAGACATTGTAATGCTAATTACAAAAACCGTCGTTGTCAAGGCTGCCCTTTGACCGGGCACGCAATTGACCTTGGCATTTTCAAAACTCGACCGCATTATAACAGTTTAGCTCTAAAATATCAAAAGGGTGTTTATTAATGTTTCATCTATTTCTCATAATCATAGTCTTTACAGGGACCACTTGACACTACTATGAATGTTCGAAAACGTCATTTTCTCACATTTTTATTTATTTATTTATTTAGAACTGCTACTTCGTAGGATCAAGATCCATTTGATACATCCACGCGAGTATATTGAATCTGAATCGTGAATGTTATTTATAGTATGTCGCTTATTGCGACATAAATGTCCTTACTAACACGTGTATTTGAAAATATCAAACATTTGTTACAATTCAGTTGTATCGGTTTATGTCGTTACCATCCTGAACTTAGAGTGTAAGTTGTTCAATCGCATTTCCATTTTTGCATAAATGGAGTACCGCGAAGTGCCGCGTGATAGCAACAACTTATCAAATCGGACGTATGTACAATAAAAGGTCTATCGCTGCAGAAACAATTTGATGTTGGCATCGCGCATTGTCACAGTTTATTGCACAAATTCGACGAGAAGCAGACAGAGTTTAACGATACCATCTTCGGAGCCGGTTCCACTATCCTCCTTCGCCTCGTATGCAGGACTGTGACAATTTGCGCAACGATTGCAGAGCTGGTTCCCACCTCTATTAATATACCTTAATCGTCTTCGCAATTGCGCGGAGGGGTACATGAGCCACGAGTCAAACTCGTTTTGTCACGTTCCCACTAGCGCCTTGACACGCGGTCGTTTCTCATTCGATTTCTTCTGTTCCTCTGCGAACTCTATCCTGCCATTCGCACGAAGAATAACTGCGCCTACTCTCGCCAAGCGCATTAACAATTGTACTCGGAAAAGCCTAAAATTCACACCTTTAATTTTTGTTTAAAAATTTTCAAAGCTTCCTACAATCCTCCACGGGAGTGAAGCGTACGATGCATCGCGAAAGACATGACAAATTTTCACAGAGGTCGCATTACCTGAGATCTATGTAAATTCAAAGGCTACTATTACTTCGAAACGTGCGCGATACTCGAAATTTCGTGCACTCAAAAAAAAAATTGGCTGCTGTAGTCCAGAATTGGATACTTCAGCCAATTTAAATAGTCAAATATGGCACAGCAATTTAACTGGCCGAAGCAGCCAATTCTCAATGCTGCTATAAAGTTGACTGCAGTTAACAAGTGACTTTGCTATCCCAACTAACTGTTTATTTTACCCTAGCCTGCAAATTGGCTACTCCAACCAATAACCTTTATTCGACTAGCCTATTAGTTGACAACTTCAGCCAACTTATTTCTGCGTGACAGCCACTCTGTGCATATTGTTCGACCATTTTATTTGATATAAATACTTACATTGAACAAATTGTATTCTCATCTTAAGAATTTACCACTTAAGTTTAGAATATTTCCCACTAAAATAAGCAACAAGAGGATCTTCCTAATTTAAGAGTAGAATGTTCCAAACAGATTCCTCTAATCAAATATTCTTGACAGATATTCTTAACATAGGCTGGTAAAAAATTTGTATGGATATATTTCGTATATAATTCTTGGAAACAAAACTCTTAATGAAATGCTTCACTCTTTATATTGTCAAAAATTACATTATCCATATCTTGAAATCGGACTTGGTTGAGAAATGTAGTCACGAGAGAAGGTTACAATTCATATATGTATACATGTATTTCTATCCCTTGTAAATATCTCCATTAAATTGACCAAATCCTCTTCTTTTAGCCACTTCGTTATTTCCTTATCCATACTGTTTGCACGACACAGCACACAAAGTAATATAGTACTCAAAATTACGCAGAATTGCAAGAGGAACGAGATACAGGCATCGACATGTGCCGCACGCGATGTGTGACCTATCTGAACCTATCTTAACTGAATACTGACACACATTGTGTGGCGACATTCAAATGGATTATTAAGTTTGCATTTTAAGAATACAATTTTTTCAGTGTAAAAATAAGAGCTTTCTCTCCCAGCGACGCTCGTTAGTTCGCGCGCAAGGACTGACGGTACACGTGATATCGTACGCCAGCATGACAAATTAAATGGCTAGCGCAGCCAATTGTCTCATCACCCAAGCCGGTAACGCTACCTCAGCCAAGACATTGCCTAGTATAACAAACAATTTACTAGCTTTCAAAGTTGGATGTGCTGACCAACCTGATTTCTACATTGGTACTGTAAATCGTTGCCTTAAAAATTTAGATAGTTGCGGCAGAAAATTTGTGCGCAGTCAATAAAAATTGGCCATTACAGCAATTTTTTTTTCTGAGTGTAGGTTTGTCCCTTAAGAAGATGTGGGACATGCTGAGTTCCATTTTTATACACAAGATATTGTGTAGACTCTTTTAAATCTCCCGTGCAACGTTGAAATATGCTAAATAAACGGACGGTTGATTTTTAATTCACCCGGGCCTTATTTATGTTATGTGATGGTTTGGACGAGATAACAAGCACGTTGATGAAACGGCATATTGACGTTGCGGAGGACACGAGGGATTCAAGGATCGCACTTTTACTTTCGTAAAGGTTCTCAGCGGAAAGGCCATTGGCCGCCTTACTTAGCGCCATGAAATCACAAGTCGTTAGTTAGTCATAAATTAATCTGTAATGCAATCTGCTCAAAATGAATTCAAACACTTTCCGTAGGTGAGAAGTATCCTGACGAATTTCTCTTATCACGACATATCGATAGAATAATCACCCACCTTCGATCATTCTAAATAATTAATAAATCGACTTGCACGCAGGGTCGCGGTAATTCTTAAAGTAATTACGAACTATTGCTTTTTCGGTACTTGGAAGGCGGTGCAATGATACATCGAAAAGCCCTCGTCCTGTACCATAACGTAATATAAAATTTATTCCTTGTAATACCCATAATTACGAAAGCTGACTACAAAAAAATGATAATGTTGGGTGTGCGCTGCAGTTATCGCGTCGAATCTCATGATCTTGGAACTGAATTGTATTAACTGCGGTAGAAGATTAATCGACACCTAGCACCACTTAGCAGATGTATGCAAAAACTCGATTGGAGCGCTTTTATATTTTTGTTCCTCTAATCGAACACTTCCCCGTACTACTTACAAAGCGGAAAATCGATCGCGATGTACAAATTTCCGTGATTCGAAAGACTCGTATCTCTTTCCTCGATAGTTAAGCAGAAATCAAATTCTCGGGAATTGCACAGGCTCGTTGTCGCCTTCGCGCTTTCTTTCGAAGATCTGGGAGAGCGCAAGGTGCGAACGGCTCTTTAAAAAGAAAGCCCAAGTCTGTCGATCGATACGATCTTAGGCAAACACGCGCGAAGAAGAAGAAGAATCATAAGAAAACGATTAACACGGGGGGGAAGTGTTGAAAAACGTTTCCCGCAAGGTAGAATGCGTTGTCGTAGACGGCTGGAAGCCGCGGGCAATTAATCAGTCGTCGAGGCTTGATTGGTCGCTCGTCGAATGGCACGGTGGTTACGATCCACAGGTATGAGACAACGAGCGTATAAATCAATAGAACGGACGAGCACTAAGACGCCATTCTGTCATCCGTTTCGCCCGTCGTTGACGGCACCATCGCCAAAGGGGAATTGCGGGGACGAATTGGAGATCGATGCCTCCGATGTTTGCGCCGACCTGAAGCGACATTTATGGCACTAACATGAGTGGTGGCTGCCAGTCGCGAAGGAGAATCAATTTTTTGGCTGTTGGCCTTGAACTTTCTCAATGGCAATGAGCGTGACCGAGTGGACGAGGGTCGCGCGTTAAGATCCTGCGTAGCAGGACGAGTCCGGTGGATGCGGTGGAGGACGATGAATTATGATCTTTTGCCGGCAGACGTTGACCGTTTTACGCGCACCGGTCGTACTACCGATTATGTAAAATCGCGATTTTCGGACCCCACGGTTCAGCCGACGAAAAACATCGTTTGGTTTTTCATCCGGCGCCGCGCGACCAAGACGGACAGGATACGAGCATCGAAAAATGAATTATTCATGCACCCTGCTCTCGCGCCCACCCTTCCAGCAATTCTTTCGACTCAGCAGCAATAGCGCATACCACGATGCATATAAATTTGCGTTTTTCACTTCGGAAAGAGACCGCGAGCACGTATAGAAATCGGTGCTCTATTCTCCAGAGAGGAAAGAGATTTAAATGAGATTCCCGAAGTACCTGTTTACACACGCCATTAGAAGCAATAGCCGATTCATTAGTGACGCATACCCCTTCATTCTGTAATTTGGCTTACTGTTGTTTCAATTTACATTTGCGTCACGCAAAATACATACCGTGATGATAATTACTGGCCGCCATTTATTAATTGTAAATGTTATCCACATCGCGAATTTATCTTCGACGCGGAAAGGACAAGTCGCTGACAGCATTTGGTATTCTCGAGAGACCTGTACGCGCGGTCTCTCTTGTGCATGAGATAAAGGATTAAATCACTTTTTTCTCTTGGACCTAAGCTACACCGGAGGTGCACCGCTGAAGCAAGTAACGCATCCGCGATTTATGATGCACGGCGCAATATTCGGAGTGGCATTTGCACGTAGACCACTGATACTTTGTTCCGATCGGTGAAAAAAAAACGGTTGCGCAGGGTCGGATTGAATTTCATCTTACTAATTTTTATCATAATCGATGAAAGGTTCTCGAGTGTCCTGCATAGCTCGAACACCTTGATACGGCCCTAAGCGACCCTGAACGCGCTGCCCTACCACCTTGGTAGGCAATAGTCGAAATACTCTTACCTACTTAATTAACTCCCGTCTCTAGCTTCGTCGGCCAAGGTGACAATCTCTAGATTTTCCGTAGAATTTGCACCCCGATAATCTAATGTATCAATAATGCGCTCAATTAACCTTGCTCAACCCAGTTACACAATACGCATTAGAAGCCTGGCGCACCGGGTACAAGCAAACGATAAACGTCGAGGGAAATACCAAATTGACCCTGTCCGACAGTCAACGTGTGCGTCGTGACGTACGTGAAACCTGCAGAGGAGAAATGAAGAGAATTACACTAAAGAGAGCGCAGCAAAGTTCAAAAACCCAGGCGACATTTTGACCCCTGCGACAAAAGGAAGGAGCCGCGAACGCGAGTAGGTCCTCCTAATCGTAAACCGACGGCCAGCATTGAGAGAGAAGAAAAAAGAAGGAAGTGAAATGAGAAATTTCGTGGAAAGATGTCTCTCGAGAATATGACCCGCGACACGTCGCTCATTGTAAACGTGCGACGCAGAGGACTCTCTGTCCTTGGATGCTACACTAAGGAAAAAAAAGAAAAAGAGTTTCAGCGGGCGGTAAAAAGTTCGACCGACCCTTTCGTCGTTTTCACGAGACTTCGACACAGAGACGCGCGCATAATCGGACGTGTGCTCGTGTGCGACGAAATTTGAAAATTTTTCGCAAAAAAACAGGAGAAACGTTGAGCGACGTCACTGTACCGTGGACCGTGAACTGAGAACTGAACTGCTGGTATGCGATATTCGCCGTATGGCGGAGACGTTGCCTGGTGGGGCGAGGGCCGCTTAAATAGACTCCCTCATTGATCGTGTCTTTCAGTTCAGACTCGAAACTGTTCGAAGAGATTTCTTTCGGTCGTTCCACAACAAGTATCCCGCACGAAGAGAACCTCCTCGTCGGAATAAGGCGCGGAAGTTAGCGAAAGGAAGGAAGAGAAGCGAAGAAATAAGCATGAAGTCGATAGTTGCTCTTGTCGCGGTGGTCGCTATGGCCACTGCTATGGAACTGCGTGAGTGATCTTTCCTTCTCGATACGTCCGGTCTAGGTGAACTTAAAAAATCGATGGATGCGTCGGACGTTTCGTTCAATCGCGGAGACTTCAACGCCCGCGTTGATGCGTCAACGGTACTCCCTGCCAACTGTCCATTCAGTTTGGACATGTCGGACACGCGACGTTAAGTGTATCAAGGTCTGAGACCAGCCGGAGTTACGCAATAACCAGTCAAACGAATTAAATGACATGTTCTCGGGTTTGAAGTTATCGACGATGCGATCGGTGTGTTCGAATTCGAGAAAGTTAGGCCTCGTCCTCCGCGTGGGGCCGTCGCATTCTTTGAAATAAAATCGTCGCGACCGCGAGGAACCGTCGAAAAATCCTTAAGCTATGCCCGCACGTCGGAGGAGAAAGTCAAGTCCATGCTGGCTTTCGACAACCTGCAGCGACTGCAGTTTACCCGATAACCCGCGCAATGCAGTTAGTTATGTAACACGCCTTATGACCGCATATGTCAACCCCTTTTCTTTTTTTTCTTTCATTGTTTTCGCCTGGATTTAGCGAGTCACTTCAAAATCTGCAAGAGGACGGCTCCAAATTTGCCCGAGTGCATGGCGGAGGCTACACGGGACGCAATCGTTTCTATGGCTAACGGTAAGTGGATTAGTAGATTCGTGTGATTTTGCAATCTTTCGTGTACGGTCAGATGTGATTTTTTTTCTTCTTCTTCACGGTACATAATCATCAGTTACAATCACCCGCTCGCGTAAAACAAGCGATTGAACAACGACTTTTTAATTCGGTGACCACCCCCGGAAGCACACGTCAATTACATTTTAATTCTTCGTCGCGCTGAAGTGGTGGCGCAGACTTTTCGCGTACGTTTCATCATGCTCGGCACACATGTTTCCGCTAAGAAGTCTACGCGAGATACCTACCACGAATAGTCACGTGTAGTAATTTGCAGAGGTTCTCCTTGACTTGCGGCTAGCACCCTTTCCCTCTACGGACACATCCAATGGAAATGGCCGGAGAGACATTCGCGGTAATCGCGCGATTGTAAATCCGTTTAACGGCGCGAACTGGGTTAGTTTCGAAAGATATTTTCTTCGGTGGGCTGCAGGGTAATAACGAATGCCCGAGACTTTGAGCGGAAAATTCGATTCGCGTGCGTGGACGAGTGACCTCAATCGTTATTGCGTACGTGTGAATTTTAAGATTAAGATCACAGCCGGTCTCCCATGGTACTCGATTATTCTACGAGATCCTTCCTCAGAGCTTTGCTTCGCACAGGTCTCAAAAGCTTCAAGATTCTGCCCCTGGAACCGTTAGCAGTGGACAGTGTGACGATCGGCGAATCAGAAGGATCGGTCAGCCTTAGACAAGAGTACAAAAACATCAAGTTGCACGGCCTGACCAAAGGGTTGAAGATCTTTAATTACACGTGAGTAGTATTTGCGAGATGGAAATGATGAGGTTGGAGATATACGACGAAGTGACGAGTGGATTTGATTAATGAATTTGCAGAAGCAAGTTTGAGGATGAAGTGATACTTCTACAGTCCTTAGCCTACAATCCTCAAGTTGACTTTATCGCTGATTACAAGCTCGATGGCAAGATTTTATTCTTGCCGATAACTGGCTCCGGTGCATCCAACATATCTATGCGTGAGTAATACGCGACGTTTCCGTTGATCGTAAAATATTCATATGTACACGAATGACCAAACGTCCGTACTCCATTTAACCCTGGAAGACTGACGCACGACCAATTGACATACACGTGACGTGCATTTATTATGGAGCCATAAATATGATTAGTGTTCTAGGGTTGACGAGCTAATTAGGCGCAGGAGTCTTGAGCTCCAAGGACTTAGACTATACGATTTTGAAATCCGTAGTAAAATTGCTGTAAAACTAATATCCTTCGTGCGCCGTACCATTATGTCGAAGACTTTTTTTTCCGAAGCAAGAGCGCTGAGAATTTACTCCCTTTCTTCCAGATGATCTTAAGACCCACACTGAGCTCTACTTGGAGAAGTACGAGAAGAATGGCGAGACCTACCTAAAAGTGAAAAAGTACATTGTCCAGTTCGAACCGCGCAGTGTAACTCTGACCTTTGGCAATCTCTTCAACGGAGACAGCGTATTGGGTACGCAGCAGCTTAATCCTTACTTCAAAGGTCCACTGAATTTCCGCGATCACGCGTTTTTCATGCGTATTTTGCAACATGTTGTACCGGAAGATTCCACTTAGCGCCGATTGCATTGCTTCTGCTTAAACATAAAGTGCCACTTAAGGATGTTAACGAGCCCGTCCAAATGAGGTGTACGTCGCAAACTCTCCTAATGGCATTTTTTCGTCAGATTTAAATGAAACCAGTTTCATTTCAAATGGAAGAGAGTACTGCGAAAGACGACCATTCCTGATTTTCATTATAATTGGCATTTTCTTTCGAAAAGTGCCCGTTAAAAAATATTAACATTTGAAAGTGCATCTATGGTACATGGTCAAAAGTGAGAAACTCCGAAAAATGGAAAATGCCATCTTGTACAGTATTCTTTTCTCTTTAAAATAGAGCAAAACGGTGAAAAATTAAGACCAGGAGAGTTCGAGGCGCAAATCTCTTCAATCGCATAGCGTACTAAACGCTCTTAACGATTTATGCATTTGCCCCTTTATCGAAGTTTAATCTGGTCCACAAAATACCCGGGCGCACTTAAATTAAAATTTAAATGTGATCCTTTGAGATTCGGTTGGCTGGACACGATGAAAACAAACAGTTGCAATTAATCGCATTTTCTTACAGGCGAGCAAATGAATCGGTTCCTCAACGACAACTCGGATCTTCTCTTCAAAGAACTGCAGTCACCTTACGAGGAGACCTTCGCCCTGGTATTTACGAAGATGACAAACGACATCTTCAATCGTGTGCCCTTTAACAAGATCTTCCCACCGACGTAAATGATCCTGTCTGTTGACGAAGTTACACCCCCGACGTGCATCGGTGCAGAAAATAACGACGGTTCGTAAGGATAGTTCCGGAAAGAGATGTTCACGTGCCAAGCCAATTGTTGTAAATTTACGCGAGCTGCCGGCAATAAGAAAAAATATGTTTTCTAAATGCTCGTCGCTTGACTACGCCAAATTATTGTTATTTTCTGTTGTAATAAATCAATTAAATCTTTTCGAATGTCTTTTCTCGACCCTATATCAACACAATGGACAAATTTTACCTAATGCAATGTCGAAAATCGCGGGTAATCGACAATCGATTAATACAGTTTTGAAAAATCTCTAAATAATAAATAGTAATCTTTATCCATATTTGATTAGACAATTTAGTTGTTTGAAAAAGCAAACTTTGAAAATGCATAGCGAAACTGACAAATTTTACATTGTAATATGCAGTTTTAATTGCACAAATTAAGGTGACTCAATGTTCGTGCTTGGCACTTGCCTTACTGTATAAAGCAAAACGAAGCTTATTATAACAGTTATGGTATGATTGCACGAATCGAACTTAATTTATACATACATAGCGAGCATTTTATGTTCTTAACTTTAATTCGAAACAGCTGATGATAGCAGCATGAAAAATTTCGTGACACTCAATATTTCTACAAAATGTGTTCAAACGCGATGAGGTCGATACATGACTATATATCGAATCTCACGATATCATTTTCTCGTAACAATATCGTAAAATATAATCTACTATAGATCAACTATGCGGGCAAATAGAATCAACAAATACTTTCGAATTTCTTGCACCTAGCGATTTAAATGCCCGCCGCGCATCTGCATTTACATATCGACTTTTTGTACTTGTCATCTCCGATATTTAACATTTCATATCTTTTAAACGACAAAGAGCGACACTTTTGCTGGGCAAATTTGAGTAATTAGTGACTCGTCCCGTCTGTTACAATAACACCAAAACGATTTCATTTGTCGTCTATGTATTGAGCAGAAAGTTAAAATCATAATTTTGATCCCATTGGATCCGACTGAATCCCGCGTGGAAGCTAATGGAAGGGAGTGGAAGCATGGTAGCACATGGTAGTGATGGTAGTGTATGTACGGCGTCGTTTGATTTAAAGGTATATTATTAATTTACATATTTTCTAGCACCTTATTGAATGAAGTATTTCATTATTTTGAATCAACTGTTTAATTAATAGCCTATGTGATTATGTCAAGTATCTGTTTTATCTAAGAATATGTAATACCTTAAACTGATATATAGGCCGTGTAACCTAAAATACTTGAGCAACTTACGCACTAAATTATCACTTTCCTCATTTGATAACGTTCCGCAGGTTTTCTACAAACCATTGTAAATTTAATGGAATAAGTATATGGAAATAAAACGTGGGATAATTGTAAGTAGTGAACATATTATAACCTCCACATAGAAATATGGCATTGAGTAGTACAAAAACACCTGCTCCAATCAGACGTTACATTTATGGTGCCAAAGGATATGTTAATCGTATCTTATCATCCACACAAGCAGAAGTTACTTTCAACTTGGAAGGAATTAGTGAAATGGCATATTTAAGAAAAGAATGCTTTTACCACAATGCTCAACTTTTACCAGATAACGTGCCCTTGCATCAATATATATCCAATGGAATGCAGGTATTCGATACTATCGTGGAAGATAAAAAGATTGGCAATATATACGCCACTTCTCCAAAAAATGCAAAATCTTTAATATTTCAATTTTAATAGGTGCGTCTTACTTGCCATACTATAAAACGTTCGGATGTCCATCCTTTTGGTTGGTTAATCGTTATGTGCTGGAATGACGATCAGAAACCAGGAATTGATGTCCAAATGATGACAGGGATGGTATGCGTTAAGGGAAATCTGTTGGTTGTAAAGGAAGATCATGGTGTTTTAATTATGACAGACACAGCTGGAAAACTGCACACTGTATACTTTGAAGCTGATAAGGTGTACAATTCTGGCAAAAGAATACTTGGACAAAGTTTACTACAAACATTGAGCATAAACGACAAAGTCTTCTTCGACGCCCTACCATGCATTCCAGAAGAGAATGATTTTAACTGTAATTGGATTGCTACGCGCGTCTTTAAAGGACTTCAATCCGAACTCTGTGAGACTGTTTCTGCGGAAGATAAATCCAAAGTAGACCCTGTTCCATGCATTATGCAAGATATAATGCAAGTACGTACTTGTGCACACTCTGCCATGTTTAAGCTTATACTACATCGTGCATGCAAGACTCAAACATTTAACAGCCAAATTATACGTTTTAGTGTATAACGGATCCAAAGGCAATATTTATAACTGGAAAAGGCATACTGTTCGATATCTTGGACGATGAATTTGGTATACTTCTTGGACAATTCCAGTACAATATCTACCAACCAATATTATTTCATAGAAAAAATGCTTATCTCTTCAAAATGTCTTTAGCTGATTCAAATCTGTCTGATGTACTTGCAGAAGGTATGTATTTTAAGTACACTTGAATTAAATCTATTTGGATACTATACTGCCATCTATCGCGGATAATGTTTCTCAAACACGTATCTCGTTGACCGTCGTTAAGGAAGATCCCGCTTTAACTTGATCCTTACTTTATCGATTGTTTCTTTCCGTTATAGCTTTACTTTTCTCGGCTATATTAATTTTTCTATTTTTATTATATTAGGTGATCGAATGAAATTTATCGCTGTGAGCGCACCTCCAAATTTTTTGACTAGTTGGATTGCTGTACAAGTCGCAGTCTGTGATAACGAAGAATACGATATACCTCAATTGAATCCAGATGGATATTTCCCAGCTATCCATCGGGTTAAGTGATATATTACCACACAGTATTAAGACTACCTCCTGGTTCCTAACTTCTATAAGCCAAAGTACTGCATGAGAAAGAAACATTTAGACTTTAGTGGCCCTATGAGTATTATTTTTACGAGGTAAAGATTGACAGTGACCTGTTGCGTGCTCTATAGTTTACTTTCCTAAACTATGACCGTTTACCAAAGAATGTTTTCTTAACGATAAGTATAAAATATATATTTTGATATCGAACTGCCGAGAATAAATGCACTTTTTATAGTTATATATATATATATATATATATATATATATATATATGTATTCGATTATTTCTACCGTATTTCATTAAGCCATTGTTTAAGAACAGTGAAAGGACCGTGTATCAACTTTCACATTACTTTCTGTAATTTTACTACCTACCAACCACGCGACTGTACTTTTACATATGAACTCCGTGTCGCCACGAAGATTTATCGACAATTAAAAATATTACAGAAGTAACGATCGGAGACACGAGCGCACCTATCGAAAGAAGGTTTTTCGCGCGAAACGTACCGCGCTCCGTAGATCTTAAATTATGCATACGCGTGCGCTCGATCCTGGCGCGAAAGGAGATGCTAATGACGAGGAACGGCAATTCGTTCGCGCAACAATAATCGCGATTTCGCAACGCGTCACCACGGAAGGCCGAGAATAAATCATCCTCGTTCCTCTCCTTTCTCGCACGACGGCTACACATCGTTCTGCTAAAACGCAGGTGTTTTCCGCCGGTGCCGCGGCGCAAGGCTGCGCGGCAGATTTCAATTTGTCCGTTCCTACCTTATCCTCGTCCCTCCGCCTTGCCATTCCCATCGTCCGAATCCTACACACGCGATATATCTTTCTCAAGGCGACATCGGCAACACCATCCATTTCCAGGGATAATAAATAAATTTCAACATTGGCGAATGGCGCCTGGATGGTGAGTTAGCAAATAGCGCGTACGTCTTTCGACTTCTAAATACGTAAAGGAGACCGTAAGCAGTCGTATCACGCCTGTCGTGGTATTTGCCATTCGCGGTTGCACCGTTGCTTAGGCACTGGCCGCGTAGGGCTACGGATTTCGCATATTCTCTCGCGAATTCACCTCGTGGCTCGTTCTCGGTCTCACGTAGGACCAACGATTGTTTTGGAAGAGGAAGAGAGTTCGCCATATGAACCCACCGTCGTCCAGCATTGACGAAATTGAATAGAGTTCGCGAGGCGCTCAAGCGCGAGTTCACTCGCACTTTTTCCCGCCTTTTTCGCAACTCTTGCCTATCCTCCTCTGTGTTTAGCAAGAAGACTCGAGAAGGAGAGTCTCGCGGCCCTAGGCGCAGTCGAACGCGACGGTTGAGTAAATTTACGAATGTGCCGGGATCAGAGCGAAGAGAGAGAGAGAGAGAGAGAACAGGCTCTCCAATTATAAGCCGCGTGACGCACTAAGTCGGGGGATTAAAATGTGCACGTGTATCGATAGCCCACGAAGAAGGAGTATCTAGTAACGAGGCGATCGTGCTTTAATTCGATCGTTATCGCTGTTCGGCGAACTCTTAATTAAGTACAGGAAGCCGCACCGGTCCGCCGGGATCTTTCGTGTAAAAATCTCCTCGGGCGCATCCTGCCGACAATGCGGAAATACAGGGGCGGCCGGTGCCCGACAATATGTACATAAATTATAAACCATAAATGTATGACTATCCGACACCCTTCGAGGTGGGTAGAGAGAGGGGTAGAATAACGCGGTAAGTTAAGCCGAAGGAATTCGCGACTGGGGAGAAGACACGCGCGACTCGCACCGCGCTGCGGACTAGGCGCATTGGAGAAGGTTGGAGGACCTGTCCGAAGACGGTGCGGTTCTTCTCGCCCTGCGGAGGAAACGGAAGGCACCGTGACGCGCTTGGGACACATCGGAGAACTCTGACGCCGGCGTTAGCCACGCGCGCGTGAAGACACCCATGACGATTTCGCGCTGCGCAAGAAGCCATCGAAAAACATTAGAGGATTATTATTAATGATCCTTATTAGTATTGGTATTAGTGTTACAATTAGTATTAATGAAGATTCTTTTCGCGACGCGCTTGCAATACGTCGGAGAATTCTGACGCCGGCATTAGCCACGCGCGCGTGAAGACACCCATGACGATTTCGCGCTGCGCAAGAAGCCATCGAAAAACATTGGAGGACCTGCCCACATTGAAAGATGTCGGAGAATCCTAAAGCCGGCGTTAGCCGCGCGCGCGAAGGCGCCCATGACGATTTCGCGCTGCGCAAGAAGCCACCGAAAAACATGGAAGGACCTGCCGACATTGGAGGACCTGCCCAACGATAATGCAGGGATTCTCCATGATTCTTCTCGCGACGCGCTTGGAAAACGTCGGAGAACTCTGACGCCGGCGTTAGCCGCGCGCATGAGAAAGCACTCATGACGATTTCACGCTGCGCAAGAAGCCACCGAAAAACATGGAAGGACCTGCCCACATTGGAGGACCTGCCCAACGATAATGCGGGGATTCTCCATGATTCTTCTCGCGACGCGCTTGGAAAACGTCGGAGAACTCTGACGCCGGCGTTAGCCGCGCGCATGAGAAAGCACTCATGACGATTTCACGCTGCGCAAGAAACCATCGAAAAACATTGCAGGACCTGCCCACATTGAAAGATGTCGGAGAATCCTAAAGCCGGCGTTAGCCGCGCGCGTGGAGGCGCCCATGACGATTTCGCGCTGCGCAAGAAACCATTGTAAAACATTGGACCTGCTCAACGATGGCGCAGGAATTCTCCGTGATTCTTCTTGCGACGCGCTTGGAAAACGTCGGAGAATTCTGAAGCCGGCGTCAGCTGCGCACGCGCGAAGCAGCAATCGAAGACCGTCGATGAACCTGTCCAACGACCGTATGACGATTCCACGCGATTCATCTCAGAGACGCGCTCGAAGGACCTCCAAAAGCTTCTTCAACTCCGAAATCAGCCATCACGCGCATGAAAAGCAGTACAAAAATTGCGCACGGCAAATGAAACCAATCGTGATTGTAACACGCTCGAAGAAACGGAAGAACGTCTCCATCCGACGCACTCCACCCAGGACAATTTCCGCGGAGGTGCGCGAAGGTGGATAACAATATCGAGCGGTGACGGCGATCGAAGGCGGCGATCCATGGAGCCGTTCCGATATTATGAACAGTTTTGCGGCATCAAGGCCGCCTCCTTACTCGAGATCTTGTCTCGCGATGACTCACGCCTAGCTGGCTGCTGCGGCTGTCGCCGTCGCTGTTTCTGTCGCTACCTGGCCCGAGGCGCTGCTCTCTACCTTCCTTCCTTCCTTCTTCTCGAGCCGAAGAGACGGCGGATACAAGGGCCGAAGCTCTCTCAGTCTGGACGGCAATACGTGCCGTAGGACGTGGGTCTCCTCGCGTGGGTTACGCGACGCACATCCTTCCCAGGGAGCAGAGGAACGATAGAATACCACGGTGAAAGGTAAGACGAAGGGCGGCACGCTAAGGAGATCAAGCGAATGGGAAACAAGAGGAAGAAGCGAATGAACAGGAAGGCCTGCGCGGTACTGCATTCATTCGTCATAATGTACGCGCCGTGGTAGGTACAGCGTAATGGGAATATTTCCTCGGCTGCGAGCTGGACCCGCATTGCGATAGGCTTTAGGGCATTGCCAATTATCGGCATGCTCTCTCCTCCCGCGAGCTCGATGAGCCTAAGTCCTCCCTGCGCGCGCAGGATGGCGCATGCGCGCACCATCCCTCGCTCACCTTTTTGCTCTCCTTCGACCGTCAGCTCCGGAGCCTCGCGACCGTGCATCCGTATTGCATTCATTAATTCGATACGAAGCGCGCGGAATGCAAGCAACGAAGAGAGAGAGAGAGAGGGAGAGCGGAGAACGCAATTCTACGAGTAGCTACGGAGACCGCCCCACGATACCAGCCACACAGAGTTGCTTTATGCATTAGTTTCCTACCCGTGTGTCCTCCTGCTCGGTATGAAGCTCCTCTCCTCTTGAGACGTTCCTTCGCGCTCGGTTCATCCTTCTCGAGTTTTGCTCACGTTTTTCCGACACCTCACCGCGCGCTCTCACTTTCAATCCACGGAAAGGACGCTCCTTGGTAAGGATTAATTGTAAGGTAGCAAGTGCGAGTCACATTCCGCCTAAGTTGATGAGATCTACGAGGTTGTTTCGTGATTATTATGCCGACGGATGTGCGCCCGTACACATTGCGAGGAATATTGAAACTTGCCCGCCGAAATGAGATTCGTATTTTTCATCTAGGACAATTGCTTCTATAGAAGTCTGTGTGTCCGTTGTACACGCGCGCATTGCAATTCGTTTGTATGTTTACCCGGCTTCGATACACACAGGCCGCAACCTCGCGCTTCGCTCGTTCTTTATGCGAACCGCTCTCGTCTCGGTTTTGTTCCCATTTTTACGACATACCGCGATGTACTCACGGAGACACTCTCCCGTGTAACCATTAATCTGTCTGAGGGAACATACGAAATGGTCTTCGTCGCGAGGAAAAAAACTTACACGGTCCTTAAAATACTCGAGTAATTGAAGGGCACAATTGTACGGATTTATTTTTATCGGCTGGCTGGGACCGAAAAACGTTTTACAATTGTGCACGTAGGTACTTTAACCTTGTCTACGAGAGTACGCAAATACACATAATCATCGCGTTAAAAAGAAAAAGAAGAAGACAAAAATGATCTCTCCGATCTTCATGCATCGATCGAAATGATACTTGAGAATCGAAATGAAAGATACGGAACGTCAAGCTCCAATCGCAATAAATATTCAGGACCCGCCAGATCCTCCAGATAAGAAATAAAAATAATCCAATTGCAATCGCGACCGTCTGTCGCCAGTGCGGCAAGCTCGCCAGCTCGTTCGCGCGTACGAGAATTTCGAGTTGTCCGAGTGGTCGAGCGGATATTTCGGAAATGACCTTGAGATGTTGCCGAGCCAGGCAGGGCGACCGGTTGACCCGAGAGCGACGCCTTAAACCATATACAGCGAGTCATGGTGGCGCTAATAGGAAGTGTATCCTTGCCAGGTGATCCGCGCACGGCCTCCGGAGATAATTCCAAATGAAAAAAATCCTTCCTTCTAAGGGAATCCTAAGGACCATGCCGAGGCTCCCCTCTCACTGGCACGAGGTCCACCACGTCCTCCATCGTCCGAGCGTATAATGCTGGGCCGCGCCAAAAGAGTCGTTGCGAATAAAATTAGTCACGCCGTGAGCCCGCCGTGAGCCCGCCGCGAAGGACGATGCCGATGACTCGTTACGAGTCTTCTCTTGCAATTTCGTTCGATCTCACGTAGGTCGAGACCTTTTTCTCCTTCCTAAGGATAATCCCCTTTTTGGCTAGCGCGGAAAGCTAATTTACATTAATTCGTTCTCTCGTTCTTCACTTTTGCCTGGGATATTTCGTAAAAACAGAGACTCGCTACCGGTGGAGACGATATTAATTTCTTGGGTTTCTCGAATCGACTGTGAAATATTTCTCGAATTAATTATACCCGCAATTGAGAGAGTTCGGTGACTCGTTGGAATTTATATTTTTACCCTCGTCCGTTTCATCGGTGCAAAATTCAGGGAAGTGTCGTCGATGATGTAACGAGTTTAACAAGTTGGCTAAGCGTGGTAATCGCGGCTCAACGATGTAACGTTTTTGCGATGGAGATGTCTTTTCACACGAGAATCGAGATGGACAGGCATATCGATAATGCGGCGCGCGTTGTCAGAATCGTTGTGAAAAAAAATAACGTATGCCCTTAAAAGTCCCGCTGCACCGTCACAGCTGCAGACGATTACACCTGTAACTCTGTTGCGGGTTGCACCCACGGATGGTAATACTATTTACACGTCAATCTCCGAGTTCTTCGATACATCTTACTTGGAACCCCCTGGAAGGGCGACAATGCACATGTTGCACGCGCTTAAAGATACATTTGCAATGGTTAAGGATAACGAAAGAATGGAAAATGAATTCGATCGAGACGAGTCGATGCGAGCAAAGTAAATCAAGAAAGATTATGCATTAAAAAAAAAGAGATGCGAGTGGTATTTTATTATTTTAGCAGGCCCGTAAAGCTTTTACCAGTGAGAGCTCGCGAGATGCTTTAAGCAGAATCCGAGAGACGATCGTGTTCCGGGCTGAAAATAATCGACGGCGATCTCGCGAACTTTCGACCTGCGGCGTATGCGAGAGTACTAAAAGGAGAATAAAAAAAGAGTGCAGAGCGCAACCCCGAGAGAGCTTCGCACGTGCCTCAAGAGCTTCGCATAAAGGTCGACGAATTAAAGAAGAGACTCTTAGCCCTGCGTTTCGATAATGACGACACCGCCGCGTAGAGAAGACCCGACGCAAAGAAAGCTTTTGCTACGAGCTTTTGGCTTTTTTGAAAAATCTCGAATTTACCCCAGAAAATCATGGTAAACATCGTTTATATAATTCTTGCATTATTTCAAGGGTGAGAAAGATTTGTGCGTCACCATTCGAGTGAAGCGATTCTTGCAGAAAATCCATACGTCAACGCTAGAAGTACCGACCAGACAAAATGACCGGGTGCTTCAAGTTTTCACAAGAATTTCTCTTTAACATTAGAACTACCAATTTTGGTTTTCGTATGGAAACTTCTTTTGTTCGCCACTCATTTTAACAGAGAGAGCGTTTATTTTCTCACTGAGCTACCATTTACTTTTGTTTTCATATGGAAACTTCTTTTGTTGACCAGTCATTTTGACCGGCTTGGTAGTTCTAGTGTTAAACAGTGCAATATGTTCGTTCTACATTAGCAATGTGCCAAGTTTCTTTTCTCTTCGTCTAATTGTCCATACGATTCATCGTGATTCTCCGAATTATCCAACGATTCCGGTAACGTCCCGAGCTTCGATGGCATCGGCGTTCAGGGGCACGCACCAATCAGAGACAAGCCATTCGCGCGCAAATTAGATCGGCTCGTTGGCAGGTTGAGTGGCAAGCTTTATACGGTGCGACAACGAGGACTCAACCCGAAATGGCGATACCAAGGTTCCGCACTTCCGTGTCCGTTCCTTTTTTTCCTCTCTCTCCGTTCCCTCTCCTCATCCCCCGTTGCGTCTTTTCAAAAGGTTACCTCGCTGCGCGTAGCCTACAAGGAACGTCAGACGCGCGCTCTCCTTTCATGCGATGCACTCGTATTTTGTGTCTCGAGTTATTTCCACCATGTCTAATCCTACGATTTATTCCATTCTCGCGCATCGTATTCCATACGAAGTGACGTTTCCTTCCTGGCAACGATAAAACTCAAAAGTTAAAATCTTCATGCCACAATCGGCCGAACTCATCGCGCAACACGCCTTTCACCAACTTCGCGGCAAATATGCAAAATAAAATGAGGTTCTGCGTGCGCGATACACAACTAATCTCGAATCTTCCGTCGATGTTTTCAGACCGCATGAATAGTCATTTCTAGCAATAAAAAGTTTCTCTTAGAATCTGATCTTCTTTCCAGAACTCGTTGGATTTATTTATAACGTGCTTTATTCCCCTCCACTTTATTTGGTTCCTGTCTCGGAGGTAGAAGACAAATACCACGATACGACGCCAGACGCGAGTGCTCTCCCAAAGAAATTTGTACCCCAAGGGACGAAATAAAGTGTCTACTTCTCTCCGTTTCGCTCTTCCTTTACGTTTCTATCTCGTCCGATTCCCTCTCGCAGTCCCTGCGGCAACGTGTATTATTTTTCAGCCGCGACGTCTTCAGCGTACCACCGCCGCGTCCGTCATCGCGAGACTGATTCCTCCACAGATCCGCGGGCCGACCCTCGATTGCCATATTTGAATTCGCTGGCGCCGCATAAGACGAAGACGCTGTTTCACGCCCGATTTCGAGAGAGCACACGGCGTGCGTTGTTTACGCGAGTGTGAGTCCGCGAGCGTTAAGTTTAAGATGAAAGATTCTTGGGGAATGATTCGATGGGACGAGTCATCGGAGTTTAGATCCAATCTTTTCTAAATCTAAATTTTTTTTTTTGCAGAAGAGTCGTGTACACGCGTCGTGATCAATAAAAAAATATCATCCGATGTAAAAGCTCAAAATTTCAGTAATATGTGATACACGTGGCATTTAGTGGTACATCTCGTCAGTAAACCTGCTATGATTTTAATTGTATTAACAACGGTCGTTGTGACAGGGAACGTTCCCTTCTTACTGTCTAGCTATCAGTGACAAGAAATTATCTGAACAAATGATCGACCTATGATGTGTCACTTTGTGTGATACCTTGCTTTGAAAACTACTACCTGAAACCCACTGAATTTCTTAAGCTTTCTCTTTGACTTTTCTTACATATTTATGAATTTCATAATTTTCTTGCAATGTTTTAGTTTTCGATGACAATATCTTTCTGAACAATCAATTGTTAATTTTTCATCCAAATTGAATCCTTTTCGTTTCACTTTGATGATTTCGTGAAATTTATTATGGAACCGTTTGTATTATGTTCGACGTGTATACTCGTCGTCGCTTAATTTTAATTACGCACCCCGTGAAGAGACATATAGCACCTTTATCGGAATAGTTACCTAAGTAAAAAATTTCACGCGTCTACAGTTTTTACAGTATTGCCATGTTTCAGTTGGAAGAATGTATTGCATCTATTTTTTAATCAAACTATACGTCTCCATTAACAATTTTGGCAAAATTAGGTTGTTTAGAAATATCGTACAATACGTTCGTGAGTTGATTTCTACTAGAGATAGAACTACTTCAATAAAAACTTTAAATGTAGAGAATTAAAATTTAACTAACAAACAATGGTATGTGTGCTTCGAAATTTATTTACGACTTGAACGACGTCATTCTCTTAAAATTACGTTTACTGCTTTTTGTCCCCATTGAGGCGAAGATCCGATCGTATAATGAAAATGTGTAAGTAAATTTAAGGAAAGACTGTCAGTCAGAAAGCATTTGGATGATGCAGTTTACGCTTACCGACCGGACTTGCAAACAATGTACTCGTGCGCGCGCGGAGCGGAAGTCACGGCTCGACTTGCTCGCATTGCGCACGCGCGGGTGCACAGCTCTTACGGCTATATTTATATATCCGGAATATCGGCGGATAAATATCGCATCGTAAAATCAGTGGCCGCGCCTGTCCACGCGTTCTACATCAATGTGTCGAGATCGTGCCGGCCGGTTCGAGGCGCGCGCACACGACGCGACAGATAGCGCGAACGTTGGGGGCAAGGATATAAATTTGATAGAAACGCACACGCGCGCGGATCGACGCACGGCCCAAATAGTCGCCTTCGACATTTCATCGCGAATCGCTATTTCAATTAAACCGAGGGTAGTTGAAAGTTGCCGCATAATTTCGCACTTGTCCCGCCACTTCCCACGCACTCGTGAATGAAGCGAATTCTGAGTCTGTCCTACGGATATCCTCTCGAACCTATCGCAACACCAAATTTTCCTCACACACTTCGACGACCAAAGTTAAGCCATTAACGTTCTCCATAAAGACCATCCCATTTGTTCGTTCTTCGGCATCGATACAATTACCTACACCGTGCATTTGCTCTCGAGAGCAATTCTGTAACGAAAGTGACGTTAATGACAGACCGAAAGCATCGATCTACCGACAATTCGCACACTAGTTTCTCTCGAATATCTCAAACGCGCAATTACATCTACCGCAGAATTCCGCAGCTTCTCTCGTCGATAGTCAGGGAGAGACCAGATCGAATTACTAATTCAATTCCACAAATATTCTAACGTTCGCGTGGGCGCCGCGCTCCCTTTCGGTACGCGTATCAGCCGCTTCCGCTGGATTTGCGCGAAATGGCCCGCATCTCACCCGCACCCAAGCACCCACACCCACAAATATTGACCTCGTGGACGAGAACGCGGGCACGGGCTCGCAGCAACACCTCGCCATTGTTACGTCCGTCAATCCTAATTGCGCGGGGTAATGCGGGGCACAGCGATTGGAACTCGTTCGCTCGCTATCTCGCACCAACACCGTCTCAGCAGAGACGTGAAAGATGAAGGAAGGTGATCGAGGGTGTGCGCCGATTTCCTACGTAATTGCGCGACCGGATCGCACCTCTCGTGAAAAGAGAGAGAAAGAGAGAGAGAGAGAAAGAGAGTGGGACAGGGTGCCGAGGCATTAATCATATTCAGGCACCTGGCGAATAAATTGCACCGCTTGACCGATGAATTTCACCTGGGCCGGGCCGGTCTCCTGAATGAGGCGTGCACGCGCGCAATATTCTCTCCGAGTGGCTCGCACAAGCCGAACGTTTGAACGTCTTGTCCGAGATACAAGAATACTCCGAGGTTTATCGTCCACTCGCTCTTATCAGACGACCATCTAGAGAATCTGTGTTTCCACGCTTCCTTCCAGACGGAGCTCTACTCCAACACCAAGAAGAAGTCGGCATCGTGCAGGAGTATCGCGAATATGGTAAGGTGCAAGGAGCTTTTCCAGGAGACTGGTTCCACCCGCGAACTGTAATTTAGATCGGGTCAACGTGTCATTGTAAACTTCGCGCAATGAAAATACCATACAATCCACCGTTCTTTTTTTCTCCTTCCTCTTCTCAGGTTCGCGTTTCCAAGTCTCCTTCGAGACGAGCTCTATTCGTGCACAAAAAAGAAATCAGCATTGTGCAGGAGTGTCGCGAATATGGTAAGGTGCAAGGAGCTTTTCCAGGAGACTGGTTCCACCCGCGGACTGTAAATTAAATCGAGTCAATGTGTCATTGTAAATTTCGCGCAATGAAAATACAATCCACGGTTCTTTCTTTCTCCTTCCTCTTCTCAGGCTCGCGTTTCCAAGTCTCCTTCGAGACGAGCTCTGTTCGTGCACCAAGAAGAAATCAGCATCGTGCAGGAGTATCGCGAATAAGGTAAGGTGCAAGGAGCTTTTCCAGGAGACTGGTTCCACCCGCGGACTGTAATTTAGATCGAGTCAACGTGTCATTGTAAATTTCGCGCAATGAAAATACAATCCACCGTTCTTTTTTTCTCCTTTCCCTACTCAGGCTCGCGTTTCCAAGTCTCCTTCGGGACGAGCTCTGTTCGTGCACCAAGACGAAGTCGGTATCGTGCAAGAGTACCGCGAATATGGTAAGGTGCAAGGAGCTTTTCCAGCAGACCGGTTCCGCCCGCGGACTGTAATTTAGATCGGGTCAACGTGTCATTGTAAACTTCGCGCAACGAGAAAACAATTCGTGGCTCTTTTTCTTCTCAGGCCCACGTTTCTCTCCTTCGGTGGGAAACTTCGGCGCGCTTACTCCAGTAGCCCGAAGAAGTGGCGCGCGATGGTACACGACGACGACGGAGCGGTAGCGCCCGATACACGAGCGCCTAGACGTAGATTAGGTAATTTAGAGGCGCGGAGGGGACTCGAAGCGTTGAAGCGTTGCAGCCGAACCTATCCGTGCCCGCGCAATAGGCTCCAGGCTGGATAAACGAGGGTGCGCGCGCCGATTTATGTAAAGCGAAATCGGCGGGGGTTAAGCGCGCGGCGGCGCACGTAAGTCGTAAATTTTATCGCGCTTGGTGCTCGAAACATTGCGTTTGTTTACTGCCACTGGCCTGCGCGCGTTCCCTTCCGGGTAAACGGTGTGGCACGCGAATCCGCGCCACAGTTTCCACCATTCAATGTGTTTTCGCACGACTCGCGCGCTACTCCAGCCAGCCCAGCATGACCGTACCACCCCACGGATCCGGAAGAACTCTTTCGAGTGGACGAGGAGCCAAGTACGTCGCTTGAAGAAGCAACGCCACTTAGAGGCCGACACAGACGACACCGCGAACGCCATTAACTTCTCATTAGCGCGGCGTTACCGGGACGACCGGGTACTTTCTTTTCCACGAAACTCCGCGGGTGCTTGCCGAGGAAAATGCAAGGGCATTGCACGCCACGTCTCACCCTCTCCTCTCTCCATGTCCCGCATCGACTAAGGTCAAGACCTTAACCGTGAGGTCGCCAACTGGCTCTTAACCCTCGTCTCCGTTGCCGGATTATTAAAGCAATCATCGGGCCTTACGGTACCTCCTAACTTTCCATTGTCCTCCTGAGATAGCGTTAAATTGATAGAGTCGAGACGCAAGGAGAACGAACATTCTTTTTTCGTGCATCGAGAAGATTAACGATAATTTGATTCGGTGGTCTTGTAAGATCGAAGACCTCGAGGCTGTCGGGTTCGCTACCTGAAAATTCGCGAGGATCCGCGAATGTCGTTAATGGAAGATGGCTCGTTGAGATTCTGGAATGGCGAAATCTCGGGATGTCGCTCGGCTCGCTTCGAGGAAGGCGTAATATTTAAATAGAAGAAGAGAGAGGAGAGAGAGAGAGAGAGTGAAAGAGCGCTGGACCTCTCGAGGACAATGTCAAGAGGGATAAGCTTGCCTCGTCACGCCCGCTTGCAAAATATCCCGAGAGATCGTTCGCCATACCCTCGGACCTTCGTCGAGCAAGGACCCTCAAGGCTGCCAGTTATTTCTACCGATATGGCATGCACGCAGCCTACTCTAAGCCTTCGTCCTTTAGGGAGCTGTCATCGACGACCCTGAGGAACGAATCGCCAAACGAAGACGCATCTCTCTTATTCCGCGCGTTCTCTCACGAAATTCGAGTTTACGCATTCAACGCGCGCCAAGTGCGCATGAGCGCGAACGAAAAAACTGTAGTCGCCGGTAAATTCTGGACAGTCGTTCCTTCGTCTCCACCTTTCTTTCCTTTCTCGCTCTCCTCGCCCTTCTCGAAACTATCGCAAATCATTCTGTACGCCGCCACGCGTGCCAACGATGCATCAAAGACGCGCGCTGAATTCAGCCGAATGACGCAGGTCCCTCGACACGAGCCAGAAAAATTCACTTCTGCCAAACCGCGACGGGTCAACGCTTTCGGTCGACGAATTACCATAAATTACACTTTCCCTAATTTTCTCCAGTGGCTTGAAATTTTACCGCCGCTAGGGAAACCAGGTAAGGCGTTCTTTATTATGGAAAGTAAATCAAACCTCGAATTGCTCGTAAAAGCACGTTGCGCCACGCATCGCTATTAGAAATCGTCCTTAATTTTAATTACCATCGATCGTTCCCATGAGGCCCTAAGGGAGCCTTCTGGAGTACCTGGCTTTACGGCGTCGGTGCCTCGCTCAACTCGGGTCCCGGCGAGCCGGATTATTGCTTATTAACGAACGCGACGCGTCACGGCCTCCCCGAGAGCTATCGGAAGCAATTCGCGATTACGTTTAATTGACGCTTAATGGATCGTCCCGGTGATCTGTCCTTCGGTGCGTGCGACATACGATAGATCCCAGTGGTCACGCCCACGCTTACGTTTCTCTATCGATTCTCCTTCATTAATATTCGCAATTGCGAATCGTCGCCTTTCTTTAGACCGGTGGACCCGGCGGTGTGGGCCACGCGCAGAGCCGGTAAATCGAGCTCGAGCGGAGCGGAAATTACGAGATCTTCGAGCATTAGAGCGTGCGAGGAAAGGAGGCTGGCCGTAGTCGCGAGAGGAGTAGGCGCCAATGCGAGAGACGCGTGTCTCGAGGTGAGCGCTAAAGAGACGTCGGTGTCGGAGGCTCACGTGTTTTTCAGCCTCGTCCTCCGTCGAAGGTTTACGGTTGTCCAGTCGCGGCGCACCGCTGCGTGTAAATACGAGAGGCAAGCGTGCATTTATTTCAAGCCCGTGCAATCATCGACCACTCTTTCTCATCGTCCTTCCTCATTGCGCTCTCACAGGGGGTCACGACTGTCCGCGGAAGTCTAGGAGACCCGGGCGAATCGCGGTCCAGAGGAAGTTAATGGCTTGTTTATGATTGTCCGCTGCCGTGAGCACAGTTGCGAGCGTAAGCCAATAAGCTCGCTGACCTCAGGGATGATTAAACGGCGCGCGATTTAGGTGGTTCTGGCCCCCGGGCACTCTCTACGCACGCGCAGGGTTATAACAACTCTAAACTCTTTCGCTTACTTATTGGAGTATCCTGCTCGTCCTTCGAACATCTTTCGAATGACGAAACTGGAAAGCACAAACGAATAAGCTCGCAGGCATCAGAGATGATTAAACGGTTCTCAACCCCGACACACACGTAGGTTTACGACAACATTAAACTTTTTCGCTAACTTATTGATTTCCAGAATGGAAGTATCCTTAGGTTCGAATGTCGTTCGTGAATATTTCTCTAAGGCCTAGCGCACACGCATCGATTTCGATCGTACGGAAAATATCTCTTTGAAAGAAGAACAATACCTTCTTCTTTGTTCCACTGAAATAATTTGATCGTACGATATTTTTCCGTACGATCGAAATCGATGCGTGGCCTAAAGGGGTACGAGTATCCCGTAGAACTCTTTCGAGTGACGGAGATGGATTAAGCGGCACGCGATTTAGGTGATTGTAGCCTTCGGGCACTCTCGACGCACACGCAGGTCTACGACAACTCTAGACTCTTTTGCTCACCTATTGACTTCGAGAATTGGAGTATCCCTCGATCGAGATATCGTTCGTGGATCGTTCACCAAAGGCGCGCGGATATCCACACTAGAATACACGAGGTACCCGGACCTATCGCAAACGTCCGAGTCAACGACCCCACCTAAGGCTAATCTGCTTTGCACTTTAATAGACTGAGGAATCGTGTCACGGTTGGCTCCTACCAGGAGAGTTCGATTGGGTTCCGCAAGAAAGCAGATTTACTCGAGGAGGCGCAAGACGGTGCGCGCGCTCGAAGACCTACGACCGTCCCGATGGTCCCTTTTAAGCCGCGTTACGCGTCAGTCTTGACCAAAGGCAAACACATTTAGTTCTGTAACGTATGGGCTAATAGCCACGGGCCACCGAGCATCGCGTGCAATGCGCTAGAACCGCCATACCGCTGCGAATACATATTGACGTTCAACCCATTGTCCCATCTTTGCGTTCGTAGAGGTCATTCTCTCTTCAAGAAACATATCGAACGAAGGAAGTAGATTATTTCAGAAGTCGCGTGGATAATTAGATGCGTCTGATCTAAAAACAGATTTCGTAATGGACGATAACGTGCGCGCATTTGTCGCGTGAAAATATTTATATCCAACTGCATGGTGAAACGGAAGACGAAAGTCTATCGTTGATTAAGTGAACAATTATGCGACGATCCTGTCAGCAGGCTTGTCAAGCTGCAACGCGTGAAATGCAAATCCGTGGAAGTGAAGGGGATAAGAGAAAAGACGACGCGGGAAAGAAGCGCGACACAAAGGATAATAAAATTATCCGCAATTAATTTTCGAACTCGGTCGTCATCCCTCGGTATTCTCGACGCGCACTCGCACGCGCGCGTGGGCGGAGTACCTACGCAAACGGCACGTTCTCGACTACCCGCGGGCATTTCTGCGCCGCTCGGAAGGACGCGAGCAGAGAGGAAGCGCTCGACTTCGTTTCACCGTCTCGCGCATCGTCCTGGAAATTATTACGATTAAGAAGAGATCGTTCACAGCGAGTTGACCGTAGTGAGAATTTCTGCTAAGAAATCAACGTCCCCTCGATATATGTCGATAATCCTTCCCGTTGGTTATATCATTCGACAGTCTCCAAAATGTTATTTTATCTCGCACTCTCATTCTCATAGAGCAAAAACTTATAGAAAACGTAGAATTTTTATTTTTAGTCGGGCCCATCGAAACAGATCACAGTAAAATCATTTTCTATTGCGCGCTCTCCTTTCCATCAGTCGAGTACTTAAAGGCAAACGTAGAATTTTGATTTCCAATAGTTGGATAATTAATTCTGTGACGCATATTGAATGCGTATCCCGAGTCGGGCCCATCGAAACAGATCACAGTAAAATCCTTTTCTATCGCGCGCTCTCCTTTCCATCAGTCGAGTACTTAAAGGCAAACGTAGAATTTTGATTTCCAGTAGTTGGATAATTAATTCTGTGACGCATATTGAATGCGTATCCCGAGTCGGGTCCATCGAAACAGACCACAATAAAATCCTTTTCTATCGCGCGCTCTCCTTTCCATCAGTCGAATACTTAAAGGCAAACGTAGAATTTTGATTTCCAGTGGTTGGATAAATTAATTCTGTGGCGCATATTGAATTGCGTATCCCGAGTCGGGTCCACCGAAACAGATCACAATAAAATCCTTTTCTATCGCGCGCTCTCCTTTCCATCAGTCGAATACTTAAAGGCAAACGTAGAATTTTCTTTTCAGTGGTTCGTTATAAGCCATGTGACACCTATGAAATACCAGAATCCATTCGATTTGGATCCATCACAATTGAGCACGAGCGTAAGTAATTTTGCGAACTCACTCGTCAGCTAGGACGGTATCCGCGGCGCGCTCGTGCGCGTGGGCAGTGCAGCGTCTACGCGTCGCACTCGCTTGAAGAGCGAGTGGCGAGGTAGCCGGAGGCACCTGTGTGTTAGCCGCCCACGAGGGACGCGCGAGCATCGAGCGAGACTCATCCCAGTCGCGATCCCCGTCCATTCGATTACTTGAGAAACGGTGAACATCTTAATGGTATTCAGGATCGTTTGCGACACACATATCCCAAGAGGTCTATCCTAGAGATAGTCGTGAAAGCGCGCGCGAGGCACCGCGATCGGTACGCTTCCGTAGGCTCAACCGGTATGAATATCAAGTAGAAGATTTCTTCGACTCTCCGCGTCTACCTTTCCGTTTTGCTCTCCGTTTGCCCGCTCATTCGTATTACAATGAAAAGGCGATTTCTTTAGGTATTACCCTTCAGTTTTTATACACACACTTTTTGCGCTCGCCGAGTCTGTCGGTCAGTTCCTCTTTGTTCCTGGTAGACACGATATTCTTTTTCCACCGTAACGAAATGTACTTTTTCTACGTCGCTCGGTTATACCCAACACATTTACTTTTTGCGGTTGCACTAAAGACACCTCGTTCCGGGTAAATTGATTTCTTTCCTTTTTTATTTATTCCTGGTCCATCTTTCGGTTCAAACTAACGAGATCCCGAACGATCCTAGCGCGGAGAGTTTGCCATTTCATCGTGTAAACATACTTAAAGGCCATTAAGCGCAATCCTCGTAAGCGCATGTGGTCGCGTTGGCTTGAAGCGCGAGACAAAAGGCGCGTCCGGATATACATATATATTTTTCGTGGATACTCGGTACTCGAAATCGGAAACTCTAAATAGTTACGCCTCGTTAACCTAAATAATTCATTTTACGTAGAACCGTCCAGTACCTACGTTCTCTCAAATATACTCGAGTCCCCGTAAAGATTCTGCTGGAGCTTCTTCCGTCACTTTCTAACCTTCCGTTACCACGCATCAAGCTTTTCGCAAGCGACTCATCCTCGCGAGAGCGAGCCCCATGCTCTTTTCGATGGCCTCGCTCGTAAGTGATCCGCACTCGTCCCTCGGGCGAGAAAATGTAAATTCGTCGGTAGTATCGAAAAAGCTGAGCGACGCGCCGTGGGAGCGTGGGAGTACTTTCACCTGGTCGGCTCGGTGGCCGTCACGAGAGCGGGATTATTACGGAGGCACGGGCGTCGCGAGAGGAGGTGGAAAAACGCGCGGTGCAAATACTGAAAATTGCCGTGCCCGTACGTGGCATCCCAGCCTCCGGCATCTCCGCTAGAATTTCAAACATTGACAAATTGCCGGGGCGCGTACTCGCGCGGACCAACGGTACCCACCTTGCTCCAGTGACAACATTAATCATAATTATTCGAGCACCTCTCGCGCACATACCTGCAGCGATCTCTCCTGGTGCCTACCCACCGCGCGCCAATTCGCTCGCGGTAAACGAGAATCCGGACTAATCGTATCTCACCACGGCGATCGGCCGATTTCGAGATTACCCAGCCGCCACGACTCCGCGAGATCTTATCGCGGGACGCAATACGGAAATCGTTCCACTCTCGTGGGTGTTCGAAGCGTACCCGACCAAAATAACGCGTCGAACGTTCACGCCGGACGAGCGAATTTCTACCGATTCTGGTCCCTGAGGTAAAAGAAGAAAGAAGAAGGAGGGAATGAATAGGCGAGGATCTTGATTACGAGACGAACGATTTCCAAATCCCTACGAACTTCCTCACCCGTGAAGTTCTCGGGTGAATCACGAGTGATTCTCGAGGATGTGATTGCGAGTCGAACGATTTCCAAACCCCCTACGAAGTTTCTTTCCAGCGAAGTTCTTCTGGGAATTGTTCGTGATTCTTGAGAGGCGGCAAGAAGTCCTCGATCTTTTCGTTGGTGAATTCTGAATTTCCATCGATCGTCTCGGAATAAGCGAAGGAAATAAAGAGAAGGAGTAAATAGGCGAGGATATGGTTACGAGTCGAACGATTTCCAAATCTGGACTAATTTTGCTACCGGCGAAGTTCTTGGGCTAAATCGTCGAAGACTCTTGAGAAGCAGCAAAGCGCCGTGACTCGTTTTACCAAACATATTCAGCGACGAATCTTATATCATCCTACGCTCGGATTCACCGGTCTCGAGAGATCGTCGAGAGAACTCACGGCCAGATTCTTATCTTTCGAAGGTAGCTTCGAGGACGATCCCGACCTTACCACGAAAACTGGAATTTGCCGTCCGACGAGACCACTGCTCTCTTACACGAGCCGCGCGCTTCTTCCGCGACTTTCATTCATGAGCTCTCAGGAACTCACGCTCCTCCTCGACCACTTTTTCCACGGATCACCGGTGTCGTTGGCAACGCGTGAAACGGTACGCACTCTTACCCTTATTATCGAAAGTTCCAAAACTCACCGTAACCAATCCTGATCCAACATCCTTTCAAATCGAAGCAATCGAGCCGTGCCCTGAAAAATTGAGTGCCTTCATAGCATCTACTCCGAGAGTATCTCGCGACAGTTTTACTCACAAATGAACATCTAACTCAACAAGAACACCGTAGCGAAGATTCCAAGAGAATAAAAACGAACAACACCAAAATAATAAAACTCTTTTGCAACATCGCACGTTCGAATACCAACTAATTCTTCACTTCCTTCGCTCTCTTCTCCATTGTCACCTCTGCCTTAATCTCCGCTTCGGAAACCGAAGGAAAAAAAATAAGTCACTCCCTTTACGGTTGTGCCTAAAAGGAAAATCTCACCTAGGATCGCATCCAAAAAATGCTCCCTTCTTCGGACCCATCGTCCTCATACCTGGAGACTCTCGTATCTGCGAACGCGTCCTTTCTCGGCCGAACGAGCAGCGAACACGCGCGCAAACAAATTACGAGCTCGCCCAAGACGGAGAGGAGTGGACGATTCGCGTGCGAGACGCGCGCGCGCTTTGTTGCTCGCGTTTGTTGCCGCGCGGGCTCTCCTCGGGGAGAGCAGTCTCGCCATATGCGGCAAGGCCGCCGCTCGGTGGATCGCGTGTGGTATTGGGCCTCATAACGGGCCATCGCGCGCGTGCGTGCCCACGTGTACGTAGCGCGGATAAGTCCCACCGACCTGTATCTTCTGCGCGAACGACACCGGGCGTACGCCGGTCACCGTCTCTTCTTTGCATACCCTCGAGTGCTCGGTTATAGCCCTTGCTCGTGCTATTCCCATCCTCGCTCGAGCACTCTCCTACCTTCGGCCACTCGTTGCTTCAGGGACAATGACGGAGTCGAAATTATTGCCGATCGTCTTTACGAGCGCGTAATATCGCGAGTTCGCGGGCCGCGATCGCGGCCGATTGAATCGTTACCGTAGTGCGCGCCGGGCCGCGTATCGATACGACCATACGCGGTCAGCGCCTCTCCACGTCCTCTCGCGGCATTTTATTTTGCATCCGGAAAATTATTATGTGCTCCGAGGGGCCCGTACGCTCGCCGGGCTCGCTCTCGCCTGGGAACGCCGAGCGTACGTGGCCATCCTCCATGGTGGAACGGGGTGGGTGCGCGGGACCGTGGAGAAAACGGGTGGACGATAATGAGAGATCGTTTGGGATCGGAGGACGAGCGGATCGTTTGGGATCGGGGGGCCAGCGGATCGATCGGGAGAATCGGGCTCTCGGGATCTTGTCTCGGGTGGCGGCCGCGACAACGGCGCGTCCTTCGCTTCGGACTTCTTTCTTTTTCTCCGTTTTTCTTCTTTTCTCTTTTCTTTCTTTTTTTTTTGTTAAGGCTTTTTATTGCTTTTTGTTGATTTTTTTTCCCTTTCGGTCAATTTACAACTCCTTTCCACTCTCCTCGTTCACCTCACCCGCCTTCTCATCCTTCCACGCATCTTTCTCTCTCTCTCTCTCTCTCTCTCATTCGCTCTCCTCGTTCTCTCACCCTTTTCAATCTTCCCTCTTCTTCTTAAAGATAAAATGATAAACATATAACCATGGGCAACGTTGCGTATAATAAACATAGTAATCGATTATCATTATTCCCGTTCTTCACGTATCCGATAATAATGATAATAGTAATAATCATAGTGGTAATAGCAATAATAATAATAATCATCGTAATAGCGATATGTCGCAGAGCGAGCTGCAATAATAATAATATTAATATTGGTAATCGTCGGTATTTGTTACATATTTAACGCGGATAGAAAATGCGCCGAGTGCGTGGGGTTACAAAGCTTAGGCTTAGAAAGGGTTGCGCGGGGACCTAAGTTCCGCGTGCGCGTAAAAATCCTTGACGTACTGTCGCGGATTTCTACGACTCCATTCTCTTCCACTCCTCGTTTCTCGCTTGCTCTTCTTCCCTTCTCACCACACGAAACCACTATGGCGTATGCGCGAGTGCGTTCGCTCTCGTGGAGCAAAGATTCGTAAAGCGTTGCAACGACTCGTTCGAGAAAGAAAACAAAAATCCGCTCCTCCGATTGGCCTCGGCTCGATGAATACTCGCGAGCGGAAGCCTCTCGGGGAGAATTTTGGACGGCGATGCCAGTAACATTTTTCTCTGTGCAACGAAAACTATTTTTCCTTTTCTTTCTTACCACGATCTGCGCCTTGCTGAGCCGACGATCTCGCAGTCTCGATGCGACTTTCGGAAAGCCATTCGTTTCTCAAGAATACTTGCAATCGATCCTCGAGTTCGGAAGGAATTTTATCGGAGACTCGGCGAGATCTCGTCACAGCCGTGGCCCGCGTCCAATCGTTCCCTTATCTTGCTCGCGCTTCGCTCTCGCGCGTGACGTTTTCTACACCCGACGGCGCGCGCTGCAAAACTCAATCTCAATTGACGGTCGAAATTATCGCGATCAATAAATTCTATACACGACAACGCAATTCCTAAGAACAAATATTTACAAGGGTTGCGATCAATCTCGTTCCACTATCTATGCGGCGATGGGCGAGCGCGAAGCGCGCTAGATAAGGGCAAACAAGGCAAAAGTTTTTGTTCGACGAGCGAGGAACAACTGAATTCGGCTCCCCTCGATGCGCAAAGATTTTCAAGCAGCTACGAAGCGAAGCTGGAGAAGAACGTTGGCCACAGGTGGTCGAACACGCATCGGCTCTACTACCGGCGGAATTCGCCACACGACTACTCATTCTACTTTTATTCCGTCACGTCGCTTCGGACTTACTCAAAGAGACTAAAAAATAGTTCCTTTTTGGATCTCCATCGTGCCACGATATACTAGAGTTTAGGCGCGATCACTAGATTAATCTTCAGCAAAATAAACTATTCTCGTTTCTCGTCTCCTTCCTCTAGCACACCCCACTGTTTCGTCGGCCCTCGTGTATTCGAGGGAGGCGCGCATCCGAGAGCGCCCCCGACATCTTAATCCGTTACTAAGACACTTGGTACAAAAATGGCCCTACGTTCGCGGTTTGGTATAAAAAACAGTTAAACACTGGAATGGCATTTTGTCCGGCGATACGCACGTCGCACTATCTACATTTTAGGTAAATATATGCATTGTCCGTTGGGGTAGTTTGATTTTTTACTCACGGGAGGGACCCACCGCGATCCACTCCATCTTATATAATAATAATTCCATTTCCTTTTTCTCACCTCCCTTATCCTCCGCCATTCAGACACCCTCCTTATCTTCCTCTCGTCAATCCGCAACGCGTAAATAAATTGTTTCAATAAATACAACCGATAGACTATATAAATAAATAATTTTCCGAGGATACCAATCGAAGCGGCGACCGACGAAGTTGGAAGTGACGGATGCCCAGATCATCTTGGCGCGCGAGAATCCACCCACGCTCGACGACGAACAATTACATCGATACACGGGTATCCTCGCGCACCGGCTCACCGGCAATTTCACCCCGCACGCCATCGGTCGCGCGCGCGCTTATCTACGGAGAGCACCGTACACCCGCGATACCTCGCGAAATGGAAAATAATACGCGAACTTTTGCATCAGCCGTGATTTACAACTGGGATTTACCGAATAGCGTCCTAGTGACCTGGACCCACGAGAACAGGAAAGAATAATAATGAAACAGTAAGAACTCACACATGTTTCTCGATCCTGCCGATTACACTTCGAACGTTGACTAGACGATGAGAACGATTCCACTGCGCGTTTACGGTAAATTACAGGAATAGGCGCGAGATCAGACATTAGTCCGTCGACCGACAAGGCACGCGGGCGCGACGAAAAGAAAAGGGGAAAGAAAGAAAACGAAAATACGTAAACGGTGGATCGCGTGTGTACGGAGGTGACGGGGTGCAATCCGTCTCGTCTCGTATAGTATCGATTGACGAGCCGTCTCACGGGGTGCAATTAACCGACTGGAAGCAAATCGATTGGGAAGCCGTTAACGTAATACATAGCGCGGCTAATTGCCCGTCTTGGATTCCGCATTAATCAATTAAAATCCTGCCTATCGACGAAGCGGCTTGCCCGCCTCCTTTCTCCGTTTCCTTCCGCTATCCTCACCTCTCTCTCTCTCTCTCTCTCTCTTTCTTCTCATTCTCTCGTACTTTTTCCCTCCTTCTCGTCTCTCAACTTTCTCTCCTCTCCTCTCCCTCTTATATCGTAAACGTCATCTCATTCAGCACCATTGGAGCACCACCAGCATCACTACTACCACCACCACTACCACCACCGCTACTACCTACCACTACCACCCCGGTAAGCCGCGCGGCGACTCTTACGAACTAACCATTAAACTCGATCGACCCCGTAGTACCGTTAAGGCCCGTTAAGATCTCTAATCGCGCGCCCTGACTCCGCGATGACGCGAAAAGATACACGAAGGCGATGGCGTCGCGAGAAGTGGAACGACGATTCGCGACGCTGCGCGCTGTGTATCGCGCGCGGCGCCACGGAACGCCAACGGATTCTCTATGTACAAGTAAGAGAGTGAGAAACGGAGAGTGAGAGAGAACGCGCCGCTCTTCTACCTTTGGCACTCGGCTGCTTAGGCCCGAGCTTCGGGGAAATTTTCGATCGGCACGTTTCTCGCCGCGTTCTCCCTCACTTCTGTCCCCGATTTAGGAGGATCAAGAAAAATCCTCTTACCCGGACCCTACCACGATCCCTTGCACGTGTCATCGCGGACGCGACGCGAGAGTAAGCGCGCGGTGGGGTGGCGTATCGAAACAACGTGTCTACCTAGTTCGGAGAACTCGAAGCACTCGTTGTCAGTCCAGCTGGCTCACCCAGCTCGGTCACAGCTGATAACGGACGATGCCCGCTGTCACTGAGACACATCCGATCGTCGACAGTTCCTCGTGCAGGAGGACCAGCCTCAGACGCTGTCCGAGGCAACGGACATCGGCCTCTTGTAGACCGGAGCTGGAATCCTGGAGAAGCCACCCCTCTCGGACGCTGGCTTAGGATCCTTTCTAGGACTGGCTAGCACTTGGCTGTCCTGAGGCAGAACCACGGTGCCATTACCGTCGATCCATGCCCTGGTAAACTCCAATGTAGGATCGGCATCACCCGAGCTGTTGGCCTGATAGTCCTTAAGCAGGTCCTGCAGTTTTTGCATCACCTCTCGGTCGTCCTGCAAGTGGCCGACCTTTTGTAGGATTTGCTCGAGCAGAGGATTGGCCACTTTTGTCGGAGAGGACTGTAGCGAGCCCGTGGTAGATTGCAGTTTGATTCTGCGCCCGTTTCTGTCATACTGTGGTCCACCGCCATTGGACACCTGTCTCGGCAGGCTCTGTCTTGCTGGACTTTTTCTAGAGAAGTTTGGCGTTGTTGCTGTTGCCGTGGCGGTCGCAGTTGCGGCGCACGCCGTTGCCGTTGGTGTCTGTGGGTTCAGAAAGGTGTCCGATTGAAGGCTGGGTCTCTGCCTAGCTTGACGACCGTTCCAGGTGTTGCTACCGTTGCCAGGTATCTGACAGCATTTAGGTACCCCAGAAGCCTTGCTCAGACTACCGGTTGGCGGTTTCCTCAGGCTGTTTCTGATCACTCCGCGCTTCAGAGGACTTCCCTCTGGGCTCGAGTTGCTCTCTCTGGGTGTTCTGCTGCCCGATGAAGCTCGCGACACGTTGCTGTTCTCTCGAGCTATTGAACCAGCCCTCGGGGTCCGGTCGCCCGAGGAAGAGGCGACGCTTCTCGAAGGTGAGCCTCGAAGGGGGCTTACCGGGCCTATCCGGGTCTTGCGTAGGCCCGTTTCGATGCTCTCGGTCTCCACGTAGGACCTCTCCTCCTCGTCCATTTTCGCAGGTTGCTCTGCAACAGAAAATCGATCGCCGCGGATCTTTTAATCGAGAATAAGAAGTCAATTCGACGATGCGATACTCGCGCCTACGATGGCGCCATTACCCGGAAGAATCGTTGCTCTTGCAAATGTGATTGTAAAATGAAACGGAACTCATGAGTAATTCGTAACCGAATGGAACCCCACGCGGTGCGAAGGTCGGCCTCGTTACGTCACTGTCTTAATAATGAAGGATCGTTGTGCATACAGCAAGTGACTTTTGCTTCGGTACGTCTCGCATGTTTTGATTGCGCGTACCGCGTCACTCATCCCAGAAATCAAGCGATACTCGCTCCTACTGATGCTAACTGGGCAAAGGCATTTTTCTGCACCCACGTAAAGACTCGCGTTCCATTATTATATTCGTGATCCCTCTCTGCGATCGAGCTTACTGCGTCCCACCGTCGTAACCCATTTATGATTCTACGTGTCTACAAAACGGTGGATTCGTAATTACGCAAATAGGTGGTCCTCCAATTACGCAATTATTGCGCAACTGTCTTTCGCGGTTTCGAGCGATTCCTCGTAGAGACTTTCGAAACGATATTTTTCGATGACATTTTTCGAGGAACCGTTGCGTCTCATTTAAGCGCTTCCCGCTCTCAATGGTCGTCGATCCCAAAACGTTTGTGTCCTATCGCTTGAATCGCGTTTCACCGGTTCGCAAGCACGAGAGATTTAGGATTTAAAAACAACCGACGCCAAATTGGTCCCGGGGCAAGCTCCCTTTTAGCATATCGCGTGGGCAGATTCGAGCGTGTCGCTCACGTTACGCCTCGTATAGTTCATTTAGTCCACGTAATCATTCTCGAGCGCCTATTTTGATATTTTCTCGCGGTTCGTTCGTACAAACAAAATTTGGTTTATTACGCGTGATGCGTTTCTTCTCTCAGGCTAGGTCACTCCTTCGCTTAATATCCATTTGCGGCGATTACCGCATGTTTCCGATGATGACGTAGCAACGGTTGATCGAAAAAAAAAAAAAACAGATTTCGCGAAGGAAAAAAGCATCAAAGTACCCGGTTATTATTACTCGCGAGGTTGAGTCCCGATCGAACCGTAACCGTGACAAGAAATTTACGATTGTCTGGCCCGCTTGCAAGGGAGCGATGGATAATGGGAATAATAAATCGGAAATTTATACGTATTGCTCTTTTAGAGGACGACTGCGCGACGATTGCTTGTCCCTTTTGCTGTCGACTAACGCGATGAGTAATACAGGTGAGTCATGCGAGGTGTACGGACGTGATTATTGTAAGAACCTACGGTGCGCGGTATCCAGTCTTTTCGTTCTTTCCTCTTCTTTCGAGGCGACAAAGAGACACTAAAACGTGGCATTAATTAGAGAAATTTTCCGATTTACTGGAATATCGAAAACTTCATCGTGGAAAATTGAAAATTCACAATACCGCATGAAAATTGGTATACGTGCAACAATTTTTATAGAACAGAAGCCTAAATAATACGTCATTTCGATGAATGTTGCGAACTAACAAAAACTATTCATTACACAACTCTTGTTGGCTGATACAAATACATCCTGTCGCGAATAAAATCCAACAAATCGATCGACATAAAATGCTGGGCACTTTGAGAAATACCTAATTACACAGCACATCCTGTTTTCCTCAGGTTTCATCGGTAAACACGCGGGCGTCGAAAAACTGTCAACTTCGAAATATCATTGTAAGAAAAGATTCGAGTGACACAATAAGACTACTCGCGGACAAGCGAGCCATCCTCGTACGATCTAGAATACATATCTATTCCAACCCTACGGAATATTGACATTTTTCAATTCTCGCCAAGTTTTGACATTTTTCAATTCTCGCCAAGTTGTGCGGTCATCCGCGACAGGATGAGAAGCACAAGCGCATGTGAAGAAGACAACGACGCTCGCCGTCGCGTAAACGATTCAAGGCGAGAGAGTAACGTGTAAGCGTTATCGAGGATCGACCGTTGGCGATTGTTCCCGGGGACAGGTTGTTGGAGATCGCCCACGCTCCGAGCGATCCCTCATATAATCCGTCGCTCCGGCTAAATGTCAGGCCCAGCCTCTCTCGCGCCGCGCGACTTTATAACGCGCACGGTGCCCCGCGTATACTTTGAATAGTAATGATCTACAGGGTGGTCCAAACGTCGGTGTGCCCCGCAAGTCACTCGAAATGTTCGGAAAGTCGAGGCTACTTGCGCCAGCAAGACCAATGGAGAATACGACGACGATGATGATGCGCGCACGACTCGCACGGCGGGTGGCTCGCCGAACTATGGACAAACTTGCGTGGATTTGAATATGCGCGGCACGATCCATCGAAGCGGTCCTACCGCGGAGAAGAATCGCCCTCGTGAACCGGCCGAGGTCGACCTGCTCGTTGCGATTGAGCACGCACGTTCCAGCACTATCGTATGGGATCGGTGCTTAAGAGAAACTTCGAAGCACGCTCAACTAATAAAGAAAACATCGATACCGCGTAATTTTGCCAATTATCGACCATCTAAAGAGTGAAATTCGTACGGCGGTTACTATAAGCCGCAGGGTGTGCCGCTCGATCGCTTAAGTTCCGTAGGATGAAGTTCGAGAAGAGGCGATCTTATCTCGAGTGGACTTCGACGTAAGATCGGTGAAAATGCTCGCTTTCCACTTCAATGAGATTTGAAAGCGAAGCACCCGCTGAGCCGAAGCTAACGCAGATACGTTGATGACGGACAAGGATGCATTTGTGAAGCGGAAGATAATAACGACATGTCTGACAGTCACAAATCAAAAGTTAGCAGTCGCCGCGTCCCAATACTCGTGAACAATTACTTATCAATTATTCGATGCTAACGCAGTAAATGCGCAAATTCCATGAACGATTCTCTCGCAAATCATTTGAGAATGCGAACGATTCCGTTTCCACGGTAGAGAAAAGGCAGGCCTGATGGAGTCCCTCGTCGAAAGAACTATTAATTGCAACAGATCGTATGGTTCCTAAGCCGTGCGATCGCGATGCCATCACAATCGGCTCGGCTACTGCGCCTCGAAGAATCCACCGGTTTCCGCCGTGGAGACCTCGTGAGAACGGAAACTTTCCAGGAAAGAAAGCGCGCGGCTCGGCAAGTGCAACATGGTTGATCGAGCCCCATGACTATCCATAATTTTCTACCGTCATTAGCTTCGATCGGATCGCTGCTCCGCGTTAAAGCGCCATTGAGAAAATGCACATTTTACGTGTGTATGCACGAGGAGGGTACCACGCACGATTCCAATTCCCAGGTAATAACGTTTCCTTGACACGCGGGTGAATCTACGCGAGACTCTCGGTTTCTACGGGAGCGGTGAGCAAAGTTGAAATCATTGACCATACCCATTGAGAGAATCGTCGAGGCATTGTGCGTCCTCGGTAAGACGGGAAGAATACGGTGAGATTAGACGTATGGCGCGAGGCTATTCATCGCGTGGTATTGCGAGATACGATCACGAGGCTACCGCGGACGACTTCTGCGTGTGCGTTTCGCCTTGACCGGTCCCCGGCGGACGCGCGAGGACTTTCCGTTTCATCGGGAGGAAAGTCAAGGCAGCCACCGAGGAACGGAGATCGGATATGGATACTGCGCTCTCCTCCATGGGGGTGGCCGATGTTGTAACTGCGAAGCTCATGCCGTTCCTCGAATATTCATAGTCCCTTTGAAATTACCACTTGGCACCGAGATTGCGGGGTTAAATTGGAACTTTTATTCGCTCTGGGATATTCGTGGACATCTAATACGTACTTTTTTAGAACAACCGCGCGAAGTGGACCAATGACATTCTTCCGGATTAAGAAGAACCACGAGCCGAATATTCAAAGTCTCTTTCCATTACCACTCGGCACGGGAATAGATTAAATTAAAATCATCCCTTGGACCTCGTGGATGTCGCATGCTTTTTTACAACAACGCTGCGGACCCGTGTTACTTTTTCGAAAGAAGAAGGACCTCCATCCGAATATTCTAGTCTCCTTCAATTATCACTCGACACCAAAATCTCCGGATTAAATTGAAACCCTCCTCCGGTGTTGGACTCTCATAAACATCTAATATTTTTTTTTGAACTCTACTAACCCAAGTTATTTGTTTTGGATATAAAAAAAAAATCGCGGTCAGATTAATTTCTGCCTTGACGTTTAGCCGGTCGCGTATAAGACAGGCTGTCTTCTTCGAGGTTCCGAAGAAAGTAAAGCTAAAAAATCGCATAATCCGCGTTCCAATCGTGGCTTCAGGACGTTGGATTTATCCCATTTCACGTTTATCTCGACCTCTCGAACTATGTCTGTGAAAGGGTGAACGTTGTCAGCGTACGAGTCAGAGACTCTCTATCCAATCGTGTTTCTCACGCGGACGTTAGTTTTTTTTTCGCGATAACGAATCGTTACGACTTGCTAGACTCGCCGCGGTTCTTCCCCACGTCCTCGTTCCTCCTGTCGCGAACGACCGCGCGCGTGCAGAACGCTTACAAGCGCCCTTTGTTCTCGACAAGCCGGGTTGTCCTTCCACGATGATCCTCTTCCTCGACGTCTCGTTAAATCGAATGACTCGCTCGGAAAAAGGCTCACGCGTGAAAAATCCTCGCGAGTCTTGAGGCTCGCGCGCGCCACCACACTTTCTTCCCAGCAGGACGCCACCACCGCCTTCGATCTCTATACTCGATTTCACCCATTTCGATCCACCTTCGCTCTTCATCTCCACACGAGAATCGATCCGAGAGCTCGTCCTCTCGAAAAACTGTTTTTTCTCCCGACGTTCTAGCGGCTCCGTGGAGCTCGAAAAATTTCCTTGTCCCGTAGCGGAGCGCGCGCGAGTGCGCCCACTCGAACGAATTATCGAGTAAGCGAGCACGAGTGGAAGGAAGGCTGCACGGCAATACTGGCTCTGCCCACGGAAAAAATACGGCGAAGGGGGCGCGGATGAGAAATGGGTTCCACCCGCGAGTTCTTTTCGATGCGTTCGTCGCACGCAAGCGTCGCGTCGAAAGGGCGAAGGCCGGTAAGAAGGAAAGGACCAGGAGGTAAAGGAAGAATCCAGTGAGAGTAGATGAAGAAATAAATTAAACGGAATTTTGTGTGCCGTCCAAACGTTGCGCCGTAGGTACTCTAATATCGAACGTAGAAACGGACGAAGATATAAGAAGAAACGAACACGAAGATAGACAGCCGAGGAAGCAAACCACCGCTAGGAAAACCGTAATACTGGTAACACCGAGAAGAAACAGGAGCAAAGAGTGGAAGGTGTTTGACTCACTTTGACAATCGGCAACCGTGGGCGATCCTTGCGTGCTCTGCGTGGAGTTTCCGTTTCCCGTGGGTGGATGGACGGCACCCAGGCTGCGATAGCCCTCGTCGGACACTTCGCTACAGTTGTCCGAGTGCTCGCCATCCCCGTGGGGCGACTTTGGAAAATGAACGTTCGCAGTGACGTCCTTTCCAAAGCTTTCGAGCACCGGTTCCTCCTTGATGGCCGGAGGGCTGGGCGTGGGGCTACGGCTACTCGAATCCTCGCGGCACTTGTAATTGTAAATGCTCGGCTCATATTTAGGGGTGTCATCCCTTTCTATGGCCCTACGCGCCACGCCACCCTCCACCACGTAACGCTTCGCGAAGTCCTCCGAAAGTGGCACCTTCGACACGATCTCCTCGTGCAGATTCTTTTTCGAATCCTGAAAGCCATACAACATTCCCTCGTTAGTCAGTATCCAAAGCTCCCTCTCGTAACTTTCGCATCATAAACGCGCATTGTACCTTAACCAGCGATAAAAGAAAGTTTCCGCGTAAAAGTTTATTCGCATCGTTCGAAATTCCACGGAGCATTCTCCAGCGAAGCGTGGCCGCGAAAAATACGACAAGGGCTAAGAGAGGCGAGAAATTTGCATAGATGAATCTCAAGCGTTCCGAAGTTTCCTCGTGTTCCTGTGTTTTTCTCGAGAGGAAGCCCGACACAGAATTTATACCGGCCGAGTCTCGAAGTAGCGAGGAGAGAATTGAAGATCGGCGGGCGCGGTTGGCATAAATCAACTCACCCGGCCGTTCTCCTGATGTCTTCCGTGACTCGTCGGTGACCTCAAGTCCTCGTTAAGATTTCGTCTCGTGGATTCGACGACGCTCGTGGATCCGAGGATCTTTCCGTGCTCCACCTTCGGCGTGGGGCTCCTCGATCTAAGCGTGGCCTTGGGCGTCGGCGACCTCGATCTCTGCTTACCGAAATCGATCGCCTGGTGACTGGGACTTCCCAGGAATTTCCTTTGCGGCGTGGGACTCCTCGAGCGATTCGTCTTCCTATGGTCGTCGCCGTTCGTCGTGTGCCTAGAGTTGTTCCCAGTGCTGTTGTTTCCGTAGCCGTTGCCGTTGCCGTGTCCGCCCAAGGCAGTCGCGCTTGCCTGGTGAGGCGTAGGCGATCGCGACCGATTGCTGGAAATACTTTTGGGAGCGTGCAGCTGTTGTTGTTGCTGCTGCTGCTGCTGCTGCTGCTGCTGCTGCTGGCCCGATTGCTGATTCTGCATAGCGCCCGCGCACGAGCCGACGCTCGACGCGGAACTCCTTCGGGTCCTTGGGGGTGATCTGAGCGTGAAAAAGGCGTCGTGCAACGACGGTGAGACCCGGGAACCACCCCGGGGGCCCTACCACTCGCGAGACTCTAATCGCGTAACCGCGTCCTCCTTCTCAACCGCGAATATCCCAGCGGTCCGTCGCGCCTTTCTCCATCCTCACGATTCGCGCGTCATTCGATTCTCCGTGAGACGCGGACCATCCGAGTTTCGAATCGTATTAGCGATTGGCGGGGCAAAGGGTTCGAGGCGACGAGAGAACGAACGGAGAAATCCGATGGATGTTTTTTTCTTAGCTCTCTATATCACTATGTTTATGCTATTGTTGCGAAAAGGCTCTGCCCGTTGATGGATAGACAAGTAAATTTTAAAATCGTACGTGGTTTGCCGAAAGACGCTTTGCGTCTTCTCACTCTCGTGGAGAATTAAAGTCCCGTTTGGTGCGTCCACGCACGTGAGCTTCGCAAGCGGAGGATAATTTACGAGGTCGAACTAATGGCATTAGCCGGTCGCGCTAAGTGATATAACGTCGGGATTGAATCGGGGTGTCGAGTGGAAATGCGAATGCGAATCTAACGAGGTGAAAATAATATACTCACCGCTCGTAATGCACGTGCGCGCTCCCAAGATCGAAGGATCCGCCGGCCTTTTGAATCAGCTTCGCTGAGATCATCGAGCGATGCGCTAAAATCAAGATATTTAGTATCCCTCTTTACCAATATTTCTCCGCCGTTTGGCAACATTCGGCCGTGACTTCACTCACAGGTTCTGCATCGGCACGGATCGTGCTTGTCCAAATAATGACTTAGGGTGTCCCAACCGCCACCCACGCGCACCATCACGTGACTGCGGAGAATGCGAACGAAGATCAGCACCTTCGTGTCGCCGATTCGATATTTACCCTCGGACACGCGAATCATCGGAAATTGCGTCGGGCAGGTGCATCTCTCCACAAGGTCGCGAACCTGGGTAAACAGAGAAAAAAACGAAACATTATTTTACTCGTCGCAAAGGAGAAAAAGAAAAATGTGTTGAAACGGTTATAAAACGCGAACTAAGAGATCTCTTTTTTTCGAGTTGCGTCGAATAATTCGCTTGCTCGTAGAGAAATGGAAGCTGACGGGTCTGGCACGATATACAATCTTCCAAAGTGTTCGCGCTTTTATAAAAAATGCCCTCTCGTTACTTTCCAGGTAGGAGGGCATCGTATGCGCATGCGGGACTGATACCTCACACGACGCTCGTCGCCATGCGATTCTCTCTTACCCAGCGGAAACTACCACCTTTACGACGACATCGCGTGCGTCGTCGTGCGCACGATTGTTTTTACTCCGAACATCCCCGCGGTTTTTTGTACCTCCTGAGTGAGCCGGAGAGAAGACGCGCGCGTGGTGAGCGTTGCATCGCTCGAGGAGAGGTGGAAAGAGAAGAAGAAGGAGAAAAAAAAGAGTGAGAAGCAGAAGAAGACTGTGTCGAAAAAGAGCAGGGTACAACGAGCACGTGATCGCCCACCTATGAGGCCTTACCTGCCCTCGGCCTTGTTAACGAAATGAACGCCCACTCTTACGAAGTCTTAGGCGCCGTTCTCAGAATTTCGTTTCGTTTCCGTCGTTAATTATTACCCGCGGCTTTAGTACCTCTCGTCCTCCACTCCTCCTCCCTTTCTCACGAATCCTACGTTTCTTTCTCGCTTTTCGTTTCTCCTACGTTCTCGCCACCGGCGTGCATTGAAATTCAGAACAACGACAACCTAGCAACTGCAATTCTTCTGTAATTAATAGAACGAAACACGTGTCCAGAGTGTGGTGGAATAATAATTGTCGAAGGACGTGCTTCGAAACAATCGACACGCGCGCGCGAGGCGTGTTTGGGTAACAGTACGCAACGGAGAAGAAAAATTTCCGTCACCGACCTCCGACGAAGATCAAGCATAACGGCGAGAATTGTATTTTTGCATGAGCGCCGAAAGGCTCGATTCCATTGGAGCGAGCCGCGAGGAATCCGCCGACCCGAAATAGGACGCGACGATTATTTCGGGAACGGTGGATTCCTCGAGGCGCTGCCCCAAATACAGGAGTATTTCCGCGGCGGGGAATGCGCGACGAGGCGCGAGATGCATTTCACGAGATCTCACGAGCTCGTTGATTTTTCCACACCTAAGAGAGGATAAAAGAAGCTGAAGAAAAGTTCTCAATGGAGGAGTGGTGAAAAGCTCACTTGGAAAAGAAAAGAGCAGAGAGAAAAGTAAACGAAGGCTGGAAATGGCGAGCGCGCGGGGTTTACAATAAACGCGGAGATCCTCCACGATTCAATTTACACGAGAAAAAAAAAGGAGTGGAAGGGAAATTTCGACGATTCGATGAAATTTCGAATCGCGTGACTCAGCTCGTGCCTCTCGTCGGTTTGCGCGCGCGCGTCCTCTAAAGACGTACGTGGACGCCCGCGTCTTGGAGAATAGCTCGAAGCGATTCGCGATCGATTCTCGCGCATCGACTGAAAAGGACGCCGCGATTGTCTGCAGACCGGTGAGAAGAAGAAGGAAAGAAACGCGTGCGCAAAATGTCAAGGGATGGATAACGGCTCGGCTACCGCATCCGCTTATTAACATGTCAGCGTGCCCGTTATAAATAAAACTTACGCTCTACGAAACTGATAGATTATAATGCGGTAATAAGCGTACGGCGGTGGGCTATAATTTGCATAAGGATTAAATTGCGACACGCGAGACGAGTCTCCAACCGTCTCTTATGTAACGCGTGAGAAGAGCAGAGGAGAGGAAAAGAGGAAGTTCGATGGATCCTCTCCGTCGTGTAACTTTCTATCGAGAGCACCGATCCTCCTAATAACCGCATTGCCCTAGCCAGCCGTTAATCGAGACGAGCGAATTCGAAAGCGGAAATAACACTGGACGAGCGATGACGGGAGCAAATCCTATTTTGGACGATTCGCCTCGCGAACGGCCAATTGGAAATTTGCTTTCGAGACTATCTCGCCCCGAGGGTACCGACGATTTGCGCGCCTCGTTACGAAGGATAAGGACAATCGTAGATTGTCTCGTAGATATTAGAGGAACAAGCGAGATTCCTCTTCTCGATTCCAGTCGATCCTCTAATTCCATCGTCACAATGCGGGATGATATCGGTGGATGCGCAATGCGGCGCGCGTGCGTGCTCGGCGCACTCGAGGTACCGCTATCGATCCTTCCGATCGATCGATACCGAACGACGACGCGATCCGAGCAACACTAGCAAGGCGTCCACGAGCAAAGGCGCGCGTGTATCGAAGCTTCGAGTAGCACGCGCAAAACCCTCGCGCTTCATCGATCGCCCAGACTCATCGCCCGTGGCGAATCGCACGCGCGCGTGTGCCCTTTTGCATATGCACACCCACCCCGACGAATATATAGTCCTTTAATATCGGCGTAGAAAATAATTTATCGCGCCACACACGAGCAGGGCGTTCGCTTGGAAAGCCAGCCCGTTAATCAGAGGGGATCGAACGGGCGAAACGGCCCGTCGATTTTTTTCATTCCCAACGGCTACGGGCTCCGGCACCACCCTCGCGTTGTCGGATAATTCGAATATCGATTTATAATGGTGCCACGTCCGGCGGCACGGCACGATCGCCCGCCCGTCTCTTCCTTTCCTTCCATTTGCGACGCGCGCCGCTCTTCCGTGTGACGACGTGTGACGCAAGTCGACGCGGTTCTTATGCGGAGACGAGGCTTAGGCGGGCCCAGTGGGCTCGGCGTAACGTCGTTTCTTATGCGCGCACGAGGCTCACAGGAGGTATCCAGTGGAGTCGTCGTAATTTTATTTCGTATTTCGCTATCTCGAAAACGGACGAATCATGGTGTCTTAAGCCCACCGCACACGATGCTTCTTCGGCTGCTGGATTGCCTAATTTCGTAGCTGGGCTCCAAGCGGACTGCTGAGTTAGGAGTTGCGATGGCTCTTGTGCGATGTTGGCTGCACACGATGCGCCTTGCTCGACTGGGTCTGTGACGACTCCGATGCGTGTGAAGTGAGTCTTTTTAATCAGTGCCAAGTATCGGCAGTCGTGGAAAACACATGCCCGTGTGTCAAAATGTGACTTTCACGCTGGTGAACATTCCTAGCCAGCAAAGAAACAAGCACGAAAGATAGCACACGTTCTATCGCAGAATCCAGCAAGGGTTCGCGCAAGGAAACCCGCAAGTGACGTCATTTTCCATCACGGCAATCATGACAGTTGCCATCACAACGCCTCGCAGGCATTCCAGCGGCCAAATAAGCATCGTGTGCGGTGGCTTTTAGATCGAGACGATCTGCGATCGAGCAAGACGCGTAATTCTTAATCGCAAAATCCGAAGCATCGCGGTACGGAGATGTTGAATCGAATATCTCGTTCTCTTCCTCTCTCGAAACATTCGTCCCTCTTTTGCTTTATTACGAGGAACGCGGAATTCTCGCGCTTCCCATTCGAAATGTCCGTCGTGTAAATATTGGGTCGGCTCGCGTTATTGATCGCCGGCCGAGTCTTATCATCGCGGCAAATCGGCCGCGGATAAATATATATCATTTACGGCGCTGAACACCCACCGGCAGCCTTTTGACAACGGCGCGGCCGGCGAAAATTATTTATCGCTGGACCACCGCGGCCCAGGCACGTACCCCGTGGACACCGCGCTCCATCGACAACGAAGTACGCTGGCCGAGATTCTTAGTCACGGACCGTTGAGAAACGGACACGCGTGTACGCGGAGAAGCCGAGGGCCGGAAAGGTGTGTAGATACAACGAGGAAGCGAGAAGGAGCGAGATAGAGAGAGAGAGTTGTGAGAGGCGGAAAATGAACGAGTAAGGAGGAACAAGAGAAGAAGACAAGGGGCGCTCTTTTTCCATTTGTCACCGCGACACTTTCCGCCCGTACCGATTTATCGCGATTGCGAAACGTTCGACTCGCGTAGCTGTTATCGTCGCGCTAAGACGATAGCGCGAGTATCCGCGTCACGGCTCTCGCGATTTACTCCCCACGTAAGTCTCCGCACGAGAAGTTTAGTCGCCTCGTTGCTTTTCGGTAAGGCTCGTGCGGCACGCGCGACACCTTCCGAACGATAAATCTCGCCGCTCTCGGATTCGTTTGTGGAAAGGCATGTCGATTTTTGAGCCACGAGGTGACGAAGGGTGCTGCTTGAACCGATCGCGCCCGATTCGAATATCGGCGATGGAACTTCGGGATTTCGGAAGCGGTCTGAGTTTGAGGGCAGCAGGTGCGGGAGTGGAAACGAGGTAGAGATGGAAAGAGAGAGGCAGAGAAAAAGAGGGACGCCAAGTGCGCGCTCCGAACCGAAACTCGCGTTCGGTGTTTTGGCAGAAGGATGAGCAGTGGTCGTGGAGAAGCGGTCAATTGCGATTGGCCACGAGTGCACCCGGAGACCTTCCTGTCGTCGGTCGAGTGCACAGGATGCAGTTCTCCTTGCTTTTCGGTAAAGGTTGCCCCACTTCTCCGTCCCCATGCTCCCTCCCCGCGACTATAAAACTCGAGCTTCTCGTCGTTGTTTGCCGGAAACGAAACTACGTTTCTATATCTGTAGATACCCTCCGCCTGGCTTTTTCACTTGGAGTGGATCGATGAATTTGCCGCGGCGCAGTCCTTCGTGGCGCGAGGAGCAAGGATAAGCCGACTCCTTCCGTATTCCTTGAAATTTCTATTTGAAATTTCGTTTGCTTCTCCATTCCCTGCGATTCCACGAACGATTGGATTCGTCGAATCTACAGCTGACAATGAGAGCTAGCGGTGAACTCACCTCACCCAGGGCTATCGTACGCCCATCGACGATTTTACAATTCCACGTGGGTACGCGAAACGCTGCGACTGACGTAGCGCGCGCAACTACTTACAAACCTTCTTACGTCACACGCGCGCCATTCTCCGTCGAAGATATTCAATCCAGCTCCCGATCGATTAACGAACGCGAGTCGCATCTCGAAGGGGGCCCGCCCGCGTCCCACACGCGATAATTAATAACTCACGCCCAGGCGCCGGACGTTGCGAACGATTCGGTCCGGCGATTTTCACGACGCGACGCACCGGCCACCGTCACTTCGAGCCAGCCTCTGACGCAATTCTCGTTTCGTTACTTCGTAAATATGCGCCTCCGCGCTCCTGCATAATTACACGATTTAGGTCGTCAGTCTCGATTGCCGGACGATCCGCGCCACCGCCAAAAACCACTTCCACCTTATTTTTCCGCTCCCGCTCTCTCGTTTTTCATCGAGCAAACACCGTGGCTGACGAGCTCCCGGCTCGGTTCCTACTGCGAAACTTGGCCCGCGTGGGTCGCACCGTTCTTGACGTCGGTTGTCGTTCGACAAACGATATTCCTTTCCTGGCAGGCAGCTCGCGGGTCTTTCGAATTCCTCCTGGGGCGCGAGCGTTATCCAATAGATTGTCATGGCTGAGCTATTGCCAGCTGGGGCCTAACACGATTTCGAGAAATGGCGCGGAAGGTGAATATTTTATTGTGAAAACATTATCTGACGTAGCATGCCGGCACGCTACGTCGCGCGCGTCGGCGTTCGGCGTTGAGATTACCGGAACGATTCGAATCGCGCGAACAGTCGAGCGAGTGGTTCGCGCTGCACACCCTTCGCGAGATGTCGTAGACCGCATAGCAGTGGATTTAATGCAAGGGTGGGATGTGTTGGGATAAAGCACGCGTGCGTCGGTTACCACCCTTCGGTTCCATCCCTTCGAGTTTCAGCACGCGTCAGAAGTAAAAAGTTTATCAGAATCTACGATCTTCCACGCTTACCCTCGGCGATCGAAACAATTTATACCGTCCATAAAAATCTAATCGCGCGTGACCAGCGTCGCGGTACTTTCACGAAGCAAGTCCTTGGACTTCGCCTCGATTGTGCAAACCTTCGACTTGGCGAAAAAAAATTTTTTATCGTTCCACTTCTTCTTAGTTAACCGCTCCGCGCTCCCTTCGAAGACAAACGATCGTCTCGGGAGTGCCGCGAGCCGAAAAGCAGCAGCGCTTACCCGCGCGGCAAGGTTAATAACAGAATTTGCTCCATTCGGTTCAGGGACTTCGAGCGCGGGACGATTTCTTCAAGAGCGCGTCGTAGCACCGTGCTCGTGACGGAGATAGGAGGCGAACGAAACAGTATGCAGAACAATTTGCAATTAAGAGCGCGCTGCGAGTACGTTAAACGGCTCCATTTCAGACGGTTTACGACTGCTTGACGCAACCGATCCGCGATCCAACGCTAATGGCGTCTCGCCTCCCGAGGCAGAGGCACGACTAACATCGGTGCCGACTTTAAATTATTATTTGCTCTCGCCAAGTTATTCTTACACCCTTTCGATTCGTTCGACACGAGTAAACCCGCTCCACCACCTCACGACTCGTGTCTTCTCGTTACCGATCGCTAACACACTCACGCGATCGCCCAATCTTAAAGGGGACTTAAATTAAATGAAACTTAATTTAAATGAAACTCTTTAACGGCGCCCACGATCGTTCGACGTTCGAAGGTAGATATTCGGAAAAATTGATTGGCGAAGAACGCGAAATTTCTCCAATCGCCGTGGCCGAAGGTAAACGCGCTGCGTTTTAATTAACTTCTCAATTAAGGTACTCGAGGACAGGAGGTTTTACTTTTTTTTCTCTTACTCTACGTTGTTACTTCGTTGAAATTGATCGGACGAGAAGCATCGCGGGACGGGCCACCCTCGGGCACCTTCGTTCCTGGCCTCCTTCTTCCCTGTCCTCGACCCGTTGCTTCTTTGCGACAGACCAATTGTCTACGATCTGTTGACTTTGTAGGCTGCGTATTTCCTGTTGCGCGCCGGCGCGAGGAGTCACGCCGATCTAAGGATCCGCGCGTAGGATCGGATACCCCGCGCTTACTTTCCTCGGCGACCTCGCGACCGCCGTTCTCCTCTCTTCCGTGTAATTATCGACAGCGACTAATTGGCCCGACGATTTTACGAGATTCCACGTCCCGGCCGTCCCTCGAAGCGCTCTCACAACCCGGCAAGAATTTCGAATTCTTCTCGAGGACGACTTTTACCTGCGAGGCGAAAAGGTTACGAGCGAGGGTGTACGGTCGCGCGAATTTCATTCGCCAATCTCTCGGACCTTTTACCATCCTGGTGTCGCGACGTGCCAAGGAACGCGAGCAATTTTTGCCCACGCTCTTCGCGCAATTTGCATAATTCGATTTAGACGTGCGCGTGTTTAATAAGAAAAAAAAGACCTATCCTCCTGCCACGAGTACGTAATGGTACGTGTGCCAGCCAGGCATTTTTCAACTCGCTCTACCTCTCTCATTCACCACCACCACCACCGTGTCACCCACGTATCCAACTCGACCGCTCCTAATCCAATCCAGCGCCACGCTCGACCACGATTTTACAAATCGGCGAATTTTCTCCGCATTTCCTAAAGTGCTCTCGCGAGAAGCAAGGAGAGCGTAGATGTGCCTTGGCACTCGCTCTAGCTCCGCACCAGGAGCGCACTTATTCATCCGGCGCGGTAAGTATGCTACGGCTCTCGTACGGACGCGCGCGCGCGCACACATATCGGCCGGGCGCGACAAATTGTGTGGCGCATTGCAGGTGAGCGGACAGGATGAATGGTTATGATGCTATAATGCAAGGCCGCAACACGGCTTACGTAATACGACCCAACCTAGCGATACGGAATGAGGATTATCGGTGTATTCGTTCTCCGATGGTGGAGAGATCGTTGCGCGGGGTGGAACGGGACGAGAGTATAGAAACGTTAAGATGCGAACGAACGAGGACGAGGCACGAATGGGAGAGGCTCGTGGCGAACGGCGGCCGAAGCGAAAATGAGAAAAGGGATGGTGAAGCGCGAGACTAAACGAAAAGGAGAGAGACGGAGAAACGCAGAAAGGGGCGAGGCACCTCCACCCACGTAGAACGCCTGACGTGTCTCGAGAGATTTTTCGGCCGGTCTCGCGGCACCACCGCGCCACCGGCCGGGTTGCAATCGAGGAAATACATTTTAAAAAAGAGCAGCAGCTGCGCTTGCGACACCAAACACGTGTTATTTCGCGGTGTAACGCGAGATTTTTTCGTTTACACGATCCTCGCTAAGGATAACTCTCCTCACACCCCGGCAACCAATGACTTTCGAATGCCTCGATCGTCCTCCACGATCACACGGTTGCACAAAGAGAACGGTTCTGAATGGAGGCGACATTATGGACCTTGATGGGACAGAGAAAAGTCCCTCGGGGTACCAATGGTACTGCCGCCTTTCCTCCGCCGCGTCGCCTCGTGTCGCGCGTCGGTATGTTAATAAGCGCGTAGAGACACGCGGAAGTATTGTTGCCGAGTTGCGAATCGAGAGGTACTATGAATCGAGGATCGAGTTGGGTGAATTCATAGAACGCAAATGCGAGGTGCTCGACGGGCGAGTAACTCGCGCTTACATTGTAAGAGGAAGGACGTGGCGCGAGACGACACGCGCGCACGCGGCCACGGTGAAAGTATTTTTGCCCGGTGCGTGGTCGTGTCGATCGGCTGAATCGAACTTCGCGTGAGATTAAATCGAAGCTGAAACGGAGAGAGATCGAGGCACTCGTACGATTTCCAGGAGAGAAAGAGAATTTCGTAAGATGCTCGAGCGTCGGTTGAATAGCAATAGCGCGCCATTTAATTCGGAGCTTATTTCGAATCCTTACATATCGATCGATCAACTTTTAACGAGGCGATCTCCCGTAATTTGCATAATTACACGCCTTGTAATTGCGCAACGATTCCGAGATAAGCCTCGCGGACGATCGTTTCGATTTTGAAAATACTGAAATCGATGTTCTCGGAGTGCAGCATCTCGGGGTTAGTTGAGAATTACGTTGCGTCTGCTCGAGGCGCCTCGAACGAGCAACTGACGTCGGGCGTCGACTCGGCATCGTGACACCTCGTTCGTCGGGCCGGGCGACACGAGAAAACGTCACGAAAGATCGGTATCGGGCGTTACTCTTTATTCGACTTAACGAAGTCCCTTGACGATGGAAAACGGTTCGTGCTTTTCTTCCGCTTCTACCTCGTCCGCCTCCACGGTCCCTTCCTCAATGAGTCGCATTTCAAAAGCCTTTACCGATGGAGCGAGGGAAGAAGGAAGAATGAAAGAAAAGGGATGAGGTGGAGGAGGACGACGAGGTCAGCAACCACGAGTGTCGATAGGTCGAGCGGGTTACGACGTATTAAGGCCGACCTCGTGTCGGTCTTGAGTCGAGAAGAGGGCCTCGGAGGCGGCGAGAAAAATTTCAAACTCGATCTCGTCGAGTCACCCCATAATCGCAGGGCCTCATCGAGCGGATCTCGTCGTCGTCGTCGCGTCGGCTCGCCCGTGTAAATAGTTATAAATATCGCGAGTAGAGAAAGTCGGTGTGTCGCGGATGGTGGTAAGCACGCACGGCTTCCCTTGCCATTGTCGCTGCTAAAAGTCTGGAGAAAATCGAGATCATAGGAATTTTCTCGCTCGTGAGTAAAATCTTACGTGCGCGCTGGTGATTTCTTTCTCGAGGAAGCCGTATATTAAACCACGAAATTACAAGGAGGAAGAGCGAGCGATGGACGAAGGTGAAGTAAGGATGAATTATTCGTCCTTCCTCTCCCACTTATTCCATCACGAGAGTGGTCCTTCCTCTACGGAGGGATCCCGACTAAGGAGACCGTCGTCATAATAAGCGCAGTCAGATTATGAGATTAGAGTTGATGGTGGGGTCTGTGAATCCCATCTCTCCCTCTTCGCCGTCGCAGTTGAAGGCGCGGACCCCGCTCGAGACGCTCGACGAATGAAACTTAGAAATCGGCAGTTTTTGCAGGCACGCGGAACACCGGCGCGGGTGCACCATCGAGTGAAAGCGACGAGGATTTAGCATTCTTTGCCCATTATGAATCGCCACCCTCTTAACCGATGTACACATTAATCTGCCACTGGAAGATTCCGATCTGGCGCGACGGATTTCTCCAAGAATATTATTATTCTCGAGCGGATCGAGCTAGCTAATCGTAAACATCGGTCGATCTTATTATCCGGCAGAGGTTCGTCTCTTCAGAACCTTCGTCATTCCAACCGATCAACGTCGAGAATGGGGATGCGCAAGAAAATCGCTTAATCGGCAGGAAGTATCGCGAATGATCGAGGAGCTTGCGACACCCCGATCAACTTCGTGTCCGAAGAGAGAGAAAAGTCGATCGGACGATCGAACGGCTCCTAATCGCGGCATCTCGTGGACTCTCGCATGGCGAATCGAGTGGTGGTCGCGCGACATGCGTCCGTGTGCACAACACAACGGCGGAGAAAGTGATGGAAGCTACACGGCGAGATCCTGATCATTATCTCGGCGCGCTATCACCGACGCTCGATCTTCCCAGGATCGTTTGCCGAGTGGGAGAGGGGTCCACGCGCCCGTGGGAAGAGGAGAGCGCGATCACAAAGCGACTAGGTGAGATCGCCGATTCCAACGGAAGGAGATCGCTGATTCTAACGGAAGAGAATCACTCGATCCTGAAACCATCTCGTTTCAGGGATGCGCGTACATTAGCTTCTTCCGACGACGTCTAACCTGCCTCGTACTTTCCATACAAGGCTGCGTGCCACTAACAATAAGGAGTAATCGAAAACGATGAAATACACGAGTTACACAAATGAGCATGAGCGCGATACCTTCGACATTCTACGAGTCGTACGGATTAAACGAGCCCGTCTCCGATCCATTGTTCTCCGAATAAGCAGAGATCTTTGAACGCTTTTGCCGATTATTGACTTTATGCTCTGCCCCTACGAAGCATTGGCAAGAAAGTTCTTGCGCATATTTCGTATGTCCTCGCGAAAAAAGGTATGCTCGTCGTCGAATATTTTCCCCACTGTTTCTATAAAGCGATTTCTATAGATTTATAGGCAACGGTTTGTAAGGAGAAGCGACAAAGCGTTTCTCGGTGGTGCCTGAAAGGCGGCGTAACTTGCGAATCGCGAAAGAAAAGCATCGAAGAATCACTGGAAGCTATCGTCTCATCGCGTACCGAGAATCGCTTTAGACTCCTGGCCTTTAATTGGCCATACATATACATCTGGCGCGAACCGACAGTATTCGCGACTCGAAATGGCAGTCTGCAATTAGTCACCGCGCGATATTTCGGCCCTTCCCGCCGTCTGACTCATCTTCTCAGCTTCTACTCCTTTCGCGAGCTGCGCGCAAATTTCAAATCGAACGCATACCACTCGAGACGTGGCTCACCAGCGTGCTCGCGCGGCATCGACAGCAGCGAATAACTCCATTTATTTCCCGTCTAGCAAACGATCGCGATCACGAGATAGCGGCTGCTCGTACGTAGAAATCGCTCAATGAAAATTCTCTCCCTTCCGAGCATGTCGAGCGCCACGAACGCGTATCGCCTTGAAATATTTCACGCACACCGTTCGTCGCCGGGAATGCGCGCAGATACGAACCACGCGAGATCACAAGTGTCATATAACATTCTGCATCGCGCCGTAATGCTCGTAAAGCCGCGTGAAACGGCGATGCTAATGGATTAATTATCACGCCGATTAATTTGCGTAACGCGACGCCAGATTCACTCGTGAAATTCACCGTGGAGTGGCTCGTCGTTTCGCGGTGTTTATTGATCCTAAAAATTCCGGAGTAGTACTACTTGTACGAAGACATTTAACGAAGACATCGTAAGACTTTTTAGAAAAGATAGGACGAATTATGGAATTGGTGCGAATGAAAGGAAGCGAAGTATCGAGAAACAAAGTGTACAATCGGATTGTGACCTATTGCCTCTTCTAGTGTTCGAGGATCAGAGTATTGAGGAACTGTTTCGACTGCGAATCCACTCGATACTAACCTGCCCCCACCTTTCTTATTTTGTCCTGACGACTGCTTCCATGTACGTTATATTTTGCCTTTATTTCTTCCTTCCTTCCTTTCATTCATTCTTTCTCCCTGTCGCCACTTCTCCCCTTCTATTTTTTCCTACGTCCCGATTACTCCCAACCTTCTCCTCTCTTCATTATCTCGCCCCTACTCGTTCTTCTTACCGTTCGCTTCTTTTCATTGTTTACCTCCGCCTCATTCACCACCTTTCCTCTACTACTCTCTCGACTCCTTTCTTCGTTCCCTACTACGGTGGGATTCAGCCACGACTAAATGAAGCGCAAACAAAAAGATGCCCTGCAAATGTTGCCGAGATAAGAAGAAGCTGCGGTTGCGAGAAATAGCAGGAAAATTCTTTCTCCGTCGCAACGGCCTACCGTCGTCACTCGACCTACCGTATCGAACGAGTCCTTTTCTTTTGTAAGCCTAGGCCTAGGCCTAGAGTTTCAGATAAGAAGGACACGGGTCAGCCAGAAACACTTTCCGCTAACGACTCCGTTTTCGAACCCAGTCGTATCGACAGCGACGGTGGACAAAGGAAAAAATCTCGAAGATAGTCTGGCCTCCTTTCTTTCGTCCATTCGCAAGGAGGTCCAAGAGGAACGAGCTTTTCTGCTTTATCTTCAGGCCACGTAAGTCTCTCGAAATACGCCATCCTATCTTGGAGTTCGTCATGCGGACCGAACACGACGCACCGTCCATCCCACGAAATCAATCGAAAGCTATCGGCTACCCAGTGTTAGTCGGAATCTTCGCGAAGACTTCCTTCTCCGGGGTGGAATCGCGCGACGGACGAGAATATCTCGAGGAGATAGCAGACGCAAGATTAAACAGAATCGATAGCGATCGATCTTGAAACCACCGCGGGATCGATTGTCGGAGCGAAGTAAGTAATGCTCATCGATGGAACGTGATCGCATGCACGTGTTTGAATTAATCGTCGATCGTATCGATTAGCAACCCCGGCGATCAAGAAGCTCCAAAGACTTCTGTGTTCCTTTGTTCGTCACTTTCTCTTGATTTCTCTTATTACTAACATCCTTCGTTGCACGATGCGCCCCAATGACGTATCCGAGAATCGTTGAAATAAACACAGGTACCTATATAATTTTCTTCGAGATCCTACCGCGAATCTCGTTCTCGCTTATCCTGAATTTTAGTCGACCCGAGGTTGCTCTCTCGTTCCATTCAATTCGAGAATCCTCATCACACCGCGGCATCTCACCCCTCGGGCCACAATATTCCTGCTGATCCTCCTCTCCCCGAGGAGGATCCTCTTTCTCGCCCCTCCGATCTTCGCCCGAGGCTTCGCTTCGGCGCGAATCTACCAATCGACCTTGCACGAGGGCGCGCGTGCTCCCCTAAAGATATTTTTCCGCGAAGCTTCCGAGGACGCGCCACGGTGAGAAGGAAAAAACCGTGGCAATTAACACTATTCCTATCAGCGGTCAAATGACGGTTTTTAAAACTTCCATTGAAATTTCCTATATACAATGTAATTGCATCGCCTTTAAACTTCACGGCTTTTCCTAAAATATACGTATAATACATTTTTTAATATTTGAAGAAAAGTCGCGAAATTTAAAGGCCATGCAATTACATTGTACACATGAAATTCTAATCGAAATTTTAATAAGTCACTCCCTTTACGGTCGTGCATAAAAATGGTCATTTGAGCGGTTGTAGTAGGAATAGTGTTAAAAAGCGGTCGGAATAATATGGACGAAGAAGAAAGCGAAAAAAGAGAAGGAGGCGGTGGTGCGCGTGGGCGTGCCACTCCCATCGCCGTGTTCGCACGACTTTTAATAATCGCTCCGATTTATCAGCGCACCGATCCTAATTAGCGTGCGCCGACTCGCGCTTAATTTATACATTGTGCTCCGTCTCCGTGTCTCTCTCCTTCTCTTTCTCTCTTTCCATCTGGAGGTGGCGCGATGAGAAAAAGGAAATCGGCGCTGACGAGGAGAGTCCTCTCGACCGACCTGCTTTGGTACCCGCCGCGCGTTCGAATCAAAGAGCGTCGGGACGCCACCGCCGTCGTGGCCCCGAGGCGCGCGCTTTTTCCGGGAAGATAAAACGAAGAGAGAAGAAGAGAACGAAAGGATAATTAGGGAGGACTAGCTGGAAGCAAGATACTCGGATACCGAGACGAAGAAGCGCTCGTCTAGCCGATGATGCTCCAACTTCGAAATTCTCAATGTAAGAAAGCCCGTGCGCGTTCGACCCCTTCTCATCGATACTCCATTTGAAGCGAAAAAGACTCGTCGCCTGAATAACAAGAATAACCGTCGACTCGAGAGATCGATTAACACGAATCTCGTTTAAAACATCGATCCTCGCCTCATGTCGCGATGGATCGTTGGGGCAGTTTTAAAAGCGCGAGCGAAGAAATAGAAGAAGAGGAGATCGGGAGGACGGGGAGATGTGAGAGGGACGATTTTTAAAAGCGGATCGATGGAGACGCGGAGCGGAGTAGAGCCGATAAAATTGGATGCATCGATCGCGCGTCGAGACGAGTGGAAAAAGAGAAGGAGGTGAAGACCAAGAGTGGAAAAAGTCGTGAAGCTCGGCACTCGTTCGTCCGTTTCTCTCCTCGATTGTCGATCGATCGATCCCTGTGCGTACAATGGAGCTCGTTCAAGCGAACCTCCATCTCCTTCTCCTCCTGCCCACACACGTGTTTTTTTTCAAGCAAGCTTCGCTCTCGTTCGCGATTCCCGCTTCTCTATCGACCGCGGCGCCCGGCGCAACCGACAAAAAAGTGATTAACGTGCCGCACCAACGACACGCGAGTCTTTTCTATATATATATATTTTTTTTTCTTACTCCTCGCTCCTCTTTCGATCGGCCGTCACGTCGACGCGCTCCCGATCAGCGCTATTCGACGTTTTTGTCGTGCGCGACGTCGACGCCGACGCCGACACCGACGACGACGACGTCGAAGATCGCTAGCGGCCAAATGAATGCCTCACTTTGTGGCTGCAGTGTAATTCCTCAATTAGTCAGCTGTTTTTCTCCTCGCGGGGACAAAGAAGTGCTTACGCCCAGATCGGATCTCAACGCTTCGGTGTCCCACTCCTTTTTTTTTCCAATCCTCTCGCTCGCACCAATGTGCGTCGGTCAAAGTGATAATGCAAAACGTAATTAACTTTTGTCCGCGGACTGTGTTCCGCTCACCTCCCTCTCCCGACTCTCCTCCTCCTTTCTCTCTCCATCTGGAAATGACATGCACCATGATCGATGGTAACGATGCGAAGCGCGATAAGCCCGCGCGCCAGAGGCTCGTCTCGAATCGCGTGCGCTTCGCTTTAGATTCGTATTTCGAGGACGAGAGACCTCGGTGTGCCGCGCGAAGGGCACCACGACGAAGGACGCACTCGTGATTCTTTTCTCGACGAGGTTGAAGCTAAGTTTACTGCTCGAAGCCACGAATATTTTCTTCGCGCGTACGTCCCTCTTTCACGGTATCTCGTCTCATTCCTGTCGGTTGAACGCACGGAGGAAGATTCAGGAGGTGTTTTGCTTTCTTAAAATTCATGTTCGTGCGTTCGTCGGTACAAGAATTGCGAAAGAAGGATGCTGAAGCGCGCGCGCTCGCGCGACAGGTGAATTCCGACCGAGTTCGACGCATCGCGGCGCAGCTTTCACGGGCGGCGAGTCGCCTGGCGTCCCGGCGCCGGCGTCTCGGCAATCAATACGCGGCGGCAACGTCCCGCAAGCTCCCGCAAAGCTCAGCTGTGCGTTTGCGTGGCGCTCTTTGGCCCTCGTTTTCATTTATTTCCACGACTTCGAAGCTCTCTTCCGTTAATCATCGTCCTCGCGTGTTCGCCCACGCGCGATCGAAAGCTCGATCGATAGAAATTTCGTCGGAGGAAGCTCGGTGTATTCACAAGCCTTGGGAAATATTCTAAGCGAAATTCTCCGAGTGACCTTGAATTTATCGAGAGCGCCCAAGGACACCGTGGAAGTCTCGCACGCCATGGCGAGTGAAGTTTCGCCTTCTCAGGAAATCGATTCCCCTCGAATCTTCCCCCGCTCGGATTGAAGTGAAGCTTCCCTTCTGGCGCGGTAGTGCCTCCTCCCTCGCGTAGGTGTGGCCGTATCGGTGTTCGCAATTTTCTCCGTAAGACGGAAAATCCGTGGCGCGCCCAACCGCGCGCGGAGAACCGAAAGATTATCGTGTGAACGATAATTTCGCGGATTTCACGAATATAGTGAAATTCGGGATTCTCCGCTTGCGAAGGTGTCCTTCGACGTCGACGTTGCAACAGTGTTCGAAAATAAAGTGAACGGTACCCGAAGAAGGTTAGCCTTGCAAAAGATACCCTAAACGCGGGAGGGAAAATTCCATGCTCCTTTCGCGCGACGAAGAGCATTGTATAAATTTTCCGACATTCTATTTTACGTTCGTGTCGGTACCGTTAGCCGATCGTCTACTCTTCTCTCTAGCATAGAGATATTCGCCTTTCTCTTTCTCTCTGCCCCTTCTCGCGATCACGTGTAAAAAATTCATCGCCATTCTCTACGAGGAAAATTCATTCCACCTCGTGCGCTTCCTTATGCATGCCTACCTCCTACGTAAACGACCACCGCGCGAGGACTCGCACGACGCGGAAGATCATCGGCGACGCGTTCTTATCGAGGTCTCGGATCGCACGGTTTCGCGGCAACCTTTCGTACGGTCTTTCTCGCACCACCTGGAACCACGACGTCCATTGATCACTTCTGTCACGTAGAAACGTGCCGTCGAATCGCCATGGAATCGTCGAGACACGTGTCTCTCACGCGTAATTTCCACAAGGGACGCGACCACACCTGTACGAAGAAGGCGCGATCGAAGTTGTCCCGACACAAGAGAATTTCTATGACCCATTGGAATTCACCCTCGTGCGATCGTTTCGCGTCACGCGTCCCTCCAAGTGCGGTCGGCCAGTCACGAACCTTCGATTTAAACTGCGACCAAATTCTAGATTCAATTTTGTGCCTTTCGAAAAGAGGTTATCGGCAATGGGATTTTTTACTTTTTTAATGTGAATGCGTCGAAGCGCGAGAGTACACGTGTACGTGCTCTTGTCGTAACCTTTGATGTCTCTTACCCGACCACGCAGATCCTTCGACCTTCCACTCCTTACTTGGGCGACAGAAAGAAAGAAAGAAAGAGAGAGAGAGAAAGAGAGAGTGAGAGAGAGACAACTTTACGGCCTATGAAATAAATTTATCGCTTAACGGACTCTTACGGTCTAACGCGAATGAAGTAAATTTTCGTCGACGGATCGAAGAATTGTCAAACGTACATAAGAATAATGGAAGAATAAATCGCCAATAATAAATCCTACGAACGTGCGCCGCGCGGCACGCACGTATTCGATTGAAAATTGATTTTTGCAAGGAACAAAGGAAACGACAACACACTTCGTAGTCGGACACGCCCCGCAATCGAATGCACGCGGCGACGCGTCGGTCGCGAGCTCTCGATTATCTCGACGACGATTTAATCGCCCTGGTGGTTCTCGACCGCACGACAATCTCATCGTGAATTTACAGGTGCGAGTAATTCACCGATCACGTTCGACTGCACTCGAGGCGTCGACGTGACAGCGGCCAGACATTTTCGTCTCGTCAACTGCAACTGCGCCCCGTGTCGAGGCGCACCACAAGTAGTAGTGAGAATTTCTGAAGAGCTATTGACGCCGGCGCCGCCCATTCGATTAACACGTTTAACTTCAAACGTCGATGACAAGCTATAAACTACTTCGAAAAATAGAGTTTGCATAGGTTTCGAAAGGTGGCGAACTATGCGATCCAACTGACAAGAATGCACGAGCTATGCCATTTAACTCTTACAAGCTCGGTGGTACAAGTGAGGTACCACCTTTATTGTGTCTTATTCGACACGATGCTACTCCAATTGTACTACCGAAAACATATCTCTCCGATGCTGCGTGAGTGCTTTACGAAAGGAACCACTTGCTTTAGAATATAAGTGATTGCGTTTTTCAAGTTTCATTTCGCCTGCAGGTTCGATCAAAAAATAAGGAAATTTGCTGTGCCTGGAAGAGTCAAAGGTGAGTGATTTAATCGTTTCAGCGAGTGTGGAATGGCAAAGTGCTCCTCTGTAGATGCCGCGTCTCTATCGAATAATTTCCGTGGCACCGAAATTGCACGAAATTTCCAATCGCCGGTACACATGGTTCGCGCCACGGCGGTGCTTCGGCAATCAACGCCGTTTAGAAGCACCAGGAGTGCACTTTATCGGAATAACCTAGTTGTCGCGATCGAAGCCGCGAGGCACATGGCTACGCGGAGCTCGCCGCCAAGTCCTCTCGAGAAAGTGTAGAGAAAAGTTGGGAAGGGTAGTCCGAGAGTCACCCGAGGAGACATGCCGCGATGGAGACACGAACTGCTCCTGTGCACAGGAATTTTTTTCCCTACCTTCGTAGCCAGCTTCGTCGAAACACCGTCGATTTTGTTCTTTCACGTTTGTTCACCGATCCGCAAACTCTCCGATTATGTCTCCGTCGAGCGTATTTTGAGTTGCGATATTTCTATTAATCGCGATAAGATCTTTACCCTTGGTAACGATGGTGAACGACTTAAAAAGTAAAGACAAGCCGATGAATGAAACAAGCCAGGCGTCGATAAATTTCTGGCTTTTCCGACGACAAAAGCACATAGAGAGAATCCTAAAGCTCACATTGTATTTTGTATTTTTAACAATTTTTCTACTTCCAAGTTGCGATATGCACGGCGCGTTTGGAACCCCGTACAATTTTTTCAAGTAAAAGCAAATCATTTTCACCGCAAATCCTACTTCTGATACGATGGCTTTTTTCAATTGCCGATAATTCTTCGACCGAGCCTGATTTCTTAAACGTCTAGGAATAGGGATGTCGGTTAAATAAACGACGACCAACTTTAAGACGCCCACGCATTAACGACGCTAGACTGCGTATCGAGGGTGCGCGGCAATTTTCCTTTGATGCCCGCTGCCCGAGAGATCCACGCGGAGAGAATCTATCTACGGCCGTTCGAAGCTCATTAGGCCAAATCACGTAACAGGATGGAGAACCTAACGAGAGCTTTGAAACGCGAGTTCGACGACGATAGGTACCTACACAAGTTTCACCCTTTCTATTAAAAGTACAGCGCGGCGATACACATAAAACGTGAATTATCGATCACGCGTTACGAACGTCAATTAAAATCCATCGCAATTAGTGTCCGCTCTTTTTACAAATTCTCCCTCTCTATCTCTCTCTTTACGAGTACCGCGCCCTCTTACGCTTCAGCCCCTCGGCACGCAATAATTCGCCTCGGCACAGTTCGCGCCCGCATTCAGATTGCGCGCGACGCACGAACCTCCAATCGTGACTTTATTCGCGTGTCGAGGCGCACGAGATAGGCACGGGGTCCGACGACGATGACGGCCGGATTTCAACGGCGTCGCCGATGAATGGGAGCCGACAAATTGCGTATCGAGTGCTCTCGTAGGAATTGGAATTCAGCGTCGTGAAAAAAGTTGGCGCGCGCGCGCGCGCCCTGCCATTGGCGATCTCGCGCGCGTATCGACGATCGACGATCGACAAGCCCAGCAGCAGCAACGGCCAGGATTAGATCGTCCTACTTGTACTCCCGGTGCGAATATCGGGTATCCTTACCGAGAAATTATTAGCTCGCCTACGTACGTACACGCGGCACGTGTAATTACTGACCGACTCGGAACTGCGATAGCAAAGCGAGGGCCCCGGGTATTAAATTTCTGACCCATTTCTTTCTCCGCCGGTCTCTCTACGCGGTCTCTCCCCGTTTCTATCTTTCTCTCTCTCTCTCTCTCTCTCTCTCTCTCTCTCTCTCTCTTTGCCTCGCTCTTGAGCACCACGGCGCGCGAACGAAGCGCGCTTCGCCTCGATCCTTTTCACTCTCTCCTTCTGGCTGCGAGATCCAGCCACGCGTCCATCCATCTGCATCGATCCACCCAGCCATCCGTCTCCCCGTCCGCGCCTGCCTCCTATCGATCCATCTAATCCGTCTAAGACTACTCTCCTCTCGTTCTCTCTTTCGTCGCGCCTGTGCCGCCTCAGCTTCGATAAACAGTGATTAGCTAAGACTCTCAGACCGCAACCAGACCTTGCACAGCTCGGTAACCTTCTCTTTCCTTCTGTCCCTCTCTCTCCTTCTCTCTCTTTCTCTCTCTCTTTTCTCCCTGTCTCTCCATTCTCCGTCGTCTCACGCCTCGCTCCATCTTTCTCTTTCTCATCGCGTTTTTTTTTCGAAAAACGTGCAGGGCGTTTTGCTTTTTCAAGCCCCTAAATATACTAACAATAAAAAGAAGTTCTCGGTTAGAAGACGTTAAGCAATGGACTTAATAGCGACTCACGGTAAACAGGTGAGTTTACGATGGAAACTCGTGTCGGGTACTACCTATAGTAAATGATTGTAAATCAGTGGTTCCAGGCAAATCTGACAGAGAGTACGAGAGATACAGTTACAGGAAAAGTGTGTAATCTACGAGTGACGTATGTTCTATTCACGATTGGAGCGCTTTACGTAAATATAGAGTACCCAAGTGGCGGCTCGCGGAAAGATACGGACTCTTCGAATCATCCTCGTCTCCCAAGAACCGTTTGCGATACGTCACTCACAATATTGGGGCACAATACCGTAAGATTTTATTTTTAGACAGAGTTTTTGCGAATTCGGAAGTGGCCGCTCGTGAGCCAAGAATCGAAAACACCTGTTAGATAAAACTTTATCGGTCAATCTCTAAGACCGCAAAATTCCGAATCTCTTTATCCGATCGTCCGTCGAAACGCGATAAATCCATTTAACCGTGGAAGATAGATGTCCCTGTAGGAAGTAATCTGCGGAAATTTGTTCGCCGGCTTGGGTAAAATTGGAGACGATAGGTACGCGAACGAGGCCGCCGATAGAATAGGAGAAAGAATCTTGATAATGGCCGACAGAAAAGGAGGTTCGCTGTAAATTAATAACAAGGGACCCGGATATATCGATGGCCTGCGACGTTACCAGCGACGCGAGAGTATCGATGCGGAAAAGTAGGACGAAAGGTGACGGCTTGGAAGCGATCGGGGTCTTCCCTTAGAGTGGCGCAAGAGTAGGAGAAACAATTTCACCAACGCGGGATTTCCTGTGGACATACCCTTATCGGCGGAAACGCGATGGACGCGCGAATCACCGCTACGAGAAGGCGAGTAAATGTTTTCTCTGTGATAAATTCTTATGTCGTCACGACTCCGCGAGTACCCGGAAAGACGTACCGCAAAGCTTACATATTCAGAACGACACGAATATTCCAACAGATAACACTCAATTTAACACTATTTCTACCGAGATTTTAATTTCGACCAAGAAGCGTCTTCTTGTGTCCAGGATGAGCTGCAGGAAAATGATACCCCTCAATTAATTTAACAACTAATATACGAATAGTGAAAGAAGTGATTGAGGATAGATGATGCAACTTGGAAAATAAATTTAAGATACAATTTGAGAAGGTTTTGACACCTTTGGTAGAAATAGCGTTAACAGACCGAAAAGAGGAAAATTACGTTCATTTTATGTGGAGGCTTTGCCAGACGGAAATTCATCGACGTTAAGGTAGCAATATTCTTTTCTTGATGAACAATCAGGAGAGAAGTTTATCAATGGGTGATTAAGGCTCGGATTTTTCCTTCGAGAAATTTCACTGCACCAGCTGAGCGATTTAATGCCGTTTGCGTGTCGGAGGGGTGGCGATTCGTCCTTCGAGGAAACTTTGAGGACTTTGCGCTTGAACTTGATACGAAATGGGCTAACGGCGATCAATACAAGAGCTTTCGGCGCTTGCGAGGCGAAGCTCCGCTTCTGGTATAGGACGAAGTGCGCCGCAGTGCCTTCCCAGAAAGCTCCGCCGGAGAATCCACCATGGTTGTTCCTATCATCATGGGAATCTCCATAGACACGCGACTGGTAACGGTGGGACGTCTAGACGAATCGATCTTTTTGTTACTCCGGGCGTTAAACTTATTTCCCGAGATGGCAGCGGAAGAGAAGGAGCGGTCCGACTGGAAGAACCATTGTCGTCTAAGAGGATTTAGATGGAGCTCGCTTGTCCGTGTCACGCTTCCATCCGCATTGTTTACAAAATGTGAAAAATCGTAGAAAGTCCAACGTGAAGGAACGATGAAATGGGCGAGACTACGCCGTAAAAGCGTAAAGAATAAGTTCGTAAAAACTGTAGAGAAAACACTGCTCGCGATACATTGTATCTTGCATAATGTAAACAGGATATGCTGAGAGGAAAACTCGCAAGACTTCGGTTAAAGCGTATGAGATTTTCATTCGAGATATCGAGCGACTACTTTTCCCGACCTCGCTACTCCGCGAGCGATTACGAAAAACCAAACACAAGTTTTGCAACAACAACTCGTCAATAATCAATCGGGAGAGCTGACGGGAACGCTTTAGCGTTAGTTAGCGGACCGATGTGTAAACAGTCGCAATACCGGTTTCCGAAGGCGACGAAAAATAGAGAGGCTCGCGCGAGATCGCGAATATTTCGCGCGTCCCACGCTCGCTGAAATTCCGCACGAGCGCCGAGCGCGAAAAGTCGATCGCATTCGATTCTTGGCCTAAGATTTTTAACCTGGATATTTACTGTCCACCGAATCAACGTGAACACCTGACACTCTCAATGTCTTTTATCATCGCACGAAGATATACAAAAGGTAGTCCGAATTGTTGATAACACTGGTCAACAAGGTTTTTGCCCATGAAATGGCTTTTGCTAATTTCGTAAGAGCGCCTACAAACATGTATTTTAAGACTAATCCCAATTTCGCGTTATTCCCAAGTTCGATTCTTTTGGATTTGAATAATAAGATTTGACTGTATTTTCTTCATTAAGTAGCAACCTCGCGGTAAAAATCTTGTTTTTACATTTTTTTGTTATTTTTTTCCTACACCTGCATATCTTGGGAGCCTTTAAAACCCAATGCGACGTTAAAATCTCAAAAATTGACAAACTTATAATTTTTTTAATGGATCATGCGTTAGTAAATGCTCGCTATACGTAAAGTAAAATCGTGTCTGGGGGAACCTACGTATTAAGTCTTAAAATACATATTTATAGGTACTCTTTCGAAATTAGCAAACGTCATTTCATGGGCAAAAAAAAGTCAAAATTTGTTGCCCAGTGTAATCGTTATTTGTGAATTCGTAAATCGAAAGAAAGCTTCGGATTTTCTCAAAACTCTCCGACATTACGAAAATACGTGACCGACCTCACAATCAGCCGAGCGAAGGCTGCGGCCCTCAAACTCATCTACGTTTACCCAAAGCTGATAGGGATTTCTGCATGTGTTCGTGCAATTCACAGAAGGTTCGCGCGAAGTATTCCGCATTCTATTATCCCGCGATAAGATAGCGGAGCTTAACAAGGACGCAAGCGATCGATAGTCAGCGTAAAATGTACTTACACCGAGTCTTCCTCTCCCGAGTCAGCGTAATGTTTACAAATACAGTTGTAGGTTGTCCAAGAGTCGATATCACCGTTTCGATATATATATATATCGCGGAAGAACGAGATGCTCGCAAGGATCACGCGTTATCTCACCGAGATCAATACCACCGATACACGAATCGGCTTCTTACTACCTTATAACGGTATTAAGCAGATTTACGAATTGTTTTTAGTACAGCCAACTACCAAGACCCTACATTTTCACAGCTAGCATGTGAGACAATTCTGTTTATTAACGTTAAAGTACTTTATCACCGTGCTAGGATACAAGCCGTTCCAGGAAATCCGGAACACGTAATAACGGAGTGTAAAGAGCACAGCTATCTTGGGAATTCTAGAATCAGCTGACTGATTCGCGATAATCTCTTTATCCGCGTTAAGGCGAGCACGCATTGGAATAGCGCGGGAAAAGGATTCTATCCGGAGAAGCCAAACGGGCTATTTATCGCGATACCCCGTAGCTTTACGACGCGCGCAATAAACTCGATGAAATTCGATTTCGAATTGAATTCGCGCATTGACGGCCGCCTGCCGCGGGCGCAATGAAGCGTTAAATACGTGTAACCGTCGTTGCTCGATTTAAATCATTTCCCGAAGTACATCATTTTCTAAACACCACGGCGCTCCGAGGGAGATCAATTAAACGTTCGACGTCGAAACGCGGTCGGTTGTCATTCGATACGGCCCGATAGGAGGACGGAGAGTAGGAGCAAACGCCGAAAATAATTTCCCGTCGAGCGATGCATTCGGTGCACGAGCCGCAAGCGTAGCAATTGGTGGTAGGGTGGCCTATAACGTCGCTTTTAATCGCTCGGTACGAGTCCCAGGAGCGATATTATCGTTCGTATCCTCGAATCGGAGAGGGAAAAGAGAGAGGGAGAAGAAACAAATTTCCTCTTCCTTGTTCTCCTCTCTCATTTTCTCTCTCCTTTACCGTGCTTGTCCTTAAATCAGGAGGGCACACGACACGCGACAACGCACGGTGGCATTAGATCGCAGCGAGTACTCATTTGTATGCGAGCACGCAGACGATATAAATAATTGTCACTTCCCCGCGACCCGTCGCGCCGTTTAATTTCGCGGGGCCCAGGAACGAGCAAAGAGTGTGCGCGTGTATCGCGAGCACCAATAGGAATCGCCGCGCCTCCGATAGAAGCGGAGTTTAAAGTTCTGACTCCGTTTCTCGGCGCTATCGCTCGCGTGTACGGTATACGAGAAACGGAGGTCGAGGGATCGATTCGATTGCCCGGTCCAATCGGGTTTGGTCGATATTAACGAGAGCACTGGTTTGCATTCCACGAGAAGGCCTCCGAATACTTAGAATTCACATGGACGGACGTACGGTTGGCTGCACCCTATTCACGAAAGAAGGTTCGCGAGGCGTGGAAAAAATGCTCCGAATTTATGAGAAACGAAGGAGCTGGGGCCGCAATTCGTGTCACAACTCGTAGCGAGGGCTTCCCGAAGATTTGTACGTGACAGAACGCGAAATGGCATCACCCGAGGCGAGATTTTCCTTTCGTTGCATCCCTTTTATGGGCCCGGTTCGGGACACGCAATTTTCGCGAGAAGCCAGTCGCCTGAGAAATTGTGCGAGCCATTCTCCGTGCTCTTCCTCTCATCCGCTTTCTTTCTTACCCTTCCTCGTCCCGTGCAACTTCTCTCACCCCACTCGGAGCTCTATAGCAGCTCCCCGGATGCACGCGGCGTGCAGCTAAGAAAGAGCGCGTTGCGGCGCAAGGGGTGTCGGCGAGCGAGCACGTTGTTGACGCGCCGAGAATGTTGCAGCTGCATACCTCCGAGCAAAGAGGGTAACCCAGCCCAGTTTCTACATCATCGTTCCTGTCGTCGTTGCAAGTGCAGCTGCAGCAACGCAACGGCACACGGACTGACATTATTTGTTCGCACTTGGGGTCCTGGAATTCTCGCGGGGCGTAACGATACCGTGGAGTACTTACACGGAGCTGGGCGAAATTGCGAGGGACACATCCGAAAGCCATAAGTTCCGAGGACGAACTTATTAGCCCGTAAGATTCTCCTTTTTCCTTCGCAAAGAGGATTGAAAAAATCTCGAGACGACGCGCGAAGGTGTGGGTGTTCTCGACGCGGCGTAGAAAAAAAGCCTCGCGTACTAATAAGAATGCGCGAACGTACCCTACCTCGTTCGGTATCCCTATCTATACGAATGGAGCGCGAGCGACGTTCACCCGTGCGAGTTCGGAATCCCGCCGGGGGTAAATGTCCTGGAATTTCTTGAATACATCGGGGAGAGCTGGCTGCGCGATAACGTCTCCTACATCGTGGCAAGAGAGGGAGGAAGGAGAGAAAGAGAAACCGGAGAGAGAGAGAGCAGCCGACGAGTGAATTTCTGCTTCTCGAAATGCCGAGGGCACGCACACACGCTCACCGATGCCACACGGCAAACTGATTTAGTCGTCGAGCGTGCGTACCACGCGACTGTAAATCGTCGTTGTTATACACGTGTCAGCGTACGCAACGGCAATGACGCGGTGGGGTGCACCGATCGAGAGAAAAAGGTAGCTCGAGGTGCTTTCCGTCGCGGTAAGTGCCAATTGACGAGGCAACCCGTGGATCGGTAAAAGCCGATCCTTTCGAAACTCTCGGGGACGGGCAGAGGCGATGGGTCTTATGGGGAGTCACGCGCATCGTTGCTCGTCGCGTTCGCATCCTTGGTAAAGCGACGAGGAATCAGATTCCGTCCTCGCGACGAGGAGTATCGCGATGCGCGAGAATTTGAAAAATTCGATCGATCGACGTAATCGGCTCAAAGGCAGCACTGGAAAGGATTTCGAGTTACGTTCCAAGTGGCAAATTTCAACGATTGGTACCCCGATCGCTCGATCTCGCGAGATGTTTTACCGCAATAATTCCTGGGATAAATCCAATCGCGAGATAAGTTCGCGGACCGTCTCCTCCTCTTCGGCGAACCGTCCACTCGATTAGACCTGCCATCGAGGAGACGACGTCTAATGACTTTATCGGCTCGATGGCCCTGGCACGTTATTAACTGGGCGCGACCATTGTCATGTCCGTCGGAGGCCCGTTAATGCCAGTTACACGCGATTGTTCTCTAATTCAGATAATGGAAAGGGCACTACCAATCGTTTTCAGGAACCGCGGGTTGCGCCACAGACGCGATGTGTACCTACATGCATGTGCATGTTCACGCCCTTGTAGGCACGGCACGTTGCAAAGAGACACCCGTAGCCCGAGGTGCCTTCCAATCCAACGTGACAAGTGGCAATTGACGAGTGTCTACACCGAAAGGCCGCCATTAAAAGATATTCCGCGGCGAATGTGAAAATAGCACGCGGCATTAGCGGAGCGACGCGGAAACTTTACGGAACGAGGGAAAAGAATTCGTTCAACCGTGATACAAAGATGTCTAATCTAATCGGAGAGAGGACTAGCGGACTTATACAGCGGATCGTAACGAGCACAGGAAACAATAGACCCTGGTGTAATAAAAACAGCTCTGGTCCACGGTAATAACGACGAATGCGTCGCCAAGTGGCTCGGCGATACGGCCGCGCACCGAATGCGAGCACTAAAATAGGAATAACCGAAGGGCCATAAATACGCAACGATAGACACCATAAGGACCGGAGTTATTCTCATGGCCGGCCGTGAGCGCACCCGCGCGAGCCTGCTTCCATTACGAAAAACGAAATAAGTCAGAACGGCGAACTATCGAGGCACGATCCGTAACGAGGGTACTGAAAACCGTAGCCGGAGAAATCGCTCGTACGTGGTGACGGGGAAAAAAATAAACGTAGAGGGCGAAGATAAAAAAAACGGAGCTTTAAAGAGAATTACGAGGAAGGCCGAAGATAGGGCTCCGGCCTGTTTACGGTGACGAGGATTTTAAGTGCCGTAAAAGAACGAGGGCGGAAAGCCTATTTTACTCGTGCTTCTTCGAATGAGCTGTCGACCGACAAATACCTCCCCGTCCATTTCTTCCTTCTACGCGAAATAAGCGGCGTGGAAGCGAATAAAGGTACCGGAACGCGGCCGATCCACCAATCGATAGCCAGGATCACTCACCATCTCGTCGAGGCTCTTGAGGTCGTTGGTGACGATCTGTGGCTGCGGTCCATAGATAAGACACGGCTCCTCCTGATGCATGTCCGCGTACTCGTCGTCGCTCTCCTCGTTACCGGTCCCGGCGGCATGGGTCCCGTTCGCGGCCTTGTTCTCGGCCGCGATCTCGCGATCGATCTGCCTCTCCATCTGCACCAACATCGGCGCCAGCATGCCGAACTTGGCGCCTCGTCTTGCCACCTCGAGGAGGCAGAGGATCACGTGCCTCTCGTTCTTACGCATTATCAGGTCGTCCGTCTCGAAGAGTAGGCACTCGATTATGCCGAGACTGTTGCGGCACCAGCCGATGAAATTGGATACGTTGTCGCGGGCGAAGAACGTACCGGCCTTCGCGTTCGGTAGGAAGGCCACGTCGTTCAGCTGGCTCATCGGCAACGCCAGCGACGAGGTTATCGAGCGTGTCATCGAGATCTTCCGCGCTTGACGGCGCGCTACGTACTCCGCGGCAGACTTGCGGACGTTGTTCGCGTGCTGGAAAAAAAAGAAAACAAAAGGGTTGGAGGGGCCGGTTAGATAAGCCTTTTCCAGTTTTCATGAGTCAGTGCGCAAGAGGGAAAATAACAATGACGCCTTCGAGGACGAGAGAGGAGAAAGGGGTAGCGCGTTTCTTGAAATTTATTCGGTGCCATCATGCGCAGGCAAAAACTCCTACCGGAGGAACCTGTTACGTCTATCGCGAAAATCGTGAGTGACTAGGGTCGTGGCCACTGCCTCGCGGACTACCGTGGGTACAAAAGCGATGGAAGAATTTTTGAGCGTGCTGGAGTCAAGAGGTTGTTGTCGATCGGCTATGATTGCGTAAGATGATTCATGCGAAAAGATAGCTCACCGACGTTAAATATCATATCGGATACGGGCCGACTTTGTAATTTATACATAATTGCAGGCGCGCGCGCGCGCAATACGCTCTACGAGATAAACGAAACCTGATCGTTACGCGCCGAGGATTACGCAAACGGGAGGAACGACGAGGCGCGAACGCGCGCGATGGAGAAAACGATTGCTGTGCTTTTGTCGGAGACCATCGAGGGTAGCGAGCGATTCCAGTCACCCTTGCTGCCTTCTTTTTTTTGTACCTTGAGGGGAGCATCCCTCGTCGTCCGTGAAAATTGGACCGCGAGCATCAAACAAAGCGTCTTCTCTCGAATTAATTCCCTTGCCGTGCGTGATAATGGGATATACCAGTAAAACCAGCCGCGTTTATTGGCGTCGGCTCTCACCGCGGCGCGTCGCGTAATAAAAAGCCGAAAAAACAAGCCCGGACCAATATCGAGTTTTCGCAAGTTATTAAAGGGCGACGAGGGTGCTCTGGCTTCCAACACGGAGTGACGAGACAGTTTCGATCGTTTTTAACAATTAACGAAACTCCGCGAGCTTCCGCGAGAAACGAGCGGATGTGACTCCTCTTTCTTTCGTCGTTTTGCGTTCCTGTTTTCACCGCGTACTTTATCCTCGTTTGTCGAATAAAAATCAATATTCAATAAATCACCATGTTCGTCTAATCGTCCGGTGTGTTTTAACCGTGATGCGTTGCGTGATAAAAAGCTAAAAAACCAAACCGGACTGATATCGAGCTTTCGCAAATTATTAAAGGGCAACGCACGGGGGGTGCTGTCCCTCCCAACACGGAGCAACGAGACAGTTTCCAAGAATTAGACGAAAATCCACGACTTTCCACGAGAAACAAGTGTACTCGACAACTCCTTTTACTCCTCTTACTTTCGCCATTTTACTTTTCTCTTTCCACTGCGCATCTTGCCCTCATTCACGGAATAAAAATCAATATTCCGCAAATCCCTACATTCGTCTAATCGTCTCGTGCGTTCTCGCCGCGTTCCTCCTACTTATTCCATTAATAAGTTCCTTGGGCTAGATCCCGACACGCTTCGCAGAATCAACAAACATCTCCGGCGCGCTCATCGCGTCGACCCGATCTTCGGTGAAACGATTACGTCGGAATTACCCTCGCCGCGAAATGAAAACATCATTAGATCGTCTCGAGGTGTGCGAGAGCGTGGGGCTTGAAAAATCAATCGCGGCGAATCCGCCTGTCGGAAAATAATAGGCGAGTGATTTATCTCGATGCTCGTAGTACTGGGGAGGCGCGCGGCGAGGAAAAGGAAGGGAGACCTGTTATTAGGCGTGCGCGCGCGTACGCGTGTCTCTACGTGCACCAGCCAAGCGACTCGAGGCGCGTAACAACCGTTTAATTATCACAGAGTTGCACTAACGGCGACGGCATAATAAAACTTGAGCCGCGCTCGTGCCGCGAGTCTCACTTATGCTCTTTAACAGGCATGCAAACCCGTGTCGGGCAGGAGGATACGATGCGCCAAGAGGACTGCATTACAAGTAATGACACGTTTACTGGCTCAACGGCCACCGTCGCGTCGTTCCACGAGCGTAAAGAGGAAGCGGGTGTTCGCGGTACATCCTAATATCTCGGCGTCAACTCCTTCCATATCACTTCTACGAGTATTCGCCATTGCGAATTTCTCGCGGGTGATTTTACGCGTATACGTCTATTTGTCTCATTAATACGGAAAACGGCTGAGTAAAGACCTTCTCGGCTCCCACCGTGTCGCGCGTAATCTCGCACACCGATCTAATCCGACGGCGACCGCATATTTTATCAGTGGCTAATCGGGGCCCGATCCCGATACTCTCTCCCCATCTCAAACCTATCATTTTCACCTTACCAACGCAAACAACATTGCACCCGCAGATCCGAGCTAGAACTTTATTACTAAAATACCACGGCACCGCGAAAGGTTAATGGCCGGTGCTTTAGCAACCTGGTCTCAGCGCGACAATGTTTACACTCTGGGGTACTGACTTCGCGAAATAGAGAAGAGAAACTCTCTCTCGAGGGAAAGGTTCATAAATAACGTCGTAGGAAAAGGTAGAGCCTCTTGCCTACCGTGCGCGCGCAATCAACATTCGAAACGGACTCCATACGTATAACGATTATTCGACATTTAAAACCACTCTATCTCCCTCTCTCTTTCATCTCATCCCCCCGAAGAGCGTAACTTTCCGCGTGGTACGCCGAGCACTTCGTCGTGCGCTCGTCTTCAAAGGGAGAAGACACCATAGGAATCTCGACATAGACGATAATATCTCCGACGATATTCCTCGTGGCACGATCGTCTACGAACCTCCCACGGAGAGACAAGCGTGTCTCCTCTTGAAAAGCATAAAGTCGGTAATGTCGAATCAAGTCCCCAGACCGGCGCGGCGGCGCTATTAGTTTCGTGATCGGGGAGGAATATCCTTGCCACTCGAGGGGCACGGTGTGGTTGAACGGTACTTTTTGACGCGCGTTGAGAGATGGCTTTGAAAGGCCATACACATGCCTATATGTACGCGCGCACTCGTTCGGCGGACGTTGATGTACGAGATTATAATGGAAGCGCTCGAGTGCACTCGATTTAACCCTTTTCTAGTCGCGCGCGTCCAGCCGACTATGCAATCACCCCCGCCTTTCCGGGCAAAGAGCCGAAAATGGTTTCGTCTTTGAAAGGGTGGCGGTACTCCGTGTCCACGCACGATCAAAGCTCGCGGTTTTTCCTCGGAAAAATTTTAGTCCGAAGTTCTACGCTTCGCGTTAAACTCGATTCTTCTTAATCGTTCGACGACCGTAGAGGAGTGAAATTTTCATTAACACGTGCCATTCGAAAGAGAAGATCGCACGATGAAACGAGAGACAAAAACGAAACAACAGGCGACTCGCGTCCTCTTCCTCTCTCCTCCGTCTCTTTTTCCGGGCACTTCATATTCACCTATTCTCCGTCGCGTCTCTATCCCTTTCTATCATCTCGTCTCTCATGCCCATCTCCACATCGTCTCCCTTTAAAATGCGTGCACGGTGAAAGGCAGCACGAGAAAGACACCGCGCGGCATGGCACTGTCCTCGCCGTCGACGACCGTAGGTCGATATACGAGAATGAAAAGACACGACGCGTCGCCCCTGCCGTCCCTTCTCTCCTCGCATCAGGCGTCGCCATGAAATAATTAATAGCCGCGTCCAGCGATTTTCTACGCGCAGGCTCATTAGAGGCGACGGTAAGGAGAGCCTCGGCCAATCGAGCAATGAAGCTAGGAACGGTGGTTCGATGAATCGATGAAGAATCGAGATCGAGATCAACCGTGTCTCTCTTTCACTTCCTCTCCTCTCTCTCTTACTTTCCGTGAGACGACAGCACCAAGGCGAATAGTTTCGCGTAGATTCCATACAAACACGTTCCAACATCACCATTCTATCCTTCCACGAAGACCGACCACGGCGCGGTTCGCACATAATTCCATCGGATCGGCGCAAGAAATCCTTTGGTGAAAGAACGGGGAAGAAGGAGGTGGAAAAACGGGCAAAGTGAACGCGTCTAATCGTCTCGACGATGCTCGGTGCGCCCTCCCCACTTCCCTGTCGTCATAAATATTAATCGATTTAATTGCGCTCCATATGCGCGGCGCTCTTTGGACTCCCGGTCGATTCGATACGATAGAATCGTTCGTCGTCTCCGGTCGATGACTATCTCCACTCTCGAAACCGACGACGACGAAGCGACGACACGATCGACGGTGCCGATGCGTTTTCTCGGTCGTTCACGGGAGCTCCTAAAGAAGGTATGTAGGTTATACCTTCGTTAGTGCTCGCTCTAGTCCACCGAGCCGAGGGAGTGCAAGCGCGAGTGGCGGAAGACGATGAAAGCGGCTGCTACCACACCGAGTGCTCAAACAGAATCGTGTCTCTCGTTTGTACAAACACCGGATCGTCGTGGGTTCGGCATGCTAGATGGGTGCTCCGATATTTACACGCGCGCTCTCCTTCAAACTCGGGGCTCATTATGAGAAAGAGAAAAGGTGCTGAGTTTGGAGCGCGTCGCGATAGAACGCGCTTTAACGAATGACGTTTTAGGCATGCATGTAATTCACCTGGAATTCACTTCTACTCTCTTCACGAGGTCTCCGTAATTCGATCGTTTTCGTGATTAAAGAATTATTTTCCTTCTCTCTCTCCCTGTCTCGATATATTGGGTTGGCAAATAAGTTCGTTCGGTTTTTGTTGCAGTAGAAGTTTCATTCGGATCCGCTGTTTTGTCAGCACTATTTTGTCATGCACATCAAATACACATTTGGCAGGATATGTTTCATTGTTTTTGTTGGCACTATGTGTGATTCGGCTAACCGTAGTACTGTGTGTGCTGCCTAGCTATGAACATGGAAATAAATATCGTGCATTGTCGTCACATTTTGTTCTATTATTTTAAAAAAGGCAAACGGGCTGCGGATGGTCATAACAAAGATATGCCGTGTGTATAGAGATGATGCCTTAACAGAACGCATATGCCAAAAGTGGTATGCCAAATTTCGTTCCGGTGATTTCGACGTTAATAATGCGCCCCTCTCTGGTCACCCGACTGACAATGAGATTAATTGAAGTAAATCCATTCCAATCGGTACGAGAGATGGCTACGACAAGCGTAGAACACAAAATTTTTCTTATGTATCAAAAAATTGTATTTTATTTCACTCTGAAAAACCGAACGCGCTTATTTGCCAGCCCAATACTTTCCAAGCTCGTGTTTGCTCGTCGCCTCTTGTCAGCGCGCGTTTTCGTGCAACCACGAGAGCTGTCCACGTGGTATCCATAAGGACGGTCGTCGTTCTGTTTACGCACGCAGCCCGCCGTACCGTGCCGCCGAACACGACGCACACTCGTAAAAATTATATCTAACGGCATCCGGTCGTCGTGTCGGCAGCAGGCCCTCAATGGCTCTCTAGGGATAATATAGAGATTAGACGGGACTTCCAACAATGTCCCCCGCCCCAACCCCATAAGTACGCGCCCTACTCTCTCTTATCGCCAACAAAGTGCTCTCGCGTGCGAGCATGCGAAGAATGATTTCTATTCGACTGTCTCCGGTCGAACGAATTGCCGACGACTCAGTTGAAAATTGCGCTCGGTGAATGGAAGATATTTGTCGAGAGGGAAGTACTGAATCACGAAGTAATGCGAAACGATTAATGAAGATAAAATGAGTTCGCATGTCGAGGATGGTATTTTAAATTAAGTAGGTAAGTAAAATTTTCAGTGAGAGAAATCATTCCGGATGAAATATAGAAAATATAAATAGGAAAAGTAGGATTTCCGTTTATAATTGACCCCCCTGCACAGTTTTGATATTTGTATAGTGCGACCTTGTAGTCCGTGTCTCTTATGATGCAGGTAGATACAATCTTAGAATTTAGATAGTGTTAATTGAACACGATCCTACACCGTTGCCGTCTAATCTGCAAACGAGACCTATCAGCTGCAACCCTCGACGAAGACGTTACTGCCATCTGTTACTCTTTAGATCGTTCGGTCTCCTCGCGTCGAGAGCGCAATGAGCATGGAAGAGGCGTGTAACGCAGCGTGAAAGAGCCACTACCAGCGCGTAATCGCCAGTTAATCCTCTCACAATTTCAGAACGCTTGATCCGAGGAACTCGGAGGGGTGAATCTGCGAGATGCGATGATCAGTGGTTTATAGCTTCGCGAAATTATCCACGTGGTTAAAGCGAATCACAGCGTATGCAGAGTACTAATATCGAATTATTGACAAAGGATTCTACTTGGTGAACTGTCGACCTTGCTCCATAATAAAAATAGGAAAGCGAAAGAAGAAAAATCAAACGCGGATAATTCAAGGAACATTCAAAAGTCGCTGTGATCCGCTTTCCGATTCGAAATGAAGAGAAATTCGCTTCGATTTGGGGAAATCCGATCTTCGTCCCTACGCTTCGGCAAAGACGATTGAGAACCGCTGCTGGCTGAAAAGAGAGAAAGAGGAAGAGGCCGAGAAGTGGCGCATATGGTAATATGCTCGGCAGATGAGTTGACGGCAGGATGTCACATTATGTGGCCTCTGACCCCTCCCCAGTCTGCTATCGTCTACGTCGACTACCACTGCTACGCGTCCACGAGTGCGTGCGCTTAATGAAAATGGCCGCGCGGCGCATTCAGCGTTGTAAATTGGAACGGTAGAGGCGTTTCATTGCGCTCGAGGGGAACGTATCGTTAAGCGTAACGTCAACGTTGAAGAAAAATTACGAAGGCGAGATATATCAACGATCGCTCGTGAGGTCCCGTCTAGATAATCGCCCTCCCTCCTTCCTTCACACGCACATCCCTATCAGCTTACTCTTGTCTCTTATCAGACGATACGATCGTCCGTCGCGCACAATTGCACACGTAACGTAACGATCTCTACGTAAGGACAAACGCCAAACAGTAGCGCGGCTCTTAATAACGGATCGGAGAACGGATAAAAATAATTTCTTTCGTGAAAATGATGTAGAATGTACGTGTACCTTGATTCGAGAGCGTTAATTCGTAATTAGATCAAAAGTGGATGACCCGACGCAACTACTTAATTAAAAAAGAAATTTCATTTGGCGCTAGATTTTTGGATAATCTAGTGATTTTCTTTTTTTATTTCTTTTTCCTTCGGACCAAGACATCCTACACCTGAAACATCGAAACAACCGCCACTTCGGAGGAAACTCGGAAAAACGATTTTTCGCTCTTCGCAAGAGAGTTCATTGAGAGAAACTCGGCGGGAGGCCAATCTTCTAAGAAGCAAACCTATATCCGCGCAGTGGGTATATTGCCCTTAACGAGAGACTAGAGTAAACTCCCGAAGTCAACGACATCCTTTGGTCTCGTCGACGGAGCAGACGTAAAAGCACATACGCGGATCGACCAAGCGGCACCACTCGGGATAATAGCGAATAAAGAGAAGCCGACGAGGCACTCGCGACCTTCCGCGGATCAATCGATCCTTGTTCGCGAAAACGGCGTATCTCGGTCGTAATTAAATTCCTTCGTTAGGGCGTACGCCGCGGCGTGTGGTCGTTAAACCGTCGTCGGATCGTCGAGACGAAGAGCGACACGCATACCACGCGAATTACTCACCATTTTGTCATACCCCGGTCCGGGCGCCCGGCAAGACGCGAGCGTTAAGCAAGCAGCTTAAGGTTAATAAACCTTAAACGTTCACGGAGCATCGTGTAGTGATTTCTGTCGGAGCAAGCTACGAAGGCGTCTCGTGAATCACCCGCGACTTCGACGCGACTCACGCGGATTCTCCTCGTAGCGTGTGCGTGGCCAACGCTGCACGCCGGCTACGCACAAAAGGCACGCGCGCGCAAGAGACGGGCCGCGCTCGATCGGACGTGCCTTCGAAGAATCGGAAGCCTCGCATAAGGAACGCATCGCGTAAACGTGTCCCCTTTCGATTGTCTCTCACCTGGTGGCAGTAAAAACTCTCGACAAAGACGCACGCTCTGCTTGTAACGCGCTTCTTTTCTAAGAAAACCCTCTCCAACTGATCAGGAAGTTATTCTCCATTCGTATTTCCGCCTTGATATATTCGTGGATTGTGCGAATCGAATTTCACCGTACGAAGGGAAGAGAAACGTGAGGTTCGGTAGTAAAGAGATAATGCCAACGAAAAATGCTAATACGCCGGTGGTAATGACACCTTTGGTATGACCAACGCCTCTTGCCAATATTTGTCCAAGCGTGTGAATAACTATGTTTGATCGCGCAGGAGGAGACGAAACGTCTGCGAAATATTCGCGCGCCGTTTTGTAGAGACTGACGCGCGTGTAGCGAGAAGACTAAATTGAAGTGGATGAAGTTGATAATGAGCAATTGCCGTGGGTTACCATGCCCTGTTGCAAGCGGAAAAGTCGCTGCGCTGTTGTGACAACGCAACCCTTCTACCGTCACGGTTTTCTGGACGGACCGATACAGGCGGAAGACGATCTTGAACGGAAGCTTGTGACGAAGCGACGTTAGTTTGGCAAAAATGAGGAGACAGACGACTATTATCCAAGCTTATTGTATTTTTCTATCATGCGCGATATTCGATCAAATTTAAACGCGTCTTACCGGTGTAAATCCTGTCCTTTCTGTGCCCGTCGCGTTCTCTTAGTGCTCACTCTATTTATTAAGTGTTACTTTATGTGAGTATATTTTATAAGGTTTCTGTTTTATATATACATAAATCATCTCGTCGTCTCACGTCGGATAGTTTTCGAGAAATTTCTGCGATCTGAATTTTTTTGAGCGGCCGTTTCACGAAGTTGAAACCTAGAATGCAATAAATATTATTTTTCCTTTCTTTTCGTTTCTTTTCTTCCACGTCGGTTCTTCGTAGGGCGCAGTCAAGAACTCGAAGAAGGCGCGCGCACTCCCCGTCACGAAGAAATTAATCCGACCGTCTGTGAGGCCCACCATCGTAGGAATATATCGGCATTAATTACGACACACAACAATATCTTGCCTCATAATTGCTCCCAATTGCTTAATGGTCACTTAACGTCGATTACCGCGATGACCGATAATGGAACCGTAGCAAGGAAAATTCTCTCCCTCACTGAGGAGTTGCCAAATGAGTTATCGTTCCTTTTATCCGAGCAGGTAGATTAATGGCGGCCGATCCACCGTCTCAGCGGCAGCGTCGTATACTCCGGGCCCATTGTGCGCATTAAATCATTCCTCGTTGGCCACGCGAGACGTAACAATCACAAAACGGCGGGGTTAAAGGTATACACGCTCGATTGGAAACGTTTCTCACGAAGGGAGTTCGACGGTGGACGACCGGTCAAGTGCCATTCGAGCACGACCTTCGCTGATCCGTTCCAACCAACGTGGAAAATATTTCATGCCCAACGATGTATTATGACTTTTTGCTATTTACGTTTTCCGTTTCCTGCGACGTATTTCAAGAGCGCAGGCTCGTTTTGCACAGTTCGAACGATAAGCTCGTTAAGCGATACGTATTAGTAATACGCGGGACCCAAGGGACTCCTGGTACCCAGTGAGAAATAAGGAAAAAATGGAGTGAAGTTTCTCGAAAATATATGTAAGAAATCAGAACTTAACGACTCACCATGAATAGCACTACGACGAGACTCTGGATCATGATAGATATACTCGTATTATGGACACCATATTCTAATTAATGCTTCGTCCTTTATAAAGGCTTCTCCCGGAAAGACACTGGGTTATCGTTACCACTTTCCAAATTATTAATTCTCATCCACCCTATTAGACTGGAACACTTTTCCACCCTAGTTACCCGACTCCAATTTACCCGATAACTGAATATAATAATGGCACGACGTCGAACACTTTCATAACGCGATAAATTAATAAATTTACGAGGCAACGATGTTATTTGTTACACGACCCGAAAGCAAACTGAGCATAGCGTTCCTTAGAATTCTTGCAACGTGGATTTTAGGAGCACAATCCTCATTGGCTGACGAGAAACCACGTGATCCATTGCATCCCCGATTTACATTTCTTGCCGTGAGAATAAAAAAAAATTCCATCGCATCCAATACATCCAGTAACCAATAACCAATAATCAACCGCTCGTTACACAGTCCGTTCGTCATTCCTTACAATATGTACTGGAAATTATTCTGCGTGGATCTCTTCTTGTTTTCACGAACAAATGAGACATAATGACGAATCAAAATTGCGAAAGAAAGATGGAAAATAAAGGGCAATGGATAAACGAAAGCCAAACACGAGGAAGCTCGCGAAACGACAATTCAAGAGGAGGATGTGTATCTCGACCGAGAGGATCGACCGGTTCAAGTGTCGACGTGGTTCGTTTCGTTTTAGCATTGCCGCACGGACGAGTTCGCGAAGCTCTCTCTATTTTCCCGCGAATGTACCGGGGTACTTCCCACTGGCTAATCCGTCTCGACGCTTGTTTGATGCCTAAGCCTCCGCGCGCGCGCGCCTCATCGTCGTTTCAGACGCGCCGGACGGATGGCCGAAACAAAGGGCGGACCCGACTGGTAACAGTCTGCCTCGTTGCTTTTCGGGGGCGACAATTCGCGATCTCACAATACGAGTGCATATCTCGCCACGCTCGAAAAAGAGAGCCTCCAGTCGCCATTGTCGCGGCGAGAAAACGACGCTCCACAAGTCCAACGAAAACGTTGAACTTTTACCTGCGACGCAGTCGTCTCGATCTTGCACCTCAACGTTAAACCATTCTCGACAATCTCTTTTTCCCTTCGAGAGGAACAACAATATCGATAGCTCGTCGCGTGCACAGAAGCATAAACTATCCCAATGATACGAGACGGTGTTTACGGGCGACACAAAGGAGCCTTTTTAACGGGGAATCGATTACGAAACGGATAGGCATTAGCATTAAAATGCGATGGAAATCAATGCGGTCTTTGAAGGATCCTGAATCGTGAACGGCCCCCCGATGTGCCCGAAACGTCTCTCTTAATTCTCCAACTTCTTTGGCGGTGCTACCGGGAAGAAGCGTCGCCGAGCATGAATCTACTATATTTTATGCCATCGTTTATACGTCGTCAACATATTCAAAGGACCATCGTACCGACCAACGACAGTCTATCCTCCTCGGCATATTACTCCTGAAATGAAGTGCAAATATTCGGTAGCCGATGTTATCGAACTTTTAAAAAATCCTAATTCGCATCCTAAAGAGATATTAAAGAATACCGCAGTTCTGTTAGCTGTGCCGCTATGCCGCGATGATTTACATAGAGTTCTTTTATTCTGTTTTTATCCCATAAAAACAATTACTTACGTATTATTATAATTGATGTATTTACAAGCTTTACTTGTGGCGTGCCGCGGAATTATCGAAAAGACATTGTGCCGTGGAAGATAGAAGGTTACGGAGTACTCTACTAGAAAAGGCGAGCGTCGACGATTAAGAAGAAACGCGCCGCTCATGCGCAGGAAAATACCACGTAGACAAATGGAAATGGATGAGAATAAATGGAAATCAATGCTCCTGAGAGAGATATCCTGGACCGCCCGCGCACTCCGGTGGCGCCGGCCGCCAAGATTTTCGTTAATCTATTTTCGTCGGTTGTTGCTCCTACGAGACTCGCTCCCTTGCACCCCTGTGCAGCGTGCTTCCGAGACACGAGGGGAGGTTCGGTATATTTAGGCATCCAGATGAGAGGGCAAACCGGATGGTAGGGCGCCCGTATTTATTTCGAGTACACGACGATATTAAAAGGGGAAGAAGAAGAAGAAGAAGAAGAAGAAGTAGAAGAAGAAGAAGAAGAGCAACGAGAAAGATAGTGAAAAGGGCGCGAGACGGAAAGGAAGGAAGCAAACGAAAGCGGGAGGAAGCGTTGACCGCGCCTCCTCGTTTGCCCCGTGCATGCCCGCGCGAGACAAAGAGGCGGCGGCACGCGCACCTCTTCCTGACTCCCTTTAAATTTAAATTCTTCAAGGACACTTCCGAAACATCGCTGCCACGACCAACTTCTTGCGAGAGCACGTTCACCACACGTGCCATTTACCGTGACTTTACCCACGTGCGATGCGAACAATGCGCGCGTCGATACCTTTCTTCAAGATCGTACGGACACGGTCCTTGAGAATTTTCAACGGTTTCGCCGCGCGCACCGCCGTCTATAGGCAAAATAGATGAAGATTAATAGGAAGGAAATGCTAATCCCAAGCGGCAGGAAACGTTCCGTCGTCCCCCGTGTGGCCTCGACCTCGAATACTTCGCGGTGCGCGCGCGTTTCCTTGACGCGAAGTACTAAAATGGCGAATAGCCAGAGAACGAGAACGAGCTGCTCCTTTTTGCGCTTGACCTTCCAAGAAGGATAATCAGTCGTCAAGGACGGTCCACCATTTGGAGTTTGCTACGAGTTTTACGAGTAACGGTCGCTTTTCAGCTACCGCTCGTAGCTGAAACTATGGAAAGCTTTACCGAGAATGCGATCAGTGGCAAAAAATGAAACGCGCGAATATTTACTAGACAACGGTACAAAGGACTCGCGATGAATGGGAGAGGCCTAATTCGATATTGTAAAATCGGTCTGGCAGGCGTCTAGACCGCGAAAGAAATCAGTGCTGCTCGCCGAGATTCAAATGGGAGAATAATTACATCGTGTCGGTGAGCGTTCCTTTGAATACCTAGGCACCCTATGAATCCTTGCATATACCTGCGTCTAAACGCGGGAATAGTTGCAACTGCGTGAACTTTGTATTCTGAAATGTTTCGTAGAGCCTCAGGCATTGCTATCGACCCGTGCTACCCTAAAAATATCGAGTAGCTACCCTCTACCGTGCACCGAGCGCGACCCAAATATTTCGACCCCTTCGATATCGCGAAACAGCTTCTACGCGCAATATTCGACGAGAACGTTGGAATTCCGATAGCGATCCATCGGAGCAACCCTCTGAGCTCTCGCGAGGACACGGTCCGTCGATTTTAATCGCGAAACGATCACGGCGAAACGGGGACGAGTGCGAGGATAGCGCTACGACGTCGAAGAATTTCGTCGAGAGACAGATACGACCTTGTTTACATCGCGTGGCAGGAAACCGGGCGAGCGAGAGAGAGGAGAGTCGTGGCACGACGACGGGTGCCACCATAAAACTTAATTCCAGGGGCGAGAAGAAGGCTCGCGGGGATGAGTAGGGGTGCGTGCGGATCACCGAGGGATCGGAGCAGAAAGCGAACGAGCGGAGAGATGCGAGGTGAAGTGAAACGCGAGAGGAGGAGAGAAGCAGATGGCGACAATTCCGCTTAATTAATGCTACACACTGGCGGGAACGTGGCGGTCGCGACGACGACTACGGCGTCTACGTCGACGTCCACGTCGTGAATTCTTTCGCCGACGTCATCCGGGATCGGATAAGGCCCGCAGTCCCCTTTTTCTCTCATCTATAATGAGACGAGAGCGAAGCCTTCGTCGAAGGTGGACACTCGCCGCGCCTCGTCCCCATCCACCAACACCAGCACCGTCCTGGTTTAACCTATGCTTTCGTTCCTCGTGCGCGGCACAGCGAAGGCGGCGGAGAATCGCTCTCAAATATATTTACACGGCGTCCTTGTCGCTATCGCTTACATCGATCACTGACTTTTCCAATTACGCAGAATGCATATCGTCCTGCGGTACCGAGCCCGTACCCCGAATAAATAAGCACTTCAATTATAAGTTTCAATTAAAACGCGCGCGCGATGCCCGGAACGAGCGCGCTTCGTAGCCACGTTTCTTTCGTGGGATGTGCTTTGAAATCGTCACCCTAAGCGCGTCCGTAGAGTCGAAGGTGACACGACGCGTCACGTAACTACCTTATAAGGGCCATTTCGAGGTGTCTGAAATATTTCTGTTCGCGCGCTCGTTACGCTTCGAAATCGGCCGTGGATGGCGGCAAAGAGGAAGGCGACACGCCGCGCAGTTCTCCTCTTGGAGTTTTATTGCTCAGTGGCATAAATAATTCCTATAATTAGCGCGTCAATTAGAACGCCTAGGTGGCAGGTGAAATAAAAAAGGGAAACGCGGCTCCTGCGCGCTCGCGCGCGCGCGTATACGCCGTTTTGAAATCACGTGGCTCGAGGCGCGTTCTCGGGTTTTACGCGCGCGATAGCAGTGAATTGAGATTTTACGGCTTTTCGCGGTACACTGTCTCCTTAATTTCCCAGCACTATGTTTAAAGTTATATTTAGTCGGCGCGCCGCCGCGCGGATTACCGGGATAGACTTTAATGGCGATAGAGCGTGGTCCCGGGCGCCCGCCCTCCTAAATAATTGCCGTAATTAATGTATCAATTAAACCGTATCCCAACGACCAAATGTCTCTGCAAAACGCGCGGCCGAAGTTACGCAACGAGAATCGGAGCTCGATAGGCGAGTTAACTTATGCTGACAGCCGAGCACTCGTATTATCGCATTATCGTAATACCGTATCTATTGCAATTTCTCAGGCGCTCGCTAAAGAATTATATTTAATTCGGATTGTCACTTCGGGACCCACCGCGCGACGGCCTGGCGTGACGGGGCCTTAAAAGCGGTAGCAATTAACTTATCAATTAAAGCACCTTGCGACTCGCCCGCAAAACACACCCACGTGAGAGCCTTGCGCGCTCGCTCGCGCACCGCCAGCTTATTTTGAAATCGCCGTCGAATTACGCGTAACGCGGGGTGGCACTGAATCGTGAGATAGTAGCGCTCGATCCCCATATAAGGCCCACCGCGAGGCGCCTGGTATCCGTCATTTCCGACAGGAAAGGCCGCGCGCGCGGCCTGCACCGCTCTGGTCGGCCCTCGGCTCTCCTTTCGCTTTGCGATATCGTTTTGCGATCGCGATTGATACGTACCGCCTGCCTGTCCGATTCCGCGCACCCGCCACGACAAGTGTCGTTTACGCGTTATTAACCGTCCGATTTATAACGCGCCGATTGCGCGCCGCCTCACCAAGTTTCACGATTATCATTTAAATAAGAGAATTATATAATATCCCGACAATTTTCCCCAAGGGATAATTCACGAGAGCGATACCTACACGCCGTACCAATGTATTTCTCATTTTTCCGAGCTCGCATCGTTACCCGCGCTCGCATCGTTACACAAGAGCGCAGATTAACGTCTATTTATTCAGCAGGCCACGATTATCCTTCATCGGCCACTCGTACAGGCTCACGAGTACTACGAAGCGTGGCGTAGACTATAGATACCGGCGCGTATTTATTTTCACCGAATCCACTCTCGAGGATTTCGCGAGACCGAGGTTGACCACCGTGCGAAATGCAGTTTTTTTGCCACTCGAATAGGCGACGAGAGAACGAGCGCTTATCGGCACGCTCCTCGTAAAAGTGAAGCGTCAACTGGAAGGAAACGCGAGAGAGAGAAGAGGAAAAAAAAAGGAGAAATTGCGTCGGTGGGGAAACTCGTATCGCGAGCAACGGGGGTCCTTATCACTCCTTAGCCGCGTACCTTATTACGAGCGAACCTCGACTCACGTCGCTGCTCGTAAAGTCGATATATGCAAAAGACGCCCCCTCGTCGCTCGACCAACGCGATTCACCCTCTTCGGCCGTCCGTTCCGTGCCCTCCCTCCTTCCAGCGGGCTCTTAGCACGAGAGAGGATCGACAAAACCTTAATCCGTTCCCTCGACGTTCACGATAGGACGCGCAGAGCTGGCGCGAGCGCGACGTCGGACGTCGGACTTCCGAGTCGACGAACTTCGTCGTCGACATCCTACGACGTCGGCCGTCGGACTTCCGAGTGGTCGAACTTCGTCGGCGACACCCCGAGGACGACGTGCCTCGTGACTTTCTCCTGCGAGAACCGTGACGGTGCGCCCGAACGGAGGCGCGCGGTACGATCGGTTTTATCGTCCTACCTACTCTAAATATTTCTCCAGCGTGAATTTATAACGAGCACCGCGTGCGCGCCCCAGCTAATAATGCGAGCTCCACTCTGTCACGCCGATACGGCGCTTTATACGAGCGCCCGACGAGACCTGCTCCTGAACATTATGGAACCCCATTAGAATGACGCGAGCTGACCACGACGAATAAGCCTCGTTCGTGAACCGAGCTACACCCGTTGGAATTGTAGAGAGAGGGTAGTGATCGAAGCACGAATCATCGATTCGATTTTACTAGGATTCGAGCGAACGAGATGCTCGTGAATCGACGGGGCTACTCGTAGATCAGTGAAAGTCTAAGAACGCACGTTGCCTCGTGTTTGTCGCTTTTTGCTGGTCGATCGGCACTCGCACCGCCGACAGACAATCCGACACGCGAGACTACTCTATCGATACTGTTGAATGGCACGGTGGGCACCCGCGCGTGAGCGTATGGAGTCCAGCCGTGTGCATCGGTGCTCGCATAGATGCGTGCCGAGCTGAAGTTGTCTCGGCGCGGACTCGAGCTGTTCTCGAGTTGTCTCGCGACAAGAATACCACGACGAGTTCCGTAGCCTCGGGAAATGCTAAGCACTTGCTCCGACTATTTGCTCTTGATTGTGATTTATTTTCGTTCTTGCTACCGCTAACGACCCGCGCCGTATGAAAAATCTCGAAAACAGAAGCGTAAAAAGACCTATCGCGTAAATACGAGAACTAATCGGTTTTGGCTTATACCGTCCGTTTAAGTAACACGTTAAAATTGAATCGAATCGCACCGACGACGCCAGCAGAATTCTTACCTCATTCTATCCTCGTCCAGTACTTACGCTTAGGGCATTTAAATGCGGATGCAGTTTCAAAAATCAATCGTAAGTGAGGTTCACGCCTGAGAATACTAATCTCGTACTCCCCTTTGGACTTTTATAGCCGTGCATTCTAAACGACCGGAAAGCCACCTGCGTACGTATAGTTTCTCTAAGTTTATGGCGCAAACAGCGTCGTGCATCGATACGAAGTTCTAGACGAAATTCTTCGCGTATCTATAAAAATGAAAATGTATCGATGCTCTCCGAAAATCTTTCCATCCTTAAATTTCTGCTTAAAATACAGTTCCGAATATCTCTCTCCGATATCAAGTCGATCGCGAAAATCGTGGAAACCTAATGAGTAAGGGAAGGAAAGACCTTCTCCTTCTCCTCTCGGTCAAGCTTCTCTCTTTGCACCCCAGTTCTCGAAGAAGCAGTGGCGCCGCCGTTATGCTCGTTCTTGGAACGCTTTTTTCAAGTCGTCTCTCAGCCCCTTTGCCCTCGCTCACCGCCCCACGGAAAGACCCCGAGACTTCGTTCTCTCTTGCTCGCTCGCGTTAAATCCATTCATAATTCACGCCACGTAGGGCGCGGAGTTTCCGCTGGACGTCACACACATCCTCCTTTCTCTCCTTCTCTTTTACACATTCTCGTACTGCCTTCCGCGCGCGTGCGCGCTCCGTCACTGCACGCGCACGTGTGACAGCTGCATGTATACACGCGAGGCGTGAATGGCGCGGTTTATCGCCTTCCACGACGGTAGCTCGTACGAAGGAAGTCCGGAATTTTCGGTCGTTGTACCCCGCGCGCTTAACAACCGGGGTAGAGCGGCACGCGGGAGAGACTTCAAGAGATCTTTACAAGAGGTCGCGCGATCGATCTCAGGTCGTCGCACGAGGCAGACTGGTAATTCGAAATTTTACGATTCTTGGGGCTCTTTGGACATTTTTTCCCCACGTTCACCGCGTAGTCTTTTCGATTTTTCAGGTCGGTTACATCGCATTAATTTCAGTACTGAACGGTAGGTGAGCTCGCGGTCACAGACACGTCCAATGAGACACTCGAGTGGAGGTGACAGTTGCTCTCTTTGTCGCCCTCACTCGACTCGCTCCTTGCCAGGTTTTAAAAAAAAAACAGAAAAAAAAGGTACTTCGAAATGTTACGATTCGCTCGCGGTAAGCACGACGACGAGAGCGAAGAGACACGGCAAAACTCGACGAGGTTCGGAGCGCGAGTTTCTAACGTGCTTCGTGTGAAACGATCGCCGAACGCGGTCCTGTGATTACTGGCGCGATACGGAATACCTTAGAAGGACAAATTGATGTCAAATACAGTCGGCCGGCCAAGCGTTACAAAGTGACGCAACGAGAGTTCCTAATTTGTACGGCGAAGTTCGCGCGCCGCGATGAAAAGATGGAGAATGAAAAGCGTAAACAGGGGACTGGCGAATTGCGCAATAGTTCGAGCTCGTGAATTCTTTACCTTGCAGAGTGCGACGCCCGTGTCGAGCCTGTCCATGAAGTTGTCAACGTTGATGCTGAGCTCGGGATAAAGCGCGTTGAGCCACTCGGCTAAATCCTCCTTCATAGCCACCAAGTATTCCTCCGACGACTTGAACGGCCTGTAAGACCTGGCTTCCAGTAGCACCGACATGACGGATGATTTGGATCTGACGGAGAGAGAGAGAGAGAAGAAAGTTCGTTAAAAATAAACGAGGGCAGAAATAAAGGCGTTTGTAGAATGAGCGAAGGAGAAAACACGTTCGTGAGCCATCTGTCACGCCTGTCCATCGCACAGACGCGCGCACTTTCTCAAACTGAAAAATGGCAAGCGTAGAGCTCGCGTTTCGACTCGCCTCATAATTCCTCATCTAGCGAAGTGCTTCCCGCTTCGCGATGCAGCCCCCATGACGGTACTTCGCAATGGGCACGAAACTTACGGCGAACGGTCAAAAACGATACCGCGTTTCTCCACGATGGACAATGAGCTCTTGTGCCATTGTCAGCCACGGGGGCGCAGCGAAAAGGAAACGAAGTTGTCGTCGAATTTTTATCCACATCCTACCGACACGTTCTGCCTCTACCGCGTTCCTCTACGTCACGAGTCCAGACAGACGTGTTTTCTAACAACGTTGTTTTCATTTTTGCGACCGGTCAGCCTACTCGTCGCGAAACTCGCCGCGTGTAGCCGTGATCGGCACATAGCAGAGTGGTCTTAATAAATCCTCGTTTTCCTTATTGTATTACAGCGACGATAATTTCTTTAAGACCGCGCGCGCACCTACGATCGCACGAAGAGACAGTCCTGCGAATGGTACTTGCAAGCTGGGAGGTAGCTTTACGGGAATAATGTGACGCGGAATGCGGCCCGGCCACGATCGAGTTTCTATCGCGTCGTTATATACACGTGGTAAATTACGGGGATAGTTCTACACGTATGCGAAGTAGAGTGCCCGTATGTAAATTTAAACAGATTTAAGTCGCGCGTATGTCGAAGGAGAAATGTAAAACTTCCGCGTGCGTGAGTATATTTGCCGCGATATTTCGCTTTACGCGGAACCCTTTGCCAGATCGTAAATTGAAAAGGTCTCGAAAAGGAAAAAAATTAACGGCGTAGAAGCGACCGATAAAAATGAAAGGAGGACTTCAAGGCTAGCACGTGGGTGAATAAAAAAAATCTAATGGAGGTGACTGACGGAGCAGGCTCTCGGATAAAGAAAATTCAGATCGCGGCGGACGCGAAGAGGATCGTAAAAGGCGAGGGAAGAGAATTCGTGAGCCGACAACGGCGATGGAGGATTACGATTTTACAAAAGGTGAGAGCTGTAAAATGTCACCGTCTCGTGTTTCCCGATGGTGCAAGATGCGCGTGATTTACTCCTCGCTCGTGGCGCGCGGCATCGCGTAAAGCTTCTCTTACAACGCCCCGTGAACCCGCCGCTTAGCTCATACGTAAGTACTTACAGGTACAGGTGTAAGTCGCGCGATCGAGAATGGCAAAGTTTAAGTCGCGAGCTCGTGTCACTCTCGAGCACGCTTCGCTTTCCCTCTTGGCGTGGCGACGCGAGCCGACGAAACAAAATTGCGCCGATCGACCGTAAGGACAAATGGAAAAAGGATAGCGAGAGTAAGAGCAAAGTTCTCCAAGAAGATGAAGAAAATCTGCCGGGACAAAATCTGCGAGACCGTGAGTGTCTGAAGAAGAAGGGAAGTTCGAGCGACCGTCGTTAAATCGCTGTCTTTATCGGACAGCTAGTCCGGAAAAATCGTGACACTTCGAAGCCGAAACGGCAGAAAATGTGAAGAGAGATACGACGATTACCGTCGATGCTGGTGTCAGAGGGGAGCATCGTGAAAGAGAGGGACTCCGTTTTACGTCCCTCTTAGCGAGCCTCGAAACTGCGTGAAACGCGTCGTAGAGATCTCCGAAGGGTCCCGTCGCTTCGCGCATTGGAATGCGCCTTCTCGTGTATTTCAACTGCTCTTCGCGCGAGACATCCGATCCCGAATCGATAACTCGACTGGTACAATTCGACATTTCGAAAAGTCAAGGACGCTCCTCACCGGAAGGAAAGCATCGGCGACGTCGTTCGCGCAAATCTTATCGACCCTATGGTCACCTCCTTTCTCGGTAAACACGAATACCTACTTTACGATAATACGGCACAGTTTACGTATCCGAACAGGTTGCGGAATCGCGTGGAAGGTGGAAAAGTCGTGGAAAAGGGAACGAGACAAGTGAGAAAAGGAAAACGATGAAATAAGATGGAACGGTGAGAGAAGAGTTTCGACGAAAAACGAACACTTAACGCCGAACGAAACCTCCGCGTGCAAGAAACTCGCCAATTGCAACGACGGCTATCCCGTAGAATTTACGACCTTCTGTCGTATCGAAGAGTCGCACCTCCTCTCATCCGTTTAATGGATTCCGAGTGTCCGCGAGGATTGAGAAAGTATCTCCAACAACAACAACGACGACGACCACAACGAACCGTACCAACACGAGGTCCCCGTCCAACGTCGGAGCGGTGGCTACCGCTCGCTAATTTACGGCTAAGTTGCCGCCGTTATCGCACGAGCGGGCAAAATCGTGGAAGCGAGTTACTAAATCAATGACTTAGAAAACGGCCGGCGAGCATGCGATATAAGTGCTAATACGTGCGATACAAAGTTACGCTCTAGCGCTGCGGAATATCGCGGTTTGCGCGAGAACCCAACGAGGCGACAATCCGTTTGCAATTTATCTCCCGTGTCCACGTAGGAGCAAAAGGATTTCGGCGACATTTTTAAAGACCTCGCGAACTGGGCGAACCAGGACAAACGGGGAGAGTTTGCAACTTCGAGCGACGTCGCTTCCAAGTGGGGCAAGTTTACGCAAGAAGTGCAAAGAGATGAGATGGAAACTGACGAGGGCCGAGCGAGGCTTGCCACGGATGCTCCAAATTCCAAGATGAGAGGACGGTGCCCCTAATTCGTCGGCGTTTCTAATATTTAAGGATACCAAGCCTCGAACCAGCCCTGGAATCCTTGCATTCCACTTTTGAAACTTCACGTTCTAGCGATTGGGAAAAATCCGAATGTTTTTTCGTATTTCGGCAAGCATCGTCCAAGTTTCTCTACGTCCCCAAATATATCTCGACTAACCAAATGCTTTCCGTACCCGGATACGTGTAAAGTAAGAAGCGACGAAAACTAATTTCACGAAATTTTGAATACCTATCGCTGAGTGGTTTAAAATCAATTAAATGGACGAAGAAGGAACCAGTTGCCTGGAGAACTTGACTGTACGCGAAACGTGGTCTGCCACCGTATTCGATATCCTTTTCAGCGACTCCTGCGAAGATGGCCGTGCCATTATGCAAACTTTCGGGAAAAAGATTGAAGAAAGAAGAAACGTCTTTTCGTCCTGCTCGCGCATTTTTTCCTCTCGTCTCTAACCCTCGCCGTCTTCTCCTCTATTCCACCTCTCTACCTCTACGTCCTTCGGTTTCCTATATTCACGAGATAGCGAGCTCTTCGCACAACCAGCAATGGTCGAAGTACCGTATCACGGATCTCATAAATGTCGACGTCCAAAGGGGTCACGCGTAAAGGTCGCTCAACGTCGCTAACATTTCCCAAAGCCTTCAACACCCTGAAATTTCCATCTCCAACTGACCTCGTCGCGTGCTCTGCCACTCATCTCTACCCTTATCGTATTCCGGAAGCATCCGCGTAATTCCAATTACGTATTTCTCAACGGTAATTGTCGCGAAACGCGGTCCGAGCGGATCGTTAACTAGAGACTTTCTCCTCATGAAGCTTTTCGACCGTGGAACTCGAAAATGAAGACGGAAAAGCGAGCGCGGTGAAGAAATCGCGGTCGAATCCGCACGCGCGACGTGCAATGACGCGATGACCGCGAGGTGTAGACGAGAAGTAGGTACACGGCGTTACACGTGTAATCCTCTATTTACGAGGTGGCGGCCGCTTCTGATTTTCAATTCTCACGATTGAATTATGTATGCGCGTAATGGAAAAGCGGCGAGAACCTCGTAACCATTCGCCGTGCGCATAGATAACTCAATTTCTCTCTCCTCCCTCTTTCACCCTTCTCCATGGTCGCGGTCGCTCCATCGTTTCATCGACGTGTCTCTCTTACTATTTCTCTCATTCTCTCCTTCCTTCTCCATCTCATTTACCGTATAGATTACGATATACCGTTATACAAGGCGTAGCGCGCCTTTAAAGTATGCTCACGTAGGTAAACTCTCGGAACGCGCTCCCATAGGAACGTTCGCGCGAGTGCACAGGGCACCCACCTCTCCGTATTCCGTCCTTAACTCTTTTCCATCCGGCAGTCTATTGGTCGCTCGGTGGCTTGTATTAGCAGATCGATCGGGCGGACTTTATGCCTGTCTCGGAACACGACGATTAAATATGTTTACGTCAAGCGTAAGTCGCGACACACGATTGCTGCTGGTGTTGCTGCTGCAGTTGCGGAAAGTAGAAGTGACTTTAGCGCAAAACAAACACCGACGTAAATCTTGCCACTTTATAACGACAAATCTCGCGAAACCTAGAAACCCTCTGGGAGATCGGAGAAGATTATTATAGACGATATCCGATGTATCTTGGAATGCTATCTCAAACGTTTTAAGTGCGAACGTAGATTCCGCGAACTAGGAAAAATAATCCAATTAGAGATTTCGAGAGGTCTCTCGGTCGAATTCCAAAACGACGATTTCAAGACACGAAGCATCGCAGAAGTAACGACATATGGGGTACGCGACTGGGATAAGGAACGAACGCTTTCGCGCGCAATGGACTACTACCTACGGCGATTTACCGCTAACTGCATCATTAGTCCGTTACCTCGCGGCAATCTCTCGCCATTAATTCACGCGTTAATCCGCGCTTCATAAGTGGTCGGTGTAATTCATATTTCATTCATTCGAGCTAAGATCCAATGCAGCGAGGTGAAGCGCCATGTACACATAACGCGTTCTAAATCGACCGTGCGATTTTATTTTCCTCTCACACTTCGATAAATCCGTTTTCCCATCTTCGAGCCGCTTCTGGTATCCACTGGCGAGATAATTCTCGCGTGTCGTGAAACATTTCACGCGGAGACTTCGCGAACACGAATCCTAAGCAAAGGTGCACAACCAAAGCGGAACTAATTCCGTCGCGTTTACCGGTGCAATTTCGCCTAAAAAGTTTCCCACCGTAACGACACCGCGGTGCATTAACCGCGAGAACAGCGACACCCGCGTGCAAAATGGAAGGATTAAATTCGCCTGCGAATCGCAAGATATTGCGATGCATTCGTGTTGCGATGCAAAAGCGTGATTGTTAAATGAATAATTGCTTTATTAAACGAAGACGCTTTGAATTCTGTGGAAGAGGGGAGCCCGAATGTAAAAAGTGCAAGGTGGGAGGAGAAGGTAAGAGAGGAAGACGCGCGAGTGCAGCGAAGCGCGCCACGACGCAATTAATGGTCATTTGCTCTTTTACAGTCCATTAAATGTCGACTATGCGACTCCACTTTTCTTCTCCTGCTCCGTCGCGTATCGGATTCTCCGTCAATTATTACGATTATTATTATCGCGCGTGCACCGACGCGGACTCGCTCTCATCCGCGAGCCCTTCCGTAATGCGATATTTCCTAATCCCATTTCCTCTACGCGAGCTGTATTAAAAAAAAAACGGACAGAATTATACCCGGGGACTACAATGAACGGGACGGCAAACGAATACAATTCGCTCTTCGTTAAGTCGTCCTATTAAACACCGCTTCTTCCAGGTTTCTCGAATGACCGTAAGGTTTCTTAAGCGGGAGCCGCGCGACAGACGTGAGATACATCGAATGGAAATGAAAGTTGGATACAGGTGGAGGACGATACCTTAACAAGGAAATTAATTTCGGATCCATTACCCGGTTATCGTTCTCACAATGTAATCGAGAATTCTATCGAATCGCGAGGAGATCGCCCGCGAACTCGACGTAGTTCCACGATCTCTCGATCCCGGACGCGAAGCCCGACACAACGGCGACAGGAAGCTATTACTCGCATAACCGGTGAAAATAAATATCGATCGGACGGAAACGTATCGCGCGGACTACCGCGACGGACCCTTCCCTCGCAACCTGTCCTCGCGTGGACCGAGAATCAATCAAACGGACGCGAACGCGGCAGTAGATCGAGGAACCCGTCGCGTCGCGTCGGTCTACGCGCGATTTATATTTCCAGTGCTTCGGAGGGTGAGCGCTTATGGATACGAAGACAAGGGCAATGAAAATTCCGTGCACTTATAAACCCCCGGATAAAGACGGTGCACATCTTGTACGCCTGGCAAACGTCTCGCGTGCGCGCCCGCGCGAATAGAAATTCGATACCGCGGCGAACCATTAAGCGGGCGCGCTCGCGCCCGCGGCCACTCTCCTTTATCGTGACAATCGAGAGCGAAGCCGCGAGTCCGCATAATAATTACATATACGGCGTAACTGCGGAACGCGGAGGAAGGTAGGCAGGTAGGCGCGTACCCTCCCTCAGAGACGCGCGCGTATCGACGTGCACGTGCATCGTGCCGACGGAGAGGAGTGAACGCGGACGAGAGCAGATCCGACCAATAAAATCCTCCACCCTCGGTGTGTCGTAACGCTTAACGATTTCATTCATTTTCAGCCTCGCGCACGCCCGAGAGAAAATGAACCTGTTCCTTTCGCGACGACTGCAACGACCAGCGACGCGCTCCGTCGCTCCAAAGCGATGCAAATGCGCGTGCCCTCGCTCCCGCCGGTGCACCGGTATGGGTGCGCTGCAAATACCTGCATCGTAATACCGTAAAGAGCGCGTTTCGACGGAGCACGGAGAAACGCGATACCGCGCGGGACTTTGTATTTGCGCACGAGTCGCGTGCGTGCGGTCGAACACGCGCACGCGCCTCGGAGAATGCGTACCGATACACTCCGTTCCGTCCTAATGTCCATAAAGTTCTATGGAGAAGTCGTTTATCATTATTGAGCTGCCTATCGCGTATCGTTTCCTCGTGCCAGTAACGAGTCCGTCGTGCGTGTTCCTTCTTGCACTGGACAACGTGCCGCACTCCGGCGATCCATCTATTAACGCAGAGCATTTACGATCTTGTCGGCTCCGAGTAAAATACGAGACTGCCCGTGGAGAATTTGTATCTTGGTACTTCCGCGGAAGCGTGCGGCGACAAAGCGTCGTGGACGATTCGCGAAAGCTTCCTGCTTCCAATTTAAACGCGCCCGGCCAAGAAAGGTGGAGAGAGAGCGTTTTGCGAATGTCCGTGCGAATATTGCACGGTGCCAAATACGGGCCGTGAATTCGCGCGTATAGTCTGCTTATATCGTGCGATCGGAAAGAGGAGTTTAATGGAGGTGAATCGACGAAGGTAGGTTTATAGGGGAAATCGATTCGTGGATCGTGGTAATGTACGTGCGGGCGCTTAATGCGATTTTTAATTCGTTTTTTCGTGTGCTCCGTTTCTCATCTATGGATGCACGAATCAATTTACAAACCGCACGATTTTAACGGCGGAGTCGCGTCGTACTATAAATTTCTTTTCCTTTCCACTTTACGTCTGATACTTATCAGTCTACGATCGATTTCCAAAACAATTCTTTCTACGATTACTCTTTTCGCGAATATCCTCCGGTTAGTAATTTTTATGGATACTTCTAAAATAAATGCGTTACAGTCCCAACATTGACCCAAGGTTCCTTACTTTTAAGCTATTGCCGAGCACCGCAAAAATATCTACGTGGATCTAGAGATTTCAAATAGGAAAAAATTTCTGCGAGCCGGCCCAAGAAAACTTAACTTCCTCGCTAAAAATCGCGCACTTCTCTCCCTCCCTTACCGCGGGTGGGATTTTTAACGAGGATGACGCGAAAGCTTCTCAAAGGTTCGCGGCTGCAGTCCTCCGTTTTCCGCTCTCGGGAGCCCTCGTTATTTTCAAGTTTCCCTGCGCACTTGGAAACTCATGCTCGCGTGCACGTTGAATCGTCGCTGTGCTAAGTACGCGGAAACCTCTACGCGACCACCCACACGACCGTCCACGAGGGAATAAAATTTTCCACTAGCAAGAATCGTGGTAGGAAGACTGTGGGGAAAGGTGCAACGAGAACCTACGAAATTCGCGCGCGGAGAAAGGACGAAGAGCGATTGGATCGACCGTGGGGAAAGAGCGAAAGGATGGTGGAGAGAGTGAAGAAAAGTGATCGAGCTCGCTTACGAGATAAGGGTAAGGAGGCGAATGATCGAGCGAGAGAGACGTATTTGCGAGCTGGAGAAAGAGAAGAGAGTGCGTAGGCCAATAACGAACGATACCAGCCCAGCAGCGGACGGATAACACGGCTGCTGCCACTCCGTTCTCGGCCCCTTCCCTCCCGCGGAAGAAAATCTTGTGAATGAGCAGGTTCTCCATTCACTTCAAGCGGAGAACAGCAGCAGGAGCAACAGCAGGCAGCACCGGCAAGTCGTAACGACGCGCGCGGCATTCCCGAGGTGCAACACGCCTCCACCGTATCCGACGCAACCCTCCACGCTCTCTTAGCTTTCCGTCTCTGCAAACCTCCTCCTTTCTCCTCACCATCCACGAGCCTACTCCTCGTCCTTCCCTAACACACCCGTTCGTTCAACCCTCTCATCCACCGCTCTTCATTCCTCTCCGTTGATCCGTTACGCACGTTCACCTGTAATTTGTCATCCGAGATAATCCGCGGAGTAGGCATCGCGAAAGCAAGGCCAATTTCGTACGTCGGGGCTGTCCTACCGCGCGCCACGTGCACCACCGTGACTACTGCCGGATTAACCGCATTAGAAACAGGGAGAGAGTGAGTTGAACACGAGCTGCGCACAATGCGCTCCTTCGTAATAGCTTGAAGCTTCTATTCTTGGACAACTTCGATCTCTAGGTTTGTTGGTAGATTTGTTGGTATATCGAGCGGTGTCGTCTACAGGATTAATTGAAAAATTCGCAGATTATCTTTTTTCTTACGATGATTGTCTCGCGCGCTTTAAATCGGCGGAGAATTGAGAAAATACGTTGAAGGAGAATTCACGAAAATTTCCAATGGGTTGCTCTCGTTTCCGGCGACCTAATAAATTACACAGTGGGCGGTTGTCTCGCACGCGCATCCGAAATATAGTCCGACGCGTCACGAAGTAAAGCAACGACTAACAACCCACTGTCGCTGATGACGAAGCGGTTAGAGCGTAGCTTGGAGAATTTACTAGCGCGCACTTGGCTGCCCACCTCGTTTGATCTGATTCACCTAGTTCCTACTTTTCCACCTTTTGCCTTCCGGCTTTCGCGTACTTGCGATCGAACGAGTAATTTTCAACGATTACATTCCCCCGGTGTGCAGAATTCTTGGGATCGCGGTTCTATAGAACCGGTCGGAAAACCTCGAGGAAACTAGACTCGACGAGTCATCGGACTTTACACATTCGACTGTAAAGCGTCGCGAAGAACGTAAAAGTTCGCAGCACATAACGTAAAGTAGGCGATACCACGAGCAAGTGTCCGTAGGTGCGCGGTCGACGACGATTATCGAAAAACTCGTTGACCAAAGGGACACCCAGAGCGACAATTTTTTTTGTTTTCCTTACTTCTTCACTGGGTCAACCCGCACGAGCTCGTAACACGACGATTAGCCTACTGCGCTTACTCCCCGGTTCTCGATAACACCCGAGGTCGTTATAGATTACGTTATTATCTCGCATTACGATGTTCTCCCTCAGTCTCTCGTTACGCCTTGCTACGTTCGCCACGCGCGATAACTCTTACGAATTTATGTGAAGGGAAACGTCTCAATTGTGTTCGCGCTCGTGAAGCGAGAAACGAGAGGGAAGTCGCTTTCGTTTAACCTCTCTGACGAGTATCCCGCGCGTGGCTACGAAAATAATGTATATTTTCGTTCACGATTATAACTTCTAAATACGACTCCAATTTCTCTTCTCTACTCAAGAATGAAATGTATACTTCGAAAAAGCTCAATATTTCAGTCTATCTAAATTACATAAAGAAAAAGATCGCATCTCTCATTTTACAGTCGAGATCACCGAAGTTAACACCCGACTATCGATACCGCGTCAAAATACAAAGCACACTTTTCAGCGTATCTCCACCTATCCCCGTTTCTCTCGTAGAAATCTCGTTCTTGCGCGCAGACGGCAGAGAAAAAGGGGGAAAGAATAGGAAAATGTGGAAAGGAAATGGTCGCGTAGTCTCGACTCCTCCGGATTTTATCGGTCCCGTGTATCTATTCGGAGGCAAAGTCCAGCTATCGGCTGGTATCGCGAGTCGAGGAGTCTCGTTTATCGTTATAGGTCGGATAAAGGCGGGCGGCATCGCGCGCTCCTGGCGCATGCATGAACCGCGCGGCACACCAAGCCTCACCGAGAGCACAACTCGTCTATGAGTCAGCCTCCCGGCACGGATTCGCGCGCGCGAGATGCATGCAAGCGGTTTCGCTTCGATGCCGCAACGATATTGACACTGGAGCAGGGAGGAGAACGGCCCCAGAGCTGTGTGGAGCCCCCCAGCTGGTCTCGCGCCGATTGTTTACCCTCGCGTTCGCCAGCGCCCCGCTATTTTCACGGTTAATTCGTTTCGCGTGTTACCAGCGTCCTTGCGGCGAACGCCGTTTCCACTGGATATTCCGCGCTTCGGATTACTCTATCGTCCCGAATCTTGACCCTTTTAGCGCCGGAGGCCGATACATCACTTGCGAAAAGTACCAGCACCGACAGATCGGCGCGCACCACCCAATAGCGCTTCACTATTTACATTGCAGCAGAACTCTATCTCAAAATAAATTTATAATAGATTATAAATGGTCTAATTTCATTACAAGATGATCAACCACTTGCGCTGGCAAATAATTCACCGACGCGTGTGCCAGAACGGTCCAGTGTAACTCGCTGAGAGGCGTCACGCAGTGTTCCTCAGAGAAATCGGAAAAAGATCTGTAGTTTCTAAACTAATTTGTTGCATTACGACGTGCGTACGACGTCGTTGACGTTTCTGCGACAAAAGCATTACGAGATCGTGCGTGGCACATCTTTCCAGCGCAAGTGGTTAATACGCTGATTTTTGAATCGTGTAAATATCATTCTTAGTTTGGTTTCTATGAGCCTCTTCCCAAACCCTTGTAAATATGAGATGCATAGGCATCTCTGTTTCGCCCAGCAGTGAAAGTCGGTTATCTTTTACCCGCAATTGTTTACAACTAATTGCCAACTTTTTCTGCTTTTACAAAGTACAGTATATAATAAAATCCATCGATTTAATGGCGTTAATTTAGTGGTATTACTTAAAAAAAAAAAAAAAAATGCGCGGAGAACCAGCGTACAGTTTGGCTTGTCCGGACACGATGGAAAACGCGTGCTTCGGTGTAGCACGCGTGATTGACTAACTGTTAAGTGCAATACGAATCGAAAGTGACGGCTCTGAAAGCTCGCAAATTTTCTACGATTCTCCAAAACTTCTTTCACGAAAGCAAAAAAAAGAAACACGAGAGAGGGAAAAAAAGGCGCCGAAGAACTCGGCCACGAATTCAACTACGGTAAAGTTACATTAAAGTCTTATCCACTCCTAGATATATAGGATTAACGTCCAAATTTGTCAAAATTCTGGTAATCCTCGTTCTACAATTCTTCCACGAATCTTTGACCATTCACGAACGTCAGGGCTACATCACAATTGAAAATAAAAAAAAACGTATTTCGTTACGAGAAAACCGACTACTCTCGTCGACCTGCGAAACGTGATTGGTTTCGCCAACTCAAGTTGCGTTTGAGAGAGAAAAAAAAGTATGGAAAGAAAAATAGTGGTACACCAGGGTAGGTGCGCACGTTGATCGATGCCTTATCGCGATGCGACACTCTACTTACTCTATGCACCGTGTCCGCCTTCTTAAAAATCTTCGTCCGCAGTGAAGAAAAAGTGCAGCCAGGCAGTCGGGCAGTCAATCAGGCAGACAAGCAGGTACACACACTTGCAGGAGGGGGATCTCGCGTCAAACGTGTTCAATCGGCTCGAATCTTAATATCTCGTTGTTTCGTGCTTGTCGTGGCGACGTTGACGATGCTGCGGTCATTCGCAATGAGTCGCTCGTTCGCGTAAAAAACAGTCCCGTGTGTTGTGCTCGGGGGTTGGAATAAAAAACGAGCGGAAGCTACATTACGACTATTGCGCCTTCTTATAGTTCAATCGTGAAGGACGCTCGGCTCCGGGAGCATCGAGACGAATGGTAACGACACTCCAACTTCTTTTCTCTCTCAATCCGTAGAATTTTATTCGTCCGACCCCCGTGTGTCACACGTGTGGAAACGAGGAGGAAAGGATTTCGAGTCTTCTCTTAGTTGTCGGAGCTTTTTGTTCGTTCGCTGTCGCGAATTCGTTTTGCGTTCTAAAATTTAATACCGTACACGCCTCGAGGGGTCTCCTCGAACCCCATGCTCACGCCTTCGCGTCCCAAGCAGAGACTAAGGCGCCTACGTACTGTCCACCCGTATAAATTCCTCGCTCCGGCGCTCGTGGTCGTCGGTACGGCCACTCTGGAAAGGGAAACCTTACGATGAAACGTCCGCGAGGGGGCAGCAGCTTTCGTTGAGGCTGCAAACTGTGCCGCACGACAGATTGAGTTTTTAAGTCGGTAAGACGAACAAGAGTGGTCGATGGAGAAACAAGTGCATCGCAGTGGAGTTAATAGTTTCGACTTGTAACATCAGTGGCTCTAGTTGTAATTAGTAATGACACCGTGTCGATAACGTTGAGCGTCGAACGAAATCCAATCAAAGGCTTCTTTTGGGATAATACAATTCGTTGTAATTGTGATATTCTGTCGAGTTTAAATAAAACACGTGATTGCAGAAATAGTTGATTTAAAAAGAAGATCAGGCACAAGGAAAAGAAGTCTGGTTCTGCCGCACACGTAGTATCCTGTAAACTGTAAGAATATCTTTTTCACGTAGAATTCGAGTTTTCTGCGCATAAAACAGAATATTATGCATACCAGCCCTGCCTTACCCACTTTCTGTTGCTGGATTACCTTCAGTAACCTACTTTATCACAGACAAGGTCTGCAGCTATTAGCCTGGTGTGATCTTCCATTTGCAAAACTCATTGTGAGTTGCCTATCGAAGATAACGCCAGGTGCCAGGGTCTCACCGCTTGGAGGGTACTTTAGAGACCCGGTCAGCCTTTCAACGACCCGTGGTCGACTGACTACTTTAATTCTAATATAATTCAAATTGAATGTAAACAAAATAAAGCCGCGTTTATCATTCTCACATAGTTTCGAATGGCCTTTCGAAACGACCGGAGAATGATACACACGGATGAGTGATTGTGAAGCCTACCCGGAAGTAAAACTTTTACACGCGTCACTTAATAATATATGTGATAATAATAATTTTTTATAAACCATTTCCGTCACCATTGGTCCGCCAACAAAACAAACGGAAGACAAATATGCTGCGAATTCTTGCCATTATGACAAATGCCTTGTCTGATATGCCAAATGGTTGTAAGTTGGATAGTGAGAGATCGCAGAAGCATAGATTTATATATCATGTATAATTATATATTTTTATTGTATCTTTGCATTTTAAAACTTTTTGAATCATCCCTTATGTCTAGTTAGGGTTTTAAACCAAAAAAATATATGAAATATTTTAACTTTCAGGATGCTTTGTAATAATAAACAAGTAATACGGCTAAAAAAGGGAAAATCACTAAGAGCAATTACAACTTAATGTAAGTCAACTCGTGTATTTCAAATTAGACTTTAACTACAATCTAAATATTAATTGATTAAATGTCAGCGCGAAGTTAATGATGTAAAGTTTTCTGCGTGAAAAGAGTTTTATGCAGCAGAAAACCTCGCTTAGTTATCTGCGCAGAATACTCGAGTTTTCTGCACATAAAACATGAAGTATTAGGCATACCCAACCCTGGTGATTTATAGATCTTATCAATATATCATGTCTTAAAATTGTTACGTTGCCAGTGACGGTAGATATAACGGTAAACAAGAATAACTGAATAATACAGGTTGTTTGCAAGTTTTGATAATCAATATCAGAAATGTACGTGATCCAGATGGTTGAACGAAAAATGTTTTAAAACAAAATGAATTACTTCTTATACATCAGACTTTTGATGTATCAAAGTGGAATTGTACGAAAATGTGTGCAATTAAACGTACATCTTATGAAATAAAATTACAGAGCAAATTAAAATTTAAGTATTTTTAAAGCTTGCAATCTAAGTACTCAATTCTCCGTTCTTATAAAATTAATATTCATACCGCACGCAGATTTCAGCTCTCCTTAATAATCTGTTTTCTTCATAACGAGTTTTAAATTTCCTTAAAAGTATAATATGTAAACACTTTTGGAGCCTCTTCGTAATACTTCTTTTTGCAATTTCCAATTGTAACTAAATATTCGTATTAAAATCTTATCTGTGACGAGCGACTATAAAATACCACATAACAGCAAAGTGTCCAGCCATACCTGAGTTCTCTGTACAGCCTTAATCTTGTTAACAGCAATAAAGGACATCAATTAAAAGATTACTAATGTTAATGCATTCTTTGAATCATTTTCAATAAATCGGATGCATTGTTCACAAAAAAGGAAAGAAAAATCATAAAGCTTACTACATGTTACTTAAGTTACTTCAAAAGAAAAAATAGTATGCTTGTATTGTGTCATTTTATGTGCTATTGCTTTTTTTTTTAAATATTCCATTAATAGCTATATTTATATCTTGTCACCGAAATACCAATTGAAGTAACAAAGATCGACTACCTTAACTTCATTCGTATTAACTATGCGTAAGAACATAACACAAAAAAATTTCTGTGTAGCAAAGACCCCACAGATGGAAAGGATTATAATACTCAAATATTATTCAAATTGCAACCTGCCAGTTTAATTACACCATATAATTAGGATACATATTAGCTGTATATTATTAAAACTGACACAATATGGTTCAGTGATACAATGAGAAAAAAATTTACATCTGATTAAAATAGTACTATGGCTCCTAAATATAATAAATAGCATACCGCATTTAAATGTTCTTACACATTTATTCACAAATTAACTTTACATTGTTTCCACAAATACTGATTTTTTATGTAGTTTATATTACCATTTCGATATGTTCATAACAAAGGACCTATCTATCCAACAAATAGCGTTACATCCATTACATATAAAGCGTACCTGAAGAGGAATGTTGCGTACTATGCCCTAATAATTAATAAACTAAACAATTTAACTTCTTACAAAAATTCGACTTTTGATTGCAAATTATATCTACATACGTAACTTTAATTATATTGTGAAATTACAATGTTAAAACTCTTATGAAATACGCGCGATTATTAGAAAGTTTTCTCGTCAAAGAAATGATATCAAATAACTTGACGACAACAATTCGAGGAAATTCAAACTAAAACTCGCAATTTAATTGGCTGAATGTCACTGGACGGTGCTCTGCCATAAGAACTCGGTGTAACATTTACTTTTAGCAAAGGAGGAGATTGGATATTTGTGAACCAATCACCATTGAGATCAGTAGACGACTACTGTACTGTCTTGTCAAACTGGAAGCAAAAAAGGGTGAAAGCTCTCGAAACCAAGTGAGTGAAAGTTACGGGGTGGGGCTACTTGTCAGTTTTGACATTAGAATCGCGTACGAAAAAATGAATTGAGTCCCATTTTCCTGCATAAGTGAGCGCCCGTCCTTCAAATTGTGCTTTGCATTGTATAAATCAGATTTTCAGAACTTTAAGTCATGGAGGACGATCTGCCGACCGAATACGACGTGGTCGTCGTAGGAACAGGTATTGATTTTTATTAGAACCTACGTTTTTCATTGGAAAACCATTAATACCATAATTATTCACTCGAAGAGATAATACGAATATGATAATTCTCAATAGGTATGACCGAATCTATCGTTGCTGCGGCAGCCAGCAGAATCGGCAAAAAAGTCCTACACCTGGATAGGTATTCTATATAACACTCGTTTTCTATTTATTAGTTAAATCCCAGCAATTTTATAACATTCACTGCATGTACATTATTTCTTGTACGCTTAATATTCCTTCAACGCGCTATAATGCTATAATAAAGATATCGCATGATGTGGAGAAATTACTCGATTAGAAATTTTCACAGCTGTTAAAAGTACCACGAGTGTGATCTACTTTTAAAAACATTTATTTGAAAAATCTACTTGTAAAGAATCTATCGAAGTAATTTATGCAGAAGTTTGAGAGAAAGTCTAGCTTTATGATTCGAATTATACGTTTATTTCATTTGTAATAAAATTTGTCCTACCTTGCAGTAATGAATACTATGGAGGACTGTGGGCAACATTTAACTTTGATGGTTTGCAAAAATGGATAGATGACTTAAGAACTGCCAAAAATAGTATTAGGGATACCAACGTTGATTTACAACCAGGTGAAACGTTTCTAAAGGCTAGTGAACAGTATTCAACCGTTGAAAATATCGAAGAAACGTGGTATATTTCAAAGTAAGCGAAAGACTTAACACTTGTAGCTGTAAATTTTGAATGTTGTTTCAAAGAATATTTTATTGACGATTTGTATGGTTGTGTAATTAGCGATGCAGATTTACCCGTTTTATCTTCAAAAGACACACAGACCGATAGTTCTGGAGATTCTGCAACTGTCGATGACTCAGAAAAGACTGATGAAGACAAGGCTGAGAAAAAAGAGAATGTAAAACATTGGAGTATAGACCGTATTAGAAAGGAATACAGAAGATTTAATATCGATTTAGCACCTAAAGTAAGTTTCTTATTTATACCGTATAATTCTACTTCTAAACTATTAATTCTACGGTAAACTGTTAATATTGCAGCTATTGTTCGCTCGTGGTGAATTAGTCGAACTCTTAATTTCAAGCAACATTGCACGTTATGCAGAATTCCGTGCAGTTTCCAGAGTGGCTACGTTTATGGAAGGCAAACTAATGCAGGTCCCTTGTTCGCGCGCCGATGTTTTCGCTAATAAAACTGTGAGTGTCATAGAGAAGAGAATGTTAATGCAATTATTAACATCCTGTATGGAGCAAGGCGCTGACAGTCCTGAATTTGATGGTAATTAATCATTTGTTTAAAATATGTTACTTTTAATTTGTGCTCTCTGCTTTTTTCATTCTTTGGAAAAAAAAATTGCCGAACCTTGTAATTACAGTGTGTACTTTTGTAAACTAATGGTATCCATAATTTTTCTAGAGGAACAGACTAATTATATTTAGCACCATTACAGTAAAGCTTAAAAAATTATTTAAACACTACTTTCTATATACCTCACAAACAATTGCTAATTTTAGATAATTTGAAAAATTGTTTTCACAAAATATTTTCTAGCATCGAATTGTTTATTAAAGAAATTTGTTAATCAAAACGATACATTATGCGTTGTAATACCGTACACTAAATTTTTAATTTCTAGGATTTCGTGATAAAACATTTTTGGAATACCTTAATACGAAAAATCTCACTCCTATAGTACAGCATTATGTTGTGCAAGCAATTGCAATGGCAACAAATAAAACATCTTGTAGAGATGGTGTAAATCGCACAAAACATTTCCTTAATAGTCTTGGTCGATACGGGAACACCCCATTCTTGTGGCCTATGTATGGTAGTGGAGAATTACCTCAATGTTTTTGCAGGCAAGCTATTTACAATACCTGTATCATATGTGGCTGCCTAAAGAATAGCAAAATTGTCCATTTATTATGAAAGGAGAAATATATACAATTTATTTACACAGTTCTAACTTTTTTTTTACTGGTTTGCATACATAAAATTATTTTTTACAGACTGTGTGCTGTCTTTGGCGGAGTATATTGTTTGAAGAGACAATTAGATGGTGTTGTTGTCAATGATGATAAGTGTAAAGCCATTATAACAGGCAAACAAAGATTAGCCCTGGAGCACTTAGTTGTAGGGCAAGGACACTTACCTCCTGAAATTGTTGCATTAGAGGGAGAACAACAGATTTCACGTGGAATATTCATCACAGATAGGTACTTATAAATCGATGCCATATAACGTTTGAAAATAAAGATTCCTGTCTTAATAATTATTTTAAATTTCTGTTACTTTAATAGATCAATTATGCAAGGAGAAAAGGAAAATTTAACTCTCTTATACTATCCACCTGAGGATCTATCTCAAGAGCCAGTGACATTGATTGAATTAGGACCATCGACAAATGCTTGTCCTCAAGGATTGTGTAAGAAATTTCTCTTAGATAAAGGAATGATAATTAATCAGAAATGTAATTTCTCTTCTATTATAACATACTAAAATCAAATTTTGTTTGCCTCTTTATACAGTTATGATTCACATGACATGTAAACGAACAAAAAGTGCTAAAGAGGATTTGGCATCTGTTGTAAAGAACTTCCTTAGAGCTGCGATGGTTGAGCCAAATGTTGCCCGTAATTCAACAGATTCTCATACTCAAACAGTCTCCCCAGATAAAAGACACCTTCAGGTGTGAAAAAGAACACTTTTTTACATAATCGTGAAATTTTTCTTCTCATTATAAAATAATGGCTTTGCTCATGGTTTATATTTTAATAGGAAGGCGAACAACAAGATAAAGAAGAAGCAATCGAAAATCCTAAACCACAAGTATTGTGGTCATTGTACTTGAATTTGCCTGCAAGTGATATTCAATTGAATAATTCTGCTCCAAATAATATACATTTATGCTCTGGACCAGACCTAGAACTTGACTTTGACTTTGCTGTAAATCAAGTAAGTCGTATAGAAAAATTCAAATTGAATTATAATTTATAGATTACATAATTCAATACTATTGTATAGGCCAAGAACATATTTAAATCAATGTATCCGGATGAGGATTTCTTACCACGTGCTCCGGATCCTGAAGAAATCGTTCTAGAGGGTGACGAAGCACCTGGACCAAAGTTTGAAGGCGATGTATCAGCAGATACAGAGGAAAAACAAGATGTCGAAAAGGCAGAGAAAGAAGAATAAAAAAATACTACATGATGCTCGTGTATCTTTGGTATTGTAAGGGAAAAGCGAGGCCTGAGCCCTTAGTGTCTTCTACATTCATTGTTAATAATAATTTACTTGTAAACACAGGCAAAAGATTATGGGAACTGGATTAAGCAAGAGTAGTAAGAGAAAAAGCAAACAAAAAAAAAACAAAAAAAGCTTTAAATTAAATTATAATTTCATTAGTTTTTAAGTTTACACAATTTTGAATACATCCTCACCAGTTTTATCAGTAAGTGTCTTAGAAGTCTCACTTCTTCACACTTGCTTTTGCATCAATTTATTCAGAGAATATAGAAATATTATGCTTGGCAATAGCCAGAAATAGGTTAGACGAATACAAAACTAATTGTGACATACAAATATGAAAGTCATACTAAGACGGCACAATGTGTGTTATGATATATAATATGTTGCACACATCACGTTTACATTTAGAAATAGCAGTGTTTGTATTCGGCCAACATACATCTGGTTTTACATAGAATAACAGTCTCGTATTTCATATACTATACACTTAGCTATGTATTACTCTATGGTATCACTGAATGAATTTTTACTCCTTATTTTCAGGTGACCAGTTCATACTCTGTTAAGACATGTTATTAGTGGACAATTCTGTGTGTGATTATATTAAATATTGAAGAAGGTTTCATAACATTTATAATCTTAAAAGTATCACTTAATAGGTTCAAAGCCAAGTATACCGAAGGCTGTGACAGATAGCATTTTTTAAGTAACCAGTGATTATTTTGATTATAGAACTGCTTGCATAACTAATAATATTGTTTTACTTCTAGTGTAACTATAAAGATTACTGGTCACTAAGTATTTTATGTATTTCGAAATCTTCAAAAACACTATATCAACACCCATGGTCTCATTACACTCATCTTGAAACTAAGTTTTAGAAAAAAAATTACGTCATAGTCATTCAGGTCAATGTGATAACTGTAGATGGCTTCTGTCTTAGCATTATCACACATTGCAGCCTAACTCGAACCACACACAAAACTGATTCTTAATTCATATTACTTCATCATATGCATTTATTTACACTTGCAATCTGCCGTGCTGTGCATTAAAATACATTGTAATGGAAAAAAGTGTGTCTAATTTTTTTATTTTCATATATATGCTTTTATTATGAACACTCAGATATTATTCTCTCACTTTCCATTAAAGACTGGACATCGAATGTATCTTCTAAAACATACAGATTCTTAACGACTATATGAATTTAATTTCTTATAAAATAGTTTCTATGGATATGCTATTATTGGAAGCACATAAAGGTGTAATCTGTGCTCAACATTTTCATCCTCGTTATACATTCCGACCCTTTACAGGGCTATATTTACAGGTGTCTTACAATACTAATTTTAACAGCATAAAATGTATAGCTGATAAAGTTTCTGGTAACAACATGATGCATCATATTTTACTCTTAAAAATTTGTTTCTTTACACATAATTTATAGAATAAATTTTCAAAATTGCATAAAATGCTTTTAGTAACTGCTCTTTATATACATAATCTGCGCTAAAAGTTATGCATAGCCAAATAAAATATATGCCTTCTTTAAAAAGAAATATTAGATAATCTTATTCAAAGAATTTACAAAAGTTTCACCATAAAATATCATGTATATCTTAAGTAAAAGATAAATTGTAGGTGTATTTTAAATTATTCAATCATTTTTATAGTTTTGTTTTCCTTGCGATGTGGAATATTTAATTTCCGCCATTGTAACGAGCTTACAAATTTCCATCTTAATTTCAGCTTGAACATGTGTTGGTAAGTTTATTACGGCTTGAGCCATACTTTCAAAAAATAGTTCAATACTACCTTTACTTTTGGCTTGCATCTTCGTTGTACGCAACTCTTTTTTATTGTTTACATTCACTGAATTTGTAATTGAATTTTTCTCAATATTCGTTCCTTTTGTCAAGATTGAAGCATTGCCAATACTTCCATTTAGTGGTTTTATATAACTGCCTAGTTTAGTGTTAGAATTCCCCAAAACTACAGAGTCCTTGACCTTATCTTTACACGGTAAAGGAGTAGTAACAATAAAACGGTTGGATGGACCAAATGTAGATATATTCTCCACAGATGATACACCAAACATTTTGCTTCTGCTTGTAACACTGGGTTGATATGGTTTTGGTCGAATTGGTCGATACTTTGGGCCTAATTTTAATTCTGCCGTTGTCATATAATTCCATTTTAACAGAGAGGCTTGTGACTGACTTTTAACTTCTAATAATTTTTTACTTCGTCTGCCTCTGCGTGGTTTTGGTGTTGATGGATAATATTCTTCGGAATCAGGTATAGTGTCCACTTCGAAATCTAACTCCAAATATTCCGTTGTACCTTCATCATCGTTCTGATCGCCCTGCGATTCAAACCTTGTTGAAGTTGAATCAAGTTCTTCAAAGGAATCTGCACATGTAACTGCTGTATTATCCTCCATTGCTCAGTGCTTTTAGTGTTGAATTTCTTCAAAACTATTAAATGTCAGTGTACGTGCTTGCGTCCTGTATCAGATAAAGAATATAATCGTGTGGCGCCTCATGAATAACTATTTGTATTATTTCTATGTGTTATAACTAACTGATTACACATTATTGTATCAAATGTATAGGGAAAACTAAAATTTCTAAGCTGTAGCGCAAATCCAATAGTTAATTGTAACCTATGTGATTCTATAATGCAATATGATTATTGAAAAAAATTTTATTGTATCACAGATATTGGTCAAAAACGACATATTAGCTAATTTTTGGTAGTCAACAGTTATGATCTACAAAAATATTATTGAGAAAACGAAAATGCTTAAACCATAAATAGCGTAAACTATTTTAACTGTTCAATCCTAAATAATACATACCTAAGTTTTGATGTATTCATGGCATTTCTAAAAATCCATGTCTTGTGAGGTTTTACATATTTGCACACGTGCTAAGAATGTACCTACTAACTTTAAGTAAATGGAGTAAATGTTCTTATGGATTTTCGATCTTTCGTTTCACTTTCGAAAACAGTGTTCTAAAAATAAAATTTACACTGGAAACCATAAATGTCAATTCGATTACAATAAGTGCGGTGTTACTACAATAATATTACACCCAGTTTCAAATAACAATCAATTATAGTGAAGATACAACAGTTGACGTTAAATATCTTGTTACAGAGTTAATACTTTTATAGTTTGTGGCAAGGAGCGGTACCAGTTTCAGCCATATTTAATTTCACTTTTAAAAAGCAAGGGAAGAAAGTATAAATCAGTGTAATCTACAAATGTTACGCATACAAGAGAAACACCACTGACACGATCACAAGTAAACACGACCGTTCAGAGTGCTGTAAAGGAACATGCTACATTGTAACAAGACGGAATTCAATTTATAACCAACAAATTCGAATAAATTTACAAGCTATATAAAAGGTTTTCGTGCCGAAGCAAGTAACATGATGTATGAGACATTGCAAAAATATGGGGGTAGAAAATCATAAACGTGATTACATATTCAATTCTATTTATTTCAATTTACTACTCTATACAATGTTGGCCTCGCGTAGAGGGCTTGCCGTTAAAAATCTTTCAAATCCAAATCTAGTCAAATCTATCGTCATATATTTTCCTTCCAAAATCATTTCTGCCATTCCACGACCTACCGCAGCTGCATGTTGTATGCCATGTCCACTAAAACCAGTAGCTATACATATATTACAGTAGTGGGGATGAAAACCTATGACTCCATTTTGGTCCAATGTATTATATTCATAATACCCTGCCCATGAGGATTGCACCTGAAAAGAATTAGTTATCAATACATTAAAATTGAAACCCTTTGCAATAAATCGTTCCTATGATTCTATAGTTTATAAATGCTAATAAAAGATGATTTACCTTTATATCTTCAAAAGCCTTAACGCGATGCGCAATTGCAGGCCAAATTTTATTTTCAAAGAACTCATGATCTACGTTTAAATTCTCTACAGATGGTTCTTCATCTTCGCTGGGTGATTGCCCACAAATATAGTGGCCCCCTAAACCATCTCTTCTACAAAGAATAATTTATAAATTTTAACGATATCGCATAGATTAGTTACGTGTATTAAGTACCTGAAATATGCGCCACTGGTATCTATTGTTAAAGGAGTATTTAAACCAGGTCCATTGTTACAGTGAAAACAATATACATATCGTTTTCTGAAAAAACAAATTACAGATTATCTATGCAGCACTGCAAATTATTGTGTACTACTTCTACATTAATTTATATACATGTAAACGTTTAAATAATTAAATATAACTTTAAAATTGGTCTTTATGTAATTAGTCTGACCTAGGTTCAACAGGTAGAGGCACCGATAATAGACCAGGACCACGTCCTATCCATGCCAATTCTGCAACTTTTGCACTTTGAGCACCTGCCGCAATAACTATTACTGCACAATCTATACTTTTGACTTCACCATCAGGAGTTCGTATCTGTTAAATACAAAATTAACTTGTGAATGGATTTCTAATCATATTCGATGGTAATGCACATATCGCTTGATCATAATGATAAAACAAAATTCTTATATCTTCCTGTCTAATGCTAAAAGTTAATCTTCATTTCTTACCACTACACTTTTCATACGTTGACTGTGTTTAGCTAATCCTACTGGTTCAGGATCGTCTATCTCCTGTAAAATGAAGTCAACAGCTTCTGCATGTAGGTACTCCACCCCCAAACTAAGCGCTTTTCTTTTAAATGCGCATAATAACGCCCAGGGGTCAAACCAGCCCTCCTTTTCAAGCCCAAGACATCCTACTTCAATACCATCTGTATTTAGCCAAGGAAACATGTTCTTTAACTCGGTTGATGTTAAAATTTTATTTTTGGCACCAAGCGAGTTTTGTAATCTCGAGTTCTGTAACAGTGTTTCTGCACACTGCTCGCTTGCTAACGTTAAGTATCCATGTGGACAAAAATTGACGTCAATAGGTTCGTGACCGTCAACACCTAAAATCTCATTAATATTTCTCATGAACTCTGCTCCATATAAAGACATTTCAATATTTTCGGGAAGGGAAAACTGTTGTCGAAGACCTCCAACTGATAATGCAGTCGACGACTTGCAGTACTGAAATTAACATACAATTACTCTTTTTAACTTGCATACTATAAATTGTACATCGAACTTTGACATTACTTCAATCTTTCTTGTGTTTAAAGAGGTATGTGTTTAAACTCTTACCGAGGGATCTTTTTCGATAACAACAACTCTAAAGTCTTTATAGACTCGACGTTTTAGCCAATACGCAATCGAACTTCCAATTCCTCCACCACCAATTACAAGTATGTCGCAGTGACCAGGAATTTCTGGTGTATCGAATACTTTTTTTCTTCTTCCACGCAATACTTCCCATGTATTCTTCATAACTGTTACTTCACTCTTTAATCGTCTAATGATTAAGTCTCTCTCTGTTTCTGTGGGAGGCAATATCCGTTTTGATCTATTTTTATCATCATCAGGGTCCTGTTGAAAGAATATTCTAGTTAATATTATAGCAATCAAATTTTATTGGCCAATTGTTTTATTATTTAATTAAACTATAGAAATAGTAATCGGATTTGTAATATTTAATAAGTTACACTTTCAAAATATTTACTTTTGTAATATAATGCTAATTTTACTTTATGTGATAGGTACCTTAGTTGAATATGAAGCTTTTGATTGCCGAATTATACGATTCCTTGAAACACATGTCCTTACTGTACATTGCCACACTTTCAGAAACATCTTAATTAACCATAAAATAATAATAGAAATTATCTTGTTATTATGGCGCACATAAATAATTTCGTAAATACAAATTTATAGAAAATTTACTGAATGTACAGAAAATTGACAGAATGTACAGGAAATGTGCGCTGTTATATGCCAAGACGTTATCTTGACATTATAGATACTGTGTGCTCAGAAGCTGAAAAAAATCCACTTTTAAATACTCGAGATAGGATGCGAGTCGCTGACATGCAATTCTGAATGATATATAATCCACAATGACGTGCAACATGTGATGTCTACTTATTAGCTTGAAATGGTTTACTATCTTGAAAGCGAACAACTTAATACTTATACAATTTAACTGTATATTCTCAACCCTACAATGGACTTCCTTATTTTAAATAAATACATTATCCATATTATTCATTTTAAAAACAGTTTTATTAAGCTGTCATAATTGTTATTTATCTTCTAGTTGTAAATTTGAAATATAATGGTATGGTCTATTTCTAAACTTTTCAAAAATTGTTGCTCAAATCATAAAAATATAACAGCATTAGCAGCAGATTCCAATAATATAAAACAATTGTTAATCTTAGATACAATAAATGTTTAATCTAGTAAGATAACACATGTTTTACATTTCTGTCACCCGTATATAATTCACGCACTGAAGTAATACGAAAACACATTTTCTATGGTTAGTGTCATCGCCAAAAAATTTCGCATTCATCATAAAAGTGTTACTTATATAGAAGCAGCGTAATCAATTTGTCAATATCTACTTAACGGTAGAATAGACATCAAATTATGCATCTTTGCCGTAATTGGATATTAATCTTTTGTCGTGGATAATGAACTTCAGAGAGTAATAAAAAATATGATCAGGTTAAGTTTGTTTTGATTGTAGCACCACAGGATTTAATATTATTGTTGCAATCGGTAAACGTGCACGTAGATGGTACGAGACGTGTATTCATCACATTTTTTATTATACTGCACAATAATGCTTTGCATACCAGAATAAATTACGTAGCTTTGTATGACTCTAATACTTGAATTGTCAATCAAAATTTTGAAACGAGGTTAACTGTACAAAAAGAATGTTAATCCTATATTGTTAGATTTCGATTCTTATTTACCAGCGAGTGATTTAAATGTTTAAGTTTAATAAGACGATACAAAATACTGGTAAGAATAAAATATCGACGATCCCTGTTGCTATAAATATTTGTACTTGTATTGCATCCTTATTGAAGTAAAAACATAATGACTAGTTTTTTCTTATAGAAATATACGGTAACGAACATTTCTTTATATACAATTAAATAACACTCAAATTCTTGACTACATTACAGAACTTTATTTTGTAACATAATTGCTAAAAATATTTTATTTTGTTAACAAGCTACAATGCATATCAAATATTATATATCAAATTTCAAAAAAATATATTCTATGTAAATTTCTAGGTGTATACAAAAATAACATTTCTTACCTGCATATTAGTTTTTCACTGGATGAATTAACAGGATTGTATTAATGTTCCTGCTAGCAAAATTCATAAATAGTCATTAATGAAAATAGCTTTAGACAATACTTGACGGGCAATAACATTTAAAAAAATAATGCAGTTAATAGAGATTAAATATAGACGTTCTAATGCTTAATATTAAAATGCACTAAAAGGAACGTACTTAACTGGTACTTAAAATGCAAATATGTGTGTATTTTATGAATATACTCTTATATCACAAAAATAATCATATTATTATTCATGACTCACTTGAAGTCACATATTTACAGTCTTTTTCTCAAAGTTATAATTGTTCTTTAAAACTATAGTACGACTTCTGCAACTTTTTTTTCAAAATATACTCCATTCGAATAGTTTCATGATAGTTAAAATAACAACACTTATGACACAAAAAAAGCTGCCCAATAAATAGCATGTTATGCCAAAACTTACTGAAACAAATCACAAGGAGACCGGTCGTAAAACAGTTATACGGCTACACTTGACGTACAATGAAATGAAAATCATTTTCTTAGTAATGCATTTCTTATCGCATGAAGAATATCCTTGAACCAATAAAAGACCGTCAGCCTTTATTGTTTTGATTGTCTATCATATTACAGGGTATTAATACCAATTTTGGAATCATTCCGGGTGGTGCTACAAATTGTTGAGTACTTTGTAATGCCGTCTGTTCCGAATAACGCACTTCTGCTTCTGTAACTATTTTACATATGTTCATTTTAATATCAGCTTGTGCTTTAGCGGGTAGACGTTTTACAGTTTGTGCCATACTATCAAAAAACAATTCTATACTATTTTTTCCTTCCTTTGCTAAATACATTTGCTCAAACGAACTGTCATTTTCTTTTACATTTGACAGTGTTTTTAACGAAGTGGTAGGTGTCATTGCCGATGGGCTTGTTATAAAAATGGAATCACTAACAGCATTATTTTCAACTGAGCTCACATTATTATTGTTCAATGATGGATTTCTTAACATACTAAATCTACCGGGTATATCTACTGGGGATGACGGTTCCACTTTTAGTCTTTTAGGCCTTATTTTTCTATATTTTGATTGTATTCGTTGTGCATAACTGTCAATGTCTTCTTGAATAGTCAGTTCACTTTCAATTCCTATCTCATTTGAAGGTAACTGCTGAGTATCCAAAGTTTCCATTGTCTCACAATCACCCAATATAGGATCTGCAGTTGTTTCTTCGAGCACTTCTAAATATTCACTGTAATCTTCGTCATTCCGATCTTCCAATTGCTCTAAAAGTCCTTCCGAACTTATTCCCCCTGCATTTATATCTTGTATATATTCATCTGTTAATTCTATACATTGAGGTTGATAGTCAGATTCATACCTAACATAATGTTCTTAATTGAAAATACAGTCTTTTTTCAATTGCATTTGTTGCATTATTAGAATGGAAAATTACTTACGGAAATTTCAAGAAGCTCAAGTGATCTTCGAAAATCCATTTTTTTCTTCTTATGCCTTTCTCAGTTTTATTTTTGTACTTCAAAATACGACAGTATGTATCCCTAAGGTTCTTCCATCTCAATCTTACCCATGTAGCTGTACAATGAATATTTGTCATGAATACTCTAAGTGATAATTGAGTAAAATAAAAATTCTTGTATAATAAATTAATCATTCTCACAATCGAGGCCTAATTCATCGGATATGCGCTTCCAAACTTTCTGTCTAAACTCTTGGAGTTTAATTGAAGAACCTCTCACTTCTGTAATATAAAGAACAGGATGCTGCTTAATAGCCTCTATAATCTTCAGTGAAATTTTGTGAGAATCCGGAGGCATAGTTGGCATCATATTTAATGAATTTTATAGATTCCACTAGATTTATACTCACAGCAATTTATACCTGTAGGCAGAACAAAATTATTTTATTAAAAGATGAAGAAAAACATGATTTTCAGGACGGTATATCTTGTGGACGGTGTTGTGGATCTGCTCAATTGAATTTAACTTCCCTCTTAAAACTGTCCGTTGACGGTGTAATATTTAGTGAAAATCGAGTAATACATTTCACGTTGTGCTTCGTTTCAATTGCACGTGCTCGATAAATGTATTGTGCGCAGACATAACGTCGCTTCGTAAGAATCGATCGTGAATACTTTGTGTAGTACCTTAAACCTGCGAAAATCGCTCGGTCGCCAGAAGTAAAGGGTCCATTAATGAAACGACAGAATACATATGATCGACATTAAAGCGACGCCATCGGGCAGTTTCATCGGTGCTTCCGTCGCAATCTCTTAACGGAAGTAGAAATCTATCGCCAGGCAATTTTAAAAATCCTCGTCTTTCCAGTTCATGGAATCTACAAGAGAATCTTCCGAAAAGGGGATTTTATCTTGTTTTAAATAAGTGTGTCGTTCAGTAAGACTGTTCTACGCCTTAAAATATACGATAATAAGAGTGAGGAGGCTTGACACTTAAATAAGGTACACAAATACAGGAGGTATTTACGCGAATACATTTTGTGCAAATTTAAATGATATGAAAATGATATAAGAGTTAGTTGTATATATTGTATAAATGATTGGAGCTACAAATAATTGCGAATAAAAATAATTACACTAAAGAGCGGACTATATATATACTTCAACGAAAAGCCAACAGAAATATGTGATTCGTTTATTATTTATCGTGGCAGACTTTTTATACATTAAAGTACAACTATAAAATAAACAAGCACCTCTATCGCATGGTGCATAAAGCCCCGTGAAATGCAGTGTAATGTAAAAGAATTTGTTTAGTATACTTACTGGCAAGATCAATTTCTTTATAAAAAAATTCAGTAAAGCCGAAATCAATCTAATACAATCTAATAACCCAGCTTCGCATTTAGCGATAAGGCTTTATTTGAATGTAGCGTCATTTATTCAAACGGGAACTAAAAGTCTGCTGTCTAAGTCGTCAGAGGGCGCAAAAATCCGTCACGATAAGATACACTTTGATCTGTAGAAATTTACCTTGTGTTTGACTCGTTTTAAGGCCACAAAACTGCATGCTCCGTTTTTTGACTCAAATCAACTTACATCACGTAATACGTGCTGATAGAAAACGTTTGCAAAATCACTCGAACCATTTCCACATGACCAATGGCTCAATTGCCAGCAGCATACGTGAATCATTCACGAAAAATCTGTGCACTGTATAAAAAAGCTTTGCGCTTTTTGGCAGATTATAAATTTGATCCAGTGGAATTCAGGTAACTTTCTACTATATGTAATATTCTTTACCTTAAGGACATTATTAGCTTTATTATAACAGCATTATTCTTTGTTTAACAAAGATTATTACTTATAGATACGAAGCTGTGTTAATGCGAGAGAAATTTGATAAAAATAAAGATATTAAGGACCTACGTGTAGCAAAAAAATTAATGCAGGATGCAGAAAAAGAGTTACTAATGAACAGTCATCAACAACCTCTTAAGTTTCCAGAGTCACCTGGAGGAGTTGCTTATAAGAGACAAGTTATCATACCAGATATCATAGTAGATTATTGGGATCCCATGGAAAAAGCACTGTATCCAAAGTATTTTGCACGTCGTGAAGAACTTAAGAAGGACTACGAGGAATGGTATTACAAAACATACCCGGCTGTTAAGCGAGATTTACCCAAGTAACAGTAAAGAAATGCGTTTATACGAGATAGACATTATCTATAAAACTGTGCTATTAAAATATGGTATGTAAAAATTTTAAAAATTATAGACAAAGATAATAAATAACTATGATATATTTATACCGTTTGACTATTATTGTAACACGCTTGGAGAAAGATTTCAGAGTACGTAATAAAAACTATATAAGAGGATGTTTTACACGATCTTACTATCTACTATAAATTCTAATTAGAAGAAAAGATAATAGTAATGGTAGAGCACTGCTTCAAAGATTAAGTTTTAACAGGAGAAACTATTCGCCAATATGTGGCTATAGGTATGTTACATAAAAAATTCCATCTGCAATATGATATGCATCTATTGCGTAAAAAAAAGTGCATGGGACAATATAATGTTTCATTTGGATTTGCAAGACAAGCCTGCCAATAGTGCCAGGACACTAAAATGACTGCAAAGATGGATTGTAAATAGGATTGGTGGTACCAGATCTAGCTGCTGATGGGATCATAACAATGCCTTGTTGAATCATTCGAATTATAACGCACTAAGTACAGAAAAAATTACTTTCCATGCTTCAATCGAGTTGGGTGATTATAACGTCCCATTTCATCGTTTGGCACATTATGCAATCGACGAATGTTATTTCACCAGAGTTCTACCCATAGGAAGCTGCAGGCATTATTCATCATTTTTTTTGTCACCGGTAACTTATAAATGGCAAAATAAAAATATGTAAGTTTAGATTATCATAATATAAATGTATAAATACACGCATAGCTGTATACAGGGTGTTTGACATAAGATGTATAACCCGAAAATTGGAGATAGATGGGGTAAAACCGAGAAGAAAAGTCATGTACCATAATGCAAAATTCGCAATAGTTATCGAGATATTAATAAAAACGCGTGAGCCAATGAGCGGAGCCGGTGAACGGTGATGGACAAGAGGCGCGCGGCGACGGGCAAGAGCGATAGTCAAAAGGCGCGCTTGCCCCTCGCCGCGCGCCTCTTGTCCATCACCGTTCACCGGCTCCGCTCATTGGCTCACGCGTTTTTATTAATATCTCGATAACTATTGCGAATTTTGCATTATGGTACATGACTTTTCTTCTCGGTTTTACCCCATCTATCTCCAACTTTCGGGTTATACATATTATGTCAAACACCCTGTATATATGTGCATTCATATATATTCGATGAGAAAATCATAAATTAACTATTGTATTTTTTACATATAACAGAAGGCAGAGTTCAGTACATTTAAATTTTAACTATCCTAAGGGATTTTAAAAATCCTAAAGGAGATTTTTTCCTTAGGACAAATATAGAGTATCATCAAAGTCTTTTTCTACTTTCCCATTAAACTCACGTATAAAGTTTTTTTCAGTGGAACCAAATTTTTAGAATTTAGTGTATCAGTTCATATTTTACCTCTTCTGCATCATTTGCCAAAGAACCACCAGGAGACGTCCCAGTAACGGCAATGGACAAAAAAAGTGAAACCAAGTGTCACATCTAACAATAAGTCCATTTTTCTTCCACGTGCCCTCATATTAGGGTTTGTTTTTTATTCCTGCATTGAGACTGAACTCACTTGAAAAGTACAGAATACATGTTTATATTATGTGCACATACATACAAGTACATTCTGCACTTTTCTGGGGAATTACGGAATAAAAAACAACGCTATTTTATATTACCTCGTAAAATAGGCTTTGTTGAAAATTTAATTTGTTGTCGCTAAACCTCAATACATTAGTACATCTTTCAAAATAGTTATCCGTTTTCTTTGAACGCGCTAAACTGCGCTAATTGTAAACATACAAAAACCACATTGGCGTGCTAAGCGACATCTATCCTTAGCAATTTACCCAATTTACCTGTGCTTTGCATCGAATGGCTGCAACATGCCTTCCTGTTCGCGCCGGAATTAGGATTAGCAAATCAGAATCGTCAGCATTGGTAGCGTTGGTTAGCGTTCATCAAACTGTGACGTGATCTTTTTTCGTACAACTGTGACTAAACGCAGCAAAGTAAGCAAGTAACAATGAAAAACAATTGTCTACAATAAATATATTACTATTATCTATGTTTCACGGATGTTTTACATTAATTTTCTATTCAAAAATTTCCACGTGTTATCTTTAACCTTACAATAGAGCTTGCTTCTACCGGTTTTTGTAAACGTAGGGTACTGTCCTGACGAGTGACAACTGGATGTGTACCATTTGAATCACTTGCTCACCCATTATTGTGTATGAAAAAAGTAAATCTACATAATTTTTATTTATTGCACAAATAGACTTGGAAAATATGGCTAAACCTCAGTCAGGAGAGAAAAATAGAAATGCGGCTGTTAAACAGAAAGCTTCAGGTATAAAGAATGGATCCGTTGGAAAGAATAAAAATCCTAAGTTCAAGAAAACACCAACGAAAAAAGTAGATTTGATTAATACTTCAAAATCACCACCTAATACAAAAAAGCAAGCACAAAAGAATGGTATAAAAGGAAATAATCAAGGTGAAGCAAAAGTTAAAATTCAAGGAAAGAAGTTAGCATCAAAGCAAAGTCCAACAAAGGATAAGGATGAAACATTAGATGATACTGAATCTGACGACAATGTCCCAGATATTTTTGGTGAAAGCTTAGCAAATGATTCAGACGATGACGACAATGATTTTGATGTGGAAGAAGAAGACGATGATGATGATGATGGAGAGGATGAGGATGATGAGAACGAGGTTGATGACGATGAGAATGAGATCGATGATGATGAGGATGACGACGACGACGACGACGATGATGATGATGATGACGATGACGAAGACAAGGGTGAGGATAATGAAGACAATGAGGATGATGTTGCAGACGAAAATTTGGAATGTAAAGGAGTAAAGATGTTTAAAGGAATAAAATCAATAAAACAGAAACAGGGCAAAGGTTCGACCGAACAGAGTAGCAATAAATCCAATCTTTCTGCTTTAAGTACAGATATCTCGTTATCAACAAACGAAGATGATGATGATGATGATGACAGCGACGAAGATGATGATAACGAAAATGAAAGTACGGAAGACGAAGAAACAGAGGGAGATGAATCAGGTGTAGGTTTAAATGTATTGTTAGGGAAGAGTATTGTAGATGATGAGGAAGATGAAGATTTCAATGGTAGCGATGAAGATGACGAGGATGATGACATTAGTGACGATTCTGCTGAGGAAGAAGATAGTAGTAATGTTAGCAAAGTGAAGCAAGATGGTAACTCGAAGGATGAACGTACCAATGAAATTAAAAGGACTATATTTGTTGGCAATTTGCCATCGAAGGGATCTAAGGAGGAAGATGTAAAAAAATTCTTTTCTGAGTTCGGTAATATTCAAAGCATACGTATTAAGGGAGTTATACCAGAAAATCCCTATATGGCACGGAAAATTGCGGCTATGAAACACAAGATACAGCCACATCAAATAGTTTATAATGCATACATCGTGTATGAAACGGAAGAGTCGGCTAAACAGGCGTTATGCAAAAATGGGGAAAAGTATAAAGGAAATTATATACGAGTAGATATGAGTCATTCACAACACATATTCGACCATAAAAAGGCAGTATTTGTGGGAAATTTACATTACGGTATGTACTTAAAGCATTAATTATTTTGTTATCAGAACCTATTTTAATGATGAACTTGTTTTTCAGCAATTGACGTCAATTCTATATGGGATTGTTTTGACAAGTGTGGTGAAATAGATAATGTACATTTAATTAGAGATCGTGAGACGGGTTTGACTAAAGGATTTGGATATGTAAACTTCAAGAATGAGGACGCAGTTGCTCTAGCTTTAGAATTAGATGGTACACAACTTCTAGATCGTGAAATGCGAGTTAAACCCTATACTGCTAAACCCGTTCACACTGGGCAGAAGAGACCTCATTCGGCGGAAGGTCATAAATTTTCGCCCGAGAAGAAAAAACGAATTACACAAAAAACATCCCCTGGTGTAAGAACCTCGTATTCCTTATGTATAATGTTTGTATGGTCAGATATTAATAAGATAAATCTTTATTCTTCTGTAGGATCACAAGAAAAATGCTTTCAAAGGAAAACAAAATGCAGGAGAGAAGTCACAATTTAAAGGCAGTAACCGTAGTCCTGGAAAGAGTAATTTTTCGTTCCAAGGACAAAAAGCTGATTTAAAGACTAAGAAAAAAGGAAACACAAAGTTGCCACAAAAACAAAAAATAATGGCTGCAAAACTTTTAGGAAAATCTAAAAAACCGTCTCCATAAAGTCAATCCATTTTCTTATATTGAACTCCAAAAGCTATATTATAATACACATTTTAAACTTAACAATTTATTATCCATTGTTTGATGGTTTTTGATGATCAGTTCGTTTACATCTCTATTCATTATATTCATTAATATGTCATATCACACATATTTTCTTACACTCATACATAATGGATATCCTACGACACTGTGTAACAACTGTGTACGTACTTGACAGCTTGTACATACCTTATAGGAATAACTTTTGCTAATGCATTTATCGAATGTATATGTAAAAATAAACGGACAAGTTTTTAAGTTTGTAAATTACCTTTCTTACACAATAACTGTTTTTACATTTTCGTAAAAGCATACATTTTGTATTGTCTACGTTGATACTTTTGCTTGTATCTGAAGCGGAAAACAATGTTTATTCTGTAATGCACATTTATTGCAAAATCGTTTTTCATAAAAAATGCTACACCCTAAACACACTGATCTTTGGCAAATGTTGCAATCTCCACCTAACACTAGTACTTCTCCTTTATGCGCTAAGCTAAAAGGATCTTTCATAATGTAACACGCTTCTAAATATTTCAAATGTCTTGCAAAAGGAGGTTTGATACCTTTGTAATCAAAATGCTCACACATGAAACACAAAGCGCATACAAATGTTCCACCCATATCGTTGACATCTCGCACCATTGCTGACATGGATGAACCCTGGTTTTCACGATTATTGCAGCTTGTTGTAGCTACTTCCATATTGTCATCTATCCTAAAAAGTAATAAGGATAGAAAATAAGTATACATTATTTATGAACGTATACAAGTTTATTCGTCTACCTATACTACAGTTTTTGGCATGGCAACAATTTGAATGTTACAAAAAAATTGTTAAATAAGCATCGGTGCTCTTCTTATTTCCTCTCACTGGCAGAAATAGTTTGCTTTTGCAATTCTTGTGGCCACCACGTAGGTTTTATTAATTTGATCGTTGTGCCTAATATGTGTAGCTTCTTAGCATTAAGGGCCTCTGTAATACGCATCAATCCTAAACCATACTTCTGCTTATAACCCCTGATTTTTCCTACTACTTTATCAGACTCGTCTGTAATTTTCTCATCGTATGCCAAATCGTTTTCAGATTCATTGTTAAATACAAAGGGCATTAAACGTTTTCTGACTACACCAGTATGATGGGTACGAGCTGTAAGCTCCTGTCCAATATAACAACCTTTATGGAAGCTAATGCCATGAAGATAATCACAATTAACTTCCAAGGGAAGTGCTTTCCCTGGTGGAAGATCATCTGCACCTTCCCCTATACCAAGCTGATACTGAAGCAATTTGTAATTTTTATTTGCATCTGGTGAAAGTACATCGGTATCTAAATGTTTTATTATATCCTTCCTCTCTACATTTGACTCGGTCAAAATTCTAAAACCTAGCTCAGGCAGTCTTGGGTCCTCGTATATCATAACATTGTCGATTACTTTACTAGCCTTATGATTTAGACTACCGCATGGAAATATTAATCCATTGAGTTTACGTTTATCTATAGCAGCTTGTATATTTGTCTGGGTATAGTGTGTACAATCGAACATAGACCAAACTTGCATTTTGTCTTGTAAAAGATCTATATCTATTTTCTTTCGTACCCTGTACATTTTCAGGTGCTTTTGCAAGGATTCAGCTATTTTTGAATCACCCTCAATGTAATATACATCACTTTCATGACTCTTGTATATAATGCAATCGTACATTACTCTGCCCTTGATATTTAGAAATAATGTATAAATGTTTGCCGAGCCTTCCTGTAGATGTTTCATATCATTTGTAATTAAACCTTGTAAAAAATCAGGTGTTTCTTTCCCTCTTACACGAATTATGCTTTTTTGACTTAAAAATTCTAAAATTTTAGATTCTACTTGGGTACAAACACTTTTGAACGGATATATCTCTGCATTCTTTAAGTTATTCAGATGACGAGATGACAAACTGTGTTTACGAAAACGAATGAATATTGACGCAAACATCGTACAAGGAATAAACGAAATTTGCACTTACAATTCGTGTCGTTGTACAGAACAAATTTCTGTAATTAAACAATCGAGCTATATAAAACAAATTTGTTAGTATAGCGAGGTTCTGGATTCTTCAAATAGATTAACATTTGTCAATAATAGGACCGTTTAACCTAACCACGTAGTTCTTGCAACTATTTTACTTGGCATTCTTCTGTTAAAACAATTGCACTTCAAAGGTCCATTACAGCACATTTACGTAGATCTCATCGGGTGATTACCAGAATACGTTGTACTGTATATAATTGGTTACATTTTCTTAATGTAAGTCAATGTAAATACTGCAGATTTCACACGTCAGTAAGTACTGTCAGTAGTTATTGGCAATTATATAATGACACAGTCGTCACAGCAAACGAGATGTGACATGTAACATAGACAAGACTGTAAAATTTATATTCTTCTACGTGTAAACATATAACATGTCGATCAATTTTGATGCCCTATCATTGTGGCTTTATCGCGTACTTTTCATGAACAATATTATCGATATGGTATAGAATTTAACAGTAGGACTACTAACGGCAGAATAGAGAACTACATTTGTACCACATTCCGATGTCTTATCAGGTAGATGGTAGACTGTAATCGACTACATATTTAAAAAATTGTGAATTTTTGTCAATCATGTGCATATACAGATTACTTTCAAAAATTGCTTCTAAAAAATTGTACAAAAACTCACCCACTCATTATTTCTTACAGAATTATCTTCTAATTCTAGTGATCTTGTAAAAATGAATGAGAGATTATCCAAGACGCTTTTGTAAATGGATATTACAAAGTAGAAATGGATCCGTTACCCTTTGCCTATTCTTTTACATACAAATTTATTACGCGTTACTTGCGGCGTCAATACACGGATTTAAAAATAGTTATTTTTAACACAGATCAAATTTCAACTAAATTCTTCTCTTCACGTTATGAAACGCGCTTGAGAATCTACCAACAGTTTTCAAAAAATCCACACTTTATTACAACAAAACTGTATCGACTGAATAATGTCAAATACGTCGAATAATGTTCGCGTTTATTTTCGATAATTCAAAGTCCGTTTCTACCTCTGATCTAAACTGATATTAACTCATTGGAGAGAAAAGCAAGCGGCTAATCTGAAAACCATTCGCAGTAGACGGTTGAGTTTGCCGCGTCTAAGAGGAACTCTCGAGTACGCGAGATGGCGCCAATAATACACGAGGAAGGGAGAACAAGAGAAAAGAAAGTGAATGGAGCGCGAAGCCTAGCTACGCGACAAATCACTTGAACGAGATACGAAAGTTAGCTGATGGGATACTCGAGGATGGAAAGAGAAGACAAGAGACTTGGAGAGTTCATTCGAGCTGTGTTACGCCGTAAGTTGGCGCGAGCGAGGTAGCTAAAGGAAGGACGAGCTTGGTTGATCGTCGAAAAGTAGTGGGGGAACAATGTGCGCGCGCATTCCGAGCGCGCGTTGCTTGTAAGTGGTTCTATTCTCGGTAAGAGGAGGACGGCGCGGTGGCTTAACCGTGCAACCAGTTTGCCAGTCGACATCAGTCGCGACATTGGTGTCCGGGCGGTTGGAGCGACGGGATTCGCATTAAAAACAGTGGCGAAAAACCGTTCGACCGAGCGAATGCGATCGCGCGCACTATACCGAACCGTTCGACGGGACTTTAGGAACTGTTAAAAGAAGCAGAACTGTCGGAGAAGCTTGATCTTATCGTGCGTCGAACGCGTGTCAACGGTTAGAAGGAGAGTGGAAAAGAAAGCAGTGACTCCACGGTATCGGTACGCGGGTATTAAGAAGGACATAATACCTTCTCCAAGAACCATGATTTCCGTGCCCTGAGACCAGACGTTTTCTCGTAGCGAAGAGGAGTCGGTGTACTGGGAGTAGTCGAAGCACGTGACCAACCTACCGCATTTATCCTCCGATTGGAAGACATTCGTGAATAAAATCGGCAGGCAAGATGTATTCGGACGGGCACGAGGTGGACGGCAGTTGGGTCTTGCGGGTCTTCGTGACCGATTTGCAAGTGGAGAGGAGCTTGAGGGTCAAGGGGGAACTGCACATCGGAGGTGTGATGCTCCGTCTCGTCGAGGACCTCGGTAAGTCCCCTTAACCTTTTTCGGAGTATCCTTCCTCCGATCTGCGCCACGAAAATCCTCTCACCGTTTACCAATCGAAGACGTAGCTTCCTTCCACTCTCGAGAACGTTCGAGAAAATCGAGGCGCGGAATTTGATTGGAAAATATTCGTCAAAAGTGTCTTGCGATTTTTTACCAAAATATTAAAGTATCCGTGAATGCTCGATTAAGAAGTCAACAGTAGCTTGGAATTGAGCTTCTAACCAATACTGTTCGACGGTCTTCATAAAAAACAACAAAAAGGAACAGTTAATCTGCAACGAGAAAAAGATCGTCGATCGTCGTCCACTGATTTCGAATTTGAAGAAATGTTTTTTTCCGTGAAATGCTCCGTGGTCGGTGGAAACGCGTTTGCCGGCGTATTGGATTAGGTGGAGGACGGGTGCCGGTCGGTCGCAACGGAGTGAATCGTGTGAGGGACGGTGCAGCAACAAGTTGCGGCACTATCGGCTAGTCGGTGTACGCGACTGCCGCCACCACCACCGCCAGACGTCTCTCCCGCCCGCTCTCGAGTCAGCCACGAACGAAGCGCGCACAGGAGTGGAAAAACTGGACGGCGGACTAGTTTCGCCATGACGACCAGCGCGCGGACGAGACCAGAGTCGACTCCTTTATGCCAAAGGAGCTCTTTCTTTCTCTTTTCTCTCTTGCTTTCTTCGCTCTTGCTCGATCTTTCGCTTCCTCTTTTGCCTCTCCTTCGTCCTTCTTCTTCCTTCCGCGTGGAAAGAAAGAGACGGTGGACAAGGCGTATCGAGGTGAGATGCACGAGACGGATCGGACAAACCGTGCAACACCCCTGCCAGAAAGATCAAACAAAAATTTAGAATTATTTTTCGTTTGAAGGGAAATTAATGGGGGAGTTTGTTTGCGAATGATTATAGTAGCTTAGATGATTTTATCCGGGATTGTTTGCTGGATTTGAAAGTGGATTAGAAGAAGTTTTATCGCGTCAGAATTTTGAAATGTGATCGAAGAAAAAATGAGTATTTGTTGTATACATAATGATACGGTTCATCATTCGTGAGTTTGGTGGAAAAAATTACACGGTGAGTCTGGTGGGGTCTAGCAAGCCCTTACATGAAATTGCAAATAAATACTCCTATGTATTATTTAAAGATTAATTATTGAAATCGAAATTGTTTAGAGTTATTTGAAAATGTGTCGGGGCCTTAGAGACCTCACCAGGCTCATGAGAGGCTTAAAAATGTTTGGTGCTTCACGTAAAAAATGTCTCTCTTAGACTCTATCAAATTTGTTCTTCGCAACAGGGTCAAATATCGAATAGGATTAAAATTAAAAAAAGGACGTGATGAATTTTCCTTTAATCGGTATTTATCCAGTAAAAATGCTTTGGAGAATATTCGAATTTAGTAGGCGAGAGGGTGAAAATTTCTAAGCCACTCTTATTCATGATAGCAATAAAATAGTTTTTCCTTTAATTGGAATTTATCCAGTAAAAATGCTTTGGAGAATATTCGAATTTAGCAGGCGAGAAAAGATGAAAATTTCTAAGCCACTATTATTCATCATACAATAAAGCAGTTTTATTCTACCGCGGAGCGCGCATTTGGAAATGTGTAAAGCGAGGAACAGGAGGTGAATGAGAGGAGCACGAAGTAAATACACAACAGTAGCGTAATGCTCCTAAATTAGCGAGCTTCTTCCGCGTTTGCGCACCAAGCCTTCGTCATATTATTTACAAGCGCGCCCACGTTCTCGTACGGTAATCTTTTGAGATCGGTTCGCGGGCGATTTCGAGGGATGCGTTCGCTTTTGGACTTTGACGATCGGCTTGTTTGTAGGAGGTCGGGACACGTAAACTTCACAGGTACGCTCCTTCCTTCGCGCCACAGCCTTCCATTACTTTCACGGTGTATTTTTAGCGGTCTCTCTTACGAGAGCTTAACTCGGCCCCGCTCTATCTCCTACGCCATTTGCAACGAGGAGAAACTAAGAGTGAAGGAGAGAAGAGAGAGAGAACGAGAAAGAGAAACTGACTCAGGGTTATTTTGGCTTGGCCCTTGCCTTATCCGAATTTTTTCCAGACCGTCGAACGCGTATCGTTCCTGGCGCGCATCCTATCGTAAACTCTTCCCGCATTAAAGAGGCGATTGACCTCCGAGTGCATTCGTTAAAAACACTAGCGGAAGTACCGTGACTTAGGCAAAGGGTACCGCGGCCACGAGATATTCTACGTGAAAGGAAAAACGTGCCGGCGCAAGCGGACCGAGAGATTTCAGTAGTTTGTGCGCTCTTTTTACGTAGATGTCTCTTTTATCTTACGTGTTAAGCATCTCGTGCATTCTTCGGGTGAATTGATGCTCCAGGATCAAATTTCGTGTGGATAATTCGTTTTCAGTAAGCTTGCAAGGGATATTGAGTTGATCGAGTTCGTTCATCCGATTCGATCTATTTCACTATTAAGACGTAATCTATAATTAGGGAGGTGTTGTTATGATAAACAATTTTCATTATTTCGTAAATCGTTTTGATCGATGACATAAGAATTCCACGTATGAACCGTTTATTTTGAAAGTGGCCTGAGTCCATTTTTTAAAAAAAAAAGATAACACGTAACACTGAGTTATTACACTAAATTATTCACGAATTATGTGATATCTCATTTTTTTTAAAAATGGAGTTGAGTCACTTTGAAAATAAACGGCTCATTTGTTCCTTGCAAGTTACGTGCTCACGAGTGCGTAGAACGAAAAGTAGAAAGGAAACATCTCGGAACTGATTGTTCTCCGATCGGTTTCGTCACGCGAATCATCTTCGCATGCAACACGCTCATTATTAACTAACAATAATGATTAACTATCTACCGTTAAATTAATTATTAACCAATTATTAACCCTTTCACTCCGGTGCATTTTCGGAGCAAATCATCAATACAGACGGCGCGATATTCACAAGTTAGTCGCTGTGACTGATTCTCCACTGATTACTGACCGAAACAGTACCCGAAGAATTGATACTTTTCTTAAGGTTTAAAAAAATAATCATTGCAAATAAATTGCATCGATTGGTAAAACAGAAAAGGTTATAGTAAAGAATTGCAGAGGGCGTATATTTACGCCTTTCGTATGTATCGATGGATTTGTGAGGGCGTATATATACGTCTTGAGTAGTGAAAGGGTTAATTGGGGTTAATTACACAGGCCCACAAAAAAAAAAGTACCCTGTGCTGGCGATCTGACTAGGCTAGTCTTATGTATTTTGTCCCGCTGAATTCGAATCTGACGCCAGAATTCCTCCATCACGTCACAGTTTGTTTTAAATCGCAAGAATAGACGAAATTTCATAAAAATCGACATTCTAAGGCAATAAGATTGCGCTTCTTAAACAAGAAGTTACCAAAATCATATTTTAATGTATTTTCAAACGTTATAAATTCAAATTCAACCTAGAATGCGTTGTGCTCGATTTATGATTCGAGTTGGCCCTAACGTCCGCCGAATAATATCACTTACGATCGTCTGCGCTTACGCACTCTTTTATCTTCAAATGATCTGTGAAGCGGATTTCTTTTACGTGTTTTTCTTTTTGTTATATTTTCTCTTTTAAGTATCCAATAAAAAGGAAAACATGTAAAAGAAATCCGCTTCACAGATCATTTGAAGATAAAAGAGTGCGTAAGCGCAGACGATCGTAAGTGATATTATTCGGACGTTAGGTCCAACTCGAATTATAAATCGAGCACAACGCATTTTAGGTTGAATTTGAATTTATAACGTTTGAAAATACATTAAAATATGATTTTGGTAACTTCTTGTTACCAAAAGCACAGGGTACTTTTTTTTTTTGTGGGCCTGTGTTATCATTCAACCTAAAATACTTTTATTGCTGTTGGGAAAAAAAAAACAATCCACACACGCGGCACAGGAATATAAAAATTATCTCAGAATCGAGGGTATCCTTTGATCGATCTTTCTCGTGCTAGACACGAGTGAATAATGAAGAACGGTGCCAATTAACATAAATTGTTAATAGGCGGCTTTGGGTCGAAGATTTGCGGTTTCCATTGAGGCAATAATTTAGAGGTCGAAGCAACAAAGTTTGGGAAGCACCCGAATGGCCGATCCAACGTGCGGGCTACGTTTTCAGCGAAAGAAGCGTCCAACTATACGGTGTTTACTCGCGAGTCGCGCGATAACGGAGTAACTGCTCGTATCTGCCGAATGAGATACGCCTCCTGCATACGATAATGATAATTTCACGCGTGCGCCGATTCACCGGTTTATGTTTCTTCGGTGAGTCGTTCATTGGGGTCTCTAGGTCCTATGTAAAACGATCGATCTTGAATCAGTGGCGAAGAATTCAAAGAAATGTGCTGTATTATGAAGAGCGTTTCATCCGGAACACGTTTATGCACAATGGCGATAAACGTGCCGCCGCACTATGGACATAAAGTCGTTTTTTATTGCCAAAAGTCGTTCGACAGCTGAGTTCTGAACCGATTGCGATGAAATTGGTCTTAAAATACGCGTTATTTATTGTACTATAGCAGAGACCTGCACTTTTCTCGATATAGCAATTTGTTTATTAACACAAAATCGTTCTAAACTTTTGGCAAACATTTTTTGGTTCGAGTGTTTATAATTCCTTCAATCTTGATATACAAGGGTTTTCGTGTTCGCTGATTACGAAACCGTGATACAAATTTCGCAATTGAAAATGGCGTAGCACGTTTTTGCCACTTTAGAAGCGGATAACAAGCGCCGTGCATAGCGCATCTTTCAAGCTGAAGAGGTTAACAAATTGTAATATCAAAAAAAGTGCAGGTCTCTGCCGTCTCTGCTATAGTCCAATAAATAATGCGTATTTTAAGACTAATTTCATCGCAATCGGTGCAGAATTCAGCCGTCGAACGACTTTTGGCACTAAGGGAGGATTCACACCTTGGCAGAAAAACAGAAAGCAGAAAAGCAGAAACCAATCAAAAGTCGCGCTGGTACTGAGCAGTCATTTTGCTTTTCTATTTCTGTGAAAAGCAGAAACTGTCGATTACCAGCGCGAGTTTTGATTGGTTGCTGCTTTTCTGCTTTCTGTTTTTCTGCCAAGGTGTGAATCCACCCTAAGAAACGATTTTATGTCCAGAGTGCACCGATTCTTTTAATGTTAACCGAACGTCTCGACGTAAGACGTGTGGGTGGAAGGACGACGTGGGGACCGCAGACCGCTTTTGATCGTCGGAGGGCGAGGACCTGTGTAATAAACCTTTAAGCCTCTATGGGCCCGTGTAACTTTCAGATCACACAGCAATGTGTCGACATTTTACCAAATAACTTTGGTCCTTCACAAGATAGGATATATGTTTTAATTAAATAATATCGAAGACAGCTGACAGCACCATCAACTTGAAATATCAAAGTAAATGACTTGTAAGTTTGGAAAATTTACGTGGTAAATTTTCTGTTAATTTGCATATACAGGGTGTGTCAGACCACCCATACAATCTCTCGTGGGGACATAGAGCGGCTTGCGCTGAACGTAAAAGTCCTGTACCGTTTTGCGATAATCGCAATACTTATTGAGTTATTAATTGTTAAAGATCAAAGGAAAGGGCGTCCGCCAAAATAGCAGCGGGAGAAGCAATGGAGTCTCTGCGAGCTGTAGGACAGCCCAGTTTACCTACAAACTAATGCGGGGTGCGGTAAGGGGAAGAATAACGAAAAAGAAGCCGGCCGTGCAGCGGTGTCTCAGCCTTCCCCTTACCGCGTCCCGCGTTTGTTTGTAGGTAAACTGGGCCGTCCTACAGCTCGCAGAGGCACCAGCGCTCCCCCCGCTGCTATTTTGGCGGACGCCCTTTCTTTTGATCTTTAACAATTAATAACTCGATAAATATTGCGAATATTGAATAATGGTCCAGGACTTTTGTGTTTATATTAAGCCGCTCTACGTCCCCACGAGAGATTGTATGGGTGGTCTGAGACACCCTGTATAGGTATGAACCTATTGATTTTCGGTGGAAATTTTTTTGTATTTCAAAAAAAATTCCTTCCATAGATTGTTATATCTTTAGCTTCTGTTTTTACATTCCATCCGTCCGCCTACGATACAATAAATGTATCGGTCGAGATTTAAATTGAGGGATTGTCGAGTAAGTGGGAAGTTGCGTGAATGACGTGAAAAGGTGTGTGTGCGAGTGCGTGTGTAGATGACAATGTGAATGTGAATATGCGATGGAGGTGTGGGACCAATGCGAATTAAGAGAGTGTAGAGAGTGCGCGACTGAAGCAGGTAAAAACAAATAACAGTTATTGGAAAGGTTCAAACCATATAAACATCTTCGTCAAATCTTCTTATCGAAGCGTCTAAAGGTGCGAACGAAATATTTTACTTCTACGATACTTAATCGTATGTGTGCAAAAATGAAATATCTAAAATTCGAGGTGTAGTTCGTGCATCCTATCGCGCGTATCAGACTATCAAACGACGATGTTATCCGAATGTTTGAGTAATTTTCCTTAATCGTCTTCGTTTTCGACTACACCAACGGGTACGAAATATTGTAAAATGAAATTGTACGATCTACGAAACGAGAAAAGGAAATTTAAAAATCTCTTCAATGACCGTGCTTTGTATTCACTTGACACAAAGCTGTCTTGTCGCACGGTCTGTGGGCGCTTCCAAGGGTTAAAATTGAGATCCAGGATGGCAGGTAGAGGAATCCGGCAGCAGCGACGATATCTTTTGTCAAGGTGGGCTCTTTTTGTTCATCGCTCTTTCTGTCTCTCTCTTTTCTCTCTCTCTCTCTCTCTCTCACACACACTCATCTGCTTTGTATCGCGCGAGTGCGCGACAGGTTACCGTAGTGGTACAGGTGCTCGTCCATTCCTCCCAACCGGAATGATAGCCAGGGTAAACCCTTATGTAAATACACCGGGTGTCCCGGAAAACCCGCTCACCCCACATCGTCCCACGAAATCACGTACGCGAAATCTCTTGGAACGCAGGACGGAAAACGCATTGCCACTGAATGCATCGTCTGGCGGCTCAGGCGCGCTCACACGTGAACGATGATAAATGGCGCATTCGTGTTCCTTCGAGGTGCGTCGGAGTGGCTATTGCGAAATCGTTTGGCTATCTTCTCTAGCGGTACATCGTTCGTGTATGTGTGACTATAAGAAAGAAAGAGAGAGAGAGAGGGAGAGAGAGAATCACTGCTCGAAACGATAGAAGCTCCAGAACTCGTGGCAGGCCCTTATCGGCCGTAAAATTCGAACCATTCAAAATATCTAATCGCGAACGTGGCCGAGTAAGGCGCGCCACGAACATGTTCTCCGAGCAAATCGGCATTTCGCATTTTGTAAACAGGTTGCGCAATCGATCGTTAATGTTCTCCACGCTCGGTTACGTAATATCAATGCGCTACACTGTGGACGCGTCGTCACGTGGAACACGCGCGCGGAATTCGCGATCACCGCGAAAATGAAAATTCAACTGCTCTCCGCTCGCTGGCGATTTACAGAGTCTTCGCAAGGTGGGATGGGACTCTTTATTAAAGCCCTCGTCGCGCCGGCGCGACGAGAACGAGGGCGTGAGGAAGAAACGGTGCGAGCAGGTGCGAGACAATGTTATAAGAAAAGAATGCGATCCCACCTCGTGCCACAATTAAGACTGTTGGCCTACGCGCTCCTACGACTGGTGCGAGTATAGGAAGCAGGCGGGTGGTGCGACACGAAAGAAGTCGAAGAGGCTCGAACCCGTATGTACCGTACGTTAGTAAGTCGATGACAAGACTGCATTCTTCTTGCGTTGCTTCCGCGAAGTCGCGAAGAGGAAGATTGCCCACCGGAGATTCCACCGGGCGAGGAAGAGATTGCTTGGGAATCTCGAGAGATGAATTTCGTGTTTCTTCAAGTTTCTCGGTGAAGATACGCGAGAGTCTCGAGGCGAAGGGAACGTCGACATGAACGAAAAGAAGGAAAATCGAATGTTCTTCGGTAAACAAAGTTTCCGATTGGAAGGAGACGGATAAGAAGAGCCGTTTACTTGCCACGAGAATTTCTTCACCTCTTGACGAGAGATTGCATGAGAATCTTGCGCGATCAATTTTGTGTTTCTTCAAGTTTCTCGGTGAAGATACGCGAGAGTCTCGAGGCGAAGGGAACGTCGAGATGAATGAAAAGAAGGAAAATCGAATGTTCTTGGGTAAACAAAATTTTCGATTGGAAGGAGACAGCTGTGTGCTTGCCACGAGAATTTTTTCACCTCCTGACGAGAGATTGCATGAGAATCTTGCGCGATTGATTTTGTGTTTCTTCAAGTTTCTCGGTGAAAATTCGCGAGAATCGAGGCGAAGGCAACGTCGAGATGAATGAAAAGAAGGAAAATCGAATGTTCTTGGGTAAACAAAATTTTCGATTGGAAGGAAACAGCTGTGTGCTTGCCAGGAGCATTTTTTCACCTCCTGACGAGAGATTGCATGAGAATCTTACGCGTTCGATTTTGTGTTTCTTCAAGTTTCATGATGAAAATTCGCAAGAGTCGAGGCGAAGGGAACGTCGAGATGAATGGAAAGAAGGAAAACCGAATGTTCTTGGGTAAACAAAGTTTTCGATTCGAAGGAGACGGCTGTGTGCTTGCCAAGAGAATTTTTTCACCTCCTGACGAAAGATTGCATGAGAATCTTGCGCTATGGATTTAGTGTCTCTTCAAATTTCTCGGTGAAAAGATGTTAGAGTCAAAAAGAAGACACGGTTGAGATGACAAACTGTGGAACTTGAATGTTCCAGTAAGCTCTTTTTGAAAGAGATTGTTCGAGAATCCTGCGCAAAGGATATTTCTCACTTTGGTTGCCTTCGCGTCGATGCCTTCGTTTCTCGTTGAAAATTTGCAAAAGCCATGAAGCAGGCAGCGTCAGGATGAAAAAGAGGGAAAGGCCGAGCGTCGTTTCAGGAAACGGAGTTATCCTCGCTCTTCGATACGAGGGAGCGAGCTTACCTGCAGAATCTTTCACCTCTTGGGAAAGCACGCGCCTCACCGGGAGGTCTCGAGAAAATTTTTCTCCCTCACCGTAAGCGCCGTACCCTCGTGGAATTCCAATTCTCTCCATTAGCGGAACTCGTCGTCCTTTGAAAATTTACGATCGTCCGAATCTTTCGGATTCGCTCGATGAGAAGAAAGTCGAGGGTCGAGATTTATACTTCTTCATGCTACTCGCACTATTAATAAAGAAAAAAGATGAAGCAAAACAATTTAACAAAGGATGCTTCTGGAACGGAAGTTGGAGGCTCCTTCGACCACAGTTTCTCTCAACTCGAAACTCTCTACGCTCCGAATCGATCGTCCGTCGAGTGATGGCGGATCAGACGAAATCCAAAGAGCGAGTCACCGCTGGAGCCACTTAACTTGAATTATCTGCTCGGCTTACTACGTCCCGTGGGCTCGGATTACTGCCACGGTAATTTTATATCCTGACTAGCTCGTGCAGGAGAGCGCACCCCGTACGCGTCAATCGCGTCGCCTACTCGATCTTCCTTCCAGTGAAATTATTCCAATGGACCGAGGGAATAGTCCAATCGATTCAACAATTCTTTCTCTTCCACGCACTTCCGGGGTGCGAAGAATTCCAGACCAAAAAAAAAAACCAACTATCTTCGTCCTTCGCGTTGGAATTATCACGTGATTGGGCACTCGGCTGCTCAAAGACAATATTCGAATAAAATTGCCTCTGAAATTGTCGGTGGCTTATAATAGACGCTCGATCGTTTCCTCCTATTAAGGAGAGATCGCGTAATCCAAGGATTGCCAGATATGCGCGATGCTTTTCCAACTACAGGTCGATCCCAGTTTCTCTTTACCGATGCTTTCTCGTGGATCCCACGCGCGAGATTCTCCACTTGTCGATGATATTTAATTAGGTTACCGGTGGCCTGAGACGCGCGTAATACGCGGTCGTCGAGCTCTCGAAGGCTTCGCTCCGTGAATGTTTTTGGAACATAATCCTTCTGGAATAAGAACGGTAGTCGAGGCACGCTGTTTTTGAAACGAAGATTTACAAGGTACAAATATCTTCTGGATCATTACGACCTTGTCCCCGATTGCGGTCGTTTACTAGCTCAAACACTTGCCTCGCAAACGTTGCTCGCGCGCGCCTGCTGCCAGAGAGGAGGCTTGTGGGCATTTATTGTAGTAGACCCGGACGGTTTGGCCATTTGGAGGCAAGGTCGCTCTTACGGTACTTCGCACGTTGCCGCGCCAACCACCGTGAGCTTCTTTCCCAGTGGAAGTTCCTCGAGCACCGGCTGCTCCTTTTCTCTCTCTCTTCCTCCGCACCTTTGACTTTAACCGGTTAATGACCGCGACAGGGTCGAACTACTTAAAAAATCAGAAACTGTGAATAATAATGTAGGAATTTGGGACACGAGCCGTTTGCTATGAAAGTTAGCCTCGTGATTGCCGGCTGAATTATCTGCATCCTTAATTTTAAATAAGTCCAGGCCACAGGAGTTCCGGATCATTTGAAAGATCGAATCTTTCAAATAGTATTCTGGATACGCGATATGCGAGCTTTTTGTCGTGAATTTTATTGATCAGTATCCGCAGCAGCTATTGAATTATCAGAAGAGAATTACGTTTTATAAGTGATAGTAGATCGATCTCGTGCGCACGTTACAAGTGTATTATTGGTAACACCGCTCTTCTCATCGTCCTCGGATTATTCACGAATCTATATTTACAACGCGCTTAATCGCGTACACGTATTACAAGATGCATCATCGGATACGACGTTCGTTTTGCGACTCTCGAGTTAACTCACTCGAATCGACTTGGACAACTTGTCGCTTAACGAGTTATCCGTCCCAGACCTTTCCACCGAAGAGATTCCAAAATGTACACCCTGCTTTGGAGTAGCCGAGGGCATGTTGCGAGATATATCTTGGTATTATCAGGTACCTCCTCTCGTCTTATCGTCGTCTATCTGCTTATCTCACCAGTTATCCAGACGGTCCGTTGAATACGTGGGCTGGCTATCGGTTTTACGAGAATTCCATTCATCGAAGCATGCCAGAATGGCACCGGCTCGGATCGTTTATCATTTCTACTCGGACGACTCCCGAGTATCCACGCCACAGGCGTATCTTATAATTCGAAAGGACTCGCGCGTTAGCTCAAAGAGTAGGAGAAAAGGTGTAGGAAAAAGATCACTCGTGACTTACCCCCGTGATAATCCTATTTGCTCGCGATACTACGCTCTAGGCCGACCCCACCACCTCGGTAAAACTTGGTCCTTTCTCGGAAGGAACTTAAGAAGATTAGCGGCCGTTCATCGTCGGCTACGCGGTATTACAGGTCGTTTCACGGTGCAGGCTCTACCCAGCACCTCAAGCTTCTCAAGCGATCGTTCTCAATTTCCTTTTCCTAGTAAGATGTTTCCTCTTCGTAAGTCTCGCACTGAGAGAAAAGCATATGATATATCTAATGATATTATATTCTGATATTATAATGGCATAGTAAGAAAATTATAGTTGGAAGTATGATATTTATGGTAAATGTTACCATAATGTCGGTAATAATTACGATAGAGGCATAGTATAAGCAACTATATTATGTTTTTACCCAAGATTATGGTTATTTCAACTAAAAATATAGTATGGTTGAAAATATATAATAGTGAGAGAAGTAACGATTTTATATAGTTAATATTACCGGAATATTTCATACATAGTGATAAAACTAACTATACTTACATAGCACATTTTACTATACATATGGTAACAAGAACAAAGATAATAGTCAATAATATAACCATTTGTATAAATCGTTCATTCTACTATATTTTGTATGGTTAAGAGCTCCCAAAAAAGGCATTTTTCATGATTTTTTTTCGGAGCCAAGAAACAAACTATATGCCTCCTTAAGTGAATTATAAAAATACGTTTGACCCCAAATTTAACTATAAAATATAGTCGATTATAGTAAACCCAACCATTTTTCTCTCTCAGTGCGAGGTTCCGTACCTCGTTTTCATATTCCAGATATTTCGTTCACACGTGATTCCCTCGACGTGAATCACGACGCTCGAATTATTTTCCTCCTTCTTCAAAGAACATCTTTCTTGGTCGTCTACGCACGCGCGTGGTCTTTTGCAAACGAATCTCTTTTTTCTTATCCTTCTTCGTCGACCGCATCGTGTATTTACCAGGGAGGCTCTCGAGTGGATTATTTCCTCGTATGAGATCATCGCTCTTAACTATGGACCTGCTCGTCGGCGAAGATCATTATGAATTATCTAGTGGCAAGTGGGTACCAGCTGACGATAATTTCTCGCGAATGCTATCGATCATCTTGAAATCGTCCGATGGAAATGCTACCTGCCCTCTTCGTTGTTCCGCAGCTCTTACCACCGTAACGAGTACCGACTCGTCCGACGTAAGTATCGATCGTGCTAATCGAATGCTATTAACGCTCCAACGATTGTAGCGGGAGATGCAATTTTTCCGACAACTGCTCGGAGTCGCGCAGTGCCGACTTTCGATTTAATTGCCGGCTCGTCGAGCGCACCGAGTTATTATTTTCACCTACCGCAGCGCGTCCGACTCAAAGCAATTTTACATGGTCCCCCGTCAGTGACGCGTGGGAGTGGATAATGGATAATTAAACGTCGCGTTTTCTCTCTCGTTGCCTTTTTGCGTAAACGGCGGGTGGGTGACTCTAAATAACCGAGCGGGAGCAAAATGGGCGTCTAAAACTGCCGGACTCCGCACTTTTTCTCCGCCACTCGGATGACTCACGCTCGTTTCTCACTCCCTTCTGGCGATACACATTTTACCTCTGTTTTAAATTAACACGGCGCGCTTCAACCGGAAAGCAACTTGCTCCCTCTCCAACAGGGATACGAATAAATTCTACGAGTACACGAAGCAGCAAGTGCCTCTCGATGTTTCTTTCACCGCCTCGCTTTCAACCGGGTTTGGTAATTGACCGAGCGAATGATTCGCGAGAGAAAGTTTCCTTTTCGAGAGAATCGACGGAGATTCGTCAAGGACTAACTCGCGACTTGGCATTTGGAAGTACGAATTCGCGTGAACGAGAATTCTTCGGGTCAGCTTGGATAGTTCAGAAGAAGACGATCTTCTGGACGATCATCTCTGTAAATAATCCTCGAGCCGCACCACCTGCCTCGCGGTCTTTGCGGCACGGAATCGAACAGTTTTGCTCCCCACTTTCCGCACGATCTCCTCCTTCCAAGGATATATTATTCTCTAGAAAGTGAGGTCGAGAGCAGCTCGCACCCATAGACGGACGGCAGAGTCGGGCCGATCGTCGTGCTCCTCTCGTCCACCACAATAAATCGCAATGAGTTTCGCAAGCTGGATAGTCCGAGTCCCTATGCATCGCTCGTCCTTCCAGATAGCCCGTGTTTCTTCGTGCTCGCCCTCGCCAAATCGTTGGCGAGTAGCCAGCGGCGCCGAATCCGGGAGAGACGAGAGGAGAGAAGATATTGAACCTCCGACGTGAGTCATCGGACAGCTGTTGATTCACGAGTTTTCCTCCCGACTCGTGGAATCTTGTAAAAAAGAACTCGTTCGGTAACTTTGCGAGAGAAGGGAGAAAAGTTTTGGTTGGAACCTTCCGATACTTTGGCAGTCATGGGACTTCTTGCTCCGAAAGATTCTCCAACGTTTTATCGTGAGAATGGTATGCTGTCGGATCGGATTAAAGTGTATAACGATAAATGCAACGTCACAAGTGTAGAAAAAAAGGGTTTCTTTTTTTATTCTACGGAAGATCATTCAGAAAGTATCTTAAGAATGCAATTTAGGAACATTTGGATAATGATTCGCTAAATTGGATCATTTTTCCTGATGCTGGATGTTCTCTTGCTCCGAAAGATTCTCGAAAGTTCTATCGTGAGAATGGTATGCTGTCGGATCGGATTAAAGTGTAGAAAAAAAGGGTTTCTTTTTTATTCTACGGAAGATCATTCCGAAAGTATCTTAAGAATGCAATTTAGGAATATTTGGATAATGCTTCGCTAAATTGGATAATTTTTCCTGATGCTGGGTGTTCTCTTGCTCCGAAAGATTCTCGAAAGTTTTATCGTGAGAATGGTATGCTGTCAGATCGGATTAAAGTGTAGAAAAAAAGGGTTTCTTTTTTATTCTACGGAAGATCATTCCGAAAGTATCTTAAGAATGCAATTTAGGAACATTTGGATAATGATTCGCTAAATTGGATCATTTTTCCTGATGCCGGATGTTCTCTTGCTCCGAAAGATTCTCGAAAGTTCTATCATGAGAATGGTATGCTGTCGGATTGAATTAAAGTGTAGAAAAAAAGGGTTTCTTTTTTATTCTACGGAAGATCATTCCGAAAGTATCTTAAGAATGCCATTTAAGAACATTTGGATAATGCTTCGCTAAATTGCCTGATTTATCCTGTTGCCGGATGCTCTCTTGCTCCTAAAGATCACCATCACTCTTAAACGAGCGTGTCTTAGGAAGATAGGGTTACTTTTTATGCATGTCGGATTGAAAACGTGTACGGTAGATCGGGTTTCTTCGATGCCTATTCGGCATAGGATAGCTCGAAAGCGCTGACACGAGGGAGCAGCAGACGGTCGAACGATAATTCCCGCCGTTTATGAAAACTCCGGCCGAAACCTTGACTGAGTGACTTCATTATTGTGGTTTAACGGCACGAAGGCCGGCCCATATAAGGAGGCGGGACGGTTCGGTGAATTCGTGACGATTACGAATTGACTTTCATACGGAGAACAAATGACTCCGATCTGAGTTATGTCGGTTTCCGCACGTACTATTTTAAAATGCTTCTATTGGCGGCTGCCAGCACGAGGACGAGCCTTGTGTAACGTTTCAAATGGTCTTCCACGACAACGTAATACAAATTTTCTTTTTTGAAAAAAAGTCACGGGACTGTCTCGAGATCGTGAATTTTTTTCAAATGTATTTTTCACTATTCTTCGTCGCAGAAGTCGACGAGAAGCCAAGATTGTCCAGCGGAACTTCTACTCTTTACAGACTGTCCTACGTCCTACACCCTGTTCCGAAGGTCCCTCCCTTTGTCCATCGTGCAACATCGAAGGAAATTTCCGCGACGGTCGCTTACGAGCATGCCTTACCTCACGATGAGATCAAACAGACCGCACCCTTGTTAGCAGAATCTTCGTTACATTCCGTCGTCTCTGAAGTAATAGACCGCACATGCGCGTCGTAACATTTCTAATGACCGGTTTTGGTGAGCAACGTTCGCTCGAGAAAAAGGCAAAGAAATATATTCCATGCAGCACGCTCCACTTTGATGCACTCTCGAGACAGACAAGGGTGACTCGTTAGTAACACTGACAAAGCACGGTAGCGAGATAACAGCATTTATCAAATGTATCATACTCCAGAGGCAGATCGTTTCGTTCCTTCTTCGTATTTCTCTCTCTCCCTCTTTATTATTCTTCAACGTTTCTCTCGTTTTACTCATCCCTCTCTCCATCATCCTCTCTCTCTCTCTCTCTCTCTCTCTCTCTCTCTCTCTCTCTCCTCTTCCCCACTATTCAATTCTTTCTCCAGCTGCGCTATCTCTCCGCGAACGCCCACGCATTCCTTGCAAAGCAAGAACGGCGAGTACGAGTATTTCATTCAATTTATCTGTTCGCCGTGGCGCCGTCAATAAACTGCAAGCGCCGCGCGTAACCTTTTCCGATACTGGCCCTCTCGCTTCCTTATTTTTTTCTCTTATATTCATTTAGAACGAACTTCAGCTTCGCGCAGATAAGAAGGAGGAAGCTTCGTTGCAGATCTACGGGGTGTGCTTCGAGAGTTCGTCGAAGTAATATCCAGTTAATGGATTAATTATGTTAATTGGGGAGATTTAATATGAACGACTTCGATTGATATTTGGTAATTACGATTACGAGGTATTTATTCGAGTATTCGACTTATGCGACGAAATCGGTTCCGTGTTTCGAAATGCTTCACTTCTGAGCATATCAACATTTTTAAGCGACTTCGAAAAAGAGAAGGTTCTCAATTCGAGTCGTATATGTCTCTTTTTATTATTCATTTACCCCATTGCCGCACACTTTTAGTTTTAAGATCGTGCCCAGAAACGCACTTTTTTTTAAAAAAAAAGTGTTACTGCAATAGGGAATTGTTCCAGGAAAACTCCAGACGGCTCTAATCGTAATTTGTTTATTATAACTTTTTTTCGTACACAAAAAAACCCAATGTCTATAACCGTAATTTGCCTACGTATCGCCAAAAAACAGCCGCCGTGTATGGCAATGGATTAAAATAATCTTCAGCTTCGCGTAGATAAGAACCAGAAAGCTTCGTTGTGGATCTATGGACTGTGCTTCGAGAATTCGTCGATGTAATATCCAGTAAATGGATTAATTATGTTAATCGACGAGATTTATCATGGACGACTTCGATTGATATCGCATAATTACCATTACGAGGCTCTTATTCGAATATTCGACCTATGCACCTTGGAATGAGTTCCGTGTTTCGAAATGCTCCATTTCCGAGGCTATCAACATTTTTTGAATACCACGTCGGAGGTTCTCCTTTTTTATCTACGTTGCAGGAGGGTGCGACGAGTTTTCGAGACACGGCATTCCGCCTTTTTTCTCCTTCTACCTGGTATGCAACGATCCGTTTTTTTTCTTTCTCACTCGAGCCTCGTAAAATTGATTCTTTACGTTGCGGTCCGCTCCAAGCCTTCCGTTTCGGCATTCAAACGTCATCTTTATGACGCCTTCTTCGAGGCTACATTGCGCGATAAACACCAAAGATATCCAGATGTAAGGGCTTTTATCGGGACTAGAGAGTTACTCGAATTCTCGTCAATCTCTGATAACCTGCGCATTGAAAATTTACTGTTTAGATCACGTTTCACGTAATACGAGTAGGAAGCTATTTTCTAATTACGGTGTTGCGTTTCGCGCGTGAACGTTTACACCCATAGATGCATCTCCAAGAAGTATAATAATTGTCCAGGACACTCGTAAGAAACTGAAGGATCACGAAATCCGAAGGAAAAAGAGAAATGTCGTTTTACCGGAAAGTTAAGCGATTTTCCAAATCGAAGCGTAACGGGACGTGGGGGTGAGATCACCGTTTGCAAGAAGGACGACAATTGTCCGCGAAATCGCAAGAAACTAATGTCTCGTGAAATTCGATGGAAAAAGACGAGTTTCGTTTTATCGGAAAGTGGAACGATTTTGCAAAACGAACCGCGGTGTGATTCGCGGTGACGTCACGGTGAGTAGCGCATTCCGCCCACCGGGTCACGTGCGATTTCTTAATTGAGGAGTATTTGCTGAATTAATAACGCGACGAACCTCGGCGTCTCGTCGCGCAGGTGCGACCAATTGCCGCTGGAATTCGTCCCCGCTCTCTTATTATGTCACGAGCGATCGAGCATAATAGGCGCTCGGCGAAGCGCGTGAGCATTTGACGTTAATTCCGTCACGGTTACGTGGGATAACTTTGAGTCAAATAACTCGTCTACGGGCTACGAGAAGGGGAAGGATCGATTGTAGTCGACGGGGCGATGTCCTCGCACAAGCGTACACGCTGTTCGACAAATTGTCCGCCAACATACTCGACGTAATTGCCATTATGCTTCAATTTTGAAACGATCTCGATGACACTTCGAGACGCGGGGAAAATGAGATTTTTCTAATTGCAATGCTATTGATTTTTATTAATTGGAATTGCTAATCCAGGGTATTTACAAAATTTTCCGCGCGGACTGTATTCATATTTGTGTAATTAAATGTATATATTTACACATTAGGTAATTAAGTACGATAATTAGTAAGTAGATGAGGTCGTTCGTGCACGAGTAGAACGTGTTTCTTTCCACCAACGAATAGTGAATTTTCTTGAAATCTTCGATCTGGACTTACTCTTGTCGATTAATTGGCTCGACTCGCAGGTAAAATTGGCTAGAAACATTTTCTTCGTGCGCCTCGTTTTCTGATTTATAATCCTAGATCCAGTAGAACGATGTCGTGCGCGAAAGTTTCGACGCGTCACGTACGGTGATTGATTTCGAAATTTTTTTCTCTCGGGCTCTACTCACGCGAGAGCGAGTGGAAAGATGTGAAATGCCTGGCGTGGGCAGTACCAGCGTGTGCGGTTCGCCTATCCGAGTGGTCTTACCGCGACTCTTTGCCTTACGTCCGAGACGAGTCGCTCGTGTGGCCTGGTGTAACGACGCGGACCTCTTCTTCGAGATGCCGACGTAGCCGGGACTATATAAGGCAAGCTTTCTCCGCGTTGTTTACGAACCTCCGTCTCGTAACGATGATTTCAGGCCGTGCACTCTCCGATGTACGAAGACAATGCTCCACGAACCGGCACCACGACTCGCTCGACTGACCCCGAAAGAATCACGTCGACTTTTCGAGGAATCACTTTGTAGTTGAAAGACGCTGAGGCCCGATGTTTATTGCTTAAACTAGCGCTAAAACATTGGTCAACCGAGCACGACGTTTATCGTTTAAACGAGCACTAAAACATTCGCTCACCGCGCCCCTCCGCGACGAGAACTTTTCAGTGCACGTGCCAAAATATTAGAAATGATATTTATCGAGGTACTCCATTTGTCGGGTTGTCTTTAATAGAGGCAAGAACGAGTGGAAGATCGATCGTGTCTGAAAGTTGTACTCTGACGAAATTAACACCATTCCTACCAACCGGTCAAATGACCATTTTTAACATTTCGATTAAGATTTCCTATATACAACGTAATTGCATCGCCATTTTATTTCACGACTTTTTCTAAAATATACGTATAATATATTTTTCAATATTTTAGGCAAAGTCGTGAAATTTAAAAGCGATGCAATTACCTTGTATATAGGAAATCTTAATCGAAATGTTAAAAATGGTCATTTGACCGGTCATGGTATAAGTTGTTAAAAAGCAACGTAGTATTTCCATTGTTGATGTGGCAACAAAATTTACGCGCGTGCCACATGGTTGCTATCCAGGATCTAAATGCAGAATTAAACGAAATAATTGTGTAAAGTAAGAAGTAGGAAAAATTGAAGAAAAAAGATGTATGAAACTCGTCGAGAAATTTTGAACACGGGAAGTAAAGTGGAACACATGCGTGCAAGCCATACTATGAGCTTACTATATAGTAACAATACTACTGTGGGTCACAGGATAGCTCCGATGCAAATCAGCGTTGATGACGTGCGAAAACTCGAATGAGAACGCGGGGATTACTTGATGAAGTAACTACCTACATCCCTTTAATTCATCGTGTTAATATCTCCGCTTCAAGAGCTCTTCTGCGAGCTCTCGTGTAAAAACCAAAAAAAGGTGAGCGTCGAAAGAAGAATGCGAAAGGATTTTAACTATAATTTCAACATCGAATGTTTTCGAATTAACAAAAAAAAAAAAAAACAATTAAAATCCCATTGCTTCCATTGGTTTCTCATGATCGCATCGACCGAGCATTTACAACCTCTTCTCAAGCAATAGATCCGTCACGTTAAATAGTGATTTAATAGTGCCTACTCGTTTAATTCAATGTATCTTCCCAGTTCAGCCCGTTACTTCGAGAAAACACTCGCGCGTGCGCGCATTCGCATGCGGGCCACTCAACTACGAGTTGAACGCGCGTGTAGCACCCATTGGCCGAGCAATTACGTTTTCCATCTTGCGCATTACACGCGTCACTCGACTCCGTAAACAAACAAAATCGAACGCTCCTCCGATGCATATGGCCCGTGGCATGGAGTTTAACGCACCAACGTGTTGTATAAGCGAGTTCAAAAGAAGAGTTCATTGATCTCTCGATATGAATTGTAATTATACCGAAAGAGAAGAGTCTCTCATTATTGTAGAATTAAATAAAATGGAAGAAGCCTAGGGGAGAGTATGCGCGTTCAGGAAATTGCATCATCGTGCGTTTTAGAATTTCCGTTTTCTCGCGTCACAGTGAAAAGCCTCCGATGGAACTCGTCGGGACGAAGTCCACGGAAATAAACCGCCAGCGTAACTGGCTTTTATTACGCCCATAATTATTATTAGTGCATGCGCATTGCAATATATATATCGGAATGAAACCCGATCCCCGTTCGTGTAACGCGTTCCACGAGGCACAGCGTGTAATTGACTCGCTTGGCACGAGGAGGGTGAGGGATTTGAATGGTGCCACTGTTGCGTGACTTTTGAAAACACAGTTCGAAGATGCGCGAATGCTTAGAAAGCTGCGGGTGTTCGCCACGCGTAGGTCGTCGTCGAAGACAAAACACTCGGGGCTGAATTCCATTCGATCGATATTCGAGTCGAATCATTGAAACGAGTACAGTCAAACCTGTTTTTATGCGGTCCTTTTATGTGTGATTTTTTGTGCGATTTTTTATGTGCGTTTTTCCATTTACCCCATAAAAAAAGGTGTTTTTTTTAAATTGTATTGCAAACTAAAAGCTTATGAAGTTACACGATATTTCTTTTTATGCGATTTCTTATATGCGGTCCCTATTCCTCGCACGAAAACAGGTTTGACTGTAGTTTAATGGGAGAAATTCGCCTCCCTTTGCGATTAAAATCTTACACTTGTATTGGGGGGTAAATTTTAATTGACAATATTACGAAACAAACTTGCGATTGGGGTCATTCCGAATACTTTATGACGGATAGAAAATCGGATATGGAACCGTAGGGTATAAAATACAATCAACAATGTAAGGATTTTAAGCGTCAAACTTTGACGTTTTGAAAATATCTCTCTTCTTTCGACAAACACCGTTGATCAACGAAGATTCAAATGATAAATTCCGTTGCCGAAAAGCTGAGTATAACGTATAATTTCACGTCTTCATCGTGCACGACCCAATCTATCTTTTACCAACATTTTTACAAGAAAACTCCTCTCTGCTTCCTTCTCGCTTTAAAATCCTCTCAAAGAGATCCAACCCCTCTCACCTCTCACGACTGTCTACCGTCGACCGGATACCCGCGAAATTCGACAGTGGAACTTCCGGCCCACCGATTCCGGCCGCGTGCATTCGTACAATTAGCAGCTGCACGTAATAACTCGTGTCCCCGTATTACGAGTCAATTATTCGCTCGACGAATCCCATTACCGACAGGAAGAAACGATGATTCATATCCCTGCACTTGCACTTTGTTGCGTGTCCTGCGGTCTCATCTCTTTTTTTGTCTCGCTCGACGAGTAACGCAGAAACGACACGTAGCATATCATGGGTTTTGCCGTAAAATCGACACCCCTCGCGGTGCTCGTCGTTCACGCACGTCCACCCCAAAACCGTCGCTCGTCAAAAATTCACAGGGATCTTAGCTTCGAATATTCGGCGCAGATAGAGAAAAAAAGTGCGAGCGATGAGTCAAGCCCGCGTAATTCTTCGACCCGTTTCTCCTCCATCGCTTCTCCATCCGGCCACCTACGCGCGTCCCCGAACATATGGACGTGCGTCGCTCGTTCTCCTGTAAACGAAAACAAGCGTCGACATGGAAAAAGAAAGAGAATGAGAGAGAGAGAGAGAGAGAGAGAGAAAGAGAGAGAGGCAGACGGTGAAAAAGCGGGGAACGAGAAAAATGGTGAAAGGAGGGAAGAAAGGGAGGAAGAGACAATGGTACATTGTCCGTGGGGACCGGTAGGAAGAACGTGGCGGCCTGCTGCACGCACCGCATCCGTTTCTGATCTCACGCACACGGGATCCAAAACCGCGAGCGCGCGTGCGCGCCTCCGCTCCTCTCCTCGCGAATGGCCCCGCGTATATATTCGTCGTCGACCACAACGTCGGCGTCGGGCTACGAGCCCGGGTTTAAACATAGTCCGTGACGTCAGCGGAGCCTCTCTGCTCCCAACTGGCGTGTTACAGGCGGGCGTCACACACGGAATTTGCGTAGAGGGCCCCAATCCTCGCCCCTACGGTTTCGTAACTCGAGGACGGTATCGCGACGAGTTCTCCAGGATCCAAGGCGAACCGCTTCTCCAACGGCGCGACAAATTTCTCGTGATCGCCGCCTTTTCGACCATTTCGCAAGATCTATTTTTAACGGTATTTAACGATGCGCGGATTTCTTGTTTTTTTTTTTTTTTTTAGGGGGGATTTTTTTTCCCCGAGACGAGATAGAAGAGTAGGTTTGTGAAGATTGAGAATTCTTCGGTACTTTATTCGATTTGACATTGACTTTTGAATTGTTCGTGAAGAAGTAGAGAGTAACGGAAGTGGAGAATCTAGGTGGACGATTTTGTGGGTGAAGTCCGATGCGTTTTCTCGTCGATCGAGAGCTCATTGAACGGTCGACGTGAAATAAATCGATTCTCAGGAAGGTAAATGTTTCTCCTTTGGAAATACGACATTCGAATTTACTTGTGATCATCTACCCTGTGAAAATCGTATAGCAAAGTAATTTAAAGACAACACTCGCGTGTCACCGCTATGAAAGTCCTGAAAGGGTTGTGCAAAGAATCAGGAAGGAATCGTTGGCTAAGTTTGCTTGTGAGACTAACGTCGTTTAGTCCGTCGATTCGTTCGTCGATCACGAATGTCTATAGTGAAATGATTCTACGCTCGAGCAGGCGGCACGCGCGTGCCCATCGAGGTCGGAAAATAATTGTTTGAGTTCCCGGGTCGTGGGGAGCCGGAGAGAATCGTGAAAGGCACGAGTGTGTGCGCGAAAATAGGATGGTATGTGGCGATGACAAGAGGGGTCAAACAATGATGTTCGCAGCGGTGACTGACGTAGTGGATCAGCCTTGCGAAAACGGTCGTCGTTTCGCGGGGCACATAAACACGCGAAACGATGCGACAAACGATCGTGTCGGTTTGTCGTGCGAATACTGCCCGGGGTTCTCAACGAGTCCACTTAGGTCTCATTTTATTGAAGGAATGCGGTAGCATTTGGCGCATCCAAGTCGTTTCCAGTTTAACGTTCCTTCTAAACGGCGCGATCGTTCAACAATTGAGCCATTTACAGGCCAGAGTGACTACTCGTACTTTTAGAACCCTCTTCGATCTTAGAACTTTTAATACTTAAGAATTTTTCTAAATTTCTTTTTCGAAAAGAGTTCATTCCGCGCGGAAGTATAGACATTACATTTTGTAATTTATATAACGGAGTATTTTTTTTCTATATAGTTGAATTTTTTCTGTGCCTCGATTATTCGTAATTTCGAAACGCGGTTAAAAAAGATTGAAAGTTAAGATCTTCCATCTTAGCAAGCCCTCGATCGGTAGCGAACTTTTCATACTTAAGAATTTTTCCAAATTTCTTTTTCGAAAAGAGTTCATTCCGCGTGGAAGTATAGACATTACAGTTTGTAATTTATATAACGGATTATTTTTCTATATAGTCGAATTTTTTCTGTGTATCGATTATTCGTAATTTCGAAACGCGGTTAAGAAAGATTGAGAATTAAGATCTTCTCGAGAAGGCGTTCTTTTAGTGGCGGCACGGTAAGACAATCTCGGCTCGCTTGAACAATTTGAATACGATAGGCGAGAGAAGGGCGAGGAAGGAAACGGAGCGGAGAGAAATCCAAAGGAGCGTGATGAGGAAAGGAACGGTTGGTGAAGGTGGATCGAGGAGAGCGCAAGAGAGAGAAAGAGAGAGAGAGAGAGGAGGGAGGAGGAGAGCGAGAGAGAGAAAGCACGTGACTCGTTGGAGAACGGCCTTGCAGGCTTCGGTACCGTAGATGGACGAGGAGGTAACCAGTCCGAACGTTACCGACACCGACGTTGTCAAACAACCTGGCAACATGCACCGACTGCAATATTTATTTTTCAACGGAGTACCGGTCGCCCGTTGCCTCGAACTTATTTATCACGGATATTCGTTTTTGCCTCGTGAACCACTCGAGGATCTCAGCGAAGCCGTAAGGAAATCGTTTTCTCTATATCGAGCTAACTTTGTAAATTACGTCAGTCCCACTCTACCAGTTCCTCTTCGTATTCGTAATTTCGATAAGTGGATTGTCGTGTACCTGTGCATTCGGGCAACGAGCTACTATCCACTTTCAAGTGCAATGTATTCTCAGCGCTATATAGGAAACTCTAAATCGATTCGACTCATTTCTCGCTTCACCCTCGATTATAGATCCCCCGAGGCAAGTTTCAATTTTAATTTTGCGCCTTTCAGCGGGCACGCGTCGAATCGCAACAGCGTGTGTTTACCGGATTTTAAGACGTGGGTAAACACGGGCGATTTACGATCGATAAAAAGCTGATCGCGATGGAAAAAGTTAAAATTAAATCATTCAGTTCGTACGAAACGTTTTCGAGGAGCGTTGACAAACGTTAATAATTTTGTAGTTCTACTTTTAAAGATACCCTCTTCTGTACCTTTTCATGTTCAAATATTGTCCACCTTTTCTAAAACCTCAATGCACGGGGAAAAAACAGAAATCTATATGTTCTTATTAATAATGCTTACTGTGTATGTCCCAATAATTGGCTTCCGGTTGTTCCTAGTCTAAGAGCGACAAAAATTACAATTAACTTGTAAATGTTCGAAAGGCGTGAAATTGTTGAGCGCGTGAAAACTTTTCATCCGAAGCCAGTTAAAATTTAAAATTCGTATGGGGTCAGACGGACGGTCGAGTGACGTAGAAAGAAGCCAGTAGGAGGATATTTTCAGTCGCGCCAAGTGCATCATGCGCTTTTCTGCATGCCACACTCGACACTCCACCGCGACTCCTCCGACGCTTCACTCCAAACGGGTTTAGTCCACCTCGCGGTAATTAGTTTCACGAAGGTACGACTAATCCGTGGATAATTAGCCCATCCTCGCGGTTCTCGCACATTATATTTACTGGATGAGCGCATTATCTAAACATACGTGTAGGCCGACGTGTTCTTATCTCACCGTTTATTATTTTTTTTAGTCGCGCGCGCGAGAAGAGCTCTTTTAATGCAGAGATCTATTTATTTTCACTCCTTGCCCCTTTCCGTCTTCGAGGTTTGCCGTGCTAGGCTTATCTCTTGACGACGAGTCATTACCAAAAAGACACCCGGGCTCCGACAAACACAAGATTACTCCTTTCACAGTCTCCAGTCCATTATCCCCTTTCACCTCCGATGAATCTCTAAAGGAGTAACGTAGCCGTGCCACTCATGCGTGCGCGAGTTATCAGCTTTTATCAATATTATGCTCCGCAATTATCATGCGTGGCTGGCCCCTTATCTTATCGTGACGTTTCTTTCGCAGGAATGTAGCTACCTGCCCGTCGGTGTCGGTGCCTTCTTTCACTTCCACCCAGAGCTCACCGCGGTCGAACGTTTCGCCGACGTAGCCTTCGCGGAAAGTGTTTCCTATGCTAATTATTAACGCTCGTTCCCATTCTTTTCCCGTGTCCGGGCGATTCTAGCATTTCTAACGTCGAGAATTCACTTTATCGCGGTGGAAACGTTTTTATCGTAGAAATTTCGGTTACGAACGTTAAACTAAAAAGACAAAACGTAGACGTGGATCTTCCACGTAGGTAAAAGAAGATTATACATTTTATTTGAAGTCGTCTTTCAGTTGAGTTTGACTAATTTGGGGTGGCGAAGAGATCTTTTAACCGTTTGCGTATTGGAGGATTTTCACTAAACACGGCCGAAAAACGTCAAGGATTATGTATCGAAAAAAGCCGAGGAGAGCGATCGCGCTCCGTCGATTATGTGTCGAACAACGCCTATTAATTTAAAATACCTAACAACGAAATACGAAATGTATTACTTTGATTACTGATAGTACTACGGATGCGACGTACATGCGTCTGAAAGCTTGAGCGCGTTTCGGAAATTTGCAAGTGCGCCGTCAGTTGCCTGTATCGACGAAAAGCGCTGGGTTTTTTCGACACGAAATCCGAAGAGCGCGAAATCGGCCCGTGGTACGACGAAGTGCAAAGTCGGTGTCCCTTGTAGGCAGCCCAGTGCAATAGCAAGCCAGTGCACACGACCCATCTATTTTTGCGATTCATCGTCCAATATTTCTTCCTACTTCCTCCATTTATTCGAAATAAAATACATCAACATGATAATTCCTGATAACCAGATTGCAAGATTTCTCATTACAACCTCGAAATGCTCCCTGGTTAGAACGGTGGAAGGCTGATTCAAGCACCTCAGAGGGACACCAACTTTGCACTAGAGCAGTGGTTCTTAACCTGTGGTCCGCGGACCACAGGTGGTCCGTCAGAATACAAGAAGTGGTCCGCGCGTTAAAAAGGGCTATTATACATGCTCGTATTCAATATCATCACTTTCGCAATTAGTAAAGCAAATGCAGGCCCAAATATCCCATTGAAAATGCTAACTACGAGGAGGTCCCTGAAGAAAATAAGTTTTACCTAGTGGTCCCTGGACAATAAAGGGTTAAGAACCACTGCACTAGAGTGTACGCGAGGGATTATTTCGAATATCGAGTAACCCTGGTACAAATCATCGAAAATTTCTCCGATCCAGGTTGACCCTTGTGTCGGTATGAAGGACGCTTAAAGTCCCAGCGCTACGCCCACGCCTAGCAGAGGGTCACCTTTCGATCTTCTATGAGCTTCTATTAGCGCGTAACTAACTATAAGTGTATCGCCGTGTGTGCGATCGCATGCAGTCTCCGCTTCTACCCACCTCTCTATAGGCAGTTAGCGCGTAGGCGAAACTCGCCCCTCTTGGTTTCCATTCACTCGGACGCCTTCCTGTCCATTCATGGTGTTTAGTATTTTACTACGTCAGATCACGTCATACGCTCCCCGGTAGACACCTCGACGAGTTTCGCGGACAAAGTCCGCTCGAGAGCCGAGCAAACTTTATCGCATCGACGATGGGTCGACGTATCTTGGCGTCAGAAGAGGTCGAACGGCCAACGTGCGAGAGCAAATTCGCGATTCGTTTGAATTTTAAATTTCGGAGCACACAGCTGATCCTGGAAGTATTCGAATTGAGAGGTTCGGCGGAAATTGACACAGGTTGTTTTTGTAGGTTTAGAGCAGTGGTTCTTAGCCTATTCCAAGTCACGAAACACTTTTGAATAGAATTTGCGGAACAGCAAAATTAGTAAAACGATTAGTAAAACTATGCGACGAAAGTCGAAATTCTGGCATTTTTGTGCGCACTGCGTGTTTACTAACTAGATATAATATACATTGACGCTTTTATAATTTCGTGGAACATTTGTAACAAATCCGTGGAACACCGGTTAAGAACCATTGCTTTAGAGGAAAGCAAGGTGAGCAGGTGTTTTTGTACGAAATGCTGGGTAAAATTGTAGTTACTTTTTAATCGTAAGTTAATCGGTAAGTGTAATTGAATCTGGTATAGAATTTTAGATGAAAAATCAATTTTGCTTCGTGAACCCTACATATACTATTGTAGGTATATGTAACATAGGGGAATGCACGTTACGTGCCCATTTTACAAAGAATCCCTTAATTCTCATTCTTTCTTTATCCATACAACAGTAATCAATTACAATTACTTCGTAAGCTTATACTCTTTATCGAATAACCCTTATCGAACCTTGGAAAGGAAACTTGCACGATACTTCTAGTAACAAGACAATACCTTCGGCCAAAGATAACTTCTAGATCTTCGCAAAAGGGAAGTAAACTGTACGCGTGCTCGGAGAATCAGGTTATTCCCTTTAAGAATCCTTCTTATCTGCGAAGTGGCGTGGACGCACGGTCGCTCACTCGAATGCCCCGCGCTTATTCCCGGTACGTCGATTGAAACTCTCGAATATCTCTCGAACACGATATCGTAACTCTCGCGCACAAAGAACGCGATTGTCCTGGCCTCTCGCTCTTATCGTAAACGCGGCGGCGTCGAGCAGTATCCGGGCATGCCGCGAGGCGCCTTATATTTAGAAACAATAATTAAAGCGTCCGCGGAAAGGAAAGCGCGTGAATGGCATATGAAAGCCCGCTCTCGGACAGTGATGCATCGCGAAGACAACGGTACGTAATAATAGACGATAAGCGAGTGTCCCTCTCTTCCGCTGTTGCTCGCTCGTCCTCTCTCCTTCTTTCTCTCTCTTTCCCCCTTCTCGTCCTTCCTTCTCGTGCGTGGAACGAAAAAGACAAAGAGGCGCGACGAGGAGGAGGTCGAGCGTGGCCTACGCTCGTTCGGTCGGCGCGCATCATTGCTAAACCCAATGCTATGCCCGTAAATTGCAATTTTCTTCGGCCCACGTGGAAAGGAGATGAGTGAGAAAGAGAAGGAGAGGGAGAAAGAGCGAGCTGGACCGCTCGATAAACCCGCCTTTAAGAGAACGCGTCACGGGGCTTGTTGCTTCATTACCATTCTCTCGCATTTACCCACGTGCCTCTATGATTTATTATCGGTCAATAACGATAGCATCGCACGCTTATTCTGTCTGTCGACCCACGTATAAGTACGTTGCTTCATTTGTTTCGAGGGTATTAGCGACGAATGTTGTTTGATCGGTGGGTACCGGTGATTCTATTGGCAGTGTTGGCAGGGTCTTATTTCATTTCGGTATTTTATCCAGAAACTAAAGCCACTTTAATATTATTTCTACCGGGATTTTGTATATACCGATTTCGACTAAGAAGCGTCTTTTTGGTCCAGGATGAGCTGCATGAAAATGATACCTCCAAATTAATTGAACAACTAATCTACGGATTGTGAAAGAAATAATGGAGGATAAATTATTCAACTTGGAAAATAATTTTAAAATTCAATTTGAGAAGGTGTCCTTTGACACCTTTAGTAGAAATAGTGTTAATCGATACCGAATTACAGTACCGAATACTTTTCGAACGTGTGGCCAAGTCTATTTCGGGTGTTAAGTGCGATTGGCGAATTTATTCGCCGTGTAGGAGGCAATTTAAAAATTTACTGCATCGCGAACAAGTTTCTGATTACCTAGGACTAAAAAAATCCATCCACCGGTAACACCGTCCAGCCAAGAACCAGTCGATGTTTTAGCGTGCAAACGTAAGTGCGGGGATGGCAAAGATTAATCTAAAAAATCCTTTCCACGAAAATTTCCGATCCGTATTCCGAATCTTACGTCGATTCTGAAATTCCTCGAAATTCGCACGTCGCCAGAGAGTTTTCTCGTGTACCTTAAAATGTTCGTCTCGTGGCACGTGAACGTCCTCGGGCCTTCGGTGCCTTTTCGTTCGAGGTAATTTCGCGCGATCGGAGATCGCTTTGAAAAATCGTGAAGAAGTTCTCGGAAGAGCCGCCGATGAGAGAGAGCGGACGATGGGCTGACCTCCATAAATCTCGTTTCGCGCTTATTTATCGACGATGCTTCGAGCACTCGTACCTCCGATACGCATCCGGCTCGAGTGCCAGAAGATGATGCCGTTCACCAAGAGAGCATCGAAGACTTATGCGAGCAAAACGATCGAGGCGAGGCATTAGATTAGAATTATTCGGGTCGCCTCCAATGCGAAGCCTCGTTCACTTGGCGCAATTCAGAGATTTCCTTTGAAAATTCTGTTCGCTCACTTTGTAATTTCGCCTTGGCTTCCAATGAAGTTATCGTTCGCGAGATCTCAAACGCGACCGGACGCGCGTGACGAGCGCGTTTGATTTTTCTCTCGTAAATATTGCTCTACACGCTATGCCTCATAGAGCAGATCCATCCGTCGCCGTGGTTCTTGAGAGTTATCGAGGACGGCTCGTTGATATTGCGTAATTCGACGTGAGTTTATCGCCAGGAAATTCTTTGTGATTCAAATCGTTTCACGTAACGCGAGTACCGAACTACTTGTTACACTTAACATACTCCTCGCACGCATCGTAACGATCTGTCGGCCAAGTGACTCGCCGATGAATGGGTGCCATTCATGCCGATCGGAGTGCCAGAAGAATGCTAATGAGATCGTCTAATTGGTTTGGGGGGGATGTTAAGAAGGAATGCGGCAAATATTTCGACGGAGTCGTAGCGTGTCTTAGACTTAGATGATGCTTGTCCAGAGATCGAGCTCTCCTACAGATTTGCGCGTTGCACGCTGTAATATTTTGATAGCCTCGTCAAATATTTTCGATATCACTGGTTTCGTTGGAAGAAAAATTTTTTTCACACGAACGAACGAACAAATAGACGCACGAAATGGTTCTACATACGAGGAGCGAACTTTCTACACGTTTTTCGTCCGTCCCAAAGAATTTTTCCGTGTCGGTATATCTTAACACTTAACGGACGGACCATGTAAATTAACGTTTTTCCATTGTGACTTCCTAGGACGGGCCACGAAGATTTACATGCTTTGCTTGAATCTTTAGTACGCTGCGTTAGTTTTTCATTTTATGCACATTGACCATACATGCGTGTTTATTTAATTCTCTTAAATATGTCCGGAAACTAGGAAAGACAGGTTAAGCGTTAAGCACAGAAGAGAGAATTAATTCAGAAGATACTTGTTTTATATAAAACTCTAATAGCGTTCTTACTTTAGGCTAATTGTAAGAATTTCGACAAATGCCCGGAATGTCAAAATAGAAACGGACGAATGGAGAACGTTTTCCCTTCTCACTTGAGAAATCTAATCACATTCCACCGCCTAAACCAATTGATTCGCCACCCTGTCGTGCGTCAATCCATCGCGCTAAAGCGAGTCGATCAAAGTTCTCCGATCGACCGTAATGATTAATATCCTGTGACTCATCGGGGGAATTCGCAGTTACGCGATGAGCAAAAGCCGCATTTCTAATCAGCTAGAAATTAATATCGAAAGCCCTTGGAGCGTAAACGTTGGAGCGAATGCGTGCGAGGGAACTCGAGGCAAGAAGTGGGCTCGCACGCTTCCATTGGCATCGAGGAACAGCTGTTGAGGGAGAAACCGCGAAGCGATCTTCTCCGGCTGGCGAACTCACTTTCTTTGCAGCGGAAATGTCGTTAGAGGGAAAGGGGAGCGCTGACGTCAGCGGAAGTGGACGATACTCGCGCGAGCGTATCGCTCCAAGGATGTGCACGGACGATAAAGCGTCCGGAATCCTTGCTCGCATTCGCTTACGTCTCGATATCTCGACGCGCGTTTCAATTCGCGCGCCATTGAGCGTGCGTCGCAGTATAGGTTCTCGCATTCGAAACGCTCTATTTCCGATCCTGATTCGATCGCGGGCCCGTAACGCACCGGATCGTTCTTAGACCCGTGGCTTTGCATGCTAAAAACCGAAGCGATGTCGAAATCCGTTAGATCCAGCGAGTGATTCGTTCCAACGAATCGGTAACGGGAGAATGCACGCTATTCCAGCTTTACCGAAGTTTAATCGTGCTGCCTGAAATAAGTTTGCGAAACGCGCTTTTAGCGAGTACGTGGAAAACATTTAAGTAAGTCTCGGGCTTGTCTCGCGATAGTTCGCGAGAGATGGAGAATTACGAGTGGAAAATTACTTTTTTCTTCCTACGTTCTAGAAGCGGCACGATTTTCCTCGTTCTTATCTTCGAGTTAAGCGGATGCTAATTTTACCTCGTTGCTGCGTTTCTGCTTGTTCTCCTTGAGAATGTGCCACGTCTGTAGAAGCAAGTCGGAGAAACGTGTAATTTTGAGAATCGTTTCACCAGGATTTCGCGTGTTTTTCAAAAAGTTCCACTCTTTTCTTCACGGATGCTGGATTTTACTTCCCTCGGTTCTGTGTTTCGTGCTGGTTCTCCTTTGGGAATGTTTTACGTCTGTAGAACCGAGTCGCAGAATCTTGCAATCTCGAAAACTCTTTCATCACGATGTCTCGTGTTCCACGTAAAATTCCAAATTCCACTTTTCTCTCGACCGACGTTAAATTTTCCTTTCACGCGTATTTTCGTAGGAAAGTTTCTGCGCGGGTTAAGTCAAGTTGGACGGAGACGAAGCAGGTTGAGTTCTTGTGCGACGGTTCTCGTGGTATTCTCGCATGCGTGCGCGGTCGTTTCTTTCCACGTGCGATCGAGCGACTCGAGACCGGGTGGTGCCGAAGACAAATTACTCTCGCAGCTGGATCAACGTGAATGCAACAAGAAGTAACCGAATACCACGAGCGTCAATACATGCGCCGGGAATATTCAATGTTCGGTGCGAAGCACGTGTTCTCTGGTTGACACCCTCCCGCGGTTCTCCTTCTCCTTGCACGACACGCACGACGTTACATTTGTTACGGGGAGAGCTCCAGGAACGTGCGCCGTCTAAATGCCGTTTGCTCGTAAAGTCTCAATTAACCCTCCTCCTTCCTCGTGCCGTTTAACCGCGCATCCATTTTCTCGGATCATCGTGCAAGAGCCGTGGTAACTGATCCTGGAACGATGAAAGTTCATCGACAGTCTTACTTCTCTTTGTAATCTTTTCTTTTAATCACTTCCGAGAGAACTTCAATTTGTTCGCTGACCTCCTTTCGTATTCTATCTTTTCTTAAAAACGATTGCACGAGAAAGTAAAGATTCACTTAATTCCATACGCGTCTTTCGTTAACAACCACATACAAGGGATCTACTTCTGTTTCTTCTTAGAAACGATTACAGATCAAAGTAGGATCTACTTAATTCCTTATTCTCACGATTTTCTCATTAACAGCAATACACACAGGCGCGTAACTTTAACGTTTTCATAAAGCGCGGCCTCTTCCTCGTGCCATTTAAACGCGCGTCTCCTTTCTCCGATCTTCGTGGGAAATCCAACAATTGATCCTGGAGCGACAAAAAAATCAGCGAAAGTCTCAGTTTTTGCGATCCTTTCTTTCAACCGCGTCCACGAAAAACAACCTTCATCCGTTAGCCTTTAACTAAATCCTTCTTACATTCTATTTGTTTACTCAATTCCCCGTTAGTCTCTCGTTAGCAAAAAACAACGTCGCACAAAGGCGAGTAAATTTCATCAATTCCAAGGCGCGGCCTCCTCTTGGTCCTTCAAAGAATACATCTTCCTACGAGGTAGTGATTTGAAAGCGCCATTAGGCCAGCTCCGCTAACAAGCTCCATTGGAGCGGCGAAAAAAGAAAAAAAGGATCCACGGTGAAATAGAGGATGCATTAGCTGCGAATGCGAGTAATTGTCGCTCGCGCGGAAAATAGAGGAGGACGCGTCGCAGACTCTTTTTTATTCTCGGTGGAGCGCGACACGCGAAGTGGACCATTCACGCTCCAGCTTCAAAGAGCGAGGCGCGCATCGTTTTGCGAGCCATTGTAAGCGCAAGCTCATTCGAGAACTGACAATGGAGGAGCTCATCCGAGTTCTCGCACCCCGGTCTGACACGAGATCGTGACTAACGCGTTTCACCTCCTCCCTTCTCTCGTGCTCTGTCTCTCTTTTTCTCTCTTACTCTCGGAACTTCCGATAGTCGAGCTTCTCACCCGTGAAAGTGAAGGAAGTGACAGGGACGAAACGCGAATCAAAAGGTGAAATAACCCCGGCGATATTACAACCCACGACGTTCCGGAAGCCGGTCGTGGCTCATTACAGCGCGCATTTCCCGTGAAGCGACTAATTGCACGCTCTCGCGCACCACCGGAATTCCCTCGCCTCTCTCCGTCTCGTTTCCTCGCGGCGCTCGATGCATTCGCATGCAGAACTTCCTCTCGCGCCTCGTCTCCGATGCCTCATCTTCCTTCTCTGCTACCGACGCAACGGCACGTACGCGTCACCCGCTTCCTCTTCTATTAGCACCTCCAGAATGAGTAACTTTTCATCTTCTCCTTACTCGTAGCACGACTTTTCCTTTTCTCCGCGCGAAAATGAACGCATCGCGAGCAAACGAATCCTGATCGCATGCGAAAACAATTATACGAGACTATAGTGAAAGTTAGGATAGAGGTTCTGTTGGAAGAAACAGTTATTTAGACGATTTGTTAAGGGACAATATTAGTAAAGTTATATCTTAACACTAGAACTACCAAGCGTGTCAAAATGAGTGGCCAAGAAAAAAAGTTTCCATATGAAGAAAACAATTGGTAGTTCTAATGTTAAAGAGAAATTCTCGTGAAAAATTGACGCATCCGGTCATTTTCACCGGTCGGCTTTTGTAGCGTTAAGTATCTATGAGATCGAGGGTCACGTTGCTTTGTTATGAGGATAATTTCTTTTGTTAATTTAATCTCGTCGTCCACGGACGAGCGCAATTGTACTCGCGTTTATTTAAAGTTCACACAGTTCTTGTAAAATCGAAATTTAATCGTTGCGTTACAATCGATTTTTTGTCAATTGTTTCTGCTCGGAGAAATTTATACAGGCGAGATTGAAAAGAGATTTGGAATTGTGCTGGTTGGAATCGGTCCGAGGTGAGTCAATTAGAAGCATCGCCCGAAAATTGGCACCCTGTTTCGCCCAGGGTGCGCATACGAATGTGCAATCGAGGATGGTAATTGCGACACCTATAGCGCCGCTGGATTCGTTTCTCGCGTTGGACGGCGCTTACGAGGCTCCTCGTAAAGTGGAGAAAATGCGAGCGTGAACACCAGGAAAACGGTACGAATCCTCTCAGCGGGTAGTCCGGCGAGCGGACAATTTGCCCGCTCACGCAGAGAAAAGTGGGCGCGATTCGACGTGCTTTTACGGTCCCGTGGGCCTCGAGTTAATGCGCCCGTTTTTGCGTCCGATTGTTTCGTTTTTATAATACGCGTATACGTATATGCACTCGTGTTCCGACAGCATTGAGTTCTTACCGCATCGGTGGACGCGCTTTTCGAAACGGAAAGTCGGAAAGATTAAAAGCACGTGACGGTACTTAAGGTGAGCAGTAAAATGGTCCGAGGCTAATGCGGAATCTCGACTAAGCCTAGGAGGCTCGTAAAAACTGTAATGAGCACCTGACCATTATCCATCCCGGTTTTGTTTGACAATGGGAGGGGTATGCCATTAACTGGCGCGCTCCAATAATATCTCTCCAAGTCTCGACAGTCATCCCTACCTTATGCAACCCCCTTTTTCGGAGTCTATAAATATGTTAGGGTGACCTAGTTTTCTCGAGAAGGTGAGGAGAGGGGGAGAAGTTGCCATAAACCAAAATTATCGGATGACGCTGCCGTGTGCCCGTTGTGTTCCGTCTCGCGAACCAACAACCTCTCGGCTCCAAAAATATCGAACCATGGGATTTGCCGAACTCGTGCGCTCGATATTTACGCGTGCCTCGGTTCTCAGAATGGCTAACCATGGAGTCTGCCAAACTCGTTCCCCCGAAATTCATCCGTATCTCGGTTCCAAAAATATCTAACCATGGAATTTGCCAAATTGATTCGCCTAAAATTCGCCCGCATCTCGGTTCCTAAAATATCTAACCATGGGATTTACCGACCGTGTCTCGGTTCCAAAAATATCTAACCATGGAATTTGCCAAATTGATTCGTCTAAAATTCTCCCGCATTTCCGTTTCTAAAATATCTAACCATGGGATTTACCGACCGTGTCTCGCTTCCCAAAATATAGAACCATGATTCTACTAACCTCGTTCGTCCGATATTCGCCCAAGTCTCGACATAGGATCCGAAAAGGGCAGGCGATTTACGAAAATAGTCGAATTTCGAGTTCTGCTATCGATTGCAGGCTTCCAGGACGAAACTGTTTGTATCGCGATGCATCATCTCTCCTCGTGGGCAGACGATCATTGTGCGCTGTGCATCCAATCTCCACCAAGGAAATAGATCCCTGGATTAGACTGTCTCTGGCCACGATGATGGATCGGTCGAAGTAGCCTGGCGCGACGGAGTCCTTTTCACGAATTTCCCGTAAACATGGAAAGGTTCGACCGGAAGGAGGAGCATTAATCACGGAAACAGTGAAAGTCCTATCCATTGTGGCAATTGACTAGAGAATAGCTGGTCCAAACGTTGATTATCCCTTAGCAATTTCGCTTAACTGTTCTAGAATTAGCTTCATCGTCTGACGTTGAAAGCTCGCGTAGGCGTTTAGTTCACCTTGCTCGAAAGAAACCGAAGACGCATGTTAGTGCACGATCAAAAAAAAAAACAAAAAAAAAAAAGAAAATTGGACTGTCGAAAAAGTTTGCCCTTTCCTAACCTAATTGTAAGTCTAATTGAACGTCATAAATTCCTTATTCAAGCCTGCCGTCACGAAATTATTAACAACGACTTACATTAGACAAATCAACGTTCTCAATGATTAGCTCTTGTATAAGTACGTGCCCTTGAAATTTCGTCTTTCTTTCCAAGTTCAACGATCCGATAGGATCCTGTCGCCGATTTCCTCTCGCGAATTTTCTTTAAGGACGTTTCGACGTCTAGGCGGAAAGAGCATTAATCCTGGCGCGGAAAAGGAGAAAGTCGGATCGATAGAGTCGAGGGAGAGATTCGCAATGGGAATCTGGCAATGGAATTTCGTGGCGACGATTTCGTTTACGATGGGCAACGATCCGTCGTCGTCTGGTCCGACTACGAGCCATTGCGAGGTCGTTGTTCTGACATTTATTCTGCTCTCACTCCCTCGACCTCTCGTTTCACTCGCTCACTTTGTCTCGTCGTCTTCCGCCTCTGCTCTCTCGCCTCATCCACTCTTCTCTCTTCCTGCCTCTTTCACTCTTCATTTCTCTCTCTCTCTCTCTCTCTCTCTCTCTCTCTCTCTCAGTTTCACCCTTCACATTCGTTCCATCTCATTCTCGTTGGCTTTCTCGCTCGGTTCCATCCCACCCCTTTGTCGTTGCTACTGTCCCCTCTTATATCTCTCTCGTCCTTCCCTCGTTTGTTCTCTACCTTTCCCTCCTCCCTCACCTTTTTCTCATCGGTGTAATAGTACACGTGTACTAGCCATTCGGTTCCACATTGTTACCTACGCGCGGTTGGGACCCCGAGGGTCAATCCGTGCGACGTCCATTTTTCTCCGTGCTTTTGTGATCTTTGGTCAAATGTAATTTTGACTCGTCCCTCTTCGTTTTTCAAAAGGGATAGTTGGGTCGATCGAGATTGTTCGAAAAGCGCCATTTGTAAGTTTTGTTCTTTCGGATTTTTAAAAATTTCAACGCGTCTCTTTCACTTCTCTTCCACTGTTCATCCTTCACTTTTGCTCATGGTTTTGTTTAAAGGAAATTTTGATTCCTTTTCCTCATCGTTTTTTTTTTCTTCTTAAGGATTGTTCGAGCTGATCGAGATTGTTCGAAAGACCCCGCTCACAATCTTTATTCTCACGAATTTTATTGAAATTCGACGTGTCACCGTTTCCTTTTCAACTTCACGTCATCTCTTCTCCATCGATCTTCCTCTCTGGACGGGCGCATACGAAATCATGGAAAATTCTTTCATCCCCTTACACATCGGGACGTCGTTCCTCCTCCTCGAGCCGACAGCGAACATAATAGACACTTGCGTTACGTAAAAACGACTTCCCGCAGCCTTTCGACGCTGATGTATCTCGCTTGACTATCGCCCACGCGTCTCGATCCCGGGATCTCGAGAGAAAAATCCGGAGGATAGCGAACGCACTCGGGTAAGAGGAAGAAAAGGACCTTCTCATCGTCCGCGATTACGGTCTCCGATGCGAGGATCGAGCCTCGTGGGTAGATCTTAAGAAAAAAATCGAGAGTGAGAGAGACGTAGTGTTGGAATAGAGTATCGAGCATGGAAGAGGATGAAAAAGAGGAGGAGGAGGAGGACGCTAATCGGCGCCGTGTCGCACGAGGCTCGCGCAAAACGGCGGAATAAACGTACGCGCATGGCAAATAAATAAAACGATTAGAAAGTAGCCGGGGTGCGCGTTGCTGGTAGGAGGCTTTCGTGCTCGTAGAGCTCGATTACCGATGCCGCTTCCCAACACAGGATCAATTTCTAACGGTACGAAGTGGCGAATCGCACGGAGGAGTCCCTCTTTGTGAGTGGACCAAACGTCGAGGCAGGCACCGTCCCACGGAACGGCAATTAAAGTAACGGGATTAATTAATCGTGCCCGATCGAGCGCGGATCGAGGCGGGCGTGGGTGGACGATTTTAGGTCGGACACTTTGCGCTCGTGGATTTGGATCGAGCGATTCGAGCGGTGGCTCAAGAGTAAGATGAGAAAAAGAAGAGAAGGATCGTAAATCTAAGTAGAATTAGTAGGACGGTGCGAGCACGTTGGGAATTAATTATTACCAGTGTTCTGCTTCGTCCTCCTTTTTCTATCCTACTCGCGTTTCTTTTTCGACGTTACCAGGGGGTAAGGGTTGGGGTCAACAAGGGTGGAGAGAGAAAGAGAAGTGGCTTAATTCGCTTAAGGCGCGCCCGCATTCGTCTGCCCACGTTGCTCGCGTAAAAGGCCGAACCGAATCGATACGAGAGTTCGCGGGGGTGGTTATCTCCTGTGTCCCACCTCGTTTATTCTCCTTTTTTCTCTCTCTCTCTCTCTTCTCCATTTTTTCCCTCCTTCTCCCAATGCACGCTGCATTTGGCAGCGGAGAGGATTCTTATTACGCGGCGTTTATTATTCTTACCCACGTCACGCAGAACATTCGCGTTCCACGCCCATCTCGAATGCCCACGTTGTTGCGCGAATGCTCGCGCCAACGCGCTCTCACCACTCGGCACGTTGTCATTTGCACAGATACAATTGCTAATTAAGATGCCTTGCCAAGAGCCTCTTACGAATATATATATATATATTATCGTATCGTTAATTAATATTGCGATTTGCGGTAAACATCGTCGCTGACACGATGCACGATTGAACGAGCCAATTGTAATGTAACGTAACGTAAAGCGTTGCGGTTGAAAATTTGCTCTACGGCTAAAGGCTTCAGTAGAAAAACGCGAGCAGGATCACGCTCGTTTTTGGCGAACACTTGGAATTATCTCTACGCCTTCGTATCTATAAACTTTGTGCAATGTGCAATATCTTGGAACGCTTAACACTATTCCTAGCGATGCGACCGGTCAAATGACCATTTTCGACATTTCGATTAGAATTTCCTATATACAACGTAATTGTATCGCCTTTAAATTTCACGACTTTTTCTAAAATATACGTAAGGTGAGTTGGAGTAAGTGCAGCCTCGGGATAAGTGCGCCGTGGAGACGAAATTTTCTAAAGTATGGTTTTTTCTGTTATATATTTTTTTTTAAATGACTATATGGTAAGGTGAGTTGGGGCAAGTGCAGACACGAAAATTTGAAATTTGTGTTTACTCTCCTTCCACAAGCTTCGAAATTTTCATGCAAAATAGAAACTTTGGCAACATGACTTTCAACTGTACTTTATAGATGCATAAGGTCATTTAAAAAAATTAAAAAAATAAATAATAAAAAAAACCATACTTTAAAAAATTTCGTCTCGACGGCGCACTTACCCCGAGGCTGCACTTACCCCAACTCACCTTATAATCCATTTTTCAATATTTTAGGAAAAGTCGCGAAATTAAAAAGCGACGCAATTACGTTGTATATAGGAAATTCCAAACGAAATTTTAAAAACGGTCATTTGACCGATCGTGGTAGGAATAGTGTTAATATCCACCGTGCAGCACGTGGAAATTGATTCGAAAGAGCTCCGCGAAAGGTATTTCCTCAATTCTCTCCACTCTCCATAGAGAATTCTTCGGCTAATCCAACGTGTAGGTGAAAACACGATATCTTATCGAGTTACTCGGCCGCTCGTTACTCTCACATAGACTCTCGGGGGCCTTACAATCATCGAATCTGAGATCTTGCTGTACGCATAGCCGCCTATCTAATCCGGAATAGGTAAGCGCGTAGGGTAACGGTGGTGCGTAGTGGATGCAAAGTAACACTGTCTCACGCGTCGTAGGAGCATCGTACACGCGAGCGATAACTGGCGCACCACCGCGAATCCTCCAGATCGAAACGATTCCCCGTACGAGTTCACAGCTGACCAGATTCGATTGGAAAGCAGGGAGCGCCCGGTATACGGAACGATTCGTAGCTGACTTCTCGTGGACGGATCAACGAAAGAGCAATTTCGTGAAAAAAGGAGCGATTTTGTTCTTCTTTTCCTTAACCCTTTCACTACGGAAGGCGTATATATACGCCCTCACAAATCCATCGATACATACGAAAGGCATAAATATACGCTCTCTGAAATTGTTTACTATAACCTTTCCTGTTTTACCAATTGATTCAATTTATGTGCATTTATTCTTTTTTGAAACCTTAAGAATATTATCAATTCTTCGGGTACTGTTTCGGACAGTAGTCACTGGAGAATCAGTCACAGCGACTAACTTGTGAATATCGCGCCGTCTTCATTGATGATTTGCTCCGAAAATGCACCGAAGTGAAAGGGTTAATCCTCGTAATTCAACAAAGTTCTCCTTTAAAATGAACAGAACGAATGATCAATTTTATTCGGATTACATCGACTCCAGTTAAAAATTCGAAACTTCTGAAGAAGAATACGAATGGATGGGAAATTTAGAAATTGCGATAGTCGTAAGAGAAAGTAATTGGAATCGTGAACGGCCCTCAAAGCGTCCGAAATTAGATACTCCAAAGGTATCCAATTATTGAAAAAGTCCTCTTCGAAGAGAACTAGGGTATCGAAGGAATCTCTCATCCGAATGAGAAGGTTAAAGCGGGTCAACGATAACGGTAGGAGGAAGCTTTTAGCCCGAAGCTTTCAGAATCGGAACTGTTTCCTGCACGGGACCTTACGGGGAGTATCGTATCGATCTCTCAGGTAGATATCGAGATATCGAGCGAAGGGAGTGCTGCTTCCTGACCCGAATAGGCGAAGACGCGGGTGGCCGGCGTTGTTTCCCTTAATGCTATTGAGGAACGTCGGTCGTTGGATTCTTGTGGCTCGATGGGCACCGTTGCCTCGATTCTCAGAAGTCGGGCGACTTACTCGAGTCGTTTGAACGAGAAATCGTTGAGAATGGAGGTGCCAACCAAAAGGCAAAGACAGACGCGCAGGTGGCACTTTACGTTACACTATTTGCCGTGCCGCTTGCTCGTCGAAGGATACGCATCGAAGTACCACCCACATTCTAGCAGAAGGTTTCACCGTTTGCTCACGGTGGCCGTGGATCTATCGATTCCCTTTATGGACGAGCACCGCCTAGGTACTCCAACTGTGTTATCGTCAGATAACAGCCGAAGGTTATAGGCTACGCGCTACGGTCGCTAGAGATGCAATTTCCATTGTCGCACACTTGCCAATAGTAAGCTCTACTTTACGATCATACTGGCATCTTGATTAGAGCGGAGAAGAAAAGTAAGCGGGGCTTGCTTCGAGTAAGTTAACCTCTTAGGCACGGCATGCTTGTCCGCAAGTCTGTCTCTGTGAGAAGACGCGCTTGGCCACGGATGGCAGAAAAACCGTTCATGACGATTTCCATTACAACATTGCATCTGAAAATCATGATATTCACGAAAGACGCTGTTGTGTGCCGCACCGTTCAAATTTAGGCTCGATACACACTATCGGTCCGGTCACGCTCCGGCTCGGTCCGTTCCCGATCCGATAAAATATTCGTCTATTGTTTATAATGTACACTCTAGTGCAAAGTCGGTGTCCCCCTGAGGTACTTGAATCGGCCTTCCACCGTTCTAGCCAGGGAGCATTTCGACGTTGTAATGAGAAATCGTGCGATCTGGTTATCAGGAATTATCATATTGATGTATTTTATTTCGAATAAATGGAGTCGTAGGAAGAAATATTGGACGATGAATCGCAAAAATAGATAGGTCGTGGACACTGGCTTGCTACTGGTTGCCGACATGGGACACCGACTTTGCACTTGGGTGTACAATGAAGTGTACTCTGGGGGAATGTGAACTGGCCTTTCATTGTTTTGAGCAAGGCGTTGTAATATGATAAATCTTTGCCAAAAATCTTTAAAAATCCTTTTATTCGCAATACGATACATCGAAATGATCGTTTCTGATCACAAAATGGCAAACATCTATCATATTACAACGGCCTGCTCAGAACGGTGGAAGGCCTGGTCAATTATTCCAGGGGGGCACCGACTTTGCACTTGGGTGTACGTATACACAGTATGGGGAACAGTACGGTCTCGCGCCATAGTGTGTGTACGTACATTATAAACAATGGAAGAATATTTGATCGGATCGAGAGCGGACCGTAATCGAACCGATAGTGTGTATCAGGCCTTATGGTATCCGCGGAAAGCCATTATAGTGCCGCACCGTTCAAATTGATGGTATCCGCGGAAAGCCACTATAGTGGCGCCTCGTAATATAAGATGACATCTGCGAAAGCCACTATAGTGGTGCATCGTGCTTAAAAGGTTAACACGATGCGTTTAATGTTATTGGCGTTGGAATTAAATAGCGAGAGATTACATGCAGCTCGGAAGATAAGGAGGAAGAAGAATGAGTAAATGCCGCTGAATGGTAAAAAAATTCTTTGAGACTCGTAAATCTTCTTCGAGTTCCATATCGATTGTACGGACAATGTTTGCCGTCGAGGATTGGACAAACACGCGTGAAGCAGGGGGACAAGATTCTTCCGTGAGCTTCTGTTCGTTTGAGCGGCGTTTGCAACGGAAACAGTTACGGCCTTGACTCGCTAATTACATTCAGGCATACATATTCATTCATTGAACGCGGAGGAAGTCCGCAGGGGTCTCGTCATCGATGCGCTACGTGTTGCCCGTTTCGTTTGGTTCGCTCGAGGGTGAGGAGCACCGAGGAAGAAGGGATTTCAGTGGCAGGCGCCACGTGTAACTGTCTACTCATTTGCATTCCCGTTGAAAATGTCGTTCCTTCCCTTCAATGGGCAAGAGACAATTATTGTTTGATCACTTTGAAAAATAATACGCTTCGTCGTTTTCCTTTTGTTCGTGAAACATTCTTTCGTCGTTTAATTTCGTAGGCTCGTAAGAAAAAGGGATTTCAATGGCAGGCATCACGCGTGTCTGCTCATTTACATTTGCATTTCAAAAGATCCTTCTCTTCGACGACAAACAAAAAAAGAGACAATCACTATTCGAATATTTTGAAATGTAACATTCTTCCTCGTTTTCCCTTTATTCGGGTAAGCCTACCGTTTAATTTCGTCCGCTCGTAAGAAGGGATTTCAGTGGCAAGCATCGTATATAAATGTATACTCATTTGCATTTGCATTTGAAAAAAATCCGCTTTCCCTTCAATCAGAAAAGAACATTATTTGAACACTTGGAAAAATAATGCGCTTCCTTGTTTTCCTTTTACTCGTAAAATTACCGTGTAATTTTATGCACTTGTTAAAAACAGCGCTTTCAGAAGCAGGCACCACGCGTAGCACCTACTTGACTTATGTTCCCGTCGAAAAAATCTTTCTCTCGAAACAAAAAAAGAATCACTCCGTTATTACTCAAACACTTCAAAAAATAACTCTCTTCGTGCTTTTCGCTTTACTCGTGAAACGCCCTCCGTCGTTCAATTTCGACGAGAATCCCAAGGGACAGAGTTCGAGCGCGTTTTTACGAACAGACTCGTAGGAGCTCGCGCGCGCAGTTTATCGAACGAAGGCGATGATAAGTAGTGGGTCTAGCATACGAGGATGGAAAAAAGAGGACAGGCACGATATACCGTACGCCATGCGTATGTTAATGCGTACGTGTCAGCGGTGGGCATTAGCGTGAGCGAGTGTGTGGCCACGCGCACGCCTCGCAAGATACCAATAGATACAAATGTGGATCGTTAGAGTTATTTAAAGCGAACGATACTCTCGTGAAATTGGAGGACCATTAGAAGCCTCTGCCTACTGGTAGTCAGTCGAGTCTGCCGCGGATGGAAACGAGCAGCTTCATCGTGAATCCTAAAGAATCAAAACTAATGCAGTCGGGGATGTGCAGGCGGCGCGTATGTTAATGGCCACCTCGTTCGATATGCCGCGACAAGATGGATCGTTAGTAAAACTGGCATACCGCGTGATGCAACCGGCATGCATTCGGAGAGGAATAATCGTGATGCCACGCTCGAGCCGATTTGCTTGTTTCTCGACGCGGTAATGGGTACACGATACCGGTACACGATACGAGTGTACAACTGAATACAATGTGGAACAGAAGACGAGAGACTAACGAGTTGTAAGTTGCGTCGTTAACGTCGCTTCGTAGAAGTGTTTTTAAAAAAATCGAGATGTTTAGTGAATTCGGCCGATTGTATTCGCGAAAAGAAGCTCTCTCGTAAATTCTGGATGTTGGTCACGACGTGCGTCGTAGCGGTGACACTGTGAATTGGGTTGCCGGGTGATACAAATCTATTAAGCTGAGTTAAAGGCGCCTCATGCGTGAGTCATTGCTTATTTTAGAACAATTAAGTGCCATGGTCGGAGGACCTTCACGCCCTTCCCTGGCACGCTCTCCATTTTCGACGAAATTCAACTTATTCGGAGAATGTCAGTAAGATCGTCCCTGATCGAATTAAAATCGTTAATTAATCAGGTCGCTTTGAGATTGAATCTTACCGCGCGTGAAAGACGCTTGTTGCGAAAGGGTGAGTAGGTGGTGAACGAGAGAGGAGAAGAGAGAAGGGGATTATTCGATGCTTACGGTCGAATGGACCGTGCAACAGGTCGATTGCAAATTTGCATATTGCTTAGCGGCAGTACCGCATACCGTAAATTCCTTGGTACTCCATTTGTGAGAAGCGAGAAACGACCCTCGTGTAAAATCCGCACATTCTTACAGGATTTTTCTTGTGCGAGAACATCCATGAATTTTTCATCTCCTGCTTTATATTTTACCTCGTAACTATTTTATCATTAACGTCACCCGAAAATGTTACAGAATCAAAGTTGTAGATAATTCGATTAGTTAAAAAAATGCTCGGCTCATAATTTTGGTCAGACTCACAGTTATGAAGATAAAGCCAACTAAGTGCACCCTTATTTCCAATATGACGATCGATTCTCCTACGAAACCCAGAGAAAATAAGTCACTCCCTTTACGGCCTTGCTTAAAAATCGCCGTATACGCAAAATGCACGGTCTCACGCTGAAGTAGAATATTCCACGAATGTGCATTAAACATAGAATCACCGGTTCTTTCAAAACAAGAAATTCCTTTTTGTGTATGTACGAATCTCATACGAAGGCTCCACCTTCGCTTCCACCAGATTCTACGATCTTTCTCGCGCAGATTTCGAGTACTCTTACCATCCCCGCGAGAAGAAACGGCGCTTAATCGAGCGAGAAATCAAAGGGGCGTCGTAGAACGTTCGACGAGGAATTGCTTTCCACAATTCCAGCGCGGAACGCGCGCGTGCCCTCTTTGTGGACCGCAAACGAGGGTGGCTCGACAATGCGCGAGGTCGTCGAGGGAGAACCAGAACGATGAGGGTTGCATCGACTACTACGACGACTGCCGTCTCACCTCAGGGCCGGATGTCCGATTCTCTCGATGGTGAAACGCGCCAATCGCCCCCTCAGATCTCAACAAAGATTCTCCTCGTAATCGCAGGACAGAATTTGCGAGTGGCTGCGCAACAGTGACAATTCTCCAATTGTAAAGACATAGACAGGCAACCTTTCCGATCCTTCTTTAACACGAGATTTACGGAACGTTTTTTATAAACACAATTTTCTATTTAAACTCATCAAATTCATGGGTTGCCGTAAGCGTAGGATTAATCTCTTCAGAATCGAATTTATTTAAGCCAAAGTGAATTGCTTATTGTATTCGGTGGATATTGTTTCCAGCATCTTCTCAAATCGTTACTTAAGTGTAAATTCCTCTTGGTTTATTTATACGATAAGATCTCAAGGAAAACCGCATTCCATAATTTATATCTTTTCTCAGCGCAAGGTAAAATTTATAGGCTTAGAATCGACGGCCCTGCATTCCTCGTGGTTCATGGTTCCGCTACGTTCTCGTCTCAAACCCCTCTGGTTTTCTCTATTTTTTTTTCTTAGTCAATAGCCGACATTTCTACGCACAATTGGGATCGTGTGCGCCAGGAGGGAGACCGCAAGGGAGTTCGCCGTGCAGAAAACCCCTTCGTCTCGTGACACGAAAATACTCGGGGCAGGAGTGGACTACCCCTCCAGTAGGAATTTTTCGTTCCTGGCATTGTTCGACTTCCCTCGTTACGTAGCTATTATTATATTATAACGTTATATCGCGACTTCGGCTTAACGCTTACTCTTCTCTTTCCTTTTCACGGCGCGTGCCCTTACAACCCGCCTCCCTTCTCACCCCTGACTGCATATATCATCGGGTCCTTATTTTGTTCCGTTCACACCTCACACCTTTAGTTTTCTCTTTTTCTTCCTCATTCGATAACGAACATTTCTACATTGAAATTAAGATTTTTTCGAAACAGTTTAATGCGCAGGAAAATCCTTCCTTCTGTAGCACGAAAATACTCGAGACAAGGGTAGGTTACTGCTCCGTTTTCGCCATTGTCCAAATCTCCTAATTATATCATTACCAAATATATCTAACGTTACATCGCAATTTCCGCTCTTGTCTTATTGTGCTTATCAGCCTTCTCACCGGTGTCCTGCATTTCTCATCGTTCCGCTCCGTTCCACCTCAACGTTTCTAGGCTTGTCCATCTTTTCTCAGTCAGTGAATAACCGACATTTCTACCCACAATTGGAATTGTCCACGCCCGCGGAGGCGAGCACGATCGCAAGGCAGTTTGACACGCAAAAAAAGAAACCCTCGTTTTGTATCACGTAAATACTCGAGACAAGAGTGTGCTACTAATGCTTCGTTCTCGGCATTATAAAAATCCCCTAATTACATTATTATTACATCGTAATGTTATATCGCAATTTCCGCTTCTTGTCTTATTGGTGTGCTCATCAGCCTTCTCACCGGTGTCCTGCATTTCTCACCGTTCCGCTCCGTTCCATATCAACGTCTCTAGCCTTCTCCATTTTTTCTCAACCAGTCAATAACCGACATTTCTATCCACAATTCGAATCGTCCACGCCCGTGGAGCAGAGGGAGGATCGCAAGCAAGTTTACTACGCAACAAACCCTCCTCGCGGCACGCAGAATACTCGAGACAGGGTTAAGCTACTAATGCTTCGTTCTCGACATTGTCGGCCATCCTCACATTACTCCTCATTATTATATTACAACGTTATATCTCGACTTCCGCTTATTTGTCTTATTGGTAATACGCGTTCTTATCAGATTTCTCACCGGTGTCCTGCATTTCTCATCGTCCCGCTCCGCTCCACCTCCACGTCTCTAGCCTTCTCCATTTTTTCTCAACCAGTCAATATCCGACATTTCTGTCCACAATTCGAATCATCCATGCCCGTGGAGCAGAGGGAGGATCGCAAGCAAGTTTGCTACGCAACAAACCCTCCTCATGGCACGCAGAATACTCGAGACAGGGGTAGGCTACTAACGCTTCGTTCTCGACATTGTCGGCCATCCTCACATTACTCCTCATTATTATATTACAACGTTATATGGCGACTTCCGTTTATTTGTCTTATTGGTAATACGCGTTCTTATCAGATTTCTCACCGGTGTCCTGCATTTCTCATCGTCCCGCTCCGCTCCACCTCCACGTCTCTAGCCTTCTCCATTTTTTCTCAACCAGTCAATAACCGACATTTCTGTCCACAATTCGAATCGTCCACGCTCGTGGAGCAGAGGGAGGATCGCAAGCAAGTTTACTACGCAACAAACCCTCCTCATGGCACGCAGAATACTCGAGACAGGGGTAGGCTACTAACGCTTCGTTCTCGACATTGTCGGCCATCCTCACATTACTCCTCATTATTATATTACAACGTTATATCGCGACTTCCGCTTAACGCTTACCCTCTCCTACTCTTGGCAATGGTGCGTGTCCTTACCACCAGCCTCCTTCTCACCCCTGCACGCTACCCTCATCCTCCTCCTCCTCCATTTTCTTCTTCTCCGAGGGGTGTTACGTCCTAGCCACGTGGCCTTCGGCTTTTTGTTCCCTCGTTAAACATTCACCCCCTCGCGCGCACATTTATCCGCTTCGCGAGGAACGCTTGTAAACGTTTTCGTTTACACAAGGCGCACGTGCCCCTCTTCTCCATGTGCCGCGCGTGTTTGCGCGTTCACCCTGCATCTAGGAATTTTCGACAGTTCCGAGATAATACGGCGACGTCTTGAGATAATATCGTATACCGAGGGCGCGAAGAATGCTGCGTGCGTGGTACTCGAGGACACGTGACCCTCCTCTCGTACCGGAGAACGAAATTAAATAAATAATTCATCTGCTCGAGGATATCTCGGAGTTTCACGATACGCAAGGCCTATTAATACCTACTTACAAGGAAACGGCACGAGGTGTCCCCCTCGGATTTCAATGCCGTTGAAATATGTTGTAATCTAGATCAAAATAAGGGACACGTTTTTTTTTATACGTGCCCAATCGCACTTTTAGGGGGTGAAACACCCCTTTGAAAAAAATCGGTTTTCTTCTTTCGGACCAAATACTGTGAAATCTATACGAGATAGAAAAAAATGTTTTAGACGAAAGTTGAACAGTTTCAAAAGTGCTCAATAATAGTTTGATCGGTTGTTTAAAAAATATTAAAATTTTCGATATACCCCTCCCCCCCTCATAATTATTTTGCAATTGCAGAATTTTGTTTTGACCAAGCGAAAGGATATTTTATTCTGAATTCAACCATATATAATAATGTTACTTTCCGAGATACGGACTTTTCGAAAATTAGACACAAATGCCCGCGTATACCGGTAACGCGCTATGCGCAGCGCTTATCTCACTCGAGATGCATATATGAGTCTTCAATCGTGAAAGCCGAGAATGTGCCATCGGTACTTTCGTCTTTTCTTCTTTCGATTTTATCGTGATCTAATAACAGATTAATAACAAGCTTGGCTTGTGTCACAGTTGTTGCGTGCGATATTTCGAGTGTTGGAAAGCATCTAGATTTTTGCAATGCAAGTCGGTGATATTTATTAATGTTTAGTTTCCATTTGACTTATTGTCTCTATGCCAATATTCCACTAATACTGAAAATCTGCGGAATATACTAGCACGCTTTCATTATCGTATTATTAATTCGCGTTTGTGTATTGAGTACGTAGTGCTGGTATGTATGTAAAAACACTGTTCCCAATTAGGATTAGGGTTAGGATTAGGTTAGGTTAGGATTAGGTTAGGATTAGGTTAGGTGGTTAGGTTAGGTTAGGATTAGGTTAGAGTTACGATTAGGGTCCTAACCTAATCCTAACCCTAATCCTAACCACCTAACCCCAATCCTAACCTAACCTACATAACCCTAACCTAACCCTAATCCTAACCACCTAATCCTAACCTAATCCTAATCCTAACCCTAATCAATCTCCATTTGAATATACAGGGTGTCTCAGACCACCCATACAATCTCTCATGGGGACATAGAGCGGCTTGCGCTGAACATAAAAGTCCTGTACCGTTTTGCGATAATCGCAATATTTATTGACTTATTAATTGTTAAAGATCAAAGGAAAGGGCGTCCGCCAAAATAGCAGCGGGGGGAGCGCTGGTGCCTCTGCGAGCTGTAGGACGGCCCAGTTTACCTACAAACAAATGCGGGGTGCGGTAAGGGGAAGAATAACGAAAAAGAAGCCGGCCGTGCAGCAGTGTCTTAACCTTCCCCTTACCGCGTCCCGCGTTTGTTTGTAGGTAAACTGGGCCGTCCTACTGCTCGCAGAGACTCCATCGCATCTCCCGCTGCTATTTTGGCGGACGCCCTTTCCTTTGATCTTTAACAATTAATAACTCGATAAATATTGCGAATATTGAATAATGGTCCAGGACTTTTATGTTCAGCGCAAGCCGCTCTACGTCCCCACGAGAGATTGTATGGGTGGTCTGAGACACCCTGTATAAGAGAAAAGCTCCATATTTGAGTAATTACGAAAGAAAACTCAAATGTGGATACTCGAGCACTTACATTAGTAAGACCTACTAGTAATAGTAGTTGACAAAGCACTAATTCGCGACATTGTGACGAGGTTTTACTCTCCATAAATAGTTCTTTGGAAAGGCTATTATTTAGTGTGGACGTGTACAAGGAAATTAATCATTTCTTTTTCGTAACAAAAGTTTCTGTGCTTGTCACATCATCGACCACGTTTCCGGTTCGACCGTTGAGGTTCCTGATCCGTTTAAAAAACGGATGTGGGAACCACGCCCCGTGATACAGCGAGGCGTCGTAATAATTGGCGAGCCGCTTCGACGAAACGCATCGTTAATTTGCAACATCGTTTTTCCTATTCAAGATCGTGGCTCATTATGTCTCAGCACATGCAACGTGCTACCGCTTAAGCACACTCCACGCACGCACGTGCAAAGACAATCGTGCGCCGTACCACCAGTCGCCTCGAACTTAAGTGCATCGGCCTACTTTCATTATCTCTCGCAACATTGTTAACCCCGTCTCACAATTCTTACGCAGTCCCAGATAATCCGGCGAGCTTATCGTTGCCAGCAAGGTCCTTGAGTGTGTTTTTTTTAGAATTCGTCGTCACCGGTTCTGCTTGAACTTACGCTCGCGATATTTCGTGGAAGATTTGTAAGCTCCTTCTTCATAGAATCGCACATTTTACTTTATCTTCTCGATGATATTATGCAGCTGCGCTTTTGCGGATTGTTCGAGTTTGGTCCTACGCATTCGTAGATCTTATGTTCATAAAAAGACACGTGAAAAAGCATACGAATTCTTCTAATCAATTTTCCTCGTCGTCGCGCATTCAAATGTCAGCAAAATTAATTGTCTTCGTAATTTCATTGACGATAGTAGGATATGCTCGAAACTCCATTTGGTCGGTGAGTCACTCGCCCTCGGCCGACTATTTCGATGTCTCCCAGATGCGAACCAATGGGCCGACATTTAAACTAGTCCTAGACGTGGTGCACGCCGTCCAATGGTGAATTTCAGTTTCGCGCCTGCACCATCTGCCGATGAGTTCTTCTCCCGTTTCGAGAAACGCGCCTCGTCCCGTAGTTCGAGGAAACGGATAATTCGTAGATTCACGGTGGTGCAACGCGAGAGGAAGTTTTCCTGGTTGCGAATAGTCCGCGCTCAAGGGACGTCTACGTATATGCATCTAGGGGGAGTATAAATAGAGACCCATGCAAATATCGCGGTCGTTGCCGTCGAGACGCCTCCCCGGGGGTACCATTTTAATTAGATGCGCTTCTGAGACTCCTCATAATTACCATTGAATCGATTGAATGAAAATTGCGTGCGAACTTTTAGGACACCTTACAATTATCATTTGATCGGTTCCAGGAAAATCTTACACGAACTTTTGGGACTTCTCATAATTACTATTGGATCGATTCAATGAAAATCTTACACGAACTTTTGGGACTCCTCATAATTACTATTGGATCGGTTCAATGAAAATCTTACGCGAACTTTTAAGAACCTTCATAATTACTATTGGATCGATTCAATGAAAATCTTACACGAACTTTTGGGACTCCTCATAATTACTATTGGATCGATTCAAGAAAATCTGACGCGAACTATTAAGAACCTTCATAATTACTATTTGATCGATTCAATGAAAATCTTACGCGAACTTTTGAGACTGCTCATAATTACCATTGGATCGACTCAATGAAAATTGTACGCGAATTTTTAAGACTTCTCGTAATAATCTTTGAATTAATTCAATGAAAATTGGGCACACATTTTTGACACTCTTCCGAATTATCTTTGGATCAATGAAAATTGCCTACAAATTTGTGAGACTCCTTGAAATTATATCGTTACATCCAGATCAATAAAACTCCTGCGCAAACTTTCGACCCTCCACCCCGTATCAACAAAAATCGCAGGTGACCTTTAAATCGAAACATAAATATCGTTCGAAAATATCCTCTCAAAGAAATTTTCTTGTCCTTTCCGTGTTTTATTAGCACGTTATCCGCGCGTCTGGGTACGGGGTATACGTCGTTTTCTAGGATATAAAAATCGAAAATAGAAGGGAGCGGATGAAATAACATTCGCCTTTCGTGCCATGCCGTGCGTTTCTCTCGCGTTTCTGCTATTCGAGAGGAAGGCACCGGTCTAAGGGGCTAAAGCTGCGGATTCTCATCCGTCGACTTACGAGGGCAGACTTCCGGTACGTCATGCGGGTTTGCGATAAACCGAGAAGGAAGAGTAGGCAGGCATCGCTTTGCTCGTTAGTGTGTCACCGTGCCACTCCTAGCACGGGGTGCATATCGCATATGCAACCGGCACGTCGCACAGTGGTTGAAACGCGGAATTTGCTGTTCAAAATAGGCTACAGGTCGTAATTCTTAACCGATCTGAATGTTTCTTGAACGGAAATATTCGGAAATAAATTCTAAAGAGAACTGTGAGAGCCGATTTTTAGATTTCGTTGTTCGTGCAAAAATATTTAAATAAATGCAGTGATAAATTAGCATTTTCCCACTAATTTAATTTTTATCTGGCTATAAACTGCTTTAACAACCTTACTATCGATAAAAATAAATACTATCCCATCATAAGAAAAGAAACAATTCAATTTCATTTTTGTTAACAAATTATATTTGAACAAATTTCGGATCTCTGCCCTTTATCACAAAAATAATTAGTTCATTAGCTAAATGGACCTAAAATTACTATAATAATCATGGTTTCTTACAAAACTTGATTGTCAACTAACAATTTCTATTGTTATAAACAATTAAATAAACCAAAAGTGATTCTTGATAACTTTTTACAGATTTCTTCTTATATTTCGATCAGTTACACATAAAATTATGCGCAAATTAATTTTGAATTTGGAATAATTTAAATTTGTTATTGTTAACAACGAATATAATAAAATTGGTCATGTTTTGATTAACACGCGCGCGTCTCTCTCTCTCTCTCTCTCTCTCTCTCTCCCTCTCTCTCAGCCTCTGCGTGTGCGTGCGTGCGTGCGTGCATGCGTGCGTGCACTTGTGTGCATTACGTATGGTTGTGCATACACACGCGCGTGAATATGTGTATGTATACATATGTATATATCGTGTCTGGAAAATGTTTGAAAAAGTATAAAATGTGATGGATAATGAAATTACGCAGCTTCAGTCAGGTTTTAATTGATATTGTTGAATTAGCTGTGTAATTTCATTATCGATCTCATCTTCCGGCTTTTTCCATTGTTGCCTTAAGGAAGCTACGTAGAGATCAGATGATACCAGTAATTTGTGTATCAAGTCTTGATTTGCAACCAATCGAGAGTACTTCCGGGTATGAAATTCTCGGAAGTGCTTAAAATCTTTGTTGCGTGCTTCAGCAGCTTCTTCGGAATATTGGCCGATTGGGAGCAGGAAATGTTGCATTACTTTTCCTCCGTGTAAGAGTATTTTATGGACTGACGGAGGCATAAAGAACCAAGGATAAAGTCTAACATACAGTTCTGCAGTCTCAAAGGCAAATTTATCAAAAAATTCTATTGGTATTTTTGTACTACTTGATAATATTCTTAAAATTTGGCCGAATCTTTTGATAAGTTCAAAATTAACTTTTGTTATTCTGGAGGCCAAATCAGGATCTGAAAAAAATCTTCGGGCAGTGTTTCCGTTGTTGGTGTTGCCAGTTCCTTGCTTTGGCTTGTCTATTAGCAAACCTAGCTCTTCCCTAAATTCACTGCAAATCCTTTCCTTAGCTTCATTTTTCATTCGCTTTTGCTCGTCAGTCACTGCAGATCGTCTACAAAAATCTAAGCGGTAACCAATATGCAAAATACACTCCATGAATCTTATCCATGCATGTAGCGTTGAGAGGCCGAATTCAAAGTGGGAAGTGTTGACCCTTTTTTCTTTAACACGTTCGAGATTATTCATTTCGCTAGGTTTAGCGCCACAAATATAACAAACTGCAGATGACGGAGTATCAGACAGTGCTTGACAGACTTTACCATCTACCATAGTTAAATTCATGGTGACGTGAATTATGAATGTGACATCAGAAATAGTTAATTTTGTAGGCTGCAATTTCTCTATTTGATCTTGAATTACTCGAATTTCCTGTTTTGTTCTGTCCTTTGTTTCTTTGGCAAATATAAAAGCAATTGGTATGCAATGTCTAGGTGATGCAGGATGAGGATTGCTCCAAATAGTTACGGATTTATTACGTAGTTTTAAACAAAGTGGTACCATGGAAACAGTAAAAACAGTTTCATCCGTAGAATTAAAGCCTGGAAGCTTTTGATTATATCGACTTTGATCCGATGCTCCATCACAACCATATTTGATAATAAAATCTAAAATACAAGTTTTCACCCTATTGTCAACATCAGGAAGACATAAATTGGAAACTTTGAAAAGTCGCAATATTGTGTGATCAATCAGAGATTGAAGATTAATACGGGCTTCGATTTCTGACGTTAGAATTTGTGAAGGATAGCATTCTTTTTTTACCCTCAATACTTTACTATACTCTGGGTAAATATTAGCATTTCTTTCTTTAGCTTGCATTCTAATAATATCATATTGATACTTGGATAGTTTAACATCTTCTATCAATGCTAAAGCTTCTTCTGCAGAGTATGGAGTATATGACTGTTCATCACAACTTTCTAAGTTTCTAGACTCTTCATCACTCTCTTTTAAAATCTTCTGTATAATATTTGCCAATTTAAATTTTCCATTAGTTCGTAACATTCGAAAAAATGCTTCCTGAATTTCAGTATCTGAATTGTTTCCTGCCATTGAAATCAGTCTTCGCCTCTTTGTTGCAACAGAGAGTTCTTCAAACTCGCTTGAAGAAGGCTTCCTTCCAGTATTAATTTTTTTCTTAGAAAAATCTACAACAAAATCCGACTTTAACCATTTTTCGAAGCGTTTTTCAAATTTACTTTTGACATACAGGGACTCCTTCCACCTTTTTTGAAAAGTACTGAAAAAGTATCGCTTCAAAGCGTCACTGACTATTTCAATATGCTCACCAGTAAGAGTGTACTCATTCTGCAAATGAGCCACTAACTTCCCCAATTCAGGATTGTTATTTTCAATGAGGAAATTGCAAAGAATCCTCTTAGAAATCTTAAAGGAGTCCATTATATATTATTATAGAAATGTATTAAACCATAAATATATTCTATGCTCACGTGGTATAGAATCAAATTGAAGAAAACTGGCATTTTCGAGCCAACAAACTAAAACGAGAAGACGAAAACATTGCACGGTGAACTGAAACGTAAACTAAATTGAAATCTGTCAAAGCTAAATAGAATAAAAGCATAAAAAGCAAATGTAAACCCTGTGTGCCTTCTTATTTAAACAATTTGAAAATCACTCCTCTTGAGACAACGATATGGATTTAACAGCTAAAAGTTAACTAAGATTCTTGGCCGTTATATACTGCATGTAAATATCTCCGCAAATGATTAGTATCTGGTCAGACTTTGTAGTACATTTTTCTGATAACAATATTTAAGTATTAGGGAAAATAATATTTCTAACCTTGGAACTCCTACATATAATGAAGTTAAATATTGCAATAAATAAAATATTTAATAAGTCAAATGTAACTACTCCTACACCTAATAACATATATTATCGAGTATTCTATTATGCTACTTAAAATTAAACGAAGGAGTTTACCTTAAAATTCTTATTTTCTATATTACACACGCTTTTATTCGTTTGGTTAGGTGCAGGATTATTAGGTTAGAACGATTATTTTCTGTATTACTCGATTATCCGCAAGGTGACGCATGGCGTCCTATAAATTAGCGGAACAATAAGAAGTCTCCTCGCGTGCGGTGATTTCATTATCGATCCCATATTCTACTTTTTCTAAAATTTTCCAGATACAATACACACACGCGCGCGCGCGCACACACACACATATACACACACGCACGTGTATATGTGCGCGCGGGCGCGCGCGCGCGCGCGTGTGTGCACAACTATACGTATACATACACGTAAGTGTTACGGAGAGGGATTGGAGTCAAAAAACACTGGGGGAGTGACGAACCCTAGTGTCCTAACCCGCTTTTACACATGCACACATAAACACATAGAAACACCTACCCACAGAGAGAGAGAGAGAGAGAGAGAGACGCGCGCGTGTTAATCAAAACATGACCAATTTTATTATATTCGTTGTTAACAATAACAAATTTAAATTATTCCAAATTCAAAATTAATTTGCGCATAATTTTATGTGTAACTGATCGAAATATAAGAAGAAATCTGTAAAAAGTTATCAAGAATCACTTTTGGTTTATTTAATTGTTTATAACAATAGAAATTGTTAGTTGACAATCAAGTTTTGTAAGAAACCATGATTATTATAGTAATTTTAGGTCCATTTAGCTAATGAACTAATTATTTTTGTGATAAAGGGCAGAGATCCGAAATTTGTTCAAATATAATTTGTTAACAAAAATGAAATTGAATTGTTTCTTTTCTTATGATGGGATAGTATTTATTTTTATCGATAGTAAGGTTGTTAAAGCAGTTTATAGCCAGATAAAAATTAAATTAGTGGGAAAATGCTAATTTATCACTGCATTTATTTAAATATTTTTGCACGAACAACGAAATCTCAAAATCGGCTCTCACAGTTCTCTTTAGAATTTATTTCCGAATATTTCCGTTCAAGAAACATTCAGATCGGTTAAGAATTACGACCTGTAGCCTATTTTGAACAGCAAATTCCGCATTTCAACCACTGTGCGTCGTTGTTATACTAAGAACACTTTCTTGCCCAGTGAGCAGGCACGTTATTCGTCCTACCTTGATTCTGCACCGATGCACTCCAATCTCGTTTAGTCTTACCGACAGCTACCATTAGCTCCCTCCTAATAACTATTGCTGTCAGTTCGTCCCCTTTATATTTTTCCTTAGAAGCGATAACCTGCGCATAAGGTCAATGTCCCTATTTCTACTCGTTTAAGACAAATAATACTAAAAAGAGTAGTTTAAATTATTATTTTAAGTAACAAATAGCGAACAAATTGGTCGCTTGACACGTCAGGAGTCGTACTACGTGTAAAATTAAAAAAATATAATTTTAAAGATTTTTATTATGAATAATTGTTAATTAAATGCAATGCAAGAAATTAACGTATTTCTACTTGGCAAAAATCGCGGTGTCCATATATCTACTCACAACGTGTCCCTATTTCTGCGCATACAAGTATAACAGATTGAGTTTCGATTTACCGATATCAATAAGGTCGATGTCCCTATTTCACCTCATTTAAGACTACAACGACTGATTATGAAATTGCCGGACTATGAAATGTTCGGATTATGAAATTTATTTTTAACAATGAGCTGTTACCTAGCGAGTAACGAGCCTATGCTACTTATGCCGGAGTATCTAAATAATGAATAATTAATCTTTCTGTAACTTGTTTCATCAAACGAATATTAATGTTAAGAAGAATAGTTCATAGTGAGTAGAAACTGGGACATTTACCTTATCTATCCAACGATCGTCATTACGCGGTATTTACGCTCCTTTATTCATTACACTTACTCTTGCATCCCGATCATTAATATCTCTTCTTAAATATTTCTCAGAGTTTTTATGTTATTATCTTAAATGAGCATCCGTGCTGCGAATGCTTGATTTTCCGCCGTTTATATTAACATTTACGAAATCGTTTTTATCGCGACGTCCGCTGAAAATTCCTTATGAAAGATATGCGCGCAAGAACAATTGATATTGGAAGTCTATCGGTAGAATAGATCGGGCCGAGGTCGTGTCCCTTGGTGCTCGTGATTATTCCACGTGGTCAATGACTCGTGGTTAAGGTCCTTGGATGCTAGCTGCACCGGTGCACCGGGCGCATGTTGCGCTTTAACTTCCCAGTTACCTCCGGTGTTCGCCCCTCCGTGGAACGTTGCTAAATGTCAACAGCACCACCATAAATGCGAGTGCAACCTATAGGAGAGCACAGCCCTGCCTTTATGGCCGCGTTCCAGAGATTCAACGTTTTTAGATTCTATTGGGAGCACGATGCCTTTTCCGGGGACCTTTTAAACATCCTCTCCATAATGGCTCTGCCAAGCTAGCTTAGAATTTTACTCTAAGATCGTCTCTCGTTTCGATTTCTCTCGCATACTCCAGAATTTTGAACAACGTAGAAGTCACGCGATTTTGATCAATTTTTTGAATTCTCCGGGATTCGGCAGAAAAAAATAAGAAAGATATTCGATCCCTTATGATGGACAATCTTAGTTAAGAGCTACCGCGACAAACATCGAGAATTCGATCGAATCGTATGGAATACATGCGTATTGATAAAATTTTACCCTAACTATCGGTCGATCGAATACTGTATCGTTTTATCGAAAATGGCGAAAATTCTCTTTAATTTACAAAGAAACTTTTCCAACGCGCCGGTAGTCGTAAACAAATGCAAATTATTCAATTTATGGAATCGTAAAACTGGAGGAGCCTACACTGAGAGAAAAAAATGGTTGGGTTTACTATAATCTCACTATAATTTATAGTCAAATTTGGCGTCAAACATATTTTTATGGTTGACTTAACCATACAAAATATAGTAGAATAAACGATTTGTACAAATGGTTATATTATTAACTATTATCTTTGTTCTTGTTACCATGTGTATAATTAAATGTGCTATGTGAATATAGTTAGTTCTATCAGTATGTATGAAATATTCTGGTAATATTAACTGTATAAAATAGTTACTTTTTTTACCATTATATATTTTCAACCGTACTATATTTTTAGTTGAAATAACCATAATCTTGGGTAAAAACATAATATAGCTGGTTATACTATGCCTCTATCGTAATGATTACCGACATTATAGTAACATTTACCATAAATATGATATTTCCAATTATAATTTTGTTACTATACCATTATGGTTAGATACATCATATACTTTTCTCTCAGTGTAGCACGGTGTTTAGTCGAATTACGCCCGAAGCTAAGAATCCGCGATTAAATCGGTGAGCTAGAACAGGGAAGATACTTCCAGTTTCTTTGTTCTCGTCTATTCACTAACGTGGCTCCAGTGGACGGCACGACGGTGATCGCTCCTCGATGGCAGAAGAGAAGAAGAGGGCGAGGCGCTCGCGGTTCGCCACGTGAGCGCAAAACAGTGCGGTTTAACATTGCACGACAGGGCTCGTAACCCTAAAACTCGAGAAATATTTATAGATCGCAGCTGCGGTGAATCGTGTTGCACGCTTCGCCCTCTCCCTTCCAAGAGTCTCCTTCGCTCTTCTCGTTCTGTTCGTGGGTGCCTCTTCCCTCTCGGCGCCATACCGCGACTCGCGAGCGATTCGCACCTACTCTCGTCCGATGCAACATAACGGTGCGTAAAAACGCGCAACTCGCACGATGCAGCCAGGTCACGCCATCCACTCGCTCCTTCCATCGGCATGCGGGCCAACGAGACGCAAGGGAGGAGATCATTATTTTAAGCGTCTTTTTATCACGCGCGTAAAACCGAATACGCATACCTCGTCGATTGGCCCAAAATTTCGTAAGACGAATAAATATCGATGAACCGGAGTAGATTGAAAAAGAGAAGATCGTCGGAAGAAATTTTTAATCGGGTGCATTACACTTGACATTACTATTATATGTAGAGTAAAATCCTCCAGATGCAATATCATTTCTACAGTTGTAAAATCTGATGAAACTTTACAGCCAACGCTTTGACTGCCACGATGATTTACCATGGATAGCCCGTGATGCCACACTTTGCATTTTTTGTGTCCTTTTTTTCGTTAACATATGATCTTTTAAAGTTCTGTAAATTGCGATTAGTACAATTATTTTTTTAATGATCTTTCCGGAGGTCACCGGTGACCACCGTGTGTCGGTCACATACGACCATCATGGCAATCAAAGTGTTAAAGAGACAGAACAATAATGGTTTTATCGATAACTTAAAAGGTAAACGAACGTGCTCAGTAATCTAACAAATTCACCCTTATGACATTTTTCGCATGCAATTACTCCTCGTAGATCATTCCAATTCGTCACTCGCGAATTCTCTCGTCGAACTCACAAACCTCGTCAACTCGTCGGACGAAAGAGCGCGCAGGTAGTGGCCATGAAAAATGTACTTTTCCACGGTCAAGCTTAGCACCTTTTGACCGCATACCATCTCCACTCCACCTACCTCGTCCACCTAAAGTCAGTCCATTCGGAACGCTTACTTGCTTCCGTTGTCTCTCACCGTTGTTTCCTCCGAGATTTTCGAGTGCCTTCTTCTTCTTCTTCTTCGTCATCGTCACGGTCGTGCAAACGGACTGGTTTTTCCCGGAGTTTCGAGAGTCGGCGAGGGATGAAACCCTTGAGCTACCCGACACCCTCCTCGACGTCTTTCCTAAGGGGTTGTCTACCAGGGCGGGTGCTTCTTAGGAGTGGGCCGCGCGCTCGTGCGAAAGAACGAACACAAAAGGACGAGGATGCGAGCGCGAACGACCTTACGTGCTCGCGTGTTCGACGATCGTGCGCGTGTTTCACGCTCACCTTCGAGCACACGCAAGCACGAAGAAATTTACAACAGGGTGGAGAGTGAAGTGCGCCCTCGACCGCGAGGAAAAAAAAAGGGACGAAGAAGAGCGTACTCGAATTATCGTCGACACCGACGTCGAGCAACAAACGTTCGACGAGCTCTCTCTTCTCCCTTTTCGCGAAGCAACCTGGTCGAGTGAGCTCGACGAAGATTCTTTAGCCCGGATACTCCGAAGCACGAGAACCGACGCTTTTCTTGGATACCTTTGAGCCGGTGAGAATGTTTCGCAGCGAAGGGTGTAGGGCGAGATGGTGGATTCTGAAGAATGCACTCAACGACTCTCTTCTCGCCTTGCGCGTAGATCTATTTCAGATTCGTGTACAGAATGTTGAGAACGAAGCTTCTTCTTTCGGATACGCGAACGAAAGTCTAAAGACTTCGGTTGTCTGGAATATTCAATACGGAGCGACGTAGTGGAAGGTAATAAATGAAATCCGACGAACTACGTTTTTCTTCGATTCTCTTAGCTTTCTCAACACGTTGCCGCAAATGACGGCTATAACTGTCGAAAGTTTTCATGGAAAAACTGTAACAAAATGTGATAATTTTGACTTCCAAACATACCACTGATGCTTAATTTCACGTGACAATCACAAACAATTGAAAAAGAAAATATGTTTCTGGCAATGAGCACGATCGTCAAATTAAAAGTGTGCGGCAACGTGTTAAAAGTGGCCGTCGGACCACATCCTTATTCCGTGCCCGATATTCGCCGTTGGAATCGTCGGTGCGGCATGCGGCCTCCGCTATGTAAGATGTGAAAGCTACGTGGAAGGATGTTACGCGCAGAGGCGGTAATTAAATGTGAAGTCGTCGTACGTTCGTAAATCATGGAGAGGAACACGTGCAACGATGGGTGTAACGTACGTGTGGCGGGATAGTGGCGTTAGTAGGGGCCTTCGACAAATCCGGGCCCACATGTCCCGGATGTGGGATCGGTTGCGAGGAACGGAAAGAAAAACATATAGAGAAACCTCGTGTGACGTCTTTGCGCGAGGATGACGTTCTCGAGTTACCGTGACGCGTCATCCTCGATTCGGAAAAGGAAGCGTTCCGGTGGAATCGATGAGAAAATAATAAAACTTCCGTCTTGCACGCACGTCCCGATTTTCCTTCTCGGAATAGAGTATTCGTTGTTCAAAACAATTTCGAGAACGAATAACAGTATGCAGCTTATTAATCCTTTGAGTGCTGAATCGAGTATTCTTCATTTCGTGTTTTGACCGCTTTAATCAACGGAACTCTTCTTTTTATTGATGAAGAACTCTAGAACTCTTTGGGAAGACAATCAGAACTATGCTCATTTTTTTCAAATTTTCAAAATGGAGGGCTAACTTCGCAGACGTCAATACTTGTGGCCTATGCGGTCCGTGCGTGTGGCTAGCGCTAACGATCCTTGTGGATGGAATACTTTTTCGCTAGACTGAACTCTGTTGATTAACTGTTCAAGGCGCAAATAGTAATAAGTTATAGTAATCATTTTGCACGAGATTAAATAATTAAAGAGCGTTATTACCATGCTGGTACTAAGCACTTGTATTCATCTCACAGAAAAGTAATTGTGATACTTCTATGTAGGTGATCGAAAAAATCGACAGACGCATATATGCGCCTTCGGTCTATGCCGATAACATAGACTAAACGTATATATGCGTCCTTAGTCCACACCGATGCCTTTCGCCAGACGCATATATGCGTCCATAGTGCCCAAACGGTTAACTCTCCGGGAGTCTGGTGAAAAAAATTACACGATGAGATTGCAAATAAATATCACTGTATATTATTTCAAGATTAATTATTAAAATAAACATTATTTAGAACGATTTGAAGATGTGTCGGGCCTTTAAGACCACACCAGGCTCACGGAGGGTTCAAACCAAGATATCCAATAGGACGATTGCCGTGTGTTCGATAAAAGATAAAGCGTTTGAGATAAATTAGGGACCCTCGTTTCAATGAACGTTCGTACGATCCGAGTCTTTCTGGACAGGAAACGAAAAAGTGAATCGAGGGTCACTACCCCTCGGGTACTCATAACCGCGCGGGCAAATCTGCCAAAAGGGCCGACCCGTTAAAATATACTTCCCGCGTGGCAACTGTCGCATCAACTAAGGATCTTCATTGGTAAATTGATGCTCGCTCCGGTCACTCTCGTGAAATATCGAACGACGGTCCCCTCCTGATATATTAAGCGATAGTTCCCTGCTTAAATCGGACGCTGCATCCGAGGAGAGCCACTCGTCAAAGAGAGACAGTAAAATAATACACTTACGATTGAAATATACTATTACTTAATAATTATCTCGTAAATCTATAAATTATTCACCTTATGCGCAAAATTATTTACCAAATAGAAACGATTTAGTTATTTATTTATATTTACCAAAGAGAGACAGTAAAATAGTACACTTACCATTGAAATATACTATACCTAATTATCTCGTAAGTCTATAAATTATTCACCTTATGCGCAAAATTATTTACCAACCAAGAAAATAAACAACGAACACATATAACAATCTATTCGAAGAATAAGTTAAATTTTTGCCAAGTAAATAAAAATCGATGACTCGTCAAGGAGCTACTTCGCAAATAATTAAATCGTTAATCATCCCGTTACATTATTTTCTCTTTCTCGTTACAGACATTGCAATGGACTGGTCCGATCACGCGCTCTGGTGGCCAGCCCGAAATCATTGGCTGACAAGGACGAGAAGTACATTGGACCAGTACGGTGTTGCAGCCGATGCAGTTCTACACTTCACCCCGATGCACAAGACCCTGAGGGTCCAGCTACCAGATATGCGCTGTCTCGACTGCCGAGTGGACTTCTCCGTTAAAACCTTCAACGCCGTGATCAACCTTTGCAAGGAACTGGGTGAGCCACCAATTAGCGCCTACCATTTGATTGGTGAAAAAAAAAGAATCGTCCATACCAGTGTTTCCCAAACCTTGGACATCTGTGTACGCCTTCTGTAATTTTCATAACACTGACAATGAGTACACCTCGGGAAGAAAAAAAAAATTGCATAATATATTTATCCTTCCTTTTTTTGGCACATAAACAAAATAATGATAAACGAAAAATAAAATGCATTCGTAATAAAATATAAATAAAATCAACAAAGGTTATATTATAAATAAAATTCATTATAATCAATAAGAACAATGAAATCGTTTATGTTGAGACGGCAGATGAACATAATTTGATCCCCTGATTGTCAATTTCAATTTGAGATGCGGTTTTACATCCAAAAGTCTGTTCCTTTTTCTTGACTTACTGTCTGCAAATGGTCAACAAGCAACTTCACGTAGACACGAAGTTGGAAAAGGCGATATGTATTTCAAGACTTTCTCTGTTAAAACTAGATAGACATGTTGCACTTGCAACCAGAATGATGTTAAAGTACACTCCTTATGTTTCTTTTTTAAGAATTCGTCTGAAACTTAATCCAACAATTGTTCTTCTTCCGCATGCGGTAAACCTTCTGGCATGGATGTTGAATTAATGTTTAATGGATATATTATCAATTCAAAATCGGATGCGGCACGTACCCCTACCAAACTCTTCCCGTCCCACAGAGAGTACGCGTACCACACTTTGGGAAACACTGGTCTACGCTCACGCGATACTTTCGCAGCATTTTCAAATTCCACCTGGAAGGTCGTGATCGATGCTACTCGCCGAGAGTAATAGCGAGACAATTTTCAGGCTCACCTACTACGCTTATAATTCACCCTGAGGTGCTCGTCACGGTCGGTAATTAGCTCTGCTAATGAAATAAAAATGATTAATTCTGATATCCCGGTCACGCGAAGGTCGTGGCGTGCCTGTCTCGCGACACCGAGTTCACCGCCACCGACGTCCGCCACCTTTTTAATCAAGGAAGTGGGTTAACGCGATAATTATGCCGGCCACCCCGCTCCAAATAACTCAGGAAGGAAAAATGCAAAATGGGTCTCGCGCGCGCAAACTGGGTACTCGGTGAGAAATTCTTTCTCGAGGAATTCACGCGATCCCCTCGAAAGATCGCGGAAGGCGCGTCGATGCTCTCAATTTGTGGATATCACATTGTTCAGAAGACAGTTCGATCTCTGTCGAGTTAAAAATAGAGAACTGCGCTACGAATGTTTCGTGATAGAATCATACCAAGAATTTTTAAGTTTCCGGACGAGAACCGTGCACGAGGATTTGTAAAAGTATCTACAGGATTCGGATAGCTCCGTGGAAAGAAGAAACTAGGGGGCAGAGCCCCCTGCGCTTTCGCTTCGCTCAAGCGCCAACCCCCTCAAGATCGCCTTTGCTCGCGCTTCGCGCTCGCCTTAACGGGTGCAGAAAAACGAAGCTTTTAGTACGACCGCGGCACTCGCGCTTCGCGCTCGCCCACGAATTTCAAAAGGTTTCGAAATTGTGGAAAATTCAAGTATTGAGATATTAAACTATGCTACAGAGTCCTCTGCGCTTTCGCTTCGCTCAAGCACCATACCCCCTGAGATCGTCGGGTGCTCGCGCTTCGCGCTCGCCCACGAAATGCAGCGTTTCTGCAATAGGCCCAAGTGATCAAAACCGGACAATTAAATGCATCCGAACCAAAATTTGACATATACATAGAGTATATATTTACTGCGGTGAAATTTTATGCATGGTTATCTTCAACCATTCAGAAATTGCGACAAATTGAAATCTTTAATCCAGTATTCCGGCGAGACGCTTGCGCGGATTCAAACACAATTTGGCATATAGTTTAAAAATATACCCATTTGGTGCCACAAAACTTTATGCATGGTCATCTTCAACCGTTTCGAAATTACGGGATTTTCAAACTCTAATTATAAAATAGTGAATTAAAGATTTGAATATGCCGCCATTTTGTAACAGTTCGAAATGACGATACACAAAGTTTCGTGGCACCAAATAGGTATATACTCCATGTACATGCCAAATTTTGTCCGAATCCGTTCAGTCATTTCGCCGGAATAATGGACTAAAAATTTGAATTAGTCGCCATTTTTGATTCGGCCAATTAAAAAATTTGAAAATTTCCTGTAATTGTCATTGCATACGCGTACATGAACGTGTAAAATTTTATCGGAATCCAATGAATAGTACCAAAGATATGATTTTTTCGATATTTGAACTTCCCTCCATTTTGTACCGGTTCAAGATGGCGGCTCACAAACCTTATTGTCAACTCACAGTAGTGTACTTGATTTTTGTGCCAAATTTCGTCCCGATCGGTTCAGCCGTTTTCCCGAAATCGAGGATATACACGGACACACACACACACACACACACACACACACACGAACGGTTTTCAGGATGGCGAGTGCATAAGTCACTCCCTTTACGGCCGTGCCTAAAAAGCAAGTGTAGATACTTTGTCTATCGTTTTCAGTACCTACACTTTTTCATATTGGAATATTTTACAAAACCCTGTGAAGAGAATCGCAAAGAAAGATAAGAATTTGTGGAATGGAAGTCGATCGATTTGACTTGTCCAAGGCCTGACGTAATCGATACGGAAACGCACGACTTACTTAATCGAGATGACATCGCATCGTTATATAAAAATGAAATAATATGTCTCTCGGCATTTTGCGAATGCGCGTCTACTCGCATCGTACCTCCGTTATCCATTGCATTCGCCGCTTTTTTTTCGTCGTTACGCTAGGCGATAGATGACCTCCCCGATAGCCTTCGTTGTGTCATACACGTAAATAGATACATGCTAATACGACACGTCCGCGCACGCGATGCAATATTTTCTCGCGTAAAGAAAAGGAAGGAAAGTTTAGACGAAGAAAAATAATAAAAACCAACGAGGAGAAAGAAAAAATACACGACCGTATACTTACCAGAATGATAGGACACTTGGAACGAGAGGAAATGCACATTAGACGCGAAACGATCTTAGGAGATAATTAGCCTGAGCGTGCAATTTGTGTTATTGCAATATCTTTTTTTTAACCATTTTTTTACGGGACGAAGTAAGTACGCGGCACAGGGACGCGGATTTACATTATTCTTCATAGAAGGAAGTCTGATTTTTTTTGCACGCTTTTGATTCGTAGGTATCAGACATCCCGAAGAGCTGTCCTTCTGCAAGCCTCTCGAGCCCAATCATTTGAAGTACAATCTTAAAGATCTGCCGGCGAAGAAGAAGGTCGAGCATCACAAGAACGGACATTGGAACGTTCCAGCGGACACGAACACCTTCATTCCAGTTAGCTCGAGTCCACGAGGCTCGACAGGAAGTCTCGATCAAAGCAGCCCTTTCATGTGCGCTCCCGTCACACCTAACAACAGAAATCACAGCACGCCTATCAGTTCGCCGGTCTCGGTGAGTAGTGAGAGGCAAAAAATTTCACCTACGAATTCCGTTCTCCTCTTTGGATGTAAGTTGGTGGTTTATCGTTCGCTTGGGTCGTAGTCGATTTATTTCCGGATATTATAATCTCACATTTTGATCCTCGCGTCGTGTAAAAATTCCAAATCATTAATTAAACCACCTGAACCTTACAGTTGGCTAGTTTCCCTATATGTTGGTTCTGTGTTACTTTAAGTCGTCATTGTAGACAATTTTATTAATTGCTATTTCATATTAGACTTATCGAAATCTACTTTAACGCGCTTTAAAATTGCGATCTTTCAAAAGAGCTCGAAGTCCTTGAAGAACCGAGAAGAATGGAAGTAAACAATGCGATAGACTTGTAAACACTCGACTCAGTCTAAATACACGCCACCTTAATTCCCAAATTAATTTTCACAGCAAACCGGCACGTGGAAGAGAAACAACAATTCGTCCGGCTTCGGCAGCACGGGCTCCTTCAACGCGAACAACAGCACGATGAGTTTGGAGGCACTGAACGGTGGCCTCACGGAATCTCTTGCCCAGAGTCCGACTTCAATTTCACCGGAATTGCGCGCGAAGCTGGTTAGGCCGAAGAGCCTCGTGGAACGGGCGAGGATGAACGTGGCCTGGCTCGATTCTTCCCTCTCGATAATGGAACAAGGAATTCGAGAATTCGACACCCTGAGGCTTAAGTTCAAGTTCTACTCGTTCTACGATTTGAACCCGAAGACCGACGCAGTTCGAATCAACATGATTTACGAGCAAGCCAAGTGGCAACTTCTCGCCGAAGAAATCGATTGCACCGAGGAGGAGATGTTGATGTTCGCTGCGCTCCAGGTACTTTTAGCTCTTCAAGACCCACGCAAATCTCCAGCCTGGTCGATTGGACCTTCCTTTCCTAGCTGGACTCTCCTAGCTGGACTCTCTTAGCTGGACTCTCTTAGCTGGACTCTCCTAGCTGGACTCTCTTAGCTGGACTCTCCTAGCTGCACTCTCCTAACTGGTCTCTCCTAACTGGACTCTCCTAACTGGACTCTCCTAACTGGACTCTCCTAGCTGGACTCACCTAGCTGGACTCACCTAGCTGGACTCTCCTAACTGGACTCTCCTAACTGGACTCTCCTAACTGGACTCTCCTAGCTGGACTCTCCTAGCTGGACTCTCCTAGTTGGTCTCTTCTAGCTGGACTCTTCTAACTGGACTCTTCTAACTGGACTCTTCTAACTGGACTGTCCTACCTGGACTCTCCTACCTGGACTCTCCTACCTGGACTCTCCTATCTGGACTCTCCTATCTGGACTCTCCTAACTGGTCTCTCCTAGCTGGACTCTCCTAGCTGGTCTCTCCTAGTTGGTCTCTCCTAGTTGGTCTCTTCTAGCTGGACTCTTCTAACTGGACTGTCCTACCTGAACTCTCCTACCTGGACTCTCCCAACTGGTCTCTCCAGCTGATCTCTCCTAGCTGGACTCTCCTAGCTGGACTCTCCTAACTGGACTCTCCTAATTGGTCTCTCCTAATTGGTCTCTCCTAGCTGGACTCTCCTAATTGGATTCTCCTAGCTGGACTCTCCTAGCTGGACTCTCCTAATTGGATTCTCCTATCTGGACTCTCCTAGCCGGACTCTCCTAGCCCACCCTTCCGAATTGCCGGTTGGTTTACACCACGATGTTTTCACAATCCCAAACATCCGTTCTCCCGCTCGCGGATCCCGGCGATCTATATTTACATCTCGAGAATCGCACCGGGCAAACCGTACGCACGCCAGTGGTTCTCAATTTTTTAACATTCGTGATACTCGATTAGCGCCGTAATCGAGTCACATAGAATTTTCTGGGTAATCTGTATTCTTCGATGATGAACAGTCTACGAGGAAAATTGACGATTCATTCTGAAAATCTTGTTTACGTGTCCACTGAATACTATAGTAACCTCTGGGTTTTGCATAATTCCACGTACCATCGGAGAATATTCTACATACCACAGACTGAGAGCCTCTAGGATGCGCGAATAGCCCGCGGGGATGTCGTCGAAAAGAATATTTTGTCTGGATCTATTTTGACGATGCGCGTGAAAAAGAAACAAATTCGATTTCTAACCCCGCCGTTCTTACCTAAATTCTCGCGCCAAGGAGGACTGACAAAGATTCAACGACGTATCCATTGATATAACGATGCTTCCTTTTGCAGGTGCAAGTGAATCTTCAGGCTAGCGTGCCTCAGCCCAGTTACGACAGCAACGGTGCCAGTTCACCGGTCGAGGATGACATCGACGCTGCCCTCACCGACCTTCAGGTGACCCTCGAGGGTAGCAACATAAGCAACGGACCAAGCGACATCACGCAGGTGCCCGAGCTCTGCGACTACCTGCGCTTCTTCAAGCCCAAGCGCTTCACCTTAAAGGCCTTCAAGCGTTACTGGTTCACGTGTCGCGATCTTCAGCTGAGGCTTTACAAAACCCGCGAAGAGACCAACAGCTCCGAATCACCGGCCTACGTGATCAATTTGAGAGGTTGCGAGGTCACGCCAGACGTTCACCTCTCTCAAGGTCGTTATGGAATTAGGTTGGAGGTGCCCAGTGCCGAAGGAATGACGGAGATGTGGATCAGATGTGATACGGTGTGTAGAATTCGCGTTTTCATTTGAGAAAGGATTGTCGGTAATTATGTATCAAGGAGACCTCCCCTCCAGTTGAATTTATCTTGAAATATGTTATTGGGAAAATCTTTCTGAGTCGTTTCATGTATATTTATAAGGGTCGGATACAAATAGTTTTGGAGGTACAGGGTAAGAAACGGGGAGATTACGATAAGTTAGGCGGCTTAATTTAACTGCAGTTTCTGGTAGTACTTTTTCTCAATCGGAGATGGCACGAGGTCAACGCGAGGACGAGGGCCACCTTCATTCCAACGTGCATTCCACGCAGAAAACGGTCTAATCTCCTCAACTGTAACAAAAATACTACCAGAAAGTGTAGTTAAATTAAGGCGCCTAAGTTATCATAATCGTGAACTATATGCAACGTAATTGCATCGTTTTTAAATTTCACGACTTTTCCTAAAATATACGTACAATACATTTTTCAATATTTTAGGAAAAATCAAGAAATTTAAAGGCGATCCGATACGTTGTGTATTAGAAATTTAAACCGAACTTTTAAAAATGGTCAATTGACCGGTCGTGGTAGAAATAGTGTTAATACGTGCGAAACGACTCAGGAAGACTTTCCCAACAATATATTTCAAGATAAATTCAACCGAAAGGGAGGCCTCCTTTAAACTTAATTACCGAATTGTCTTCTTAGTTGAGAAACGTTCGCATCGATTGCCATTCGTCTTAGGTTGAAGCTAATTTAAACAATTTTCAGGAACAACAATACGCCAAGTGGATGGCAGCGTGTAGATTAGCCGCGAAGGGACGCTCTCTTGCCGATGCGTCGTATGAAAGTGAAGTGAACAGTATCGCCGCCTTCCTGCAGCTTCAGAGGCCCGCACCTGCACCTGCTATTAATCCAAACTCGTTGGACATCGTACCGGAGGATTATGTGGCGCCTAGGTTCGCCAAGAAGCTTAAAACTAAGGTGCGCGAAAATGGATCCTAGAATCAGGAGATGAAGAAATTCAGTTGTTGCTGAAGAAAGTTGGTTTATGTTCCCGCTTGGCTTTTTTGCAGATCGTCCACAGAATTTTAGAGGCTCACGCGAACGTTAAGGATCTGCCGCTTGTCGAGGCTAAGTTAAATTACATAAAAGCCTGGCAGTCACTTCCGGAGTACGGTATATCGCTGTTCGTTGTCAGGTTCACTGGCAAAAATAAGGACGAATTGTTGGGCATTGCTAACAACAGATTGATGCGCATGGAGCTCCACAGTGGAGATCACCTGAAAACGTGGCGGTACAACACCATGAAGGTATGATAATTATGATAAGGTGAAAGCTTTAGCATTGCTAAATTAATTTTTGTTAATACTTCCGGTGAGTTTTAATGTTAACCATTACGTTTTTGGATTTTTGCAGGCATGGAACGTAAATTGGGAGGTTAAGCACATGATGGTGCAGTTCGAAGAGGAAAATATTATTTTCGAAACCCAATCAGCGGACTGCAAAGTTGTTCACGAATTTATTGGAGGTTACATCTTTCTTTCGATGCGCTCGAAAGAAGCTAATCAAACGCTAAACGAAGAAATGTTTCACAAATTGACCGGTGGATGGGTCTAAAGGCCCGTCAGGGTTGAAATTATTGTGTCTCTAATTGTAAGTGGCTCGTACCCGCCGTGACAATTAACAACAAATTGCATTTCGTCGATTTGCATACGTGCGCCATTCGTCGTTCTTTGCAAATCGAGATACACGTGGACACTGACATTTGTAAAAATAATTAATACTACGAGTAGTTGTTGTATTAACATCTTATTTGTAAATAGAATATTATATAAATTGTATACAGCCGTGCAAGCGATATAAGGTGCAAATTAATGTCCCTCTTGCGAAAGAAATGTTTTAACGAAGATCTATATACATAGTTTGTTGCGTATTCATTACTTACCATAATGCGTTATTAATAATAATTGTACTAATTGATTAGCATTAATAGCACAAATGTTTTACAGTCATTACGAAGCAAGGTTAAAGAAAGGTAGTTTGTAATCCACTGTAATCACAAATGTACACTCAAAGGGGACTGATAATAGTAAACACCGATGGCATCGAAGTTAAAGTTTCAGTGGAATTATTTTTCGATGGAGTCATGTAGATTTATACTCGAACCTTAAATATTCGATTAAAGCGCACAAATAAGAGTTTTAAGATAACGTACGTACATTCAACGATCGCATCCAGTCGAACGATCCTCGAATAAAATGTGTAGCTTTGATATAAACATTTATAAGTTTCTATTCGACACTCGAGTCAGTCTTCGTGGGTTAAATATACATTCAACATCGCATGGTGCTACAGGAAGCCGAACTCACTTTGATCTGACAAATGAAAAATTCTGTAAATTATTTGTTATCTTAATGTAAACTACATCTATTAAAGATATTTACGTGTATCGTTAGAGAATTATGTATACCCCATATTTCGTTATTGTATATGTAACCAAAAAATTATAGTTTTGTATATTGATAGATGATATTAGCTGTACAATAAATTCTATTATTATTAATGAATCGTCGTTGTTATAGTCTGAAAATACGAAAGGAGGTAACCTTAGCCGGGCGGACTAAAATAAATGTGCCCTGAAGAATTTTGACTTCGACGTTTAATATTATTCTATTATGGCCGAAATTTAACTTGTAATTCACGCGAAGCTAATCGCATGATAAAGTACTTGTATCAAAAATTAAAAACATTCCGAATAGTAGCCTTCCGCTAATTACGCAAGTTCCAAGAATCGATCGTTATTCTAATCCATTTGAAATTTTTAGAGAATCAAAGTAACTTTTACAGAGACTTTGAGAAGGGAAGCATCGTGCAAATAAATATAACACGTTTTAACAAAGCAGACGGATGTAAGAAAAAATATGTCTAATGTACTTAGGTCTAATGTTCCTCGGTTACGAAAACGGACGGGCGCACAGTTAAAACTACCTCAAATAACAACTGAAGCTTTGATATTTTTTTTGCAATTTCCTTTATTTTTGAACTGATCTTGTCGATAATAATGTATATCGCGTTGGTATGTTACAGCTTGTCAAAGACTTCAAAACAATTTGTACACATGCACTGTAGAGAAGTGCGAGCTTGCTGATATTAGCGAGAATTCGCTAGTTCCTCTCTATGAGACATTTAAAAATCTGTCGATTCGAATGAAACGCGATTAAAATGAGAAGAAAAAATCAGTAAAACAAAGTGCTCCGAAGGGTTGCTCCATAGACGAGTGGGAAATTGACTTTACGATATTCTGTATTTGGCACGAAGTATAAAGATGGACTTCGAGAGCGTGTATATACTGGTACATTAATGATTTCGTTTTATTATCCGACAGCGATCGGTTGCGTGTCTTTCGTCGGGTTGTTCGTCGATTTTTGCATGCTCTCTTGATTCTCCGAGGTCCTATACGACGGGGGCCTCTTGGACACACCGGAACAGTTCCCAATGGCGGTACCAATCAATCCTGCTGTGGACGCACCTCCATTCATCTAATTCAAATTTTTACTCTCGGTCAGAAAAGTGAAACCCTATTAAGTATTAATCCTTATTAAATATTATTCAGTATCAAGTAGAGGTAGCCCTCCTACAACGCGGTTTCGCTCTAACACAATAAGAAACTGACGAAAATCTTTGTACAACACTGTACTTCTACAGCACTAGATAATATGATTTTTATTCAACACATTTAAAAATTCAGATGTCAAAGCAGAAAGCTTCATTCACTGTTTACGCGCCATCCGCGGCAAGGTTTACCGTCTCAGAAATACAGTCTTGCGAAAAGTCTCACCGCATCTATCTGTTGTAAAATGTGATCGCAGCCGAGATATGCACACTTTTATATTTCTAATCAAAATTAAGTCGCTTATATGGAATTAAAAAGAAATAGTTGTTCTCAATGAGTTTCCTTTTTGTACAGGCTCTGAGTCTCATATAACACGGTTTCACCCGACGCGGCATTATTTAAGAATCTATCCACCGTGTTATAGTAGGGTCACCTGTATCAAATATTAACCCCTTGACATACAATGACGTCTGGGACACCACATTCATTTCATGTGCCATTGTAGACTTTGACGTCTCCGAGACGTCAAGAACTGTTTTTGCTACAGGCAAAAAACATTGGGTACATATACCTTCGACTAATAATAAGTCACTCCCTTTACGGTTGTGCCTAAAAAGGAACATCAATCTAATTGAATGTTATATAGCAATGCAAATTCTAAAATAAAATATTTCGTTTCTAAGCTTGCAAGTGACTGTTCGGTTGAGCCAAATTAAATAGTATTTTTCGAACGCATCAAGTTCCGTTTTATTTGTATGTCAAGGGATTAAAACCTTCTGCGCTCCATCTACAAAACCTCCTATAACCAACGAACCTCAAAAACAAAAAAGCTCGTAGCGCGAAAGATCCTCATTTACCACCGTAACGAATCAAACCTATTCGCACAATTATCAACAATTAACCATAAGTGTTCTCACCTGGGGGTGAATAGGTGGAGCCGAGTGCACTAATCTTCCCACCAGCGAGCTCGACTTGTCCTTTCGCGTGCGAACCCACTCGTGACCCAATACCCTCTCCAAGGTCAACCTCAATGTAATATCTGGCTCGAGTATGTGTCTGACGATGCTCTTAGCTAGAGAGGACACGCTCTCCCTAACTTTCGACCTGAACACCCAGCTCCTCGACATCTGATCTTTCAACAGCTTCCTCAGGTTCTTGTCGTCGAATGGCATCGAGCCGTTCAACATAATGAAGAGTATGATGCCGAGGGACCATACGTCAGCCAGCTTAGGATTGTAAGGTGTACCGGAGACGACCTCAGGTGCCGCGTAAGCGGCCGAGCCGCAGTAAGTCTGACTGAGCACTCGACGACCCTCGTGATCGACGCAGAAACGCGCGAAACCAAAGTCGGCCAGCTTGACGTTGAACTTGCGGGACAGAAGAATGTTCTCGCACTTGAGATCACGGTGGGCGATATTCTTACCGTGGAGGTAGTGAAGGCCCGACGCCATCTGGCGAAACCAGAGCTTCGATTGGGGCTCGGGTACTACCCCGTTCCTCTTCACGAAGTCGAGAAGATCACCGTTGTCGGCGTAGCGCATGAAGATGAACACTCGTGGCCCACGTTGCAATATACTGTGCACCTGCGTACGGTCGAATAACAATAGTTTCGCAGTCGTTACCCTTTTTGCACTGAGAGAAAAGTATATGATACATCTAACTATAATGGCATAGTAAGAAAATTATAGTTGGAAATATCATATTTATGGTAATTGTTGGCATAATGTCGGTAATAATTACGATAGAGACATAGTATAACTAATTACATTATGTTTTTACCCAAAATTATGGTTATTTCAAATAAAAATATAGCATATGGTTCAAAATATATAATGGTAAAAAGTTACTATTTTATATGGTTGATATTACTAGAACATTTCATATACAGTATGTCTGATTTAAGTGGAAACAGGTAATTATTTCGTAAAAAAGTAAAGATACAAAAAAATTTTTGAAACAAAAGTTGGTCGGTTGGAAAGGGCGCATAATAGGGCGTATTTTGTTTTTTTTGTGATTGGAGGTATAAAGAACATTTCAAGGTCATCGGCGTTTTTTTAAATACAATACAGTATTTTTCTATTCATAGTGTGATAGCGGTTGCCGAGACGAGTACAACGACCTATAATGTTGGTGAATTACGTGCGAGGATTATTGCTGCATGTACAAAAATAAATGATAAGATATTAAAACGCGTAGAAAGAGAATTTTTGAGAAGATTGCAATGTTGTATTCTAAATGGCGGAGGACATGTTGAAGGAACGGCCAAATACAAAATATACTGAAAAGTTCTTGTTAGTTCTTGTTGTTGTAACTAAACTCTGTATGAAAAATATAAGTGTGGACATGTTTTTTGTTAATTTACGACTTTTTTAAGACCTCGAATAACCTTTCATTATAGGTCGTTGTACTCGTCTCGGCAACCGCTATCACATTATGAATACAAAAATACTGCATTGTATTTAAAAAAACGCTGATGACCTTGAAATGTTCTTTATACCTCCAATCACAAAAAAACAAAATACGCCCTATTATGCGCCCTTTCCAACCGACGAACTGTTGTTTCAAAAATTTTTCTGTATCTTTACTTTTTTACGAAATAATTACCTGTTTCCACTTAAATCAGACATACTGTATAATGATAGAACTAACTATATTCACATAGCACATTTTACTATACACATGGTAACAAGAACAAAGGTAATAGTTAATAATATAACCATTTGTATAAATCGTTCATTCTACTATACTTTCTATGGTTAAGTGAACTATGAAAATATGTTTGGCGCCAAATTTTACTATAAATTATAGTGAGATTATAGTAAACCCATTTTTTTCTCTCAGTGTGGGTTTTCCTTTCTTTTCCATTTTTTTTAAATGTTGCCGATAGAACTAGTGGCACTGATCTTTCTTGATTCATCTCGAGGAACCGATGCTCTTTCAGGGGTCTATGTATATGGATTTTAGTGGCACGAAGTGATAAATTGATAAGGATCGATTGTGAAAGGATTTTGATATACGGTGGAATTGTAGTAGGATGCGATTATATTTGAAGGGGTAAGTGAATAAAGTTTACCTTATATTTTCTGAAAAAATTTACTTTCGTCATGAATGAAGTAGGGTGTTCATAAGTGACTTATCTTATTGTTCTTGTAATGAAACAATTATAAGTAAGTTGGTAGCTATTGCAAGCGTCTTTTAACACATCGGATTTAAAGCGAAGAATAAAAATGGGATGGAGATTTTATTCAAATTAAAGGAGCAAGTAAATTGTAGGGGGAAAAAAGCAGAACTTTCGAGTATATCTGAATAAAATAAATAATTTCTCAATACACTTGATGGATAAAAGGGTCTGTTATTACGAGCAACGCATTCGCAATTTTCTGTGTCCATCAAATTGTCTGTGTCCATAAATTTCGCTCGACTACCGCGCAAGCATCATCCTCGAGATAAACGATCGAGTACTGACTTTACCCAAGTACACTTCGTTGCGCCTTGCCCTGCTCACGCGCTCTTACTTGGATTATATGCGGGTTCTCGATCTTAGTGAGAATCTCGAGTTCACGAGGAAAGAACTTGTCGAGGAAATCTCGAGGTGCTTTCTCTTTATCGAATATCTTGCACGCTAGACGCATTTTCTTGGGATTTGTGGCGTCTACATATTCGGCCAAGTGAACGGTCGCGTACGAGCCCTGAACATTGCACATTATTCTTTAAAAATCGCGAATACAGCAGATCCAATCCAATCTACAAGACTCATAAAATAATCACACCTAGAAAACGTTCGTTTAAATTAGAAGAAAAAACGAACAAACCGGAGAAAGATCGTCGCGAAAAGAATTTGATTTTAACCCATTGACGCGTATTACGGCTATAACCGCCGAGTTGCTCAATTACGGTCATAGCCATCCAAAGTGTGCGGCAATGGAACTTGTACAGGTCATGAAAAATCGTACACAAAACCAGCTTCCATATTATCTGCACTATTACGTCTTTTTCATTAAACGTATTAAAGAATAAACAAATAACTGCATTAGTACAACCCGTACTAAGAATCTTTCTTTTTTTATTAATTAAAGTATGCCGCTGCGAGTTGTCGCGAAAAAATTGTGGTCAAATTTGACAATGTCGACTTCCAAACATATTACTGACGCTCAGTTCCCTATTGCAGTGAGAAACAATTAAAAAAAAAATTACGTTTCTGAGGACAAACTTGAAAAAAAAATGGTGCACCAATGGGTTAACGAGTACGTTCATGACAAGTACTTAGTCCGAAGTAAAAGGGCCAGTTAAAGTAATAATAACCTGTCCAATCTTTTTTCCGATAAGATAGCCTCGCTGTTCTAGCGCGTTCACCTCCGAATTTCGGGGGCTTAGTCGCGAGGCCATACCAATTGATCTTCATTGGAGGATAACCAAAGATTTACGAGAGACAATCAGTTCCTTCCTGCTACTTCACAACCTCTCCTCACCAATGGCCACAGTCATAGAGACACCGCGGACTGCTCGAGGTAATCGAGCGACCTTTCAATTTTGCCTCGTTCTCACTGCTATCTCGGACAATTTCTTATATTCCTCTTCGTCCTGATCCCCGATCTCTCGTAATCCTTGGTAAAAATGTTGCAAAGGGGAGACCCACGATAGGGACGCATCAGCAGATCGCAGGTGAGGCCATTGATGCTGGGACGATCTGAATCTTTCGTGTTGGTTCGGATAGTCTTGAATACTAGAATTTTGTACGACGAGACCGATTTACATCTGGCACGGAAACGGGGTAAAGAAATGATCTGCGTCTCATTCGACCGCAGCCATCATACGAAGAAGTAATGAACAGTTGACCGTCGATCAATCTCGATCGCTTACGAAAAAGTTTTTGAATTGTTCAAATCGAAAGGTTCCAAGAGTGAATGGATCCTTTTTGGAACTGTTGATCTCTTTTTCATCGATCGAATCGAGCTTGTATCGTAACGGGGTTTATTGTACAATAAGGTGATAACGCGTGGTGAATTAAGAAAATTTGATTTGCAATTTTATTGTATGAGAAATCGAAGAAAGTTAACATTTAATTCTTGTTGAAGCCGCGGCGAAGTTCGAAAACTTTGCAGGTCCCTGTATACGTGTTACTTTAGTTATTAACGGTCGTGCGGAATATTTAAGATTCCTAATATTTTAAAATTTTAGATAAAGTAATAAATCCTATGTTGCGTTTTTTTAAATATTTTATTAAATGAATTTGTACATTGAATAAAAGATCTTACGCGGCTGGATCGTCACCCTTCGTAGTACGCGTGTATATAAGTTGTGCATGATGCTGTACAACTTGTTTTATAAGTCCTTTCTGTTGCAATTCTATCAATGCTCTTCTTGCAAGGGATCCGCGAATTTTCAACCTTTCACTGACAATGGAAGGTGTTATTAACTTATACTGGGGTACTTCTTTAAGAAGCTTCTCATATGTGCCTTTGTCAAAAAGTACTTGGTTGTTTAACTTGTCGCGTACTTTTCCCTTGGACCACTTCTGTAATAACATAAAGAAACACTTAATTTAGCACCTGTTGTATATAGTAACACCTTATCATAAGTATGTATAATTTGTAATCAGTCTCATTAAATCAGTTTTTTTTTGCAATTCATGGATGTTCACGACAATGAGGTGTCATCATTTTAACATTTTACTTAATTCAATATTTACTTAGTATTTAAGAATAACACGTAAAAGATAATCGCAGCGGACAAACCTTCTTCTTCGCTTTTCCTCCTGCTCCACCCTCTTTCTTTTTCTGTGTTTTCTGGGGTTGTTTCGTGGACCCCTTTGTGTCCTTTTTAGGTGGCTGAAAAAGAAACATAAGATATGAGTACTAACATAAACGACTTGGTAGAAACAGGTAATGGTACTGAACTCTTAGCAAACCTAATCAAAATGTATGTCATATTATTTATCACTCGGTTAAAACAGTTTCACCGTATTAGACGTAGACACTTGTCTACATAACTTCATTTGCAAACTTTCAATTACCTTTAAAACTATATCCTTTTACAAAAAATGATATATGTTGCGGCCATTCTCATATAATCATAGCCACCATGTCAAAGTTTACAACTTCAAAATGAAGTACTGTGCTAGGTTATGTATGCAGAATAATTGGATGTTTCTATCTTTTGCTTCAATTCCAGATTATATATGATGATATTCAAGTTACACACAGGATACATTTCACGAACTAATATTTGCAAGTACAGCAGCAACAATTTTAGTACTCCTTTGTAATTTTTAACATGTGGGTACAAGCGGAGATGAATATTATTTATGTACATTTGAGCGATCATTGAACACTTAACGAAATAATTTGTGTACTTAAAAATTGAAATGCTCGCTAAAGTTCAAGTTACGGATCTCAAATTTTCCACAGTCTGTTCAAGTACGGATTATCAAAAGTAATGATACACATCCACGAGGTTACTCACCATGATGGCTGTCTACGCGAAAAGAGAAGGGAAGTGGCCTGACCGCCATATTGGAAAGCAATATCGTGACACCATCTTTACACTACTAGAATCAATCAGCAGATTTAAATTAATATTTTTAAGTTAGATCCAATAATACATTACGTAAGTATTAAGATTGTAGCCACCATTCCCACAATGGGCATGCCAAAAATGCTTAGTGTCATAAGAAGAAGAAAAAGATCAGTATAAAGTGTATTTAGAGCACACTGCAGGATATAGATTTCTATTTTCTCTTCTGGCGGGCTGCTATTGTCTATTCAATTTACCTTTGCACATAACTTATTTTTTATATAGTCTGGCAAATATATTTCACATGGACAATTAATTTCGTGTTTTGTCCAATTAGCTCTTGAGTAGTTTACTTTTTAGTCCTACGTGCTGAATTGGGTCTTTAAAGTATGAAACTCCATACGTTGAAACCCGGGAAATTACTGGAATCCTCGGTACGAATTACATTCCACAATTGTATCGAGAAGGACATCAGGCTAGAAATAAAACCTGATATCCTTGGTCCTCGAGACATACGCGCCTATTCAATACTGGTTAAATTTACCGTAGTTTAAATACCACACTTCCTTATTTCTTTCCTTTTCCTGCAATAAAAGTAATCCACCGTTGAGATTTCGTGTACTTTTCTACTCTTGAACGCCGCTTGCGCCTTCTACCAATAAGGTTTGCGTAACTTGAAGCACAACATTGTATGCATGCACATGAGACATGAGTATGGGTTAACCAGTGTATGCCAGTGTAGTATCCGCTAAGTAACTGCGAGCATGGCGTTTAGGCGAACAATTTCTTGACCGGGCGCTGTAGACTATCGAATAATACTTAAAATGTATTTGCTTTAAAGAAATTTTGATGTATAATTTCAACATTGATTAATCTGGATAATTGTCTCGGCGTTTATACTTTACGAAGGTATTACTTCAAACAATTATAGGTTAAGAATTTACACATTGCTGGCGACGTGTCAATGAAGATTTTGTACACACTAGTTATCGTCAATGAAATAGTTGAAACTACAATAACAGTTTATTAGTTTGCAATAATGATGCTTGACAGTTCCGTTTAAAGTTCTTTTTGGTAGCAAAGACTTTGTTAAGAAGTTATTGTCAGTAATCAATATGACAGGTAAAACATACTATTTTCTACAAATTTTGTAAAGCAATATGGAACTAGTTCGTGAAAGAAATAGAAGTCTTAATTCACAGTTATCAAAGATACGTACATAACCAATTTGTATAGAATTGAAAATGAATATTAATTGTGCGTGGTATATGATTTTATTAAATGTCAACCTTCTAAATTGAACTGTTTTTTTTTGACGTATGAGTACTGATGCTTTTTAAAATCTTTATAATTACAGAAGCCACTTATTGCTAAAGTCAGCCCTGGCATCGTCTCAAAATGCTTCCACTCTCTCACAAAGATTCGCGCAGTCTTGGCAGCCATATCAAGGAGAAACTACACGGATGGAAGCGTTTGATATTTTCTGACAAAAATACTAGGAACCTATTTTTGTTCTTACTTCTGAACTTATCATTCGCATTCGTTGAACTGTCTTATGGAGTATGGACAAACTGTTTAGGTCTAATTTCTGATAGTTTTCATATGTTCTTCGATTGCACTGGTTTATTAGCTGGTTTGGCAGCATCTGTTATTACAAAATGGAGAGCAAATGAACGTTACTCTTACGGATATGTAAGAGCGGAAGTTCTGGGTGGATTTGTCAATGGCTTGCTCCTATTATTCATCGCCCTATTCATTATGTCCGAAGCTGTAGAAAGGGCTATAGAACCACCAGAGATAAAACACGAAAGACTTTTTGTAGTGTCTGTGCTGGGGCTCATAGTAAATTTAGTAGGCATATATGCGTTTCAACACGGACATGGCCATTCACACGGAGCGGGCCATGGTCATTCGCATTCTCACTCCCATAGCAATCATGGCCCTTCTCATTCGAATCATGGTCACAGTCATGATCATCACGATGTTGAAATAGATCAATCTTTCACTGGCACAAATTCGCAAATTATGAAAGGAGTTTTCCTTCACATACTAGCGGATACTCTCGGATCAGTGGGTGTTATTATATCGGCAGTGTTAATGCAAATGTTTGGTTGGATGATTGCCGATCCAATTTGCTCTATGCTTATTGCAGTATTGATAGTGTTAAGTGTGCTCTCCTTAATGAAAGAGTCATGGGAAATTCTAATGCAAAGGCAACCAGGAGCATTGGACCATGTTTTACCACAGTGCTATAATAAGGTGACACAACTCGCTGGAGTTTATAGTGTGCAAGAACCGCATTTTTGGACGCTATGTTCAGATGTGTATGTCGGTTGTATGAAATTGGAAGTGGCTCGAACGGTAGATTCGAAATATGTTATAGCACACACACAAATGATCTTTCAAGCAGCTGGTGTAAGGCATCTTACTGTCCAATTGGATTATTCACCTATGTGATCCACAAAAGATGCACACATCATTAAGTGTTCTTATAAGTGCGCCAGGACTTTCCCCATTTGTGGAGTTTGCCAAAAGGAAGCAAGAAATACAGCTCTAATGCAAAATATCTTTACTGTTTTAAAACTTTGTGGTCGCATTGTTTTGAAAAGCAGTGAATATCGACTTGGTTTGCAAATTGTATGAATATTAACTTGTCCAAGAATCTGTAAATCATTTTTATACTACTAAACACTTTAGTTTCTTCCATTTTACATTTTACTAAAATATGATGCATTTGATAGTATTATATGTAACAGAATTTATTTGTATCTGCATAGAGTTATTTTACATCACAATGATGCGTATATTGTTGTCTGTTTTACTATGAACTAATTCAGTCTTTGTTAAATTTCCAATCAGAAGTAAAGATTTCCTTTCTTTATACCAGCTTCGATAAGTAATTGCTTTTTTAGTAAAAGTTTCAGTTGGTTAATACTTTTGCAATTCTATTGTAAATTTATACCAGGTTGCACATTTATAATTCTATAAATTGTACATTGTAATATTTAGGTGTTGTTTTCTTACATTGTTACAGTCAAGATCAAAAGACCAATTGAATGAATGATATAGAGAACTTGTAAAAGCTTTCTGTCAATGTAATTAAATTCAGAATATTACATACACTATATGTATATTTGACATGATATTAACGAAAATAACAATGCTGATTTAAGTGTGATAAAAGTTATTCTAATGATGTGTTAACAGCTGCATACAGCTAGTCATAAATAGATAGAGACACAAAATCGATTATAGCTCTAGGAATGAGACGATAGAACATTGATTAATATGTCCATAAGGAAATTCAATAAGCAAAGAAGGTGAGCAATTAGGTTGTACTTAACTATCATATTAACCTCCATGCTGTATTTCTCCGTCATTACTTGCTTGATCTCTAAAACGGGCAACTTAGTGTGCATGAAATCTTTATATCATGGTGGTTAAACTGCTTGCGAAATACTGTATAACAGTAAAATTATATTTAGATTAGTAGGCAGGTATACGGTTGTGTCGAAATGCGAATTGAGTTCTCCATACAAAAATGAAAAGATAATTGTCAGATTATACTGTTGAACGATGAGCTGCATGAACAAGCCATGTTTTGCTACGAGGAGAAATCTTTATGAACATATTTTACAATATGTTTCAGGTACATTTTCCCTATATACAAATCCAAAATATAGTTAGTTCATACTAACGTTATTTAAAGGAACGGCAGATGTCTGTTCTGTTGCATTTTCATAATGTATAGTTCTTATAGATAAATGGATAGATAAATATATATTATACATTCATACATACATACGCAAGGATAACCATGAAATGGATAAAACCATTGATTTTTCATACCGTTTTGTACAACATTTTTTCAACACTCATGCAGTTTATGCATTTGAAAAAGTATGTATTAACATCTAAATAAGTAAACTGTAAAACATGCAAACATTCCACCAGATAAATATATACTATTTGTACATTGTAAATTGTGATGTCATAGGCCAAAATATAAATTATTGAGATGCATTATTAATTATATACAAATAGACTTTAATTTATATCAAAAAGGGAAGTATAATTAATTTATATATAACTCGATACTGTTATTGTGAAAAAAACAAGTTAATACAATCTGATAAAACTGGCGGTTAATATTGTTATATTTTATTAATATCCTTTTATTTATTACGAAAAATCGCGTTATTAACGTATGTATGGTATGGCACACTTTTTTCGATGTTATACCAAAGCCTTTTATACGAAGAAAGTAGTTTACATATTTGCATATTCTAATTCCAACTTTTAAACAACTTATTTTCTGTTGAGAAATTGTCGAAGATAACACATGTGTCAGTGCAACAAAAATAGCTTAGTAATAGTACAATATTTTTTGCACGCGAGTGGGACGGAAATTGCTTCAAATACGGACATTTCGTGGAAACATAGTAGCTTATCGCGAAGCAGTACAATTTGCGTGTTCGCAAATACAGTACAGCGCCTTATACAGGTGTATGTAGAGTTTGTAAACCGTTCTGACTGTAGGGACAGATAAACACATAAAAAATTCAAAAGCATATAGTGAACGTTAAATAGAATTTTTCATAAAAACTGTAGATTGGAAGAGTACATTTTTAATTAATAACTCTTTTATTACATATTTCATAATACATAATAATATGTGCATTATATTTTCAAATAAAAAATACACATTTAGTCTCAGATGTGCATATTAAAAACTACAAAAATAAAGCGTCCAAGTGTGACAAACCTCATTTTCTATTGTATTATGCAGCATTAAGTAGGTCACGTGCTTTATATTAGCGCCGCATCATAATGCAGTATTATTACTGCATTGTCACACACTCATTGTTTCCTCAATTTCCATTTACTTATGGAAATTCAAGGTCACTTTCCAGAACCAATGTCACACTTACTCTCATGTCATAATATCGTGTCAAGTATACGTGTACATTTCACACATACTTCTTTCGCCATTTAAGTACAGACTTGTTTGTTTGTTAAAATTCGCCATTTTTCATACGAAGGAAACAAATGACAACTGCAACTAACAATAAGTTGCCGTCTAAAAAAATTGTGTTCTTACAGCTTTTTATATTGGTGCTAGGTAGATACTGCTATATTTGTTTATTGTTTGAATAAAAAACGGGCATATGTAATTTTTAAAGCAATTTGTTGCGCGTAAAGTATATCTACAAAAATAGAAATAAAACTAAAGTAATACAGAATTCTGGTGGCCAATTTACAAGTATGTAACAACTTTTCCTTAAGGAGTCAGGGCTACTCGTAACGCCGAAAAAAACGCTTTTTTCGGGATTTTTGTTTTCAAACATGTTTTGTTATTTAGTGGAAAATGTTTTCCCATATGAATAATCAATATTTCTAGTAGCTACAGTAAAATTTTAATTGAAAAATAATGATAAATAAGCGAGATGCAGTCAGTCTGCGAGGGGTTAAAAAAGAAAAGGTGTTTCGCGGTGATCACCGCTGCTCATCACTGGATCATTTAAAACCAAAAAAATTAACGGGGATCATTAGTAAATCACATTGGACCCAGGTTGAACGAAGGGTTAATAAAAATTTCAAATTTTTACAAAATGGCAAATGTTCAAAGTGAAAACTTGTTTTTCGACTAAAATTTCACTCATATTTTCAGTTATAAAAAAAAACTATTCACCGCCGATAAAAATCCTTCGTCCATCCAGGGGACAATTACGCACAGAATAAGTGATACAAATTTCAAAATGATAGGTCAAGCCGTTCTGGAGTTACAGTGATCATCGACTTTAAAAACGTGCTTTCGAGAAAAGCGCATTTAAAGTTTTAAGTACAATTTGCATGCAAATAAAAAAATTATTTTTGGATTGACATTGAATCATCTATTCCGGCACCATAAAGTGACCCTTTTGAAATGCTGTACTTTGAGAAAATGCAGAAAAAAAAGAAACACGATTTTTTGAAAATGCTGACTAGCCCTCACCCCTTAACGAATTATTCAATTTGCGCCACAAGTAGCTTGAACCCTATTCTTCGGCGTTTACGTTTTTAATTCTTTATCATTTTCCTTATGCTACCTTCGTAATAAATATCACGCATACTGACTACCGACCGTTTAACGTAAACTAACGAACACAGTTGTCACAAAGAGGAACCAATCTACAAAATATTAGAACGAATCCAGCCTGGTCTCCTTCATAAATTATACACTTTATTCTCGATACCTAATCGTCTCGGTTAACGGGCTCGTATTACCCTTCACCCAACCGGGTTACGCTTCTCGACGAGCTCATTGTTCCAGATATGACGCATTCCTATTATCCTACAGGTCGGGCAAGGATTCTAAGCGTCGGTGTGACAAAACAATAATTATTACCGATGTCATATCTGACACTAGATGCCCCAGTGAGCCCGGCAGACATTGTCGTACATCCTGCGTACATAAGCGTGCGCCAACGTTAAAAATCGTTCAGTGGAAGAGCCAAGCCTGGGTAGAGTGGGTTTGCCGGCTAGTCATGCCGCGTGTCCTCGCACTGTCAACACTAACCGTCGGGACTATCGTCGCCACGATCGTTCCATTGGTCCTCGGGTTAACCCATGGCCCAGGACCATCTCTGATAATCGAACGTGCCAATAATAACAATCCAAACGGTGCAATCAGATCCCAGACATGGCAGGCACCGAAGGATCTACCGCGCGTGCGCTCGTCCTCGCGCACCGCACCATTCCTCTTTCATCTTCTCAAGCACAAGTTGCTCCTAGAAAAATTAGGAAAAATCCCAACCACTCCGCCGGCTATCATCGACTGCATTTGCGTACCCTACTACCTCTGCAACGCGAACGGTTCCATCATCACGGACGGAATCGGAATAATCGATATCCGGTGAGTACCTAGGCTACACCGGTGTCATCAGAAGTATCGACCATCCCTTATCAACCGAACGATCTCTTCTGGTTCAGGTTTCGCAGCTGCAGCGGCGATCTCGAAGTTTGTTGTCGCTTACCGAGTGTCACACAATCGATGGCACCCATTGTGACCCCTACGATGACCACCACTACCGCGCGACCCACAACCCCTACCACCAGACCCACGACACCCACCACGGCCAGGCCTACTACACCTACCACGGCCAGTCCTACTACACCTACCACGGCCAGTCCTACTACACCTACCACGGCCAGACCGACTACACCCACCACGAGGCCAACAACACCAACCACTGCGACCACCCCCACAACTCCCACCACCACAACTACCCTGTCTCCAATTATCTTTCCTACAGGTCCTCCTACCGTAGCTCCTACAATTCTACCCACAGGTAGCCCAAACGTCAATTGTATTTGCGTAGCGATCTCTCAATGCGATCCGAATGGAATTGTTGGCACGAGCGGAGAGGGTTTGATCGATCCGCGACAACAAGCGAGCCTGTGTGCCAGCGTGGGTCAAGTCTGCTGCAGATTGGGCTACATTCTCGTTCCAATCACCGCACCCCCTATTATACTGCCGAACATGTTACAAGGTGTGCCTGGACAATCGCAGTTGTGCGTACTCTGCGGCAACATGATACAATGCTTTCCCACGGGAGTCCTCGTACCGTCGGACGGTACGGGAATAATAGATCCGCGTCTGCAGGCACTTCAGAGTAACTGCGGTCAAGGATGTTGCGGATCCTCAGCCACCAATGGGATCACCAATGCAGGCAGCACGAATATCCTTGGCCCCTTGAAGAATGCCAACACTCCATACGCCTGCTACTGCGTGAAGACTTGGATGTGCAGTCAGGGGAATGCAGTTAGTATCGACGGAGTAGGTGCGATCGATCCGAGGTTCACCGCGTGCACGTCACCCGACGAAGTCTGTTGTCGATTGGCGGGAATTGATATTGAATCCATGCGCTCGGCCAAGTTAATCCCATCCGCTCCCACAGATGCCTTCATCGTTACGGGACCGAGTCATCTGAATACGCAGGAAGGTTGCGGGACGCGAAACACCAGCCGTGCTCCAGGTGGGCAACAGGTTGGATTGGAGGCGCGCATTGCAGTGGCAAATTCTCGGCAAATTCAGCTTTCGCAGCTCCGTTATATTTATTTCCTTATTTCTCCACGGTATTGGCACTCTTTAAATTGAGATTTCTTTTTTTTTAAAAAACGTTGAGACTGCCAGGTTGCGGACTCGTCTTTCGTCATCCTACGCTAAGCATACTTTTAAGGATTTTTAGATTTCTTTGTTCCTTTGAGATTTATCATTGTGATGAGTTTTTTTTTTATTCTGGCATTTTTGGCTATTCGCGCCTTTGCTCTTACAGTTAGCTAAGACCGCTCCGTTGTGCTTTATTACGCAGAAAATGAAGTCTGTTGTTTTTGTGTTATGAACAGCGCAACCCTTCCCACCGGATTCAGGTAGAACGTACTACGGCGAGTTTCCATGGATGGTGGCACTACTTGTGAAACAATCCAATGGACAGTACGTGTTTCAATGCGGAGGTTCTATGATCAACACTAGGGCAGTACTTACTGCGGCGCATTGTGTCGCGAGGTATGTCATTCGCAGGTTGCGATCGTTAGTCGGTGATACAATAGATAGCACAACTTCCAATTGCAAGAGAAAATTCACGGAGTACATCGTAATCCCCATAAAAATGAAAAATATTCGTTTGTACAGCGGTCGATTGACTATTGACTACTGATTTACAGAAAGTTATGCTAAATTTTGCGATCCAAGTGTTTAAAAGGAAACAACCTTTTAAATCTTGTACTACATCTCTTTCTAAGATGAAACGATCAATGTAGATGGTTAAACCTTCACACTTTTCAAAATTACGCAATATTGGCAGTGTATATATTTAAACATCCGTGAATAACACTGGTCAACCGCATTGCATGACGAAAAAGAGCAGCGGTACCTTATCTTATCGTTATTTTCCTTGTGTCTACAGGAAAAAAAATTAAATAGCGCCTTTCATTCTGTTTCTTAGGAGAGACATTGAATACAGAACAATTAGAAAAATCTGTTTTTCTGTAATACAAGTATTTATTGTGCATTCTGTTCCTTAGACGGGACGTTGATACTACGTTAGTGGCACGGTTCGGCGTTTGGGACATAAAAACAAGCAACAGCACTATTCAACAAGTAAACGTACAAGCTGTCGTTTCTCATCCGCTTTACTACGCCGGTGGACTTTACCACGACGTGGCCGTTTTAATTTTGGAAAAAGCTGTACAGTATGACATGAACGTGAAACCGATCTGTCTACCTGAACAAGGTATGAGCTTTGCCACTGGAACCAGGTGCTTTGGAACGGGATGGGGTCGCAGCTCATTCGGTAAGTATACCTTTATCAGGTATAAAATCCTTACATTCCAGTAGTAATGCCTTTCTTTCAACAATTTGTACGTATAGGCTGTGGCGAGTAAACTGCTTCTAACTCGTACCTTAGAATCAAAATTTGAATACGGTACTAGCTAGATGCAGTTTGGCACCTGCAACGAAGAAAGCTATTTCTGCAAGAATATACTATTACAGAACCATTATCGTCATCAAGTTCTAAGCAACTTTTTTTCCCGATCCTAGCACCGCTCATAATTACACAAGGGTGCCTGGCAATTTTAAAAAATCACCACAAACCTCACTTCATCGATCTCACCCTAAATAGTCTCTCGCTTTAGACTCGTGAACGCGTAACAAACTAATTCTCACACTCAATTACATCTTTTAGGCGCGGATGGACAATATCAAACCGAGCTTCACAAAGTTGACGTCCCGATAGTGGATCGTTCGGATTGTCAGAATCGTCTGAGAAGTACCAGACTGGGTCAGTTCTTTCAATTGCACGGTTCATTCTTGTGCGCCGGTGGTGAACCGAATAGGGACACTTGCAGCGGTGATGGAGGAGGTCCTTTGACTTGTCAGTCGTCTAATGGACGCTTCGTGCAGGTGAGTAAAGACTAAAGTTGAACGAGATCATCGAGAAGCTCGAGACAAAGTAACCAAGTGAAACGTCTGATTCTGTCGAAGGCTGGAATAGTTTCTTGGGGTATCGGCTGCGGTGCCAGCAACGTACCTGCGGTTTACGCGAGCGTACCGCAGCACAGACAATGGATTGATCAGCAGCTCGCCAACTACGGCGTGCAATGACGTGTGCCTTTGCATGTCCAACTTTAACACAATCCTTTTGTAATCTAGTCTTTGGCGCTGCTTTAAACGCGCGCTACTGGGTGTCGGCACGCGAACCTGTCCGTACAAATGCACACCCTCGTCTTTTCAAAGGGTTACTACGTATCGTCGTAAGCATCGAATCGTATCGCGTGTCGCATTGTATCGTGTATTTATTTTTGAATGCGATATGCAACTTTTGCGAGATTCCATCGATGCGCGCGGTATCATAGAAGAATCTAAGAGATCTTCTGAAGGCCTGCCTGCAGATTTTCGTTCTTCTCTTTGAGCTACTGTGTTCGTTCTGCATTTAATTTATAATATTTATACCGTTTACTAAATGTGTGGATACATGTACACTACTCGTAATAAAAATAGTTGTGCGTGGGTGAGTGTCTACTCGACAATCGCAATCCTATGATTTTCTCGTCAATTGTCATGGTCTAATGAACGCAAGATTTGCTGGCCTTATTTTTTACACTGTGTAGCCTGTGTTCTTTGTTTACATTCGTGAAACACCTACACGTGTGCGTCGTTTGGGTACCTCCCCGAGTTGATTAATTGACGCTTACAGCCAACAACGGACTTCTCTAGCGCTGATCGATTCCTTTTTCAGTCCTGCCTTTTTACCACGTGTTCTAGGGCGGTGTCGACTAGCGTGATAAGGCAGAAGTGTATTCCAAGCTTAAATGACACACGGTGCTAATGCGTCATCATAATTCACCGCCCCTAAAGTTCCTACATATATGTCCTTTGAATCAATATCAGGTGATCCTATGTGGCATTCATTTAAAGTAACAAAATAGGGACCATGACCTACTTCTACCTAAACCGAGCCTAGATGGCATTTTGTCATCTTTTTGTCATAACAAAAAAATGTGTTAAGAGAATATTTTGCGTAACAGGCCGTCGATTTCCAGGTATTCCTCGACAAAGTTTAATTTACAAGGAGATACAACCCCAATGTCTTTCCGAGAAGAACGCAGAAAGTAAACTCAAAAATAGGCATTTAAAATCCTCACAGGAATAATTTGACACTAGAAACACCGACCGATCGAACTGACTGAATGCATCAATTTTTCACAAGAATTTCTCTTTAACTCTAGAACTACCAAATTTTTTTTTTCATATAGAAACTTCTTTTGTTGATCGCTCATTTTGACAGGTTTGATAGTTACCGTGTTGAGTTAAAAAACATACTTTGTTTTATTTCGAATGCCAGAAGGAGCATTACTTCATGAATAGTTTCCTTTTCAAATTACTTACAGTCATTATTACTTGCGTGCGAGTAACGAGAATCGCACCGTGTGCTTCTTGGTCGAATGAAATATCGGGAAGACCCGGTTGACCGTGAGTGTTGCAACCTCGTTTAACCCCTTGCCCGTGATCAACGATCCTCACGACTGGAATCTACACCGTAAAGATTCTCGTGCCTCGAAATAAAGCTGATCGCGAAGGACCATGCACATATACATACAAACTGTAAAGCCGGTTTCACAAATCTTGCGAATATTCGTGAAGAGAGAACGTCTAAAACGAACACACGGTTAAGACTAGATTTACGGAGCTTTTTTATGAGCACAATTTTCCATTTAACGCCTTTGGTCATCAGATCTTCGTATAAGGACATACTAAAGGAATGCTTGAAGATAGGGCGAGCAAAGTTTGTCCAAGCAAACTCTGTTACAAGTCAATATCTCCGTTACCGTTAATAATACACGAAAATACCTAAGGAATAAATTGTTTGGTACGGAGGAACGCATATTGTAGACAATACCACGTTTTCGTCAAGATCATATTTTTAGAGATATCTACGTGAACGATGTTTTTTTAAACGAAACGGTATATTTCTATCCTGGTACCACAATAGCTGATATCCAGACGAATCCAACGACCTATAACACAACGATCCCGATGTTTTAAAAGATAATGCGTTACCGAAATGATTAAAATCCATCAAATACACGGATATCCATAAACCTAGCGTTAACCACAATTACAATCCCACTTACAAACGAATTAGACGCTGTCCAAATAATTCCAATGTATTTACCACCAACTCTATTCGACCTACTATCCTCCATAGAAATATACAAAGGATCACGAACCAGTAAGAAAAAATACCTCTAACAACAGCAGAACAACAATACTATCCGATTGCGCGACTACAAAGAAATCGACTCGATCCTATTCGAGTGTCTTATTCGCATATAGAAGATGGAGCTGAGAAAGAGAAGAGAAAAAGGGACCAAGGCTCGATGTCTCTTCGTCCTTCGACGCCCGAGGACGAGATCCTTGGCCTCCTCGAAATTCGAAGTAGCAAATGAATTTTGCGTTAATCACGAGTAAGGGACTCCTGTGGAACGTCATTTCTAAGAAATTCGCACGGACTTAACGGCCGACGATGCTACCCAATAGGAAGTGCCCCTCTACCTCCACGTCCCCTTCGAGCACGCATCATATCCTCGCACGGTTCGCGGGATCCGCTCGAAGGCGATAAAGTGACCGGTACGCTGTCGTCGTCGTCGTTCGAACGGCTTGTGCTTAAACCAGAGAGAGCAAATGCTAAGATGGTGGGGAGAGTATTCATAAGCGATGCGGAGTAGGGATCCACGGAGAAATCCGGGCATCGAGTCAGGGTCGCGGCAATTGTACGTCGGTAGTTCGTAAGCAAGGAAGGTGCTCCTGTCGAATCCTCGAGGTAGACCTGTCCGCGATACGGTGAGTGAAACTTAGATTGTCCTTTACGTCTCCATAACCACGAGAAAATAAGGGTTGCGATGGTAATAAAACACCTTGCCTTTTTTCCACATTTCTTTTCTATCTTTTCGAGATTAGCTTTCGATTCGATTTCTCAGCAATTTCAATTAAGAAATGTTAAATCTTAACATCGAGCGCGACTCGTTCGCAATTTAAGATTCGTTATTCTGTGCAGTTTTTCCTTGCTTTTTTTTTTTTTTGTTTCGTCCTTTGTTTACATTCTACGCCTTGCAAGGCTCGTTGGATTTTCGTTTTTTTTTTTTTTTTTCGTAAAGTAACAGTGATTTCCTTGGTTCTCTCGGGTGTCAATATTATCGACATCGATCGAAAAGAATGTAAAATTCGAGAACACACGGAGCACTGTTTTTACTATTTATATAAGTCGTGTAAACGATGTGACGCGTGAAATTGAGCGATTTGAATACGCGAAGTAGTGCGTCGGCAAATAGCATTGGGATATATAAAGATATTGCTGCAATCGTTTCACTTAATACTTGACACGATCAATGATCGGAATACTCGTTGGCATTGGCAGCGGTTCGCCAGAAACCACCGTGCACGATCAAGACGGAAAGGTCAGTGGCGAGCAAGAGCCACGAATATACATTGGAATACGCGCCGTGCGTCGCCTCATCCTGCGACCTTGCGGTATCTCCGTTGTCGTAATCAAACGTTTAATAATCTTGTCGACGGGGGAAAAGATTCCTTTGGTGACCATCGATAGCCTCCATTCTCGGAAGTCACGCGAAAAGGACATTTACGATTGAAGATTCAAACTGAAATTTAACTCGGGTCAAGGTACTCTTGATAAAAGAAACAAGTTTCGTAGTCGAGTATGATTCTCTCGTTATCGCGTAGCTATAGTAATAAGGAAACCAAGAGACGGGAATTCACATTTGAGTATCGAAATTCAAACTGGAGTTTAATTAGTGTCGACGAAACATACAAAAAAAAAATTCGTAGTCGAGTATGATTCTTTCGTTATCGCGTCGCTATAGTAGTAAGGAAAACAAGAAAAAGGGATTCACGTTCGAGTATCGAAATTCAAACTGGAGTTTAACTAGTGTCGACGAAATATACAAAAAAAAATTCGTAGTCGAGTATGCTTCTTTTGTTATCGCGTCGCTATAATGGTAAGGAAACCAAGAAAAGGGAATTCACGTTTGAGTATCGAAATTCAAACTGGAGTTTAATTAGTGTCGACGAAATCTAGAAAAAAAAAGACTGCGTAATCGAATATAATTCTTCCATTATCGCGTCGTTATAGTAAAGAAAACAAAAAATAGGGATTCCTGTTTGTACGGGGAAATTCAAAGTGGACCTTTGGACGGTGTCAACGTGGCGAGAGAAAAGAAGAAAATATTTCGTAAGAAACCATCGTTTCGAAGGCTCCATGGACAGTGGGAGGGGGGAAGGAATTTTAATCTTTGGTTATTGATTCGGAAACGAGATTCCATACTTTTGTATGGGGCATTGTGAAAAGAAAACATTCCGTCGCCCAGGGCGCAGGCGTTGCCGTCCTCGTGGAATTTTGTAAAGATTTGTCATTTCGACGAGAGAAGTCGGTAGACTGGAAAGAGGACCTCTTTTTATTATTTTTTTTTGTCGAAACGTTCGAAATGCTTCCGTTTGGAGCACCCGAACCCACGGTGTCAAAAATTGCACGGACCTTGAATCGCGTAGCTCGATGTGCCGATCTCTTTGTCGATAGGTGATTTAGCAGTTTGCGGAACCAATTTACGCGAGATAATTGTGCGCGGCGGTGTAATATACAAACGTGTGAGAAACATATGTGGAATCGGAATCGCGAACGTGCGCAACCTTTTTTACAGTGACGAAAAAGAATCGTTCTTCAAAGGAACATCATTATCGTCACGCGCTCTCTTCAACGCCGTGATTTCTTCCTCTCCGTTATTTATCGCGTTAATTTCCCTTCGAGGAAAAAATAGGCGCGCGCACGAATGAATAATGGAAGCGACGTTTCTCATTTTCACTTTTCCTCGACCGTGATCCTAAAATCGAAGCTTCGTCTATTATTGGCACGATCGATGCAAATCGTAAATTCTTCTCGTCGATTCTTTTCTCCGACTGATCTTCTCCGAGTACGCTGTGACGAAGACACGATTGCGAAACGTAAAGAGGGGACGGATCGTCATCGTCGACGCGTTTACCACGAATCGTAAAAGGGTGGGGAACCAGGAGAACTCGAGGAGAGAAGAGGAATTACCGAAAATTGCTATCCAGTCAATTGACTTGTACATATCGCACGTGAATTCCCACACGCGTTATCACTGGGACGTGCTTTCCCAGGAGTCATCGGCCTAACGCAGATATTCCTCGGCAGATGAGAGAACATCGAACATTATTAATCACGGACTGACGAGTAACGGAATTTCTCGTACGGAAGGGGTTAATGGGTCGCCTCTGTTGTTTTCAAATCGGATCTACAGAACAAACGTTTTCGCATCGTATAATATACATCTGGGAATTTCCAAGCGGAAAGTACTATTCGATTATTTTTTTTTTTTTTTCCTTCGTGGAACACCGCACCGTGTGTAACTGTGTACACACGATACTAATGCACGCTTCTTCCCGTGTTCTCTCTTCATCTCTTTCTCTCTATCTTGTGTATACTCTCGTGGACGAGTGGAATCGTCAAGTACGTACGACACGCGAGCGCCTGGAGAACGCATAATTTTGTAGAATCGCGAATCGATGCCCAGCACCGACAACGTAATTCAATCTGCCTTCGTGCTCGTGACGCAAATTTTCCGGAGAACAACACCCAGCCGCTGATGCGGAATAAGTGACTCGAGAAAATTGTAGATTGATCGTTCGAATCTCATTTGCGATTCGGCACACATCTGCGACCGACTATTGGGAACAGTTTTTTCACGATTATATAGAGCCTAATTGCCGAGAGGAAGAATTGCTTGTATCGCAATCGTCACATCTTTTCCGGCTCTCGACCGGTTCCAGGAGCGGCCAAGGATGCAAACTCTAAGGCATAAACTAATTATCGTAATTGAAGTGCACTTCCTCACCGGTTAGAGCGCAATAACTTGACCGTCTACCATCTTCGAGCTGTTATCCGACTGTAGTTTTAACGGGGTTATCGCGATCATATCTCTCAACTTACAATCCGCGACTGTTTCAGAATATAGTTCTAATTCGTAATTTCTCACTTACGTATTAGCACGGTGCTTTTCTACGAAGTGTTTTCGACTTCCATTCCGGCGTAGCGTGAGTCGAAATTAAGTGGAAGTTGTCGTTTAACTTGTTCTCGTCACGATTTTTACGGTAGAATTGTATGTAATAGCCCCAGGCCGCATACGGTGATACCAGAAGGCCAAACCTCTCAATTACGGTTTTTTTATCCTCCAAGATTCCTCCGGTTGTAAGCTCAACCTTCGCATACAAATTATATCCGTGTTAAGTAGCGTGCATGCAGGTATATTTAAGCCTCGAAGCTGATTCTTCTTCCGCGGAATATTCTTTTTGTACTTTATGCTTAAGAGTCTGGCATTTATCGTTTCACAATCTGTATTGTAACAGATTGTAAAACGTTCATTATGAATTTTGCTGGAATCGTACTTTTTCCATTATCAAATGTTACAGGGTAAAATTTTTCTCTCGACGCTTAGAATTGCGTTTAACTCTTTAGGGCACGGTGGTATTAAAAGTGTCCCACCTTTTTGATGCGCGACTATGTCATGGTGGGACATTTTTGTCCCACCTCGAAATATTGCAATAGTTACGTGCGCATAGGTTTATATTTAGTCTTATTTATGTAAAGCACTTGGTAATACCATCGATAAATGTTACAAATGTGTTCACTTCTGTTGGCAAGTTTCAACATACCAGTACAGGTTCATGAAATGGAAGTTTTTATTGCGACAATCTTTATATGAAAATTTCTGTGCTACATGGGTCTATTTTATGACCTGAATTCCTGTGCCGCAAAGAGTTAAACGATATCTTTTGAATTCCGCATTTTTTTTATTTTACTTTTTGATATCCTCAGTGGCGGGGCATATGTTATCGTTGGTAGCTAGATTAGATTCCTTTTTAAGAAGTTAGTCACTTGAGCATTTTGGCTTTCGGCGATCCATTGATTTTAGCGCATTTGCTTTCTTTACCAAATTTCAAAGATTCTTCGCGCGTTGTTTCTTTTGTATGCGTGCATTGTCAATTTTGGAAACGACAAGCAAGAGGAGGAGTTCAGAGCAAAAGTAATAATGTCAACCTGGAGTATAGGTAGCACTCCTACAACACGGCACCATACATACTCTCATATTCTTAATAAAAACGAAGTTGCTTATATGGAATTAAAAAAAAAGTGTTTGTTCTTAACTCTTTGGGTACATTTGACGTATTAAACGTGATACACTTGTTTCACCTGTGTTACGAGTCAAGTTTCATTTCGAGCAAATTAAAACTGTTCCAAGCGCAAAAAAATCTCAAACAAATCTGCACCCAAAGAGTTTTCGGAACGTAACCCCCCTTTTTGTACTGGCTCTGGGTCTCATACAACACGGTTTCACCCAACAAGGCATTTTCTAGGAACCTATCTACCGTGTTATACAAGGGTTACCAGTAACTGAATTCAAACCAATAGAATCTCTCAACCTTGCAAATTTTGCACGCATAATAAATACGCGCCGACCCATTTTTATTTCAAAACTTTATAAGGTCAATGTCCCAGTTTCTACTCGAGTCCTGATTTCTATTCACTATGAACTATTCTTCTTAACATTAATATTCGGTTGATAAAATAAGTTACAGAAAGATTAATTATTAATCATTTAGATACTCCGGCATAAATGGCATAGGCTCGTTGCTCGCTAGATAACAGCTCGATTGTTAAAAATAAATTATGCTGAATCTGTTACACTTGTATGCGCAGGATAGGAACACGTTGTAAGTAGATATACGTACACCGCGATTTTTGCCAAGTCGAAAAACATTCATTTCTTGCATTGCATTTATTTAACAATTATTCATAATAAAAGTCTTTCAAATTATAATTTGTTAATTTTACATGTAGTACGACTCCTGACGTGATAAACGACCAATTTCTTCGCTAATTGTTACTTAAAATAATAATTTAAACTACTGTTTTTAGTATCGTTTCTCTTAAGTGAGTAGAAATAGGGACATTGATCTTAACGATGTAACTTACAGTTGCTCGCGCGTCATTTGCAACCTCCTTCGACGATCGTTCCTTAGCTATATAATCTCTAAGAATTCTCTGTTTTCTCAACAGGATCCTGAAGAGAAAGAGACATGCTGAAGTGCACAGCGATTCTCGCTTTGGCGAGTCTTTGCGCGGCGGTGCCTGCGCCGCAACAGGATAATCTCGGTGGCCTGATCTCCTCGGTTTTCCCTGCTCCTTCGGACGGTAGTACGGCCGCTCCACTAGATGCTGGGGCCCCACTACCAGGCAGTTTAAGCAGCTTAATCGCGGAGGTTTACGGGCCTTACAATGGGAGTACCAATACCAATACACCTGGTACCATTCTGGGCACGCAGAACACCCCAGCACCAAGACCAGATAATTGCGAATGCGTTCCGTATTATCAGTGCCACGAGGGCAAGATTCTCCAAAATGGGGTTGGCCTAATCGATATCAGGTCGGGTTTTGACGATAAAAATACCGACGCATTAGGGTGAGTGAAACTTCCCAAAGGAGGGGTTCTCTCCAACGGCATGGCTCTTTGTTCAGTGTTGTTCTCTCCTGGCATGTGTGGTTGTCAATGGTGAAGGAGGCAAAATTCAAAATTACCGTCACACAATGCGAAACGATCGTGCAAGCAGAAGTTATTCACGCGGATGAATTCGTTTTTTATGAGCTTGTCGGTTGAAACGATCAAAGTTTGTTTATCACTCACAGTAAGAGGTACCTTTGGTTATCGTACAACCGCGAACAATTTTTGATTCGCTTAGATTGGATAGATTTATGAACAATAGATAGGCAGATGTTCCAAAAGCTCGATGTTTATTGTCCTTTACGTCACAAAGAATTTCATTTCATCCATTTAGATAGTCTACTTGGATAATGCGCGACGAGTAGACGCGTTGTTAGTTTTGAAATTCTCATTTTACCGAAAACTCTAGGATCAACAGTTCAATATTCGATCCTTTCATACGAATGCACAAAGAGCAAGTTGATTAGCGCGATTCGCGACCGCGTTGAACGTGAAAACATCGTTTAGCATCTAGGAGAAGGGTTTTTTTTTTTCAATAATTGTTATGCATACAAGGATACATTAACGACAATTACCACGGGCAGAGGTGCTTGACGCGCATGCTCCTTCGTTTCGCTAATATTACGGAGATCTAATTGGCACGACCATTGTACATTGTCGACGATTCCTTTGCATGCCACTTTGTGTTACGCACGCCGTTATGGGACTACCTTTGGGCACGAGTTTCTCTGCATTTGTTTGCGCCACGCAGTGATCTTTCGTCTAATGTGTGAGCGTGGAATATCTTGGTACGTGACAACCGTCGAAGGAGTCCATCGATTTTGACTATTCCTCGTTCGTCCACAGAGGCGGATTCGGTCCCTGCGAAAATTATTTGGAGGTTTGCTGTCAGGCACCGAATGTCATCAGAAACAAGGACGACAAGATACTGCCGACGGATCCGGTGGTAAGAACCGGTTGTGGCCAGAGGCATCCAAACGGCGTCGGCTTCAGGATCACCGGGGACAAGGACAATGAAGCGCAGTTTGGAGAATTTCCATGGATGGTTGCCATTCTGAAGGAGGAGCCGATTGGTAACAAGGGCGAGAAACTCAACGTGTACCAGTGCGGTGGCGCACTGATTCACAGAAGGGCCGTGCTTACGGGCGCCCATTGCGTTAAAGGGTCAGTAATCATGTTTTCCCTTTAACACTTACAATTAAGTAAGTTAACTTACTTGAAGTTTGTTAGCCAACTGAACGGGGAGATCTGCCCGTTTTCAAGTATGTCGTTTCACGACCAAGCGGGAAGTTCTCGCACTTTGAACTCTGCAACGCGTTTTCCTTTTTCCGTTATTGTCAGTTATTTTTTGACATGGAGTTGTTTACAACTAATTGCGGACTTTTTCTGCTTCTATAAAGTACAGTATATTTTATTATATAATAAAATCCATCGATCTAGCGGTGCGATTGTTTTGTAGTATTACTTAAAAAAACAATGCACCGTGGATAGCTTACAGCTTGGCTTGTCCGGGCGCGATGGAAAACGTATAGTTCGCTGTGGCCCGTGCAGTTGGTCACTACCATGGAGATCAACGATGATCGGGCACTCGATTTGGTTGTAGCGTCAAAAATCACGAAAAAATTGCTTATGCCAACTGCAATTTATGGCATTTTAAAAGATCATACGTTAACAAAGAAAAGAAATGCAAAGTATGGCGCCATGGGCAATCCATGGAAAAGCGGTGTGTCACTCAACGTCCTAACGAAAGCAATATAATTATTAATTAAGAAGAACATCAGTGACACACTATTTTTTAATAAAATCTATCAGAACGAAATAGAATCTGTTAGTTTAACATTTTTGCCTCGCGTAAATGCAGACGGCCAGCTGAAACACTTCGAATCCGTGCCGGAGAGTGGGACACGCAAACGAAACAAGAGGTCTTCCCTCATCAGGATCGTACCGTGCAGGCGGTCATCGCGCACAACGACTTCCACTCTGGCGCACTCTTCAACGACTTTGCCATTTTGATTTTAACCGAGCCGGTGGAGCTTGCCGAGAACGTAGACGTAGTCTGCCTGCCCGACGCGGCCACCGAAATAAATGACAACGATTGTTACGCCAGTGGATGGGGCAAGGACATGTTCGGTAAATAATGAATTCTTTTCTAGCACTGTTCGTTGCATTTCCTTATCCCTAGAACTGCCGAGCCTGTCGAAATGAATGGTCGACAAAAGAAGTTTGCAAATAAAAAAACAAAACTGATAGTTCTAATGGTAAAGTGAAATTCTTGTGCATCCGGCTATTTTGACCGGTCGGTACTTCCAGTGTTAATAAGTTCGCCTTGCCTTGATCCGAAAGATAGATTCTTACGATATCTCGTAGCAAGAAACCCTTGAATGGTGAATTTTTATTTAAACAAGTTTTCTCACAGGTAAGGAGGGCCATTACCAAGTGATCCTTAAAAAGATTAGCTTGCCTCTGGTACCACAGGAAACTTGTCAAAATGCTCTACGCCAGACGAGACTTGGTACCCACTTCGTCCTGGACGATAGTTTCATTTGCGCGGGTGGTCAGCCCGGTAAAGACACGTGCAAGGTACTTTATTCATCCGTTGTAAACAATGTTCTTCTTCGCGGTACCAAATGTTCGATGCTAACGGTCTCTCACTTTAACAGGGCGACGGAGGTAGTCCACTGGTTTGTCCACTGAAGAACGATCCGAATCGATTCGTGCAAGCTGGCATAGTGGCGTGGGGAATTGGATGCGGTGACCAGATTCCAGCAGTCTATGGAAACGTGCGACATGCTCGAAAATGGATAGACGACCAGATCCGAGCTCACAGTCTTGACACCACTGAGTACACATACACGCAAAGCTCATGAACTAATTTTTACAGCGCATCGCATCCCCATTATTCGTCATTCGACGGATTCGCTCGCCTCTTATTACAGTATCGAAATTCTCTTATGCAACTCTTTCTATATCTGCCAGCCTAGTCAATTTTAAGTGGGAAAACCGCCAAGCTTGTGAAAACGAGAAAAGACGATCGTTGAAAGGAATGTAAGATGCGAGGTATCTTTGTAAAGGACGCGTGAATTACGTTCACTCACTCAGTAAAGTGCATGATAATAATAATAATAATTGTAGTCGTTATAAGGACGGCGACCTCAAGCGGAACATGTTATTTATGGAGCCTTGATACTATTTGGACAAATACTTTATGAAAGAAAGTTAGTCAAGCTAATAAAAGCGAATGAATTAAAGTCAAATCTTAATCATTTACTCATACACGCATATAGATCTACCCTTTCACGGACGCAGATGAAGAACTTACTTTGTAGATATTGCAAATACCTTCTTCCACGCATTTTTATATACATTTTTCAGAACTTAGTCATTTGTACAATAAAAGAACTTTGAGGTTAACTGTTGTATATTGTCAATGCTTTCTATGCTAGTAATATAAGAAATGCGCACAATCCTTCCATTTTTATGGTTTTTACATATTTCCTTAATTCCTTCCTTTTCGCGCGAAGATGGCGCATCGGTGAAGATTTTCGAAACTTCGAGATAATTAACAGTATAACAATCGAGATGTCGTTAGTTGTCGATTACTTTGGATGCCTCTTTGTTCAATAAACATTTTGCACATATACGGCTGTTTTACCAAAATTACCAAAATGGATTTGATTTTTTTAAATGTCAGGTGATCTCCACAAAAGAATTTACATATTTCTCCATAATAACACAAATTCACTTTATCAACTTTTACGTCAATAGAAGAGTTTCAAAAGTGCAAAGGGTGTCTCGATGAAATGCAACAAGGCTCGGAATTAGAATTCAAGCAATTATGTAATAGGAAAGCTAAAAGGTAACAAAGTTCTTCAAGATTCTTGATATATCTTTCATTGAGTTGTTCCACGTTTACTAAGAATGCGGGGTACGTTGATTTTCGTAAAAGACAAAAGATTAAAATACTGTTTAGGCACGACCGTAAAGGGAGTGACTTATGCTATCGCCATCGCGAAAACCGTTCGCGCACGCGCGCGCGCGCGCGTGTGTGTGTGTGTGTGTGTGTCCGTGTATATCCTCGATTTCGGAAAAACGGCTGAACCGATCGGGACGAAATTTGGCACAAAAATCAAGTACACTACTGTGAGTTAATTAAATATTTAAATTAGAGTTAATTTTACATTTAAATTAAATAATTTAAATGAATTTTAATGACAATAAAGTCTGCGAGCCGCCATCTTGAACCGGTACAAGATGGCGGGAAATTCAAATTTTTAATAAAATTTAATTTTGCCGGTATTTCGAAACGGTTGAAGATGGCAATACATAAAGCTTCCTGGCACCAAATGGGTATATACTCCACGTACATGCCAAATTTCATCCAAATCCGTTCGGCCGTTTGGCCGGAATACTGGATTAAAGATTTTAATTAAGCAAATTTAAGTCTTTAATCCAGTATTCCGGCAAAACGGCTGAACGGATTTGGATGAAATTTGGCATGTACGTGGAGTATATGTATACCCATTTGGTGCCACGAAACATTGTGTGTGGTTATCTTCAACTATTTCGAAATGGTGCTAAATTCAAGTCTTTAATCCACTATTTTATTTATAATTATAGTTTGAAAATCCTGTAATTTCGAAACGGATGAAGATAAAATTTCGTGGCACCAAATGAGTATATTTGTTTCAACTACATGCCAAATTTTGTCTGAATCCGTGCAGGCGTTTTTCCGGAATACTGGATGAAAGATTTCAATTTCCGCAATTTCAGAATGGTTGAAGATAACCATGCATAAAGTTTTACCACAGCAAAGGGGTATATACTCGATGTACGTGTTAAATTTTGGTTCAGATGCATTTATTGTCCAGTTTCGATCACTTGCGCGCATTGCAGAAATGCTACATTTCGCGGGCGAGCGCGAAGCGCAAGCACCCGATGATCTCAGGAGGTATGGCGCTTGAATGAAGCGAAAGCGCAGAGGACTCTGTAGCATAGTTTAATATCTCAATACTTGAACTTTCCACAATTTCGAGACGTTTTGAAATGTGTGGGCGAGCGCGAAGCGCGAGCAAAGACGATCTGGGGGGGTTGGCGCTTGAGCGAAGCGAAAGCGCAGGGGGTCTGCCCCCTAGTTTTTTTATGGAATTCATAAACCAGTAGTTCATTTTATTTTCAATTTTTTTTGGCTGAGACTGTTATTTCTTATTTTTTCACCGAGTTTTAAACTCTTTGCGACGAAATCTATGTACAGTTAGAGGAATTTATTTTCCTGGCCACGTAAACCGCTGCTTTTGCACAAATTATGTAACTCGTTGAAACATAAAGTAGTACACGACATAGGATTACGGATTCATTATTTATAGAAGATAAGCTAATTTACCTTCATATAACAAGGAATAGTATCACTTTACAAGAAACATGTATACGATGATTCAAATCAGGAATGGAATTTAAAAAATCGAGTACTTGCTTTGCTATATACTATAACAATTATTTCACGAACAAAAATCTGAATAAAATAGTTCGAAATAAAGGAAATTCATTCAAAATGTCCAATAATTTCAAACAATCTTAAACAAAACTGCAAATACAACAAAATTCTACGCAAAAGAGGCCCAGAAGGTGAAATTCGAGCAATGAAAACGTATATTTCTACCATTTCCTACATATAATGAATGTGCATTCAACAGTGTAACAAATTTCAAAAGTATAAAAGATATACTTTTAACTATCATTAATATAATAATTGAGAAATAATTATATATATAATTCTTCTATAAAAACAATTGCAAATTTTAATGGAAAAATGCCGGTCCCTTAAAGGTTAATAATGTGCTTAAACTGACAAAGTAATAGGAACGGTTCTACCGTTCTGTCTGTAAGAATTGGCGGAATCTGGCTGTTTGTTCAGGCGCATTGAACTATTTGAAGAAATATATATTAAAGTTAAATATAATTAGAGTAGTTGAAAAAAAATAAAGAATCATTGGAACATGTCCCTTTGCGCGTAGAACTGCTTGGAAGACGTGTTTAAACTAGGCGCTAATATATCTGTCACGAACTATTAGACACCCCTTGAAAATGTAAACCTACAGATACGATCCTAAAGGATTCCACGAACTGCACCGCACGCACGTTGCGTTTTGCTTAGCCACTTTCGGTTGCGTCATGTGGTAATGCTGATACAGCGCTTTTGTTTCTTGCATAGTCGATTATGTGTATAGGGCCACGTAATAGTATGAGTTTCTTCGCTTATAACGTGTGAAAATTGTCAAAAGATCCAGACTGGATGCAGCCTATACAGGACAATTCACCAGCTCTGCTACAACGTGATACCTGTTGAAAAATAATTCCATTCTCGTTTAAGAACAATGGCAGTGGTGTAATTGTAGAATTTGAAGTGGAATGTGGCAGAGGTTTCTACATATCGAAGATAATTTTTCAAAAAAGTAAACACAGAAACGTTATTACACGTTCAACGTATAAGACATTGGCGCGCTGATTTATAAATAATATTCGTCAACGTGAATTAATACAGATTGAAATTCAATCTCCGGAATGACGTAAATAATGATTAATAGAGTGTCCCTTCGTAATATTTTAATTATAACCAACACCTTCCTCGCGTACGTCATATTGCGTTATCATCTTTTCTTGGCAAACATGAAATATACGACGTATCAATAGATGTAGTCCTAAATTGACATAAAGCACTCTACGGAAGACTGATATTCAATTGATTATTTCGTTTTGACGTAATTTAATGATGCAATGCAGAACGCAAAAGCGCTGTAAAACCTCGGATTATTTATAGAAACACTTACAACACTCAAATAATGTCATTTATGAATACCCGATTTGACTTAGGTTTGCGACCCACGTTGTTTACTTGGTGCGTAGCACAGGCGTTACTTCTTTGTCTTTATTACTCGATCTTCGACATTTCATTGGTTAACAGGCATCCGATGTTACATTGTCCAGCATTATTTTAAACGTATTCGACAAAACTATTACGACATACTGTAATCTGCTATCGAAAAATAATTCGTGTTCTCAAAGGCTATCTGATATAACGTCATTAGAAATTACAAATATATGGTTATGCGCAGTTACACTTGGTGAGGTGTGTCTTTCTTACATTACATTGCATTTAAAATAATTAACCCCCTAATCATTATGTCGGATTAAACGGAAAACATGTGCAATCTCTGCTTGAAAGCCAATCAAGTTTTGTGCACTGCCAATTAGAATTAGGATGATGCGTGGTCAATTATTAGTACTGATAGCCACTGCATTTAACATAGATCTTTTGTCATCTAGAGAGACGAAATTGGGGACCACTGCATTTCCACTGGGCTGTACTTATGTGCGACACCGCTGTTCATATGTCGACCGCTTGGCATCGTCAAATGATACCGATGCATACATTTTTCTAATTTTGAAGTCCGCAGTGCATAAAATTATGTCTTACAATTAGTACAGCTGAACTGTTCTAATTTCTTACTGAACGTGCAAAAGGGAACGTGCGGAAGGCAAAAGATAAAATTAGAAGGTACGAGGACTAACGGTGTCTTATCTTTACAATACGTTTTTACGAGTGTGAAACCGCTGTCACTTCTGGTGGATGTGCCAGGGGATGCCGGCAGCTAACAAATGTGCATTCGTTTTGAATAATAGCAGTAAAAAGAAAGTGAGTTTGGTACGATACATAATTCTGCACGTTTGTATATCCTCGAACTAGATGTTCTTTATGTTGGTAGCAGTAACGTATCACCACCTATAGCTATGGAATCAAACGAACTTTCGCACGATTTATAGGAAATATTTGTTTTTATTTTTTTTTCTTTTTTGTAAAAACTGTAAAAGTTACCATAGTTTTTGTGGCATTATTCACAGAAAGCACATGCGTAAGCCATATGTTCATTATTACGGAAGAAGCTGCGGCTATTCTTCGCTGTTATAAGAATCTGTGATTAAAATATACTGACCCGCGCTCATCGCGAAGCACGGAAATCCCGTAGTTGTTCACCTAGTGTAGCTATTTTTTAGCGCCATATGACCTGATACTTTTCCGAATGGTAAGTTACATCAGATTTTATAAGAAAAATCCCGTGCCTTCGTCCTTTACTATACATGTTTACTTTACTTTTGGCAAAGTGAACTTTATCATTGTCAATCCATCCTAAACTACACATGAAATGGTAAAAGTATGAATTATTAATTAAGTATTAGTTATTGCTTATATTACCTTTGTATGACAATAGTAGCTGTAGTAATAGAAGTACTAATGTTAACAGATACAATTATTCCCACACATTAATAATTATTGTTACAGTGGCTAGAGAAGTGAAAATCATTAAGTAATCCAATCAGAGTGAATTGTAATAAAAAATATAAAATTGACTTGGTTTAATAAACTTGAATCGGTATAACTTGAACATGAATCATTATTATATTAATCGATACGCATTTGTTGTAGCATTAGTTAATAGCAATATTTATAATGTACTATGGTCAGCAGTGGTTAAACGCAAAATATTTTTGCATTATTATTTTCTACAAATCATTCTGCTCTGTCTTCAGTGAGACAAATTGCACGTAAGTGTTTTGACATACACATGCTGCAGCAGTACGGACTGTCAAAGAGTAATCGAAAGAAGAGATATTGAATATCTTGAACGTGACTGTATAACAGTTAAAAGAATGGCGAAAAAAAAGCTTTTATTGGCGGATCAACAGAATACGTGGAATAATGGGTCGGTGCAGAGAAAAGATTGGGAATTGGTCCCTGTTACTTCTCCGCAATACAAGTTAATTAGTAACGCAAAAGTACCTTATGTTTTGTTAAATGATATATTACAAAGCAATTTAGTCTCAATTACGCACAGAAATGCGCTGTTACAGTTGAAATATAGTTTATTGAATGATTTGCAAAATGCTGCTATAGAACCCAGTAAGTGTTCATTGGTACAAAATAACTGTTGTACATCAGAAATTTACGAAGATAGACAAAAGCAACCGATTGATTCGGAAAGAAAACGTACAATTAAAAAACATACGCGGAAGGGAAGAAGGAGTACTAAAAAAAGAAAGCTTTACAAAGAGAAAGCAATAAGTTCTGCAAGCGATACTGTCGATACACTTTCAAATAATGTGGATGAATTAAAAAAAGATAGTACTGTGGCAAGTGAAATTGAATCGTTTGATAAGGGACTAATGAAAATTACGATAAAAACTATAGTAAAAAGAGGGCAAAGGAAGAAAGGAATGAAAGTATGCGTAGGTGGTTCCAACGAAGCTTCTACTTCTTCTAAGGCAATTGATGAAGCTACAATTCTTTCGAACCAAAAAAAGGTACCTACAGTAGAGGAAAATAGCGCAATCCCTGAACCTGCAACTGTAAAAACTTGTTTTGCGGTACCAGGTGAAGTACACACGTCAGACGAAATAAACGAAACTAATAAAGTGGACTGTACATTACAACTGGTGACACCTAATCATGATGTTAACTATAATTTTACAACTTGCGGTATGTCGATAAATTATAATATTTTAATATAAATATGGTTACACTTTTTTCTCAAATAAATTCGTAAATTTTACATCATTTTAGAAATACGTTTTTATTACTTAAAATATGTATATGTATCAATTGATTCATGACTATCATTACAGATATTCCTTCATTCGACTGTTCTAAATCACCTGATACTGATAATAAATCTGCCGAAACAAGTTGTCGAGGTTTAGTAGATGACTGTACAGCATCACAATCCGAATGTACAACATACAATTCTCAGACTGATCATTCCATGGCTGTGCCTTATGATGATTCCAATGTAGAAAGAAAAGAAAATGTTACCTCCATAAACTATTTGCAAAATGATTCTATGCTTACAGAAGATAACGTTCATTTCGGCCATGTCACTTGTAATGATACTGCTATTCTGCTCAATAATAATAAGGAGGATGTAATAACAGAAATTACCCATGAAAATGATTTAATTAACGATTTTCAAAATGGAAATGTAGAGACATCGTGTAAGAAAACGTCTTCGAAGAATTTCAAGAGTGAATACGAAGGAAGTTATAATACATTAGAAAAGAGAAAGGCACCCCTCAATTCCATCAGGCGGAGCCAAAGAAAGAATGAAATAAAAAAGTGCATAGTTCAAACTAAGCAACATTTTAAAGAAACATTACTCGTTACAAGTGGATTACAAGCATCAGATTTAAGTCAGCCAAATGGGAATGCTCGTAAAAGGAAAACTGTGTCTGAACCGATTAACAATGCTACATTACCTAGTATGCCACATATATCGAATAAAACTGAATGTAATATAATAAATGATATAAAACCGGCTAAGCAACAAAGAATCGGTATGAATAATTTAAATTTACAGTCTGATGAACAGAAGTCTAATAATAGCAAGGATCAAAACCTTCAAATTAGTAATAAAATTTACAATGCACCTCTGGAACATTCTAATATAAAGACAAATAAACGAAAGATAAAAAAATCAAAGAAAAAAATTAGAAAACGTACGGCTTCTGTTCGACAAGCTACTAATCAACATAAAAAAACTAACAGCATTGTACAATCACAAGAACAGTCTAACTGGACACCGACAGGTAATAATGCAGAGCCCAATAGTTCAGGAAATCCATGTATACAGGCAAGTGAAGATAACTTCAAATTATCCCAATCCAATAGTTCTACAGATACAAGTTCAGAAATCTCTTACAAATCAAGCAATGAATTACACAGATCTTTTAAAAATGAAAATCAACATGATATATATGGTAAAAATTTGTTTGGCAACAAAGAAGAAACTGCAAATGTAATATCAAAAGTGTTAGGTGATAATAATAAAGCATCGCAACAGCCAATCACACCTGGGAAGGCAGATGGAACTGAAAGTCAATATTGTAGTAAGCGTAACAAAAGCGTAATAAAATTAAATAGAACACCATGTTTTGCGCGTTCTAAATTGGAAGCAAATCTACCTGAATCTTCATTACACAAAAAACCTGATAACATTTCTACATCAAAGCCAAATAATAGTGCAACAATGAAATCCAACAAAACTAATGCAAAAGTTACAAGACGTGAAGTAAATTCTAATAAGAGCATGCTAGATAAAAGAGATTCTTTTATAAATGCAAAATGTATAAACTCTAATCTGTTATTAGACAACAAATGCAATAGTTCTAATGAGAACAATAACAATGCTTTGATAGATACACTAATAGATATATCAAAATCTATAAATATTGAGTCTGAAACTCCGAAAAGTGATATAAAACATAGCAATGATTTGCAACATACACTAATGGATACATTAAAGTCGACAAATATTGATTCTGAAACTATCCAAAGTGATGTACAACATAACAATGCTTTCACAGATATATCTACAGATACATTTAAGCCTACAAATATTGATTCTGAAACTCCCCAAAGTGATATTCAACATAACATTGTACGTAAAAAGAATGTTGAGAAAGATTCGTTAAGTGTATCCTTGTTAGAAGCGGGAAATTCAACAGCTAATAAAAAAACTATAAAACCTATAACGGAAGATGTCAAAGCAGAACAGGATGATAGTAACAGTGACTGCATCTCACTTTTTGCAGGACCACTTGACATTAGCGAGTAAGTACATTATATGTGTGTAAGCAATAATAATACTTCCTTACTATACAATCATAGTTCTGTAATAGTGCTTGCAATAATGTAGTTTAATATAAAAATAGTTTTTGCTTATTGTGAAGTATATGAAGTTATGTTTCTAACTTTAGTTTCTTCATTCTTTATTAATTTGATTAAGACCGTAACTTATAATTTCGGTTGACAACATTTGCAACCACAATTCATATTTAAAATTACTCATTTGTTTTAATAGTTGTGATTCTATTGCCGATGACGATGAGCAAATCACCCGAGTGAAAAATTCTGAAGACGAATATAGTATGACGGACAGTAATTTTGATGCTTTTGTAAAGAAGAACAAGAATGCATTTATTGAGGAATACGAATCTGCGGAGAAAGACAAATCTAACAATCCAAATGTACAGTCTGTGACACGGGAGGAAGCTATTTTACCTGTAGAAACTTGTGCTTCAGTTAACACACAAATGACCAACCGTTTCTTAAGTGTAAACAATATAACTCATATACCTATGAATACACTGTATAGAGATAGATTTATACATAAGAGATATTTCATGGGATATTGTTTTGGACAGTTGAGAAGGGGACATTGCTCAGGGTCATCGCGCTGTCTTTATGAGCATAGTGTATGTATACTGTCTTTATTATTTGTACCTCTACAGTTATCTAAGATTACCACTTAATCAGACTGCATTATGATTGAACTAATGATAAACGCATTGCAAGTTTCTTACACGTGCAATCTTTTATTAACCTTCGGTTTATTGTAAGACATTAAGTGTATTAATTCTATCCATTATTCTTGTTTAATTTTTTGTTGCTCTAAAGGTCTGGAAGTGTTGCGAAAGGTTTACTTCGATGGATGTAAATGAATTGTCGAGACTGATTAATAGTGCAATTTTGTATGATTTCAAGTATTTTGTACAACAGTTGTATGTACAATCATTAGAAGAAATGAAGAATTATCTTGATATTTTGCAATTGTATAAGCACGTATACCAATATGATCTAAGTTCGGATGAGATTGTTACACACACTGTTAAAATATTAATGAACCGCAAGATGGAATTACCATTACTTCTGGAACATTTGTCTTCCATAATTAGGCCGAATGATACAGAAACATTTCAATCGATAATAAATATTGTGTCTCCTTATATTCTTCCTGGAGAATATTGGAAAACTATTAAAACACTTACTAGGCACGTCGCACCAGGCAGACTATTAACTGAGACTGTATTAAAAGAATGTGTAACATGTCAAAAAGATCCTCCGCATATTCAAGATGTTTATATAAATTTGATAAAGCGACTTAGCCCTAATGTGAAAGTGACATTAAACAAAGACATATGGAACAATTTTACAAAATTATTGCAAAATAGGCAGTTGGATAATAGTACATGCAAGACAACATCCCGCATTTCCATAGGTGAACGCATCACAGAAGATACAATTGCATCACCAGATGCAGAACAAGAGGTAACAAAAAATTTACAAGAAAATACAACAGCTGCATCAAACATTGGGCACAAATCACAAATGCAACCAAATGACTTAAAATCTGCAAGAACATCAAAAATATTGCAAAATGGTGAAGGTACACCTGTACAATGTAATGCAGATAAAAGCACTTCTTGCGTAGGTACAGAGAGTAATAAAGGAACAAGTAACTCTTTTGTGGTACATCCTGTTGGTAAGCTACGAAACATAAAGTTTTAGTGCAGTGGTCGGCAAACCACGGCTCGCGAGCCACATTCCAGCTCTTTGGCCCCTCTTCCACAAAATACCACGTGCGGACGCGGACATATAGTGCGATTGAAACTTCATGGCTCATGCAGAGAAATTGGTTTTCAGCCTAGTTTCAAACATTTAGCTCTCAAAAGAAATTTCAATCGTTGTACTACTAATATTTGGCTCTGTTGACTAATCAGCTTGCCGGCCACTGTTCTGGTGTAAATAAAATCAATATCTGATCTATTCGTACATATATGTGTATTTTACACAGGTAAAACTATATATGTGTATAATTTACCTATGTAAACTGGTTTGCAGACGATATACCAATCCCTGGCTCTGTACATAGAGAAAGATGTTGGAAGTTTGACTGTGATCGTAACAGCCTTCAGAAAGGTTTGATCCATGAAGATTATGATCATGTTATTGACATATTGGAAAAATATGCATCTCAGGATCATAAATCATTATTTACACATGCATGTTATCACATACTTCGCAGAGAAATAATGCACTCACAACATTATTTGACCAAAATCATTGAACGTACAGGTAACGTATATTTTAACACAGAAGTAACTTAACAACATATTATCCGTTAAAGTTTCCCCTATATGTGTACTTTTGTCGCACGCTGCTGGATATGGCCAATTCATGTACATGATAAAAATAGCAATCTTCTTGTAGCTACACTACTCTATTGGATTCTACCTGAAATTGAACTCAATGTAAATTAGGAATATTATTAGTTTTAGTCACTACTTTTACTCGTACATATCGTGTGCTAGTTGCATATACACAAAAAAAAGAGCTTATTATTTAGGTATAGGGACTTTAAATAACTTTATAATCAATATTATTGCTGTCATTAAAATACTGAAACATTTTCTTATCCTGTACAGTGAGATGTAGTATTTTACAGTTTATTACTAAGTGCCTTTGGAAATTGTTTAAATACAGAATGGATCCACATGCTCGAAGAATTTTCCTTAAAGTTTAGTAAGGATAATAGTATGATATAAAACATGTAAAATATTTTCCATAATTTCTTTTATACACATTTTATCCACATAACTTTTTTACAATGAACATGTGGAAACCAATGTCAAAGAAACTACGTAATAAAAGTAATATTGGACATATTACTTTGATGTTAACCAAAGACAGTAGCTTTTCTTAGATATACATATATAGATATATATCATCTGTTACACAGTTCTTGTACTTAGTATCATGTAATATAATGAAAAATAAAGTGTTAATATGTATAAAATATAAAGTTATGGTTATTCACAACTGTACCTAACTTACATGATTTCGGACTCTTTCAGTCCAGACGGGAAAGGCTACAAAATTGGGTAATATGCTGCATAAGTTAACTGTATATATTCTAACTGCATTGGTCGATGAGGGAGATTGGGTACTTGCACGTAGATTACAAAAGTCTGTGCGACTATACAATTTTCAATGCAATGCAGCATTTATTCTCCTATCAGCAGAGATATATCTAGCAAATCATCAATCTGTGAAGGCTCTCAATGTAGTCAAGAGTGAGTCTACAAACAATATTCTTATGATTATCTTTTATAGTCATCATACAAATTTACACATAGGAGTCCAAATTTATGATTCATTAGATTCTATGCAGACTTCATACATACATTGTATAAATTGTATGTATCGGTTCCTTTAAGCAGACTTAAAGAATATGAAATATTAGTGATTTGTAAATACATTTTGAAATATTGAAGTACATAACGGTACTATTTGTATAAATCTGTTTATCGTACACGAACTTCTTTCTACGAAACATAATCTTTTCAGGGTATAATATTGTATACACTAACCGTAACAAATGGTGTGTAGCTAACAATAAAAAAGATGAACCCTTAAGAGCAAAAATAATAAGTATCATGTTGGAATCACTTTGTGCAGAATCGACAGAACATGCATATTTTTTAATTGAATTTTTGATTAAAGATCAGTTGATAACCACCTGTCCAATAGGTAATGTATAAATAAATTCAAAAATTAAGTAGCTACCTTCCACTACATTTTACTGCTCAGTTTTACATGAAATGTAGCAACAGAACCATTTGCTTAATAAAAGCAGTTCATGAAACACTGAAGGAACTGAAATTCCATGGCCCAATTTACATATAGTTTAAGCTTTTTTCCATTTTTAGATTTACCTCATTATGTAAATAAAGTAATGTCAGCTATTTTGTTAGAAAAAAATATTGATTTAATTGTAAACCTGGGAAGGCTATTAATTGATTTTAATTATGCTCTTCCTGAACTGACATTCCGCGCAGTTATTATAACATTATTACAAAATGAACCAATTCTTGCAAAGAAATTATATCAGTACGCGATAGGCCTTGGTGTGTACAATACAATAAAGGTAAACTTGTTAAAATTTGTATATCAATGTTTACTTAATAAATACACGCATATATTACATTTTATCCAATTATTTACTTTCTTGTTACTTATTATTACTACTGTTGCTTTAGTATAGGGTTTACTGATGATATTTAAGCAAATAATATTCATTCCTCTTATGCTTCAGCTGAATCCTATCACATTCATTATAATCAACTGTGACTGGACAGAGGAAGAAATATATTTAACATTTGATGAATTACTGCTAACTTTGTCTAGAGAATTAGGACCATGCATTGATCGTGTAAAGCCACATCAGCTTGCTGTGTTCATAGTTTTTGAGGCAAGTGTGAATATGTGTCTATTACTTATTGAACAATTTGTATATAAATTACCAAATTGTCAGTATATTAACCAGTATTTATTTTGCAGGTTTTACCATCAAAGACTCAGCTGTCTTATAATCGGAATGATTACAAGACTGCTAGTGACAAAGTACGGCAAAGTAAATTATTAGTGAGAAATGTTTTAGAAAAAAGATTTGATCCTCCTGTAGCAATGGTAAAAAAGGACCAGGATAGATTGTGTAAAATGCTTGGCTCGAGTCTTGCAAATTATTTAAAAGCAATACATAATAATTAACATAAAAGTCCTATATATTGGTTTTTAACATGTTTATGACAATGTAACACTAACAACTTTGATACTTTGACACATAATGGTTATACGAAGGTCAGCAAAACATATTACCTTAAATTAAATCTTTATTTAATGTCTAACAAAGTACAAGTACAGAGATTGTTAAGTAGTTTGCGATATAGTTTTTTAGTTCTAGATTTGACTTTACACATACAAATAAATATTACACTTTTATATCATTCATTCTTATACCAAAGCTTATATTTTATTTTATTTTATTTCATTTTTGACATATGTAGTTATTATAATTTTCGTTAATTGTTGTTAAAAATTGTATTAACACATATATCTTTGAAGTACTTTTTAGTAATGTACGTTTTAATATACAATGTGCAATGCTATCTTACAAATATAACAACATTTTCTACAAATATTATCACACATATTATTTGAATGCCTAACAAAAAGTTCAACTCTTTTTTTTATGCTAGTATATTGTAACTTGTAATAATACTGAGACAATTTTACAGAAATGCATAGTAGTAAAAATACTATAAAAATAGTATTTGTGAACTTTGTAAAATAATATGTTCATAATAATTATTAAATGTAGAGTTTTATGACTATTTTGAAAATACAAGAGAACAAAGATATTTGTTTTTGCAAAAAATCTTATCTGTACATATTTTCCGCTTTACTCATTAGTCAATAACATTTGTCTGTAACTACATAATGCAAGCCATACTCGTGTAACTGGAATATATATCAATGTTTGGACTTCATTATTACACTTCAAGTTGATAGACACCCTGAATTTGGTATATTACAAAGTGCTTTTGCATGGAATATTCAAAGATTAGTGAACAAGTTCGACATTGTTATGTATACGATATAAAATATGGTTACTTAATCGAATGCAGGTATATCGTCAAAAGAGTATCCTGGTACTTTTTGATATGCCAGCACTGCTACTCTCATATGATAAGCGCCTGGTATAAACATCAAAGCTCCTAGAATAATGACTGGCCACATTCGATCGGAGTACTGGAACATGACGAGAAGATATGTTAGTTCTCCAAAATCATGATATAAAACACAATTTCCAATACAAAACAATATAAAAATTTATTTCAATGCAATACGTTTACCTTTGAGTCGATGTGTCCGCTTACGATCAAACTGCCCATTATTAACATAACTGTTCCTCCGACAAAAAGAAGTGCTGCGAGAATGAGAGCTTTCCAAGGTATCTTCACAGGTGGACTGACAAACTATAACAGAAACGAGTGAGCGAGGATGCATCAAATGAACAGAAACTTTCAAGTTTTTATTATTTTAATATCGAGTAACACACTCTTCTCACCTGAGAGTCTACAAAACCATTGTCAGTCTCGGTAAGTTGCGTGTAATCCACGTTGTCAAATTGTCTTTCACTAGTGACTTTTCTTCTTGACATGATCAGCTTACGTGTATAATCTGTAACAAAATGTAAGATGACGGTAAGTATTATCATTAAGATTTAGATCTACAATAAAAAGCGGCGGCATCATTTACATAGAAATTACGACAGTGTTAAACCAACCTGCTCGTATGCATACCTTTTGAACATTACAACGAACATAACCTGCCTGTTAATTCTGCGCAAGACTGTCCCTTCGTATTGCGTATTATAGACTGTACACGTTCTTACGGCCGAACGTCGATAATGAGCACACGTAAACTGTATTGTTGTAATGCATACTGTAAAGGTCAGGTAACTTTACAATGCGGCATGGTTACGGTGTCGGATACTTTTATCATAGCTGCCCATATCGACATGCGAACGAAACTTATTCCACAAGTGAAACGTATTTGAGACTTCGCGCGGATATAAGGGTGGCATTATGAAAATTTTGCAGATGTCGCTACTGTACGACTGTGATACAGGCGGGTGGTATTTGACAGATGCGTAATTGCGCCCAATAAAGCTCAGAAAATAAAGAGAACGTGTGTTTTGCATCGATTTTAATTAATCATGCCGTTCCCGCGATTACAACAATTGGCTCAACTAAAACACTACTTTTCAATTCAACCAAAATACCGTATATTCATCGTACCTACTAGTGATTTGAAAGATCTGCCTACCTGTTTTGAACCAAGTCGTCCACATACCAGAGAACGTAATCGGTTTTATCCTGAGGTGTTAACAACAATCGGCGAAAATACACCGCTTCGTGACACGCGATTATACTGCAAAGGACACCGAGTAGCATTTAAACGGTTCTTCCACCACTGATCTCGGCTTACGAGTATTAAATATATGAAAAATCACACGCAGATTTATAATTCTCAGTCTTACATTCGCGATGGTCTTCCCATTTTAAGGGGAAGTAAAAGTACTAATTAAAATCCAGTAAGTAGGCCTGGTTAGCGACGAGGGTGGTTAAAACGTTGTACGAGATTTTTGTCTCGTCCTCGACACACGTGAAGTTTTAATCCTTATTGAACTACGGCAGGAAGTTTCACCGATGAAGACGTATCGAGCGATATTATCCAAAGCAAAGTATACAGATTACGATGGCGTCGATCAATGATGCTTCACGTACATTACGAGGTTAAGAACGAATTAATAGTCGCGAATCGTACGATTACTCGCACTTTCCGTGCTCGTGGATTCTTCACGCTTGCGAAAACGCAGTGGCAGCAAATCCTTGCAATATGGAATGTAAACTTGTGGAAGCACGTATCGTATTCTTAAGTAAACAAGGGACCCGTGCGGCACGCACTACCGCTTTACACGGTCTGGAAGGTTAGAATCCGTCGCGCTCGGTCTCGTTCCTCGTATCTGAGCGACTCGACAGGATTATTCGATTTTCCGAAGATAACAACTATATTTTAACTGATTACGTGTACCGTGTCGAGAATGCGGTAGGACAGAGAGACATTTGCCGCGCGACAAAGCTGTAGGCGGTAGTGATTTTTCTCTTCGGGCTTTTGCGCATCGATTTGCGAAAGTAGAGAGCGGACGGAGGCTGGGTCTATCTGCGTGGCGACGCAATCCAAAGTCAGTGCTGTACAATGCTGAACGAAAATAGGGGTTGGTTTGTGTCCTACGTCAGCTTGTGCCACGTTGAAGCAGTTACGATCGTACGACCACTTTTTCATCTAATTGTAAGATCGGGAGTACGTAAGTCGTATCACGTGTTCAAGCTTCGTCGATAAGGATCGGCGAAGATGCCGTTCTATGCTCATGGCGTCCATACGATGCGCAGGAAACGTTAATCTATATACATATAGCAAGTACGCATTTTCAGACTGTCGATCGTGCTGTATCGTTAGACGATTGGTTCTCCTAATTCTTCTAATAAATATAATAATACTGTTATAAATAATATGGTTTCCGTGGTAATTTGCCACGATTGCAGAAATTCCTAGAAATATGTTTAGTCGTGTATTCGAAGGTGTAAATACAGCTGAATCTTTTTAAATGTGTTATTAATAAGAGGATTGATTGTATCGAATGGAAAATAAATCTTAAGCAGAAAACGAGTGTTCGTTATTTTAGAGGTAAGATATTTGCTAGGGGAGAATTGTGTTTCTTCGTAAGGTATGTAAATGCAGGAACAGGCTGTGTTATCAAGAGGCAGTGATATACGACGCAGTTTTATTTCTCTCTGTACCTCGTTTCTTTGAATACCCTATCTTTCATCTCAATTTAGGTCCAATCAGTCTCGCGCAAGAGCAATTAAACAGATGTACGTATTCCTTAATGTAGCCATAAGTACTTCCAAGTTTAAACGAATTGTTAGGAATTATTCTTTAAATCAATTAACAACGTTCAATTCGTCTGCTTGTTGCTAAAAATGTGGATTGCACTTGTAAAATAAAGTAAAAACTCGCGTTAATTATGGTTACTGAGTTAACTTGACTCTTGTAGGCTGGTTACAAAAAAAGTAGCTCGGAATTTAATCACGGTGCCTGATACATAAATACATTAATTCTTGTTTTTATTGACATTGGTTCAACGTGGATAATGATTAATTAAAAAAAAGCTTCTTTTGGTAAACAAAGGCAGGTCATCGTAAGACCACTTATTCCTTGAAATCTCAAACAAAGAAAAGGAAGGGTCGATAAATATACATATCTCCTTGCAAATTGCCCGATGATTGGCTATTTGTCATGCAGCAAGAAATATCATCTACCGATCCAATTTACAGTGCATCCTTGTTCTTATATTCAACCTCGCACAACTCCGACGTAAGTATCTTCGATTACTCCAAAAAATGTCCTGGACTCACCGCATCAAAAAAATTCAAGAACACAACCCTCTGAACCCCTAAGCTAACAAAACTACAAAACTCCAAACGCAAACGCCTCAGTCACCATATCGACAACAACCAAATTCGATTTCACCCTAGAAAAAAGCCATAGAAAAAGAAAATATCCGATTTTCCCATAACCCAAACAACGAACCTATGGAATTCTCCAATAATCTCGCATCCCTTATATTTTTTTCTAAGAAAACCCTCTTTATCAACCCTGTCTCGTGCCCAAAATGCCACGCGTCTCCTTAGAAAGAAGAACAAAACTTCCGAATAAGATCCCTTTTTTCTCCTTTTCTCGAAAGAAAAACTTTTCGAATAATAAGAACCCCTGGAGGCGGCGTTGCTCTAGAAAAGGCTCGGGGACCACGAAGGGTTTCGGACGACCCTGGAAGTGGCGGTGCGAGCGAGTGACGCCTGCGCAAACTGCAACCTCGTCGACATTCGGTGCGTGGAGGACGGTGATGAGCAAGGGGTGACAGTGCTGGCTCAGGGGGCGGCGAGGGCGGGTGCCTCCGTTGGAACTACCCCTTGGCGACAGCGCGCGGATCCTTCCTCGTCGTGTCGAGAGGACAGCACCGGCTGCTGGCTGCCTGGCTGGCTGCTGGCTGCTGCCGTCTTCGTCGTCGTCGTCGTCCACGTCGTCGTCCACGTTCACGTTCTCTCCGCGTAAAACAAGCGCCCTTCGTCGACGTTCGTACAATCGTCGGCAGCCGGTTCATGAGAATACCGCGCTAGGCGCAACCACGAACAATAATACTTGCCTCACACTGTTCAACATCGGCGTGCAGCGGCAGCAGCAGCAGCAGCAGCAGCAGCAGCAGCAGTACCAGCAGCACTATCAGTATCCAATATCAGCAACACCGCCGTAAGAAGCGGAAGAGAGAAAGGACTCGCCCTAGAATCACCACTGGAGAAAGAGTCCACCAACTTAGGAAGGATTTTCCATTCGGTGGGAACGGTTCGCGCAGCCTTGTGCTCGTGAACCCTTGAGAGCTCGCGGATCGGTTCTCGTGGTGGGTAACGTGTGACTGTTGCCTCGAACCGGATAAGTTCGCGACTTCTACCCTAGCTTCGGTGCGTAACGCGTAAGGGGGTTGGTTCGGTTGGTCGAAAGTGAGAGGGAAGGAAAAGTCTCGGTGGCGGAAGTGGCAGCGGGAGAAAGGTGCTGACTACTACTACTACCACAGTTACGTAGTACTGCACCCTGTATCGAGGATAGAGGAGCAGCGAGCTCTCGGACCAGTCGGACTCCTGGCCGAGAGGAGAATCGAAAGGTAAATTAGGCACGTTCGTGGACCCACACCAGGGACACTGTGCGCGATCGAGACGTGCTTACCTATCCACGAGCGCCTTCCTACCAGCAGCCCGATTTATCCTCCCGTGTGAACGTGCGTCTGGCGAAGCGTGTGCGTGCGCCACCGCACATCCCTCCCCACTGCGCAGCTGTGCCCCTCGCGGGTAAGCCCTGCCTGAAACCCCCTCGTACTCTGCGCATCGCGTGGATTACTCGGAAAACCTATGTGTATACGATTTCTCACAGAGACCAGAAAGAGAGGAAAAAAGGCGGGCCTCTATTACCGACACTCCAGAACCGAATTGAGGGACGAGGTTTTGGGCTCGTGGATGTTTGCGAGGAAGGGAGAATTTTTAGAAGAGTTTCTTAGGGGTGGGTTTTTCGTTTACTCATTCATGGTGATGCTTAGTGCAGGTTGGCCATGGTTTCTTTTCTTTTCTTTTGCTTTCATTTCTTTTTTATTGTGGGTCGCGTGAATCGGATTTAAAAGGTACACTCCAATGGGTTCTCTTATTGGGGATTTTACTATTAAGCGTGTAGAATCGTTTGGTGTTAAGTTCTCGTTGAAATGTTCGTACTCGAGGTACACGAGGTTAGTCACGAAGGATGTGTCTTTTCTGGGTTTGTTCAGAACGGATGGTGGTTATGCGTCGAAGAAGGTTGGGTTCCGCAATTTGTCGGAAGATCTGTCGCGATTGGTTATAGGGCTTGGAAAATTTATGCACATTTTCACGCGAAATTTCTTTCTTGGATACGCTTTTCATGGGCTGATCAGTGAGTTAAATGGAGATTGATCTTCGTTTGAATATTGCTTTTTGATACTCAGGGACTATGAGTATTGCAATGGTGACGAAGCACCTGTTTCGATTAAGCTGTACGACGAAGTAAAGTCCGAAGGAAGTTTTTCAACGTTTATTTTTCACTATTGAGAGATAACTTGTGGTGTTTGATAGTACGAGTTGCGACAAGGAGAACGTAAATTTTTGGAAGATCTTAAAGCGAGATGACTGCTTAAACCGAATTGATGCGATCCGAGGAACGGTCTGAGGGATGGGTATTGGGCGAAATGGTATTTGGTGGTCGCGAGGGGAGCTTAGAGTGCTCCGTGTGCGCAGAAGGATGCGTAAAAGCATCCCCCGCGTGCCTTTGCGCCTATTATATTGCTTCATTCATGGTAGTCGCGTTGCGGTGAAACGATCTCACAGAGAATTTTACTTGAACACCACCAACGAGACCTACCGCATACTTTTCTTCTCAATTCGTTTCGCTCCTACGATGCCGATTTAAGAACAGAAATCGAGGTCCTTTAATGAGAAACAGTGAGTAACCGCAAGCTTAATTTATAATTTGCAATTATAGTGGCACTCGGATGACTGCGATTATACACAAAACTCAATGCTTATCATCTACAGAAGATTGTTCTTTTTCCTGCGGAAGTAAAAACCGATATACTTGAATTATGATATAACAACTCGAACGAGAAAAAGAAATCGTAATGGAACATTATCTACGATGTAGACTGGTGTTATCTGATGGGATATATTATCATTGTCGATTTATTATCAAGTTCTCTCGAATTCGCGGTGATTCCAAGGATTATCACAGTCGACGATAGGAGGATCATTTTCGCGTTTCTCGTCTTCTCATTTTCCTGCGTCACTACCAAGTCGATCAGTTTCAGAAGATTTTACGTACCGAGCTACGCTCCGCTTTTCCTTCATCGATTTTTGATAAACTATACTCGATACGCGAATGTGTATTTTGATGCTGTTGCGACCGTACGCATTGCCGTTACCGTTATATTTAGACATAGAAGATTTCTTTCTCATTCATTTGAATTCTCGAACAGCCCAGCTGCAAATTTGATAAAAGATCGGATCTGACGTTCTAGGTGAATGAGTTTATCAATAGATGCGTTGAACGATTGTCGATGCATCGTGAGATTAGATTACACACAAAAGCTGTATCGTTATCGCGTAAACTTCTCGAAGATGTAACAAGATCTGACGTAAGAGTTCGTTATTTGAATCTCGTTCACACGTAACATGTGCCTTTCACGCATATGTATGCGCGTCGTGGCTTATAAAATCACGCTTGGAAAAACTGTACGTGCACCTTTATATTGAATTAAAGCTATTATTGCTTACAAGTCAGAACTAACAATAAGTTCCGTAGAAAAAAGAAACACAAGTCAAGACTTCGCCAGGATGAAAGTATCCGTATCTTGTAGATTTCGCTTAAAGTGTAAATAGGGGTTTCGTTTGTTTGGGAAGTTTTAGAAAGTCTTTGATTATGCAATTGAAAAATCCTCCGCGATCATTCTCATGCAAATTCTCTTTACGCCCTTTTGCATTCTCGATAGCCATTCCATAGAGTAACCCCTCATGGCGGATTATCCATTGCAATAACATAAATATTTACAATATTTTTAGATATCGATCTGCCGAGTCTCGCGAGAAAAAATTCCTTTTACATAACTCTAGAATTATTTCTTTTCAACATCTGTAGGAACATACGAATCTTCTAAATCTCCGTAATAATAATTACAATCGTATAAGTGAATCGTGTCGATAAAGTAATGACAGAAAAGAACGAACAAACTTAGTATTCTCAAGGCATTCGTACCTCTTGCGCTTAAAGCAATTTCCGGAATGGTAGTAATTTATTTCGAGGCACCTGCGCTAAGCGCAAAAAGTGTCATCACTGTCGCCAGGGATGCATCATAGGGAACCCAACAGATTCTGCTTTCGTTTCTCCCCATTTCTGCTTCGATCGTGCACCGTTCGAGCGACGGAAACCTTAGATTGGTTTGTTTGAAAGTATTTCCCAAAGGTCGGGCTGACCCATATAGCAAGAGCACATAGGAAAGGTAAATCAAGGTTTACAGTTTTGCATGAAAAGTGAATCGAACGTGCAAAGATTCGTTGAAAATATTTTTTATGCTCTCGAGTTTCTCGTAATATGCTTGTACGTAGAAAGTCTCCAAGATTTTTCGGAAAGCTGATATTACGAAATTTGCCTCTTCGCACTCCAATCTGTACTTACATCACTCACGGTAAATTCTTTAATCCGCTTACGACAATTCATCTGTCGGATCCTATTTGCGGCTAACCACACGATGAATTTTAAAAATCGTTTCACTGTACAGACAACTCGACGAAAAAAAAAGTAATCGTACATTTTACGTAGGCGGTGATTTTTTTTGAGTTTTCTAGAAGAATCGATCATGAGCAGGTAAAACTGAGTCTCTGGGATTGAGCTTGTCATTCGGCCGCCACTTGGAAAATTATCGTGTAATTAGTTATATTGATTTATCTTCGTAACCGTGTGTCTAATGAGAATTTGTGTAAATAACGAACATAAGCGAATTAATCGATAAAACGAGCGTCGAAGTGGTAAAGTGGAAAGAAGAATGGCACGCGCGATCTTCACGCGAGAAGCCGGTTGAACACCTCAACCGTGAACGTCGAATTACGAAAAGTATGTACAGGACGCTTGATATTTCACCTCCGGTTGCGTCAACCAGTCGCGCTTCGCAATCGAAAATGAACGGAAGAACACGGATCGTCCCTCGATCCATTTGAACGTAAGTCAGACGACAAAATTACACTGGACGTCGTGTTATTTCGGAGAAAGGAGGTCGGAAGCGTGGAAACTTCTTTACGATGCAATTCCTTCCTGCAATTGCGGTTCGCATTGGGAAGTTTGTCACGTTAAATTCCGCGATACTTTTCTCCTTATGCCTATCCATGAATTTACTACGCGATAAAAATGTAGATGCACTTGGGACTTGTTCACGATACACACGAGAACATTTATGCAATCAAGTATGCGAATGTGAATTGAGCTAGGAGAGTAGAGACGTCATTGAGTCGCATGATGAAATCTTGTTAGTAGATTAGGAAACAATCGTTAGGCCAATGTATCGAAGTTAACACTAGATCTACCAAAAGCGGTCAACAAGAGAAATTTGAATGTAGAAAAAAAATGCAGTGTTGAACTCTTTCCTTGTAAAAACATTTACGTACGTACATTGGATACCCGTTACCAATCGAACTTTGCGTTATGAGTGTTCGATCACTTTCGACATTAATTCACGAATGGTCTCGTTGATGGGCGCGCAATCGCGTACAAATAAGGGAGCGCCGAGACGCCGGAATAAGTGTCGATCGCTGCGAAGTAAAAGCGGCTGTCTCAACAAAGGAAGACAGAACTCCACTCGGAGAACAAAAGATCTGGAAAACGAGACATTCTTCGATGAGACAAGTTTTCGCTTTACGCTCCTTCTCCCATTAGCTGATTACGTCCCTAATTGTAGACGTTATGGTTTCACAGTATTCTCCTAGGAATTGTAGCAGACTTTTGAAGCGCGTATTTTCTGGAAACTAGACTTTCAAATTGTTAACGATTGCGGAAAGGTGGACGTTTGGCGTGAATTTCAAGTTTAATATGGGACAAGGTATTACTTAAGACACAGCACGAACCATTTTACACGATTCAACAGATTTCGCATTTTCTGATTCTTCTCTCTTTTAACAACAGCTATGGAACACATTTTTCTTAGTCTCCTTGGAAACGTGTCGACGCAAAAATAAATTTGCGTTAAAATTCGCAAAATTATTCCTAATGCGAAATGTTCGAAGGTTAATTTTTTAAATTTAAAACTGAATTCAAATCTGTTGTATCTTTCGTATAGAGATGTTTTTTTCTACGGAGATTTAGCACGTAGACTTTAGCTGGCAGTATACTTTGTGCGGACGGTACATGTATTTCCATAATCAGTTGCAGTATGGAGTGCCCGGAGGCGGTGGAGCGAGGAAGGAGCTTCCGTTTGCTTAGCGAGGAGGAACTACCCGGGCTCCTGGACTTCTTAACGGGGTATTTGCCCGAGTCATTGAAGGTACGCATAAACCCACCCTGTCGATCTATTTTGCTCGACTCCAACCTTCGACCGATCGGGTCCGTACTATTCCACTTACGATCTACACCGTAAACGAGGAAACTTCGGACGAAACTTCTTTTTTTTTGTCCCATGCCGATATTGCTCGTTCGCTCGAGAAACAATACATTTGCATTTTGTAAGGACGCAGTATCTGTAATAATTCTGAGATAAATGCGACGTCCTCTTGGTACTTTCAAAGTTCACCTCTTCTTTTAAAACTTTATCGCTTTCACATAGAAGAAAGAGGATTTTACCTCGCCCTGGCAAAAACTGCATTCATAGAAGGCGATTTACAAGGACAAGATGTTCCGTAATGAGATGTACTTTTTGTAGTAAGCCGTAACAATAGCTGTACAGTAACCGTTATGTTGATTTTAAAAATCGCGACACAAAATGTGGCCGTTTTTAAGTGTTTTTTAAAAAAAATCGTTAAGAATCTATTTGACAGAATACAGCACGAATACTTTTAACATTTCTCTGTTATTAAAAAGTCTAATTAGTAAGGAATGGTACGAGAAGCATGGATTCAGAAGTAAAATTTGCAAACTACCGATTAATACTGCGACAAAGCCATCTTTAAACTGGCAATCGAAGGGACAAAATCGAAAACAGTTTTTTGAGAGTTGAGAAATTCCGTATGCATCCTCGCACGATTCATCGCCATAAAATTTGCCGTAAACCGTTGCCGCATTACAGTCAAGTACGTCAAGGTGTAAATGCTATCGGCCTAATGCCATAGCAATTCTACTCGATTGCCCGATCTCGCAAGGTCAGGGTTAAGGTTACTGCGAGACCACATAATGCCACATACCCGCCTGAAATATCCTCGTGTTAAACTTGAACCGCCTGGAATGTACTCGAGGAACGTAACCTCGTCCCACGAATTATCCAATACCAGTTCTGAATTATTCATGCTTGTGACAATTATTGCGACTGACATTCGAAAACCATATACCATCGGAAAGAATATTTTCAAGAAATTATTTGGCGACTCGGGGGTTAACTTTTTTTTAACAACAAAATGGATCAATCTGTTTTATACGAAAGACTTATCTGACTTTATAATCGGCTTAATAATCTTCTTCCGTTGTTTGAAATGCTGCAACGAGGTATTTATGATGCCATTTATACGTAGACAGAATTCTAAAATATTCCCCAGTGAGGAAATCCGTATTAAGAAAGAAAAGTCAGATTTTCTTAAAGAATCTGTTACCCTCCTCGCCTCAGCAGGCAATTGTTACCGTAATCTCAATAAAAATACTCGTAGAAACGAGCATTCGCAAGGCTGCATGAATGCGCATGATATCCTGTGAATTGGCTTACCCATATAGCGTGACAAACACCGAGTAATCCTGCCGGAGAGTCGCAAATATTGGATACAAGTAAACCCGGGATTCGAAGGCGAGGAGTAGAAAGTAGAATACAGAGACATCTGGAGGGTTTGCCCGGTCACGAAGTGCCACTTGATCGCTGCAGAGTCAAGGAAAGCACTTTTTCGCCGATTGAAGTCAAGAAAAACGATCACTCTGCAGATCCCCTTCTCTGCTGCGGCACTTTGCGCCATACAGCACGTATATCGTCTCTTGGTATATTAGTTCTTTCTCTTTGGCAAATAAAGTGAACGGCAGCAGCAAGTAGATCACTCGAAGTGACGATCGGTACGTTAAAATAATGAGAATAGAATGATTCGAATGTCTAAAATATTCGTGTCTAAACTGAAGTAGTATCAAAATGTACGTTATTGTCTATACTCGGACGCTCTCCGAGATGCTTAACACTATTCCTACCACGACCGGTCAAATGACCGTTTTTAAAATTTCGTTTAGAATTTCCTATATACAACATGATTGCGTCACTTTTAAATTTCACGACTTTTCCTAAAATATTGAAAAATGTATTATACGTATATTTTAGAAAAAGTCGGGAAATTTAAAGGCGATGCAATTACGTTGAATATAGGAAATTCTAATCGAAATGTTAAAAATGGTCATTTAACCGGTCGGTAGGAATAGTGTTAATGCTAAGGTGAAGATAATATTATCCGTTCAGTTTGACGGAAGGAAACGATGGATTACTGATACTAACTAATTTCAAATGACAGTCGATTATTATGCGTAGAGACTCGCGAAAAGTTACTCCTCTATTCAAATCTTTCGCGTATTATACTTAACATTCGTATTAAGCTTGATATTCTTAACACTAAATTCAATACTATTTTCACTATGCACGTCTTCTTCCAAACAGTGCTCGCGTTTATTTTTTACCTGCATTGAACTCTTCCTTTGCACGTACAATACGTTGCTCTACACATGCAATGAACATCCATGACCCTTTTTCAGTTTGCGCATTCGGCAACATCGAGCAACTGCGAAGACACGTGCTTCTCGACTTTTAGAGAAAAAAAGAGTATCAGTAATAAAAATCATCCCTGCCGCTTCTTTTCCGCAACACCTTAGTCTCCGAAGGATTAGCAACCCCCTGCGCGGGCGCGCGCTCGACTAAACGTGAAAGTCGGTGGGCCAATCAGAGCCCTGGGTTATGCTCACCCGCCGGTGGCACGACCGCAGCGACGCGACGCGTCGCGACGCGTCAAAGTCAAGGTCCGTCCCGTGGGTGGCCCTCGTGACCGCCGCAGCCGTGATGCATGGCTTTCGTATTTCCGAGTCTCCGCACTGCCGATCTACCGACCTCGAATCACTTAGGCTACCTTCACCCTATCAGGTTTCGGCCATCGCCTACAGATGAGAACCCGATCAGCAGTTACACTTTGACGCAAACCGGCTTTTCGCATTGTCAGGTTCATGCTCTTTCAGTTCGGCTCTTTCATGCACTGAGAGAAAAGAATGGTTGGGTTCACTACAATCTCACAATATTTTATAGTTAAATTTGGCGTCAAACATATTCTTATAGTTCACTTAAACATACAAAATGTAGTAGAATTTTCTCGACGGTATAGTGCCTTCATCTATACAGTGAGAGAGAAAAATGGTTGGGTTCGCTACAATCTCACTATATTTTATAGTTAAATTTGGCGTCAAACATATTTTTATAGTTCACTTAACCACCTTCTGGTAAAATGACGAGTCTAACTCGTCATTGCTTTTTCATGCCATACCGCACAGTGACGAGCTACACTCGTCATGCGACTAAAGTTACTGTTGAATATGATAATTAATTTAGTTTAAAATTTCTAGTGCACTGAATTTGGAAACACTTTTGTTTTTTTTTATATAAAAATTAAATGGTTATTTCATGCACAGTTTTTCATTATTAAATCGTATCGGAAGGGGTAACCATAGAAAATATAGTAGAATTAACGATTTATACAAATGGTTATATTATTAACTATTACCTTTGTTTTTGTTATCATATGTATAGTAAAACGTGCTATGTGGATATAGTCAGTTCTATCACTATGTATGAAATATTCTGGTAATATTAACTATATAAAATAGTTACTTTTCTTACCATTATATATTTTCAACCGTACTGTATTTTTAGTTGAAATAACTATAATTTTGGGTAAAAACATAATATAGTTTATAACATAACATTTACCATAAATATAATATTTTCAACCATAATTTTGTTACTATGCCATTATAGTTAGATATATCATATACTTTTCTCTCAGTGTAGCGAATAGGTCCAGCATCTTGAGTTTCGATTACGATTCGATGACAATTCGACGACGGTTAGCATTCGCAAGTTTTTAGGTTGGATGCTTGATAAGAAACGATCGACAGAAATAGTTATTTTACTTCTAAATTTATCAGTTGGTATGTTTGATTATAATTTAAGTTTTAATGATGCTACATTCGGAAGCATTGAGCCTAAATATCTTTTCTCTAAAGGTGCAGCTTGTTGTTAAGTGAAAGGATTTTTTTCATCGCACTTTTACCAACGTAAACGATAAAACTTGGCAGAGTCGAAGTACCCTTGGACTACTGGCGAACATTTCTTTCCGAAATTCCAATTTCGACTATGATTGGTCGTGACCCAACTAGCGCAATTAGAATTTGTGTTACGTTTCGCAATCCGGGGATAGTTATGTGTTATTATGCTTTTGGTCTTACTCTGCTCGCGTCACTGGGCAGCAAGAGGTCGCGTGTACCGCATTAACTCGCGAGATCCTTTTTGCTCCACGAGCTGGACACGACACGCATCGCGAATTTGCCAAATTGGAGCGCGATATCCTTGCTCGTACTTTCCTTCCGTTATACGTTTTGGACGGATTACTTCGCGAGTTTTGTACTCTCAAACATTAATCATACTCTGTGCTAACTGAAACTTCTGATTTTCGCGGGTTTAATTACATTAGTTGCACATCGTGCCAAGTGATTCTAACATTTTTTTTAGTAAACCAAAAAGTTGCATTTCTCGGCACGATTGTTTGAAATGATATACGCACGTGTGTTCTGACAATTTCATTGTCTATTAGTTTCACTTTATAGTTAAACGTCTCGTTACGCATCGTATGTATAATAAATAATCGTGATTACCATTGACGAAATGTACGTTTCTTTACGAGCGACAAGTACCGATGAAATAGAAAGGATTTTATTAATGAATACAAATTAATGAAAGACACCTATTAACCGATACTCAACAATGGGAGGGAGGAGGAGTAGACGCGAGCTCGACCAGTTTCTTCGAAATGGAATACGTAACTTGATACGTGATGAAATTCGATCCTATGTTTCGAGTCTTCTCGTGAAGCAGGTCCATTCAACAAAGTTGATCGATTTAACTTATGGGAAGGTGATTTATCGAGCACAATTTCCCAATGCTGCGTGGATGAGTTTTTTAATTCGATTGAGTTATTTCGATAAGATATACTTACACATATTAAAGGTTCGTATAGGTGAGGCTACCCTTCTGCACAATTACTTATTATCACTTTGCACGACAACATTGTGTCACGCACTCTACCCGCTGATTTATCACCCCGCAGTGCCACTTCCTGTTTTCCAGCTGGCAGTTCGTGTCTGCCTCTGAAATCTAGGGTTCAGCATGAAGGAGTAGACACGTGAAGTACAATTGTTAGCGCAAATTAACTCGTTGCACTCCAACTAGCAGCACTACTGAATAATGCAGCGGCAGGTTGCGAGCCATAAACATAACAAATTCTCTGCGTGGAAAAGGGGGTAAATGCTGCATGCGGTTATTCGAAAACTATCCAGAAACCAAGTTGACCACACTCGAGGTTGTTATTCGAAGGACTGTGCGTGCAAGTAAATAATTATAATACCGTAGTTTCCGCGCAGTGATGATTTTAAAGGCGATAAGTATAATAGCGCTCTTTTGCTGCAAAATAATTCACCTCACGATCAATTTAACAGGAATTCGCCATTCCGCAACGATTGAAAATCTCGGTCCGTGTTATTTCTTATTTTCACGATAATGGGTAGTAGACTTCTCGTCTATCACTGCGATCGATAGAATCGAGAAAAGGCAGGATTTTTTTGCGCGAACGAATATACATAATATGCAACACTCGGCGGAGTCCGGTCTAAAAATAACAATACCCGCAATTACAAGCATGGCGCATATTTTCACGTACCCTATCGAAGCTCGATCCTGTCTATTTTAAGATCGCTTTTCGTGCAACTACCGGCAGTTCAGCCGTATAAGGGGTCCCAGAGAATCAATCGCAAAAGAGAGGAACGTGGCCCCAGTTAAATATAGATTAAGAATATCAGCTGGATGGTATCGCGAAATGAAAACTGAGGATGCATCGTGCCGTGAGAGTGGATTGGCCACTGGCCGGTAATAGGAGGTTTCTTTCCGGCGCAGGACACGCGGTGTGGCGGGTGTACGGCATGCCCGCATGCAAAGTTCATCGATTCGTTTGGTCGAAGAAAGAAAAGCAAATTTATCGCGTGTGAGCGTCAGATCGCGACCTTGACCCCCGTACGACTTTCCGCAGGTGGATGTATAGTGGTGGTGGCTTTTTACACGAGGATCGCGTAGCTGAGGGATCATTATGATGGAACGTAATGGCCCGCGAGCACGACTTGGAGTTTTCGTCGCTCAGCTTACACCGAGACTCGTGCTCGTACGTCATGGAAGTCGTACGGTTTCGGTCCCAGTGGGCGATAAATGCATATGATACGTACAACCACGACCAAATGTCATCGCTTGTCTTTTACATTCGAAGTAATCGCATTTCGCGAAACAATATCCTCCATCGTTCTGCTCACGAGCCATTTAGGATAAGCTGCTCGATGTTTCCTGTCGAATCCGTGCTAACTGGTGCCATGATGGCCGATTAAAGAAGCCTAGCACCTATAAAACGTTCTTGCGGTGACTCACGGTCTTTTACCATTTATGAAGTTTCCTCGTCGTCCTCAATTTTAAGTTCAAAATGCGGATTAATATTCTTGCAAACGTGCGACACTTGACGAGCAAATTCAGGTCGTTCTAGAAAATTTATTTTGATCTAGTACTGTGTTATGAAACGTATTGAATTATTGATATTGAGAATGTCAATTACTACGAGCTTTGCGCTTAATAAGAACGATTTGCACGAATATCGCGTTCTCTGCTCGTCGCTGAAAGTAATTATGGTTTGATTAGACAATAGACTGTGTCGTTTCGTCGCCAGAGGAACTTACGGGTAATAAATCGCAGAAGAAGAGTGGCTAATTCTGCGAAGCTTAGCTCCGGGTACTGGAGATTTAATTAGTGCAAATGCGCGCCCGTAGCCGATTAGAACGAGACTAGGTAATGAACGAATCGATTACGGGAGAAACGGATTAGCGAAACGATCGGCAAAAGGAAGCACTCGTAATTGTAACGACTCCACATAGCAAGAAGCGAGGCGTTTCCACGTTCTTTAATTCGGAACGATCTTTTTCGCAGTTTCATCAAACCCTGCTGACCTACCTGCAAGACAGAGTTTGGGAGTTTCATTTCTACGTGGCGGAGGGATGGCCGGAGGACTGTATTTGTCTGCAGTTCCCAGGGATGACGTTATCGGTGAGTATCCAAATGAAGCTACGTTCTACCGCAGCATTCCAATTTACTTCAAAATTTCTCAAGGTCGAAACTAAAGAGACGTCCTTCGAACGATAGTCAGATTTCCTAAACATTTCATTCGGAGAGAGAGAGAGAGAGAGAGAGAGAGAGAGAGAGAGAGACGAGTCTATTCGACGAAGGAGAGAGCACACGTGATCGTTCGTGTCTGTTTCTACTTCACCTCGTGCTTTCACGTTCGCGTTTATTACGGCGAAGCTCGTTCGTTAAATCGGATGGCTCGCGCGTTAGTCATGTCCGGCGTGTCGCAACGATTAAGGAAAGAAGAAACGTCGACGAACGGAAGGGTTCGTGGCGCGATCGTTATGGACCAATTGTCTGTCGGACAGTAACGAAAATTGGACGGGACGCGCGTTAATTCAGAAGATATGGTAATAGGGAAAAAGCATTCCCAGTCGAAGTCTGTTTTGCGTCCCTGGTTGCGTCCCTCTCCCAGGAGGGTTGGGGGACTGCAGGAGGATTGGCCCACATACTCGCCTGGCGTATCGCCAAAACTTTTGCCCGGTTCTCGTGTTTCTCGCGTCCTGTTCCTCCTTCTACGTGTTCCTCTCCCACCCTCGCACCGACGAGTCCAGGCGACGAAATTCCTTTCTATAACGTTTAACCTACGCCCTTCGCTTAATTGACGCTCTCGCGAATTCGCGGCAGGTACTCCGTCTCGAATCGCCTCGCGTTCTCCACGGTCGTCCAGTTACACTACAAATTGATAGGCAAACGTGACACGGTCGTGGGTCACCGGCGTTGATCTTTTAGACTGTGGAACTCGCTAGCCTTGCACCACTCTATCGGCGCATTATGTTTCGTTAGACGCGATCGTCCATGCGGAAGTCTCGATACTTGAATTTCACCGAGACCCACGTAGAATATTTATAGATAGCGAATTGGCAATTAGTGGTGGACGTAAACCGTGTCCACGATTTTTCTGCGCGCTTCTCTGGGTAGCTTTTTTTTTGGTGTTTTAGAGGGAAAGTTTTCTGTCGTAAGTTGGGTATTTTTTTCAATCGGTTACAATCGAGTGTGTAGGAAGTCCTTTAGTGTATTATAATATTCGGGGTTTTTTCTTTTTTTTTATTGATGTAATTGTATATCGTCGGCAAAGTACATGGGTACTAATTTTCCATTGCTTTTCAAAATTGATTGGCGCGAGTTTGATGGAAATATAATTTTCGCAAACTTGATTAAAAACACACTAATGGATATTTCATAGCCAGTTTTATTTAGAATATTTTCGACATTGCTTATCAGTGGGGAATCTTACAAACTCGCTGAGAAAATTACGATTAGGACGATAATTACGAATAATTACCACCCACGCGTTTATTTTTACTGGAGTAATCAATATTACGGGTTCGTAAAAAAAAAAAAATACTGAATACGGCACTAAAAAGAAACCACCAATAACTCATAACCTTTTCTACATTCCTTTTTTTTTCCTTTTAATACTATTACGCTGGATCTTAATTCAATATTATCTTTCAGCCTCACGGTTTGCTCTACGAAAGCGTGGGCATATTCTGTCCGAACGATCGGCTGGACCTTCTCCGTCTACTTCACGAGGAGGACATCCTGATCGATTGGACGAAGCCTTTGTACATAAACTTCGTTCACTTCGATATCGCCGAGGAGCTGACGCGACTTTACGAGAGGATCGGGAAAGTCGATACGATCGTTGCGGACGTTTGGGCCTGCGAGGATCCTCTAAATGCTGACCAGATCCAACGAGTCGACGATGAAGTCTCGTTGGACGTTCAAGTTCTCCCGCTCAAGCCGGAGCATGCCGAAGGAATTCACGAATTGTACCCTGCGAACGACATGGAGTGCCACGAGCTGTTCCTCCGATTGATAAAGACACTGGCCGCGGCCGGTGTCTTCTACAAAGGGATTCTAGCGGCCTGGATGGTCCAGTCTTACTACGGGGCCATGTTCTCCATGCAAACTAAGCCGGAGTATCGACGGAAAGGTTACGGAACGAAATTGGCGAGGTACAATGGCCCTAGTAATTTCTGTTGATTCTCTTAACTCTTTGGGATTAGGTGGGTTAAAACGTGTCCCACCTTTTGCTTCATTATAAGTGTTAGTATTATCATTATTTAAAAAAAAATAATATTAAACAAAGTGTATTAGTTTTTATGCATAGTGGGACGTTCGTTTTTCCCTTAAAATCGAGTGCCTCGAAAAGTCAAAGGAATCGTCTAGCCTGAAAGATTGAAAAAGTCCATTTCTTATTTTTCACATTTTTCTGCAGCAGACTCTGTTAATTAAGAACGTGTCTGTAATGGTATCATAGTCGCATCTAACTTACTTCACAATGTATTCGTGTAGACTATGAAAGTATGAAACTACAGCTATGGGCACGTGTACTAGGCATCTCTGGTAAATGTCCATATCTTATAATTATACTCGAATAAAATTTACACGAGGTACCCTACATAACAATACTTTTAATAACATTATTTTGTGCAGAAAAAATACTTAAATTACACAGCTCTGGCATTTAATCGATAACTTTCTAATTATCCAGTCGCGTGTAACCATCGCTGCAATTGTTGGAAAAACTACAAGAAAAAATCTCTAATTTCCAGGTATCTAACGAAACGCGTGGCGGATAGGGGGTACAGCCCGTTCGTGGTGATAAGGCCGGAGAACGAGGCCAGTCAGAGCCTCTACAAGAAGCTGGGCTTCAGGAAGCTTTATCAGACCGTCCGAATGACCTTCACGCCGTTCGAATGCCTACCCGAGTCGGATCTCGAGGAGCACAGCATTCTCAGGGACAATCTGGAGAACGCGGTGAGACAATTGAACGTTCAACGACGGGTGATCGATCGATTTCGATTGGACGAGGGAAGCGAGTCGTCCATCGACGTTGACGATTCAACGCTCAAGGACGTTCTCGAGGATTCGAACGTGGACGGTAGTGACGTCCTCGGGGTCGAGGACGAGCCTCACGATGGACAAGAGGATGGTGAGAATCCTGCGAAGGACTCGGCGGAGAACGAAGAGGTCGCAGAGGAAGAGGAGGAGCCGGCGGAGGAGAAAGGGGATGACACGGACGATCGACCGCAGGAAGACGTCACCGAAGATGTAAATTAATTAACGAGAGATGAATACGTTCCAGGTGGGACGGCTCTCGTATCGCATTCTAACGTTCGTACGAGTCGTTCGACAAAATCTCTCTTCCGAAGTATATCTTCGCTGAGTTGGACTCGGTGAGCCGGTGTGCTTTGAAATTGCGGAGATTGGACAGCGCAGGTGTCGCCATTTACTTTCGCTCTAGGTTACGTTTAGCTTACTTTAAGATTACGTTAGGTTACGTTAGGCTTAATTTCACTCAAAGGTTATTCCCTTTGTATTCGGTAACGCGCACAGAGCGCCCGTTTTTACTGTTAAAAAGAAAAAGAGCATCGTCGATATCTCACCGGAGACTTCGATCGAGCGTTCGGACACGCCACCGTGTCATGCGATATTCGAACGATATCATTTCCGATATTCTCTGTTTGATTCCACATACCGTAACGTGAAAGCGCCGTTTATCGCGGGAACGCGAATGTGTCTTCGTTTCGATTTGAGAACGATGGGAAGAGAAGCGCACCAATTTCCAATTAACTTGTCTCGCGTCTAGCACAAGATTGAAGTATCGTGGCGAGAAGTAGGGATGCACCCGCTCGGGACAATTCTCCGAAGAATACTTGACATTCCCGTAACCAATAGGAACTCTTTTGCGCCGAAGAAGTTTAGACGAAAAACGCGTAGCACCGGAGTGAAACAGAATTCGTCCAATTCTCGTCGTAGGATCTCGTCGTACGTGGAAGCGATCGTTAAGGAACCTCACTTACCTCACGCGTTAAGGTCTTAATCCCTTACCTTGGCCAATATGCTTGCCTTCCCTAAAAAGGAAAAGAGAGAGAGAGAGAAAGAGAAATATTGTAAATTTTGCGACGGGACGTTCTCGCGTCCCTCCCTCTTGTTTAAACGTTTCTACGCTACATCGAATCGCATTCGCGCGTCCCAGAGGTTGCGCGCGACCAAAAACGTTCGAGGCATCTCTCGCACGCCCGCTTCGTGTCTGCCGCGAAAAGGTCTTCGCGGCGCGCGTTCCGATCCAACGTGGACACCGTCGTAGTGCGTTAATCGTAAAGTCGATCCCACTCTTCTGGAAGAGACTATTTTTTCGAACGACGGGAGCGATTCATTATAATAGAGAGAGAGAGAGAGAGAGAGAGAGAACGAGAGAAAGAGAAAGATATGGAGATGAAGGGAGAGAGAGAAAGAGAGAGAAAGGAATATTTTACGAAATCTTCATAATTATGGCACCGCGTTCGTGCGAGGTTTCACCTTCGCGTTACGACGTGCGATTTCTTTCGCACGGTTTTTCATATCTTATTCCTTCGCGAGAACTATCCACCCCTTGTAGACGCGAGATCAAGGGAGAGGTATATTATGCCCGAGAAATATTGGGTGTATCGAAGATGAGAGTTTCATAGTCCTTCCGCGTTTCTTCTCTAAGAATGCGAGACTGCGACCTTCTGATTGCAAACCTTCTGTGGATATTAGTTCTTGTATATCACCGATGCGATTATTGTGTAGAGCTCGAATTCAATATTTATTTATTTATTTCCTATTCGTAGGTTCCATGTCTGTGATTTATTTATTTCGGCAGGTTGTGCGTGATTTGTTTATATTTATTGTAAATTTACGTCGCACTGCTCAATATAGATTGTGCTTTCTCATTTTTTTCCGTCTTCGCCAGCTTGCGACGTTCGAGCACGTTGAGAATGTTACGTTAATTTATTCGTTATAGGTAGCGCGCCGTTCTGTGTACACGTGATTGCGAAGAGAACGAAATACAACTGCTTCTTATCGATATTGTACAATCAATTTTGACGTTATCTCGAGTCGTTAATGTCGGTCGTTGTTTTCAAGACAGTTTTTAAAATTGCGAAACTTCCGTTCGGTGTGCGTAATCTCTTATTGAAGCGTTCGCTTTAAGTTATATATGTCGAAAAGCAAGAGGTCTATTTTTAAGAGGTGTACACGTAAAATATTCTAATCGTACGATATCATCCTAGTGGATTTATATTAGATTCATTTTCCTCTCATAGATGACTTACGATGTTTTACTCGTAGCAGAATAATAGAAACACGAGCCTATTATCCTACTACGACGGTAATGATAATCATAAGCCTGAAAGATAATAACAAAATATCTTTCCTTGGACAATAATCCACTAGGATGAAACACGATGTCGAGCAGGACTTGTCATCGAAGTGTCGACGATCAATTAACAGTTCGGTTATCTCTCTTCCTTATCTTATAGTTTAATTATTTAATAGTGAAGCGTAAAAGGGGGCATTTTGCGCAGAAGTGCACCTATCATTAATATCTATTATCTCCTTTAGTATGTTTATGACGAAAACTTTTGTACTTCCGTCGTACGCGCAAATCGAATGGTACTTTTGCAAAAATCGAAAATTTCGTTTCTCGAAGAAAGAGATATGAGCGTTGTAAAGGAAACGAAGGGAAATCACAGTGCCGCACAATCCTTCGGGAAGTCCTCGTTAAACCACTCGAGCTGTAATGAATTATTCAAATCTTTCGTTACTTCTATTAGCCTGTGATGATACGTTTACATAAACTCGTATAAACGTGTTATCGTCTATCGTCTTGGCAACGTAATGTTCAAGACTAATGGCCACTGCTCAAACGAAATGTTTCTCCGTTAGATAAATTCGAAGAGGCAGACGTTAAAGCGGAACAGGAAACGAATGTAAAATCGAAGTAACGCGACGGTGAAAGGAAACACCATAATGATTCCCAGTGATCATTCCTTTGGAGAACGGACACTCCTTAACATTTCTTTTTTTTCTCTTTCTTCCTCGCGGCATCGTATTTACGCGCGACACGCGTAAAAGTGTGTCTCGCAATTAGAGCTCGAAAGAGGATGGACTTTGAAGCGTTACGATATCTTGCCTGTATCCTCCGATACCTTAACACCCAGACCCATGCCACGAAGGATACGGGAATTCACTAAACTTTCACCACGCGGATGGGATTATCAATCGGTCCGCGCGGTGTATCGATCTGTGATTATAATTTCCTTGTATAAAGTAGAGAGTCGCGTAAAGAATAATCGAAGCCTCGTACGATCTCGACACGCTTTTCTTAGACTACAGTTGGATGAGGATGTCGACGAAACCCGGGATAGCGACTGCGTGTGCGTTTGTGTGTGCGTATATGCGTGCATGTGCGTGAGAGTGAGAAATGGAGAAGGGTACTTATTAGAGAGGAAGATAGAGGAACGAGGGGAAGAGAGCAGAAGAGAGATCGTTGCGTCGGTGTGACACGGTCGTCGTGCAGCTTTTGAAAAATTAAGAAAGGATCGCACGCTGCTTTCCAAACGTTTACGAAACCAAAAAAAGGAAAAACAAAAAAAAGAACCTATTGCTTTGGGATACGCCGAAGGAGGGAATGCTTAATGAAAAATAAATAATTACGTAAATAAGGTAAAGTAAGAAGGAGGAGGAGAAAAAAAAGGAGAAAAAATAAACCCTAAGTAAACGTAATTTTAAAGTTGCGCCCTCGAAGGCGGGTACCGAGTCGCGATCGATCGATCGTACGAACGTGGGCACGTTTGCGTCTGAATTTACTCGAGAAAAATAGCGATAAGGGCAGAGTAACACGGCGTAGGTGCCCGCGACAAGATCTTCTCGCACGTACGCGCGTATACCGTTTATTCAGAAATTTAGCTCTTTGTCGATAGATAAACCACTGTTATAGACGGTTTCACGATTTCTCGGCAAGCGATCAAACCGCTATTTTTTGAACTGTAAACAGTTATCGAAACACTAAGACAAGCACCAATTCGGAGCCGGCTCGAGGGATGAACAAAATGAGTTCAATGGGCGCTCCATTAAAAAACATACCACTAAAGTCAATATTTCCTCGTTGCATTTGGCCAACGATCTTCTGAAAATTTTCTGTATTTTGTAACTTGTTGAAAGTGCCGGTTGAAAAATGTATTGCGAAATACTTTACTTTTTTCACGATATTCGTATGTGTTGCTAACACACGTATTCCAAAAGAAATGATTATTTACACTACGGTAATCGACGTATTAGAAAAAAGTACTGTTCTATAATCTACTGCATAAGTTTCATCTTATTGTAAGGCAAATGTACAGTGAACCGAGTTTCTTGGGTTAAAATGTATTTCATTGGCGCACTAATTGCAAATCAATATTGTCCAGGATGCAACGTATCCTTGAGCCGGTTCTGCCCCAAGCACAGGACACGCTTTCGTTTGCCTCGATGGGCGAATGACTCTTTTGAATCGGCGAAGAGAAAGGACCAATGCTTTCTCGCGTGTATCTACTTAAACTATACATACATATATAATATTAACAAAAAAAAGACAAAAAAAAAAGAAAGAAAGAATCTCTTCGCGAGCAACGACAGAGAAGTGCGTGAAAAATTACAACGTCCCGGAAGATCGGCATGAAACTTTGCCCGCGGATGCTGCAATTGGATTTATGAAATTATAATAATGGATTCTTCTCATTGGCAAACCTCCTGGCGGAGATAAAGACAAAGAAAGTATCTCTCAGCTATCGTTTATAATAATTTCACCCGTTAACCGATTCTCCCGTACGATATCCTGCTCCCAATTCACACTGACAAAATGAATTCTCTCTAAGACGCGGTAAGGTCGTTTATCAAGATGAAAGAAAAATCAATTAGAATTTAATGAGACGTTATCGGGCACTTTAATATTCACGGTCCAAATTAAATTCCGTGCATCGCTCTGGCTGGTCCAGGCAGTCTTATTATTAGTCACTCTTTCCAGACGCTTTACGAGACTATTAATTTACAGTTCGCTTATGTATCGGCGGAAACGTCGCGTGCAAAGATCGTACTATAACGGATCGCAAAGAGAAAGTGTAGAAGAGGAGAAAGTATTTCCTTAAAGCAAAAAAGAGAAAAAGAAAGAAAATTGATAATAAGCTAGACAAATAAAATATTTCCACGTGTCCCCTTACTCTCGAGAGAATCGACTTTAAAGAGTAGTTGACTGTGTTCTGCTATGCAAAGTTTCAAGTCGACCGGTTTGAAATAGGCAGGGCGAAAAGGATTCTCTTCACGATAAGAATATCCTGTAGGTATTGTCCTGCGTCGCCGGAAGCAATTGAAATTTAAAGTCACCCCGAGGTCCGGTCGTTCTTACTTAAAATATCGCTATTAGCATTCCTAAATGACGATGTTTACGCTCCCACGCGCATATCGATCGGTAAAGAAGAAGCGGGTCACCGCGGTCCATAATGGCCAAAGTGCACCGTCGCAGCGATTCCACATAAACCGCGCATAGAGTAACGATATTCAAGATAACACGATCAACTGTAGCATTAGTATTATTATTGATAACGATTATACGTATTTAATGACGAGCGTGACGTGCTCAAAACGTGCTCCCTCCTTTCCAATTCGGTCTTCGTCCCTCTTCTCGCACAGTGCAATTTCTATGTATCGAATTACGCACGATGATCAGTCCTTCTCCATAGGTAAATTCAAAATTTAAGGCGAAACTTCGAAAACTCTGGAATTAAGATAACAGAAGGAAAAAATCCGGGTCTACTATATTTATTGTGCTCGATAGATTATGAAGAAAATATAGAAATGTGGAACAGTGAGCGCGGTAAAATATAATCGTTGATAAACCTCTGCAGCGTGAGCTCAGGATGAAAGAATGGGCATCGTAGATGCGCGCAATAGGTAAGGTACGTGTACTCGTGGAGTAAAAAAAGAATGATCGTAAGCAAATATTGAAATGGAGCGAAAAAAGCGACGAGCACAAACGTTACGAGTAAATAGTGCGAGGTGAGGATGCGGAGTGAACCGAGTTGGGGAGCTATGAACAGATCCTGTACGGCCCGTGAAATCTTCCTGTATTTTTTAGTCCCCGGAAGTCCTCCAGAGAGCCAAGCTGTGATATTCTTTCAGACGAAGGTTCCGACGCTGCGTACGCGCTGTAAAACTGTAATCATTTGCGTAGTTTGTTCTAGATGGCGAGACAGCGGAAGACAGAGCGATTGAGCGATTGAGCGAGAGAGAACGAGAGAGAATGCGCGAAAGGGAGAGAGAGAGAGAGAGAGAGAGAGAGAGAAACGAAGAATTTCAAACGCAGTGAGTTTTGCATGACAAATCAATTTTGCGTTATTCGGAATCGACGTATTGCGCGCCCAAAGAATAGATTGTAACTTCTCTCCCAAAAAACACGAATTTACTCATTGATGCTCGTACAGGCCAATTTACATGTCAATTATAGTTGAATATCGGTACTAAAATTCTGAAAAGTGTTTCTTAAAGAGGGACAACATTTTTACTAATTCTTACTCTTTTACCGGGCAATCATCAAAATTCCTTAAACTGTACTTCGTTGTTACTCTGCTATTGTTCATTACGACGTTATTACGTTTCTGGTGTTATTTCTATTGAATTATTTCGTGGTGCATTCGAAGAATGGGTTCGCAATGCGTCAACCGAGCATTCCGCCGTCACAAGCAGGGCCGTGCACAGCGAACTTCACATCCTTGCCCCTGGCTATGAATTTTTTGCATTTCTTTCGACTACTATTACGAAGGAAGTTCTACGATCCTGACGAAGACACACCTGGCGCTGGCGCCCCACCGACTTTCTCACACGGCCCTGACTACATTCGCCTTACCGTAGAAAATAAAACGCGTTGAAGAAAGCGATTCCGCTTGAAGGATGTAACTTAGAACTCGACTAATATGCAATTGGAATGCTTACTAGAGTCACATTCCTTGCGCGACGAATGTTTTGTTACGTCTGATTCTCATGTAATTATACGTGTAAGCGCACAATTCGACCGCGCGATCGTCCCATTGTTATTCGGGCCTAGATTTAAATTTGTTATCGATTGTGATGAGAAGTTTGTCGTGGCCGTCAGCTCGACCAAATTACAACTATCTAATACCAATCGTATTTAGAGAGTACTGCCTCGTGTTAATGCAGCTGAACTTTTCTGAACAGAAGCGCGTTTAATGTGCACCATTACTAGTTACAAGCATTCCGGGTAGTAGCTCACGGTCAATAAACTTCTCACGAAGAATCGCGATAGCACCTATAAATATTTATTAAAGTTTAATGTTCGAGCAGAAGAATGCTTCTCGTGACTCTTTCTATTTCTTTCATTTAAGGTAGTCAGAATTCCCAACCCCAGATGATGAATATTACGTAATGTTTTTATTCAATAACAATGATCGGAGGAAAAGTGGGTGTAGTCATTTTTACAAAAATTTCGTCTGAAAAAAGGAAATAAAACGGTTATCCAACATTTCCTAAAATGCCAATAAAACTCCTTCGAGTAGTTTAAAAAAAGATTGATATTTTGAATGACCTTTGGGAAACTGCGTAGGAAAGTGTAAAAAGGTGGGTTTTTCTTGGAATAGTCGGGAGTTCTGATGACCTTACTTTTAGTGCTCGTTTTATCTACCGAAGGTGCGTCAATGAGAGACGCAGCTGCTTTACGGGGGCGGCAACACAGTGGCAATTTTCACACCAAACACTTTAACCACGTCACATGAAAAGTTATCGATTAACGAGTTTATCGTGTGAATACAGTAGACCGGTAAATTAATCAACTCGCTTCTCAAGCTAAAAGAATATTTTTTATGCTAAAAGAAACTGGAATTTTTCGATGAGCGAAAGAAAGGCTTTTGTGAGAATGCATTCGTGACATTAATTGATATGGAGTTATAAAATAATTTTTTATCAACGATTGATTAGAGGAATAATGCGGTATTTGTATGAGTGCGCTTTCTTCGTCGATCACGATACTCAAGTGTGAATGTACATGTATAAAGAAGACTCACCAGTTATAATAATATATTATTTTTTATTACCTCACGTTTCTTTACTTTTCGCAATTTTTTAAGGCCTCCAACAAGGCTTCCTTACTTTTCTCCATCTCACTTTTTTAATTGGATCGCATAGTCGACCGATCGGGACCATGTGCTTTCATGTTTAATCAGATTAGTTGGGAAAGTTCTAGTTTTTCCTTTTGCAATTTATTCATTCGAAATGCACCTTTCGCCATCCCTCGTCACATATGCGTAGCCACTAACATCATTATCAAAATAATTTGCAATTTTTTCAAAAGCGCAGAAACACTTTCTCATTGACTGTATATTTGTTTGAATCAAAAGGCAGGCTAAGAATCTATTATTACCTAACAATCAGGATTATCGAGTTTTCAAAAAGGAACAAAATATTTTAAGAAATAACCAAAAATTTGTTCAGAATAATTGAATTCGATAACTGCGATATTGGGGGCATTGCTTTTGTAAAATTTTAACGTTGCGCCATGGAGTCAAAATATTTCGAAATTGCGAAGTTTTGGCACACATCTGGTAAGAAAACACAATTGTGAAAGTAGTGGTAATTGTAATGTCCATTTCGATGCGTATGTACAGCTTCTTGAGGATTTCCAATTCCCCTGATGGATACTAGTCGAGATTTCCAGAATAAAAGCCTAATAAGTGCTTCGCAATCTTTACACGTTTTCTGTCGATTCCCTTTAAAAAATTTTCAGGGCACTATGTAACCGTCGCTACTCACAGATGCGAAGCTTTTCAAGAGTTACAAATTACTAGAACGTAGAATTTTGCCTTGTGAAAATTGGACAGCGATAAAGACGCAGTGAAAGAATGCAGAACGCAATAATTTTTAAAAAACACGATTTTCGGTACTCATGTAGTCTGCAAATGTTTTTGAAGACAATTCTTAGATATGGTACGAGAGAAAACTACTAACCTGTCTCCCTCTAATTTTGTTCGCTCGAAAGAGCAGCTTTGGATGAGCGAATATATGCGGTCAGGTAAAGGTTACTTCGTGGAACTCTTTGTAATTTGGGTGGTGCAGCAACCTTGTGATCCTAATCCTATGTTCCATAAGCAATGTACCGCTATTACTTCGTTATTGCTCCTTACCTGCTATTCTCTTCTTGAAAATCGTTTCAACTGAACGACCGATACGTATTTAGGACCGCTTTACACCTACACGGGCCCTATATAAAAGCGAAACGTGGATTGGTCGATTAACCTTCTGATGACGACGCTATTTGACTCCACTTTCGATAGTTCGATATATCGGACACTAGTCCTTAGAAGGTTAAAACGAATCACACTCGATATAATTGTCACGTGAGTGCAACAGCCAATCGACGACGAGTAAGTGACCTAACCCTTCTGTCCTTCCAATTTGCGCTATTACAAGTCAAAGCGTCGTTCAGTTGTTACTGATTCTATCAAAACAGTAAACTTGTTAAGTTTTCAAATTCTTTCAATTTGTAACTCCAAAGTTATCGGCCATAATAGACATCACGGCCAGTAGACGAGTCATTACGAGCTAAAAGACTGAAAAGCATATAAACAGGTCGATTATTTACGTATATGGCGTGTCTCGTCTCGGTTTATAAAATGATGCAGGTTTGTACATGGTTCTACCTGGATACAGGGAAAACTGGTGGTAGTAACCAGAAAACTTTGAGGTAAATATACATGTAATTACTGCGTCGCGAGCATGCAAAAACGAAATGCGCTTACTCATTTCGTATAACTGATTTATTAGTGAAAATGAGACAATATTGAACCTCACAAATAAGTTTTATTACTTTTATGGAAATTATCATAAATCGTATATGCAGATGTTGTGTTACAAATATGTACCTACTTTATGTCTCCTTCCGGATGAAGAAGTGAAGCTCCAAAATTTTTCAAGCTTATATATGCTACGATTCCTATAAATATGTCTGAAGTACATATATTTTCTGTACAAGCCATGATAAAACCGTTATAAGGGTCATTCTTTTAGTCCAATGTTACACATTGTTATCGCTACAATGTGTACACATTACAAAATAATATATTCATTTTCTTTTCCTTGCGAAACTTTTACGAGAGTGCGAATAGAGGTTATGTTAATTAAAGTAGTTCGAACGTATCCTACATGCGTAAATGTCCAGAACGCTTGAAACCCGAATCGCGTAACTAAATGTCCGCAGGTACTCTATAACCTAACAACCATCTGAAAAAATTTCGCTTAACCTCGAAAATTTTTATTCCCCCTACAAAGAAATTCACTTTGGTCAGATATCGACGAAATAATATGAAAGTAGTAGTTAAATTGTTTTACTGGGTCAAAAAAAGTATCAATTACAATGCACTTGTTGATCTCGTTGTCATAAAATGATTTATAAAAATATGTTTATTGTGTAAAAAAACACTGCTCTGTCATAATACATTCACGTAACATCGAGCAAAATATTAGTTGTAAACATTATTAAACGTGTTCGACATTCGTGGTTTTATTTTTAAATTGTAGAAATCTGTATCTTGCACACAGAGCTAGGTAATGTTTGAAACGATCTTACCTCAATCTCTTCACATTCCATAATAAATAACGCGAGGAAATAAACATTTAAATCAACTATATAATTGTACATGTGTATTCTGTTAAATTGAACATGCAAAGTCAAAACACTATGTCACTTCGCAAGCAAGATAAAATGATAAACACAACAATGGCTTCCGGTTTTCAAATTGTACTTCGATAGATTTCGTTGAACCAAACAATCGCCGGACTAATTTTTATCTTCCATTCCAACAATACTTTATCGAGCTCTGTATGCATGTCACTCGAATAAAATGAACTCCACGTATGCTCGTTTATTCGACGGACTCTTAACCTGCAATAATCGAAACGCGGAGATAGTCATCGCATCGTAACTCGAAACTCGCCGATTAACGACAATTTGCACTTTGAAGCGCAGCACGTACAACATTAACACTTTATTCCCCACTAAAACGGTGTATTCTTCGGGCGGCCATAAATGTTTATCTTCTCACGCTCATTCGCCCCCTCGCTCACGAATATGGCGCAAAAAGTTCCCTCGATCTAACGCTCAACACATTCGACACCTCCGACAAATCCGTTCGCATAAAATATCCCTTGTATCACACATTCGCACATTTCTTTCACCCATTGTATTTGTAAATAACGTCATTGGTTCTGGCATTGAGCTACCCATAACCTCCCCGTGCAAGAATTATATTGAAACGCGTGCGATCGAGCCAAAACAATCGACGACGCCGATGTTCTACGCACGTTTATACGTCTTCTCGCATCACGTGTCTCGTGTAAACGGCCATCGAGCCCGTTACGCGAAAACATCGAGGCCATATGTCACCGAAGTAACCTCAACTACTCGCTCGACACGATTGGTGGACGATCGGTCACGAAGCACAAGATTTCCCCACGAGGACGTTAACGATAGTCCTTATACCACGGATTCTATCGCGTGAACTAACCAAGCAACCGCGGCTTCGATAAATACGCGTAACTCGGTAGACGATACTAATAATCGCAACAACGTAGCACGACAACAACGCCTTGGCACCACCACTTTCGATCTTCGCTTCTTTCGCCTTCGAGGAGAATGTTCGATGGACGAGCGAGGAAACAAGGTACGAGGTTAGCACTTGAATTTAGTCTGGACAGAATGGGATATCCGTAGAGATGGTAAGGTAAAGTGTACGGCGAAGGAATGGAGAATGTGAGCGAAGGCAGGTCGGTGGCGGCTAGTCCGTGCGAGCAAAGAGAGACGACAGGCTACTGGTGGCTTGCGCCATGCGCCACGGAGTCGAAGGCTCGCGTCGTTCGGGCAGCCTCGGGCGCGCTCGGTCGCGTTCGTGGCCGAGTGGTGGGGCGAGCAGTGTATCCGTGACGTCACATAATTAGAGTAAATACAAAGTAGTCTTGATGGGACAGCGGCGTGCGCCGCACCGTGAGTCGCTGGTCCGCGCGCGTCAAACCTATATCGTTTCGATACACGCACACCGTGCTCGTGATACGTGTCGCGCTATGTGCCGTCATCAGTGTGTGTGTGTACCAAAGGATCCTAGATGACTGTGAAAACAGTGAGTGACACTTCTGAAGCGAAAAAATGGATAAGATAGAGGTGAGCACTGAGGGCAGCTGGTAAATGCGCATGGGCTCGCTCGGGTCGGCACGAAGCGTGCCCTGTTATTTTGACTTGTGTTATTTTTTTCTCTCTCTCTCTCTCTCTCTCTCTCTCTCCTTCTCTCTCCTTCTCTCTCCTTCTCTCCACTCTTCATCAATTCTTCCTTTCTTTTTCCCCTCTTCTCTCACCGTTCGACTCTACGCACCGCCTAAAGTCGCAAACCGGAGGAGTTTACTCTCGTCCACGGCGTATACTCGGCACGGCTGTAATGCAGAAATGACAGCATGGCGATGGGTGGGAGAAGGGACACGGCAAGTGGAGGGGGGAGCGATCGTGTAGTTAGACATCTGGCAACGAATGCCATTGTGTGTATCTTCAATGTGCGATACTATTAGACGGACTGGGTACTTCCACCTCTCCCCGACGTCATCGTCGTTACCTTCTTCTCTCTCTCTCTCACTCCTTAAAACTCCTCCCGCTCTCTGTTAACTCTACGAAGTATCCGTCCTTGTCTCCTTCGCGCGTATCTCCCGCTGTTTCTCTTCCACTTTGTCCCTGCTTCTCTTTCTCTTTCGCTTAGATTTCGTTCTTCCTCCCTCCCTACCATCCTCTCTACCGACGAGCTCTTCACGCTACCTCCCTCCTTCTCTTACTCGTGAGCGCGCGCGCACGGCCACTCTCCCTCCATCGTTCTATCGCTATCTCCTTTGGCCCCTTTCCCACTCGCTCTCCCGCACACAAGGCACACACGCCGCCACCAAGAGCGCGTACAGTCACACGCAACACATATCCAAGATTTTCTCCCCCACCGTGCTTCCACTCTCTCTTTCCTTCTCTCCGTGCATCGTGCTCCTCCGCCACTCGGGCTACCCCCACTACTCCCCACTCTTGTAGCCCCTCGGCCACTTCCACCTCCCCATCTGCCTCTCCGTCTCTCGCACTCTCAGTTGGCGAGATATTTATAGATGTGCCTTAACCCGATTTAACACAGCTACCTCGACTCACATTGTTCTAACGACGAATGAGAACCTGCATTGTTTTTTTTTCTCTCTCCCCTCCCCCTCCTCCCTCCTTCTCTCCCCTCCTCTCCACGTCAAGCCCCTTCTTTGACTTTTCCAACCGTCTTGCTCGCAAATGCACTTCGTTACACAAAATATCCTCGCGGATTGACCGACCAAGGGCGACGATTCTTTCGCAGGCGCGCGCTCGCGCTCGCGCCGGTTTCCGCGAGGTGAGAAGCGTGTATAATAAACAAACGAGGCGAGAGAGACATCAGTGTGGTCTCGTCGATAAACGATTTGCGCTCGGTGGTGGCGCGCGGGAGCGCTGCCGTTGTTACACGTAATAAAGGTATCCGTAATAATAGTTTAATGGAATTTTTGGACTCGAAACGGTCGGCTGGAGGGGGGAGGGAAGTGAAGCGATTTATCGTTTCACCGAGTAGGGAAAAAAACGTGCGCGATACGCCGTTACGCGCCGCTTCGAATCGGAGTAGGCGTTTATTACGTTTGCCCCGGCATATTTCTTTTTTTGTCTTTACTTTCGCGGGACTATCCGCGCGCTCGAGCGTTTATTCATGGGTCGCAGGGAACTACGCGCGCAGCCACACACGCGCGCTCCCGTGGTGCCGCTTGCGCGGCAATAATCGATTCGCGGGATCGTATTATAAATGTGACTGTGTATTATTTTTTTTGTTTTTTTCTCTTCTCCCTCAATACTTTTTCTTCCGTTTTTCTTTTCGCACGCCTCGACGCACCCCCCTCCTCGGCATTCCAGAGGCACGCGGTGTTCGTTCGTAGAAATTGCACACGTAGCTGAGCCTTGACGATTTACAAGTTTTCATCGACGAGCGAGCGTCAGGAATGCATTTGATAATTAAATCGATAATGAGCCGCGCGCAAGAGCGATCGTTGCCCACGAATTGTCGGCTGTCCATTCTTCGCGTTGCAATCACCTTGTCCTACCGATTCCAGATAATCGATTATGGTCTCGCAATGTTAAATACGTTCACGGTGAATTCACTCGGGATTGCGAAGAGTTCTTCTTGCCCTATACTCGAGAGAATTTATTATTCCTTATCTCGTGCGGCGTCGTCGTTGTTTAAACGAACGTAAAGAAAAATGTGATCGTCTGCGCGAATATTGGAACGTCCATACGTTTCCACGATTGTTCGGACGGCTTCGACGCGGCACAGTTTCAGCAATGGCAGCTTTTCCAAGCCGGGCGACGCGCGCGTGGCTCCCTTTGATCGATTGGGCTCACGATGGCGCGCAATTAAATATATTTGCGTAACGCTTGCCTAGGCAAATTGCGTTCCGTTGTGTCGTTGGTGCGCGGCCGTATAAAACTGATAAAGCCGACAACGAACGGCGGCTCGGCCAACCGCATTCGGCGTTTCGTCCCGAAAAGAAATGATCGCGTTCCGGTGTGCGTTGTTTCTTTCTCATTTTCTCTCTCTCCCTCTCTCTCCCCCTCTCTCTCTCTCTCTCTCTCTCTCTCTCTGCGGAAGTTTATGATTGTTAGTGTTTATTCAATTTTACTGTATATTTATTTATTAATTGTGCATATGTTTACCTGAATGGGCTACGGCTTCTGTTCTTACGCATTGGTATTATTATGTGGAGTTTTTTTGTACTTTGGTCGGGTGCGCCATGGGTTTATCTTAGGGTGCAATAAATGTTATTTCTCTCTCTCTCTCTCTCTCTTTCTCTCTCTTTCTCTTATTTTCTTTTTCTCTTTCAACCTCCCATTTTCTGGACGAGGCATCTTCGACGATGCCTTCGCGTATCCGATTATGTTATTTACAACGACTTAATCGTCGTAGGTCGGTTAAGATAGTTTCGTGAGGTCACGCGTTGTTAAACGTTAAACCGGAACGAGGTCAAATCTGTTTGGCGGGGAAGGGGCACGCGGGAGGGATGGGGTTAAAATATAATTTGAAATTATGGCTTGCCGGGGTGCCGTGAGTGCACCGTTGGGAGGAGAAGGTGGATAGGAGGGCGGATACGGAGAGAAGGAAGAGGCAGCGAAAGAAGGAGGAGGAAGCTCCTTTTCGAGTTGGGTGCTCCACACCGGTTATCGTGCGAGTACCTAACCCTCCCTCGCGCTACCAGGAGGATAATAACGACGAATTCGCTCGCTTTACTCATTATTTCCGCGCTAAGGTGGCCTCGCGCGAACCCAAATTTTTCGTCAACGGCCAATTCTCGTTCTTATTATTCGAGCTTAACACTAAACGTATCGGTACTTTACATATACCTACTCTTATAAGGGGTCGTTTGACTCCTTATGAAATTTTTAAAAAGTAATCCTTAATTTATTTATGGAAATAATTCGCAACGTATCTTCCGATTTCTAATAAAATAATCAATTAATTACACTTTCGTCATATCACTGGTTTCGTTTTCATACATTCACGGACAAATTTTTTTGCAAATTATGCAAGTCTGAGTGGTTTTATTACTCGTGTACAATCTTATTTGATGTTTTCTTCGCGATTGGGAAATATTGCTTGGGCTGCTTGATGTTCCTTGTTGTACGTTTTCCTTTTCCTTGTCAAGAAATTCGTGATACTCTGTGACAAATTCATCTGCTTAAAATTCATTGTAAGAGGAAATGCCGTCTTAGTATCTTTACTCCAGTTGTTTCCTGGTGGAATATTCATACATTGTTTCCAGCTAATCCAAGATATTGAAAAATACATGCACAGGCCATCTCCTGCTTTTGGATTTGACGCTATATTTTCATCCTATTTGGTCGTTCAAGTGGTCGACCCAAAGCAAACACACATACCAAATTCAGACTAATGAAAATAGAACTTGAGAAGTGTATCTGTGTTCGGAACTAAAATTCTATTTGAAAAACTGCAGGCAAATTTCGTAAGGGGTCAAATTACTCCTCATGGTACATAAGGTATGCAAAGAATTTTCCTCGGTAAAAAATAAGCTACTAGAAAAACGGAGAGCGACAAATCGAATAATCAAATAATATAAGAATTTATAGAAAGTCAGAAGGTCGTAAGAAATAGCAATGAATGTACGATTTTAAAGTAAATTTAGAAAGGGATCATTTGACCCCGCTTGGTACATTTACTGTTAGTCATCTGGATCGCTTCAATCGTACCGACAATTCTCACGTGCCTTTTACCAACATTAATAAAACCTCTCCAAATGAATCGCCTAATTTTCACTCGGTGAAAATTGAATTCTTTGTAGGCGACATATAACGAGCCGTTAATAGCGTCCCATTGTATTTGGCATTTTGACGGGGTGAAAATGTAAGGTGCGGGTAACGACGCGCGCGGGTATAAATGATATTTGTTACGACTGTTAGAGGAGCCCACGCGCGGGATTCCGATTCGAATGAGAGTGTTACGCAACGTGAGCTTTAAGTGAAAGTTAAAAGTCCGCACTGCAAAGGGATTTCGTGGGAAATCGCGAGCTTACGATTAAAATTAGATGTGTGCGTGGTGCGTGAGTGCGTGCGCGCTGGTAGGTGAGTGACTGACTGAGTGAGTAGGGAGTGAGTGAGTGAGCGCGCGTGCGCAGCAGCCAGAGCAGAGGGCCGAGTGGAAAGAGGAACGAGAGAGGACAAGAGGCGATGGAGCAGGGGGAGGGAAGAAGGAGAGACGGAGAATTAGTGTCGCGAAGCGTTCATCGATGTTGCTTGACCGTCGTTTACGCTACGTGTATTTCACTTTCAAAACGTTTCTTGCTTTTCATCGTCCGTAAGCTCCGTCAGCCGCATAAATAAACGACCAGATATACAGCCGTTTCCTTATATAATATAAAACACGAATGCGTATAATGTAGGTGATAAAATTCATAAATGTGGCGAAACGATGATTGTTAAAATTATACAGTATGTCTGATTTAAGTGGAAACAGGTAATTATTTCGTAAAAAAGTAAAGATACAAACAAATTTTTGAAACAAAAGTTGGTCGGTTGGATTGGGCGCATAATAGGGCATATCTTGTTTTTTTGTGATTGGAGGTATAAAGAACATTTCAAGGTCATCAGCGTTTTTTTATATACAATACAGTATTTTTCTATTCATAGTGTGATAGCGGTTGCCGAGACGAGTAGAACGACCTATAATGTTGGTGAATTACGTGCGAGGATTATTGCTGCATGTACAAAAATAAATGATAAGATATTAAAACGCGTAGAAAGAGAATTTTTGAGAAGATTACAATGTTGTATTCTAAATGACGGAGGACATGTTGAAGGAACGGCCAAATACAAAATATACTGAAAAGTTCTTGTTAGTTCTTGTTGTTGTAACTAAATGCTGTATGAAAAATATAAGTGTGGACATGTTTTTTGTTAATTTACGACTTTTTTAAGACGTCGAATAACCTTTCATTATAGGTCGTTGTACTCGTCTCGGCAACCGCTATCACATTATGAATACAAAAATACTGCATTGTATTTAAAAAAACGCTGATGACCTTGAAATGTTCTTTATACCGCTAATCACAAAAAAACAAGATATGCCCTATTATGCGCCCAATCCAACCGACCAACTTTTGTTTCAAAAATTTGTTTGTATCTTTACTTTTTTACGAAATAATTACCTGTTTCCACTTAAATCAGACATGGTACTGTATATCCAAGTAGGGTCGCAATATTCAGTATATAATTAATCGATATAATTAAATAACGTGTTCTATTATTTTATTTATTATTAATTAGCATCACGGTGTATTAGCATAATGAATTAATTATTAGCGGCGCATTATAAATTAAAGTTATGCGCGTATAAATTAGTTATAAGTATACGCATAATTAACTAAGTTTACCATCTACCGCATGATAACAGTTTTCGGGACAGTTAAAATGTGCGAATTAATAATTGGCTGCTCTGAGCGGATTACTGTCATAATTAATTAAATTTTTTTAATCGAAGCTCCCGAGAATATTGCAAAGGGATAATTCACTTTGTGTTGCGCCGTCAGAGATGAATTTCTGCTTACACTCCAGTGAGCTACAACTTTGCCAGAGTACGGCCACGGGAGTACGTGGCAACGACGAAACACAATTTTATTGGTTTCTCTCCTCGGCATTGGAGTAGTTGGTAATCCGAAATCAGTTCGTAAGTAGATTTTCGTTGCGCTCGGGTGACGCGCATACGCACGAGCCTTGTTTACATAACAGTATTCTCGTGTAAAATTGTGCTTACGCGTGACTGCCCACGACGATGGTCGAATGCACGGTAATTGAAACAGTCTTGCCGGTGATTCTCGACCCTACGGATTCTTCCAAAGTAATGCTTCTCCGAGGAAATTAAACATCTCTATTTTTTGCGTTAAGGGGGTGTAATATTTACAGGAATTAAAAAGAATGAATAAAAAAGTGCTTCGCCGAGGAAATTAAACGTCTCTATTTTTTACGCCAAGGGGGTGTAATATTTATAAGATTTAAAAAGAATGTAAATAAAAATGTTGCCGATCGCCAACTTCCTTGCGAATAATCCGATATTGATTTTTCCTAGCGCGATGAAACTACCTACTGCAATGTTGCCAAAGCGTGGGTGGTTCGGTGTACGCGCCTGCTTCTCGTCTAAAACCGGGATATTCGTTTGGTTTACCGTCGTAAAAGTCCTTAAATTACATTGATCGTAGCGAAAGGCGATACTTCGCCCTGATATTTTAAAAATCTCCGCGTAACCTCATTAAACCGACCGGTATCGTTCAAATTCAAGTGTATTAGAATCTAGACTAATTACAATCAACGATTCGTTAAATAATATTTTCTCAGTCTCGAATATAAATCCACGGTGAACTAACAAAATTCGAAGTGTCTGCCGGGTGCTGCTTTTTACATGCGGAAATTCGGCGAATTTCCAAAGAAAGTTTACCTAAACCCAGTGAACCCATATCTGTGGATAAGGCGGATAGTGAGATTGCAGGGACGACAAAGGGATGGGTTGGGGTACGCGCCTCGACGAAGCTGCTCCGAAATCGATAAGAATGCCAGGCGGGCCCTCTCGCGAAAACAGAGTCCGGCGATTTACTCGAGGCACGCTCGAAGCTGTCCGGTCCGAGCTATCTCGTCTGGTTTTTGCGCGCGTTTAGTCGGCGCGAGTGCATGCGCGTGGAATGCGAGACGAATGCAATGATACGCGATGGCGGTAACGTTCAAAACATTTTCATATTTCTCGCGCGTTTCTCCCTTTATACCTCCTCCCACCACTCCGAACGCGGTATCTCACCACTCTTCTCCTCTGTTATCTCACGAGAAGTGCCCCTTCCATCGTACCTATCCCGTATTTGCCGCCTTCCTTCCACTCGTGTCGCTCGTTCGCACTCTCTCGGTCGCTCGTTCGGTTCGTTCATTCGCTCGCTCGCTCGCCTTTTTATTGCAGTTCAATGCCGAGGCTCGTAAACATTAACGACGTTAATTTAAATCGTGACCGTTGATTTTGAACGACGCGGTTGTCTCAAACGCCGCCGCACACAACCCCACCACCTCCTCTGCTCTCTTTAAATTGTAGCAAATGGCAATTCCAACTCGATCCTCAATTTATGCTCACTCGCTTTCTCTCTCTGTCTCTCTCTCTCTCTCTCTCTCTCTCTCTCTCGTCTTTGTCTCCGCCTCTTCCTAATTAGGTATTCCAATTCAAATCCTTTCCCTCCGGCCGCGTCACTCTCCTTGTCCACCCATCGCCGAGCTACCTCATGATTTCCAACCATTTATTACTGAAAGTATGACGCGCCTCTCCCCCGCGACACGTTCGTGCATGCACATTATCGCAAAAGCGTGTGCCACACTGTGTAGCTCAGGCGAACGGAAACTTTTTGCAAATAAATCAGAACGCTCGCGCGGCCGCAACGCGTGCCAAAACTCTCGTCAGATTCGGACAATGGAACTTTACCATTCGTTGCCCTCGATACATCGCAGAAGGGTCTTGCGAAATTTCTCCTACCCGTTGAGGGAGCGAAATACGAAATTCTGCTTGGAGAGTACGTCCAGGATTTATCGTTCAATTGCATTTCGCGGCTTGCCCTTTTTGTTTTTATGTTCGTGGCGCGCGCGCGCGCGTTCCAACCGGCCGACGAGGGAATCGAAATGTTCGAAGTAAGGATAATTGAACTGGGAGGAGAAGGAGAATGTTGGAGTGGAGATAATATGTGGGGCGGACTGTACGCGATGCTAAAATTCTAATCGGCAAAATTAGCGGGGGAAGGGAGAAGGGAAAGGGGATGGTGAGGTGGCCGCGGAGGTGGTGGTGGTAGTGCCGGTGGTACAGTCCCGTTCCAAACTATACCTGACCGCGATTCAAAGTAGGAAAGTTATGAAATCAATTGTAAGTCCACGATATAGTTACATTGCGAGTTCGTGGTCGCGCGCACCGACTGTTTTCCACTTTTCTTCGAATTTTCTCGTTCGCCTTCCACCTCGCCCTGTCCTACTTTTTTATCCTGGCGCGTCCAACGACGATATTATTTCTTAATTCGCGCCTCCTTGCGCCTCTCTATTATTCTTACCAATAGGATTAATTAACGTGAGCGAGTAAATTTTCGAAATTGCCTCGCGTCGAAGATATTTTAAATACGAACATTGTTCGAAGTGGAATTATTTCGAGCAGCGCATGCACTCGATAGAAGAATAAATATTCCTTTGACGTCTGTTTCTATCTGGGCTATGTAAATGAAATCCGGCGATGTCGATAAACGAATCATCGATACGCTCATTTGATTTGAAATTTTTGCGGATTGAATTTATGTCGAGATAGGCGAACATGTGTCATTTAAATGTGTCCTCAATTCGGATCTTCTTCCGAATTAAATTATTCTCAGTCGTGCGACGAACGTAATCGAATAAGGCCCGCCGAAAGAATATCGCGAAAGTAATTCCATCGATTCGTATTTGCTCACCCCGATGACCAAAGCTCCAGTTATTTCAAACGAAGATTTCTCCTGGACAGTTACGCTTGTACAAATTCGATTACCCACGAGACAATTGGTCCAAAGTCTTTTCGTAATTCGAACGAAAGGATCCTCTTGGGTCTTATAATAAATCCACTTATCGGCAATTGACTTAATATTGATTTAATATTGAGTCGGATTAAAAACACTTTCGGCATCTCTTCCCTTCAGCGGACGCTTACTTTAGCTTCCACGCTTTTAGAAACTCTTACTTCCTTCCTGAAATTTATTTTATTACACCGAGAGAAAAAAATGGTTGGGTTTACTATAATCTCACTATATTTTATAGTTAAATTCGGCGCGAAACATATTTTTATAGTTCACTTAACCATACAAAATATAGTAGAATGCACCATTTATACAAATAGTTATATTATTAACCAGTAATAGTAAAATGTGCTATGTGAATGCTGTCAATTCTATCACTATGTATGAAATATTCTGGTAATATTAACTATATAAAACTATAACTATATATATTAACTATATAACTTAACTATATAACTATATATATTTTCTTATCATTATATATTTTCAACCGTACTATATTTTTAGTTGAAATAACCATAATTTTGGGTAAAAACATAATATAGTTGGTTATACTATGCCTCTATCGTAATTATTACCGACATTATGATAACATTTACCATAAATATCATATTTCCAACTATAATTTTGTTACTATTATAGTTAGATATATCATATACTTTTCTCTCGGTGTACCTACGCGAACAAACTTATCGCGAAACTTCGTCTGGGCGAAATTATGGGAATCGCGAAATCGCCAGGCACCGAGAGTACCTCTCTCTTTCACCTCTCCTCTCCTCTCGTTCTTCTGTATACACAATCGAGAGTGCGCGCGCGCGCATATGTACAAATTTAAACCGCGGAAAGAAACAAAGTACGAAATGTCCCGTGATAAGGGAACTCGCGAGGCATCGCAACGCCGATAAGAATAACGTAACACCAGAGGAGGCACAAGAGGATTAAACAAGTTCCCGTTATCCAAGCTGACTTTTGATTTCGACGACCGTGCCGATACCTGTGCTCGCCATACGACTCGACCGACAATTGTAATTGCGATTTAACGGGAGACAGCGTAGCCATTTGTTAAAATAGAAATTCGCCGTGTGCCTTTACCGCTAACGGACAACGTTTATTTATTAGCACCCGGGAACGAATTAATACGACGCTCGTACGAGGTCCGCCGGAGCGCGTGAATAATCCGTTGATGCGTCGAGCGGTGCATAGTGGATATTCTAGAAACACAAGAGCCCGGTTGTTATCCCCCAGTCGATCCGAATTTTCCGCTCGTACCTTGAGCGAACGACGCGAGCTAGAAGTCTAAATTTACAATTTAGATCGCAATTTACGATAAATTCGCCCAGGATACGATAAAAGAAATTTGAAGGTAATGTCGAGCTTATCGTCGCTCTTCGGTGGAACCGATCTCAACGCGCTCCCAATCCTGCGATATCTCACTAGATAATAGATTCTTCGTGGTAATATCGATCGCGCTCGATGACGAATTTTTGCAAACTCGTGAGAGCCGCGCGCCTCGAGTTTCACATGCCTAACGCATTGTCGACGTATCTTCTTTGTTGCTGGAATGTTAGCGATAGGTTGGTCCGTACGTGCCTAGACAGGCGTAGGTATAATTTAACACTATCTCGCTCTCTCTCTAACGGTGAATAACTTTGTCGTGAGAACGGATACTTGGATTTACGTAAGTTGACGACGTTGTCCTTTGTCACATTGTACAGGAAGTACAATGTACGTACATAGTAAAACATCAATGTTACAATGATTTTTATTCGTGCAACTGTTCGTGATTCTATCACGAGGAATGAAACTACGACTAGTGACAACGGAGAATCGAACGTAGAAATGGGTTTGCGCTTTAATCGAACAATTGAAATTTCGATGTGATTAGTATTTCCAATTGTCGAATTTAGAATCTGTCGAAAAAAATGATTCGTTCCTAAGGCATAAAGACCATTTACATATGAATCGTTTATTTTCTTAAAAAATGAAATATCGCATAATTTGTGATTAATTTAGTGTAAACTTTTTATTTACAACTAGTTAATTTTTTGTTTAAAAATGAACTTGCACCACATTCAAAATAAACGGTCCATATATTCGGTATCTGGTTCCTTTTCTTTCTGGAGACTTAATCGCCTACCGACCAATGAGGACCTATGGGCCACTGCGATCAGGGGACAAAGGCGCATTGCATCGTGGCCCCGGGTTTTGGGAAGAAAAAGCAGGTCGGTGGAGACTTGCAATTCATGCGACACTGTAGCACGGAAATATAATTTCAAGTTTGAAATCGTGGTTTTATTATTGCATCATTGTCGAGTCACTCTACAGGACCTTACACGTTGCTGATGGGATTTCTTGGAACTTTATTTTAGGACCTTTATTGTCACGTCGTTATATCGATAATTCAAGAGAAGACGCGCGAGCGCTCCTTCTCGAGGAACTTCCACAATCTTCGCGAACACCCAAGGTCGAAATTTACGAGGCAACGCGGTGAGTTTGTCGTTTACAAGGTGAAGGAGACACGCGTATGTAACAAACTACGAGCAGTGTCACGCGGTATTAACTAAATACAGAGTGCAATATCTCCACGACTTACCTCGCTCGTTAAAATCATTGCAAATATTTGCAGTAATCGCAACTCGTGCAGCGCGTGACGCGCGTGCACTGAATGCCACCCGCTCAATTTCGAAATCGGCGACAGAGACGTTCCTAAAAAGTTCGTAGACGGCGGAAAATATTTTTTCGATGCGTTCCGTCACCACTGAATCGCGTATCTTTAAACTCTCGTTCTCTGCCACGATGATCGGAAACAATTTTTCGTTGTCGTAGGACGAGAGAAGAGAGAGAGAGAGAGAGAGAGAGGAATGAGATACGTTACTCTGCGTTACGCGCGGTTCGTATCGCTTAAGAACAAAGAGAAAGAAGGCACTAGATAGATAGTAGAAAGATCGAGGAGAGGAGTAAGAATGAAGGAGTGAGAAGAGAGAAGAATGTCAGAGAGAATGGACGCGTGAGCGAATAACAAAGTATCGTTCTATGATGTTAACGTAACGACACCGTGCGTTTCAGCAGCGTTATAAAAATCATTCACGCGAATACCGCGATTTTGATAGTCACTTTTCGAATGTTAACAATTCTTTCTTAAAAAATCTCGATTACGACTAATGTAAATATTTACTTACGACAACGAATAATTTGGAACGAGCGATAACTCACGATCTATCTTTCTCGTTGATTTTCTATATATTTCGCACCCGCACTTTAAGTATGCGTACTCCAGTGAGAATAGTTCTTCGTTGAGTTTTAATTTGTCTGTATCAGTATGCGCAACCGCTCCATTCCCTCTCGAGAGTATAATTTTCATAATATCACGCGGAGCTGACGACGCGGAAAGATAGAGAAGCAAAGGACATCTGAGCACATCCGTGTGACTCGGTGGGCCTTCCCTACCAATCTACAGTAAAACTTTATTTCTGCAATTGTTTCGTTTCACCACTGCCGACGCATACGTGCCATTGTCCCTCTTTTATTTCTCGATGCCTCGTTTCGTACTCTCGACAACGAAGAAACTGTCCGGACGAGAGGACGAAATTAAGCAATTTTGCCACGCTTCGGTCGATAAATTGGAGAATGAGGTAAAGCCTGACAAAAAGCTGCAATTTCACTCGAGACGCTAATCGGTCGACCGACAATCGTTGTCTCGGGTCGAGCCTGTAATTGAAAACATCTCTGGAGGAAATATCGAGCATGTTCCTTTTCTTTACTTCGCGCTCTGCTTTTGCTCGTGTTTCTTTACCGCGCTCACGATGATTCTCTTATTTGCAAGCATTCGATTAACACGTTTGCCGTCGATTGCATTGCACGTACGATCGTGCGTTGAAAGTGTGTTAAAATTGTCTCTCTAAATTTCTCGTTCGGCACGTAGGGGATCCTATTTACAGAATTAATCGATCGGATAAATTACCGAGTCTCCGTGAATTATCGGTCGCTTTGGCTTGCTCACGATCGCCGATTGCACCTCGCGGGACAAGTGGGCTCACAAGTGGTGGGAAGCGCATTACTCTTGCGGCAAGAGTAAGGCTTGACAAAGACATCCCGCCTTTTCTACATCCCTTCCGTTTCGCTCTCTAAGCCACCGAAAGCGGGGGATCGTGGGCATACGAAAATCCCCGATCGTTAAATCAAGGAAACGTCCCAACTACCGTGCCGCCGCGCGAGGTCTTACGCGTGGAAATTCTAGAAATGTGTGTGCACTCTGTAGTCACGGTGATGAAGTGCGCGGTGCCGAAGTAATGGCTCGTACTTTATCTTAAGCAATAACTTCGGACTTTATCTCTTTCTTACTCTTTATTCCAATTATTCGACACGCTTCCAAAACACGTTATTACCTATTACGATATTTCGTTCTCAGTGTGATTATGCTTACCAGTAACTTTAAGGTCCTTGTAGGGTATAATTTGAATAACATGTTACTCTTTTGAACGCGTAATCAATGGTCTTTTTCAATCAGTGTACCTACGTATCGGTTATTAGTTAGTGATCTAATGAAGTTATTCAAGATTGGAAAATTAGCCAAAGGAATATGTGCAACCCCTTATACGGATTTGTGCTTTATTTTTCGTTTATTTCGTTCACACGTTCGATGTCCACCTCCATTTCTGGTTAGCGTTCATACTTCGGTTTGCGGTCAGAAGACGACCCGCATCTTGTGGCTTTCGTAGCGATGAATTTCTGTGGGAGAAGTCTATGGAAATGCGAATGGAGACCCCGGAAGAATCCTTTACATTTCATTAGACTGCCAAGCGGTGTTACGTAATTCTTACAACAAGTTAGCAGTAAAGAATGGCCACGCCAGTAGTCTCGTGGAGCACAGGATTTATACCTCCGTCCTTTCTGATTTTACTCATCTCTCCTTAATTTCTAGCGATCGCATTGTTTCCAAGATTCCATCCTCGAGAAGGATTAAAGAATAGCCTCGATCCTTTCGTTGTTTGCTCTTTAGAATTCCTCCCGGTTCAATTTTTCGCGTGTCATTGTAAATTTGATATTTCACATTGTATGCATTGTTCTACGATATATCGGAGCGTATCGCATTCTACAGGCGGGTGATTCTAGAAAATAATGTGCCTTATCGTTCGACCCATCGTTCGGCCAACCTTTCATCCTTTCTCGTCCTTATCGTATCGAAATCCAAAACATTCGTATATTACATACCGGATTTTAGCAGTTGAAGGCTTTCTTACGCTACGAACATTCATTTTGTATTAGATATTTATTCACAATTTTGAAAAGCTATAAAATGTTAAAATATATAAAATAAAAGTTTTGATAAATATAAAAGATATTTCGGAACAATTTCATATTTCTTCGATAGTCGTGATATGCTTTACGCGAGAATAAATAAATCATTATCACATAGAATGCAAATCACGTGAGATCTTTCTGTAATACGAAAATCGTGACTATTTATAGCGCCATTAAAAAAAAAATAAGTAAATTCACGAGGGACTGTTAGGGCGCATGGAAAGTCATTTGGTTACGGAATCTCGATAAATTACACTCTTGAATCTTGATAGAAACGACGGAGCGCGAGATAGTGGAATTTAGGACCCGGTTGTATCGTCGAGGAGGAAGGCGAATTAAATGGAAAGTGTTATCGAAATGATATCGCTTATCGATCGAATCTACATTGCGAACAATAAGGTGCGTGCATACCGTGATCAAGAAATAATTCACGTTAGAGGTAGACATTGTAGTCGGGCGTTTGTTCACTTTTTAAAAATACCTGTGAACGATCTAGCGTCTTGTGCGCAGTTCTACGAGAGATCGATAAGAGACATGGGCCGAAAATCGTTTATCGGTGCAGGTCTGAAGCACAAAATGATTCTTTTCTGATATTGGAATATCCAAAGGTGCTTAGTTAGGCGATCGTTACCTACAATCGTTCGAAGTTACAAGTATAAATATTGTGCTTACACGTCGGTTTTAAATAGACAACTTTGCGGAGTCTGCCAAGGCAAACTATCGGAGCAAAGATACAATCGGGCGTGTAGTTTCATGTTGCGTAAACTTTTGCACAGTTCTTTGCCGTGGCTGCTCGGTCGTTACGGAGCACTTGTGCCAATTAAATTCCATCGATCGTTCGATCTTTCTACACGCTTTGTTTACATACTCGCGTATTGAGTCAGTGGATCCAAACATGCGTCATTATCGTTCCGATTAACGAAGCAGCGAATAGTCTCAGGTTATTCGCGATAAAAGTAATCCCGTGGTAATCTCATTTCTTGTCATTTATAACCCTGCTTTGGAATACCAAATTGCCAACGGGATTAAATATGTAGCGTTGAGACTTGAGCGGATATCTTGAGAACTTCAAAAACTGTGTTATTATTCACGAGCAACGTTGAGACCTAATTGATTAATTTGAAGTCTACACCGGTATAATCCAAAAATATAGTACACTGTAACCTTGCGCAGACAAAGTGCTAAATAATAGTGCATTACATTGGCGCGTTTTGCAAAAGCGGATTGTGGCTGAGTGCATTGATCTTGTCTACACTTACACATACGTAACGATACTTGATTTCTACTTTTACAAGGTGTGTGATTACCTGATGTCAAGTATATAGTTGCAAGTAGATGTAATTTTCAGATCCCAGGTCTAAGCATTCTGACCTACAATACTTGCTTGCTCGTTCGAAGTGCTCGATAATTAAATGATATAAATTAATAACTTTTATCGTTAACACCGCATTTAAATTAAAGGGTACATATTTAGGTGGATATCGTTTCGGTTGAAATTCGTGATTAATAAACATGAGCCCACGTCTATTTGCAATCGTGAGTATTCTAAAATGTATTGTATGCGCCATTTGTCGTCGTCGAAAATGCACTATTCGTTTGTCATCGTCGAAAATGCGTTAGAATATACCGTTCCATCGCACTCCTCTCGTGTTTAACGATTTGGCACCGTTCGCGTGGCCCCGTCCAAATAAATTGTCTTTCCGAAAACGTGGCCTAGCAACCGTCCAATCACATTCCACGTTTCTTTTCGCGCCCCTCCCAAACGTTTAATCTCTTTCGGGGGAAAAAAATGCGTTGGAGCTTTTATCGCACCCGTGTGGGAATGTTTCGACACGCTTACCCACAGCATCGACCCCTTAACGATCTTTTATTTGCCTCGGTGCTAACAGCATCTACCAGTGCGCATTGGTCTCGATGAAAAAAAAATTCCCAAAAAATTTCGAGACACATTCTAAATTAAAGAACTACCAATCTGAACTATTCACGTTTCTATGAATTTACAGTCATATTATCCGTAATGGAGAATGATTGTTTCTACATTGTCAGAGTAATTTTGTGTCGGACGAAAAGTGTTCTCCCGCGAGAAGCAAACTCCATCTTCTGCGAACTACTGCCTAAAAGTAAATAAATAAATTAAATCTTCGTGCACTTATTAGCGAGAAGCGAAGAGTAATTAAACAGTCTTCGTTGGGCTTCTTCGATCTTTAACAATTACTCGCTTTACGGTGTACAAGGTGCTCTTCTCATCTTTCTTCTTTATTCGCTTCCTCTCCTCCCTTTTCCTGCTTCCCGAGTCTTCTGCTTTCTCTTTTCGGGGAATATTCATGGGAAGAGGGGCGTTTGGGGAGCGTTGCTAACTTTCGGTTGACTTACAAAAGACTCTTCCTTGTTGCGAGGAAAAGTAGTCTCCTTGGAAAACGCGGGGTGCATAGTTAAACTTTGATTTCATATAGTTTGTGAAATTTGAATTCCACCTTGATCCAAATTTAGCTTCGAAATTAACAACGTTTTGTAAGGTGTCCAGGTGACAAAACCAGTTACGTGGTAGAAACCAAGTGTTTGAATATTTAACTACTCCACGACGCTTTCTCTTTCTCACACTTTGCTAGATTTTACTTTGGTGCCATTCCGCGCCAAATCGGCCAGCAAATGGAACAAGATATTCGATTTTGGTCGAATTTTTTTTTCACGATGTACGTTATGTGAGATTGTATCAAAGGGTTCTTTGGAATACTGAAAATCACGGATGTTCCGTGGTTATTAAAAGTTTATTTCCCTTTGCTGCTTTTATTAAATTTATTTCACAAAAACGATGTGTAATGATAAAAAGAACTTTTCTACGTCGAGCTGGATAAACTGCGAGTTCGAAATGACATTATTTCATTTTTAGTGAAATATCTGCAGAAGTGGCCGTAGCGATTTAAACGAAAAATATAATAAAGAATATTTTCATTTGTACGGTGGATTCCCAGATAAAAAAAAAATGTTGCGTGTTAACCCTGAAATATGTCACGGTAATGCCGCTTTACTGCTTATAAAATTACACGAATAATTTGCGAACTCCACTTCCACGATATTATACAACTTTTTATTGCGCCGTTCCATAGCGTCGTATAATTGTTAGTCCTAGGTAATGTTGCGCCGCGGCATTTGCATTTCATTAACAGAATAGTCTTTCCACTATGAATAGTGTTTAAACGTAGCAGCAAAATATGAAAGCCAAGATTTTTTGTTCACAAGCGTATTCTTTTTGTTATCGACATTATGACATCCATACGAATCAAAAAGTTACAATAAAATACGAGCTTAAAGAATATTGCACGCGAAACACTTCGTTTACGAGAATGAGGAATTTAAGCAACTTATTTCCAGTATTCTTTTCTGCGAAGCGATCGATAAAAAGCGGCGCGGCACAGCAAGGCTCTTTAGCTAGTATAGAAAAAGTCCAACAGCAATAAGAGGAATGACGCAACGATCGAACACCGCGGACTATTTTTGCACAAATATTGTATTAGCTTTGTTATGTTTCTCCCGGCTTACTGAGACATTACGCTTAAGTGATATAAACAGAACGATAGTGGTAAAATCTTGTTTTCCACTTCTCGGAGATATTTTATTATCGGGCATTGATTATTTTCCAAATTAACGAAAAACTTATCGAGGACATTTTGACGGAGAAATGTCCGCAGAAACAATTTTGCGAAATACGGCTGACATTACGCCGATACGCGTGAGACTTTACCGCATTGGGCGATCTTATCTAATAGTGTTATCATTGGAAGGTACATTACTGGAGTGGTATACCGATATACTCGATAGTAAGTGTTCTTATTATATTATAGGCTCTATTCCTTCGCGATAAGAACTGTCGGTGCATTGCTTTATCGAAAAAACAATTTAACGCGTGATTGTTAAAGTTTTAATTTGTGTTATTGTTCTCGGTGGATTGTTCGTTACGTATTGCTTACACGCATAATATAAGATTTAACATGTTTTCAATTTGTGAGCGATATTTTTGTCCGCGAAACGTTTTTGGATTTGAGAGAGAATATTACGCTGCTATAATAACACGGCTAAACGATACGGTGACAGTTTGGTCCAATTGAAACAAAAGGAAGGAACGAGGATAGACAGTTGGACTTTCCGCTTCCTTATAGCAAAAGAGGGATAAATATCGCTGGAATTGCCGTAAATAGGGAGAGGGCAAGTGTCACATTGATTATTTAACTCGTGCGTTTACGGCGCTCGATTGACAATGCTGCAATTATTTTCGAACAATCTGCGAGACAGCAATGCATCGCAGGTTGAACACTTTTTCATTTCCGGGGCCAGCTGCCATTCAATTACTTTACTTTTTTTCAATCTTTTTATTGGCATTTATAGAATGTGCTTTACACAACGGAAAATATTAATTCCGGAATAATATGAAAAATTGAACAATGGCTCTGCGTATGATTTTGATCATATCTCTAATGCATGTTATTTATTAATTGGTTGATTAAAATTCTGCTGGAACGAGAGAACGAGGAATATTTTATTTGCGTTGTTCCCACGCACGCGGCAATTTTTATAGGAGAATAATACGAGCGCGGAAAATGCCGAAAGAGAGGAAAATTTCAAGGAAACTAATCAGTTCTTTCCCTTTAGGCTGGAGTCGCTTTTGCCAATTCTAGAGTAGAAGTATTTTTTCCGTGACCGCATTACGCCCAGGCGCGCACTGTGTGAGTGGCGCACACTCTCTTACATTTGCGTTTCCCGAGGCAAACGACTGGCCGCTAAGAAAATTAACCTGTAAACTCAAACCTTACATTTCTAACAAATTTACCCTCATTGAAATCTTTAATTGCGATACGAATTCTCGTGCTGCTATTTCTACACTGAGAGAAAAAAATGGTTGGGTTTACTATAATCTCACTATATTTTATAGTTAAATTTGACGTCAAACATATTTTTATAGTTCACTTAACCATAAAACATATAGTGAAATGAACGATTTATACAAATGGTTATATTATTAACTATCATTTTTGTTCTTCTTACCATATGTATAGTAAAATGTAAATATAGTTAGTTCTATCACTATGTATGAAATATTCTGATAATATTAACTATATAAAATAGTTACTTTTCTTACCATTATAGATTTCCAACCACACTATATTTTTAGGTGAAATAACCATAATTTTGGGTAAAAATATAATATAGTTGGTTATACTATGCCTCTATCGTGATTAATACAGACATTATGGTAACATTTACCATAAATATGATATTTTCAACTATAATTTTGTTACTATGTCATTATAGTTAGATATATCATATACTTTTCTCTCAGTGTAAAAAGATTATTATCCAGTAACCCATATTTTTGCTAGTGCAATTCTTTGCTAGTACAATTTTCACGAAATGCTATAATTTGGGAAGCAAAAAATCGACCAATAGTATATACGAAATATTTTCGTGGAATGCAAATCACTTATCATCGAATAGCTTTCGTCGAATTGATACTTTAGGGGAATACATTTTTCCGAAGAGATGGAAGCGTTGCGGAGCATAATAAGTCTACTAATTCGCGATTCACCAGTTCTTCCTAGCTCGTTGGAAGAGTGAGGCGAGGATAGAGGATCTTTTGTAAGCCCTGAGGCTTAATGAGCCGCCAAGTGGCGTTGCCGTGCGAAACTTGAAAATCCTTGGCGCGGAAGTATAAAATTGAGCGAGTCCGCGGCCCGTGTCAACGGCTTCCTTCCGAGTTTTCACAGACAGGCGAGATTGGCCAATCTCGCGATGCTACGCCCGAAATCAACGTTACTATCGAGTGTCGAATCCATCTAGTCGATGCGTTATCGATTATTGGATACGTCAAATTCTCCGGCTTAGTGGGAAGCACGGTATTACAGGCTTTTTCGAGAGTATTCCCTATTTCTCCGAAATAGTTTCGTCAAAAGAGTTGTTACTCAGAGAGATATCATGTCAACGTTGCTTTCATTTCTCATCTCACTTTGTGAACACTCACTAATCATAATTCGCTCGTTATATTTTCCATCATTACGATTCGTATTATCGCACCACTCGTCGTTATTAATCATTTTCAATGCATTTAAATGTCTCTTTAAATTATTACGTTTCGCGATCGTGAATTTCCCGTTTGAATCATTAACGGCAATAGTTCGCTCGATACATCTTGAATCGTCGTGAACCGTAAATTCCCTTCGCGATTAATAATTTTCAAAACAGGCTGCCTCGCTCAATTAATTTCTGACAATAGTTCGCTCGTTATATTCTCGCTCATTACAAATGGATATTCTCTTTGCGATTGATTAATCTCGAGACAATTAAAATATCGATGTTTTTTTTCTGCGCGCGGGTGATTTCGCATTCGTAAACGGTATCTGTACGGCGATGTCAATTTCACGCTTTCCGGCCGAACGTCGATAATGGAAAATCTGACAAGTCAATGGATAATTCGCTGCTCGATATCGACGGAATTGTGTCCTTTAGATGTCGACTGCGTACCGAGATAAACGTTGATCGAAGTTCCGAGGTTTCTTTTCTTTGGGATGAAAAGGACGTAGGAGAGGGGTGAGAGGAGAATGGAGAGAGAGAGAAAGAGAGAGGAGTGGGGAGGAAGAACCGATTACGCATACCGAGAACCGGTTCCATTTTGGGAGGCATTCTCAAGGCAGCTTCCGACCTAAAACATCCAATCCAACTTTCCGGAATCCGCAGGTCGATCGCAACATTGTGCTTGTTACCTTCGTATTCTACGTTTTAGTGGGCCGCACGGATTCGCCTACGCGATTCGAGATAAGCAAAGGAAAGGACGAGATATCTCGTAATACCGTGCAGACGTCAGCAGAACGATGATTGTCAGTACCCCGGAGTCTCAAAACCCTCCGAATCGATCTTGATTTTTGAGTTTTTCAAATCCTTCCTATTTAACACTATTTTTACCAAAAGTGTCGAAAGACACTACTTCTTTCACAATTCGTAGATTAGTTGTTCAATTCATTTGGCGGTATCATTTTCATGCAGCTCATCCTGGACCAAAAAAGACGTTTCTTGGTCGAAATAGGTATATACGAACTCCCGGTAGAAATAATGCAGGAATAATGTTAATCGACAAGCTACTGATCTGAGAGAACAAGAGAATTCCTAGTATCGAGAAGAAAGACTTTTGCTTACAATATTACACGATACTGTGGTTCAACTGCGGCACTCGCGTTGAAACAAACTTTGAATAAAGCCAATAATATCGTTGATAGCTGTTAACAGTAAGAACGGTGGTGAGGAGACATCGAGGGAAAGGCGTCTGGCAAGCGTTACGACAAAACAGTGGATGAGAATAGAGCACCTGACAGCCGGCAACAATAACAACGTTGCGGCGCTCAACCCTAGAATCGATAATTCAAGGGAGGCCTGCGCCCCATCGTGAAAAAAAAGCATATACAGGGTGGTTTTGGCTCAACTGTCAAGCCGGAAACAGTGAATAGAGCGGCTTAAAACAAACAGAAAAGTCCTGGACCATTATTCAAAATTCGCAATATTGATCGAGTTATTAACTGTTAAAGATCAAAGGAAAGGGCGTCCGCCAAAACGGCAGCGGGTGGAGCGCTGGAGCCTCTGCGAGTTGTAGGACGGCCCAGTATGCCTACAAAGAAATGCGGGGTGCGGTAAGGGGAAGGATTATACGTCACTTGACGCGGCCAAGCCGTCGTTATTCTGTGGTGGGGGCGATCACTATCGCTTCCGAGTATGTAGCGACACTACAGGTAGCGACGCGTGGACAATTTTTCGAAGTTGCCTCTTTGTTACGCATGCACGCTCGAACGCTGGCTCTCTCCCTCTCTCTCTCTCTCTCTCTCTCCCTCTCTGTCTCTCTGTCTGTCTGTCTCAGGACGCGAGACATATGTAAAAACCATCACGCCGGAACTAATACAGAGAGCAACGCGCAATATTATACAAAGGGCCGAAATCTGTGTGCGGGAAGGGGGAAGGTATTTCGAACAATTATTACATTAAGGCCCTATGCTTTGATGTACATACAGTGGATTAGGCCTCCTGGAGATACCACTATAAAAAAAACGCACCCTGTTATCTACCGCTAGGTGGTGAGAAACGGATAGCGTACGTAATAATTTTCGCGAAGGATACACGTAGCGAGAACACGCGTTTATTTTTACGTGCAGAATGTCTCGCGTCCTGAGACAGAGAGGGAGAGAGAGAGAGAGAGACCAGCGTTCGAGCGAGCGAGAGAGAGAGAGAGAGAGAGAGCCAGCGTTCGAGCGTGCATGCGTAACAAAGACGCACCTTCGAAAAATTGTCTACGCGTATGCCTACTTCTGCCTGTTGAGTGTCGCTACTCGGAAGTGCTCGGAAGCGATAGTGATCGCCCCCACCACAGAATAAAGCCCGCTTGGCCGCGTGCAGTGACGTATGATCCTTCCCCTTACCGCACCCCGCATTTCTTTGTAGGCAAATTGGGCCGTCCTACAGCTCGCAGAGGCTCTAGCGCTCCTCCCGTTGCCGTTTTGGCGGACGCCCTTTCCTTTGATCTTTAACAGTTAATAACTCGATCAATATTGCGAATTTTGCATAATGGTCCAGGACTTTTCTGTTTGTTTTAAGCCGCTCTATTCACTGTTTCCGGCTTGACAGTTGAGACAAAACCACCCTGTAGAATAAATGTATAAAGCCCGAACGCTTTGAGTTGACCCGTGCGAGTGCGCTCGAAACACCGCGGAGCACGTAATTGAACTTGAAGTACCCCACTGTATAGTGGTAGTCTGTGTAGTCTCTCTACTTCACTCCTGACTGCCCGAATCGAGCGCCCCTCCAGTCCTTAAAGGTACCGGGAAAGTAGAATTAGACTTCACTTGGACGGTAAGGGCCTCTTCGATTTCACCCCATACATTCTACCGGTCAATAGACAATTTGTCACACACAAATCCTCGCTCTGTTTCTCCTATCCCCTTTGACGCATTTCTCTGCACGAGCTTCGAAAGTAATTGACGTAAGCCTTATGGATTTCTGCGAGCAGAACAGGATAAGTCGGAGAAAGAGAGCGTACCCTGCGCTGACTTCAATTCAATCTCCGATTGATATTGATCTCTAGGAAATTTAATGGAGACTTTATAAAATCAATAGAGTTGCTTTTGAGCTCGAGAATAAGATTTATTCAATTTTTTCACTTCTTAAAGGTTATTCTACAGATTTCTTTGCGTGAAAAACGTGCGTGTATTATTGTTGTCCTCGTAAGATTTCTGTCTTTATCTTTTTCGTTAATTAATATCTAATCGACTTTCACTAGAATATTTCAAGTAGAAGATACACTTTATAGATTGTTTAACATGAGTCATGTAAGGTGTATAGTTCTTGTCATAAATTGCTCTTCATCAATTGCTCTTCCCGATTGTTCGCGAAGCGAATTCAAACAATTTGAAAAGAAACGGTCGGGCCAGGTTATCCGCGGATTCGCACATCAAGGCTTTTAGATGCGCATCGAGATAGGAAGCGAGACGAATTCCTCGTATTTATATTGTGTGCAGATCCAGTATGTATGCTTCCGCATTTCGGTTCCCTCTCGCGCATTTACCTTTGTACAACGGCCTATACTCTCCACACATGAAACGAATAAATGCGCGTGCGCGACCTGCGCGTTCATGTAGGTGCACGTGCATCGAGACTTAAAGGTCCCCTCACAGCGATCGCGGCGTTCTTTCACGAAATTCGCGCACATTGCATTTTTGATCCTGTCGAAAGGATTATCGACTTCCGAGAAACTTATTTTTATCGTCCATACATTTTCACATCAGGTAAATATCGTTTCGATAATATTTACATTTAACGATTGCAGTTCCTGTTTTTCTAAAGAGGCTTTTAAAGTGAGAGAAATAAGGTATCCAAGAATGCTTGGACGATTGGAATGACGATAGTGCCGATGAAAAGTTTCTTTTCATTACATTTGCGTGCCTGCGGTAGAAACAGACAGGAAATGCATAATGTTTTCACATTTGCATACGGGTACGTGAAATCTTTCGATAAAACCGGGCCTTACGCAGGGATGAATGCCCAGATAAACACGGTGTACAATTATTTATAATGAGCCACAGATTTTCACCGTGTGTTTCCTGCATTTATGTAATCTGATATAAAAGAAAAAAAACAGGTTTATTTCATCGACTTTGATTAGCAGCGCGCTTCGCATTAATTCCAATTCTCCTTCCTTAATTTATCTTCTGCAAACAACGGACGCCCTACCATATGAAATTTCACTCGTTCTCACGTTCACCAGAGTCAATCAGCGAATTTCGCCCATCTCACAAAGTAAACTCAACTTCATCATCAAAGTCTCAAATAGTACACTCGACGAAATTCGCCATCTTCTTATTTTTCCTTATCACGATAATTTCCCATTCCCCACCGTTCTGTCACCTCTCGTCCTCACCTTGCCTATTCACAGAAAAATCATTGGCGAACTGGCTCTATTCAAGAAGAATGACAAACAATTCGTGACTCATTACGTAGTCTCCGAATGACGTATTCGATTCCGCCGAGTCTGTCTCTCTCTTTCTCTCCAAGAATCAGTTCTCAGTACATCGCAGAGACAAAGATTAGACAGCGGAGTGAGTCGTGGTGCTATACGTTCGGCTGGTAATAGTAGCTTGAAATGCTGCTTCGCAAAACTAATTCCGTAAAGAGCGAGGTGGTAGAAAGAGAAAGAAAGAGAGAGAGAGACGACTATCGTGCGAAAAGGATCCAGCGAATGTGAGAGGGTGAGAAGGTGGTAGAGGTTGGTGGAAGGGATGAAGGGAGCGGGTGGAAGGAGACTATCGTCGGAAAGAAGCAGATGGACTACAAACCGACCGACAGTGGAATGGAGTGAACAAAGAGAGAAAATGAAGGAGGAAGAGAGTGGCGAGGGTAGGACGAAGGAGGGGTGGAAACATGCAGAGACGCGGAGATTTGGAGCGCGTGTGTGCGCGTGCTGCGTCCTGATGCGTTCGTGTGCGTTACGTGCGATTAGATGAGGTGGCGGAGAAGGAGGTGGAGAAAAGGTGGAAGGGATGCGGAAGGTGGAGTGGAAGGGTAAGAGGAGAATGAGCATCGCAGCTTGTGAGGAAGAGAGGGAGCGTTGCCCCATATTGCCCATCTCCCTCCTTTTTCTCTTCTTCCTTCTCCTCTCTCCTTCCACTTTTTTTGCTCCTCCTCTTCTCCTCCATCCCCACCGCGACTTCTACTCTCCCCTTTCTTTTCGCCCCTCTCGTCATCCTCTTACTCTCCGAACGGTTTTTCTTTCAAATGTCTGCTGGAATTTTTCTACCTATCGGCGAAATTATTCCGGGGGCTTGGTAGAAACGGGTTGCTTAACCTTTCGCACGCGCGAATAAATTCGAGGCTTTTTGCCGTTACAACGCAATGCGTACGGTAAAGTCGGGAGTGGAATATTTCTTTTTTTTTTTACAGGAATTGTAGGAGAGACTGCGTAATTGCCTCTTGTCACGTTTTGTTTCTGTCATTTGTTTTTTTTCGGGGTTAGTGAAATATGCGTGGGTTGTTGAAAATTGGGTAGAGTGGGCCGCGCGAAACGTCGGTATTCGTAAACAATATTAATTGTGAAGCGAGGTTCGCTTCGTTTCGGGATCGACGTAGTTGATTGTGAAGTGTTCAAATGCAATAGGGTGTGGAATTGCACGAGAGAGTTGCACGTGTATTAATTCATTTACCGAAACTTTATAAAATTACGTTTAAAACGTCGACCTTTATACTTCCAAAGATGTCACTTCCATTACGGGAAAATTGTCCGTCCTCGGAAAATCGTTTCGCATGGAAATCTACGGTCTGGTATTTTTCATGCTGAAATAACTCGGACATTTTAATACATCTTAAACTGGGTTAACGATAAATATTCGTGTCAAGAACGTTGCAAACCTGAATCTTCTACCACCCCGACGTACAAAATTGCTTTCACGTGTCGCGATGGGGGTTTGTTTCTTCTAACCAGTGAGTAGTAAGGAAATGGAAAAAAGGAAGAAACAAAAAAACTCGAGGGTAGAATACAGGGTAACCGCGCGAAGTGCAGTACCGTATAATTATTTTCGAAAGGGTATAATTGCCAACGAACAATTGCATCTCGAACGAAACACGTTCGGAGGAGATTCAACGTACGACATGTCGAGTTAACTGACACGCTTCGCACAAAAGCGCAAATTGTGCATGTTATTGTTCGATAAATCGCAGTTGGCGAACGATAAATCGCACTGATCGATCGCGAGCACCCGCTGCGACGATTGGACACCGCTTTCTTTCTTTTTTCACCCCCTCTTCCCTCTACGATACTTGTCGCGTTTTCTTTTCTTATCTCTTTTCGTCATCCGCATCGAAAACTCTTATCAATTGTGAAAATTACGCGAGTATATCATGCGAGTTTAACCCGATACGTGGCCGTACAAAGGAATGCACTTTGCTCGCTTCCACGTTATTACCTTAGCTCGCCCATTCTCCAAGTTGCACCGATTAATAGCCATTGTCTTCGGCGGTGAATAAAAATGATAATGAGAGAATTGCGAAGGCGCTACCGCTCGTAAATCTCCCACCGACCCCGCACCGAAGCCTTCTGTGTATAATTGAATCCACGCGGGCCTACGGTGAATGAGCGAGCGAGAGAGCGAGCAGATCGACGAGCTGATGAGAGAAGGAGAGGCTTCGCTGGATGATTCGGCATTACGACGACCGCGATCAGAGTAACTTGGTCACATTAGACATATAACATACTTCTGCTCGCTCTTAAACTGTTACGTGGCGCGTTTCTCTCTCTCTCTCTCTCCCTCTCTCTGTTTCTTTCTTTCTATCTTTCCTCCCCTTCTTCTGTCCTCCCTGTTCTATCACCTTCCACTTCTCCAGTCGCTCTTGCTTACTCCCACTTCTCTCTCTTTCTCTCTCTCCTTCTCTCTTTCGTTCTCTTTCTCTCTCGCACGCACTTCTACACGACCATCACGAAAGAAAAATTCATCGCTAGAAGAGCCTCTTACGTAAAGCTGCAAAAGTGGCGTGCAAAATATTACGGTACCTCCCACAAAGAATATGCACATTATTAATGCCCATCCTTATTGATATTTAGAATGTGAGTTGGCCGCGCGAAGCTCGCAGTAAAGAAGTAACGACGACGAGCGAAGTTGATGAAGTCGGACGTAAACTGCGTTTATTCGCGATGCGAAACGGAATGATCGTTATCGCGGGTAATAATGTTCGCGTTAAATATCTTCTATTGATAATTTCTACATTGCATCCTCCTGTGTCATATACGTATAGACACAACGTATTTTGCACAATGTATATAATATCTATTTACAATAAATATCGATTACTATAATCGATATTTGATTCATTGTAAATAAATATTGATTATAATTGTCAAATATACATATTACGTTATTTTCTATGGCTGTGCGAACCTGGCACCCAGCTTTAAGAAAATTTATTGTTTTTTATCTCAATCGAAACAGCTTCGCTTGTACTCATTTGTACCTCCTTTCTTTTTGTTTATATCTCAAAGGCTTCGCAAGTAGAGAAACTTTCAAATTTGACAAGTGGTAATAACTTTTTGGTTTCTTGAGATATCTTAAATCTGCAAATGTCATTCGAAAACAAGGGAGGTACAAACTGGTACAAACGATACTCCCTCGATTGCAAAAAGACAAATTTCGATATCTTAAAGTCGGGTGCCAAGTTCACACAGGTATTTTCTATTTTCACGTTTACGCGTATACGCCTAAAACACAAGTTTCCCTTTTCTCTCCCTTTTCTCTCGTAGAAAAAGGAGCAATAATTCGACCCCGAGGAAGAAGAGCAAGCTCGACAAACGTAAACAATAAGAATACAAATACCGTGACGATAAGTAAAAGTTGTCGTTAAAACACTCGCGGGCTCGTCTTGTTCCGTTCTCCGCGTAGTGGCCGCGAGCGGTTCACATTCGTATTCAGCCTTCGAAGAACAGGAATTTACAGATTTGCCGGTCACTTCTTAGCGGGCGATTAGCGTCGCTTCTGCTCCCTGGGAACCAGTTCCCCGAAGTAGAATTACAGAAACGAGAAGCTGTATTGCATCTCTCTGTATTGCTGACTCTCCTCCGCGTCGGTCAACAATTCCGTTCTTCTTCGCTTCGACGCCTGCGAGGAAGAAGTAGGCGAGGGAGGTGACACCGTGCAAAGAGTCAAGATGCGCTTTGAATAACACGCACGCCTTCTCGACAGTTCTAATTCGCTTATTTGGTGCCACGAACCACTCCCGGCGCGAGGAGGTGTCGCGAGGAGGATAAAGGCTCCGGGATAACGCGAGTAAATATTTATTCGCCACGCGATGCGAGCAATCTTTTCGAGCGGGACCGAGAAAGTTGGTGCAACCGAATAACGTACTCCGTACAATTGCCTCCGCGATGGACGAGGATGAGGGCGGCTCTCCTCCATCGAGAGGCAGAGGAGAAGCAAGAGGCGGAGTACAAAAGATATTGGACGATCGATACGAAGAGAGAGAGAGGGAGAGAGAAATAGATAAAGAGAGAGAATACAGAGATGGAAGATTGAACGAGAAGTAACACGTATTTTATAGTAGCTCGAGAACGATTAAATTTTTATTAAGACTCTTTCTCTCTTTCTCTCTCTCTCTCTCTCTCTCTCTCTCTCTCCTTCCCTCTCTCGAGCCGTGTTTGCGTTCGTACGTCATCCAACGAGCGCGAACGAACCATCGGATTTTCAAAGATACTCTCATTTTTGTTTGTTTCTTCACACTATCATTACTTTTGTTTCTTCACGGAGAGAGAAAAAGCGCACCGCGAGAATGGAAAAAAAAAGCACTGTAGATGGGAGGCGCGATATCAATGACGCTCGAGTAGTATCGCGGGGGGAATGCAGCTGTGCGGAGAAACGAGATTAATGCTATAAATACACATCGCCGCTTCGGAGCTTGTCTCTTGGCCGAGAAATACTCTTTGCCGGGACTGTACCCTTGAAACATTGGAAATAGTTATGACAGTGGTGCTCAGTCTACTAGCCAGCATACCTTTATCGATTCAATTATGTAACGGCGAAGGGAGGGGGTCCCCTCTCTCTCTCCCTCTCTCTTCTCTCTTTCTCACACTCACTCACTCTCCTCTTCAATCCATCCCACTCTCTTCTCTCGTCCTCCATCTCTCTCGTAGTGTTTGCGTTCACGCGCGCTTGTGTTTACGCGCGCGAGCGAGCGTTTACACGCGTTACATACTCCGTTGGCGAGTGAATGAGGCCTATAGTGAGGGAGGTGGCCCCGTGCAGGACATCGTGGCCGCTTCTTATATCGTTTCAATTTGCCTTTAAGTAGCGTCGTCGCGGAGATTCGTCGAGGTTTCGAGGACTTTCCAAGAGGAGAATGGTCACCGGCGGCGAAGCACGCCGCGTCCGTGGACCCGAGCGGTCGTCGCATTATTTGAGGGCATCTCGGCGAATACTTGCCTTTACGCAAATCGAAGAGAAAGACGCCACGACGACGCACCCTGTGCTATTTAGCTTCCTCGAGTTAATATTCTCGGCGCGTCGTTTTAAAACTCGGACTCTCTGCGCTCGATAGGTTTCGACGATTCGATTTGTTTATTCCATTTGTTTATTTCGAAAGGCAATTTATCGAAGTTATTTTTTCTTTACTTCGTCCTTTTTCTTTCATTCCTTCCTTGGCGTTTTTCTCTTTGTTTTCTTTGGAAATTCTCCGCGGAGGTGTTCCACTCCTCCTTAATTTCGAAGACCCTGTTGTAGGATTTAACTTCTGTCCCACTTTCTCGAAGCGAGAAATAAGAGATGTCGCGGGAGGTGAGAGGGAAGGGTGGTAGCGATGAAAAATTAAATGACCAAGACGGACATTTTCATTTATTTCTGCGTCCCCTTTTATCCCGAAATCCGTACAATTTCGAATCGGTCGGGCAAATAAAGCAAAGGAAGTAACGGACAAGCGCTCGCTGTGAACCAGACGCCTGTACAGTCCGTGACAAGCGCGCGCGATTGTGTCGTGCATTTTCCTTCTATTTCGCCGACGTTGAATACTCAGAATTGCCACGCTAATTCGTTTTTTCTTACTACAAAAGCTGCCCGAGCGATGCATTCGCATTTCAATCCACCCTGTTGTTTGCACTTTAGTTATTGCGATGAAATCAGTTAAAACGAGAAAGAGAAAGAAATAGTGTAACAAAGGTCGTGTTTGCTTTTCTACCGTGCAGCTTATTTACGACGATCGTTAGCACGCGAAAATTAACGAAGCTTAAGGAACACAAATATCCAGGCATCCTCAAAAATCAACGGGTTAAATTACACGAGTGAAATATTGATTCTGATAATTGTATTTAGATAATCCTCCGGTAGATTGAAAATCAATCGACGCAAATTTGCCAACCTCTTGTCCGAATACACTAACCTCTATCTCTCCTCTCTCTTTCTCTCGTGACGCGCTCGAAATCATTCCGAAGCGCATCGGCGCGTTAGCGTGCTTCGTTAATCACGCGCGTTGACGTTGGAAGCTTGAATCGTGGTAAGAAGGATGAGCGAGGACGAGAGAGTGAGTGAGTGCATGCGTGAGAGAAGAAGAAGAGAGACAGAGTGAGTGAGTGAGTGAGTGAATAAGTGAGAGAGAGAGAGAGAGAGAGAAGAGGCTGGAACTGCAGACTCGTGGTCGTTGCATGCTCCCTCTCCGGCCTCCATTTCTACCACAGGAAGCTCAATAGATGGAGAATTGTTGCTGGGGACTGTACGGGCCGTATGCACGCTTCGTTTGGCCTTTCCTTCGTGGAATGTTTTTATTGAGAGAGCGATAAACATTTTTGTCGCGAAATAACCACGACCGGCGGTATCGCCGCGCGCGGTCGGTAATAAAACTATGAGCGTTAAATAACTCCTGCTCACCTCCTTTCCGTGCTCTCTAAGAACTATCGTCGAGTCGTGCTGCTTCTCTACCACTTTGCCTCTTTTCTTTCTTTTTTTTCCCCTCCTGTTTTGTTCTTTCTTGTTTTTTCCCTTTCTTTCTTTTTACCTTCCTTTTCCTCTCTTTCCTTCGAACGATCGCTTTTGTCGGGCCAGCGACCGCATCGACGGAGAATCGTAATTACTGGGTATTGAAAATCTCTCGGATAGTAAGTTCGGGCGCGGTGGCTTTTACGTACGAGGGAACACGGCCTTGGGTGCATTATTTGGCCACTTTCACTCGGGACTGTACGTGTACGAGAGCAGGATTTGCGCGAGTAGCTTAATTATCGATCCGCCCGTTTTGCAAGATTCCATCGTATTTTCATTATTTTTCCAGTGCCTTCGGGGTTTTTGCTGACGTATCGCGAAGAAGGTTAGAATTTCTGTTTCTCTTTCGTTTCTTTTCTTTTCTTTCGCTCTTTCTTTCGTAGACTCTCGGAGAAGTGGCCTTTTACTGAATTTCACGGGACGCGGAGCCGTGGCGCTCCTCTCGCCCCCGACATTTTGTTCGTAATTTTCGTAATTGAAAGTTTTTCCCTCGCTTCCGTGCGCTTCGGGGTTCTTTCATGTTTTCGTCCATCCCCTCCGTGTTATTTTCTTCTGCGCACTCGTCGAAAGAGGCTCGCGATGGCAATTATCGTTGCCTCGAAACTTTAAGTGAGGGTCAGCGCACACACTTTACGAGCGGACGTTTATCATCCTGCTTTCGAAAACGCCCGCGCAAACCTTTTCCAAAATCCAAGCTGCCCTTTTCTCAATTTAGAGGTAAACTGGTGTCCCTTTGTCGTGTTCTCCTCGCCACGTCAAAAGCCACTTCATTATGCCGAGCGAACCAACGTACGCGACGGGAAATCAAATTCAACGTGAATCGCGAATCGGGGGAAGTTTACTCGAAATGGAGTTTATCGATTTGTAGAGGAGCTCCATGCACGTCCGTCCGCCGTACTGAGAATAAAAAAGACCCTCGACGACGGCGCGTCGCTATTTGCGCCCCGGGCTCCTCAGAGAGGGAGAGAAAAAAAGCGGACAGAGAGAGGAAAAGATAAATCAGGCGCGTAATAAGTAATGGGTAAAACATTATTGAGAGTTTAACGAGGGATTTCTTTTCAGTTGGCCAACGACGAACGCGACGCCTGACAATCACAAAGATTCTCGTTGCTTTCGAAAGCTCGCCTCGCGAGAATCCTTCGTGAGAATTAATTATTTGTACGCGAATGTCGAGCTCTTATAGATACTTTCACGTTGTATGTTTTTTTCAAGTATGAAATATATCTCTGGTTGCGATTGTTCATTTTCTCGGAGAAAGTTTCCGCGTGATCGCTTGAAACGAATCGAATAAGTAGAAAGGAAGCATCGATGAAAGATTTCGGAATAAAATCGAACGAATTGGTTTGGATGTCAAATTTTTGAAATTAAAATTCGATATGCCAGGACCAATCGAGAATTAAGGCTTGCTGGGTCGTGGAGGGGCAAACGCTCAGGGGTTATGCTAATAACATCAGGTAGTTTTAGTAACGCGGTCATTGAGTGCGGTCCTAAAGTGTATTGGAGGGTTGAGTATACCGAGGCACATCCGTAAACAATTAATACGGACGTTAAGTGAAATTGATCGAATTAAGAGAAGCTATCGTTACCGATCGATACTAAAATAAACACTATAACATATTACACTCTTTCAAATTATGTTGTACTGATTTCAATAACTCTTCTCTGCGTAAATATGTCGCGTGCTTGGTGAATATCTATGTGCAAATATATACATGTGCGCGTAACGAGCAGCGACGGTGAATTTTAATTTGCGGTTCAGTGGAAAAGGTTGAGGTAAAAGAAATTCCACAATAAATTCAAAAGGACGCATGAGCAGAGTTTGCGACTCTGGATTTACACGGCGATTGGTAGACCGGCAGGAGAATAGGACATCGACGGTAGTGGTTCTATTTTATTGCCACTTCGTTTCCCTCCTCGACCTCTTCTCTGCCGCTTACGCCACCGGTCGGCCGTTGATGCGCCGTGAGTCACTTAGAATAGCACATTTAATTTTTTCTCGACCCACTACGAGCAAAGAAACCGCATTTTTCTCTCCATTCCGCGTGCTATAATTCCTTTTTTAAATAATCGAACACATCTACCGACCGCGCGCGAGGAAAATAGAGATTTATTATTTGAATCTTATTTTCCAAAAGAAAGAACAAAGAAAAACTGTTTTTTATATATGTTTAAAACGAGGAAATATTCCATTAATACGCAAATTTGCAACTCCGCGCTTGCTTTACTGCGATTTTGCTTTTCATCCTCCCTCGTTACCGCCTTCGTGCGCTCCTTATTTTCAAAGGAGAAGCGAGATATTTGTTTACGCGGATAAAAACAAAGTCGAGAGACTCGGCGAGAAGATGTGAAAAGCAAAGAGAACTGAGTGGAGCGAACGTATTTCGAAGGTCTAATTGGAGTAGAAGCTGAGAAACCTGTTCGGTCTTTGTGTAAAATACATCGACTTAGACTGCGCTTCGAAGCGAGTACAGGTTCTATCGAATGACTCATCCTAGGAGCGCTTCAAACGACTGGTTTCGAATTTCTGGTGGCACGGTTCAAACGTATTCCAAGGATATCTCGCCGCCCGTAACGTTCCCGGCAGTGCTGTTCTCGTGATGATACATTTGCCCGTATTTTCCCCTATTTTCCAGAAATTATCGCGAACAAGGAGCCGCCGTAAAAAGCAGAAACTACGAGAGAAATTTCAACGTGCTCGTCATTTCTCGAGAATGTTCACACCTTTCGTCCGCGCTCGAACGAACTGTTCTCCATAGCTCGCAACGTCGCGCCACGTGTTGGCGTAATTTAATTTAGAAAAATAATCTCTAAGGACTAGGTCGCGAGAACGGCACTTTTCGAAAAAGAGAAACGGCAAGGGAATTTATTACGAGTGCATAATTTCACGAAAACATTCGTGCCCGTCGTAATATAATTTAGAAAAAGAGTTTTGTAAGAACAAAGTGTCGCAAAAGACAAGCTTTATTTTCGGAAAACGGAATACACCAACTAAAATTATCACGAACGCATAATTGAACGAAAATATTCACCCCATTTCTACAATTTAATTTACGGAAATAGGGTATTGTAAGAACAGAGTGTCGAAAAGACAAGCTTTATTTTTGGGAAACGCAATGTACCAACTAAAATTACCACGAACGCATAATTCCAGGGAAATATTCACCCCATTTCTACAATTTAATTTTGTAGAAATAGGGTATTGTAAGAACAAGGTGTCGAAATGACAAGCTTTATTTTCGGAAAACGGAATACACCAACTAAAATTACCAGGAACGCATAATTCCACGAAAATATTCACCCTATTTCTAACTTAATTTCCAGATAGTTCATTGCGAAAATAAGATCACAGATAACCCAGCTTTATTTTCGGTAAACGGAATACACGAACTAAAATTACCAGGAACGCATAATTCTACGAAAATATTCACCCTATTTCTAATCTAATTTCGAGAAAGTACATTGTAAGAATAAGATCACGGATAACCCAGCTTTACTTTTGGAAAACGGGAAGTAGCAAGGAGAGTTAGCATACGCGCATAATTCGACGGACGAACACATTGGCGGGATGGTCGCGAAACGGATGGAACGTTCGGAACGTATCGCTCGGTCGAAACTCCGCTACAACGTTGGGGCCCTCATGGATAATGCATGCGTGCCCCTCGTGTGTTCACCACAATGTGTTGGTCCTCGATGCGTCCAACCTATGTGTGTCCTCGCTACTACCTGCCGTCCTACGTGCCTCCTCCGCGTCCCAAGAGGGAAGGCACTGCGCGCGCGCGCGCTTGTTCAGGCACGCGAGAAATCGAGAGTGCCGTGGGAGTTTAATGTTTCTCATTTTGGTTTTCTCCTTTTTCTCTTTTCTCGATATATCCAGTTGTTGGGCGGTGCTTGCTTCAGCCACGGTCCTTACACCTTTTACAAGGCCGTTAGAATAGGAAGCGGACGCGTCCTTCGCCTCGGGAGCTTCTTCCTCACGAAGCTCTGGAGCGATGCCGACCTCGTCAGCATCGGTGAGCTCCAGTTGCTCTGGATGGACAGCCGAGGCCCCAATCAGCCATTGGCATCGTTACGACTCTACTTCTTGCCCGAGAACACGCCGGAGGGACGGAGGGACACGCACGGAGAGGTGAGTCGCATGCGGATTTCATTTTGTTATTGCTAAGAGCTCGTCGGTACTCTTAACCCTTACCACTCCTTCGTCGAGTGTAGCTTTCACATCCTCCGTTGGTGGATAAAAAGGCAAAATTAAGGAGGGCAAAGGGTCGAGCGATGTAATTTCGTTACTTGCCGCGTCGTCCGAATTTTGGTGACTGTTCGGTTATTCGTCGATGGAGGTAATAATTCTTTCAGATAGCTATTTAGATTATTTATACACAGGCACTGAATCCAGTCACTCGAATTTGGACGACATGGCAGTCAAACAGTCGACGAACTATGGTATATACTATAGTGATAATGTAATAAACGGTAATAAATTAAATGGACGGAAAGTGTGCTCGGCGGCGTTAAACGTTTTCAGAGAAGTGTTGTAAAATATCCGAGGGGCAAAAAGTTGCTTCGTAGGTTGATACTTTCTGTACAAAAAGGTTTGAAACAATTTAATTACGTTAGGTAGGACACTTGTTGTAACGTCCGTTGCGGCACATTGCGTTTGAGTAGTCGAATAATGCGAGAATAATTTATTCTCCGAGCACCGTTAGTCGCTTACACGCGCTGTTTTAACGTTCGCGTGACCGTGGACTAAATTTTCTCAAATGTGATTTAGCCCAAAGGAGATTGAGCGCGAAAATCTCGAATTTACGGTTACTAAATTTGAATAGTAAAATTGTGCGTGACGCCGGAGAATTCAATTACAGCACGGGAAAACAGATATTTATATCTGCCATTTATTAGAAGAGAATCCAACACCTCCTTCCGCAGAAGATACAGGCTTAGATAAAGGAAATAAGTTTAGGATTAGAGTAAGATATTAGGATTTGAAATGAAAATATATGGTCGCGAAGGAACTACCTTACGGCAAATCCCCATATCTTTATCGTCGATTCAAATACATTCTCCCACAATCTTGAATCCCATATAGTATCGCGAAATGCAAAGTAGGAGAATTTATACGACTTTCATACGATTCGTCCAAGAGCCACCGAATATATCGACTTTCTAAATAATACCCGTAGGGCGTAAAATGTGTCAACGATTCTCCGTTACGAGCAATTCGTCATACGAGGCGCGCGTGCAAATACAAAGAGGAAATGAATATTATCGTTTTTTTCCTTCCATGATCCATCCGAGCTTTCGCGTTTCTTCGGAAATATCTTTAACTTGCTGGAGTACCTCGGTCTACGGAATACTTTTCCACTCGAGGTGCATACATCTTATCTCCGTTTGAATTCGATCTTGGGTTACTCAAAAACATCGCTCTTCCGATACCGTGGGAGGAGAGAGTATCGGAAAGCACTTGAGCCCGTTTGATCGGGTCGATGACTGTTAACATAGTCGTGAACGGTTAGCGCGCAAGACAGCCCTGCGATCGATGATTGTCACTTGTCCGTCCCTCAGTGGCTTCTCCGAATGTCGTGTGCCACCGTCAGAATAATTTCCTACATTTCCAAATGTCGGATAAAAGCGATTGTTCACGTCCGTGGTGAGCAATCGAAAATACTTTGGCTTTAGATTTTCGTCAAACGATTAATGCTACACATCTACATACGCGGTGATCTGAATTTTTGTTTTTTTTTTTACTCTGAACGTCACACTGCTGTTTCTTGTGCATTATTTTCTTTGATTGGTTTCACTTTTTTCGCTCCTTCCGATTCACCATTGGCAGTATTTGTTTTGTTTTCAGAAGGTCTATTGAAATATGGTTTCGTTACAGGAGGGTAGTAAATTATCAGAAATTCAATGTAAAATTTTTAAATGGGGAGCATGTAGCGCTGGTGACGTTTGCATCGAGATGAAATTTGAATTTTTATTTACGGCCGAATCTCCCGGAAAGGTAAATGGTCGAGATGGGAAATGCAAGACGGTGAAAATTTTGCGCAGAGGATTTATCGCGGCAGTCGTTCGCCGGACCTTCGCAAAACGCTATACGTTCTGCTTTACCGACTGAGATATTTCACCCGTAAATTCGGAACGTTTCATTTATTATACGATATATTCTCGATTTAACGCAGTACTTTCGGATAGAGGATATCCGTGATACTCGGCTATCCGTTAATTGAAAATGTTCCAAAATTTAGGTCAGCAAGAACCAAAGGACCACAGGTGGCTCAAACGTGTTACATGCAAATCTCCAAATATTAATAGTAATTAATTGAACGTTCGGGCAGAGAGAATATTCGACGGGACCAGAACAAATAAATAGAGTAGAATCACTCATCTCCGTGTAAATAGCAATAAGAATCTATAATACCGAGGCTGAATTCCCTCGATCGATCCAGGAACTCATTGTGTCGTAACTGTGAAAATTGTCATGCTTTCGCAATTTGAGATTACGCTAGTCGACCACTCGTATATGCACGTTCATAAAAAACCGTTCTTATTGCTATTTATGAAATTAGATGCTTTTGCGCGTATGCGTGACTCGACAGTTTTGCGACAGTCCTCGCGATTAGTCATCGACCAGTGACAAAGGAGATCGAGCGGAATCCGCGTGGAAAGATTCGACAGAGAAACTCGACGTTTGCGAGATCCATGTCATTTCCGACGCGAATTTCAACGAGACACGCCACAACTCGCGCCAGTCTCTCAGAAGTCAAATTAATCAAGACCACATCGCGCTAATGTCTCATTTGTAGCAGAGGAACGCGTAATGAATGACCCACTTTTGAGAAATCCACCGGAGAGACTCTCGAATTTATATTTCTGGCTTCGATACGATAGACGGTGAAGGTAATTTTTCGATAGCGAGCTGCTGTAAGCATTAAAATTGTCATCGTTAAATCTCTTCGTTGTTTATTCCGAGGGACAAATAAATTGACCATTCGCAAACTTCTGACGTCGTATTGGTTTATCCGTTAAGAATTACAGACAAATTATTCTCATTTCTCTGGAACAAGAGTGTTGCGATGCCAGTGAGAAAAATACACTTCTCCTCGAATTTCGTTTACGCGACTTCGTACGACGATTTTTGGAAAAGACACTGAAACTCCGAATGGACTGATAGCTTGAAAGCCTTCGAACGTAGGATATATGGCTACTTGGCAACACTAAAGGAACGGACTCGGTGAATGTTGGAGGAGATAGAGGAAAGTCTTATCGTTCGAACGCATGTCCCGCACGAGGAATGCAGATTACCGATTTACGAGCGTAACAAGTAACAACAACGTTGTGCAGCAACCGAAAGTGATGATTTGGCGCCCGTATGTTGGACATAAGTTAGGACCAACACCTGTCGCGCGGTTTCGGGGTCGATGCGCGACAACGGAACACGTGAATCGATGGTGCGCTGCGACGAAGGTAGTGGAGAAGAGTGAGTGGAAAGAGAGAGAAGTAGAGAATAAGAGAAAGAGAGAAGGACGCCGACGCGAACTTTGGGCCACGACATTTCGCGTAAGGTTTACGCAATCTTTCCGGGAGATTGCGAATGGAAGAGAGTAATTCGGACGAGAGCATTCTCAAATTTGAAATTATACCCTACATTGGCAACCACACTGAGAGAAAAGTATATGATATATCTAACTATAATGGCATAGTAAGAAAATTATAGTTGGAAGTATCATATTTATGGGAAATGTTAGTATAATGTCGGTAATAATTACGACAGAGGCATAGTATAAGCAACTATATTATTTTTTTACCCAAAATTATGGGTATTTCAACTGAAAATATAATGTGGTGGAAAATACATAATGGTAAGAAAAATAACTATTTTATATAGTTAATATTATCAGAATATTTCATACATAGTGATAGAACTAACTATATTTACATTTTACTATACATATGGTAAGAAGAACAAAGATGATAGTTAATAATATAACCATTTCTATAAATCGTTCATTCTACTATATTTTCTATGGTTAAGTGAACTATAAAAATACGTTTGACGCCAAATTTAACTACAAAATGCAGTGAGATTATAGTAAACCCAACCATTTTGTTCTCTCAGTGCACAAATTTGCTAATTAACGTGCTCGTCGATTATTATTATTAAGAGGATTTGTCAAGTAAATATCGACTGGACGCAATCGTTTTCGATACGATCGAGTCCGTGGATCCAACGTACCATAATGGAATAATGAAAATGGAAGGGAAAGGGAACGAAGGAGGAATCTTTTTTTCTCCATATCGGTTCGGCACCGCCTTAACTACCGGTCGCGCGGATACCACGCGGCAAATGAAAGGAGTAAGAGAAGCGGAGAAGAGAAGAAGAAGGGTGAGAGGACTAGGTATAGGGTTATCGAATATTCTACGGTTTCACCGTGGCGCCAAGTCGAATAGATTCTATAAAGAATGAAAGTGGAGAAATACTCGTGCTGAAGACTCGGCGAGGGCCCAGGCTGTGTCATGCGTGGGGTCGGTGCACGCGCTCTGTTATTCCGTCCAGAGACATCGTCGATTAAGCCTTACAGTCCACTTCTCCTCTCTTCTCTCTCTTTCTCCTCGTTTTTCTCTCCCTCTTCAACTCTCTTTCATCGTCAGCCCCTTTCTGCTTCTCCCTCTTCCGCTCTGCTCTCCGCAATCCTCTTCGCCTTTCCCGTTGCAATGCACGACTTTCGGTTTTCGCCGATGCAAGTTTAATTTCCGCTCTCTTCTTCGTTTAGAAAATTAGAGAGCATCTTCCAACGGCGCGTTCTCTCTTTGCCTTGTCCGAGATCAGAAAAGGAATTTGTAATTAACGCGGGGCAAATTCTTGCGGTACATGTTTGTATGATGTTTTTCTTCGTCGATCGATACTCTTAGTGGGGAGATCTTTTTTTCTTTTTGGTTTGTTCGTTTCATTGACGGCGATGTGATTCGTTTGAATTCGGAAGTAGTTTAATTCGATTCGTCCAGATGGTGGTCTCGAAACGAGCATGCGCGCTTATTTCTTCCAAGCAGCCTGATTATGGAGCCTTCGGTCGAGCTTGATTATTAATCGTGCCATGAATCGATGACTGGAACTCTTAAAACGACGACCACCGTCGTCGGTCGATTAGTGTACGGACCTGAAAAAATAGCATCTCGCTGCAAAACTAGTTTTCGCTCCGGTTCAGTATTTAAAAACAGCAAGGAGTGCTTCGTTAGGTAGATTTGTTTCGCCTGCTGCTTTGAGAGCTCTTCTTTTAGATTCTTCCTTAAAAAAGGATCTGTCGTGGAAGTAGTAATAAAATTTCCTTCGTAATTCTTTCTCCGACGAGATTGCGTTACTTTAATAATGTTCATCAAACTTGTTATCTATTAATTCATGGATCTTTATACATCTTTGTCGTTTACATATTTCGATAATTTAAAATTTACCGAAACACGTTTTGCATCGTGCGCGCGCCCGATTAATTTTTCGTTAATAATTCGCAAACACGATGTAGACCGAATTTCGTAGTGGCGCGCGCCTTCACGAGCATTTACCGGTGGTAACGACCTTACGAATCGTTCGTCCAGAACCATATTGCACTTAGGATATTGGCGTGTAGGTGGAGTTTAAATCCAGCGATGCGTAACGCGCGTAACGCGTGTAAAAGTCCGGTGAAAGTCTTGGTCGCAACGAAATACTAGGAGGACACAGTTCGCCCGTGCTTTTCTCGCGTCGATTCTTTTGTCCGCGCCCCTTTATTTGCGACGAACTTTAAGCTCACGCGGTTTCTTCCTTTTCCATTTCGGCGCACAACCAACCAGCCGAGGTCGTTAGCCCGCTCCTAACTCCGCGCAGTCTAATTCTAATTTCGAGACTACCTTCCTTTTTCGGGATTTGCGTCCTCGGTCGAGCATCTCTTGAAAATCGTGTAAGAGCGTTCGCCGCTAATCGAATAAAATAGTCAAGCTTAAAAGAAAAGAAAAAGAAGCGACGCAAACAAAAGCATTTCTCCAACTTAATATCGATACAGACTTTACATTCCATTTTGCATTTAATTCAGCTTCTTAATCCTCTCTGGGCTCGTGTAACTTTCAGCTCACGTGGTAATATATCGACATTTTACCAAATAATTTAGGCCTTTCACAAGATGGTGCATACGTCTTAATTAAATAATGTCTCGGAGATAACGAGTAATAATATTAATGACAGTTGACAGCCCGATCAACTTGAAATATCAAAGTAATTGGCTTGCAAGTTTGAAAAATTTGCCCGGTAAATGTTTTGTTAATCTACATATACATGTAGATATTCGGTGGAATAAATCTTTTTACGTGAAAAAAAAAATCGGCCCATACAGGATTAACCTTTTCACTGCGGCGCACTTTCGGAGCGAATCATCAATATAGACGGCGCGATATTCATATGTTAGTCGCTGCGACTGGTTCTTCACTGTCTAGTGACCAAAAGAGTATTTGGAGATTTGATACTATTCTTAGGGGTTGAAGAAATAAATGCAAATAAATTAAAAATACTTATTTATAATAAAAGTATCTTATATATTTCGAGTAGTTTTCTAAGCTATTTTTACTTAATTTGCACCTTCCTCCAATAATAATTCGTGAAAAAAATGGAAAATTGATAATGAGGAACAAGTTTATATATGTAGATCGATAAATTCCATGTCGAAAAAAATTGGTAAAACAGTCAATGGGTTAGAGTAAGAAAAGCGTAGACGGCGTATATTTACGACTTTCGTATATGTACAGTGCGATCCTAACCTGTTTTTGTGCGGGGGATAGGGACCGCATAAAAGAAATCGCATACAAAAAAATTTCGCGTAAATTCATAAGGTTTTCGTTTGCAACACGTTTTAAAAAAACTTTTTTTATGCGGTAAATGGAAAAATCGCACATAAAAAATCGCATAAAAGAAAACCGCACAAAAAAGGACCGCATAAAAACAGGTCTCACTGTACATTGATGAACTTGTGAGAGCGCGTAGATACGCTTTTCGTGTATATGGATCGACTTGTGAGAGCGTATACATATATACGCTTTTAGCAGTGAAAGGGTTAATTAAAATTGGCTCTCTTAGTTGACGCGATTCTCCGTTGCTCTTTTTCAATCGCGAAACCCACCAAGTCAAAAGAAAAAAACTTCACGATGCTCGCGAGTTGTCGCTCGTGTTCTTAGACTTCCGCTCGGACGAAGCGATCATCGAACGAAACCTTTTAGATTTCAGTACACGCGCGCGCGCGCGTAGGCAATAAAGGAGCGTATCGGCGGTGTGTCGCGTGTTCCTTGCTAATCGATATAAGTAAACCCGGGGACGACATGCATCCAGGGTGACTTGCCGCACGAACAAAAATACATTGGTGCGTTGCACGCGGGAGTGAAGAACGAAAGTGTAGGGAACGAAAGGGTTGCGCGAGCGTACACATGGGTGCATCGTCGGAGCTCGTCCTCCCCCAAGATGGTGCTGTTACGCGCCTCTTCAAACGCTTCACCTCCCCGATTCTATTTTCGGGCCGTCGCTCAAATATTACAGCGCTCGTTGTCGCACGCGATCCATCGCGTAATCGATTTCATCTCGCTCGAGAAGACCTGCGACAAGGGATCATAGTGGTCAAGGTAGGAGGAGAAGAGTAGGTTTAAAAAAAGCACTCAACCTAAAAGCGACAAGCGCGGTTGGGTCTCATTGCCGATTAATTTGGAATTCTTCTGTCCGCTTGTAAAATTATTTTTTCCGTACAATCGCACTGAAAAAATTGTATTCTCATCTTAAGAATTTACCACTTGATTTTAGAATATTTCTTACTAAAATAAGTAAGAAGAGGATCTTCTTAATTGAAGAGTAGAATACTCTAAACAGATTTCTCTAATCAAATATCCTTAACGGGATATTCTTAGCATAGCCTGGTAAAAAATTTGTATGGATATTTTCGTATATAATTATTGGAAACAAAACTCTTCGTGAAATGCTTCACTCTTTATATTATCGAAAATTACACGATCCATACCTTGAAATCGGAATTGGTTGAGAAATGTAGTCATGAGAAAAGTTATAATTCATATGTATTTATATCACTTGTAAATATCTCCGTTAAATCGCCCAAATCCTCTTCTTCATTTCCTTATCCATACTTTTTGCACAACACAGCACACAAGATAATATAGTACACAAAATTACACGGAATTGCAAGAGGAACAAGATACAGGCATCGACATGTGCCACACGCGACGTATAACCTAACTTAACTGGATACCGACACGCATTGTGTCGCGACATGCAGATGGATTATTAAGAATATATTCCAAAAACCGTCATATTCATAAGAAAATATTCTCATCTATTAAAAATATCTATTAAGATGAACTATTAAGTTTACATTTTAAGAATACAATTTTTTCAGTGCGAGTATTACATTATCCAACCTTGCCAGGTTCTCGCTTTACCAGTACATAGTTAAAAAAAGGAGATGTTGAGTGGAAGCTGCTAAAACTGAGAATTGCGGAATATCGTTGAGCTCGAAATACCCAGATATATATTTCTTTGAAGCAAAGTCGAGCCAAGAAAGCCAGGTTCTCGCTTTACCAGTACATAGTTAAAAAAAGGAGATGTTGAGTGGAAGCTGCTAAAACTGAGAATTGTGGAATATCGTTGAGCTCGAAATACCCAGATATATATTTCTTTGAAGCAAAGTCGAGCCAAGAAAGCGAAAAACGAAATGTTTTTAATCTACGAGGAGTTTGGAAGATTTAAACGCGCGACCTCTTTCGCGCTGTAAATCGGCGGATAATCGCCTCGAGAGTGGAATGGTTTAGTATTTAGTTTGCCTCTGTTGGTGCCCGGGGATACAGCGTTGCGGGCAACGGCCAGTTAATTCGAATAGCGTGCCAGCCGATATAACATTCTAATTGTCGCAAGAGAATTACAGTGACACGTACTGTCCAGCATCCGCACAATTACCTCCACGATAACAATAACGAAAACAGCAATAGTTGTAACAATAATAACAACGGCGGTGCCCTCGACGTGTTGGCATTATTTCGTAGGGTCATTGATAAATGCTCATTATTATTGTACTTAGCGTGCCAATAAAAGCCATTAACCAACGCATTGTAAAGCAAGGTGAGCATTAACCGTGCAACAATAACGAATCCCGGAATATTCCTCGAATTCGAAAATTACTCGCCTCACGCTCGCCTCCTCCTGTTCCTTTGCAGAACTGGAAACGCGAATCCCGAAATGGGATAAACCGAGCGAGAATTAAAGAGAGGCTCGCGGAGAAGTACCGCGGAAATTTCGCGTAATATCTGGAAATTTAGCGCGTTACGTCCAGTTAATCCCCGGACGCTCGAGGGCACGGAAATGATAGAAATTTCTACGTTTCAATCTCGCTATTGTGGCCGTTCCTCTGCGGTCGAGAATGAGTAAACTGTGCGAGTTTGCTTTTTCTTGCTAATTCGTCACTGCGATCGCAATGTGCCGTCGCGTGCCCGTTAACGAAGGAACGTAACGAATAGGATTGACATCGTTGCTTGCGCGAGTTATTAACCCTCTAAAGCATACGGTTGCAGAAATACAACAGTGCGAATTATGCCTCCTATTAGTAGTATCTGTGTAATGAGAACCGTTTAATGCATCGTTTAATGAGATATTTCTATAATATTGCCTCTGTACACTATAGACTAGCATATGTGACAAAGAACTGCATCCTACTTGCATTCAACTGATAGATTTAATATTTCAAAAATCATGCATTATAGGGTTAAATCAAGTAAGCACGAAATAAACATTACGCGTCATTTCCTATTATCTTCGATTCTACCATCGCAAGGAGGTTGTTACGAATGAAAAACCTTACTTACCAAGATTACTGAAAGCATTATTCCCTAATGCAGTGGTTCTTAACCGGTGTTGCGTGGACTTGTTACAAATATTCCGTGAAATTATGAAAGCGTCAATGTATATTATACTCAGTTACCAAATATGCATCGCACACAAAAATATCGCAATTTGGATTATTATCGTATAGCGGCACCACCATCTAAAAATACGATCTTAATCGTCTTAATAATTTTGTCGTTCCAATTATCCTTTTAATCAAAAGTATTCCGTGATTAAGATTAAGAAGCACTAGTCTAATGCAATCGTACAACGAACAACCCAATAACAGTGAAACGAATAGCCGAGGAAATAAACGACCGAGCGGAATAAAAAAACAAACGAACCAATTGAATTTATTTACGCGAACGCGCAGTTGTCGCTCGAACGACAAACTTAACGGAGGTGTTAATCGATCGTTCGATCCAATTTGGAACAGCACTGGAGTAGATGTTGGCAGTGTGAACACCTTAGAGTCTCCAAAAGTATGTGGACTAGGAATGCGGGCTGGTTAAAAAGGTGTTACGTTGGTCGCGCCGTCGACAAGTAGGCGGTGAGCGAGGAAGCGAGTAAATAAATAAGCAAGTGGGAATAAGCGGATCGATTATTGGAACGCTATTAGGCGCGACAGTGAGTACGACGCACGACGGCCAGCAACCGGTGTGGAATGCGGGTTGCCCTGCTCCCTCTAACCCCTCATTCCTCTCTCCCTCCAGCCCCTTTCAAATCCCCTTCCATACTATACCGTCCCTTTCCCCCTAAGCCCACATGTCACTCGCGAACGCCTCTCGCCCAAATCGCCATTGTAATTTTTGTTCCAGAGAAAAATTCTCGCCGAGGGGCCCCACACCATTACTGGAAGAATTTTCAGGTTCAGCCCTTCTCCTCCAACTGTTTTCCTCTTATATCTCGTTTTTTCTCTCTCGCTTCTCTTAACTCTTACAGGCACACAGCAAATTCCCTTATTTTCTGAGCCAACCTGCGCGCCAAATGAAACTTGAAGAACGTTATCGGTTTTATTCTACAGCAAATGTTACGTTTTTTAAACACTCTTGCAGGATCGGGGAGATATGTTTTTTTGGTGCTGCAATTTGAATACTGCCGTGCCGAATAAGACACGATAAAGGTGGTGCTTCACTTGTAGCAGCAAGATTCTAAGGTTAAGATACTAAGATTTTGTTGTAAGGTTAGGGTAAAGTTTACTCGTTTACGTACGAGCGTTTGAATTTGAGTTTTTTTTCTTTACGGTTTCTTTTTTACAATTATTTGTCTTTCTTCGAGTAAACACCCTGTACGTGTAAGCTTAAGGATTAACGTAGCTATTATTTCTTTTTTGGTTTGCTTGTGTTTTTATCATCGTGATAACAATTTTACGTTCTCTCAAGAGTGACGCTTGGTCACCGAGGCCAGAAAGTTTTCCACGATCTTAACCCTCTATACACCCGTGTAACTTTCAGGTCACAGACTAATATATCGACATGTTACCAGATAACTTTGGCCCTTTGCAAGATAGCGTACACGTCTTAATTATATAATGTTTCGGAGATAGCCAATTACAATATTCCAATATCAACTTGAAATATCAAAGTAATAAGTAGCTTGGAAGTTTGGAAAATTTGTCTGGTAAATTTTTTCTCAATCTGCGTACATAGGTCTATCGTCTATCGATTTTTGGTAGAATAACTTTCTTTTATGTAAGAAGAAAGTTCGTCCCATAGCGGGTTAAATTAATAGTACGCATCTTTGTTCCCTCCGCGAGTAAATATACAGGGTGATATCGATTCTATTCGAACCCAGGGTTTATTCGGTCTTCTAAAAGCGACCCCACAGAATATCTAATAGAGCAAATATTATTACTCGTGTGAAGTTGGCCCCCCAATATTGAAAAAAAAAATATTTGAAAATATGCATTCGTTTGCTCATCATTTGTTCATGAATGCCCCGTTGGAATTTTCGTTTGCCCCCTCTTAGTTCAAAACTAGACGAAATTTGATTTTTGGGGGTCAACTTCACACTAGTTCCATTGAAAAATCGAAAGTTTTTTTGATGCATTCGTTTGCTCACGAATGTCTCGTTGAAATTTTCGTCCGCCCCCTCTTAGTTAAAAAGTTAGACGAAATTTAACTTGAGGATTTAACTTCACACTAGCCGTACAACATTAAAAAATAATATTTATTTGTATCGGCGAAACGAACATCTCAATTGAGAAGCTTTATTTGTTATTGCCATAAGTTCCACGCATTAAAGGTTATCGACGTTTTTCTTTTCCCTTTAAGAAGCGCCGCGTATCTTCTTTACCGAAAGATTACTGGGGATAAAAGGATTAATCGAATGCGCAGTGCGTTGACCTTGGAGTAGCCTTCGGAGGAATTATTCGTAAATTAACGCACGATAACGATGTGCATGCGTATCGAACGACGCGTCGATGTTAATAATGCATTAAAATTCTGGCGTAGGGTAATAAGTATACGGTCTATCGGTGAAAATGATATTTTAACAGATACAAAGTAACAGCTTACTGCGTCGTCGCCGACCACTTTCCGTTAAGACCTTGAAAGCACCGTCGTGACTCTTCGATTTTAAAAAAGACTGAAACTTTTCATCGACTTACAAAATCACCCGGTTCTTTAATTATCGTTCGACCGGTAACAAGAAAAAAAGCCCGAAAGAATATGCAATGTGTTCTTTTTTCATTTTAACAACGTAATACTGCGTATCGTGTCAAGCAGTTGTTAATGGCCTTTGTCTCGTTTAAAGCACGATCTTGAGGAGAAAGAAAAAAAGGAAACATAAGCTTCACCTTACATTCGCGTCCTTTTCTTTTCGAATTGCATTAAATGTGCGCGGTTACGAGGAAAGAGTGCAACATTGTGCAGGTTGTTCTCGGATCTCGGACGAGTGCGTAAACTTTGCCCGACGTTAAAACATCCTCCAGTCTTGAGCTGTCCGTGTTTAATGGCATAGTGCGCGCACGCGTTTTCCCCTCTGCCTTCTGATCGTCTTTCTCTTTCTTCTCCACGGTGCTCTTACCTCGCCCCTCTTGGCGTGACAAGTGCCATCGTGGAGAGAATGTATTCGGTGGTGTCGCGTCGGTGAAACGACGGGTGAGGGCTCGGAGAGACCACGAGAGGAGAAGCAAAGATTTTCGGTTAATATCGGGAACGTTCGGTTGTTGGCGCGCACGAAAATAGGCTCGTCCGATGCCGCGCGCACTCTTACTGCCTATCGACAAAGAGAGAGGGGATACGATTCGATGGATTCACAGCCTAAGAATGCATTATCCTCGATTTATTAATATTCCGCGCTGACGCGCACTCAGGACGATAGGCTTGAGATTTTATTTGGAATGAAATGTATAAGAACGATTTGCAATACTTAAACGATCTTCTTTCAATTAGTTTTTATGCCTAGTTTGGAATTTTATGTTATAGGGAGATTCGAGTCAGATCATTTTTGGTCGTTCGTCCATTTCATGTTATTGAATCAGTGACGTAAAGTACCTGGTGATCTAAGGAATATCGACAGATAATTAAATAATGGGGATAAACATATTTTTTTATGTCCAACCGAGCAGTTGAATAATGTAACATATTGAAGTGATCTTTTTTGAAAAATATGTTTCATGTTTTCTAGTTGCGAGTGATTTTTTTTTTCAATACATATCATCGTTTATTTTTGAAACGACATAATTTACGACGAAATTGTCGAGATCTCCGTGGTTTAGTTTTTTCTACAAAGTAGGCCGCGGATTTTCGTTCCTCTTTTCGTTTCGATTATCATTCACAGTGAACTCATTGTTACGAATAAGTCTACAAATTGGTCGGTGGAATACCAAATGAATTTATCCACTTGTAAACTTGTTAGACGTCCGTAACGCTCTATAAAGTATGGCTTTCGCGATAAACGTATTCGAGTTTAAATTTTTTTAAAACCGTCGTTATCCTACGCTTGAATATGACACACTTTACACATTCGAGGAGTCGCCAGTTTGAAAACGTCCGTCAGTGGAATTTAAAAATATTATTTTATTCCGCAAAAGATATGGGCTTCGAGTTTTATAATTTGCGATATGCACGAATACTGGAACGGTATATTAATTCGGATTTACCGTAGGAGAGAGCAGTACCGCGTTTGGCCTGCGCCAACTTTTGCATTATGTATGGCTTTGGGGAGCGAGCGGTATTAATATCGCGGTGCTATCGGAAAGTTTGTTTTTGTAGAAACTGTAATGGTAACGGAGAAAAAATGAAAACGTACCTCGATCTTTTTTTTCGTTCTCTTTCTTTTTTTTTCCCCCTTGTATTATGGACAATTACATTGTGCCTTTGTGTGTTTGTTACTATTTATCGCCCAGCTACGCCGGACCATTCAACCCAGTACGATCCGGGAGTAAATTAGTCTCGTCGAAATTAATTAGTTTCATTGATTTCATTCGTTTAATTAAATTCGCGTCGGGCCAACGCTCGTTAGGAGAATTACTCTGGCGTTTCGAATAAAACATTGCGCAGAATTCGTAAATGTGAAAAATCGGGCGCACGAAAATGAAGCTCTAAGAACAGCGTGCGCCATCTTTGCTACACTTAACAGCTAAGTATTTGTGCGGATGAGAAACTGGCTTCTCAAAAATAAAGATCACCGCGTACTTAAAATTCTTTTCTACATTCTTACAGATTGCAGGAATTTTTATTTGAGTTTTATCGCGATAGTCTCGGATCTGTGTTCGTTAAGAGAATGCAACGAGAGAAAAAGTTGATTCTTTTCAGCTTACAAAGTAGAGTACCTTGTTGAGGCGCGCTCGCCGTGTTTGCTTTTGGATCTTGTTATCGACGACGGTGGCCGTTCACTGGCTTGGCAGTATCGCCGTGCTCACGCTTGAGTCACGCACCCGTCTTTATATCGTTTTTCTTCGATAACGTCCACAGTATCCGATAGTATTGAATTTAATACCCTTTGCCCTTTGCAAGGGCCAGTGGATACCCCATAATTCTTCTATTCTCTTTTTATTTTTTACCGTCTCGAAAATCCCACTTCATAATCGTATACATTTCGAGTTCTCTATTACTCCATTATTCCATTACTCCGCAGTGTTTCGTGGAGAATTTTTGAAACGTTGCTTTAACATATACATTTGCATATTTTTACCGCAGCTCTCCTCTCTGCGTGGTTGACATCGTGTGAATTCTGTGACAGAGGTATTTTATTATGAAGTATGAAATATTAATCGAGAACTATGAATTTTCGAGAAGCGAATTTAATCACAAGAAATGTATTAATAAATTTTTCCGTTTTGGCTCCGTGTCACAGTTTTTCTTGCGATCCAATCACTTTGCGGATTAAAAAGCAAATTTATTTCCATCTGCGAACGAGTCATCACTCGAAAGGAACCTCTAATAGGCACGACCATTCGTTTAGACTATAATCATCGAGGATAGATATACGAGATTAGAAATATGAGAAATGCATGCGAGGCACGTGTGACGATGTGTTGGAACGGTGCCCCGCGTATTGGCTCCTCGAATCCCTCGTCTTCTCAGGAAAACCAATAGATTCCGAACTTTTTCCATTCTAAGAGATTCACGTGTACACCGCCGCGTGAGATGAAAGCAGAGTCGGGGAGCTGCGCAGAATAGCACGTCGATATTCTCGCTCCTCCAATTCGGACGTTAAATTTGCTTTATCAAATCACTCCGTCTTGAAATAACACCTTGTTCGCGCAGCATCGATAGAAAGGACAATCACCTCAACGTAGAATCGTCATTATAACCATCCTAAAAATGATCTCTAGGCACGTATGCGTTATTCGTACATTTTCTCATGAACTCCAAAACTTGCACGTATTATTATCTCGCGCTTATCGTCGATAACGGGAAGAAAGGATTTACAACGGTATCATGAAAAAAGGAGAGTGACAAAAATCACTATTCGACAGAAAGAAAATTGCAGAGAACATTCGAGCACAGCACCGTTAAGGATTAAGAGCGACGCGTCCCGAGGGACCGTTCGAATTTCTCAAAAGAATTCGAGAACTCAATCCTCGTGCAAACTCGTGTTAACGTCCCCGGCGAGATTCGATTCATCGATGGGCTTTCATTCCGACACGGAACAGTTAATCCTTTTTCTGGAACGACGAGCTACGGGGGAATCAATTGTGACGATGAAGCTCGTAGAATGCAAACTCAATCGATTTATTTATCGAAGACCGTTCGACTGGAGGGGATTCTCGAATGGATTCATTAATTAGATGAGGCTAACGCGAAACTTAACGGCGAAGTACCCTGCCCACGGAATTGCTTGGAATTGCTGAGAGCGCGTGCCGCAAAAGCTCGCTCGTGAATAGGCTTTGTAAAACTTAGGATTCTCCTTGTAAAAAGGTCCGTAAACAGATCGATCCGCCGCGGGCCTCTTTCAACTTTTACGACTGTGTGTTCGCGCGGTAGGGTGTACGGCCACACTCTTGCGAGCATGCTACGTGCCGTATATACAGATATATATATAAAGAGAGAGTGAGAGAGAGAGAGAGAGGGAGAGAGCGAGAGAGCAGAAGGCAAGGGGTACGTAGCCCCTCGATGCTCGAGTTTGCACCCAGTATCGATCTTTAAAGCTCCCATCGCATAATGTTTACGCTCCCATATACGAAGTCAGAATTCGCGGCCCACATGTTGGAGAGAGCATCTCCTTTGAGGGATAAATTCGTGACAATGGTATCTTCGTGGCTCCATCTTTCGATTGGCTCCTTTCATCCTTTTTCCTTTTTGTTTTCCCTCCCTACCCGTTCTCTCTTATTCACTCTTGTGGCTCGGGGATAAGAACTCTGTGACGCCCAATAGCGGAGCACTTACCTGCTTCTGTTGGGCCAGTTCTATTGTTACTCTCGATCGTATTGTGGGGAAGCGCAAGAAGTGCATGGAAATAATGCTAATTCTTTCTCCTTTCTGCACTGAGAAGTGGAGACATTTTATCGTGTGACGGTAACGACCCTGCCCTCTGCGCTTGAAAATCTTCGTTACTAAGCGATAATGTTGGGTTGTAATCGGCTTGAATTGAACATTTTCTTTTATTATAATAATTATCGACGATGAGTTGATTTTTCGCGTAGGAATCAGCGCTTAGCACGGGGGATCTTCTGTAATTTAACCGTTACTCGATTGCATTGCTTCTGAATTAGATAGTCGATTCGACTTTGACCGTTGACGATCGATTGGGGAATTTATTTGGAATTTAATGGGTTCGAAATTTAAGAATTGAATACGACCGAGAATACGACTTAACGAGGCGACCTAGTACTGAGAAAACACGTCCACTGTTATTACCGCTACGATCGACTGTCTTGCAAGATAATTAACCCCTTAGTGCACCAATTAAAAATTCAAAATCGGTCGTGTTTCTCCGCGAAATATTTTATTCTCTTTTTTCTTAAAATACAAAAGAACATTGATAAATCTTGAAAAAAACCACATAAAAATGTCGCACGCAACAAATTTTGTGTTTTTTCGCGTGAGGGGAAATAAGCGCAGCACTATTTAACGAGTATATACGGTTGTATTTATACAGAAAATCAAAACTGCAGGTCTCACGAGTTAAGTCGGGCGAGTGCGCTAAGAGATTAAGAAAAGAATGAAAAAAACAATGAAAAGCAGAAATGTAAAGAAGTTCTCAGGAATTGAATAGAGTTCTCACTTGAAATCGGCCTCCGCTTGCCATTTCAATTAACCGAAGCAAAGCAAATCAATAATCCATTATTGATCATTATCATTGCATTCTCATTGTACAATACACATTATGCATTAAGACTCGATAATATCTCGATAGGCTTGAGACACAAGAAGACTATGTATCTTCTTCCAGCTGAATACGTTAACATTTTTTCGATTGCAGAGGTCAGGTCGTATTCAATTACATTGTTAATTACGCGCGCGATCGTTGGGAATATACTCGATGATTCAGGCATTATCGCCGGAAGTACAGCGGAAGTCTCGTTGAATCACTGTGCGCTATGGTTACACCCACGAAGAATAAAGGCTCCGCTAATGAAGTCAAAGCGGAAACCGAATGCGTATGCCCGTAGAACGTGTACACGTTTTCGCGCGAGAACGTACCGACAGAACGATGCGCGGGTATGCGTGCACACGGTGTAATTCAATCTTTACACGAGCGCAGCACCGCCTTCCCTCGTTCGTTACGTCTCTGGTTCGTCGAGCGAATCTATGAGGCATCTAATACTAAAGATAACATCGGAGAATACCAAACGCAACGGCTTGAATGCGGACGAGACAGAAGAAAAAAAGAAAAACAAAAGAGAAGAGCCACGTACTAAATGTGTTTTCTTCGGAACTTCCTCTCGACTGTGTGGAAGAAAAATCTTCTCGTTGGATTCGAACACACGGATGTGTAGAATTATCCAAATATAAATAACGTCACCGTGCACTGAGAGAAAAGTATATGATGTGTTTAACTATAATGGCATAGTAACAAAATTATAGTTGGAAATATCATATTTATGGTAAATGTTACCATAATGTCGGTAATAATTACGACAGAGGCATAGTATAAGCAACTATATTATGTTTTTACCCAAAATTATGGTTATTTCAACTAAAAATATAGTATGGTTGAAAATATATAATGGTAAGAAAAGTAACTATTTTATATATTTAATATTACCAGAATATTCCATACATAATGATAGAACTAACTATATTCACATAGCACATTTTACTATACATATGGTAACAAGAACAAAGGTAATAGTTAATGATATAACCATTTGTATAAATCGTTCGTTCTACTATATTTTCTATGGTTAAGTGAACTATAAAAATATGTTTGACGCCAAATTTAACTATGACATATTGTGGGATTATAGTAAACCCAACTATTTTTGGTAAGACATCCGTATCCGACCGTCGTCCGACCTTAATCAAATTTACTGGTACGTAGCACTTACTAAATGCAGTCGAACGCCATAAGTGCGAATTTAAGTAAACGCCTGGTTTTCGAGATATTAAATTTTAAAATTACACGATTAAATCAACAATTTTTGAAATTTTTACGTAAGAGGGAGACTGAAATTCCACAAAATGTCAGGTTAGGCGGGTGCAATGGTTAGGCACGGCGTAATAAACAAATAATTTAAACTTGAAAGCGTGGTAGGCATTTCTGGTTAGATCAATCTCCATTTATCACATTTATATTTCAACTTTAACATTGAGTATCCTTTTTTTGGAGAGGAGTCCGCTAATTTTGTCAGAGGAAAAAGTTATTTCTAGAAGACTTTGTCTATTAATACCTTTTTAATAAATGACGAGCGGAGCTTAAAACCTTCACAACATTACTCAGGGTGACCTTGATAAAATATGTGAAGGACATTGAAATTCGAGGTGGCTCCCCATAAGTGAATAATTACCAAAAAAAACATAAAATTGTTTTCTATATTTCTTGTTTTTAATATGTATTCTAATGATATTTTGATAAATTAGTATTTACAATCTTACAAGATATTAATAAAATGAAACATTTCAGCAAAACACTTTTGAATTTTAATCTTTTACGTAAAAATCTAAAAAATTAAACGTAATTAAAAATTCAATATTTTGAAAACCAGGCGTTTCCTTAAAGTCACACTTATAGCGTTCGACTAGATTTAATAAATGCTACTTACCTGTAAAATTTTATTAAAATCGGACAAGGGTCGGATACGGAAGTTCAGCCCCATTTTTTTCTCTCATTGTGGATTTTTGGAAAATAGGTAATAGGGAAGTAGAGTCATCTTCGGCTTGCGATCCGCTCGAAATATTGTTAATTTTTTTTTGTTCACTATCGCCAAATTCACGGTGGTAATACAAAGTTCTCGAGTTTCCCGAGAGTGTGTCGCGAGGGTCGGGTGTCGCGTTGCGAGTAGAAACGCGAACGATAACAACGGACGCGGGTAAACCAGGCCGAGAAAAAGACTCGGACTCAACGGCTTAGGTAGAAGGGGAGTTTTAATTTATTTAGCTTTCAGTTCTAGTCGCGCTCCTACCGAGCCTCAGCCATCGTCGCTCGCAATTTCGCGTGAATCGCATCTGAGCTTCCGACCACAGGACCGTCGTATTATAAATAACTTTCGGTATCGCGATGCGTGCGCACTTTAGGCCAGGCGGAGAGGAGTGCACGCTCCTCGGCGGACTCGCTCGCTCCGTACGGCAAATTATAAGAAACAGGGGCTATTACGAACCTTCGGCACGCCGCCGGCCGCACACTCGAATGACTCAACGGGATTTATGTGAATGTAAGCACCGTGAACGTTTCCGACGTTGTCCACTTCTTGTCGATTCGAATGCAAAGGGAGAGAAAAAAAGAGGAGCGTGCAAATGTAAAGCGAGCGAGCTGCGTCGATTAAATTGGTCGACGATGCGGAGCGACGTAAGAATCTTGCACGGGACAGCTTATCGAGAAATTATTTATTGTATTGATTTCTTTCTTTTTTTTTTTAATTGGAATAAATCAGAGGTTTTTTGTGCGTAAGGATTTTTTTTTCTACGAGATCTTAATCTCCCTTCAAAGCTTCTAATACGATTCTTTTCCTTCGGTCTTATTTTATCTCCCCGCGATATAATTCCAATGTCAGAGTTCAGTTTGCTCGAGTCTATACAAAAATATTGAACTCTCCTTGCTTACTCGTTCCTTGAAAATTGGCACCGACGAAGGTTGTGTACGTCGATTTTCACGAGTGCGAGAATCGATACGAAGATATTGCTCGACGGTGTAGCTTTGGGCTCGACCACTTGAAATACCGCAGAGGAAATCAAATGCGGTATTCCGAAGGCTTCCCATACGTAGTACAGAGCGAGTAACGTCCCATATTTAACCGGAGTGTTTCGTTACGCTCGAACCGGTTGTTAGAAACAAGAGAATATCTTCGCGCTGGTCCTGCCCACGGAATATATCACATTCTGGTATAACAGTCGCCAGAGCTCAATAGGATACCGACGTGCGATTTTAAACCGAGCGTTTCGAGAAGAAAGATTTGCATATAACGATAAAAAAAGAGTCAAAATTTTGTTCTTTTCATTTAGCAAAATCCGATATACAGGCGCATTTTAAGAGCTTCTTAAAATGCTATTTCACAGTGATTTGTGATTCTTATACTTTCTAGAATCGCAAATTCATTCTTTTTTGTAAAAGTGAATTAAAGTCAATTTTAACGATCGCGTTAAATTTCTTCAGCTTTTCACAAGTTCGGAAGAACGAATCGACTATTTGTAGGCGCATATTGGCAAGTGTTTCACGAACGAACAAGAGAAAGGAGCTTTGCTTGCATTCGAAATAATCAATTTAACGATGCATTAGAGTCTTTACGATATTTGTCGCTTTATTCTCACGCTCGCGCGAACCCCAGATGGCGCACCTGCATCGAGGCATAGATGTATTAAATATAAGCCAAATAACCATCCGATTCTCCGAAATGAGAATTTAGCTTCGTAGTGAATATTATGCGTCCCTATTGACTCAATTCAACGTAAACTTCAAAGACGGCGATGATGTAATATTAATAAGTGTCACGATTATGCGGAATGATTATTAATCCGTTTCACAACGTGGATTACAAAACAGGAAACCAGGATAAAGGCCACTGCGTTCAGCCTGTGCCATTACTATTTATTCATCGCACAAGAATATAATCCATTTTACACTCCGTAATTAAAATTTACGAAAAATTCACGTTTATTGCAATTTTACTCAGTATACAATATTACATAATAATAATCCTCGACACGAGACACAAGAATGAAATGTAAACAGAGTCATTAAAAAATATTAACGATCCATGTTACACGAAACGTTACGTAATCTATCCTATCCATGTGCACGCGCTATTTTCTGTGGCCGATGTCAAAAAAAAAAATACATTACATTTTTCGTAATTGAACTATGTCACAGAACAGATGCGAATAATGCTGTAACGCGCCGAACAGGTTTGGCGAGCAAAGAGTCGATTATCTCGGTTGGGTAACGAAGAGAAAGACATTATCAATCTTGCATTGTCCAGGAACGCGTGTGAAAACTGAGAGAGATCGAAGGAGACTTCGTGCCAGTCATTGCGCGTCAATGTCACGTCGACAGACCACGGAGCAGAAGAAAAAGGAGAAGAAAAAAAGGAGGAAGAAAAAACTAAAGCGCGTTCTACAACGATTGCGAACTTATTCCGATTCACTTCCATGTAGTCAGCTAGTTCCGCAAATTCGCGTGATTCTCTGTAAAATTAGGCACTCGCAATTTTACCCGGTGCGATTCAGGATGGTGACGCAATAAATATGACGTGGTCGCGGTGAAATACGAGGAGGAGAGGATATAAAACGGCACGGACTATCCGCATTTATGATTCACATTTCACTTTTGCCATTCCATCTTTAGCGAAGCTGTGTCCAACTAAATAGAAAGGATTCGATCGACCTCGAGTAAACGCGCGCGCGAACCTCGAAAGCATAATGGCGGTCAATCGTTACTGCGAACACTCGCCGGGCCAAATCGTCTTCCACTTCCAGGACTTCTTTTCCTTTTCGCAATATTTATTCGGATACGAGAGGAATTTATCTCAAGGTCTCGTCCTTGGACGCCACGAGATCAAAATCTTTCGCGTGCCCCCCCCCCCCCCAACTTTTATGTTCTTCCTGGGATCCGTGCGAATTGTACGTGACGCCTTAGAGTCGCAGTTGTGAAATAAGGAAAGAGAGAAAAGCTGTTACGTCGTTCCCATTGCTCTTTCGTTATTTTTCCTTCGTTGGATTTTCCAACGGAGCGTCGAATTTGTGCTACGTCGAGCGCGCACGATTCTCTCTGTGGAATTTTTGCAGAACCCGTATTTTTTTTCCCCCTCTTTCGTTTTGCGAGAAAAAGGCGAAGTGCGAAGTATCGTTTGCAGGAGTCTAGCGCCTTGGTCGATCGTTTTTCGAGTATGATGGCTACAGAAGCGATGGATGTGTATGCGTCTACCCTGCATTTTGCTCCCAAGTATGCGATTTCGTTGAAAAGGCGTTACTTCGATCGGGCGAGCTACTTTAATCGGACAAAAACGGCAAAACTTTCCACGCGCCTTTCACGTGGATTTTCAAATGAGAAGCAGTATCGAATTAGTCATTCTCGCAATCTTGTATTTCGCAGAATATTGTGTTTCGCTTGCCAGGTCGACGATTTTAGAATTTTCGTCAAATTATCGAGTTCATTCTCTATGGTACGCGTAATCAATTATCGACGAATAGTTAAGTAAACGAATAATTAATCGGACGTTAATCAGTAGGATCGATCATTGCATCGAAATAAATGATTCGCCATTTTGAAACCGTGAATTTGAAATTTCAAGTAAATTGGGAAGAAGCAGTCGAAGCGTCGTCTATAATTAAGGATAATCATTTGAGTGGAAAGAAAAGCGGGTGGAAATTAATTTCAATGGTCCAATGCATATCGTAAGGAATGAAGGGAAGCGCGTAACGGAAGGAACGGGAGCACGTGACACCTTCAACGAGCTTATTATTGGCCCACTTGAGCGAAGGAAGGAAAAGGAAACGATTAGTCATCTTATTTGCCATTCGAAAAGAGGACGGCGAAGTGAGGTGGGGCCAGGGTGGAGGGTGTAGCAGCAGCACTCGGTTCTCTCGTTCGGTAGAAATCATTTTACTAGAGCTACTTCGTTTCCCAGTGGAGCACTAGCACGCGGTCACGAACGAATAATGACAGCCTCGTGCTACCGCGTCATTACCTATTTTTTTACAAGTGCAACCTTGCTAAGCGATAAGTGCTTTAACGTTTACGCGAATTGATTCATTTTAACGGTTTTTCAACTTTGCAATAAATAAAATTACAATTGCACGAATGAGAGAGTGGGAGGGTGCAGTAGCAGGCACGCTCGATCGCCATCTCCACGAAGACGCTTGAATAAGTGATATGCGAATGTATCGAGCGGATAAGAATGCATCGAAAACGTTGATACTCGACCCTCCAAACGTTAACCCGGACGCGATCGATAATCGTGCTTCTCTTGCGGAACTTACGCGTCCACCTATCTAACGCGGACTCGTGTCCATCACTCGAATAACAGTTTCGATAAATATTTATTCGCTCGGAGCAATTATCGTTCGTTGTTCCCGTTAATGGAATGGGATTTATTAATTTATTCTCTCTCGTTCTCCATGCCCGTTCCACGATGAATAATTCGCGATAGGAGAGTCGACGAATTTTTAGCGTACTCCGGGGGTTTCGAGGTAAAGAAGTAGGAAGTGGTGCTTTTATTCGAAGTTCCTTCAAAATCGTGGAAGTATGAGTCTTTAAGTGTTACTTTTGAGTGGAAAAGTTTTATGCGAAATGGACGCGTCGCTTGGTAACGACAGGCTGCTATCTCTTATTAAAACAGGTCGGTGTAAGTAACACCGTGTGATACAGCGGGTAATCATTTATTCAGGAATAATATCGTGTTCAAAGTACAAAGGATAATAAGTAGAATCTCTCCGGAGATATAATCGAGGGTCTGGAATTAAAATAAATTATTCCGATTGGCGAATAGAATCGTTTCCTATGTAACTTTCATTCGCGATTCGCTTAATCGAGCATGCTGTATTGTTGCGTAAGGATACAATAAAAGCGCATCGAGTAGTGAGAGTAATTAGTAGACGTGCTTGTTGTATAGCCTTGCGAAATCAAATTACGCAAATTCTTACACTGATTTCTTCTTCGTGACAAAGTATAAATAGGTATAATGTTTTTTCTCGACCCTATGTTTCGGCCACGTTTGCAGCTGACTCAGCACCGACCAGCTCTACCGCCAACCAGAGGGCGTATAGCTGATTAATTATTTTTCTTCGCCAAGTAACGGGCTTCTCCCGGTCGAGTCCTTTATATATGTGTATATATATATTTTGGGCGTGCCGGTTTAACCTCTCGAATACGCTCTAAGAATATAACGAATACTTATCGACGCGTCAGCGCAAAAAATTGAGTCGGCGCAGAAAGGAATCTGTTATCGGCACTTTGCCGTAATTATCTACTTTTATTACATGCAAACTATACGCCCCACATACCGTGAAACATATTTATCAGTAAATAATAATTACACTTGTACCAATACCTAAATCCATTAGCAGAGCTATATGAAAATAGCACGTACACAATTCGCACATTCTATCCTATACTGTAAAAAAATGTGTACATATCCATGTAATGAATAATCATTACATCTACACCAATACCTAAATCCATTAGCGGATCTGTAAAAAAGAAAGTAAAAAAAGAACTCGCGATCAAACGGTCACGAACGTTTCGCTTCGTCACCGCGGACTACCAAACGCGTTAAAAATATCTTTTGGACAGTGAAAATGCGCGAGTTCGCATAAATACTTGCGTTCGACCGGGACGGGGTGAATTTTCGAGAAGTCCACTTGGCACGCACACTCTTGGTTTAAACCAAGAAGGTAAACGTGCCTCGGTGAGGGAATATCCCAGGAGAACTGCTAATTCCCACGAATAGCGCGTATTATGGGATTGAATTATTCTAATGATTCACTTTCCAATCCCTTCCCCCCGCGCGCTCGTGGATCAGGTACGCCTCGCGAATCGGGCACTCGAATCTCGCGATACACGCGTATCGCACGCATCGCGTGCTTCCTATTTGCGATAAATTGATATCACCGCGTTTACGCTTGGCTTCCTTTTATTATTCTCGCGCGAAGATAAGAGAAGAGAGAAGTAGAGAGTGAGAGAGAGATGTAAATTCTGGCGTGCAGAGGGGCGCGTCATCGTGCTCGTTCCTTGGATGTCACTATCGTGCGTAATTAGGTGAACGCCTTGGCCGAGTGGGGTGGGTGCGTAACGCGATGTGATTACGAGTGGAACGGTGCGACACCTGTAGTCGGCCATTCGACGTAGAAAGACGATGCACGACCGTGCGGAAAGCACATTCCACCCTCGGTATTCTTTTCCACAGCCTATGCCGTAGAAGAAGCGCTAATGGCCTTTCCCAGATAATTTCTCAGCGTGGGGCGGGCGCGCCGTGCCTTCCTAACGTGACCGCACGTACTCATTTATTCTCCACAGTATTACGGTAAGACTGACGATTGATATTAATGTTATGGTATTGGCGAACGGCTAAAAACCAAATCGAAACTCGTGCCGTACCACAGATTTATTTACCGGTTGTTTAACAGTCGTCTTCGAAGGCGACACTTGACCTGCTTATTATCTCTCGTGTTGTGTGGCTCGTTAACATTTAACACTTTGACTGCCACGTTGATTTTCTATAGATTATCCGTGGCGCTATCTTTCAAATGCTGTAAATTGCGAGTAGTATAATATGTTTTTTAATGATTTTCTTGAAGGTCACCAGTGACCACCGTGACGCCACAGGAAGAAAAGCAAGTTGCGGTCATATATGATCATAATGGCAGTCAAAGTGTTGAATGGAAACGGATAGAAAATCCGATTGTACGTGGGTTTCAACGTTAAACTCGCTGATATTTTTTTTTGTTTTTTTCTTTTTAATATGAAACGTAGCCTCGTTGATCCACCATCTTTTATCGCTTTCGGTAACTTTGGCATTGATCGATACAATGTTATCATCGAAGATATTCCCTCGCTTTTAATAATTATATTTTTGTATTTTATTTTAACGAATGGAGGTGCGCGAAGGATCTCAAAAGTGTTTTCATACTCTGTCGTTGTTTATTTCGATCGAACGTACAATATATAAAACGTGACGTTGTTTACCGTGATTTCGGATGATCGTTCGAGATTTCAATCGACTTTAACCACTTGGTGGACGCGACGGTATTAGTAGGCAAGGGCGAAAACAGAGAAACCCGTCGTTCTCGCGGAGTAGTTCCGCCGCAATTTCCCACGTCCCACTCAATTAATTGGCTTTCCTTTCTCGCGACGATGTCAACAACGTGTTTATATATCCCAGCACCCTCTTCGGTCCGGGGGCTCAGAAGTCGTGGAGCCGCAGCGCATCCGCGAGTATCTAATCCCTGACAGAGGAAGAAGGGTGTATCGGTAATGGAATTTTATGAATATGCTCGAGTGCGCGCAGGCCCTGCGAGGAGTTATCCAAGAGAGGCCATTAATGCCGTGGAGTGTACACGCGTGGCACAACAGTGTCGAATAGCACGAATAGCACGAATGGCACGTAGCTGAGTATATTTAGAAAGAGTGATTTCCGCGCGCGCCCTTACCGAGCAGAGACGACGCATCCGAAGAATAATGCGGTACAGGCCGTGCGAGAAATCGTGCGCTTACATGCGTCATCGATCGCTCTCCTGCGCTATGCTAATTGGAAATCGTGCCCTACTCGAGCACAAATCTCTCTCTCTTTCTCTATATATATATATCGAAGTTTCGACGTGGGCAGAGGCCGATGCATTTGACATTCGAAGCCACCATTTCCACTCGCTCCTCGAGGAGGCGCGCTTTCCAATTAGACTATTCTTTCCTAAATACAATTCTCACGATTCTCCTCCTAGGAGGAATTATCCTTCCGCATTCATTCGCGTACACGTAACAATCTTAATTATCATTCTAAATTCTATCCTCGCGCACACGCTCCTAGAGATACATTCGGTGGACTAGTTCACGGAGTAAGGAGGAACTTCTCGGAAGAATCACTCGTCTTTTCTTTCTTTTTTTTTAATCGTGTCTACAGACTCGCGCTCGGACACGATTGAAATCGAAGGTAGAGAGAACTCTCTTTCGAATTATCCTCGGAGAAATAATAACGTTATCAAAATACAAGGCGTTATTAAATTATAGTGAGAAATAACCGCCTTGGGCCTGAATAGCGAGGGTCGCCTTTTTTCCTATTATTGTGAAACCCTCTTTGTCCGGGCGGAAAAATAATAGTCCAGTGGCGCGCGGCTGCTATCGAACGGGGACGGACAACAATTTAGCGGCACGACGGCTGCCAAGGACGTCGCATGGGCGCCGGTATCGGTGGCTCTGCGATTTTCAACTTTCTCCGTACCCCTTCGAGTGGCCGCAGCTGCGGATCCGAAGCTTCTACAGATTCTACACTCGCGTGACGAGATCCACGGAACAATAGCGTGGAACTGGTTCGAGCTAATAAACAAAATGTTCTCCTCGTGGAAATTTCGCTCGGTTCGAGCGAGCAAAGTGTACGAGAGGAGGCAGGTTCGCGTTAATCGACGATAAGCCAACCTGTCATCTAATAAATACGAAGCGTCTTGACGAATTGTATTGGTGCTTGTGACGCAGGAGGAACTTGACCCTAGAACTAGCAAGCCTGTCAAAATGAGTGGTCAAGAAAAGAAGTTTCCATGTGTAAATGGAAAATGGTAGTTCTAGTGAGAAACTAAACTCTTTCTCTCTGTTAAAATGAGTGGTCGACAAAAGAAGTTTCCATGTGAAAATGGAAAATGGTAGCTCTAGTGAGAAAATAAACTCTCTCTCTTTCTGTTAAAACGAGTGGTCGACAAAAAAAGATTCCATGTGAAAATGGAAAATGGTAGCTCTAGTGAGAAAGTAAACTCTCTCTCTCTCTGTTAACATGAGTGGTCAACAAAAGAAGGTTCCATATGAAAAGCAAAACTTGATAGTTCCAACGTTAACGAGGAATTTCTGAAAAAATTGATCTAATTGGTCATTTTGATCTGTCTATACTTCTAGTGTTAAAGGAGGAAAGTAGTTATTTTGGTCGAACGGTAAAAGGGTCAGGTGCATGCGATGCCTCTTCTCTCCAAACTCACTTTCCAATTTCTCGGTGGTAGCTAAGGCCAGGCCTATTATAATTATCGTTTCGCGAATTAGATCGGAATACTTGGAGATTAGGAAGTGCGCCTTGCGAGTGGCTCGAAGCTTACGCAACTCTCTCACCGTATCAATGACGATGAGAGAGAGAGTGTGTGAGAGAGTGAGAGAGAGAAGAGGGCGAGAAAAGCGGAAGGCATCCGCGTGGGACGGTGGCCAGGGGCGATTCGTCGTAGGCTTGTAAATCATAAGCTGTGCGCCGTACGATTGTGGCGGAGTCGAACGCGGAACGGGAATAGCGCGAGAATCGTGTCGATGACCACGCCAATGGCATTAAAGAGATTGCAGAGACTGGCCTGTGTATTACCATTGGCGTATAACGTCGCGCTAATCGTGGCTACGTTTGTAATACGTAATATACCGTTCGAACGTTCCTGTAATTTTGGCCACGCTCGTTTCGTTCGGCAATTGCAAGCGCGTACCGTTGCTCGGTGAATTTTCTTTTTTCTGGCCCAAATTTTTCCCATTCGCAGAGAAGAAGCGTAATATCCTTTTACGATTTTCGAACGAGAAAATCGTGCGATTATTCTCTCGCGGTGTATAATTTATACAATTCTCGTTTTATAATGGAATTAGCGTGGGTAAGAGTTTTTTGGTTAAATTCGTAGGAACGATTATATTTCTTTTTATTTGATTGTTGGTGAATTTTTTGAATGACGCGATTTTACGCGGAATCGTGTTAATTAACGGAAGGGATCGTTTCTCAGGTTCACGAATATTTGTAGAGTGTTTTAAAACGGAGGTGTATATTGTTGATACGAGCGGATGAGAGTTTTGAAAATCGATAGGAGCTATTGGCCGGACGAGGCGATGCTCGTGGGGAAGGAAGGATGATGATTTTAAGATCAATATCGGAGTAGAGGGAAGATCCGTATCGACGATGTGGCGGCGCCACTTCATCCGACCCAGCATTCAAATGAGCACAGCGCTGGGAGTCGTGTTTCGAGTTTTTCCGGTTTCACAAAGTAACAGGAACAATATCAAGATTCATGTAAATTCTTCCGAGGAGAAACGCGAAAGAGAACACATTAATTCGCTTCTTTATTCCTATGATCGTTGAAAATATGATGTACGCGTATCTTGGATTTATATTGATATAATAGTAATAATAACAATCATCATCAAAATAATAATAATCGTTGGTATTGATGCTTGGGTCAACTTTATCGTAGCTAATTTATTTAAACAATTAATCCTCTTTCCTCCATAGCAATATTTACGACGAATAATTCACGTATTATCGACACATTACTACGAATATCCGGATGCTCTTGTCTGTAATCGATAAAACTTGCACAATTATTTACTTTAAAAAAAAGATCAATATCCTGTCCATTATATATTTCCTTTAATTGCGAAATAAGCGCGGGCAACGATGGCGTGGACATATAAAAACACTAATGTTTAATAAACATTAAGCATTGAAAATCAAAGTGGTGATAATATTTAACGAACGAGTCGCGCGATTAATGCAAGGAGAAAAATTACCTTTGTCACTACAATCTGTTGGAAAACAATGTTTTCATTCGATAAGATAATGGGCTTTGTGTGAATTATCATCGACTAGTCGTGTCACGTACGATAAGCGTCGGTACGAAGACTATCCTTTCATCGAGGCGTCTATTAGAAGCTTCTCACCGGGGCCATACACGATCCGTAAATATATTCTCAGCTCTATGCAAATCCAGCTCCCAAGAGCAATTATCTCGGAATCTTCGTTAACTGATTTCAAATTAAAATCCTTGACCCGTGATCGGCGAGAAAGACACTTCGTAATCGTGGACGTGGTCGTTATCGTTATCCGTTCTATTGGCAAAAGCTGGCGGGCCTCTCGTTCATTATCGATTATTATTATCGATCGAATCCACCTCGAGAGAGGCGAATTACTCGCACAGCTCTACAAGAGCGAACTTTTCCTTACTCTCGACTACGGTCAACGAGTTTTCACGAAGATCATAATCTCCCTTTCATTTTACTTCGGGGCGCGCTCTTCCCTCTTTTTCGAAATTAAGATTAGCATCCGAACGAGCGCGCACAGGGCGGGAGAGAGGATGCAGAGAGAGTAGCGAGGAGATAGAGGAAGAGAGAAATTCGATCGATCGAGAATCCACTTGACTCGAATTCTCGGCAAGTTTTCGAGTTTGATGGTCGAAAGGCGCTTCGAAGAAAGAATGACGCAGTCGAAACCTTCTCCCCTTTTCGCGCACTAAAATGTCTGAGCGCGCAAATAAGGGATATTACGACCTCGAGGGATCCGGGCGCAACCTACGATTTACTCGCGAAGCATTCCACTTTCAACGGGCCTCTTATAAAATCGCGGTAGGTAGGCCTCCAAATTTAGATTTGAATACGATGGATCGATAAATGTCTCCTTTCGTCGTTAATTCCTTGGTTCGGGGTGTATCGTAGATTCGTAGGTGTGAATAATAATTTCGAGAAGCACCGCGTATGCATAATAATGCGCGATAATATTGACATTTATATTTAAATACTTCTATCGCGATTGAAGATACTTTCGTATAATTAAAATAAAGGTTACACCGGCGATTACGAGATTATTTACTAATTGAGGAATTTTTAAATTCATTTCCGAGCTGCCACGGTATACAGAATGTTATACGGTGTACGCAATGTTCTTCTCTTTATGCTTCGCAAGTGTTACGTAAAATCTTTGCTTCATTATTTAACGCGGGATGTCAAGGCGCACTTTTGATTTCGGCATTGGGCACGGTGGAGTCGCGGCGACGGCATGACACATAATTTCGTCACATGGCGTGCAGCCCGGCTCAAGTTGATTTTTCTTTTGGCCAGAACACGTCCGCCATCTGCGAATACTACGTGTATAGTTATCGTGAATCACTCGCTAAACACGTTTCGAAGTCTTCCCTTTCTCCCCTTCGTTTCCGAGCTATCATCCTTCACCCTGTTTTCTTTTTCTATCTTCTCCCGTCACGCTCCAAGCGGTGGCCGTTGCGTCGCCATAATAATTACTAACTCGGCTAAATATGCATAAAGAGGGCGCCCGCCTCCGATGACCTTCGAAATAGGTGCATACGACGCGTTTTCGCTCGAGGAACAACTTTTTCCTCTAACAAAATCGCCGATCTCCTCTGCGAACAAAGATATTAAACGTTAAAGACACTATAAAACACATACATTTCACGGAATTTGTCCGAAATAGTATGTAAAAAAATTTAACCGATGATTATTACATTAAATGTATATACTTTGTTCAAAAGTACTGTATACACACATGCACACACACACGTTGTTGTGTGCCCGGTGGGGGGCTACAGCCGCGTGCAACAATGTGTGTGTGTGTGTGTGTGTTTTCTGTATTATATGAGTTAGCTTCGAAGATATAAATTGAGAAAGGATAACAAGAGTAACTGCAAAAATACACGTTTAATGATGATTTATTCAATAGCATCGTTAGGAATTGAAAAGAAGGGGTTAATATCTTGGTTCGTAGAGGAGATCGGCGATTCTGTGAAAGGAAAAAGTTGTTCCCCGTGCGAAGACGCGTCGAATGCACCTATATTGAAGGTCATCGGAGGGGGCGCCCTCTTTACGCATAATTACCCTAACTCGTATCTCACCGCGTACGAACGAAATCGGAGTCTCGTATAAATACACGTATTTACTGTTATTTGTTTTCGTTAATAATTTATGCGCATTGGTTAAATCGAATACGGTAAATACTCCGTCGGAGCACGGCGCGTCAACGCCTTACGCGATGCGAGACGGGAGCGACTGATGGAAAGTTTAAATCATAAGCACACAGCGCGCGAACAGAACTTGACGCGGCACTCTTTACGTAAACATAATTTCGTCGGTAGCAGCGGAGCGAAGTACATAGTCACCGGGGGTTAATCCGAAAACTTTAACCGGCTACTCGCGTGCAGGTGGCAAATAGAAAAAACACATTCTAAACGGGAGCTGGGATTTCGAGGGGCGGCAATGATTAATATTCCTTTCGTGCGGCCACGTCGGGCGCGCGCGCTCGGATAATGAAAACGAAACAAAAATAAACGAAAACTGAATGTCTGATAAAAAAAAAAAGAGAGAGAGTCCGAGTGGCAAAATACTGCCAATTACCGCGAGATCATTAATCGGAAAATTCGACGTCCTCGTCGAAGCCTGGAATCGGGCGCGCCGATCGTAGTCCGGGCAAATGGAAAAACACTTTGAAATGGAAATTGGGATTTCAAGTAATGACAATGAATAGTTTTCTTGCGCGCGCGCGCGTGGGAAGGTCGTGGAGTCGTTAGGGTGAGAGTTGTGCGTGCTTGTGTGTTTGTGTGTGTGTGATGAAGTCGGGGTGAAGAGGTACGGTGTGCATGCGCGTGTCTGGTGGTGGTGGCTCTGCGAGGGTGCGGCCGGGGGTGGGTAGTGGAACCAAAAGGGGAAGTAGCTCAAACGAATACCGGTGAGTGAGAGGAAAGTCGGAGAAAAAGAGAGAAAGATGATAACGGATGAAAAGAGGGAATGGGAATGGGAATGGGCCAGTGGGGTGAGGAAAGTTTGGTGGCCGGAGTGGGTAGAAGTGGTAGTAGAGCTTGGAGAATGAGAGAGAATGAGAGAACAAGAGAGAGAGAGAGAGAGAGAGAACGAGAGAGAGAAGAGAAACAGATTTGATAGGAGGGATGGGTTGCCATGGAAACGCGCCGTACTCCCAACCGATTCTCGAATAGAACCTATGAACGCACACACGTGTCGAGACCGTGTGTTGTGAGTTGGTGCGCGCGCGTGCTTCACTCGTGTGGCCGTGGACGCGTATGCGCTAGTGTAAGTGTCCCCAACCTACGTAACAGCGCGCGCACACGTACGTCACTGCATTATGCAGCGCTACAGTAAAGCCACAAGAGGATCGAATTCTTATAATTCAGTAACAGGAATACTTGCCTATTTCTGATTTACACTTTCTTTCTTTTTCTTTTACCTCTCGCGTGCGTGTCTCACGAGGGTCGGAGGGGCGCATTAAAATGCAAGCCAATTAAGCGAGAAGCGAGAAAATAACTAATTATCGAACCCGCTGCAGTTCGAATCGCTTAATTATTCCGTGACAAAGAATATAATCCGTTCGCCGGGACGGAACGTAAAGCGGCATTAAACGTCTTTCGTAAAATGTATTTCCGCTTCCTTTGTGGTTGCCCTCGGTGGCTACCTTTTTCGGGTAAATCGTCGCTACGAATATTCATGGTAAACCTGAGGTGATTGTTCCTCGTGGTAGGCAGTTCGTTTCTTTTCGTGAGTTCCGTTGGTAGGATTGTTTGTCGCGAATTTAGTTAATGAGAAAATTTAAATAATTACACCTGCCTGAGAATAATTATTGGCTGCTTTCCTCGCGTATGAGTCTTCGTACTCCGATAATTTAACGGCGCGTTTTGAAATCGTTATTTAAATGTAACAAGGGGATCGTAAATCTACGCACTTCTTAACGAGCTTCGGTCAAACCCGCTCGAGTTTGTTCCAGGGAAAAAGGATCGGGTGTCAAATTAACCCTGGGATAGAACGTCGGAGTCTGCAGGATTTTAGTCGAGCTACGCATTAGCATACTACTTCCATTAATTTAGAATTTTCATCTCGGTAGGCGGAAACTTTTATTCCATTCGCTTTCACTAAGGCGAAATACGATTAAAAAGAAGGTGATAAAACTTTTAGTAAGCAGGACTGAATTTTTAATTTTCGAAGATTGAAATTATACTTTGCTAAAGCCAGTGTATCTTCGCGGTATGCTATTCGGTTGTATTGATTTTCAAATCATTTGCCTACGAGAATATTTGAAATTTCGAATTCGTCGATAATATTAATTGTGACCCTATTTCAATATCATAAATATGTCGAGTTCGTGCTCTTTACGTAGGGCACCAGAATAAATTGGAATCTCTAGATCGAGGCACACCGATTGCTTGCATTTCCTGATTTAATTCACGGCGGGGCGAGTAATTGAAGCGCTAATATTGGAACGATCTATAGTATCGTTTACAACTTAGGTCTTTATAGGAGACCCTTGTGTGTAGATAACGAATCGGTAAACAACAAGCAACTCGTCATCGGCGTTTCCACTTACTCTTCACGGACGTCTACAAAGACAAGATTTCTTTTTCAGAACAATTGTGAATTGTCCTCCTCGTCTTTTCGCGTGCACGTCGATAACGCGTTACCTGTAAAATTAATTTCTACTGTATAATTTGCTATAAATAAAATTGACGCAATTACGGCACAATGATAATTACGTAGGACAACTTAAAACGAAAATACAATCAGATGTAGTCTGTATCGAACCGGAAAGAAATATAAAAACGCAGTGCACGCATAGTAAATACTCAAATTGCATTATTACAAGAAAAAATTCCATGCCTAGAGTTGACACCCTAGCAAATTACCTCGATCTTTATATCGTGCCCTTACCCTTTGCTCTTCGAAACGTTAACAAACACGCGAGATCGCACGTCAGAGGGGGACGTAGCAGCGCGAATCGAATTAATCTCAGAAATGAGCCGGCGAAGCGTCCGAGAAACGGTTAGAAGAAGTACGAAACTACCGGGAAACATCGTTAAAGCTAGCATTACGGCTCACTTCGTGCCAGTTTATCCAACCGGTTTCCATCCGGCCTCGTAAAATCGAATGAACGATTGATCGTCCGATGATCGAACGTTTTCTTCGACCTCGTCGAATGTCAGCCATCAGCCTTTACCACGGTCCTCTGCAAAAAAGAGAAATTTCCAAAAAATCACTTCAAAACAAACGAGAAAAAGAAGAAACAAAGGACAACACGCACGAAGCATTTTGTACTCGACAGAAGAGGGCACGCGTTTGGTAGACGTTCGAATCGATTACGTCGTGCCGGGGGCGCTGAGAGAAATTCATTTTGGGAAGTTGGCGAGGAGAAGGAAGAAGGAGCAGGTCAAAAGCCCTCTTCTCCTCGTCCGACGATCGAACGATCGTATCGCGCGCCCCGGAGCAGATAGAAGAAGAGTATAAACTGCTCTCCGTAACCGAACCGATCCCGTTTCACTTCCGTTGTCCTACGGTCATTTACGAGCTCGGATGGGGTGGTGGGTACTGGAGCGGGGCTCCAGGTGGAGAAGAACGGCGGGTGGTACGAGAAGGTGCACGGTGGTGGAAGCGAAGAAGAAGGACGAGGATGAGAATGAAGGGAGACTAAACGATGCGCACGAACAAGAAGAGAGAGGAGAAGAGTGTCGCCTTGTTGCGAACGGTCTTTCTTAATCCTGCTTTAGTGTGGCGAATAAAAATGGCGTTAGTCGGGTGACACGGACACGAGATGCCTCTGGATTCTATTTTTTTTTTTTTTTTTTTTTTCGTTGAAACATTATTTCACGTTAGTTTTAAGCGAGACGTGAATATATTTTCGATTTCACACGTTACTCGATGCACTTTCCAACATTCGCGAAAGAAAGTCGATTGGTTAAATTTGGTTTAATAAATTCCATACTCAAGAGTGTTTAATAATGATCGTTCGTGATTTTGGGTATGTAACAATTATCGACAGGACGTATTAACCTTTTTGGAATTATCGACGCACGGTTGATTATAATTATGGAGAAAATTTGTGGAACGTCGAGATCACTGAGCACGGAGAGAGAAATGTGGAAAATTTGTAGGAATGCCATTTGAAATTGTAATTAAAAAAATTACACTTTACAGTCGCGCTTCTGCAATTATCTCCAGGCACTCGTGGCGAGTTCGCGGAACACGTAAGAAGTTGATGGTTAAAGAACCACTGCTTTAGGAGATACTTTGGAAACGCTGTCCTCTTACTCTTGGTGTCCTCTCGAGTGTCGCGACGAGAAGTTCGGTGGTGAGAAAGGGCGAGAGGAGGAGGAGGGCACAGGCGTAGGAACGAGAGGTACCCCGTCGCTTCTCAACCAACTAGAAATGAAATTCTAATAAAGTTGCTTTCCAAAATGTTACACACGACTGTGGAACGTCGACTAGCTGCTGTTCCGTTATATCGTGGAAAAGTTGCGCATCGCGAAACCTTCTCCGGTCTACGTCGAAGCGATAATTACGCTATTTAATAAGCAGGTAAGCACGCAGCTTTCGAGCTGCGGAGTCGGAAACGCGCGCGTATTACCGCAGGTGCGACGATGTTACCTGCACCGAAAGTTTGTTATACATTCGGTTGGCTGAACGTTCCTTCGAACGTTTCGGAGCTCCTCGTATTTTCCGTAACGAATTGAAATTTTCCTTTCGCTCTCGATCGAAGTTTCCTCCAACCAAAGCAACGAACACTCAACTCAACAATGAGGTTCTCACAGTCCACTTGGCTCTAGGTTCTCTTTTTCGATGAATTAAGAATTCTTCTTCATCGAGATTGGAAATTTTTGCGCGCACGAGGAAAAACCCGAGAGAGAAAACGGTTTCCAGGTACATAGGAGAGGATGCATGTGCAGGCGGTTAAAAGATACGGAAGCGATTGAAGTTTTATTTAAGATAAGATACGATAACGAGTCGCGTTACCGCATAACGGTCGCGGATAATGAAAGCGACGGGTGGATATGCGCGTGGCCACAAGGGTTCGAAAGATAGTAGGTAAATAAAGCCTGCGCGGAAGTACGAATGCACGCTCGTGTACTATTGCGCGTTATTTCGACGCGAATACCTTCCGCATTCGATACCGTGGAAACTTCTTCGTCGGATGGTGCTTTTGGAAAGGAGCGCGCCTGCTCCGCGAATAACACTCCGCGCAATTAATTCGGAAACACGCGCATCTACTTCCCTCCGCGACGTCCGCGCTAAAACCGAGCAGAGTAGAATTCACGTAACTGTTCTTATAATCTTCATTGGTCTGGCCTCGTCCGATGGGCGTGGAATCGCGATATTCCTCAATGGACATTATCCGAGCACCGAGGCTGAATCTTTCTTACGCGTCAAGAGTCACGCGATTATGCAAGTCTTCCGTGTCGGTATTAAATCGCGAATGAGTTATTTAGTTTGTCTTTCCCTCGTGCGAAGTAAGCCACGACTTTATCTCGATAGTCTTTGAAATTAATCGAAGAAAGGATTCTACGGATGGCACTTTTCTTTGTCGTTACGCTTTTGTCACGGACCCTGTCTGTTGCGCGGTGTGCGTGTCGGATACGGGTCTGTCCTCCACACGAACGAAACTTGGAACTAGTTACAGAGGGTCTGGGTTTCTATTCTCCAAGGATAGAGAGCAAACGGTCGAAAGATGACGCAAAGGACCAGTCCAGTCGGTTCCCCTTACGGCTATCCAAACCCCAATTTTTCCTGCCTCGAACATTGCTCGCTCTCTTCCGAAAGCATCGGGCGCAAGTGAATCTCCGTCTCGGCAAATTTTCTACGTTCTCGTGCCCTCGTTTCTCCACTTGTTCGGAAATTCTCTCGTTTACGAGTGACATTGTTTCCTTTTTTTTTTTTTTTTTTTTATTTAAAATTGCGCTTTTTAAGAACTCCTCAATTTTGAAGTAAACCTTCCGCGCGCGCTCGCATCTATATTTATCAGCCTACGTTGAAAGAAAGGTCTTGATATAAATTGCGTGTCACCGATAGAAACTAGGTGACTCGTTCAAATTACGGTAATCAATTTATTTTTATTCCGTTCTTAAGTAATTTCGATAGAGCTCTCGGTTTTCCATTTCTCGCGGCCTGTTCACTCGTTCGTTACTCAATTATAGCAATTAACGCATTTTATATTTTGTCCTCGGATATTTTTGGAATTACCACGGATACGCAAAACTTTCCAACGGTACATTTCCGCGCATAATTATAGTAATTGACGCGTTCTGTAATTCGTTCTTGAAAATAATAGGACGGGGACGAGAGAATTTCCAGGTTTGCGTGTGTGTGCATTTGACGCGCGCAGCGCACGCGAAACTAAGAATATTTGCGGAGGCAGAATACTTTCACGATGCTTTTTTCGATTTTATTAATAATTCGTTTATTCGGTTGCCACGCACGGCTTCACCCGTAGCGTGAACTGGTTTCAAACGAGTGCCCGTGCCTTTTACGTTTTCTGGTTTTTGTGCCCCCTCGCGAAGGGAGACAAGGGCCGACGACTTTTAATGGACGATAGCAGCGCGGCCGGGTTCCCATAGGCGTAAACTGTGATTTTATTTTGAATACGCGCGTGCGCGCGCGAGCAAGCAACTCGACTTTATTGCCACGAATCCCCTGGCTCCGGTTTATCGACGGTTAGATAGACGACCCTACTGGCTACCTACGTTTCGTACTTCTTTACAGATTCGTAAAACCATCGGATTTAGTGGAGTTGGGGGCCCGCTTGCCGTATAAATCCCTCCCGTAATCGGTATTTCATAGAGCAAGAGAGAAATTCGCTCGCGTCGACACTGTCCTCATGGCACTGCGATTTGTTTTCCCGCGAACGCATTAACTTCCAAGCGAATGCATATGTATTAGACGCGTTGGGGAGTACTCGTGAATAACGAGCCGTGCCCAAACTCGATTATTCGTGGCAAATCGAGTGCTCGAATAATTAAGCGTCTCGTAATATTCGATAATTGGATATCTGTTCGCTCAAGGAATTCGAGCTCTTTTGGAATTCGCTCGATAAGCGGCCCAGCTGTGAGCGTATTTCACGGTAATGTTACGAATTATTCTTTCGATATAGAGCCGAATAGCTTGTGTTTGCAATTTTTCGAAGCACCTAATTCTCCCATGCACGAGTGAAATGAGATTAATGGAATAATACGTTGGAAAAAGATAAGTGATTCGTATCACGCTCGGCTAATCGGACGGTGTAAATCACTTGCAAGTTTCAAACTGTTTGGATCTTTGTAGGGCATCGAAGTTTCTCCACTAGCTTGAACATTCTTGTTCCACGAAGTAAGATATTCGAGTAACGTTCGAACCTAAATGAATCGAATACCGCGCATTGGAATGCTCTGAATTCTTGGAAGTCGGTACGTTTACATGGAGAGCATCGTGTAGATTTTATTAGCTGGACCGAAAGCACTCACGCGCGACAATTTGACTTATAAAATATTGGTTGAAATAAGGTGAACGGGAGACTTGTGATATTTCAATGCCGGTACTTTTTAACAAAGTCGAAAAAGGGCACGTTACATTGTAACAATGTATCCTTCAAGTGGACATAAATCGAGACATAAATGGTATGATTCGATGGAACGGAACGTCCTCCGGACATTTTACCAGGAGGAAGAAGGAAAAGTGCGCGTTCCAGTTTACTGTTATTCTCGTAGTTTGTGTCACTGCTTGTATCATCGTTACGACGTGCTTTCCATTCGCATGAGAATCTTTTCACATTTCTTGTCCAATTGCATAGCTTTTTTCACGATGCGAAATGACGAAGGAATGGTAAACACGTTTCAATGGTCACCGGTTTCTGTAATATTTACATGATATGCATGCGACCGTAATATATTATTTGCACTCAAAACTCACTTTACGCTGGACACGAATATCTTCGATTATTTGCCCCGTGTTTTTGAAACATTAAATATGCTTTGTATGTGTCCGTGGTGCATTTCAAAGTACAGGACAGGTTCTGTATGACTGTAAATACGAACAAAGTTATACGCACGCGCACCAGAAATCTATCAATATCTCCAAAATCAACGAAATAAGGAAAATAACATTGCAATTTTTGTAATCTCTTTCATATCGGAATTTCATATCAGGATCAGCTGTATTAGGCTCCTCGCAATAAACAAATAATTATTGCACGTTAGAGCGCGAATACGAAAGATTTTCGAATTGAAAGGCGCGGTATTTTTGCCTGGAGTTGTTTCAAATTTTTAAAACCACAAACCGTAAAATGGCTTTGAGCTTACAAGCCCAGCCGACCTAATCCTATCAACTTCGACGAAACAAAAATGAAGAACGCTTTACGCGATTCCACCACCGATTTGCCACAGTGAAATTTCGAATGTACCTAGGAGTGTGCGCAGCCGATATTACGATCGATCGCGTAGCACTCACAGTTAATATTGACTGTGACCTATTAATTAACGAACAACCGAGAAAGCTCGCATAGTCGAGCGATATCCCGCTCATCCATTAACTATAAAATTAACTGTACCAGCGCGAAACAGGAATCGCGTTGAACTATCTGATTTTCCCTGTAATACAAGTTTCCTTCTTGCGCCATTATTAAGTTTGATGTCACCGCGGCGCACGTCGGTGCGGACTGACGGACGTGCGTTCCTGGTGTCTCTCTACATCCACGCGTAATATACTTACTATGGCATACGCGTAACGAAGCTCTCCCAATCGGAATGCTTCTCATTCCGAACGCAGAATTCAAAATGGCAATTTCACCGTGCGTATCGAACGACTCGAAATTGGAAGAGCCCTGCGCGTCGAATGTCCGTATAAATGAATATCAATTGAATAGCAAAGAATGAAAATAAATGTAAATCGCGGTGAGTTATGAGGTGTGATGAGGAGGGTAAAGGGATATCGGGCCGTTTGAAATACACAGAACACCGTGCCCGATTGATGCTGACACATTTGTGATGGGAATCATAGTGGAGTACAGGATGAAGTAAATCAATGATGAAATTAGCAGTGGCCAACGCGCCCGGAACGATCGATCAATAGAAATATTTCAAGCTCCCCCCCTCTCTTTCCATTGGTAATTAACGAAGGCTCGAGTCACTTAAAGCATTTCAGGTCGTCTCACTTGTCGGATCTCCCTATTAAATCTCGACTACGAATTGTTTTACAATCGAAGCGCGAGCTGTAATCGAATGATAACGTAATGGCTAAATAAATCGATCGTGCATCTGAATTAATGCACGTTAACGACGAGGGAACGATCGATTAATCGAATCAACGGGAATCATCGTAAACGGAGAAGCCTACGGCGCGCTTCGCCGTTTCCTCACAATTTCACGTAGAATAAATTGGCAAATTCTCTCCTTAAATTTCCACCAGGGCAGCTCTTTGTCTTCCGAAAAAGGAAAGACCCCATCGAATATTCCTCGTCGAACCGTAACTTTTCTTTTAGCTCCGCAAAAAGATCGTGCGAGAAAGAAAAGCGAACAATTTTCGAATTTTCCTCGAAGATTCGGTGCACTCACATTCAACTCTCCCTCTTTTTTTCCCCCCGCTTGTCCAAATAAAAACTGGAAGGGATGATTTCCGCTCGACGAAACGCCAAGATTGACGATTTAATTTAAGAATTCCCCATTCAGCGCGCGGGGCCCGTCCTCTTCACGGGAGAATATACACGGAGACCAAAGTCGCGAAATTTTTCTCTCCTTTTTCTCTCTGTCTCTCTCTCTCTTTCTGCTCTCTCTCTCCTCCCCTTTTAGACGCGGGAGAGGAAGCGGTGCTCAGCCTTTACGTTAGCTGGGAACGCTTTGGCACGGTGAGAAACAGCAGGGACGCGAGAATAGTGGAAGAGGATGAGGAGGATGAGGAAGAGAGAGGAGGGTGAAGGTAAAGAAGGTGAGAGTGAGATGAGGAGGCTGAAACGAGGAGCAGTGGAGTGGGAGTAACGAGGGGTAGGAGAAGGGTGTCAAGGGGGTGTGAGGACACGAGAGAGAAGGAGAAAGGAACAGTTGAGCGACAGAGAGAAACGGAGCGACAAAGAGAGAGAGAGAGAGAGAGAGAGAGAGAGAAGAGAAGCTTGGTTGGAGGAGCACGGCAAGTAGGTAGAGGAGGAAGGGAGGTCGAGAGGGAAAGACGAAAGATGGTTTGGTAAAGGAGAAGAGAGACGGAGGAAACTCTCGTCCCCGTTCGGTGCTACGTACTAGAGTCCATGGAGTTGTGGAGTTGGTCAAAGGTTGCCACACAGGCAACCGGGGCTACGGGGGCTCGACTGTGTATTAGAATTATCCAATCCCACCCAAGCCATACAAGCTAAACGCGTAATGTACAGTAGCGCGCAAAATTACCGACGCGCTCTTTCAGGATACGCCCTACTCCGCCTCCGCTACCCCTTTTCATTTCTCTTTCACCCTCCTCCGCCACCTCGTCTCTACTCTTCACCATTCCTCTCTCTCTCTCTCTCTCTCTCTCTTTCTCTCCTTCTCTCTTCATTTTGGCTTCTCCGTTAGGCCAAGCAGCACCAGGCAGCGAGAAGAATAGCGGACGCGTAAACGCGTACTCCGCTCGCAAGCCTAATTATGCGCATTATCTTCCACGAATTGGCGACAACGGCCTCTTCCGCTGCTGCTACTGCTGCTTCTGCCGTTGCCACCCTCGACCAACGCGTTATTTATTCCAAAGAATTCTCTCACCAGGCGACAATCTCCTAGAATATCGGATCAACGTCCCAACGTGCGCCAGTTCGACGAAGTAAGTTATTAACTCGGTTAGTCCGTATTTCGCGCTTAAACTATTGGCCGAGCGAGTGCCCATGTTTTTCCCTTGATTTTCGATAATTTAACAGCGAGCGACAGCATGTCGAAAGGATGGATTAACGTGCTCTCCAAGTCCGCGGATTACTCGTAATCATCCTGGAAGTTAAGGGACTAATCGTCGTCTCTCCAATGATGAATCATTATCGTGGAGAGTAATAGAACTGTGTGTGTGTGTGTGTGTGTGTGTGTGTGTGTTTTTCTCTCTTGTTATGTACCTATAGCTTTCAGAAGGTAACAATATACAGTGGTACGTAGGGTGCGCCCTTGTATTTCGTTCAGTAAAATGCTTCGAAGTGAAGGATTACCTTATTTCCATGACTGTAGAAGTAAAGCGGGAAAGTGGGTCGTCGGTTATAGCTGGACGATAGTTGATATAATTTTAATTCAACTACCTTGCGAAGCGTGTTACCGTCGAGTAAAAACTCTCCGAGATCTTGAGTCCTCTCTCGAACTATTTCCAATTTATTCTCTACAGTAAGACCCACTCGGATTTACCTATCTACATTTTCCGTAAAATATTCCAGATTTCATTTCTATTCGACCTCGCGTATCGTTCGACTGCGCTTTTGTCGGTGGTACGCACCTACCGATAATTTTAATGAGGAACGTTAATCCGATTTACCTTATTTCGAATAATTTCAACTTATTTTTACCTCGTCCATCGTTCTATGACGAGGTCGGGCATGGAACTATGAATTACCCACTATTCGATACACGGGAGACAAAATGGTACGGAGCGTCGCGATCGAAGTCACTCCATCCCTTTTAATCTTCCTCAACGATGCAGGGTCGCCAACCGCACGACCATCAATCGAAAACCGCTGGAAGGGTCGAGGCTAATCGAAATCTTTCGCAACGCTCCGCGCCATCCCGATGACAACGACGTATTTCCAATATCCCATGCGGCTAGTTCTACGTCGAATTTTCTACGAAGATTTCGCTCTATATGAAAGAAAAACAAATCGAATGTTAACCCTTTGAGTGCTAAATACTCGGGGCCTATGCAGTCCGTACGGACGACGTGTGGACGGAATACTTTTTCGCTAGACTGAACTCTGGTGATTAACTTTTCAAGGCGTACATAGTAATAAGCTATAGTAATCCTTTTGCACGAGATTAAATAATTAAAGAGCGTTATTACCACGCTGTTGCTAAGGAATGTACTTGTATTCATCTCACAGAAAAGTAACTGTAATACTTCTATGTAGGTGATCGAAAAAATCGACAGAGGCATGTATGCGCCTTCAGTCCATGCCGATAACATAGAGTAAATGCATATACGTGTCCTTAGTCCACATCGATGGCTTTCGCCAGACGCATATAAGCCGTTCAGCGCACAAATCGATTAACTCCACTTTTTGCATTTTTCATAAATTTAAGCATCGAAGCACTTGATAAAGTCCCTATTTTTTATATTCGTAACATAATTTTGAACATGATTTATGGAGTTAATCGATTTGTGCACTGAACGGCTCATACACTGAGAGAAAAGTATGTGATATATCTAACTATAATGGCATAGTAATAAAATTATAGTTGGAAATATCATATCTATGGTAAATGTCACCATAATGTCGGTAATAATTACGATAGAAGCATAGTATAACCAATTATATTATACTTTTATCGAAAATTATGGTTATTTCAAGTTAAAATATAGTATGATTGAAAATATATAATGGTAAGAAAAGTAACTATTTTATATAGTTAATATTACCGGAATATTTCATACATAGTGATAGAACTAGCTATATTCACATAGCACATTTTACTATGCATATGATAATAGGGACAAAGGTAATAGTTAATAATATACCCATTTGTATAAATCGTTCATTCTACTATATTTTCTATGGTTAAGTGAACTATAAAAATATGTTTGACGCCAAATTTAACTATAAAATATATTGAGATTATAGTAAATCCAACCACTTTTTTCTCTCAGTGTACATGCGTCCGTAGCGCTCAAAGGTTTAATAATAAAAGAGCGGGATCGAGCTTTCGTCCTTGTTGCTCGTCGCGAGAATTATTTTGCGAACGGGTAACGAGCAACGTCGAGGACCAATGGTCCTCGCAAACGCGGCGTTAAGCCAACAACGAGAAGGAGAGGGTGTCGTCGTCACTGACCAACCACAAATCCCACGCTTCGTACACGCGCGCGTGCGTATCGGCGAAAGGTAAACGTGCGCGAGCGCGCGTGCACAAGGCCTGAGAGCTGCTTTAAACGTCCTGACACACAGGTACTCTCGTTGGAAGCGCGCGCGCGCTCGCACTTCGAATGGCGCGTGAATGTGTGCACGCCCGCACGTTTGTAGATGCGCCCAAGCCGATTGTTTCCTGTTGCCTACCTGCCGTAACGCAAAGGTTAATACCGACCTAAGGACTCGAGGGTTCGAAGGAGACTAGACTTAACCTTTTCGAAGGGTTACACGATCGTCGTCGAATAGTCAGCGTTTTTTTGTGAGCTTCAAATGAATTTATCGTAGTAAGTACACTCAGAGAAAAACATGGTTGGGTTTACTATAATCTCACTATATTTTATAATTAAATTTGGCGTCAAACATATTTTTATAGTTCACTTAACCATACAAAATATAGTAGAATGAACGATTTATACAAATGGTTATATTATTAACTATTACCTTTGTTCTTGTTACTATATGTATAGTAAAATATGCTATGTGAATATAGTTAATTCTATCACTATGTATGAAATATTCTAGTAATATTAACTATATAAAATAGTTGCTTTTCTTACCATTATACATTTTCAACCATGCTATGTTTTTAGTTAAAATAACCACAACTTTGGGTAAAAACATAATATAGTTGGTTATACTATGCCCCTGCCGTAGTTATTACCGACATTATGCCAACATTTACCATAAATATGATATTTCCAACTATAATTTTGTTACTATGCCATTATAGTTAGATATATCATATACTTTTCTCTCTGTATAATATTATTTAGTCGTACACGCGTGACGCGTAGATTCGTTATTACTTAATTAAATTCGCGGTAATTATGTGTGAAGAGGACCTCGTATTTAAATATAAATTCAATCGGAGGGGAGGTCCCCTTTATACGTGATTACCAAATTCGCTTCCAATTGAATTGAAAAAAGTTACCGTTTGTTTTACTCAAATATCTCAACGAGAACGAGGGAACACAGACGTGATTGCGGTCGAAAGGAATACAATGCCGAGAAGTTGTCTCAATGAGGTGCGCAGTTTTGAAATTCTTGAAAATGCAAACGGAAATCGATGGTGTTGAAAAGTGGAGCGCGCTCTTTTGTGTATATTTCATTGGACGCGCGAAGAAAGCTCATTAAGTTGCCACCGCCCTCTGTGTTATCCATTTGAGAATTATAATCACTTAAAACTGATTCTCCAATGGACTTGGACTGCGGCAGCTGCTGCCCATTGTGAGAAAGGTTTACGCTTTCAATGGGAGATACGAGCATTCCCAGGAGATACTACTACTACTCCAGGCACCTTCTCGCGCTGACTGTAGGAGCAAGTAGCGAAATCGAGGAGGAGCGAGAGAGAGAGAGAGAGAGAGAGAGAGAGAGGGAAGGCAATGGAGTGGGAGACGGTCGTATTAAATCTCTGAATTTCGTCATAATCTATCTCACCTCTGGCCGGTTAAACTTGACTAATAATTCTCGAGATTGGCGGCCGCCACTAGGCATGCGCAACAAAAACCAATAACACTGATATTCTCTCTGCTTCCATCTGCTTCTCTGCTCTTTCCATATCTCTCTCTCTCTCTCTCTCTCTCTCTTTCTCTCTCTCACCCGGTCTCTATTCGCTTCCTTCCCACCCACTTTCTCTCTTCTCTGTTTACTTCTCTCCCAATCTCTCTCACACTCTTCCACGCTCCTCGAGCATACGCGCGCGCCACCTCTGCTCTACCGGCCGCACTAATCTCTGTCTCTTCTTCTCTCTCTCTCTCTCTCTCTCTCTCTCTCTCTGCCATTCTGTCCCTCTCTCTCTCTCTCTCTCGCTCTCGGTCTCTCTTAAGCTCTCTCTCACTCACACTTTCTTTCTCTCCCTGCCTTCACATCCCTCCCGCCCCTCTCATTCAACCCTTGTCCCACTCCACCCCCGCGGTTTTCATCCCCAGACCCGGTGGCCCCGCCAACCATGCCAACCATGCTGTACCAACACGTCCACGGCAGCAGTAGCACTGTATCATACCGAAGCGGCACATGCGGAACTGCATTCGCATAAATCCGCTTGAATGCCTAATGCCCGATAGATGCCCACAGTGACGCGTAGGAGAAGGGGGCTGGAGGCTTCGAGAGGGTGAAAGACAGGTGGAGGTAGGGATGGGGGATGGTCGGTGGTTAAACTCGTGCCTCGCCTCGTTGAAGGAGCAGGAATGGCCGAAGAGAGAGAGAGAAAGAGTCGAGGTCGAAACTGATTGCGAGCGAGGGAAATTATTAACGTCGCGTTGAATTTGTTCGGAGAATTAATCCAAATAGGTACGCCACCACGTCCATTCCTATTTTTCGGACCCTCCTGCGTTATGTTCGTACGTTAACTTAATTTTCAATCTCTATAAAAGACCATCGCTTCTACGAGCTTCTCGTTTCTTCGTTCGTTCTTCTTCTCTTTCTTTCATCTTTTTTCTCTCGTGGAAACTCGCACGAATGGAGCACGTTTATCTCTTTCGTTTCTTTTTTTCCCCTCCCTTCGTTCTTCCTTTGTTTCAGAATTTTTCGCCTCGACGATGATCGTAATTGAGGTTTGCAGGTGCAATGCCAATGGACCGTGGGAATGCTGAAATAGTCAGATTGATACAAAGTAGCGGACCGCGCGGAAAAGCGTTGAAATTGAAATAAAACAACGTCGTGGGTGGATTTAATGGGGCGGAGAGTGAGACGGATCGATCGTTCCAATGGACGGTGTAATAGAGATTCAGCTATTGTTTGTGAAAAATAGTATATTCGTTTCGAATACTCGTGGAACGAAATAAAACGAGGCTAACCGGTTTTGCGAGGTAAATTCAATCGTATACGCTGTTGATCGAAGTACAGTCATCGAGAATTTACAAGATCGTCGATGGTGCGATTGAAACGTTCGCGCCGGTGTTTGAGCGTGGTTGAAACTTCGACGAGGAAATTTCTAAATTAAATATTATTTAGCCTTTGGTTGTGGCCAGCCTCGCCCGGGCCTAATCGATATTCTAATTCCACTCGTTCTTTTACCGCGCAACTCTCGAGGGCACTGAAATAAAGTTGAGAGTTAAGGGCTGCGTTATGTTCTCGAAGCACGGAACTTAACGATCGTTCGATCCTCGGCGAGTTGGAGAGAAAGTTAAAGTGGAAATCTTGTAAGCACGAGAAATTTAGTTGGAAGAAAATATCGAGTAAATTGTTACTCGTTACCTTGATAATTGTAATACCGAATCGAGAGATACGAGACGAAAGTTTACTCGTACCGGGCTCAAAGGTAATTGCGCCTGAACGTATTCCACCCACGGATTTTTCTTCACCGCTCTCGGTCCTTTGACTTTTTCTTGGACGCACATTAATGTTATCATCTTTCGTACGAAAGGCCAACGCCAAAAGAACACGATACGTAACAAGAGGCCGCTCGTTTTATTGTCGTCCGGCACAAAGCACGGTGCCACGTACTTTCCATTGACTGGGCAAGCCTCCAATAAGATATATTCAAATTTTCTTCACCTCTCGTTCTGCTGTTCCGCGATTTGGCGCATTCTATTCTTCAAACATTTCACAGTACTTTTCTCTCAAAGTCCAAGTACGCAATAATATCTACTAATAGAGAAAAAGTAAATAACGAAAAAGTAAATAAAAAATGAGATGCACTTAAAAGATTATTTTTCATGTCGTCACCTCTATTTTTAATCACTCGCGTTTCTACGAACTCGACGAAGTAACTGGGTAATTGTCTCATCCGAACAGAGTTACCTAGAGCGAGTAAATTAAATCCTCGCAGTTTCTGAGAAAAAGGGAAACCAAGGGGCTCATATATGTTATCGCACCGCGGCGGTATTGTTCCGCTCGAAGGAAAATGAAGAAACGCGAAAGCGTTGATAAAATACGGAAGAAGTTGGGGAAGAGAGGAGGTTCGTGCATTTTTAACGTTTATGCTAGGCTACATTCTCAACTGATATCTCCCTCGAATGTCTCCCTTCGAGCGAACAAAGGGCCTTTGCACGTGTTAAACACTACAGACATCGCGATTATGTCATCATCACCGGAGGGTTGTCTTAGCCTCTTCCTCTTGCTCCTCAATCTTCTCCTCCTCTCGCTTCTCATCTTCTTCCTTCTCCACCTCCTCCTCAACTCCTTTTCCATCTCCATCTCCTTCTCAGCTCCTTCGCCCGCGTCTCATCATCCTACCACCCTCCACCTCCGTCCCTCTCTCCTTTCCGCCTCTGCGGGCTCCTAAGGCAACCCCCTTTGAATCTTCCACCTTGATTCCCAGGGATAAGATAAAGGGTGAGCGTGTGGATTGTATTGGAGAGTTAGTGCCACTAAAGTAAACGATTATCCACGATCCAAACGTTAACCGCGAGGACTTTCCAACGAGAAAAGTAAAGAGTTGAGAAGTGATTTATGGAGTGGAGGATTTATTACTAATTTGCATGGTATTTTTTTTTGTAATGCGAAGAAGACATTTTAAAACAATTTTTTGTACAAGGTAGTGGCGTTTAAGTCGGCAGTTTAACACTATTCCTACCACGACCGGTCTAATAACCGTTTCTAAAATTTCGATTAGAATTTCCTACATACAACGTAATTGCATCGCCTTTAAATTTGACGATTTTACCTAAAATATTGTAAAATGTATTATACGTATATTTTAGTAACAGTCGTGAAATTTAAAAGCAATGCAATTACGTTGTTATAGGAAATTCTAACCGAAATTTTAAAAACTATCATTTGACCGGTCGGTAGGAATAGTGTTAAAGCAATTCGCGTTTGAAGTAGTTTCTTACAATTAGATATTCGTGGAATATCTGCTTTGGACAGTTAATATTAAACCTGTGCACGAAAGCTGCGCTTATAATTATTGGATATGTGCTAAAGGGCAGGATATTTTGGGCAGAAAGCTTTCTGCGAATGAAACGGTAAAGAATATTTCACTTTGCACTCACCGGTCATGATAGATCTATTATTTTCTAGAGTAAAGTGACAGAATGTAGGAGAGTGATACTTGTGAGAGTAAAATACGGAATATTGGAATGTAAAAATTTCGATCAATTTGTCGGAGTCCGACAACTTTATTATTCGTAGTTTTTCGCAGTATCGGATTGGCGCGCGTTCTTCGTAATAAATCTGAATTTGCGGAAACGAAGAGAGGCAGAACGGGACGTAAATACGAGGAATTCATCGATATTGACGATTCCAGCGACAAACCCCCTCCGTGCACGACTCTCGAGTTTGCGTTCAAGGAGTAAAATATCGAGAAATTGTCAACGAGAAATACCGTACGATATCGGATACTCATTTGGAAGGTACTCGATTAGAAGTAACCGACGAATACGGTCGATTCTCACCGATATCGGACGTCCCAAAAGCACTCACGGTAACTACTCCACAAAGTTATACTCTGTCATTTGGATTTGAATTATTGCATCATAATGTATCCTCTTGTACTTTATCCGTATCTATACTTATCTCGGAATAGATAATGTGCTCTCGCGTAAGGATAGAAATAGAATGTGCTTTGCGTGTTTGTAGGAGATAAAGAAAAACCCCACTATTTTAAATTCGACTAGCAAGCAGTAAGGAGAAATAATTTCTCACCCTGCTTGCATCTGATTTTCAGATCTTTCGGTTCACTCGATTTCCATAAACACGACTAATAATGTCTCCAGAAGAGGTTTCGAAATTAATCGTAAGAGCGGACGGTCGTTACCTAGGAAATTGGCAATTTACATTTAAAATTACATTTACGTGCATTTACCCTGGCACATGTAAATTACTTGTAGTATATTACGAAGCGATGATTCTCGGTTAAATGATTCGATCGTTTTGGCACGAGGAAAACGCGAAATATTAATATTAACAAGCTGTAACGTGAACGTAAATATGCATAGCAGACACATACCACGAGTGTAAATTGCGCGCAACGGTGTAGAAACTTAAACGAGACATTCGGTAATAGTACGATAACGTTGCAGAGATGGCAAAGTAACGATTACGTTTTTAATTTTGCAAGAAGTCACAAGTGATGCACAGTGTAATAACTAGTGAAAAACATTTGTTCCGGTGGTGGTGACTCCTGTAACATTTCCATACCGATAGGAATTGCTCAACATTCTCCTTTATTCATCGTCGCTAGGAATAAACTCGTTTATTTTCCAATGGGAGCAAAAGCACGCAAGAACTATCACATAAATGTTTTTATCGTTTATTCTTGTAGTATTATTTTTCTTTCTGAGATTGGAGAATTTATATCGAAGCGTACAAGGGTTGACGGGACCGTGACGATTCGAAGTATAAGCAAACGACGAGATAAAAACATTACGATTGATTTAACGCGTAAGTTTTAAGCCAGAAGTTTCCAGCATCCACGAGACATAATCCACCTGTTTTCTTTTGAAACCTTCAGCTCGCTCGACCTTTACTGCTTCTTTTTCTTTGAAAGAGTTGTGACTTCAGAAGGCGCTGTTACTTCGCAGAAGGCCATTCTCCCCCATTCTTACTAACAAATAACTTTATTAATCTACTGGATACAGACGACTACGAGAAAGGAGGAATATTGCTTTGGTAAATGAACGTTTCGAAATGAATTTATTCCGCGAAAACGCACGACCCTTCGAAATCAATATAACAATAATACGTAACGGGTAACGTTGAAGTGCCCATTTTCAATATTTCTTTTTACTAAAATTACTTTATACCAGTCCAAAAAGGGTAAATGAAGACCCCAGACGCTAATGAAAATTAATACCTACAATGAAAAGCAATGGACAACAATTAACAACGCGTATAATAATACCTTATCGAGCGCGTTACCTCGTGGAGACCAATTCGGGTCAATGAATATTCCAAATATAATTGCGCGAATCAATAACACCGCAAATGTCAGATTCGTGCGCCAAAGACCGATTAATCATGAAAAACCAAGAGTCTACTTGAAGTCTCTCTCTCTTCACGTTTGACTTGCAGTGCTTTGTACACGCCTAACAACGAATTACGCGAGCCTAATAAATAGGGACCGGTGGACGAGGACGGGTAATGGGCATCGCGGTTGACGTAGGGCGTTCGAGCGAATCGCGTTTTCATTGATTCCGCGCCAAAGAAGAAATTTAATTCGGGCCGGCGCTTCGCGCTCGGGGCCGCGATGCGGAGGGCTGCTTTGCGCGCGCGCAAATTGCAAAACTCCCGCTCGTCGATTCGTTAGACCTTTATTGACTCCGTTCTGTCGGAATAACGAGTCACGCCCATGACACGCATGGCGTACCCCAAAGCGTTCCCAGCCGTTTCTATTGGATAATATTTATTAACCGACGGGAATAAAAGCCGAAAAAGTGACTGTGAGATATCTTCCTCCTCTCGTCTCTCCTCACCGCGTCCTATCCTCTACGTCCTGCCAATTTACAAATTTAATTTGCCATTTCTCCTATGCATGTCGTCGTCGTCGTTACGCGTCAACATTTTTGACGAAACAACTATCCGCGCTATTGTCAATCGTATTCCGAGAGTTTTGACAAATTAACGTCTCCGTCCGAAATAAATAAATTTGTTCTTTTCGTACAATATCGAAGTCACGTTTAATTGGTGTAATGCTATTGTCGATTGTGTTTCGAGAATTTGGCAAATTAACGTCTTCGTCCGAAATGAATATTGTTCCCTTCGTAAAATATCGGAGTCACGTTTAATTGATGTAATGCTATTGTCGATTGTGTTTCGAGACTTTTGACAAATTAACGTCTTCGTCCGAAATAAATAAATTGTTCCTTTCGTAAAATATCGGAGTCGCGTTTAATTGAGCCAACGGTGGAAACGCGAATTCTCGTCCCTTTCCTTTTAAAGGTCATTATAGGTGGGTAATTTTAATTTTAACGAGTTTTAATAACGAGACGTGATCGCGAATTAACGCTTCGAAGGCACTTTCCGATCTTTCTCGTGCTTATGGAAAAGCATTTGATTCCTTTTAATTGGGATTGAAAATTCGCTACTTGGAACAGTCGCGTTGTATACGTCGGCTGTAATGAATTTAATGAAACTCGGAAAATGGGGGGTGAAATTGGAGTTTTGTGGAGAAAGAAAGAGAGAGAGAGAGATGGAGAGTAAAGTTCAGGGAGTTTGGAAAAGGTTAAGCAGGCGAAATGCCTGTTATCGAGATATTGCGACGATGCCGCTTTTACCTTCTCTCCTCTTCTCTTTTTTAATCTCTCCCTCTCGCTTTCTCTCTTCTTCCTTTTACCCTCATTCTCTCATTCTCTTCTCCTTTCGTGTCCATCCCTTTCTCCAAGACTCTTCGAGGTAAGGCGATAATTTGTTGCTCGTATCGATCAGCTTTTGCGAAAAACCTTTCGATGAATTACTGCTCGCCCTCGTCCCAACCCTCGATCGATAAACCCCTTTGAACGTGCGCATAAACGTTATAAAGTGGAAACTCAAAGCATTTGGCGAGCAAATCTCCAATAAAAACTGGCGAACGTCGTTCAGTATTAAAGTATGTTAGAAATAACGCAATATTGAAGCGTAAGCTTTGGACGTTTGAAATTTATTTGAATAGGACTTCGTTTGATTCGCGTGCATGACATTTGAATGGGGAGTGGACGGATGGAGAATAATTTCCGTCAACACATCCAGTTCGTGGAAATCGATCGAAAATATCGGAGAATGTTCCGGAAGAGAATTCTGCTGGGTATCACGGAACGAGAACGCAGTTCAATTCCAAAAATAGCACACTAGGAATGCAGTAATTGCTATAAAATAGTGGAAATTACTTTTCTTTTTACGAGTATTACTATATTGTAGCGATATATGAGGTAGATATATACGATACACGTAAATCCGTAGAGAAAATGAAATTTTAATTACTCAGCCGTGAATAATTTATCTCTTACGCTGGAAGTCGAAACGAATTTTATCCAAAAATTCACTCTCCCTCTGCGCACATTTAAAGAAAAATAAAGAAAAGTGAAGACTCGTATGTACTTTACCGTTTTTAGCGAAGAGCAAATTTCTCGCTTCGCGGCTTGAATTACTTTTGAAATTTAAATCAGCCCAAGAGCGGATTTGTAAGAATTTCAAATTTGTCAAGTAACTCGACGTCGACCATTGAACGGTCGCGAGTTAAAGAAAATATTTTACTCCGGCTTTACGATCTCAATCTTTCCACGCTGAATCCACGCGCGTTTGGTGACATCTACGGTGAAAGAGCTTGACAGGAGATTTCTGTTATGGCAAAGAGACTCTGCGAGGATTTTACTTTGCTTTATAAACGGAAATCTGGGAAGCTTTGAAATTGCGATTTAAGGTAAAGAATTGCCCTGCAGTCGGAAGACGAAATTTCTTCGATAAAGTCGCTCTCTCTTTCGAGATTTACATCAAACTCGGACAAATTTCGCGAAATCAACACATTACAGCTCGAAAACTGAAAAGTGTCCTTTAACGTGATATTCCAAAAGGATCCTTTGGGGGGTATGCATTAAGAATTCCAATCATTTATCATGCCACCTCCACCGAGTAGCGAGCGAACGAGCTTAAAGTGGAAAAATAATTGGAAGCAACTGGGGCAAACGTAGGATGAAAGTCTAACCTGTCAATAATTTTAATATCTCGGCGAGATATACTGTTTAATGAGAATCAACGATGGGCAAAATCAAAATGGATGGGGATTGAAACGTTTAAGATGAAAATAATGGTTTGCGTGCGAGATGCTTTTTAACGAAAATAAACAAGAGAGAAAGAGAAAGAGAGAGAAAAGACAAATGGAAGAGAATGAAACTGCTTAGAATGAAAAGCAAGGTCGTGGCGTACCCGCGTCGATATTTTCGCGCACTGATACGGTGGACGGTAAGGAAGAAATCTGACCCGCTAGTAAAAGTCACCGATGTCGGTAGCGCGTAAAAGGGTTCAAAGAAAAAGGGACGAGGAGTGGAAGCGGTGGTAGGAGGAATTGCTATAAACCAGAGCTACCACGACTCGTCCTTTCTTCTCGTAGCCCTCGCGCGCGCGCACTGCCTTTACATTTCTTTTTGCCAGTTCTCTTTTTACCCTCCTCCGCGCCACGTTCGTTGCAGGTTTTCCCAGGACTGTTTGTTTCTCTTGCAGTCGACAAAAAAAAGCACGCGCAGACACCAATTCGATGAAGTATTTTAATCTCTACGGATACTCTCGTTCCTTGGCTTTGAGCTCCTTCTTTTTTCGTATAGCCTCGAATTTTTAAGGCTACTTTGTAACAGTTCAAGCATTCGATCTTCGAGAAGAAACAGCGTAGAATGTGCAATGTCATTTTCGAATGTGGATAATTGAACTGTCATTATAAACTGTTTTTGTGGTTGGGAGCCTAGGATGGAAAGTAAATTTGTTCTCACTCAGTCTAGTCTACGACTTTAGCTCTCGTTTAAATAGCGATCCAGTGGAGAGTAGAACCCTCATTAAAACAGAGATTACGTAATACTTATAAAAATGTAAATTGACGTGTTATCTGTGAAAATGTAGGTCGACGTATTGTCGCTCGTAGATTAGAATACCTTCCTTCTTTTTAGTACGGAATAACGATAAGAATTGAGAACCCACTTAGATTCAAAAGTGTACGCCCGATGAGATGAAACGTCGATTCTAATTTAAATTTCTACGCTTTACCGTATTGAATCGAGCAATCGGGAATATTATAAAACTCAAATGACCGATCCTTTTCTATTTCACAGCGCTGTTCTACAAAACTGATTTTCCCTCCTTTCGTTGTTTATCGACGAAGTAAATAATAGCTCCGTGATATTCAATAAAAGAACTGAAATAACGAATTTTTCTCGATTTTTGTGGTTTTCTTACGCAAAAATGATTCTCTCTTTTCCTGTTTATCGACGGAGTAGGACACACAGGTCGATACCGCCGAAAATAGAACGGCGGCAATCGCAACAGCCAACTTTTATATTAGAAATTCCGCGAATAATACTTTTTCAGCGCCAGCAGCGGTTTGACGCCAGTATATGTCAAGCCCTGCCCGAGGCGACCTACATTTTCGTCTTACGATCAACCGGGATGACACGGTCACGGTTGCTTCCTTTTGCTCTTTCAACTACTCCCGTCTACAGGCCATATATTACGTAAGCGATCATCGTTTATCCTAGAATGTGTTATTTGGCGCGCATTGTCGCCACATCGATCGACCCCCGATGGAAATACAATAAAAACGGGCGCGTGCGCGCAAAATCACGTGACGGAACAATGCGATAAGAACGAAGGACGGAGAAAGATCTATTAGGTGAATTAATAGCGGTAGGTATTAAACGCGACGCTATGTAAGCGAATAAAATTAAATTAAAACGTTCCCTGGAAATAGATTACGCGCGCGCACGGCATAAATATTACAGACTCGCGTTCTACGGCGGACTCAATTAATTAATTAATTAATTAACGCTTAATGCGTTTGTGGAAAATGAGACAGATGGATAGACAGATATAGGGTGAGTGTGCGCATGTCCAAAGGCACACTCCGAAAATCGCGTAAGGTATAAGGTAAATTTACCATCGCGTATTTAATCGCGCAACTTTCCATCATTTCTTTGCCCCGCAATTTTTTTCATTTTTAAACGAAGTGCGGGATCCGGACCATGGTAAATTATCAGTTCCAGGGAGAGTTATCGTATCCGATAATAACCCGCCTGAATTTTACAACGACGAGGAGATTAATGTGTCCTCGGAACATTCTTTCGCGTGCCGCGAAATGTGAGATTCAAGGGGATTTTTTTTCTCCGCCACGAATAAGATTTATACGAATGTGCATTCTCAATTGAGTATTAATGCGAATGCATTTTCGTGTAGTGTTTAACATCGCGGAATATAAATGCGTTGTATAATAAATATGCGGACAATGCGTACCTCTGATGCATTCGCTCGACCGACAAAAGATAAGGACGATGCGAGAGACGCTTGCGGCACGTTTTACGTGCGACGCGAAAAACAAAAGATAAAGAGAAATATTTGTCCTCCGTGGAATATTTTTTAAATGGAGGAACCGATCGTGGCATAAACCTTTATCGCCCGGCGATATTTCGTAATCGATGAAACGTAGTTTCCACGAGAAGGAAACAATGAGTAAACGCGCGCGTTTACGACTGGTAACACACGAGTAATGGAATCGCACGAGGTTGCAGTGGGAGATTTCCTTCTTCGCGTGTGGTAGAAGGGAAGAAAGTGATACTGCGAGCCTCTGTACAGCGCGGTGTAAAAATACACGAGCGACTCCCGGGTGGTTTAGTTTTCAAAACGAAATTAAACTGCGCCCGTAAAAGGGATCTTTACGGCCAGTTCGTTCCTTTTAACTTAAACTACCATTCTCCTTTCCGTTTATCTTTCTCATAGCAAATGTATAACCAGGCGTAATATTTAATTACATTTTCTAATTTGTACCCTGTATTTTTCTACAACTTATCCTTCTCTTACAATTAGTTATTCACTACGATTTCCGTTGTTTCGAAAGCGTATATTTCTCGACAGATCGTAACCTATAGCAACAGTTTATAAATTTTATGTTACGGTTATTACGTACGATTGGGAATTTTTACGATTTCTCTTATTAGTACGGATTCTCTTCCGTTACTTGTTTCCAGTCTTATTGTTGCAATTTACTTTGCATTGATTTTCTTCTTGCGAAATTTGTTACGGCCTGTACTAACATTTAATGGATCGTTAACTTTATTGGCAAAGGATTACATCGGCGTGTGTTTGACATTATTGGACATTTTTCATCTTTTTTCTGATGACTCTTTTTTAAAGTAACGATAACGGAGAAACTACTGCGTACCAAGCGAACCTTAACTCGGCCAAATGAGTTTCTTCTTTTTTTAAAATTTTTTTTTCATTCCACGATGTTACTCGGTTCGTGGGTCGACGGAGTTTCGCAAGCTGCGTTGGGTGCTCGCGATATAAAGGGCATATTTGTGCAGACTGAAATATGTGTCCGTTCATCGATCTTCCTTCTTCTCCCTCCGGTATCTTCGCGTAAGTGCATTGCGATCGCTATAGAGGAAAAAATAAATCTCAGAGTTGGGAAAGTCACTTGAGCTTAGAGCAAGCATCCGGCTTGTGAGATGTTGTTACTGCGTCGTAAAGAGCGTTGTTAAAAATTTCAACGTCAAGTTGAATCGCCCCAAAGGAAATTCTCCTTGATAGGAAAAGGGTAGCGAATCTGCTTTTTACTCGTACCTACTCTTTTTCTACCCATTTCTCTCAGCTCCAAGATCCCTGCCTCCTGAATTAGAGCGCGTATAAAAGGAAATAGAAAGAGTTTCGATAAAGTTGAGTAAAAGAAATAGTCACTCGAATCTCGTGTTTGTCGATAACTTTATAATTTCTTTATTTTTTCCCTTTGATTATTCCTACTATAGCCTAAAAAAATGCCAAACCGTCGAATATTTTCATCGAAAAACTGTAGGGTACCTATAAGTCGCGTTTATAAATGTTTTCTCGAACTCATTCATTTCCTACGATAGACACACATATTTATAACAACAAATGCGTTGCAAGCACATATTCATAATTCACGATATTTCAAGTGAAATCAAAATTAAAATTACCAATTAAAAATCTCCAAATGATATTCCAACGTGCTTGCGAACCAAGCCTTCGCGCTTTCTCGCATCTTAATCCTCTGTCATGCGAATTCACTCTAAAAGCTACTCGATCGTAAGGAGTCGAAGAAGAAGTGTTCCGTCGTTTACCTCGTGAAGATTATCGAGCATCGATGCGAATAATTTCTGCTCGGTTTACTCGCTTCCATTGACGGGTACCAATATGGTCGGGCAGGTGGAGAAGAGCCGGCAATAAGAAGACATTGTGGTCAACGAAGACAAGATGCCACGAGGTTTCTCAACTACGTGCGAAGGTCTGAGAACGGAAAAGGGAGAGACGGAAAAGGGCATTCTCCCAGCCATTTCGTGGAAACTTTTCCCAGGAAAGATACGCGCCCGGAGAGACTCACGGCGCCGCTTTACGAGCCAATAAAGAGTACCGATTTATCTGCCCCTTCGTTTTCCAATTACTGAGATCTTCTTAGGAGTTCCGTCACCTTGCAATTACACGTTTCTTCTCCTCTTCTTCTTGCCCTCCCTCGTCGCCCGACACAGTGGAACTCTAAGATTTTTAACCACGAGCATTTTCACTTTCATCGTAGATCGAATGTCAATTTCAAAAGTCGACGAATTCATTTCACTTACGTCGAGGATGAATCATTCGAATGCTTCGTGGACAATTCTTGTAGGAATTAATGCGGGCTGGGGTAAATCGTGACACAAGGATATTAAGTTTCTATTTAACTCTTGGGCCGCGAGTCCGTCACGTTACGCGTTTCATTACTTTCGTACTAGTTCTCTCCAAGGTCAGCACAGTACTCGTCCGTTTATCGAATTTCGTGACGATAACGTCGACAGTGAGTTCGCTATTGCGATGCAACCGAGCCGAAAATATTCTTGCGCGTTGAACTTTGAATCGCGATAGAACTTCTCTCTTTTCTACGCCGTCTTTATTCGTCATTCGAGATTGTAGTTGACGAGATGCTTTTCGCCCGCATAATCTATTTTAGATGCACCGTCGATTAACGCCCGATAAAGATCGATGCTGTTACTGCGACGAAGTTTTTCACGCGAAAGAAATTAGCCAGGGCTGAATTCGCTTGTGCCGATAAGAAAACAATGCTGGAGAAGGAAGTGAAATTCTCGTTGAGGATGCACCGAGGCCGTCGACCGGTTACGTCACGTATCGATTAGCTCGCCAACCAGTAACCTTATAACACTAATCCTAATCTCCTCGAGCCAAATCTTTTCCACTTTATTGTGCAAGCGTGTATATTGCGTGGTAAAATAAAATTATTCATTTCGTATAATTAGAGGCGTTAGTCGCCGATAAACACGCAGGGTGTTCGCAAAATGAGCTTTAAATTTGCGTTTTAAATCGTTATCGTTACTCGTGGTAACGATCGCCGCGCGAACATAACGATCTTCCCTCATTATTGTAATTACCCCCTACCTGAAAATATTCCATTAAAATATTGAGACTTAAAGCTCACCCGGCGCTCTTTAGATCCGACGATATTTAATTCCAGAACGTAGCGCCGCACCGAACTCTTATCGACTTTATGCATTCCCATTATAAAGTAAATTTCTTCATCCGAGATTAATAAATTACCTTCTCCGTGTTGATGCATCTTTAAGCCTTAAATATATTCACGTACCTACTTGACGTCGTAACCTCGTCCTTTTACGAGATAATTTCAGGAAGGTATAGAATAATAATAATAAACTAATTTTAAAAGAAAGCAACTTAAACTCTTTAACCCTTTGCACTCGAGGCCTTTTTCGAGAACTACTTTTGACTTCATAATGTACCGTAAAAGAAAAATATGTTATTACAGTGTTTTGGAAAGCCCTCGAGATAAGCTACAAGAATATGCTATACAAAATGGGAAGCCCTGTTTAAGAAATTAACGGTGAGCTTCATGTGACCTTCAAATGAATTTGCATGATCAAATCATTGCTGATAGCACCTCTGAAGTCGTACATCTTTTGTTTGAAACATTTTTTTATTTAACACTATTCCTACCACGACCGGTCAAATGACCGTTTTTAAAATTTCGTTTAGAATTTCCTATACATATACAACGTAATTACATCGCTCTTAAATTTCACGACTTTTCCCAAAATATTGAAAAACGTATTATACGTACAGTAAAACCTGTTTTTGTGCGGGGGATAGGGACCGCATAAAAGAAATCGCATACAAAAAAAATATCGCGTAAATTCATAAGGTTTTCGTTTGCAACACATTTTAAAAAAAACTTTTTTTATGCGGTAAATGGAAAAATCGCACATAAAAAATCGCATAAAAAGAAACCGCACAAAAAAGGACCGCATAAAAACAGGTCTTACTGTATATTTTAGAAAAAGTCGTGAAATTTAAAGGCGATGCAATTACGTTGTATATGTATAGGAAATTCTAATCGAAATGTTAAAAATGGTCATTTGACGGGTCGGTAAGAACAGTGTTAACGCACCGTTTTGGCGTAATTTGCATGTATTATTTAAAATGGGACACCCTGCATATAAAATATATAAGATATATTTTTACAACGCTTGCAGTTTCAAAAGAAATTAAATGCAGATAAATATCGCAGTTCTCTACGTATCGCGTCAAGCCAAAAAATGGTGTCTGGTGGCATAGTTCGGATTGCCGCAATAAAGTAAGTGGTGAGCGATGGTCACCTCTCGAGTGCAAATGGTTAATTATCGAATGTTCGCACGGCCGGAGCATGGAAGAAAATTAAGAAGAAAATTGGTTCGGTCGAATCAATTGATTTGAAACTTTACGAAATGAAGGATGATTCGATTTCTTCCGATTCGCGAGTGCATTAGTCGCGATGCGATAAGGCGAATGGGCTGATAGTGTGTCGGGGGACGAGCCCGCATCGCGTATCGCGTGTCGCACGTCGCGTGAGCCGAGTGTCACTCAGCATTACGATGCCAAGATTTTATCTGGCTATCGTCACCACTCGAAGCAACGCGCATGCGCGTACCTTCGGTTCGCTTGATGGTCCAGCCGGTCGCCAGGGGTCAAGCGCGATTGAAAATTCCATCGGAGTGCGTGCAATTTTAAAATTCGAGTCGCGTTTCGTGCTCGTTTATTCGAAGTGCTCGACCATGTCTACTCTGACCTTTCGCACTCGCGCTGATAAGTTCACAACTTTGTTGCGATAATTCGACTGATGCACCAGTAAAGAGATCTCAAGTGTTCTCCTCGTACGCGCAACAAAGAGGACATCGCATTATATAGGATGAGATTTGGGTATTTCGGTGTTTGAAAGTGAGGGTCAAAAAACGCGAGCTTCTATACTTTCGTTAAGAAGATAAGAAGTAGGATAGTTTTTCTAGAGAAACTTCGCCTTTACTTTTCAACGTGCAAAAGTTGTTTCTTGGCTCGCCGATTAGTTGGAGATTTTTTTGAAAAGCTCGAAGGAACATTGAAGCAGTACTGTCGAGATATATCTAGGATTGTTACGTATTCAAATTAAATAGGGGAGAGTAAAAAGGTGGAACGATATTCTCTTCGATATTAGAGGAAGCAGAAAGGCCAAGTGTACATACTGAAATTTACTAAACCCTGTGGGAAGATTTTCCTTGGAGTGCTGCATCGCGATAACGCAGCAAGGTTTCGCCAAGAAGAACGTAAACTTTCTCCCTATGGCATTGCCAATAAAGTTTGCCAAGCTCGTATATATTCAGAAGCAGATTGTCAAAATGAATTTTGAGATTCCGCGAATTACTTTCAGAATCGATAAATTCTCCTACACGTTCTCTTGCTTCAACAATTGAAATTCCCTGTATAATGGGAATACGAAGTGAAGAAATAAATTTAACGCGGCGAACAAAATGAGCTGGCGAATGCACCGAAATATCCCCGGAATTCATTTGGTCTCTTTTATACAGCGTCCATAAATGTTTTGTCAGAGGCAAAAATTTAATCCACCGTTGAAATTAAACTTTTTCTCTATTATGTAGACAATTTTCGATGGAAATTGCACCAGCGATCATTGTATTGAAATGTCGCATCGTAGATTCTTTACAAGTAAAGGTATTATTAAAAGTAAAGAGGACGAACGATGGTGACAAGGGTTAATAATTGGACTTTTCATAGAGTCGTCCCACTTGAATCTTTCTATAAAAACAGAACCGAGCAACTCTCTTACCAGCGACTGAATCGAGAAGTATTGTAGAATTTTTTATTAACAGTTATGATAATGTTGTCTCTGAGAACTGAATTCTGTCATTTGCGTGTAAAAGGAAATGTGCTGTTTAAAAAGCAGGAGAAATATGTACGAGACTTTCGAAATTATTTTTTCACTTTTACTTACTTTTTTTATCCTTTCTACTTACTATGCAAACAGTATTGCTGTTACTTCGCTTCTTATTTTGCGGGAGAGCCTTCGATGAGAAACTCCCACCTACTTTTTAATTTTGCAATAAATTATTTTCAACGGAAAAGGGGCCTTTCGGGCTTCAACATAATTTTGTTCGTTAAATACATGGGCTCGTCCAATAATAATACAGGCGCGTTATGTAAATTGATATTGTGCACCGAAATATCGTATTAATAATGCCGCTGCCTATCAGCGCATAACTCTTTTTAATGTTATACGGCCATGAATATTGAATCATATCGATCGATTGGCAATTAATAATTGGCTACCATTAATTTAACATTTGCATTGCATTCGATGCGTTGCGGTGAATTTGATTTCATTTATCTCGATATTTGATTTCCTTCTACGATTCAACGTTAAACGGAGAGAATAGAAATGTGAAAGGACCCCATTTGTTTCTTTGCTTTTTGCAATTTTCAGCATTTTCCAGAATTCGTTGTTTCCTCGCAGAACCTCGTACGATTAAATTTCGTGGAAGCCAGGCGTCGAGAAATTTCAGTTCCACGAAGCACCCCTAAAGTCCCAACCCTCCTGCTTTCCCACATTGATCAATACATTTTAAATCCTCGTTTCTGATGGACTGGCGCGCGGCGCTGCTCGCCCGGGTATTGTTTTTCACACAAACAATAATATAATAAGTTCTCTTAATATATTTGGAAGTCTTCTCAAAACCGATAACCAACGAAATGTTGGTTAAAAAGAAGTTGCTGTACGAGTATTCCACTTATTTCTGTAAATTAATCCAGACAATTTTATAATTTTACCCTCTAATGCATACGATGTGTTTGCTGTTGTAACAAAACGTTTAACGATTCTGCTAAAAAATCGAGCCCTACGTATACATATATCTTCTTATTCGTTCGACTCGCAGTTGGATATTCATATTTCCTCGTATTTTCGTTCGTCCACGCGCGCGCACAATGGTTTTTCCAGGGTCGTGAGAAAAGTTTCGAAAGATTGGACAGTTGTTGGGCGAGAGTATGGGAAGTGACGCATTTCTCTACGAAAACTTGGAAATGGTATAACATGGTTGTCATAACCGGCACAATTGGAGAAGTTATTGTAGGTGTTACGCGACGCGCGCCGCAGAAGCTACAGGAGAATTACCCGGTTTTAAGCGTCGACGGTAAATCGACAATGAAAATTAATGGTAATTGTTTCCAGCGAACTCTCTCTGGTCCAGACATCGAAAACAGAATGTCTCTAGCTAACAATCGAATGAAAGGGATCGTTCTTCTGGCAGAGTGGAACGAATCGTCCTCGTATAGAAAAAAAAAGAGAAGAAAGTTTCCTTCTCGCAACCCGTAGACGCTTTAAAAATGCAATCGCCATTATAAAAGGGGCAAAAGAGAGTAGAGAGAAAAAACAGGATAGTAAAAAGAAAAAAAGTGGCCTGGGCTCTTTCCTCCCCTTTTTATCCCTTTTCCTCGTCGGATTAAACTTCCGAGTTTTTCCAAGGCGACGCGAAATAATCCATTTTTCCGGTAGTCAAAGAGAACGCGCGAACTCGAAATTTCGCAAAAAGGCGAGCCCCGACATCCGTAGGAATTTCGTTATCTTGGAATTTTTTTGAAATATCCCCTTCTCGTGCCTGAGATACTACGTCGCTATTTCTCTCTGAAATTCCAGGGGGATGAGAAACTACCTACGCGAGAAAGTGCGTCTAGTTCCATGTAAAAAGTGACGAACGAAAACGAGTGCCGCATGAAAAACCCACGAGACGTCGGGATCGAACTCGCGATTAACTCCGTGAATAATAACGCAAAGTCCAGTAGGTAGAACGTTGCTCGATTTTACGTTAATCGGATGTGGAAGAGAAACTTTCGTTTGATTACAAAAATCGATTCGAATTACAAATCGAACGCGACTTTTCTGCTTTGATTCGATTCGCCTGGATGTGAAAATTGATCGGCGGTGACTGATGCGAATGAGCGTAAAAAGAAAAATATAGCCGAAAATCATTTTTCTCTTTTTCCACGGAAAAATCAGGGATCTCTCTAACGAGGCGAAAATGCAGGCACGATTTGGCCGCTCTCGTTACGTGCGACTGCACTCGCTCGCCCGTGCGCGGCCTTCTGTCGTTTGCTATCGAATTAGCAGCTAGTGCGAATGTTCTGCCGCACAATCTCATTCGTCGATCCGTGTTCCACGCACTTTAACGCGGGTCAACGTTGCGTCAATATTTTGTAACGCGAGCGTCCGTATTTAATACGCTCGGACGAGAGACGCGGACGCATGCGCGATAATAACGAAGGTGGTGTTCGCAGCCAATACTCCTTCGGTCACTCGCGTCAATCTCTTCGTCGAGTCCTTCCTCGCATTACTTTTTCCTTCCCTCACTTCCATCACCCGCGTAATTCAAAACGCGAGCCTTCTCGTCGGTGTCGCCTTCTTCTTGTATCGATTTCGTTCTCTTCTTGCTTACACTGAGAGAAAAATATGGTTGGGTTTACTATAATCTCACTATATTTTATAGTTAAATTTGGCGTCAAACATATTTTTATAGTTCACTTAATCATACAAAATCATACAAAATCAGTCGATTTATACAAATGGTTATATTATTAACTATTACCTTTGTTCTTGTTACCATATGTATAGTAAAATGTGCTATGTGAATATAGTTAGTTATATCACTATGTATGAAATATTCTGGTAATATTAACTATATAAAATAGTTACTTTTCTTACCATTATATATTTTCAACCATACTATGTTTTTAGTTAAAATAACCATAACTTTGGGTAAAAACATAATATAATTATACTATGCCTCTATCGTAATTATTATCGACATTATGGTAACATTTACCATAAATATGATATTTCCAATTATAATTTTGTTACTACGCCATTATAGTTAGACATATCATACACTTTTCTCTCAGTCTACCATTATTTTCTTCATCTCTTCTTTATTTATGGTTTTCAGTGGTGTGGCATCGTTCGCGCGACCACAAGCACGAATTAATCAGAATGATTCGAGAGATTGAGAATCGCGCAACGTGAAATAACGTTGTTACATTCGAATAAACGTATTTCGACTGAGGTTTCACAAAGCTATTTTAATTACCTATGGTCTACTGGGTCTCTGGACGCAACATTCACTATCAGAAGAGCGTGCGGCTGTTAATTGCGCGAGCATATTTCAGTTCGCGCGAATTAAAGAAAAAAGCTTTACTTACAACGTGAGAGCCGACCGCTTACAGCAAAACTCGAAACAAAGGAGCTTGGAGCAACTCCTCGAAGACAAAGGATGAAAATTCAGAATGCCACCGGGTATTACGATTTTAACCGAAGGCGAGAAATTTCTCTTTAATCTCTTCCTCTCTCTCTCTCGCCCGCCTCTTTCGGCACCTTTTGTAATTGACGTGGAACGGGTTTGTTTGAAATTGCTTTCTCGCCTTGACACATAATTCGTTGAAGAACCTCCCCATCCTCTCTCTCAAAAAAAAAAAAGAAATCAAATTAAAAACACTGGAAAACAGGACGCGGATATTTTCTTTGATTGCTGGATGTCTCTGATTCGACCGATAACGAAAAATAGGAACGTCACGATCGCAATCCTGACAAATTGGAAGAAGAAGGGCGCTGGAAATACACAGACGCGCGCGCTTCTCCGACGAATATTAAGGGGTCGCATAGTTCACCCGTCAACTTTCACGGACGTGTCCTCCTCGTGGTACGGCCCTGGCGCGGAGTCACCCTTCCTTCTCGAGAATCTATTGTCTAACATAATGGAGCGAAGTAGCGACTCTGCGCACGCGACGAGTCACCACCACCCCCTCGTCCGACTAATACCGATCCGCGCACACATTCGCGCTGAATTTGAAGCTTCCTCTCGACAATGTCGATTTTCCGAGAACAGCAGAAGCGGAAGTGCGAGAGGGGGTGAGTTAACGCGAATTTTAAAATTTTAAGAGAAGCTCTCGCGGCTAAGGGGAAACGAGTAGTTGGCAAATATTTTCAATTTTCCGCTGCCGCGTTCTGAAAATGAATTTCGAGAGAATCCCCACGAAGCGGTGAAACCTCGCGCGTCCGTAGTGGTTTTGGAAAATAAATTTGAATTCTTGTCTCTTTCGATACATTTTTCTGCTTTTTTTTTTGTTTTGACAATTTTACGAAGGTAGAATGCGGTGGTCGAACAATGCCATTTTTATGGAAGCACGCGCTCCGAGCGAGAAACTCCGAGAATTGTTGTGAATTTGGAAAATCGACGAGAAGCTGGAATAACGAGAAAGAAATAATTGGAATATGTTTTCAATTGTAGGTACGCTCGTATGCGTTTTCTCTTTAGAATCAATTCTTCGTATTTTTCGCAAGCGAATTTTGCATTCTGGACGATGCTCGTGATAAATAGTTTATGTTTCCTTTGTAAAATTTGCACTGTGAATTTAAACAAAGCACAGGTATATTACTGTAAAATAATACGCTTTATTACTTTGTAAAATAATTTCACGATTCACTGTGTCCACGCCTCGATCGTCCGCTCTACGCCAATTTCAATTCGGTAGAACGTTTAATTTCGCGTTGCAATCGGTTGTGAATACTCGTGGTAAAGTTATTTCAACTTTTCTACGCAGGCAGATCCGATAGTCGAGACTCGATCGGATAGTAGAATTTGTACCATACGAAAATGTATGATCATTGGTTCGTTGCTGCGTTGAAGCACAAAAGGCAATAGAGAAGTAGGAACCAGCATTGAACTAAAAAATCTGAGCTTCCTTGCGCCAAAAACGTAATTTTATTCACACCCTTACCACGTCCATCCGTTTTCACACCGTATGAAATTCCGATGGGATTGAAATAAATCGAACAGTATTCGGTTCTCTTGTAAAATCCGCTTTTCCAATCGAAAATAGAGTAGAAGATTATCCGTGTCAATGAAAAATGGAGGAACAGTTCCGAATTGAATGATTTTTCGGACTGTTTGTCGAGTGAAACGAAAACGGATCATATTCATTTATTATTCGTTTTGCATAGTTACGCGGATAAAAATACGTTCGTTTGCCAGTGACGACGAGAATAAACGAACTTACAAGCACGCGCCGATAATAACGAGAAAGGTTAAAGAAATAATAGGGATAGAGAATTCCACCGGCCAACCACGTGTGAAACAATATTTGAACAAACCTTCAAGAGACGACGGATAAAAGCTACGACGTTTCTGAGAACATCAATTTCCGTTCTTGAACATCGGTTAAGCAGGAACGTCAATTTGCATCTTCGATCCCCGATGTATTAACGTCACCCTTGACATATCGTTACACGCACAAGCCCTCCTATTCCTATAGGAACGTGCGGATTTTCTCAACGTACCATTCGCCCAATATTAACCTCCTCAAGGAGTCTGTCGCACAACTCCACGTCTAGTTTCCCGCCAATCTACAAACTTCCTACCACAAAAGACCCACGCGCGCTATTCCCTTCACAAAAATTCTTTTCCTTATTTCCTTTAATCACCGTCCTCGTGACGATCGAATTACCATCCTAAAACAAACCAAGAAAATAAAACGCGAAATCGATTCTGATTTAAATAAGAAAAGAACCTACGAGTCATTAGCTCTGTCATTATTTTTCATTTATCATAAAAAAAAGTCTCGACCCATCTCGTAGACAATAACATCGAGTGCAGCCTTACTTCTTTTTCGTTTCTGGAAAAAAATCGCTCGCGCGTAATCTTATCTAATGACATTAGTTTTCACGATTCGCGCGTAGAATGGGAGTGCGTTGAGCGATGCGCTTGCGTCCGTATCGATTGGCTATCGGAATAATAGCGGTGAGCACGGATAATTCTGCTGTTGGCGGTGTTGGTAATTGGCCGTGTCTATATTGGTAATTCGGTAGTATCGACGTGCTACTCCCCGCGGGGGTGCAACGTGGGCGAAGCTTTGCTCGTGTCTCGCACACGCGTTGAGTATTTTTCTTTCGCTTCTTTAACAGTCACGCGCCTAATTAACAATTGCAGATTCCATCGTTCGACGGGTACGAGATAAGGTGCTTTAGTCGTTAACTGCGGAGCCTAGTGCCTTTTTTCCGTCCTTGCACTTAGTTACCACTTTTTGACCCTACTTTGGAGCTTCTACTGGATTAATTGGACAAAGAGCAAGTTGACACGAGGTCGTGTCGTATTTCGAGCGGAAAAAAGAATTAGAAGCCACGTTGCTTTTCGAAGCGTCGAAAGTTTCCCGTAGAAATGCAGCTTTGAATCGTTTGAACCGCACATCCGCAATTTCATACTTGGAATATTTTCATACTTCCAATTCGGGTCTCTATTGTTCGTCCATTAATTCCACGTGCAAAAACGCGCACTCGATTGCTTATAGACGGACGTTTGAAATCTGACTAAAACACACGCGCGATTCCAGGTACGGTATCCCGTGTATAAATATTTCTTTTTTTTTTTCCCCGCCAGTTGATATAACTGCGAAACGAAAACAAGAAATTTCTCTCGCCGCTTATTTCCATCGATGGCGCATAAAACGAATTTTGCATTTGTCAGATTGGAATCCGGTGATGCGCCGGACTACAATTTATCATATCGCACGTTTAACTCAACAGCGACGCGAATCGATAAAGTGGCGTGAGAAGCACGAAACCGACCAGCCATTAGAGATCGATGAAACTATTGTTCGATGCAGCTACAGATTTTTATTAATCCATTATCATTTTTAACTAAATATTAACACATTTCTGTAAAATCACGCGTTACGCGAAAACTCAATGGGGACGCGTAATTAAAAAACAAATTGACAGAAAATGCCATTGACAATATCATTCCGTCGAAAAGACGTAAACCACGAGGAAAGTAAACGCGAGAAATTGACCGAAGTTGTTGTTCCAACAAAGACATTTGTCAGTTGAATTGCAAAACAAAGGTACTCCGACTCGACGCACGGATGAAATGTTCGCGCACTCGTGTTACACAAGCACAAGAGCTTACGAATGAACGTAGAAACGAATTACCCCGAATGAACCACAAAGACCTGCCCTTTATCGCACTTAACGAAGTTCGATTAGCAAAAGTATCGAGGCGAATCGATTATCGCTTACCAAATGCATTCTCGTCCAATAACGCATTCACGAGGGACGTGTCAGCGGGTCGGCAAAGGGCGGATGGCTCGTGAAAACGATTCACCACCAGTTTCTATCTCTGAATACGACACGTGCATGCGCCTGCTCGCACCCTATCGCGCTCTCATTGTCAGTGTAACAGCTTTACGTGTGTACGAACGGTGCATCGATACGCGTGCATGTCCGCAGACACGAGGAGACCACGGACGAAATTGCACAATGGTCATTCGGCCAAAGCCCGAATGAATAAAACAAGCGATAATCCGCGGGGCATTTGCTGTTTGCGGCGCGGTGGGAAATATTCGGTGGAAAATTATAAACACGTAGAGGAAGATCCTTTCAAGTAATACGCGCAAATGGCTTTTTCCTTTGATCTCGGCGCGCTCGCGAATGCATTGCACACGGTGGTGCGCTCTGCTTTACCGTCCAAAAAAATCCACGGGCTCCGTGAAAAAAATCGTCATCATGGTTACCCTTATTATTTCAATTAGCGTATCCATTTGCGCGGATTCTCTCCTCCTTCCCTCGCTTCCTCTGAAAACACACAGCCCGTCGTTATCGCTTTTTCTCCCGCCCCTCGAGCCTCCTTTTCTCGCGTCATAATGCGTCGGATTATACGGCTCGAGTATTATGGAGTGGCGATAAGTAATAATAGGCTGGAAGAGGTGCGCGGCCATCGATAAGTCGCGAGGAGAAAATCTGCGTGGAAACGATAATATTACTATTGCCTGCGCGCACGCGCACACGTCCACTGGATGGTACGATTAAAATAATCCCGCGCTATCCAATTGGGAGTCACGTTAGCGCGTCCGCCGTATCGTTGCCTACTTAACGAGTCCCTGATTAATAATATCGAGATAGACAGAATAATTCTGTCGACTACAACTATGAGAGCGCGGAGTTCCCTTTTCCCCTCGAACTTACTTTCAAATTCTCCCGCCAAACTAAATACCCTCGGTACTGAATATCCTCTCCCTCGATTATCAGCCTTTCGATAAATATCGATCTACTCACCCGACCAGGGGCTCGCAATCACTTAGAATCTAGGCTAGCGCGAATTATTTATCGACTCGGCATTCGCCATTCGAAATAAATTTGTCAATGAAGAAACGACCGGACGGCTATCGATCGGGGCGATAGGATACGTGAACGCGCGCGCACGCCACTCTCGGTACGATAAACTTTCGCGAGTTATTATCAGTTGGATAACGCAAATTGCTTTGCCGCGCCGCCGGCATCATTATTTTACATTGTATGCATAATAATCGAAGTTACGTTTCTCACTACCACGGGCTTTACCTACTCGTCCCGAATCAGTGGCGTGCACGCGAGCACGGAAATTCGCGCGCGTATCTCTGGCCTGGCCCTGCACTTATTAGCGCATTGGGTTGCGTTCGTGTGCGTGCGCGCGCATACTACACCGACGAGAGCCCGGCACGTTACATTCGAGCATGATTCATGTGCCAATTATCTTTCATACAGTTAAACGGGTTTCGATGCGTGCACGTGTGCGTCAAGTGTCCCTGCCTCCCACCACCCTGGCTCTCACCCTAACTCGGTCCCCACCACGTTTACTCATCCCCTCTTTGGCCACCTCTCTCGCTATTCATCCCCTTCCTTTGCTTCTCTCTATCTCTCTGTCTCTCTCTCTCTCTCTCTCTCTCTCTCTCTCTCTCTCTCTCTCTCTCTCTCTCTCTCTCTCTCTCTCTCTCTCTCTCTCTCTCTCTCTCTCTCTTCTCTCCTTTGCTTCTCTCTCTGTCTCTCTGTCTCTCCTTTGCTTCTCTCTCTTTCTCTCTCTCTATCTACTATTTCTCTCTATCTCTATCTATCTCTCTCCTCTTCAGTAGTCTCTCTCTCTCTTTCCTCCACCTCCCTTTGAACTCGTCGCGCTGCATAACCCCCACTCGGCACACATCTGCCACTTCTACGGCACTGCCACGACTGGGGGACATCGCGTTGCACCTGTGTGCGCTCACGATTGGCATTCGTGTTTGTGCGTCCGTGCACGATGCACCGACGCACCACCAGCCCGTGCACCACCACACGCGCGCACAAAAGAAAGGACCTCGAGAAACTCCTTAACAAAGAGAGAATCGTAAACACCATTGCGTGCGCCGGAATTATTGGAATCTTTGCCGCGGCGATCCTATCCGAGGCTCGAGCTTTTCTACTATGCGGTAAAAAGTTTTCCACTGTTGAGAATTATTTTTGCGAGAAACTCGATCGCTCCTTTCGTCCCTAACCAGATCGTACGACGTGTTTTTCGAATGTTAATTGCTTAATTAATTCATATCGGGTTTCTAGGTTGATCGTGTTCCTCGATTCGCGCGTGTATATGCAGAATTATTCCGTATATACATTCGTATACGCACAGATGTGGAGTATAACGAGAGCCTGCTGAATATAATTATATTCGTGATTCGTAATGCCTCGCAGCTTCTTTTGTTGCACGTAGAATCCAATTTGGAATTCGTGATTATTCTTATTCGTCGCGTTGACGTTATTGCCAGTGGTGTTGTGTCTGAAGATTTTTTCTAACTGATGAATTTAGATTTTTTTAGGACCCGTCATTTTGATAATGCATCGTAGAAACTGAACGCACATTACTAATGCGAAGTTCGATTGACGAGAATTTGCGTGGCATATTCGCCGCGCAATTGTTATCGCTCGTCAGATTATTTTCAAATCAACTGTCATAATAATTCAAGCTTCCGACCTTGTTATGTTTACTTGGCGATAAATACATCTGTTGTAGAACCCACGTTAAATTGAATCGTCGGGCGTGCTTACTGGGCCACGCGTAAAACCTAACGAGTTTTTAACTTCGTATTTAATCGTAAATCGTTTAATCATTTTCTTCGCGGACCTTCTCGGGTCTACACTCCGTGCAGACACCAGGAACAAATATCACTGGCCATGTTATTCGTTCTCCGATGAGTCAACCGTCGTACCTTAACATAAGCTTATTCGTCCAATTAAACGTTAAACGACGAGTGCGCTCATCGCCAGAATTGTATTACTTTTCTGATACATTATAAAACCAGAAACAGCATTAATTCTCGATATTCATATAGAATTTACAGCAACTAATCGATCGCTTTAATAATTTACATCGCTACTTTAATTTACATTAACTGTACAAAGTTCAATTGATTCGGCAGTAGGTCAACCTAGTTTCGCTACGGCAAAGTACATTTTACACGAATGCCCGCGCGCACATCGTACGAATACAAATTGCATCATCCGTATTATAGGGAATCGAAATTACGTAATTTACATTTACGTATTCCAAATGGGATATTTATATCGACGAATAAAGCAGAAATTGTAGAGTGAACGGCGCACGCCGGTTCTGCCTACTCACGAGATATTACTAGACGTAAGCGTTACGTTACGTAAGCGCATCCGTGTCAGTCTAACGCAACGAAACTATCTCCCTAACTAAGTGAAATTCTTCGGATACACGATCCGCCGAAAAATGAGAGAAGATTTCGAATATCCTCGAAACTACTTTACCCAGCCGCAAAGCGTATACTCGCCGACAAAAATCCAATATCTCTCGAGCGCCACGTTGGCCCGATTAAATTCGTTAACGAAGAAATCCCATTGACAGCCGCGATATTATTTATACCATCGAAACGTCGCGATCGATAGCCGTTTACCCTACTGTTAACGTTATAAAGCCACCGGAGAAGTAAACGTGGGAAGCTTTGACGCATTGTAGGAAGGAATTAGTTAGTGGTGGTCCATTGTCTGCCTCCGCCAACAGTTTGTATCTGCGTGGAACGCGCGCGACAGGTACTGGAATTAGCTGCCTTCTTTACCGACGTCCGATAATGAAACTGAACGATCAATCGATCCCGCATCACCATCACGACGTGTACGCACCTCCAGTTTTTCGATTCGCCGTTTTTTAAGCATATTCATCTCGGTCGCCATTATGCAAAAGTCCGCGTAGATCATCGTGGCCCGACTATGTTATTGCCTTAATATCGTTCGACGCTTATCACGACCCCGATAAAAAAACTTGGACGAGAAGACGGCGCGCGCTTGAGGCGTGCATATCAATTTTTGTCGCTTCCTTTGTCGATGGAAGTGGCCGAGGAGCGGAGTGTGCCACGCTTACTATCTTCTTCGCCAGGGTACATCAGAACTAATATGTGTGGGTGATTGTGAAAGTGGTCTAAGTCAGAAAAGTTTGCTTCACAAATCATTGCGTATTTCAATCGACAATAACGCTACGTGAATAGAAAAATTAATTTCTCGAAATTATTCACTTAGACCACTTTCACAATCACCGAAGCATATGAGGCTGTTTAGTGCACAAATCGATTAACTCCATAAATGATGCTCAAAATTATGTTACAAGTATGAAAAGTAAGGACTTAATCAAGTGCTTCGATGCTTAAATTTATGAAAAATGCAATAAGTGGAGTTAATCGATTTGTGCACCGAACGGCTCATATCGAGGAGCTATTTTCACGAGATTATGAGAACCACTGGTGGAAGAGCACGCGCGCGCGCGCGTTGACACACATGTAACGCGAGGAGCGTAGAACGTTTAAATTTACCGAGGAAACCACACGATCTTAACTCACGTTCTTAAGCTTCTAATTAAAAGCCACAATGCGTCGCTTTAATTTCGCGCACTCCTATTCACTCAGCTTCCCGCCCAAGAAGTGCAATAATATTTTAGTCATGCGATTTTCGTGGTAATGACGAGGAGTGCGCCAGCATTTAGAAATGTTTCGCAATACGAGTTTTAAATATGAATAACCTCAGTGGCGCGCGAATGCGCCACGGTGGAACGGGACTAGTGAGTGGCACTGTTATCTTTGTTATAGGTAAAACGGCGAATTTGTCGCGTGAGCGGTGATACACGCGCGCGGTTTCGATCCCACGAGCATTATCCCCCCAAAAAAAAAAAAAAAAAGAGAGAAAAGCAAAAAGGGAACAAAAAAAGAGCTAATTCTTTTCGTCGATTTCTAAACACGCGGCTGCGCATCGTGCTTTTTCAACGCGACACGAATTTTCCGCTCCGTCACCCGCCCATTATTGCCACCCGATGCGTAATTAAATATTGAAGTTTCATCAGCGAGAAATTTCGGAGAGAACAATATTGTGAGTGGCATTAAACGTGAGGCGGATCGATATCTGCATTACGGCCCCTACAGTCCGGTCATAAAATAAATCTGGGAGTGAAAGCGTGGTGGTAGTATTTGGAGAAGGACGTCATTCGCTTAGGAGGAACCTTTGCCCGTTACCGCAGCTGCCCTGCTTTCTCGAAATTGTTACAAATTACGCGCCTTCGAAATATTGCCACGTTCCACTCGACATTCATCGGAGCACCATATTTCGACTTTATTCCGTAGATCGTGAAAAAAACTGTTTTTCGTTTCTCCGATATTTCGTGCGTAGAAGCCTTTACCTTTGAAGAATCCACGAAGATGAAAGATTAAAGAAGCTTAATTGAAAGTGTCGAGTACCAGCTTACCTTATTACCTCGATATTTCTCTTGTTCCTATTCGGTACTTTACGAACTCTTTCGTTGATTAAAGGCGTCGTTCGTAATTACTTACGAAAGATAAAAGTAATTCGAGGTTTGTTTAATTTTACAAACTCACGATTGTTCACGGCAAACGCACGGAATCGGAAGGTTGAATTTTTCTCAATGCGCATCGAGCGCGCCGTTCGCTGAAACGTCGGATTCTCCTCGGTGAGATTGTTATCCGTGAGAGGAAATGAGTAATCTTTATTGCGAGAGTAAATTGCTATTTGGGGGACACCCGGTAGATATCTGCAGCGCACACCATCGCGCACGTAATACACTCGACTCCTCGGTGACGGCAGCGAGGGAAGGCAAGGGAAGCGACACGGGCATCTGTTTTGTATGTGCACCGTGAATTTGAACACGTGTTTCATTTAAATATTTGTACCTGAAGCTTCTGCGTCGCCAATTTACACAAACGCTCTACGAACGTGAACGAGGTCTCGCCGGTGGCAATCGTCGCATTTAAAACAATATAACAGAGGATACGAAGGAGGAATTCCATTGTGACTTTTTGCAAGATCAATAATGCGAGCGTTACGCCCGCTTGCCTATACCCTAACCCACAGCAAGCGTAATCATTTTACAACGTACTCTTTTTACTTTACTTTCATCCCCCCTCCTCGTTCTCTATTACTTTTTCTTCCCTTCTTCGTTGCTTTTTTCCGTTCTCCTTAATGCTAGTACTCTCTACTCGCACGGCTCCTAATAATCCTCCTTCGCGGAGATAATATCGCATTGCTTCTCGTTAGACGAAAAATTACACCTCAAGTTTCGACGTAACGGAACACGTAACTATGGCAGAGTGTGTGTGTGTGTGTTGAGACGAGGATATATCGTCTCGCTTCGGTGTCGCGTAAATTAATTCCACGTTGTAGATGTCGCTGATAGTATTCTATGACCGATAGATAAGAACGGATTGGCACGACGCCAGCTGCTGCGCGCGCACTTCTATATTTGTTCCCTCGTATAAAACCGGCCGAGTGAATGACTGCAGATTCGCCAAAAACAACAGTGGAAATTATTCGAGATATTTCGCCTCCGCGAGGGGCTGATTAAATTTGACCACCGTGTAAAGCGTCCTTTGGCAAAAACAGCACTGGCTCGTCCGCCAATGAGAAAGAATCGCGCCAATGTTTCATATTTTTCTAGACGATCCCGATAACCGTCGAAAGCATCGGCCTCGAGATCCAACGATCGAGAGTATCCCACTCGAGAGGCAGTTTTTGGGTCCGTTCACGCGTATAAAATGCTTTTTGCATGACAATGTGGAAGGAGAGATCGGATGGGGGCTATTCGTTAGTTCGATTTTCTTTTTCTTTTCTACCACTCCTTCTCCTCCTCGCGTAATCCTTGTCGACTCACCATTCCACCGGCACAATGAGCGCCGGTCTCTCTAAATCGTAAGTTGTTGTTGGCGCTCTTTCTTCCTTTCGCCTTCGTCCCCCTTCATCACCGTTCTGCGACCGTATGACGCGCACACGGTCCACAATCGCGAACGCGCGTGCTCACACGCGAAAAGAGGCGCACGACCCACACGGACAAACGTGTGTAGGATCGACGCGCATACCTAAGACCTTACGCGCTCGTGCCCGAGCGAGATGAAAGAGACGAAGGTTGGAGAGGATGAGAGAAGTGGAGTGAAGAGGAAAGAGTGAGAGTATTCCGACCTTATGGCACGCATGCGAGAAGGAACGAGCGAAGGGATAGCGAAGAGGTGGAGGAAAGAGGACGGAGGAATGGTTGGGTGAGTGTATCCGCCGGTCGTTGCCACGTTCGGAGCTCGTTCACTTGTTTTCTACCCCACCATTCTCTCTCTCCTTCATTTAGGATGCCTTCACACAGAATCGCCACTTATATTCCACGGTCCGTTCCTCTCACCGAGGAAAATTAATATTTCCTTCTATTCTCTTGGTATTAGCCCTTGCTACACGCGAAATGAAACTTTTTTTGTTTTTATTTTTATTCGTAATTGATTATTCAACGGTGATACCTCGTTTGCAGATGTTATCGTGAGTCGGGTAGATTTTGGTGGTTTTTCGTTTTATTGAAACGTAACGCGAATGTTTCGTTCGTTATTTATAGATTAAAATCTGGAGTGCTCGCAATCCGCCGATAAACCTTGAAAATTTACCGACTTGGTGGTGAATGCTAGTCGGTAAACATCTGCCTTACCCTGTAGCGAGAGAATGAAGTTTTACAGATTATTTATCTTGCGATTTTACTCCGTTGCTGAAGGTTTGTCGCGAAAATACACCGGTGAGATTTTTCTTTGTTCCTCCACGGTGCGGTTGCGTCTGAGGAAAAGGTCAATTGGATTGCGCATATATCGACATACCTCGCTGCGTTAACTATTCGATTCTTTTCGCGTATTATTCATACCGATGTTGCAGTAATCGCGAAACGAGAAAATGATTCGTGCTCCTCATAAGTATTTTCTCAGAAGGAATTCTTGGTAAGACTTCCGTATCCGAGCCTCGTCCGATTTTAATAAAATTTTACTGGTACGTAGCACTTACTAAATGCAGTCGAACGCCATAAGTGCGAATTTAAGGAAACGCCTGGGTTCCGAGATATTAAATTTTAAGATTACACGATTAAATCAAGAATTTTCGAAATTCTTATGTAAGAGGAAGACTGAAATTCTACAAAATGTCAGGTTAGGTACGTGCAATGGTTAGACACGCGTATCAAAAAAATAATTTAAACTTGAGAGCCTGGTAGGCCTTTCTGGTTAGATCAATCTCCATTTATCACATTTAAATAATAAATGACGAGCGGAGTTTAAAACCTTCACAACATTACTCAGGGTGATAAGCTTGATAACATATGTGAAGGACATTGAAATCCGAGGTGGCTCCCCATAAGTGAACAATTACCAAAAAAAACATCAAATTGTTTTCTATATTTCTTTTTTTTAAGATGTATTCTTATGATATTTTGATAAATTAGTAAATTTAAGTAATATTAATCAAATGAAACATTTCAGCAAAACATTTTTGAATTTTAGTCTTTTCATTTACGTAAAAAACTCACAAATTAAAGGTAATTAAAAATTCAATATCTCGGAAACCAGGCGTTTCCTTAAATTCGCACTTATGGCGTTCGACTATATTTAGTAAATGCTACTTACCCGTAAAATTTTATTAAGATCGGACAAGGGTCAAATACGGAAGTTCCGCCGAATTCTTTTGCGGAGAGCAATATTCGATAAATTTTTAATTTCCGATATCGGTAATTACAATCTTATCGCGAAGAAAAAAATAGTATAAGCCACTTCTTAGACCGTAGACGGACTTATTAAAGTTTACGTTCAATAAGCAATTTTTCTTGGACAAAAGAGAAATCCAATTGGCGCTATAAAACGAATACGAGTGCACGAAGACAGAGTGACATTTGCGTTTCATTGGACTGTTTGTCCTTATATTACGCAGTTGATATCTATTCTCCTATGACTAGCGTGGAAATGAAAAAAGCGAGTTCGCATACCGTCCCTGACGCCAGCATCGATGCGCTCTGCGTGACGAAAATATTGCACAATCGATCGTCGGACTGGAGAGCAGTGCACGGGCCATTAAAATTTATAACAGCATTGTTCTTCGTTATTTCTCTCGTTCCTTTTTTTTCCCCCTGTTTCTTTTTTCTTCAACGTACCCACAGTCCCCGCTTATTCGCATGCTCGCGCAACTGTGTATTTAGTTGGCACAAAAGCTTAACGTAATTTGCCTCTGAAATAAAATTCAATCCGGAGAAATGAAAGAGGTAACGTGAAAAATTAATACAAAGTACTCTCCGCTCTCGATTTAACGTAATCCTTCGAATTCGATGAACCGTAATTCGGAAAAGTAAGCGCGGTAAATTTAGATTTTATGAAGGTTTCAAAGCGAACGAGTACGGTGAAAAAGAAAAAAAAAAACGTTTTTAAAATGTACCAGCGCGTCGCTCGAGGTCACTAGTTTTTTTTCGAAGCATCGCCGATCAGTGGAGTTGTAGCAACGCGCTGCGCAGCATCGGCTTTAATGATTTTTCATTCTCCACCGGGTATAATGCGCCTATTTTTCTTTTTCTCGAATACACGCCATCTAAGCAAAATATTAACATCGCGCCCACGATTATATTCCATTCCTTTCTTGCTCTTGCAAAGTACTACGTAAGCATTTGCTTTGTGCGCGCATATGGTGCGGCATAAATGCAAACTTTAAATATGGGTACACGCTCGCGAATAAACTGTCCTCGTACCGTGCTTTCTCCTGATTTTCACTATTCGAAACTTTCGCCGAATAATGTTTCCAGATTGAAATTAATTCACGAAAGATTACTTCCAGAAAAATACTTCCAAATATCTGCTTTCGAGTATCATCCTCCTTTGTTCTCTATTTACGCTTTTCATTAAACCCCTCGAGCTTTTGTCGCTGGCATCTTCCTATAAAGGAGAATTCTATGGCACTTAGCTTCAAGCGGATATAATTTTTACACAGGCCGAAGTACACAAAGCTTTACGAGCTAATATCCAACCAAAGTGTACCCATACGAGCGCGAGGTGAACAGAAAGAAAAAAGGATCTATCGCAGTTTCAACGTCGTGCCTGTAACTACGTGTGTTCACGCTCTGCCAACATAATCGCGTGGCCACACGCGCTCGTTGAAACACACCAATCACGCTCTCGTATCATTTAGTGTACCACGATGCGTTTATAATTGAAAGGTTGCAGCTTGCTCACTCATTGCGTTATATTTCTATATTAAATGCTTACGTGGAAAATGTTATGTCGATAATTTCCCAGAAAAAGGCTTCATTCGACCCCTACTCGTTGTTGCTCCAACCGATTCCATGGAAAACGTCACAAGGATGAGTGTTACATTTTTGAAGAACACTCTATTAAGACAGTTAGACAGAAAATCGAAGCTCTCAGAGAACGATGTGCATTTTAACGCGCGGCGCTTAGAATAATCCCTTTTAATCCATCTGTTTGCCAGTTAAGATGCTTGTCGCTGCATCCATCACGGCACTCGTCGAGAAACAATTACGACGGATTATGGAAGCGCGAGTGGAGGAGTTGACAAGTAAATATTGAGATTTGCGGATGAAGCCGGTATGTGGTTACTTACAACCTGAGCTATGAAAGACACGTAATCACGGGCGAATGAAATTAGGCGCGGGACAGTAATTGGATTTGTAAGTTAATTTTACAAAATAGGAGAAAGATGAAATAGTTGGCGAGTAGAGGATCTGGTGCAAGGTTCTGAAAAACGGAATCACATTTTGGATACTGCATATATTTTAAATCTAATCGTATAATGGTACTCATTGTATTTTGTTTTACAATTATTTACCCGCTCTTTCGACAAATCTCGTTAAACCAACAGTTAACTCCGCGCATCGAGTTGCCGGCTTAACTTACACGCTCACACAATTTACTTTTCGTTTCTCTGCATGGGGCGCATTTACCCCCGAACTTCTACATCAATTATCGGAAATAATATAATGGTACTCGATTTGTTCAAATTTTCTCTCACGCTATTCGCGCTCTTTCGTCGAATTTTATTAAACACGCGAGCACTCTCCATACAATTTTCCGACTTAACTTTCACGCTCTCGCAATTTGCCGTTCGTTTTTCCGCTCGCCGTGCCATTTTCACTTCCAGCAGCGCCTAAACTTTACTCTCATTACCGAAAGAGCTGCATCTGCATCCACGTTAAAAGCCGATAGCTTTTTGCACGGGGAAAGCAGATTTATGTAGAAAAGAAAATTTCGGCAGAACTAATAGCGAGGTGGTTACTCCGTTCTACGCTCTTTGATTATTCGTGTCTTTGTGCGCACGCGCACACGCGAATCTACGGGAGCAGAAGAAAGGAACGTATGCGCGCACAGAACTCCTCGCTCTGATACTCGGGCGCGGCGTAATGAGCGTGTAAATTCACGAATATCCTCTGCTCCCTTCCATTCGTTGCGCACCGAGCCCTTCGTTCGCCTCTTCTCTTTCTTTTCATCCTTGTGCTTTTTCCTTTCATCCACCTGTTCTCTCTCTCTTTTTCTCCCTCACTTTTTATCCTCCTACCTTTTCTCGTCATCTCTCTGCTTTTACTCTCCTTCTCCTCTGCCTCCTCATCCTTCCCCTCTCTTTCATTCTCCTCTACCTTCTCTTTATTCTCCGCCACCTCATCCGCTCGCTTGCAAGAGAAGCTTTCATTTATTTATGGAATACATTCCCCGATTCAATTTGGCCAACGTGCACGCTCTCCTGCTCTCCTTGTCCACCGTTCGCTTATCCATTCTACGTACATACAGTACCATTCATTCTTTCTGCTTCCCCTACCAAGCACGGTGTTTCGCAGCAGGAAGGCCGTTGTGATTGACATTGATTTTGTCTGTCTCGTCTCTTTTTTTATTTTCTTCTTTTACTGCTGAGAGGGAGGGAGAGGGTGTTTAAATGTGTACGAAAATAGCTTCGAAGGGTGGGTGGACCTGAGTATTTTAAACACTGTGAAATATTTAATATATCGGTGATAATGTCTAATGAGAATAGAAGGTGTACTTTACGTATTTATTATGTGAGCGCTGTCCCTACCGTACCAGGGAGAATTGCAGTCTTGTGTAATTTATTCGTTACTTTAGAATTTATTAGTTCAGAGAACCGTTGATTAATTTCGACATTTTAATTAAGCAAATATACATGTTGTACGATGAATTTACACTTAAGCCGTCCACAGGGCGAATCGATTAACTCCATCAATTTTGTTATAAATTATGTTACAAATATGAAAAGCAGGGATCCGATCAAGCGCTTTGATACTTAAATTTATGAAAAATGCAAAAAGTCGAGTTAATCGATTTGGCAAGTGAGCGGATTATATATTATTGTTGCTCGAACGAAACTATTCACAGTGGACCATTTTATATTATAATTCCTGTATCTCGTTTCTGTTGCAGGTAACATTGACACTTTGGATATTGAACAGGAAATGTTGAGAGGAGGCAGAAGGAGAAGGAGCAGGAAGCAGCTACCGTAAATACGTTAAAGCTTCTTCTCCAATTTTCTCGCGAAATAGCACGACTACCTAAACTCTCGACGGGCTCAAAATCACCGTAGAAACATCCACTCGAATAGATATACTTCGTGAATGTTTCGACATTTTAATTTCTTTTATTATTCAAGAACGCGCAATCAGATAGATACTTCCTTTATAATTTCGAAGAAACGCTTGTTATCGAACGATTCCGATATTTTCACCGCGCCGTCTCATTTCTCGAGTTTTCTTCGAGCGAAAAACGCTTTGTGCTGTCGATGCAAAACGATCGATAAAAATTCAACGGGCCAACAATGAAACGCAAATTTATACAACGCGTCTTACGTTTGCTCGTTAAGCTTCGAAAGACCTCTTGCGCAATATTTCTATTTCTAAGTACGTTCAGTTCGAAGTTCACAGCGAGCGAATTATTGCAATTATTTCGCGCCCCCGGCGGAACAAAACACTCGGCCGTGAGTTTAGCAAAAATGGAAGCCCCCTCGAGATGACTTTGGAGAGAGCCGTGAAGATTTCATCTTCTTAAACGGTTTTACCCTCCCTTCCTTACGATCGTCTCCTCTTCGTCCCTCGTACGCGCCGGAGATCTCGTGAGAATCGGCGAGGGACGATTCGAAGTGCGTAACCCTCGTGAGATAAAAGTTGTTTAAGGAATGAAAAGTCCGCTAGTTATCTTCCGCGGAACGATTCACGAGAATTCCGTTTGGTGAGGCGCGTGTTTGGCTTTTCTCAGGAGGATGTTCTGGAAGGTTTCGTGTAACATGGTCTAGGGAGAGGAAGAAAGAAGGAGGTTGTTGAGAGAAAAAGAGAGAAAGAGAGAGAGAGAGAGAGAGAGAGAGAGAGAGATGCAGAGTGAGAGAATGCAGTCACGAAGAGCATAAACGGATTACATGCCTCGAATACGCATTTCTTCCATCCTTCTCCTTTGCCTGCCACGCCATCGTCGAATCGGCGTGACTTCGTCGAGCGGAAGCTTCTCTTCCTCTTCCACCTGCCGAAGTGGGTACCCACTTGTAGATTCATTTTCGCTGTAATTAATGCAAAACAGGAGGCACTATGCGGAAATATGCGAGTACCTCGATTCATTCGTACGTCCATCCCATTTAACGGGCTTTGTTGACGTCCTTTGTCGAATCTTTCCTTTTCACGGAATATATTACAGTTTTCAAGTACTTTGTAATTATAATAAGAAGAAGTTTTAGGAAGTTATATAGTACTCGAGAGTGGTTCGACTAATATTATGCGTTCTATATTTAAATTCACATCGTACCAGGGGCGACAAATTTATTGAATATCCGATTAAAGATCAACGGGCTTTCGAAAGAGTTTCGTAGAAGTGGTTCGAGTATTTGCGAAAGTTTTGGTAAAGATATATCGCTTCGTGAATATTCTACAGTACCTTAGTGGAGCTTACATCGTGTCATTGCACTCGCGGCGCAACGACGGGTTGCTCGGGAACAGGGAGCACGTCTTGTAGCTTTAATACTAGAAATATCGAGGCTTAATGCACCCGCTTATTTCTCGTGGCGATAGAGTAGTAAAATATTTGACGAGAAAATAGCGGTAATAAATTAAAGTGATATTAACTTACGTTCCCTTGAATTTATCGAATCCAAGACATCTCTGCAAAATGCATAAAGAAAAAGATTAAAAATCTGTCGTTCACACCGTGTTTGCACATTAATGACTTCGTGTATTCTTACTGTTTACGAATGATCGTTTACAATTGTTTCAAATCATCGCAACGTAGACCCGTATGTTCTGCCGGAAAGTATAAAATCGAATATTCGCTTACTAGGTAATAAATTAAAGCGATATTAACTTACGTTTCCTTGAATTTATCGAATCCAAGACATCTCTGCAAAATGCATAAAGAAAAAGATAAAAAATCCATCGTCCATACCGTGTTCGTACATTCATGACTTCGGATATTTTTACTGTTAACGAATAATCGTTTACAATTGTTTCGAATCATTTTACGTCGCAACGTAGACCCTTATGTTCTGCCGGAAAGTAGAAAATCGAATATTCGCTTACTAGGTACAATCGTGAACCCTTACAGATTCCTGGGCAAACCACAAAGCGACTAGTAGCACGGACTCTCGATAGAATCCTTCGATGGAGCTGGTACTTGCTCCGAGACGGAAACAATAACCGATTAATATGCACTCCTCTGGTACCACTGCGACGCCTAGTTCTCCCCTTCATGACTGTGCGCTCTTGTTTTATTTATTACGTATTCTCTCGAAATCACTCGCTTCTCCTGCCCCTCGGCGCTCACTCACCGAGCACCGATAAAGCGAATAATCATCGAGATCACTCACGTGAACACGCTCGTCTCGAACTCTTCCACGCGACCCAAGTTTCGCAAACATGTGGCGCACAGTTATCGAGACCTGGGGCCCGGCAATAACATAGCCAAGTTTGCCTACCAATATTATCCTCTTAATATTAACGGCAACTGAATTTTGCACGGTCACGACTATTTTACAATTCAAAGTAACTGAGAATATTAAATGTAGAGGTCGAAGAAAATCAGTCTCATGAATAATCATGTGTAAAATGCACCTCCGATAATTCCGGTCCTGATTAAAGAGATCGATCGGAACGCAGGTGTCGAACGTTCGATCGAGAACAGTTCTGTTTCTCTATTTTTCTCTTGCCTTTTTATTTTCTCCAAGCGGTATAATAAGACGAGCAACGCAAGCCTGCATTGCCGAAGAGGACGAGACAGCTCGTCGTGTTAATTCAAAATCGTCCCATGGGTAATCGAAAACTTTACACCCGCATGATCTTTCTACGGACGCTCAACGTGCCCGCTTTTCAATCCAATCGGAGACCGAGCCGTTGTTTTTGACGTCACCGACAACTCGAAACAGTCGACGAGGATGCGACACGTCAAAAACAATTATCCCGTCACAAATGAATTTCAAACTTTTCGCGCATCGTAAAATATATCTCCTGCTTTGTGCGAGCGGGTACTCCAATGAAGAGTGACTTCTCACCGTTCTTCGTCGGTGTTACTTTAACGATAACGAAACTGCTGTATACGGTGTTTATCGGTTCCATACGGATTAATTGACGAGCAACGACCCGATTCGCGGATAGACAATAATAACACGGTTCTCGATACGTCGGTTATCGGACGATTTATAATCGAGAATAATGTGAGAGCACGAGAAGCAAATGACAGTAGAAATGTTCGACAACGAAAAGCAACTCCGACGTATCGACGAATGAGGACAGTTACTTAAATTTCCAGGCGATTTATAATCGTTACTAGTATAGAAACACGAGAAGCGAATAACAGTCGAGATATTCCGTAACGAATGATGACTCGGCCAGTAAAATGCAGCTTTAACACTTTGTCTGCCGCGCTGATTTTCCATGGCCCGTGGCGTGACACTTTGCATTTTTTTTGCACTTCTTCTTTTCTTAACACTATCCTTACCGTCCGGTCAAACGACCATTTTCAACATTTCGATTAGAATTTCCTATATACAACGTAATAAACGACTTTTCCTAAAATATGCGTATAATACATTTGTCAATATTTTAGGAAAAGTCGTGAAATTTAAAAGCGATGCAATTACATTGTATATAGGAAACTCTAAACGAAATTTTAAAAACGGTCATTTGACCGATCGTGGCACGGATAGTGTTAATATACGATCTTTAAAAAGCGCTGTAAATTCCGATTAGCATAATAACTTTTTTAATGATCTTTCTGGAGGTTATCGGTGACCACCGTGGCGCCACAGGAGAAACCGTGGCTGGTCACATGTGATCATTGTGGCAGACAATGTGCAAAACACATGAACTTTCATAGGAAGCAGAATTTTCGATACGCGTGGACTCGCGTTGAAAAACACCGAGTGTGTTTAATTTTATTTGAGACGGCCAGCGTAATCGTGGACAATGTAACAATTAGCATAGCAGGATCGATAGGATAATCGGGTAACGTAACGCGACAACACCCACGCGCGACTCACACGAGCGCACGAGGGCACGGAGTGAGAATAGGCCGTCAAGGTAAACGCATGCACGTCGTTATCGTAAATCATTCGTTTGTCCTAGGGCAACGCTCATGCGGCGACTGAACGATCGACGAAGCATTCTTCGGCGCGCTCGAAAGTGATAAATTTTCGTGGAATGAGAATCACTGGCGGGAGCAGGTTGATCGTTCGTTTTCCCTCCGTGGCACATTGTGCCGCGCGAGCGTGTGCGTGCGATCACACGCACGGTAGAATCCGCGTTACACGAACCTAACTATCTTCCGGCCGCGATCGATACGCCCTTTCATTAAAAAAGAACTTAATATACGAGCCGCGAGTTGAAATCCGCTTTTGTAATTGTAAAAGAATCGGTCGATATGCCGTATACTTCAGTGACTGGGGAATTTTACGAGCTCTTGTTTGATGTAATCTCTGAAAACAATCGACGAACTTACGAAGTAACGACAATTTAATCATCTTCGAGAATGAAAAGTGGAAAGTGGATTTCCGTGGATTTCTTGAAAAAGATAAAAATTTACATTTCTCGACTATCGTTTTATTCCGCGCGAGAAAATGTTTTTTGGTAAAGAACACGTACATTACCACGCGATTTACGCGTTTAATAATATATGGGATATGTTTTAACGAGCGTGACGTAACGCGCCGAGAAGGTTAAAAGTCGAAATGAAATGCTGCTGTTGCCACGGTAAAATTACGGACAGTCGCATTTCATCGACAGACAAAATATGTAATGTAAGATCGTTGCTCGGTGCGATGCTGCATCCTTTACACGACCGTTTTCGGTTACACGTTCAATCCCTTATTCGAGACCGTACATTGAGAGAAAAAAATGGTTGGGTTTACTATAATCTCACTATATTTTATCGTTAAATTTGGCGTCAAACATATTTTTATAGTTGACTTAAGCATACAAAATATAGTAGAATGAACCATTTACACAAATGGTTACATTATTAACCTATATATATTGTTATTCTGGTAATATCAACTATATAAAATCGTTACTTTTCTTACCATTATATATTTTCAACCGTACTATATTTTTAGTTGAAATACCCATAATTTTGGGTAAAAACATAATTGTAGTTGGTTATACTATGCCTCTATCGTAATTATTACCGACTTTATGCTAACATTTACCATAAATATGATATTTCCAACTATAATTTTCTTACTATGCCATTACATGTAGTTAGATATATCATATACTTTTCTCTCGGTGTAGTAATAATAAACACGATAAGAAAAATGGTTCGAATGACGATTGGAAAGAACGACAGGCAATATCATCGCGCGAGGGTAAATATGAAGATGTAGAGTTGCATACGTCGGATAATAAGAATCTGACCGACTGATTTGGTCCTTAACGTGAGCGGAGCTCGTAAAAAGGCTTAGAGCTGTTATCGCTCGGTAATGCTGCACTTCCGTTCTCGCTTAGGGATCGGTTTGCCACGCCATTACCACTCGTTACATCAAATAAGACAGACAATAAAACGATCCACCGAGTGCGTTGGTCTGCTCGTCCAATTTAATACTTTCGAAAAATTTTTAATCTCACCTTTCCAACACTTACTCGCAGGACGATTATACAAATGCCATAGATCCAACCGTGTTCTTCTACATCTCGTAAAAACCACTTAAGCTTCGTTTCTACTCCATTCTTATGTAGGCCAAAGTGTTTGTCTAGAAGGACGCGCGGCACCTTGGCGTCGCGACGCTGGGTCGTTGCCGAAAAAATTTCTCATCGCGTCTGAAACTGCAGAGTGGCGAAAATGAACTCTGGTGTGATAAGATCGGGGAGAAGCGAAGAGAAAGGAAAAGGAGCGGAAAGTTGGTGGGTCGGTGGTGGTGCGGGTGGTGGTGAGGACGTGGAAAGGATGAGGAGAGGTAGAAGAAAATGAAAGAGGGGTTGAAGAGAACTCGATCGATCCGAAGCACCATGTGTAAACCGCCAAGCATAATCAAATTCCCTTTCCCTCGACCCGCTACTTGCCGTTTCTTCAACCTACTGCGATTTGCATTGGAAATTATCTCGACGAGCTATCTCGCGAAACTGCACTTTTACGTTTAACAAAAAAGTCATCCTTACGCAGCTGAGGGGCTGGCATTAGAAATCACGATGGTATTGGCAAAATATTTACGTTCCAGGCGGAAAGAGCGCAAATTGAATTTTAATTCAATTAAAAGTCCATAATTGGGTATCGGTTTGCTAATTTCCAGTGAAATAATCATTTTTCGTCGGCACTCCGAAGCCGTAAAGTGTTTTTCATTCGTCGCGATGCCTCTTGGCGTTAAAGCACGGTAAATGCTCGATATCACGGTGGGGCAGGTAGAAGCTGGAATTTATTTGGCGCCGTTAAAGTACTGCTCGGTGAATAAAGTCCAAGGAACGGTGAAAAGTAGAGTGCTCAAGAATCGGCGAAGAAAAATGGAAAAACGTCTTTTTAACCGCTCTTTCAACCTGGTAAAGCTGGTGCGAGTATTGAGAAAGTTGTCTTTGGTATCATTTATTTTTAAAGAAAATCAATTGGTTTATGGCGCACGGATTTATATTAATAGATCACCTTCTCGAGAATTTTTCCAACGGGGAAAATGCAGAAATTGACTGTAACGAGATCGGATGGTTTATTGATTGGTACTATTATGGAGGGTAGAGTCATTAATAGTCAATTAGAGGGTAGATATGATTCACTGGTACTCAATGGCCACCAAATTAATGGCATTTGCTAGTGGCTATCGTAAGGATTACAGTAGACCATTTCGTAAAGCGTGTTGCGTTTGACGATAATACCGGGTGCTCCGCGAATTACGATTGAATATATTCACGAACTTTCCAAGCACCCTGTATTTCCTGAAAACGTACCATTGCCCCATCCACTACCGCGTTCTCCAAGCTTTAATCTAACGATGATTTATACTTGTCCAGTGATTCTCATCCTCGACCCTTTTCCCTTGTATATGTGAAAATATTGCTTCTGCGTTCCCCTGTAGAATTACATACGCGCGTATATTCTCATACTTGCACGTAGCAACCGTCTATCGATTGGTTTCATGATAAATTTATACTGAATCGCGATTGAGTATAAAACAAAAGAGGTGAATTCTTCAACCTCGCTCGAGCACCAATTTCAGATAAAGTTTTAATCACTCTTTATTTCAAACTGTCGATAATCCAAAAGATTCCAATAATTCGACATTCGCGTGTTATTCTTAAATATGCAATTTGGTATTGATCCGTATAACTAGAACGGCATTTGCGAAACCGTGTTTGTGTCTCGTTAAAAGCATCGCACGAATGTTTTATCGGATATCCCTGGTAAGACGGCTTTGAGAATTTTTCAACTTCACTCGCGAAGCACCACTGCTTTCCTGACAACGAGCACCACTGAACAGACATATCTCACCCCCGGCTAACTGTAGGCAAGGTATGAATGTATTATGTACACCCAACGAATATGTCAACTGCAGACTCGCCAATGTATACGGTCTCCAATTTTTCAATTATTTGCATTATTACCCACCAGCGCGGCAGATTTTACACGTTTATCCAGCCGGATGATCAAAACTAATTCGATATTATCGTCTCTTCCGACCAAATTCCCATTCGTCTCAAACGCGCTGAAAAATCACGCGGTGGAATGATAGCCGCGATTTTTATTCCTCATTTTATCCGGAGTAATTTGACTCTCACGAGAACCGAAGAGAAAAAGCTTCCTTTGTTTGCCCCTTTCTGAATTATGCGACGTGAATGAGTACGGTCACTCCATCGCGCGGCCGTGTGTGTAAGTACATATACACACGCGCATATCGTTGGAATACATTTGAACGATAACGATGTGTACAAATGATAGTTCGAGCTGCGAACACGTTCGCATATTAAGCGTACACTGTGGCCTTACGTAAAATTACCTCTCGTAATTACGTTTGAATAGTAGAGATAAAGAAGCAAAAGAGAAAGCTAGTAATTTTTATAGTAATTAAAAAGAATCAGGGCAATGTAAACGATTTTAATGAAACCGTTGCATTACACGGAGCTTCACTGTGAAAGAGTCAATCTCGACAAAGTCCGAAGAAGAATCTTGAATTATTTTTCCGCAGTGGCCTCGAGTCGTTAGCTTTATCATCGAGTTCTCCGAACACGCTTAATATCCAGGGAATTTGACTTCTGTCGGTAAATTAATGTTACCGACCTCGTCGGTAACACTGTCTGTCCGTGCTTTACCACGTCTATAACGGTTCCTTTTTTTTGTTCCTCCTTCCACGCCTCACCGCTTACCAGTCTACCAGCTCTTTTCTTCCTTCTCGCTTCTATCTCCGTCCTTCTAATCCTGAGCAACGTTGGCGAATTGATATGTTATCGGTGTGTTTAAAGCGGTAGCGGCGAATCACCATAGCAACGTCAGAATCCATTTTCACTTCTCTCCGACGTTGCACATCGTACGTGGCATGCGCCCGCCCTAATATACTTGTATGCTTGCATCGTTGTTGCACTAACCGCGGCGTATCGTTACCCTGCGGTATTGTAGACATGCGTATGCGCCAGGCCTTAAGTCTAGTTCCACCGCAGGAGAGTGGAGCATTTCGTGTATCGGGCACGTAATGTTCCTACGTGAAAACACCGATTAGTTTGTAGGTGGTGCTAACGATAATTTCTTATCTGCATTGTGCACACGTGTAAGCTTACGTTGAACATGGAAAATAAAATGCGTTTTCAGTGACGCTCGGTATTATTCGTATTATTAGCAGCAAGTTTAGGTTTATTAGATTGACATATGTTTGCGGTAGAGAAGAAAGTAGAAGAAAGAAGCTAATCAAAATGCAATTGAAGTTTTGCATTGGTCGAGAGAATGACTAGAATTTTAATTGGAGATTGAGGAATATGGAATTAGATGATCTAGAGAAACGACATTGAAACATTTGATTACTACGTGGTTATGTAAAACTCTTGAGGTCTGCTATAATATCTGATTATTTTGCTCGACAAATATTATTTTATTTCACGCGTGGTCTGCGTGAAATTTTTACTTACCGCAGATGGCACAGGGTGAGTCGCCAGAGCTGACTTGAAATGTCTATTAGAGCGTTCCTTCTTATCGTGCGTCGTAAATATTCATGTCATACATTCGCATTTATCGTTCTTTCGCAGTTCTTTTATTCGATATACATATATCCACTGTCGTATTTTGTAGGCACTATAGGCAAGTTTTGTTCATTTTTTACGTTTTGCGTGTTTTACGAATTGGAAATTATTCCACGATTATTATTATCGTATTCGTGAACCACTTTTAACACGTTGACTGCCACGTCACCCGAATTCGGGTGACGGTTTTAGTGCCGGATTATAAATGATCAAAATAGGTATTTGGAAGTATAACTAACGCTTTAGATAGGTAACTAAACAGTCGCCAAAATTCAATGTTCCGTGGCTGGCAGTCAACGTGTTAATGTAAAAAACTAATATTACGTATTCGTCGACAGGGTGTTCTCAAACGATTCTCCGCTTTTCAAAATTTAACGTTTATACGATTGACATAACGTCATTGGTGACTTAGTTATTACGGAAACGTATCACGCGGAGAAAGCTTAACCCGAGTGTTCTCATTACATGCCAAATCAGATTAATGCGGTACAGAGAATTTGGTATGAGCTGACAAAGCACGGGACATATTATCGATCGCATAGAAGCCGTAGTATTAGAGGTACGATACTAATTAATAAATGGCAGCGAACGTGAAGAGTAGAAATAAAATCGGTTGATTTTATTGTCGTAACGATTCTTGCCTAGAAGTCGATCTGCAAATAACATTACACAAGCTGTGCAAAAAAAAATGAACGCATGTACAGATTGGTAATATTGACACAAAAGATAGTACGTATTTTAGAATCCGAGTCCTAATTTTATTTTAAATAAACGTACGAATGAAATGCACGCTACCTAGAGATAACAAAAATGAAAATGTAAAATTAACGTTAGGACTAAATGTCGAGAAGATTCCAGAACAGCGTAGAAATGCAAGTACTTCACTTGGGTAATTACATTATGGTAGAAAAACGCTGAATAAGTATTTGCTTTTAGATAAAGTATACTTGCCAGATTATCGCGTTCTCGTTATTGCTCGTTGCATACGTGAACACGCGTGTGGTTTATCACCCGACCCTATACAGTTGCACATGATCACAGTGTAATAGCGCACTAGGTAGAGTAGATTTTAGTGTACCGCGAGCGCCATCTCTCGTTCGTACGGCAAAGCACCAACCGTGATGCAGTAAATTAGTCATTGAACGACAAACCAAGATGATAATTTCACACACGAGAAAACAAAGAACCTGTAATTCCGTTTTTCTATCCATATTTTATTTCCGTGCGAAATGTTATAAAAAATGTTAAGGAAGTGATGTCACTGTTAACGAGAAATTTACTATTTTAATACTATTTTTCCTTGCGTCTTATAATATCAGCCCTTTGCGCTATAAGCGCTTCTACTTATAATACTCATTACGGCCGGGTCACGCGAGAATGCGAAGGGTTAACTTCCCAGTAATTCTACGCACCTTTATATCCACCACAGGTCACAGAACACCCATATGAGTACGTACGTTAGTTGATATTTAACCACCAGTGCGTTATAGCAACTTACGGTTCTTTCATCCTTGTACCTATCTCACCTTGGTTTTGTTATTATTATTTTTTTTTTTAACAGAACCAATACCAGAGAAAAATACTTATTTTAATTCGTAATCTTATTTTAAATCTGAATCAACAAAATACCCGAATAAACTCCCCTCCAATTTGGAAAACGATTATACGTCGATGCGCGAGTACCGCAAATAAAATACTAACATCGAAATCATATTTTTTTTTCGCAGGACGAAGTGCTGACAATCTCCGAGAAAGTGGTCGTACGTGTCCACGACCTGGTCACGTGGCTGACACCCTCGTTGGAATGGTCATGGGGTCGAGAAGTGTTCTACTCGCCGACCCCCACGCCATCGCCGGAGGGCAGTCCGATGAGGTACGAGATTCCTCAATCGCAGGTGCTGACAGATCCGGGTATCGATTTCTCGGACGTGGACAGACAACAGAAGGAGTACGAGAGTAATTTGAACTCGTCGAGGAAGGCGGATTGTTACTCGCAAACGAAAGTGGTTGTACTGTCGTATCCGAGGTACTGTCGGTATCGAGCCCTCTTGCGTAGGCTCGAAGGAGCCGAGCCCTCTTGGCTCTGCTCTTCCATAGCAGCAGCACTCGGAGGATTCACAGCGACCCCAGGCACCAGAGTGCTCTTCTGCAGGGACACCTTCGACTACCCAGACCTCGAGACCCACGAGTTGCTCTGCAATCATTTAGGTACGTAGCTCTGAATTTTAAATTTACCCTCCACTCATGTCTGTTTTCAAACGTCTACTTGTTTTCAAACGCTTTCACGGCTTTTCGCCTCGTATCGTAGTATTAAATTAATACTACGGTGGAGCGGTCGTTGGCAAAGTTTGCTCATTGGCATGATTGACGGGGCAAGGATGCGCAATGATATAGCGTTTCCGTTGAATTTCGGAATTTCTTCTTCACCAGTCGAGCGCATAAATAATAGATCGTACAGTTATCCTGAATTCTAAGATTAGGGCTATGACATATTTTTGCGCGTAAAAGCAAATTCTAAGGATTATTTATCGGCGATTGCATACGAATTTCGGTTAATCGTCAATTAAACACGTCGGTGGTTCTTTATCGCTTGTTCGATAAGTAGTACCACGTGTCACAAATAATCGAGGGAGGACGTGTTTCCGAGGAAAGAGCGCGCGACCAGTAATTTATCGACGGAATTACTCACTTACCATACGGAATGCGAACAGTGCGACTGCAGCGAGTGTGCCACGGCGGAAAACTGTAGAGCGCTCGGTGGCAGCATCGGTACAAAGTGTTTCCTTTCGAATTGGATGGTCCACGATAAATGATCGTTCTCTCGATGCCGAGCGAGACCGTGTACGGTCGTTGGTTTAGTATCAGAGTTTATGACTACGATCGCAGGGGAGCTGGATTCGTGTTGGACATGACGCGCTCTAACTTTTCCGCAGCAGTGTCGTCTTTCGTATCGCATCTCGACGTCCCGTAACGGCATGCGCAAGTTTGTTTCTCGGTGTTTTAAGTTTTGCCGTAGCCACGTGCGCGTGAGGTGGATCCAAACAATAGTGGTGTGCCAGGATATTACGTAGTAGAATGCCTATCGTAATGAAGATTAGGGAGAATCAAATAACGTACTTCCATATAACCGGTGAGTCTCTTTGTTAGAATCTCTATTGACATAAAGGATTCGTCGCAATCCTTCCAGGCGTTTTTAACCTAATAAGGCAGGCTTGTGTACATTGTCATTAACGTCGTAAAATCTGTTCGTTGACATTGATTGGAAGTAGATTTAATACCGGATTTGATTAGATGGTTAGATGGATATATGGAAGTGTTTCTAGATGTATTTGAAAACGTTCTTGCACGTCGTATGCATTGTTATGTTCGTTACGGGATGTTTCTTTTCGTAAATATTTCTATGATTTTCGTTAATTACATACGCGATCAGGCGTGCCGTTTACATATTCAGGCATACCGTCACATTAGTTCTCATATTCCGTAAGCGTGTTCAACAAAGAATCAAGCGATAAAGATAGAACTGTTAGCTTATTCTGAATTTATTTTGATCGTATACGGAAGACAAGTCGGATTCGTGAACTAAAATAAATGATGCAACTTTAGAATTGTTTTTTAAAACAACAAAGGCATATTTATGTTGTGAATCGACGCGTTGGCGGGGTCGAGGAATTTTGTAAAATAAGATAAGATTCATAGTTTCATCATTCGATCAGTCAGCACTATTCCAGAAAAGATCCGTTGAACGGATAAAGCTCGTCCACGCAGGAGGCCTGCAACTCTACTGATTGGATACCGAAAACCGACAGTCTCTTTGTATACGCGCAATCGATTCAATTTTGTTTCCACTCGATTCTATTTTTTCTCGACAATACGCTCATTGCTTTCAGTCTCACGTTGCTAGGTGAGAAGCAACCTGCATATTCGTGCGTCGAAAGAAATGAATATCACCGATCAATAGCGCAATTAGATTGTTTGGCAGCGAGCTGCATAAGCGTTCGTTAACCTTCTATAGAGCCGTGTAACTTTCAGGGCACGTACCAATATATCGACATTTTGCCAAATAACTTTGGCCCTTCGCAAGATAGCGTATACGTCTTAATTAAATAATGTTTCGGAGATAATCAATGTTGATGACAGTCGACAGCACCATCAACTTGAAATATCAAAGTAAATGCCTTTAATGTTTTGAAAATGAAAATTTATTTTGTATGAAATTTACTTTCTTAATGAAAATTTAGCTGGTAATTTTTTTGTTAATCTGCATATGTGTATAGGTATAAATAACCTGTCGATTTTCGATCGAATAAATGTTTTTATATGTAAGAAAACAATTCGTTTCATAGACGGTTAACAGTCTCGGTAAAATTGCTAATTGAATTTGTCATGGTCAATGCACGATTTTAGCTTGTACATGGCATTCTGTTTAAAACAAAAAATTGCAAAAAAATGCAATCGACTTAACCTTGAGACGGTCTGGCAACACAATACATTACATAAGCATGCATTACAGATGAATTTCAATTTGTTCGCTTAGATATTTCGCGTGTGCATATTTTTCTGAAACAATCCGAATGTTCGGAACGCACAAAAATTGATAATACGCAAATTATAATGTAAAAATAGCATGCTTCGACGGTACTTTGTGTGCTGCGATATCTCTGCTAAAAATGTAGCGCAATGGATATGATAGTGTATACAACGTGTGTACAGTTTGACCATTGCAAAAAGTTACGGGTCTCATTGCCGACGCTTGAAGTAGCTTAAGGACAGCCGAACAGTAGAAGAGAAAAAAAGACTTGTAAACTGATAAAAAAGTGACAACACAATTGTTATTCAACAGGAGAATCCCGGTCTACGAGGACATTTTGCTTCCTCCGTGTTCGTCCGATTCGACGGAGAATACCCTTGTAAAGGTTTTCGCGCCCAAATTTAGCAATGAAAATTATCAATGCATTATAGTAGAATAGTAGAATTAGATTATAGTAAATGAACTAAATTAATTACATACACCGATTACATGTACCTATTCGCAAATTTCCTAATATCGGTAGATTGACAATCGAGGAAATATCGAGCGTTATCCGTATCACTTTATCACGTGCAATGAATTGTAGTGAACTAATTAAATTGCGTATAGTATAAATTAACTCTTTGTGGCACGGGATTTTAGAAAAGAAAATAGACCCATGTTGCACAGAAGTTTTCACATAAAGTCAGGAAAGAATGATTGTCGCAATGAAAACTTCCGCTCGATGAACCTGTATTGGCACGTTGAAACGTGTCAACACAAGCGAGCACATTTATAACATTTGTCGATGGTATTACCAAGTGCTTTACATAAGTAACACTAAATATAAACCTATGCGCACGTAACTATTGCAATATTTCGAGGTGGATCAAAAAATGTCTCACCAAGCTCGAACTTATCCATTACGCTACATTTTTAGCAGAGATATCACAGCAGACAAAGTACCGTCGAAGCATGCTATTTTTACGTTATAATTTGCGTATTATCAATTTTCATGCGTTCCGAATAGTTACGCATCAAAAAGGTGGGACACTTTTAATAACATCGTGCCCCAATAAGTTAATGCATCGTGTCCAGTTCTAATTCGTTTATGCGACTTTTTTAAAATCTCTGCTACATACGATTGTAACGAAACATTAATCGTTTTCGCGTGGTCGTGTTTCCATTGCTCTCAATAAAGTTCAGTTATTCTTTCACAGCGCCTAAACTGAAAGGTCGGCCCCGAAGGAAACGTAAAAAGCGTAGCGCATCACCTGGCGAATCGAGCAACGAGAGTGAGGCATCAGTGGCATCAACATCCAGGAGCGTGTGTACAAGCTCGAACTTATCGGCGCCCGTTGGTCGACCTTTGTCTTCGGGAGTGAGGCGAAGCGAGCGGAAGACCAGCGTAGACGAAAAAAAGTTTATCGCCGACGTGCAGAATTTCATGAATGCACGCGGTACGCCGGTTGGGAAGATGCCGCTCTTGGGCTACAAGCAGAGTTAGTATACAGTTCTTACTATTTTCTTATCTCTTGTACCGTGTATCTCAGCTGGCCTACGATCCGTTGACGAATCGTGTTTACATACATATTTCTTTACACTTCACGATGTACGAATAAAGCTCGTGTCGACGCATCAAAAAATTGCGATAAGCAAGTACCATGGATCGATTGTAGAATATAAATTAGATTATTTATTATGAAAAAGAAATGATTACAACTGCTAAAATGAGGAAAGGACATTGTATGCTATGTATTGTATGATACGATAGCAGAGTATGATAATGGTGAAATAATCTTAATTAAAAGAGGCGAAGGTGAGAACGAAATTGGCGACTTTGTAATCACAGTTGCAGAACGTTAGATTGTATTTGAAAGTTTAAGTGCGATACTATTTGACCTCTAAATGATCGGCAAGAACATTCGCGATACAAACATCTGGTTCTTATAATTCTAAATGTTCTACGGAAATAAATTGAACTTTAAGACGTTGCGGTCGTTAGCAATCAATTTATCTATAGCTTCGTTTATCGAGGATTTCGTTACATGCACTAAGCTGTTTGGTATACGAGATTGTTTACGAAATTTCTCTCGATTCTAACTAATCAAAATTCTCTTTATTCTCTTAGTTGATCTATTCCTGTTCTACACAAAAGTTCAAACATTTGGCGGTTATGATTCTGTAAGCGCCGGTCGTCTTTGGAAAGCTATTTATGACGACATAGGCGGTAACACGGGATCTACTAGTGCAGCAACTATTACACGAAGGCACTACGAAAGGTAAGCTTCCGTAAACGAATTTCGTTCGGTTTCACACAGTTTATTCTCCTTGTAGAGTTACGTCGACGTTCGTCCGAGGACGCATTTAATAACCGTTTACGATTTGGCTGTCGAGTAAAACATTAACAATTTTTCTAGATTGCTACTGCCCTATGAAAGGTATCAACGGGGCGAAGAAACAAAAGTAAGACTGACGCATGGTCGACGTACAAAGACTAGCGGCACACCCGAGGACGTCGCAGAGAGTAAACAGGACCCTAGTAATTATTCAACAGAGTCGCCAGTACTAACGGAATCGCCTCCAATAGCCACAACTCCACCTTTGCAACCAGTTTTATCCACATCGGTAATATCACGTTTACAAAAGATTTCTACTTACCAAAAAGTCCGTCACGGATCTCATCTCGACGAAAGAAAACAATTTCAACCTTATTACAAACTTATCGTGGGTTCTTTGAATTGCAGCCATTCCTTGCTAGCGAGAGGCCCAAGGCAGAAAGTGGAAAGATCTCCTCCCTGCGTAGCGTAAGGGTCAAGCCGGAGCGTCTTAAGTCGTTGAACACCATTATTGCCAACAGCACAGCCCCTGCCAACCAGCAAGCCAATAATCCACTGCCAAGTCCGCCACCTTCTTCAAACACATCAGCCTCAACCCCAAGCAGTACACCATCCACGACACCAACAAGTGGCACCGGTACGCAAAGCGTTTTGGAGAGACAACTCAACAGTCCCCTCATATCTCAACAAGTTCCCTCCACGTGTTCTCCACCCGGACTACCAGTGAGCACGGTAGTGACAAACGCGACCACCGTGGTCACGTTGACACCACCGCCGGAGAAGGACATGAAAGAGATCAAGCTAGATCCGAAGCAAACCAACCTGCTGGCACAGGGCAAAGAGAACATACCACTGTTCGGGGAGAAGTCGATCTTCGCTGAGAAGACGATCGCGCCGCCCAGGTCACCGGAGGTAATAGATCTTGAAACGGAGAGCGACACGAGTAGAGACAAAATAATCATTCCCAGTTTCAAGAAGCGCAAACTCGAGATACTACGCGAGGGTGGCCTGGAGGTGACCGCGGTCGAGCTCGATGCTAGACCGAGCGTGATACAAAGCAACGTGACGCCCGTGTCCGCGGTGTCCAAGCCGGAAGAGAAGTCGCCGACCTCGTATTCCGTTCCTGCAATGCCAAACTCCATCCCAAAGTTGATATCGGTGACGGTGACACCGGACATAGGGCACATGTTGCCCTCGCCCCAAGACAGCCAGTGCATTCCTACGAATCATCAGCACCGGATGCCACCGGCTCCGCAATGCAAACAGCCGTCGCACCACAACAACAACAATACGTCCACGAACAATAACAACACTGTGAACAGTCGCGTGATTAATCTAGGTACCTCGAACAACGCCGCGCTCCTGCAACTGTACGCGAACGCGAACGTCGTGCCGTCTAACGCGTTACCACCGGGTGCTGCCGCGCCAACGGGGTTGGGTGCCCATCCCAACAATCTTTTTGTCCCGTCGGGCGTCCCAAACGGCAGGATAATGCCCCTGAACGTTACCCAATCGCGATCGATATTCGCGCACAACGAAAACACCATCTACGGTAACCCCAAGGAGATTCTCATCCCACCTGGAAGGTTCCGGCCAATCGCGCCTCGCATCCAGCCCAACCAGATAAACAGTAACGACAATGGATTTGGGGTGCTGGATCTCACGCAAAAACCTAACGAGAAGCCTGCATTCTCGAGACCGAGTCTTGAGATCGTGCGAGTACCCGTGGTCCCGAGGCCTAACCCCTTGAATCTGGAGATGAGGAATTCCTCGTGTAACAGAGACAAGGTCCCTGATAACATGAAGCGCAACAATTTCCCAGGTTACCAAGTGATGCTCGATAGTCGAACTATCGCCTCGAACAACCTCGAGATCACGATCGTGAACTCCAACCAGAGGAACAACGGGAACCCGGCGTCGTCTCACGTGCAGGTACCGAGTCCGCCCAATCGGACCACCCCTATGCAGATGCCCAGAAGGCAGCACCACGTGAACGGCAAGTTCAACGTGAGGAACGAGGCGAGCGCTAGTAGCTACGCGCAAGCGCGCAAGAACACCCACCCTGTGATACCTAACGTACCTAATCTGAACAATCTGAACAGCGGTGGTGCTTTTCCACGCATGGCCTCGTTGCAGCAGCAGACTATTGATCGTAGAAAAGCTGCGGTCATGGAAGCTGGCCGTGATCAACAGCGGAGAACCAGCGAGGGCGACAAAGCCTGCATCGCGCAACAGCAGCAGCAGCAGCAGCAACAACAGCAGCACCAACAACAACAGCAACAGGAAGCGAGGCACGCCGAGTCCGGCCGTAGGCACAGTGTGCCAAGCATACCTTCCGGATTCGTTACCGCCGTGCCGCAGAACAATCCAGCCTTCCTTCCTCAACTATCCGGCGCGTCTAGCAAGTTCCTACCGATCTTGGATCCCATGTATTATTCCGCCTTCTACAACGGTCTGTTCCCTCCGCCGATGCCGCCCGCGGCGGCCACGTCCTTTCTATCGCCGGAGTTCAGCGCTTATTACAAGGAGCTGCTTGCTTCCTCACAACCAAGACTGGGGATGACGGGACAGGATCAGCCTGCCCCGACGTCTAAGTAGATAGCGAGATTTCAGCCCGAGTGGTTTTATCCGATACGTTAAAGGTGAATAATGCGAAGAGCCGACACGACGAGGGCTTCGAATGTTCCCTTGAGAGATATATGGTCCGTCGAACTTCCTCGCTGAAGGAGACCCTAGGTAATCTGTTTTTAGGCCGGTCAGCCTCACGTCGGGATGATGGGTCCATTCTGCGACAGGGTGAAGCGCGCGATTTTCACCGGCGTTACCGATCGCGATATCTGTTTATCTCGTTGTTACGTTGCTCATATTTACTTTTCGGATCTGGTACGTTCAAAATGTCACTTCTCAGAGTATTAAGTTTTGTACCATAGTCGGGAAGAGTAGCGAGGTGGAAGTTTACGTGCGACAAGGTGTATATTCGACTAACGCGCGTGACTAATTACGTTCTTGAGAAAGCTTTAAGATTCCTCCTGCGCGGGGGTATACGGACGATTACCTTTTGTTTATAAATTTTAAACGATTACACTTACTAGGAGCTGATAAGACGATAACGGCGGTGGCTGTTACCTCATAGGATGTTTTCCTTTCTCTTTCTCTGTCTCTCCTTTTTTGTTTTGTTTTTCCACCTCCTCTTTTTTTATATACATCACATTTCCGATACAATTACATTTCGTCGCCTAATCTTAGAGCCTTGTACTACATAAAGTCCTACAATTATGAATGTGGATAATTGTTTGAACGTTACAGTTAATGACTAAATATCTACGAACTTCTTCGAACATGCGTATTAAGACTCTGTGATAAACATATAAGGGGCGTATCTGAGGTCCATTAACTGATCAATGCAATTGTATCATAGAACATTACTTTTCTACATTTTTGTTTATGATATGTCCTCGTATGTATGCGTGCGTGCGTCTGCTGCTGGGTGTAAACTGTACACGCGTGTCTGTTGATCCAAAAATTATTTAGGAACTGGTATGTTACGTCGCGTGAGACTGCATAACTTATTCTTTCCTTCAAACATGTCGATTAAGCACTCGCATAAATTTTAACACAGCCTCACCGTACTCATTTCGATGGTTGCACGTGCGGTTTAATAGTTTCTGTTCTTTTATGATTTTTTTTTTTTTTAAACTATCGAAGGGCTCGTATCGTCCTTTTATACTGGGTTCTCTTAAATTCGGCTCTTTTTTTATTTTGTGAAATCGAAGGGAACGAGAAACGGCGGAAAAAGCATCGAGGCGAGAGAACGTTCGATCAGTGGGCCCATCAGTGCATATAATCGTTCACTGTATAACGGTAAAGCGTATATAGTAACGTTTCGCGACAACTGTATTCTATTTGCGTAAGTTAGTGAATTTTCACGATATAAATGAAGAAGCAAGCCACGTACACAATCGTAAGCACACTGATCTGTAGTCAGCACCTAATGATGTGTGCACGCAGGCAATACTATAGCAGCGAAAATGTACATAGTGTATATAATCACCTAATTGTTAAGTTAGATAAAAATCCTACCTTATCTATATATATATTATATATATATATAAAAAAACATTATAAGAGGAAGTATGTTTAGTGATTGTACAGGCTGTCTTACTCGTGTGGTCAATGATCGTCGCATCGCCATTTTGTTGAATAGAAGCGGAAGGAACGTTATTAATAAAGCGAATGAAAATTTTCCGTAGAGCAAGAATCGCGTACCGTGAATGTGTCCTAATGAGAGGTGCGTAAGTGTTTCACGCCATGTACTCGAGCGTAAGAATCGTAACGATTAGTACACAAACCTTGTTTTTCCAATTTTTGGGACTAAAGAAATGTTGTTTATCCGGCCAATCTGTTATTGCGATCGAGAGTGAAAGTGACCGGATGTTGCGGGCCACGTGACTTCGAAAGAAATTCTCGTGGTGGATTCGTGTTGAACTGTAGACATATTGATAGAATATGTTTGTTTTAGGATGTTTTGATCAAAAGAATAAATATGAGATTACGTTAAAGCGTTAGTGCGTCTGAGCGGGAACGAATGTCCGCCGGATCTTTCGAGGAGAAGCTCCATCTCTCCACGATTATCTTTCAAAGATGTTACTTACGAGAGATCGGAAAGTCGCTTCGCAAAAACTGAGATTAATTGTTCTTCGTGGAGACACGAGCGTTTCAGCGCGAGTGGTTTCAACGGATGAGAGAGAAATCCCGTTTTTGCGGTACTCGATTGGTCCTGTAATTATTCTCAATCGTCTTGAGAGTTGGTCAGAAATTATGCGCAGGCGAGGTCATTGTTAATTTTTTATTTTATTTCTCCTTTTTTTTTCTTTTTTTTAATAGACGTTATATCGGCAATCGATTCGCCATTTGTTGGTTCAATGCTTGCAGATTAAAAATGGTGCCACGCACCCGTGATGTCTACTGTGAAAACTAAATGAATACTAAATTTTTTGTGTATGTACCGTTGAGTACCGATGATCGATGTACGCAGTGCGTAGCGAAAGAACTGCGGGTGAAGAATATTTTACTTTCTCTCGGATCAAAATCCGATAGACGTCAATCTCGTGCTCGCCGTGATATATTGTAACAGTGCGTAATAGCGATCCTATAAGCGACAAAATTAAGGCGGAACAGAGACATGATTAAGACAATCCGACACATTCGTTAGATTTCGTTGATCGGAAAGAGTTTTGTGCGAAGGTAAACGTGCCATAACAGTGCTAAGACAGGATGATTCGTATTCGTTCGTTGTTGCGTTTCTTGCGAGAGTCGGAGAAAATGGGTTGGTACGAAAGGAGTGTGCAAATTCATTGGACAAAACATTATGTAAGCTTCTCATTTCCTTTGTTACCGCGATTATTTTTTAATCTTCACATGTCAGTGCGTGAAAGAGAGGAAGAGAAAGAGACAGAGAGAGAGAGAGAGAGAGAACGTGAGTGTGCGAATGAAAAGGAGGGAAACGTGTACGAGTGGATTAAAAAGAAAAAACAAAAATTAGGGAATGAATTTAACACGAAGCCTAAGTTTATTTTTATTTTTCCTTCTGCGAGTATTCATTTTGTACACTTTAAAAGTAATTTTAGCAATCCTTATTTCCCCCCCCCCCCCCCAATATAATAATAATAATTATTATTACCGCTAATTATTATTATTATTATGATTATCATTATTATCATCGACATCATTATTATTATTATTACTACAATACAAATATTTTCTATTATATGGGCATTTCAGTTCCTAAGTTGAAAATAAAACATGTACTACAAATGATTCTTTTCATTGTTACGAAGGCAACCGAATTAAGGGTGTTCGCGAAGCTTACGAATCTTCGCAAAAAAAAAGACCGTCAATGGAAGATTCGCAGAGAAGAGTGGTAATGTTCATTTCACTTCTCGCGTCGTTCATCGATAAGGTAAGTAAAAATACTCTTTAAGTAAGTACAAGTCATATTCTTTGTTGTAAATGTCAAATTAGTAAGAATTCTACGCCCTATGTAACAATGGAGCAGTTGCGATTCGAGCATCGAGTATTTCGAGATTGTCAAAAAATTTGTGTGCGTTTATCCAGATTTTTCTTGCGCTCGAGAGTGAGTTGAAAATATCTCGAGGAGAATAATTGTTGAAGCTTTGAACGGTTGGTCTACCGACGACGGTTGCCGTGAGTGGCAGCATCGACTGCGAGAGACGCGCGGCACGATCCGAAAAGGAAGAAAAAGAAGGAAGAGGAGAGCGCGCGGAATGCGCGGGCATGTACCGCGAAATTTAAAATCTCTTTACGGCGGCTATAAACTGATAACCTGTTTAACCAGTCCGAGGATGATAGGCGCGGGACGTTTCGCGCGGTCTTTCTTCCTATTTAGCTGCTTTTCTCAAAATCTCTCGCTCCTGTCAGGATAACATTGCTTTTTGCACTATATTTTGCATCGTGGATCGAAGCTTCAGTCAGCATTCGATAAATAAACATTGGGCGCATCCACGGACGAGAACATTATTTACTGTGGCGGTAGGAACGCTCCCATGTTATTTTTTACTCACTTTTAACGCGCGCCGATTGAATTACGTTTAAACGTTTTCAGTAAATAGAGCGAAGTTGATATTTAATTAATATTAATTGAAATATTATTGTGTAGATTCCACGAGGCGATGCAACGTGCGAGTACTTTCATTATTATTCGATCGTTCTAATATTCGGAAAATTTTTTTCATGGAGTTCCGTCGGTGGTGAATTTTTGATTGAAATGTTAAACGTGTTTTTTATTTTGCTTGGAGAAAGGAGTTTCTATTTGACTGTGCTCACGTTTGTGCAAATTTATTCCACGCGGTTCTGTTTAACACCAAATTTGGTTTAATCAGGTCCAAGTTTTTAAGATACTGTCAAGTACGATGTGTGTTTCGTTAAATACAATATGCCCATAATAGAATATATTTACCTGCACCCTCGAATCGTTGAAAAAAAATTTCGCTCTGTCCTTCTGATCTCATCTTTCTCTCCTAGCGCATATTTCTATAGTAGAATGTCACTACCCTCGTTGCAACATTTGAGAATAAACATCCAAAATCCCAAAAGTACGAGATTTCTTTTTCCTCGTAGACGCGAAATTTTCAAAATGTCACTTATTCAACACGCACGCCCAATCTCGTTTTCTAGCATTTTCACGCAATTCTAAAATTTCGCGGCAAACAGTTACGCGTGTCTCGTAAAATAAAAAATCCACATACACAAATTATTCCACTTTGGTTTCGTGCGAATTGCGCGCTGAAATCCCTTGTAAATTAATAAACGTTAACAACGTCGAATAACAAAGCCTCACCACGTTTTTGTAACATAAACGCATTCGCTTATTTCAACCTTTCTCATTTACATTCGAAATCCATTGTGGAAATTTCGAGTAGTGTTCCATGAATTATGTGTAACTCTTTGGGACACGATACTATTAAAAGTGTCCCACCTTTTTGACGTACGACTATGCATGGTGGGAGTATTTTTTCACCCAAACTCGAAATATTACAATAATTACGTGCGCATAGGTTTATATTTAGTCTTACTTATGCAAAGCACTTGGTAATACCATCAATAAATGTTATTACTGTGTTCGCTTGTGTTGGCAAGTTTCAACATACCAGTACAGGTTCATCGAGTGGAAGTTTTTATCGCGACAATCTTGTTTTCCTGGTTTTATGTGAAAATCTCTGTGCAACAACATGGGTTTATTTTATTTTCTAGAATCCCGCGCCTCAAAGAGTTAAGAAAAAAAAAATTCAAGATTCGAGTAGAGAGAGTTGGAAGTATTATCGAATTTAACGAGTTCATCGGTCGAAGAGTGGTGTAACGCGAAGTAAAACGATTCCGGCAACATTGATATCCAACGACAACGCGGTTGCATCGGACGCCACGTAGGTTTGGCAACGAGCGACGTAAACGCGGACGCGCGCGTACTCGTGCGTACGCGATCGAAGTAGGGGAATTGTGTTTACTTCTCCATCCCCCAGTGACAACCGGCAAACATACTCTGCCATTGTCGCGCATCACCGCATGTCAAACCGCCTTTATGTACATCGCGGTATTGCGTGGAGGCTGCCGCATTTAGGAGAGAAATTCACGAAAATTCCAAATTCCGAATATTTACGCGAGCTCATCCCATTTTCCAGAACTTTCCTCTTTTTCTCCTCTCGTTTTTGGCCGATCCAGAGAATTGCGTTGAAACTTTTCGAGCGAAATCGTGCAGCAGAGAGGGGTTTGGATTTTTATTGGAACGTTCGATTCCCTCGCGAAGAAGCGAAGAGAGCTTTTTTTCTCTCGTACAGGAAAATACAGAATTTCGTACATTTCGGTACTTCGACGTGTTCCATTGGATGGTAGTACGAGAGGCGGTTGAAAAAGAATGAGGGAAAGGATGGAAAGAATAAGAACGAAATTATATTGTTCGTTACGTCCTGTTATTATTATTGTTAAGGCCGATTAATGTTAGGATTGGTGATTAAGGATCGCGTGAACTTTTTCAAAATGTCGTGGAAACGTAGTATATTTTTTCTGCTGAACTAAGAAATGCGCATGAACTTTTTGAAAATGTTGTGGAAACGTAGTATATTTTTTCTGCAGAACTAAGAAATGCGCATGAACTTTTTCAAAATGTCGTGGAAACGTAGTATATTTTTTCTGTAGAACCGAGAAATGCGGGTGAACGAATCTGCGGCATATCTCTAGGTAAATTCTACGGAACACTTCACTCGGCAAACAATAGTTTACCGTATCGACCTAGTCTCCATCTTCGCTTCTCGTGCTCCTTCCTTCCATCTTAGTTCTCGTGCTACCCCTTTCCTTCTTGACCACGCCAATCCGTTCTTCCGGTTTGCCCTATGCCACTCTTCTCGTAACTTTGATTCCCTTTCCACGACCCGTCAACTTCAACATTTTCAATCCCACGCGTCTCTACGAGGCTCGTGAGATCACTGATGCTCGTTTCGATGGATCGATTCGTGCGAAACAACGAGAGATTCATCGACGTCTTATAAGCTAGCGGAACACAATCAGCGGAATCAATTCTAATTAATATTTTTATTTGTTGCCGGAGAGAAAAATTTCTTGCTTCGTTAGTTAGGCACGACCGTAAAGGGAGTGACTTATGCAATCGCCATTGCAAAAACCGTTCGTATGTATGTGTGTGTGTGTGTGTGTGTGTGTGTGTGTGTGTGTGTGTGTGTGTCCGTGTAGATCCTCGATTTCGGAAAAACGGCTGAACCGATCGGGACGAAATTTGGCACAAAAATCAAGTACACTACTGTGAGTTGACAATAAGGTTTGTGAGCCGCCATCTTGAACCGGTACAAGATGGCGGGAGATTCAAAATTTGAAAAAAATGTAATTTAAATTTAATATTGCTGCCATTTCTAAACGGCTGAAGATAGCGATACATAAAGTTTGCTGGCACCAAATGGATATATACTCAAAGTACATACCAAATTTCGTTGCGATCCGTTCAGCCGTTTGGCCGGAATACTGCACTAATGGAAATAGTGCAAAATTCATTAATCCATTAGTGCAGTATTCCGGCCAAACGGCTGAACGGATTCGAACAAAATTTGGCATGTACATCGAGTATATATCCATTTGGTGCCACGAAACTTTATGTATGGCCATTTTCAACCGTTTCGAAATGGCGGCAAATTCAAATTTTTTATCCACTATTCCAGTAAAACGATTGATTAGTCCACTATTCCGGCAAAACGGCTGAACGGATTCGGACAAAATTTGGCATGCACATCAAGTATATACCCATTTGGTGCCAGGAAACTTTATGTATGGCCATCTTCAGCCGTTCCGAAATAGCAGCAAATTCAAATTTTTAATCCACTATTTCAGCAAAAAAGTTGATTAGTCCACTATTCCAGCAAAACGGCTGAACGGATTCCGACAAAATTTGGCATGCATATCAAGTATATACCCATTTGGTGCCACGAAACATTGTGTATGGGCATCTTCAACCATTTCGAAATGGTGCCAGTTTGAAAGATTTCAATTTGTCGCAATTTCTCAATGGTTGAAGATAACCATGCATAAAGTTTTACCGTAGCAAAGGTGTATATACTCTATGTACATGTCAAATTTTTGTTCGGATGCATTTACTTGTCCGGTTTTGATCACTTGGGTCTATTGCAGAAATGCTGCATTTTGTGGGCGAGCGCGAAGCGCGAGCACCCGACGATCTGGGGGGGGGGGGGGGTATGGCGCTTGAGCGAAGCGAAAGCGCAGAGGACTCTGTAGCATAGTTTAATATTTCAATACTTGAATTTTCTACAATTTCGAAACCTTTTGAAATTCGTGGGCGAGCGCGAAGCGCGAGTGCCGCGGTCGTGCCTATTGCAGAAAAGCGAAGCTTTTCTGCACCCGTTATGGCGAGCGCGAAGCGCGAGCAAAGGCGATCTTGAGGGGGTTGGCGCTTGAGCGAAGCGAAAGCGCAGGGGGCTCTGCCCCCTAGTTTTTTATTTAACTTCCACTAACGATAGATTTTGTTAAGATGACTTTTATGTATCGTAGATTTAGGTATTTGTGTGTGTTTTTGATTTGCGAGACTTGGAAACCATTTCACTTGCATTTGGTGAGATGATTTCCGTGTGAGTTTTTTTGAATTTGAAATTACAAATTGCAAATTAATTGAATAAGTCTCGCATTTACGTGTCAGTGAGGGCACGGTTTCGAGCGCTCCTCGAACGCGTGAATAGAAATAAGTGGAATGGGAGGGTGGAATCAATTCTTTCTTCGATCATGGCATACCGGAAAAAATTCTGAAGTACAAGAGTGGATATTGATACATCTTAAAACGTAAACATTCTTTTCGAGAATTGAATAAAGTAAAGTGAGAGAGATAAAACTGGTTCTAGGGTTTCGGTAACATGATCTCTTTTATTTATTGACCACGCGATAGTGAGCTCTGCCGCGAGCGAGAAATTCCAAGAAATTGGGGGTGGTCAGTTAAAGCTTCGAAGCACAGGTGTGACCATTGATAAATCTCAAAGTTGAAGCATTTCTTTCGCGAATTGAATGAAGTAAAATGAGAGAAATAAAACTGCCTTTCGGATTTAGTAATATGATCCCTTTTAGTTATCGACAACGCAATGGGGAGCTCGGCCGCGAGCGAGAAATTCTAAGAAATTTGGGGTGGTCAGTTAAAGTTTCGAAGCACAGGTGTGGACATTGATAAATCTTAAAGGTGAAGCATTTCTTTCGCGAAGACGATTCACTGAAGCTTAATGCTCTTTATTTGAGATTCTGGTTGCTTCTTCTTTATCCACTCTCTTGTGTCTTGAATGATAAGGTCAGTGTCCCTATTTCTACTCATTTAAGACAAATAACATTAAAAACAGTCGTTTAAATTATTATTTTAAGTAAGAATTAGTGAACAAATTGGTCGCTTATCGTGTCAGGAGTCGTACTACATATAAAATTAATAAAATATCATTTTAAAGACTTTTATTACGAATAATTGTTAATTAAATGCAATGCAAGAAATGAACGTATTTCTACTCGGCAAAAATCGCGGTGTCCGTATATCTACTCACAACGTGTTCCTATTTCTGCACATGCAAGTCTAACAGATTCAGTTTCGGTTTATCGATATCAATAATTCAACAAAGTGGAATTATTCTTATCGAACATTTACAATCGTTTTCACAAAAGATTCCTTCACGGCACTTGCACACCCGAGTGGCCTCTTTTCCATTGCATTGGGACGCTCAACGACGCGTTTTACTTTCACGTTGATTAAATAAATAAATTAATAATAAAAAAAAAATGCCAATAAATTTTTCGCTTCCCATAGGACACTACGAGTTCTACAAAAACTTTTCTAGCGCATTCTCAGAGGCGTTGCAACGTCTTCCACGTAATACACGCACTCACGCGATTGGTCATGTCTTCATAAACGAGGCAGGAACGTCGGAACGCACCACAACGCGTTTTACTTGAATATTAAATGTAAATTCACGGAAACTCGTAAATTTGACGCGATTAAGTTTAAAATGAGTGCACCTTTATGCATCTTTTGTGTTTTGCTTTCGTAAATCCTTTGTACTTTGTACTCAAATTCGACAGATCCGCCGATTCTCACTTCTCCGCGGTCTGATTACTCATATTTCTAGAAATGAGAAATGTCGAGAAATTGTACGCATTACAGAGTCGTGTCAGTTTATTTGAATTCTCATTTTTTAAGCTACGTGAAAGCTCCTCGAATGAATAACGATGGAGCAAGTGAAACCATATTTGCATACTGAAAGAAGAGAAATTAAATATGTGATCATTTTCTCCACGCGAAAGGTGCACATTTGGACCGTTTATTTATAACGAGTTCTTTCTTTTCTAAAGATGGACTTACACCACTTTCAAAACAAACGGTCCATATACAAACGGCACCATGCGACGAGCGGCACCGATTTCAAGAAACTGATTATTACTTTGCAAATGAGTATTTCTGGGTAGTCGCCGCCAGGAAGTACTGTCCGAAGATAAGATAGTCAAAGGTTAATAACAGGTTGTAGAATTCCGTTGTTATTAGTCAGAAGTGTAAATCGTCACTGCACGGAGGTACAAAAGTCACTTCGAAACTATAGAAAAATACACGGTACATTCTAGTTTGTCCACATCTAAATAAGTGTGACGACAATTTATACTAACGCAAATTTAAAAATACCTACGATGTAATTTTTCGACTGTTTCCGAAAATCTTTAAAAATTGCTAATAAACAAATACTCTAAGAAAAACGTTGTATCACGGTTTCTCTATTTCCTCATTGTCAGTCTGGTGTTTCTATCTGGCGAAAATTCGAATCTAAAGATTTTCTGCTTCTGCAATGTAAAAGAAAAGCGAGTTAGAGTTACGCGTAAACATTTTGAAGAAAAATCCTTGACCATTGCGCTTCTTCCATTTATTTCGTCTTCCTTATACGGCTCTGAATATTCTTTATGCGGATTTTAAATGTACCTCGCGCCACGCGCGAAGTCACGAAACTTCTGCTGTCGCGAAATACGAAAGAAGATCATGGTGACCCGGGTCTGCGGGTTATCAAGTGGTAGTTTTGCGGTCACCGCGGTCGTCGGATACGCATCAGGATGCGGTGCCTATCGACGTGGAGTGTGCAAGAAACGCAATGACTGTCACTCAACGGAAGAGGTGCTCGTACATACGAAATATTCTCCTGCGCGAGTTTACGAGCACTCGGACGAACAACGGCAACGAATCCTTTTCCTAGGGACATTATACTAAAACACAAACTTCGTATATTCGTATGCAGACGAGCCACGACCTGCGTGCATTGGGTGCTGGTCATTTTGAAAAGTCGAAGTAAAAAAGAAAAAAAACAGTGAACGCAGAACTTCGTCTTTCAGATGAAATTCTCGAGAACGGCATAAGTATTATTATCTAACGGAGAGTCTACGTGTAATTTTTCATTTTGGACCTTCGATCGGTGAGGTGAGTGACCCGTAAGTGTCCGTCCCGGAATAGTCTATGAGAAACGCGCGGAAAGAGCAAGAAAGCATAAGAGCTTTTGTCCACTGGACACAATTACAATTCTACTTGCGAGGAAGGACGGCAAGTGGGACACGCGCAATGTGAATTCTACGGAGAGTAGTCAATAGACTACTTTCAAAAGAAGCTGTCGATAAATCGAAAATCCTATGAGCCAACTAAAACCGGAGAATAGAGGGTAGGAATAATTTGAAAATATCAAGAGTCTTCCTCAACGTAAAAAAAAAAATGAAATACCATGTAGCAATTAAATTCAGCCTCCCTATTCTCCCTTTACAATTTGCTCTTTCGATAAATCCTCGACAATCCAAGCTCTACCCTCGCAAAAATCCTCCACCCCCAAAAGAACCAAGAATCTCGTACCAAAACCTTCCTCGAACCCTTTCCTTTCAAAACCAATCGACATTCTCCACATCCCAAAACCATCAAGAACCTTCTTCACGCCGAGCAACAACAAAAAAACCAAAACCACATCTATGCAACAAGCAAACCTACTAAAATAAACGCGCTACGCATTTAAAGGGGTCCCCGCGTTAAGAGTGGGTCTCTCCTTGGGGTGCATCGTCGCCTAATAGAATGATGGCCCGACTGACATAACCTCCTCGACCCGCCGACCCCCTGTTCCTGGGATAAACCAGGAGGTGGAGGAGGAGAAGGAGGAGGAAGTGAAGGAGGCGGAGAAAGAGGCAAAAGAGGAGAAAGAGGCAAAAGAGGAGAACGAGGAGAACGAGGTGGAGGGTGGCGGGAGTAGGGCCGGGGGTGAACCCCTTATTGATTTTTAGGGTGACACTGTCAAGCGGCGAGTGTCGAGTCCCCCGCGACGGGAGAGACTTTGAAACGACGAGTGAGAGAAAAAATGTGGCGGCCGGGTGGCGGCGCGCGGCGTCGAGAAAAATCTCAAGGGTGAAAGAGAGAGACTGTGAGGTGAGCCGGGACACGGTGAGAGGTTCGGTCTGGGGCGCGTGCCCTGGTGCACCCTCGTGGCCAAAGCGTCTTCGTGGTCGGAGGGAACGCTTCCTCGTTTTGTTTTCGCGGTGGTGGAAGAAAAAAGGTGGCGAGTGGGACGTCGCTTGGTGGCGGCAGTGGCGGCAACGAGGACGCACCGCGAGAAAGAAGTGTGCCGGGACAGCCAGTCCTCGTGCGGTCGGGGGTGCATCTCTCCTCTCGGTCGGCCAGGGCCGGACGCGCACCACCCACGGCCAAACCCTCTCTCCACGTGGGTGCTGCTGCAGTTTTTCTCAACCTTCCGTGCGACCTTCTCGCGCGCCGCCACGCAAAGCCCCCCTCAGTCGACTTCCTTCGTTCGAAGTAGCCCCTTCCGATCGACGCGCACCCTCTCTGGATTCTTGTGCGCGAATCAAGGATCGAGAATTGATCTCGGAGAATTGTGCTCGGTGAAAACGGGACTGCGTTTCGGATCGAAGTTAGGAGTGTGTTGGTGGGATTTTGCAAGTATTTTCCACCGATGAAACGCGGTGAGAGATAAGTAAAGAAGAGCGGAGTTTAAAAGAAAAGTGGACAATGTTTGCGCGCCTGGTGAATATCTACCGAGGTGTTTGTAGTTCTTCGTGATCGTTCGCGAGCCTCTTTAAACAGTGCAGAACGGGCTTGTTCGCATGCAACAGGCGACTCGTGTACAAAGTTTCGTCTACGATTAATCGATCGGAAATCGTGGTCGAGCTTGAGTTGGACACGCTCGTAGTGGGAATACACCCGGATGAAGGACGCTGAAATTCTTTCACATTCTCTCCGTCTTCCTAAATCTTCCAAACTCTTCGTAAAGAAGAAGCAGGACTAACCTCGAATCTGCTCTACGATAAAAGGTGCATAAAGAAGAGCCTTAACTCGAATGAAGCTTCAAAAATTGAAGAAACCAAAGAGCAAGCTCGAGGGAAAAAATCCTCCGAAAGCATCTTTGGAGCTCTCCTCCAAAAAGAATCTCCCTTTTCACCTTCGCGAGCAAGAACATGAAATAGAAAGGAACAAGAACTGTAGGCGAGAGCGTGGACTATCCTCCGTGCACCGCGGAGTATTACTCCGTCTACTGTGGCACGGATCCAAGTGGCAGGTAGAAGAACGAAAAGTGCGCGGCGGTGGTCGGGTGGAAGAGAAGTAGGAGGTGGAAAGTGGAGGTGGTGGTGGTGGTGGTCGTCGTAGTTACCGCCGCTACCGTTCGAAGACGGCAATAAAGGGATCGCGAGAAGGAAAGGAAGGACGAAAGTCTGCGTGTCGCGATTCTCAGTTTCTTTTCGACGGTGCTACGACGACCCTTGGTGATTTTGGGCGGGGTGCTACGTAGACACGAGCTTCCAATCGTGTATCCGTCAACTACGTTCTCTCCAAACGAAGAAGAAGAAGACGAAGAGGAAGAAGAAAAAAAAAACGAAACTTTCTCGACACGAGCGTGTTTCTAGGTACGCTTACATACTCGTGCGAGGGAACACAACAATCGAAGTAGAGGGGAGAATGTTCCGTTGAGGTCTCGTGTACGAGAGAGGAGGGCGCGCGAGTGATCGAGAGAAAGAGAGAGAGAGTGAGAGAGACGTAGAAGTGGGTGGAATAGGAGAGGAAAGTGCGAGGAGGCGGGAGTGAATCGAGAGGGGGTGATAGAGAGGGTTGAGCACGTGGTTGAAGACACGGGTCAGCTAGAGGGGACGGCAAGCACGGAGAAAGTTTCGCGTAGAACAGGCTAGAGACGGCCCTGGCGCACGTGCGTACGTGTGCCTCGAGACCACGACGTCGGCGTCGCCGTCGACGCCGTTGGCCGCTCGCTACACGTGTGAGTGACGATCCGATCCTAGAACTAGCTGCCATCCTCGTCCGTCTGGCAAGAACCGAAGGAAACGTTGAGAGAAGCACGAGAGTGACCCGATGATCCCGGAGAAGGGACCGCTAACGGAAAGTACGAGCGAATTTTGAATTTCGCGCCACTACGCGCGGAGCAGGCTCCTCCTCGCAAGAAGAGAAAATCTTGCGCATTATTATACCAAGATCGAGGAGAGAAGTTTTTTTCTTTTTTTTTGATTATACTCTCGCTCTTTCTCTCTATTTATCTTCTCTCTTTCTCTCTCTTTCCTTCTGTTTCTACGGTGACGCCTTCGTAAAGGAGCAGGTGATGTTTCGAAAGCGTGTTCTCGTATGTCTTAAGTAAATCGAGTGATTTATTTCGGCGAGTAGAAGTGCGGGTGGTTTTGCGTCGGAGTGTAAAAGTGGGAAGGGTCGGTGGACGAGGGTTAGGGGGTGGAAGAAGGTTCGTTATTGTTTTGGGTGGTACGTGAGGGGGGGAGGTTAATCGCCATGAGGATTACACTCTCGTTACGTTCCTGGGTTGGGATCGTGTGTTGACTTCAGTGGTGTTTATTCTCGCGCTTGCCTCTTCCCTCTTTCTTGCACGGGGTCACTTGTGTTTGGTGTGTCGCGAATCTTTTTGCAATGTGACGCCAGGATGAATGAGGATTAGCGTAATGTGGGACCTGTGCACGCGCCTAACGGTGGGTGCACGCTTGGATCTCGACGCGGAAGAGAACGAAGCGCGCTGAAAGATGGCCAAAACGGCGGAGAAGATGCCGGTAACGCGACTACACGTCACCTACTTCTTGCCCGGACTATCTGCCCTATTCCGCGATGTGCCGCAACGAGAGACTGCGGACTGCAACTCGTGAGAACATTTTACTCGGTGTACAGTGCGTCGTGGAAGACTCTACGCCCATAGGACTCGCGTATCGCGTTATGGTGATATTATAGGTTAGGTTGCCGGTACATAACCTTAAAGGATTAACAATTTACTATTGACGGACTAACCGCACAACCAAGGATTCTCGTCTAATTCTTCTCACTGAGCCCACCGTATACAAGTCTACCGATCTATCTACGGTCTTGTATTGGCTTCTACCACGTTGGGTGATCGGGGTAGTGGTATGACCTGGTGGATCCCAAGACAATGAAGGCGAATGGGACGAATAATGGTGATTGTTCCTTCAGTTTTTACAGGATAGTTCGGTCCGTTTGGTCGTGGAGCGTGGTTCTAGGGTTTGTTCGCCTCTTTACGCTCGGTTTTTGGTAATCGTTGCATCGAGAATGGAGAGTAAATGACTCCGTTGCGCGGCGTTTCATTCGGTTTTAGAGCTATTGCGTTCTGCAATGATGTGGAAGGTAGTGGTGAAAGATCAGCGACGTAGTTAGGGTTGTTTACTGAGTATTTACTTTCTTTGTGGTATTTCGATTGGCTCCTACACTTTCCGTACAAGTTCTGACTTAAATTTTACTAGACGTTGGATTCTCGAGCCGCGTAAATTGGTATCTTTCGTACGAGTACTTTAGTAACTTCTTTTTTTATTGAACTTGTACCCTTATTGTTAGAATAGTTTGGGAGAAACTCTATAGACAAGAATTGTACATGGCCACGACAAAAGATTCAGAGTATAATATTGATCTAGAACATTTTTCTTCGTTCAGTTAAATCCGTTGAAACTTTCTAAGTTCTATGTCCTCGACTATTACCAATCTGTTTCTGATTTACTTACAACTTCTTCGTCGCAAGCGTGTCTAATAGAAATTAAGAGTATATTCCTGAAGTAACCGCGTAGCGCTCATTTGTCCCGTAACAGTGTCGATAGAAGCATTATTATTTCTTCAGACAAATCACTTTCATTTTCTCTAAAGCATTCGTCCAATTATACAGTTACACTTGGTGATCTATTGCCTCGAAACCACGCTCTTGTAGAATACCAAACAATATAGTAAAGCGAATGTTTACGACCAAGATATCTCCATACAAATTCAGCCTCGCTCTACGATGCCAATGTTTATTACCAAGTCCCAAATCGAATTAACATCATTCGCCCTACGTTAAGTGAATATTACCAAAACGAGCTTACTAACGTACCTCTGTGTTTCTCCATTAGGCTGTAGCCGCCTAAATACACCATTGGCAGCCACTACCACGCTGGAGGATCCAGGAACGCCAGCCTCTTGGAAGGGCCCGCCGCCCGGATCGGAGGCCTCGCCCTTTACACCGAACTCCGTAGGGCAGGGTGCAGGTCCTGCATCCGGGCCATATAACAGCACGGGCGGTCCACCAAGCAATGCGGCCTTCCAAGGCCCAAGTTCGTTTCCAGGTGGTGCCGGTAGTCCAGCCGGTGCGCCACCTTATCAAGGCCCACCACCAGGTTCAGCCACACCCCAGTACACCGCGTCTCCTGCTCCAAGTGGTTCCTCGACACCTGGACCAGGACCACCGCCGAACGCTGCTGGATTTCCTCCACCACCTAACAATTCAGGTCCACCTTACAATGGACCTGGTCCCAGTCCGTTCGGCTCGCCTTCAGGCGGCCCACCTCAATTCGTTGGACGGCCAGGTTCTTCCGGTCCGCCTTTCGTCCCTCCTGGAGGCACCAATCCACACTTTCCATCACCTGGACAACCATTTGGTGGTCCACAGTACGGCATGCCGCCTGGAAGTCCCTTCGGACCTGGTGGTCATCCCATGGCGGGTCCAATGGGACCGGCGCATCCGATGATGGGTCCTGCCGGTCCGGTCGACAGGATGGAAGGGTAAGTTTTCTTGTTTTCTATCTCTCCTTAGAGCGTTTAACCCCCGTTCGTTAGTGGGTTAAGTTAATTAGCGAGTGCGGAACCTGCGTGAGATTTTTGTAGGATACAGAAATTGGATGAATGATTGTTAAACGGTTGAAATGTTTGTCATTGCATCCAACAGCTCTGGGATAAATGGGCAATTGGGGTTTCGTATTTTATATATTTACTTGGTTTTTTTTTTAGATGAGATTTTTTATACGTGATTGAGCCATACTTCGTTACTTCTTTGTTTTACAGTTTGTAGGCGAATAATTCTGTAGGGTTAATACTACGTTAAATATAATATGGGATGTTAATATACTTAGGGAGATGTACAAGTATAAAGTTTCAAGCAAAGACCACGTAATCTTAATCTTAATCTTAATCTAATATAAAATGTCGCTGACAAATAGTGGACTATAATTATCGGGTAGGTGTTTACTCCGTATTATCTTTGCCACACGTAGAATCACTATTCTAACACGTTTTCGTAATAATGTAAAATTAATCAAGATTCAATATGCCGCCGTTTTTACGCAATCGTAATTCCACGCGCGTACTATAAAAAGCTTGAAAAAAATTCCACTAAAAATTAGCGAACGTCAAACGTTTTACCCAATTATTTCAGTTGTACAACGAGAAAAACACCTTTACTCGCGTAACTTGTATTTGGACCCCATTCGCACGCTCTATTTCCACGCAATTCTCTCACATTTCTTCAATTACTAATAATTAGCGAGTTCCTCTTATACCCTGGATCGATACGCTCGGTAATTCGTGTAATCTCGCCAGTACACGTAGGAGGGTAGAGGGTGATCGATAAGAGAGCTTTGCATTCCTCCCTTACGCGGTAAGCATTCTGAGAATAAAGAATTTTCGAAGAAACAGCTTTCGAAACTGGGTGCATCCGAGAAATGTTATATGATCTTCGAAATACGATACGGGTTGGATTATTAATCGCACCGTCGACCGTGCATTTATGCCAATTCTCGAGTTTTCTTCTCGAGGAAAATCTCGGCGTTAAGAGAGCGACATGGGGTGTGGTGAACGTGTCGAAATGATTTACGGAAGCCGAAATGAGGTAACCGCATGACCACCCCAATTAACTCTTCGGACTCCTCTCTGCTCGACTTTGGAATAAAATTAGCGCGCTGCCACTCTTAGGTCGGATTGTACCCCGCGAAAAGGTGATACCGAACTTTTGTACGAGATTGTACGCGACCCACCCCACCCTTCCCCTTCTCTCTCCCTAACCTTCCCAACCACCCCAACCACCCCGCGTTATGTAGGGTGGAGGTGGGGAAAACGACGGTTCTCATGTTTCCTGTATTTTAATGTTTCACGATATCTTTACGAATTATTTGTCAGCCCCTTCCTAGCCTCGCTCTCCTTTTATTGCCGTTCGCTCATTCTCGAGTGGCGTTATAGGTCTCTTAGTTTGGAAGCTAGATATTTTATCAATGCGGAAGTCCTCGCTTTTTTTTTTTTTTTTTTAACGAACTCTCGAAGATCGTGGCATGTGGAGAATACAGCGAATTCACGTGTCGCGTAGCGCATGCGATTTTCGCGCGAACGCAGAGAGAATTCTAGAGTTAGATTGTGCTAGATTAAATTATCGAATTTCATTCCGATCATTCGTCATCGGTACTTCCAGAGAAATTTTTGTATACGGTTGCTTCGATAGTTTCTCTTGAAAATGGCATACTCGCGCGTAAATACTAATAATTACACAACAATCTTTCTTTCATTCTTTAAAGAATCGCAACGGAGTAACCGTTCCTCTTTCGATCCAATATCACAATCCACAACGAACTCGAAGTACTTCGACATTACTAATTCGCTCTAAGAAACGTCTATAACAAATAAAAAAAAAAAAAAAAATTCAAAGCAACCCTGCGCTGTAATGTCCGCTTACCACGTCCGTAAGGCTTGTTTTAAAGTACCCTTTGAGTGTCACGTTCAATCGGACATCGATCGGCCCGCGTTTATCTACCTGCATGAAAATAATCGAAAGAGCCGCACAGTTAGCGGAAGGTCGTCGACAAAGGTGAAAGAGTAAGCGTTCATTGAGAACCACTTGTCTTTGCAGAAGGAAAGAAGGAAGGAAGGAGGGTGTCGACGGTAGGGGTCGAATGGGTGGAGGTTCGGTCTGGGGTGTGAGAGAGCACACGGGGGTCGTGCGGAGAAGGTAGGGGTTGGATATGGAGGTGACGATGGTGCCGGCTGCGGGGGATGCATGTAGAAACGTTGATGGCAGTGTCATCGGTCGATCGGCTCGAGTTTGGCCGTCCGCCTACTCGCTCCGCTTGCATTTCTCCTCTGCAAAGATCTTTTCCTATTGGAATATCCCACGATATCACCCTACGCAAGATCCCATTGCCTTGTCCTCACCTCTCTTTAGCTTTCTCTCGATGCGCCCCGACAATCTTGCGTTCCTCTCTGGAAAGAGAAAGCGAATGCAGCTTGGTCGGTAGATCGCAGGACAAGCTCTTTGCCCGTGAAAAATTATCACGTTGTCTCGTGGCTGATCCCCGAATTAGAGGTAATTTCGGTAGAGGGTGCTTTGTTCGAATGTCTTTGTCGTTCCATCGAGAGGAGGCATCACGGATACTAGGCTACAAGAAATTAACACTAAACTTACCGAACATTTTTTCCATATGGAGATTTCTCTTGTTAATTGGTCATTTGACTTGCTTTTGGTGGCTTTAGTGTTAATAGTGATCTACGGAAGATTTTTTCCCATATAGAAGAAACTTCCCTCGTTGACCGATCTTTTTGATCGGTTTTCGTAGATTTAGCGTTAATAATGGTTTGGAGTTTCTTTTTTTTTTAAGGAAAATCGTAATTCTTTGAATCGAAGCGAAGCAGCATTTTTTACTTGTTCTCATGATTTTGCACGAAATTGTTTTTTTATTCGTTTCGCCTAGAATAGACATTCGCCTGTTTAATACTAACGATAGGTTAGGGTCAGTGCTGACGCACGCGAGTACTTCGTAAAGTAGGTAGAAGAGGAAAACTTTGCTTCACTTTACTTTACAAATGTAAACTCCTTACGAGACGGATACAGCTAATCTAGTAGAGCGAGGCTTCGAAAAAATTGAAATTAAATGTATTCGCGCTGCGTTGCAGCGACTTATTTTTCAAGGCAGCCGATGTTTTGCACGCTTCACATATTTCTTTATTACTCGCGTTCTTCGATATATGCGTTCCTTATTACCGAAGATACGACCGCTTCCGTATTACTTAATGCAATCGTGTGTGCACCCTAGACAACGTTTCTACGCATTGCAGAACGAATATTCGATGAACGAGAGAAATTCACTTCGACTCTTTCACTCGTCGTCGAAATTTGTCGGTACCAGGCGGGGTAACGAGTTACGCGTTAAAAGCTACAAAAATATTTCTCTCTTATTACGCATTCGATCCCTATCAGTTTTTCGCAATTTATTTCTCGAACGTTCACCTGTATAAACGTTCGAGTAAGCGTCCCTCCACTCTCCGAAAACGAGTGGCGCAATTCAAAGGCCCGGATAGGAACCCTCGGAAGAAAACGTTTCCTACTACCTGCTGCGGCTCGGACATTTTGCGCGGAATCGTGGAAACGAGCGTGGACAGGTAGAAGGAGATGCCTCTCGTGTCGAATCTATGCCCACGCGGTGCATCGTTACCTGTGGGGTAGGCGGGGTGTCGAGAAAAGAGATAGTATTGATTTTTACCGATATTTAGCCGTAGAATTATCCCCTCTTCCTCTCCTCGCTCGTTCTCTTTCTCCTCTCCTTCGTTCTCTCCATCCTCTCTACTCTCATCCCAGCCCTCACCTCCTCTCTTCTCTTCGCGCGCTTGCTCTTGCGTACGCCACGGAATCTTCTCTTGCGAGAACACAGTATTGAGAATCGCGAGGAAGGGGAGTCTTCTGTACTATGGAAAAGTCGAATGTCTGCAGCAAAAATGCGTCGGAAATGCTTTTGCTTTTTTTTTTTTTTTACGAAGAAAGCAAAATTACGAGTATCCGCGCATCGACTTTTTTTTATAGATAACGAATTTCTTTTCTTACGCTTTGTTTCGCGAGATTTTCCGTAAGCTAAAATTTCGAGTATAGACGATACGTTGAATAATGCTTTAAGCGCGACCGACATTTGTGGCTCGCTACCGGTACAAACGTAATCTCCATTCCTTGATTTGCATTAGTTGCAAAATACAAGCCTCGAGGCCAAGTTAGCAAAGATCTACTGATCGAATTCGTGCGATAAGAATCACCACGTGCTCCGATACCTTTGTAATTCGAAGGTTGAACACCTTCCGAACACCTTTTGCCCATCGAATTAAAGAGACTTCTTTCATGAATGAACCTTTGTTAGCGACTAATACGCCGGGCGCGTAAACGCACTTTCGCAGACGATTCGCGATTCGGTAATCTATTATTCGAAGGACAATTCGCACGAAACGCGGCACGGTTGAAGAAGAGAAGCGTTTCTTACGACGTTAACGCGCTTGCGGCTCGCGCTTGCCGAATTTCGTGCCGAGTGTAGAAGTTTGCACAAGTGTGCGGAGGGAGGATCGCGCGCGCTATCTTCGGAGGACTGTATCTCGGCGACGAGTGGCGAGCAGTCTTTTACATGCGCGGCCCAGGTTAATCATTTGGATGCAAAATGGTGTTTTGTACGTCCGGTACCAGCGTGGGTTTTAACCGTGGCGAGAGTTCGCCGCACTAACGAGTCGTCCCGAACATCCAATTTATAGCGGAAGACCAAAGGACGAGGGGAAGAGCGAGGAGTGGTGCTCCTAACTAAAATTCAAAAGTTCCTGCAACTTTACGACGCCGTCTAGCCGACGCGTCGCCGAGATTCCGCGCTTCCGTTCCTCCCCCCGTTTCCTCCGACTTTAACCCTCCTACCACCCCTTCCGAGTCCTCACTTCCACGTTTCCCTCCTCTTTAACATCTACCGGCCATATTGCTTCGTTCCAATGCATCCGAAGGCGAACGAAAGGCGCGCGGATTTATTTACTTTTGAATCTTACGTATCGCGTATTTCCAGGGTGGTTTATTAACCCATTAAGTACCAACTTTTTTCTATAGGGTTAAAGAAAAATTTTTCAAAATATACGCAATAATCAACACATAAAAAATCGATAAAATTTGAGTAGTCCCAAATGGGAACATTGTTACTTAATGGGTTAATTTCTACCGTGTGCGCGATTGTTGCCGAAAGCCTCGCGCTTTCTGCATTTAAAATGATCGATATTTATATTCATTCGGGAGAAATTCATTTTTTAATTATGCGCACATTTCGGTAAGCAGATTATTGGATTGTCTTGGTAATCGCTACTTTTGTTAGGAATCTTTCTTCACGGTCGGCATAGATTTTTCTAGTGTTCAAAAATTGTAATTTTGTTTACTTTTTATTCCATGCAGGTAAGCAACCATAACTTATTTATATTACAACTCGTACTTTCGTTTAGTTCGTTGTGCATGAAGATGTCTGACACTCGTGTCTACTAATGAAAAATTCGAAAGTTCGCTCTTTCGGGCGTCCGCGCTTCTTATTTAAGGTTTTTTAAACCATTCTCGTAAATCCGTTAAACGATCAAAAGATATCTCAGGCTTTACCACGGCTTATCGGCGAGATAAGAAAATTCTCATGTTCCCAAATCCACAATATTGAACTTCGTCGCCACGTAGTGCGGCGCGTAGTCGTAGGGCGAAAGAATTGAATTTGCTTTGCCACCGTACCAGAGACTCACCCCTGCGCGCGCGCGTGCGCGCGCATCGTCCGCTGTGAGTCACTCCCGATTGTGCTTTTCCTCGTGCGCACAATCGCGCATCTGGTCGAGTACGATTGCTCCCCTTTTCCTTGTCCGCCCGCTTGTTCCGTTTGTCCCTGTTTACGGATGTCACGCGTAGCATCTTCCTTGGTTCTTCATAGACGAGCCGTGACTACTTATGTGAACCTGGCACCCGATTTTCGAAAAATGAACTTTTCTTCAACGATTCTAAAGAGGACTGCGCAAGTGGATTTGAAATATCTCAAAGTCGGGTGCGAGTCATTTTTTAATATTTCTGTAACTTTTAATGCATGGAACTACAAACGAAAGTATTGTTACTACAAACAACCACAACCTTTATTTTCTATAAAGAGAAGTTAATTTTTCGAAAATCGGATGCCAGGTTCACATAGGTGCCGTGACTAGGGTTGCCAGGTGAAAAAATCGGATAACCGGACGTAACAGACGATTTGGCCGGACATTCGAATCAAAAAGCCGGACAAAGATATAAAGAAACAAATTTCGTGGAATAATTCAAAGAATAACTAATAGGCATTATTCATCTTTATTTCTATAAAATTGAAAAAATGTATCATACACGCGGGAGGATGAGGAAAGGGCACCAATGGAACGACCTCTCTCGGCTCGCGTTGCGCTGCGTGCCTCGATCGGTAACCGGCTCGTTAGTAAAACTGTCAATTACTCTACAGCTTCAAGTATCAACATTACAAATATAAAGAGTCGGACGCTGACTATTTTTGGCCGGACAAACAATTCAAAAGCCGGACACCTGACAACCCTAGCCGTGACGCACTCGTGTGGATACTCGAGGAAAGTCGAAGTCGAGTCGATCGTCGAAACTCGACTTCCAATCGATTCGCGAAAGTCGAAGCGCCCTGAATGTCAAGAGTTATCGAAGCATGCCACGCAGCGTAACCCAAGCAGGAGAACTTCCGACTTTCGAGTCGGTTACCGGAGAAGATGGTAACTTCGTCGAATTGAATTATTTTGCGAATTATCGCGTCTCCACCCGCGAGTTGACCCTGGTCCAAATATGAAACTTTCGGTAAAACCGTTAGTCGATTTTACCCTAATTTCTTCGGAGTAATTTCGATAGATAGAATCAGGCAGGTAGTTCTACGGTTCTAAAGACTACGGTTATTATCCAAATGAATGGAACTTCGCGAGAGTAAATCACGAATGGATACACGCTTGAAATTAGAAAAATGACAGCAGAGAAGATTCGGTAGAATTAAAGTAACAGTCTCCAGAGGAGAAATACATTTTTCCACGCATGCAAATATTATTTTTACGAGGACCTTTTTCAAGAGCGACGTTTATACGTGATTATCAAGTTATAATTACGCGGAGTGTTCCAGAGGAAAACAATGGCTGCCAATTAGGTAAAAATTGTCAATAGGACTGCAAGTTAAATGAATTATTAAAATATTACGTACGAATTTTATATCAATTTAATGTACGCGGACGTGCTCGCCCCCACGGAACCGATCGGTGGAACATCGACATTTCGTGAAATATAATCTCAAAATCGCTGGGCACTATCGATTCTTCTCTGTTGTTGCTAAATTCGCGAATAGTCGCTACATTTCGTTTTTCACACGAAAACAATGAAGAGCCATCGAGCATGTAGGCGATTGATTAAATCGGGGGCTGCTAATCCGTAATTTAAATCAACGACCGGCCTCTCTGCGAGTGTAAGATTAAAACCGGGTGAAGATAAACGAGAAACTATATGAGAACGAATGCGTTTGCCGCGCAAAATGTCATTGTCGTTAATAAATAAATACGCGGTCGGTTAATTCCATTTTTGTCGCTTCCAACCGCGGTGCAATTCTTCGGTCATTCCACCGTACCACGGGCCGAGAGTTACTGTTGTTTGTAGAACAAAGATTTCACGAAATATCACTGTTCATTAAATTCTACGAATTTTAACGGGGGTTGGACGGCTAAATTGTTTTGAAGCTTTCGAATTATATTTGCAAAAAACAATATTCTTAAACGCAATTTTTAATTACCTTCTTGAAAGTTTTGCGTGCTCCAGTGAAACGTTCGTTCGCGAGTTATTTCGAATAAAGTATGTAATTCGTAAAATCGTGTTCTCCTGGTCGCAGACTCTTATTGTACAGTTTTGCATGGCCCGGTGAAACGATCGTCTGCAATTTATTTCGAATAGGGTAGTTAACTCGCGGAATCGTGTTCTTCTGGTCGCAGATTCTTATTGTATAGGTTTGCATGGCCCGATCGTCTGCGATTTATTTCGAATCTAATTCACAAAATCGTGTTCTTCTGGTCGGAGATTCTTTATGAATTTGAGCCTCCTTTTTCTTCACCGTCATCACCGCGCCGGGACAATTCTGGTTCGAAGCCGCGCGCGCGGTTAGTTCCCCCTTTCTTCGGCGAATGCGATGCGAGCCATTAGCGCAGGTCACCGCGTTATTAAAGACAATGAAGCAAACTTTATACGAGCGGGGGTACGAGGCCAATTACTTGGCAATTAGTCGAGCGAGCAACAAGTGAGCATCGCTACGGACCCCCTCTCCCTCAAGCCTCTCAGCCTCTTAACCTCCCTTCTCCCTCCCTCTTTCTCTTCCTCCTCCCTCTTCTTAGATTTCCGTCTTCCTCCCGTCTACCATTTGTCCTACCCCCGTCCTTCGAATTCTCCTCCCTCGCGGGACGTTCGAGCTGTCGCTCTTACGTATGATTTGAAAATAATTGGAAATTAGTAGAATCGTTCGCCCTTATTAGTACGACGAGGTAAAGGTAGACTGATTGGAATGAACGAGGAGAAAAATTAATGTACCCCGCAGATTAATGTTTCCATTATGCTTCGCGACTTCTTCGTCTGATTTCACCGGCATTCTACATATATTTCTTCTTTTAACACTAGGTTTACGGGACTTTTTTTATAAACGCAATTTCCCATTTAAATCCGTCAAATTGACGGGTTTCCGTAAACCTAGTGTTAAAGAATTTAGATCTTAACACTTTGACTGCCATGTTGCTCATGTGTGACGGCAACTAGTTTTTCCCGTGGCGCCACGGTGGTCACCGGTGACCTCCAAAAAAATTATGAAAAAAATGATTATATTAATTGCAATTTACAGCAGTTTAAAGGATCTATGTTAACAAAAGAAAGAAGCTCAAGAAAAATGCAAAGTGTGGCGCCACGGGCCATCCGTGGAAAATTAGCGTGGCAGTCAAAGTGTTAATAAAGAATTTCGTTGGAATACAAGACGGGTCAACAATACGTTTCCTGGATCCTCGAGTAGAATTCGATGGCTCGAAGAATACTTAAGGAAGGTTCTCGAAGCTTTGCAACTGTAATTGATAACAGGCTTACTCGAGAGAACAGTAAGAATATCTAAACAACAACCACACTCGGGATATTTGTAACAAGGTGGCTCGCAGGGAGGTCGCGTTTAAACGCGGGGATCGCAATTATAATTTTTAAGTTCTTCGTTAAGGTCCCATGGGGTTGGTTGGTCGCACGAGTGAGCACGGCCAGCGTTCTCCTCGTGTTCTCCATTTTGGTATCTCTCTCTGGCAAGAATCCTTCTCATTCTCCTTCCACCACCTTCGGCCCACGTCCCAAGTCTCTTTCGTTCGGCGCGCGCTTTCTCGCCTCCGCTCGTGCCTTCCATTTAATACATATTCCCGATTTCTGACCTATACCACGTTAGTCGCGCTATGTACACCCTTCCAGCATTTAAGGTACATAGATTGCGCGCAAGGGTTGGAAAAGGGGTTGGCCACGTTGCTCGAGTACAACCTCGTGCAAAAGTGTTTCTGCTCAACCTCTTATCGCGCGCTGTACGTTAAACTGCGGACACATTTAGCCCCTTTTACCCTGCAGGTGCTTTTAACGTTCCGTTCGAGCTTTAAGCTCGTGCTTTTTTAATGCGCCATTCGGGCGCAGAATGATCGCGATGACTGTATCTTGATCATCGAGGGCTCTTGCGCAGGTTTTTTCGAAACACGCAAAGGCGAGCAAGAGCAGCGAGTACTCACCGTTTGGTTTTGATGCTTCGAAATTATTTTTCACGTTTGCTCGGTATATTCGCCAACCGGGTGAATCGCGTAATTTTAACGCGAAATGCAATATGTCAGTCTCCGAGGAAGATGGTGAGATCAACTTCGATCCTGTGTGACGCAATTTTCTTCATCTACAAAAAAATAATACAGGAGAAATGATGCATTGTGCGTGCCACTTGTCGCTGAGAAAATTTAAGGCGAGACGTATGAATATTTGTTCGATCGAAGCGTGACAACACAAAATATATAGTTGGGAACAACTTATATTACACGTGCGTTATAACTATATACGGTCAGTGTATACATGTTTATATTCGTTTTAATACCACGAGAATAATCCTTCTCGTTGTACGGTGTAATACTTTTGAGAATCTCTTTGAGCAATGGTCTACAGTGCGCGTTACGAAAATTTCGGACTACGTATGAAAATATTTCGTCGAATCGCGACGATCGATTCGGCAGTCCGTTCCAAGGATCCAAGCAAAGGCGGTTCTATAAAACGAATGCTTCCACGTTACGTTACTCATCTCGAAAATTACGCACTTAACATTTTCTCACGCACTCTCAACCATCACGTCCTTGTCACTTGATAAGCCTGTAACGAGACTTTTTATTCGTCGCTTCTCGCGGTGCCCCGATATTGGGCCACGATACCAATGCGACGTACGTTAGATTAGATCCGACTTGAATTGAGCAGGTGCGCGAACGAGGGTCCTTGTGATTTTAAGTACTCGCGTGTTTATCGCTCGATAGCAGTCGCACGATCGACCTTCTTCTTATTATCGTCTTCGAGACTATTGATATCCTGCGAGTATCGAACTGCTTCTCGCGTCCTTCACCAGATTCGTCTTATCGCGCCTACCGTGGAAGAGGATTCTAATCGATGGACGTGTAAGCGACACGGAAAAACGCTTTGTGTCTTGCTCGCTAATCGATTAGTCTTGTCGCTTGTAACATTTGAGACTACGTAGCGGGGTTAGTTGCGGTGCGTATCGCACGCGAGGTAGCATGCGTACCTACGTGTCTACCGGTGCCTTATAAGGAAACGTAGAAAGGGGTTACATAATTATTATCTGTGCCCGATACCGTCGGATCATGCGCGTGCATGCTCGCTCGCGAAGCAACGAACGTTCCGTGCGTAGTAGATGCGATTGAAATGAAGTCGCGTTACGCTTTACATAGAGAAATCTAGAAAAACGCGTGGACACGTTCGACGCAACCGAGGCTGAGGTCGATCGAGAGTTTAATCGCGAATTAATGTATATTAATCCTGTTTCCATCGTAGTGGCACGGTGAAACGAGTTTCTGAAAAAACATATGTCATGTTGATATTTCTTTTTGCTCTTTGAGTTTGTTACGCGTCACGTACAGATAAGCAGAAGTTTGCCGAGAGGTGGACGGGCAAGAAAAAAGTTCCGTACCCGTCTTCATCCTCTTGTGGTCCTGTATCTGCGTTTTCCACGTTGGTCTTAATATCTGCCTCGATATTTCCTATAGCATATATGTAGATATGCGGACAACGTTGATGAAACGATGCGTGTTCTAAGGCCATTGCGATCGTAGTCTAAGATATTGATTTGTAGGACAGAAAAAAGAACGGATTGAAGTACGCAACGGCGAATCTTCCTTGGTAACGTTAACTAGCATCGATTCTGTTTGTTGTACCAATTGATCGAGCGGTTACTGCACTTTGAAATAGTCGGAATTGCGGACCACCGGATAATCTCCTTCAATTCGCATCTAACGAGTTTTATCTAAGTCCAACGTTAATTTCAACATCTCGATTTCTGCATTCCGAAAACGTTGAATGGTCCGACTAGTGGATAAGCTCGCGGAACTACCTCCAACAAGTGTTTGGGGCGGTTTTATTTCAACCCACCGTCAATTTCAATATCTCGGTTACGTCCCGGCGTTCTCCGCGTCTGGCGTATTTGCCGATCGCAATTAAAGAACGGAGAATATCGTGGTTTCCCGTACTAATGGCAGATGGTAATCAGCCCGAGCCACGAATTTATTACCAACATGGTACGACCGCGAGATACGTTCTGCCGATAGCGGATTACTCTGTAGCAGTGCATAATCATCCTCCTTCTCTAGTCGTAACGATTTCACGCACGCAACGTGGCATTTTTCGTTCACTCAGCTGTAATCCTTAAAGAGTGCGTATGCTTTTTTTCCTTCCCTCATCGTTTCGCTTTAGCCCTCCGTTCGTCGCATTGCAGATTTTCGCACTGTAATCCACACGGCATTCGGTCGTGAAAAGTTGCATTGGTGCGTGGAAAACTCTCCGCTTTTCCGCCTCTCGGTGTACATTCGCGCTTGAAAGGCATCATCGGCTTCGTTACGTTTTTTATGGCGCGTCGATCTGCTCGCGGATTTTCGAACCAACAATTTTCGCTAGATTCTCGTGAGTAATTTTCTTCCCTCAATCGTCTCAAGCTAATGACACACGACGCTACGAATATCTTTCCAACGTCGGATACAAAATGGTCCATTGTGCTCTGACATACGAGAAGGTTCTCTTCAACAGATTATCTTGCGTCCAACGCTGCAAACTGTTAGTAGTATCGTGTAGCATCCGATTTACCGTAGAATAATATGTCGTGAATTTCATGTTTGTAAAATTATCCGCTTCGATATTTTAGGTTGTTTTTTTTTTTTTTTTTGGTTTGTTTTACACCGAAAGATCCTTGAGCGGGTCCTGCGAATCTATGGTAAGAGTAACACCGGGGGGTTGCTACATTGTTGCGAATCCCCTTTAAGTTCGTAGCCGACGATACTTTTTCCTCGAGTCAGCCATTTTTCCTTGGAAAGTGCCTAGCACAAATATTTCACGGCGTAAGAACCTCTGTCTCTTTGAAGCAACATGAATATTAATAACGTCGAAGCTACGCTGCTGCGAGTTTTAAACGAGCACTTCTAAGAGTAGACGGAGGAGTAATAATAATCGCAGTACGGTATCGTCCTACGAAACGAATAAGTGTAACAGTTTTTTCCTAAGGAGAGTTCCATCGGTTTACAGGAAAGAGCTGCTCGAGTTTGCTTTACTAATTTCCGGAATCATTCGAGTTCGCAATGTTTCGGTACCTTCTTCGAGTTTAACTACTTCCACGGAACGAAAAAATTCTCGAACATATTGGAAATTTTTACTCGAAACTACCTTTCTCGTCCCACTTTCTTCACAAAAAATAAAACTACGATCCAATCTGTTGAAAATCACGAGAACGGCGTGCTACTGACAACTATGCCAAAGTATCATCGACATTCTCATAATCCAGAATCACGCGAAATGGGTGTCGTCCGTGAAGGATGAGGGGATGCTTAGCGAAGCTTAAGTATGCCGCGCGAATCCAAAGGGAACCGGGAGCAGTTTCATAATCTCGATTGCATAAATTTCGAATTACTCACGAGTAGATGGGCGGTACATGAACGTTTTGAGAACGAGTCCGGAGGGAAGAGGAAGTGAAATGGCTGCCACGTTAGATCCTCTTAATTATATACAAGGATCGCGATCGTCGCGAGGGTGAGGACGAATACTTTTGCATCGTTCTGTACCATCGCGTACTAGCTACCCTTGTGGGGGGCGGTGGTGGTGGTAGTAGTGGTGGCGGGCCGAGGATGCCGAGGATGGGGTTGCGGTGGGCGTTTTTCAAATAATTACATCGGGCTGCGGTAGTGGTGGGTTGCCATGGCAACCGCAGTGCCTTCAGACATTCTACGGACGAAGGCAACCGGGCAAATGGGCGAACGGGCGAGCGAGCAAGCGAGCAAGCGAGTGGGCAACCGAGCGCCAAGCAACCAGCCGATTCTCGCAACGCTTTCCAAACGATTCGATGCTCCTCACGCTTTCTTTCATTCGATCCCTCCGCTAACCAGCGAGCGGGGATGCATCCGACATTTTACATTTTCGTAATGTCTTTCTGATGCTAGAATTGCTTTCTACATCCCGGCGATTTTCTCTACGTGGAACTCGAGACGACGACTTTCCGAAGAATTACATCAGTTTTTTCGAGCCACGAGATTCTCAGACTATTCTGCATCGATTTGTTTCTAAAAACGAGGGTTGGCGAGGGTTGCGCTCCTTTCACACGGACGAAAATATAATTAGAGTATTAGGACAAAGATTTTGGTCGACAAGTCTGTGTGTGTTTTTTTTAATCTGTCGCGACAAGTTCACTTTAGCGCGTAGTAGAAATGAATATGAGTAGCGAGAATAAAGAACAAAGTTACAAAAATGTCCTCGTTAATTTATAGAAGGAAATGAAAGAGTTTGTGGGGGGTTTGACAGAAGTAAACGCAAACTGGAAAGAAACCGAACGAATGTGGCATCGGTGCTAGCTGCAGTCGACGATACTCGCGACACATGCTTTATCTTAAGGGGATGCGATCCTTGGCGAGTATCGAGCACGACACTCGATAGAACTTTCCATTTGGAAACTTTGGTATAACTCGACCTTGACATCCTCGTGGAGTTCGGGTGAACCTCAGTGGCGTACGTGGACCGTGCGTGTGACTGCGAGAAAACTCGATGCCACCGGATCGCGAATTCAACATATTCAAATACGCGAAGAAACGTTCGCGCGCGTTTCAGACTCACAGGTAGTCCGAACCGGCAACATGATTGAGTGCGTTTAGTACCGCCACCCCGTTAATTAAAAACGAAATAAAATACTTTTCTTTGCGAAGACATTATATCTTATACTTCAAAGTGGATCACGAGAAAAAGAAAACATTCGATTCAATTCTTACGGAATCAACACTCGCGTATTGCTGTGGACACTTTTGGCAGTACCTGTATCTAAGCCCTTTCGGATAAATAAATTATACTTGAAAGATCATGCGTAAAAAGAAAACAGTGCTCTTGCACGTGACAAGTGATCCACAAAGTCTCTTAATCAAATAGGCGATACCTTTGCTTGCATATTTCAATTCGTCTGAATCATCGAGAAAGTAAACGAGATTCGATACACCCAACGTTAACCCTTACCGATTCTAAGCGCAGCAGGACTGACGAGCGGACGATTTATCGACATCTATTCTTGCTATTGTTTCTGCGCGAGTATTGTCGCATAATGCGAGCGTTTGTACTCATCGTAGTGGATAGGATATTCGCGAATGACACGCGATACAACACTAGTTTGGCCAGACAATATCCTATTAACCCCTACATTACGCCCAATCTCCAAGTGACCGTGTATTCCTCGAATCTCGGTGAAATGGAATTTAACTTACGAAAGCTCGCACTACCAACAAAAAGAGCTCATTGAAACAGGTGTAACTACACTCGTTACTACTCTCCATCCATTACCACGACTAAGCATATTCTCCACCCTTGCACTTTCCAACGCACCTTCAATAACCAATAGCATTCTCATTTCCGTAACACGAATCCACTCTACTACTTTTATTTTTCTCACCAAATCTCCCGACAACTCACCCCCTGTTTACATCAACGAATATCTCCCTTCACCCTTGATTTCGTCCACCCTCGAGGCAGCGTACGTCAACGAAAATATCGTCGATTGCTTTCGCCAATGAAGGAACGATGCACTCGCAACGTCATCTTCCACGTTCGACAGCTCACTCGACCTACTACCGACCTGCACATCCAACCTAACGTACCACGGGTCAAGCACGGAACTCGAGAGTGCGCGAGCGGAACAGAGATGGTAGAGAGGGGATGGAAGGGTAATGCGGTAGACGAGGGGGCGTGAGAGACAGAGAGAGTGAGAGAGAGAAGGATAGAGATGGCAGAAGGGGTGGAAGTGAGAGAGAAGGAGGGAGGAGAGAGGAGGATCGCAAGAGTGGGGTCAGTTCGTGACCCGACCACCTGTGGAAGCAGCCGGTAGCTACTTCTTGTTTCCCGTTTGCGCATACCTACCTACCTACCTACCTACCACTTATTCGAACTACGCTCTGTTACGTCGACGATGCCACCGCGAACCGATGACCATGGTCACGGTTAGCTGCGAACTTGCGTTTCCATTCTCTCGAAACTCCCCTGCCACTTGGTCGCCACCCTCCCTTCCTTGAGTCTCGTCTAGTTGCTTAGCTCCCGTTGACCTCTTCGAGAAGTCTACCAACGCACGTGGGTACGTTTGGCTTCCTCGTAAAGTAGACGATTTTGCCGAGGGACACGTACGTATTATTCTATTCGCGAATATTCCATTTTTTCTTTGTTAAGTATTGCGCATGTTATCGATGAATTGCAATTGTGCAAGAAAGAAATTGAATAAGACGACGCCTCGAGTAGATTCGTCTGTGAAGAGATTGCGAAAAAGAAGAAAGATTTGACGGAATGTTTTGGTCGCAAGTTGCGCAGGGGGGTTGATTAATGACGGTTGGAACGATCTGGAGGACCTTTTGAAGAAAGGAAAAACAGATTGAAGTAAACAGGTCGCCCAACCCTATTTCTACCAAGTATCAGCTATAGCAGTTAACGTACAATCAACCTTTAAAATTACATCTGTGCACATATCATGCTTACTAAATTGTCAACGATACATTTTTCAGAACGTGAAATCCACTTTATCCTATGGAACTAATCAACTTTCCCTATGAAGATCTCGATGAAAGCGATCGAACGAAATGTGATCCGCGATTTGCGCAAGTGGATCGTCTCGGCATTCATGTGACATCGTCGTTAGGGCTAAACTTATCCGACCATTGTCCGATCTTAATAAAATTTTACAGATATGTAGCATTTACTAAATCTAGTCGAACGCCATAAGTGTGAATTTAAGGAAACGCCTGGTTTCCAAGATATTGAATTTTTAATTACTTTTAATTTGTTAGATTTTTACGTAAAAAAAAAACTAAAATTAAAAAATGTTTTGCTAAAATGTTTTATTTTATTAATATCTTGCAAGATTATAAATAGTTTTAAATAATTTTTTATTACACGTGCCTAATCTGACATTTTGTGGAATTTCAGTCTTCCTCTTACGTAAAAATTTCAAAAATTCTTGATTTAATCGAGCAATTTTAAAATTCAATATCTCGGAAACCAGGCGTTTCCTTAAATTCGCACTTACGGCGTTCGACTGCATTTGGTAAGTGCTACGTACCAGTAAAATTTTATTAAGATCGGACGAGGGTCGGATACGGAAGTCTCACCGTCGTTAGTCTACCGATCGTGCCACCGTCCAGATGTCTTTCGACTCTCGAGTTTCGGAAAGCACGTGACGCTGGCTGTCGGGTCGACACTTGGCAATGCGGTCAGGGAACTCGGACACCGTCGAGTTGATCCACGGCGCGAATCGTCGGGTAAGCCCCTCTTAGGGTTCCATTAATCATGAGGGAAGATTCGCTCGCGGTCGCGCTTTTAGCGCCCGTTAACTTTCGTCGGCCCATTGCCTCCGAATGAGTTCCACGGCCTTTCTTCTGGGCTCTTGCAGCGCCACCGCGTGCCTTCGACCTCTCCGCCGCGCGCCGCTTCGACTCACGCCCGGCCCTTTCCTTTGATTCCTCCCGGTCCCGCTTCATTAAGCGGCACGTGGGTGAATTAGAGCCGGTAAGCCCAGGAGTGCGCGAATAAAAAAGGCTAGCGAGCAACTAGCGACGCGCGCGCTTCGTGCCTTTCGAGGGTCTCTCGTCTCTACGTCCGACACGATCTCGTCGCTGTAAACTAATGAACCCAGCCGTGAGTAATCTCGTCGCCAATTTTCAATTCATTTTATTCGCGCGACTTGTACTCTGCAATTATGCAATTGAACTGTTAACCTCCCTCTCAGAAATAAGTCCTCCTTCCTTTTGCTCTCTAGTTGAATGTAACATCGCGTAAACTCCGTGTTTCTCTGTATCTTTATGCTAAGTTTACTTTAGCGTTATTTCGGAAATGGAGGAGTGAGAATATCGAGTCCGGTAGAAGGAAAATTAAAATTTCTACCGAGCAAATAGTTCTATAATAATAATAATTGTCTACCTCTCAACCATCTCGATACACGATCATGTTTGCATCGCCGGTCAACTTTTACTCAAATTCTCAATCATTCGCTTTGGCTCGAAAGAATGGAACGAACGCACGGACGAATTAGATTGGTGGAGGGAATTGACGATAAAGGAAAACGCTGTTAATGAAGAAGCGCGTGGAGATGGTGAGTGGTTGTGCATGGGGTGAAAGTGAAAGAGGGTGAGAACGGAGTGAGGAAGGTGAGGGCAGAGGATAGGCACACGACACGATTCAATATGCGCATAGGAGCACAGCGTGTGCCACTCGGTTAATTGGGGCTTAATTGGCTGTAATTAAGTTAACAACGGGGGCACGCGTAGGCGCGACTCGCGACGGCGATTGGCGAACGCCCCAGTAGAGAGTGGAGGGACAGCGAGCGAGCTGGAATCTGAAATGCGAGCTACTTTCTTCTCGCTTTTGTCCTCTCTTTCTCCGAGCGGCTATTTAAGCCGAATGTTTAGGCCAATCGTTCTTCCGCCTAATGCACCGCGATTACTCAAACACGGAGAAGCCTCGCATTTCTATGCGATGGAGCGATACTATTTGCTACTACACTGAGAGAGAAAAATGGTTGGGTTTACTAAAATCTCACTATATTTTATACTTAAATTTGGCGTCAAACATATTTTTATAGTTCGCTTAACCATAGAAAATATAGTAGGATGAACGATTTATAGAAATGGTTATGTTATTAACTATTACCTTTGTTTTTGTTACCATATGTATAGTAAAATGCACTATGTGAATATAGTTAGTTCTATCACTATGTATGAAATATTCTGGTAATATTAACTATATAAAATAGTTACTTTTCTTATCATTATATATTCTCAATCATACTATATTTTTAGTTGAAATAACCATAATTTTGGGTAAAAACATAATATAGTTGGTTATACTATGCCTCTATCGTAATTATTACTAACATTATGCTAACATTTACCATAAATATGATATTTCCAACTATAATTTTGTTACTATCCCATTATAGTTGGATATATCATATACTTTTCTTTCAGTGTATTGTACGGTGGAAAATTATTAAAGTAACGCGACAAAGGAGGGTGCAGGTTTTTTTTTAATTAAAAATATGGTTATTGAACTGAAGTGAAGCTTTCTGGACAAGGATCTTTTTTTATACGCTATTGATAAACGTTCGTTGAATCGACAATTTGGCTACCTTACTGAAGTCAAGGAGAATAGCGAACCGATCAAATGTAATTCTCAAATCCCAATGATCTCAGGAGAGTTAAAAAATAAGTAATTGCTCGTTGCTCGGTGGAGGACCTAGCCGTCTGGTAGGTTCTTCTGGCTATCACCTGTCGCCAACCAAGACTGACCTTTCGTCATACGGTTTAGTCCCCTCCGTTTAACTTTGCCGTGAAGGGAATACATTTACATCTCGTCTGCTTACCATTTTTTTTCCACCTCACTAGGGGACGAGGTATGCGTTATCCTTGAGATAAGCTCTTGACCCGTGAAAGTGGTACCTGACCATGCCCAGTAGTTCATTCTTTTGCACTGGTGTTTAGAAACCTGTTCGCGTATTTATCGCAGTTTTTCTAGGATGGAAAACTATCGATGAACTTTCAAACGAACAATGCGCTAATTACTTTTGACTAGGACTTTTCAAAGGTTTGTTTATGCGGTTGATTTTCTTGAAACAGTTATCTTAAAACTTTCTCGCGCCGGGCGTATTTGTTCGGCGAGGTACAAGTTTTGATTTTGTATTTCTGATAAAAATTTGTTGATCGATGTCAGAGTCCAACATTACCGGCCGAAGATAAAATATATATCGTCGGATTACAAGGAGAGATTACATTCGATCAGAGATAATTAAGGCTAATTACGTGGATACCGTTAAACAAAAAAAAAAGAAATCTTTACTTGAACAAATCAATACTTATCATATATTTTTTGGATATCTTATTTGTGGTTTCTTCGAATCGCAACAAAATCATGCTTCCACCGCATTTCTATTTAAAACAACCAACAATCGATTCCAAACGTGCCTCCCTATAAACAACAAACTTTCACAATCCTGTAGTAAACCCCAAAAAACACGAAACCAGGAAATTCTCAAATAACCTCAACGCAACTCGAAGACAGTGTTACGAACGATGAGTACAATCCAACGTGCAATAAACACAAATAAAAAAAAAATCTACAATTGAAACACCACGAAACTCTTTAGCACGCGAAGAGAATCGATTTTACTTTAGGAACGGGCGAGAAACGAAAAGCGAAACTTTTCCCTTGGTACACCCCCGAGACATATTGATTTCGAAGCGTTGCGAAAGGCGTGCGTCTCGCTTGTTACCGATCGTCCTTCCGTGTACTCGATTCCTGCCGCGAGAGCGAATAATTGGCAGGAGCCGGTGTTATTTTCTTTTGGGATCGCGCGTTGTTGTTGTCGCCGTCGTCGTCGTCGTCTAGGAAGAGAAAAATTCGGCCGGTTTCTCGAGATGTAGATGCGTTCTCGGAAGCAGGCTGGGCCTTGGTGAGCGTGGCGCGAGTCGGACGCAGCACGTTGGTGGGGAGAAACGGCGCGAAGGGACGGTAAAGGGCGAGGAGGGCATGGTGGAGAGAAGATCGCAGAGGACGAGTCGATCCTGAGAGAGAGAAAAAGAGGCTTTGGCCCGACGAAGTTTTGTCCGGTGCTGCTGCTACCCGCCTCGACGCCGACGCCGACGCCGACGGCTATAACATTGTCCGTTGCCACGAAACTACTCCGCTGCCTCCACTCCCGACGCCGGACAACTAATGTCCTTTGTTGCCTTCTCTCCTCTTCTCTTTTCCTTCCTTCTCGTCTCCCTTCCTTTTTTTTCTCTTCTTTCTCTCCCTCGGCCTCTTCCGCCCCTCCTTTCTTCTACTCCCGTTTGCTCCTTCTCTCCACCTGTACTTTTTCTCTCTGCTTTTTCTTTGCCCGTATCTTCTTCTTCTTTCTCCTCTTCTTCCTCTTCCTCTTCTCTTTATGTCTTTTTCTTTCTTTCTTCCTTCCTTTCCTTCTCCCTTCTGATCCTTTCGCTTTTTCTTCCGACGACGCCACTTCCCAGCCCGTCTCGCGCCTCCTCTTTTCCTCCGCGCGAAACTTTTACTTATCCCCCGGCGCGTGACTTTATTTTCACTTCCATCTGTAATTCCGAACTTACATCCCCGCATCTTCCTTCCCTTGGCATTCGTTCATTTTTGCGCGAGTTACCGAACGCTTCGAGCATCCTTTCCCACGCTTGCGCGCGAGAGGGGGAGCAGGACCGAGGAGCAAATTATGAGAAGGGGTGGTATTGGACGAGGAAAATTTTCTTGAACGAGGCTGTTCGATTGCACCTGCGATTGGGGCGAGTTCACGTAAGACTGTGATCTTCTCGGTTGTTACGTAATAATTGTTATATGTAATTTGCACGGCCCGCGGAAGAAGTCAATCTATCCAGGCTAACGTTACGCTCTTGAGATGTAAATCGATCGAATGCTCGAGTCGAAGAATTTTATCGTGACATAGTTTTTTAACATTATGCACTAACAGGTTTATCATTAACACTATTTCTACCGGGATTTTGTATATACGTATTTCGACCAAGTAAGTGTCTTTTCGGGTCCAGGATGAGCTGCAGGAAAAAGTGCCGCTAAATTAATTTAATAACAAATATACGAATAGTGAAAAAAGTGATTGAGGAAAAATTATTCAACTTGGAAAATAAATTTGAAATAGAATTTGAGAAGGTGTCTTTTGACACCTTTGGTAGAAATAGTGTTAATCCTAAGATTCCAAATTTTTCTATCTCCCGTATACGGCAAGTGGAGAGTACATTTTGACGTGAACTATTAATTTACGCGTGTTGATTTAATAGTCGAAGCTGAAATGGTGATAAAGTTCGTAGATCGTCCATACGAATGGAGGAGTTTTGAAAAATTGCGCCGAGAAAATGATTGTCGGACAGGGAACACGGCGAACGAACGACGTCAAATATGCAATCCGCTTGCTCGAACGAGAACTCTCGTAATGCAATGCATTCCTCGTCGAGGTAACGGTTTTTTTTTTTTTTGAGAAACTTCAGAGGACAATACACAATGGAACTGACGATAATGGACGAGGAAAGAAGCGAAAATAAATGGCGGGGTGAGGCAGGAAATGTAGATAAAAAGACAGGAGATAAATACCTTTTAGGAATATTTCACGGGCTTGTAACGGGTTCGGTGCCACGGAAGTGTTGCGCGGCGTGCGTTACACTTTCACGTGCCGGTCGTCCCAGCTGAAATGACGAATACACTTTCGGAGGGCGCTGGTCGCCCTGCTTTTTTTCCGATTTTCTACCTTCGAGCGGCCAGTTAACGTTTCACGAATAGAGGACATCCTAGAAATCACCCCGTACATTTTCATTCGTCGTCCATTATCCCACTAAAATCGGGACGTGTCCGTACTCTAAACCCGGGCTATTCAATTTTTAACGGATACCTTCGAACTTTTTTCTTTTCGCGTTAAATATTGGATGGATTCCTGGAATTGGACGAATTTTATTTTCATCCGGACAGCTATGTCCGACGATCTAGGCGAAATCATAATATCCAGCTGACCGGTACTCGCGATTTGAGAAAACAAACGAGAAGGTAAGAAGACCGTAGGAGAGATGGAGAAACGTGTGCTAGGGTCGAACGTGCACACGGCGCGCGGGACGGTTGCTCGTCCGTGTTCTCTGTATTTCTCGGAAAGTTCAATTCAGCGGGTCTAGGGTCGGTAAGGAAAATATGGAAAATCGTTATAAGAAACGGAGAATATAGGAGCTCCATCTCCTCCTCCCTGCGAGCGACGGGAATGAATTTGTCCGCGCCCGCGGAAATTCACCCCGACGACGACTCGGTCTCGCAATTATTGTCCAACCAACGACCTCCCGCTCGAGTTTCCGTCGGTTGCGCCGTTTGCGCGCTCGTCGTTGCAATATTTTACCCCTCGACGGCGGCGTCGGCCGTGGAGGCCGTGGAGGCCGTGGAGGCGGCCGAGTCGAGGGACAGAACGATTCCGCGCTACGGTGCGGGCGCGGTATGTCGTTGCCCCATTCCTCGGCACCTCGCGCCGCTACAAATAGGTGAAAAATGAAAATAATTAAAAACGCTTTTCAACATTCTCAAAGGACTCGCACCGCTCTTTCTCTCCCACGCTTCCTGCCTTCCACCGTTTCTCTCTCTCTCTCTCTCTTTCCCTCTCTCACTCACTCTCGATCGTCCAAACATTACGTTCACCTATCCGCGCCTGTTTTCATTTTACTCCTTCGTCTGCTTCCGTTCACCTCGCGCACCCGTTCTTTCAATTCTCAGTTTTAATAATCCCCCGCGGGACGCGCTTTCTCGACAGTACGAGAAACTCGTCGATCTTATCGCGCGCGCGATTAGCCACAGGGGTGCGCGCGCTCTCTCGCGCAAGAGGATATCCTCCTGCCGGTAGCAGAGCGCGCGGTACCTAGATCCGCGATATTCTCGATCGACGATCGACGCGCATCATTTTTCCGTTAAAGTCACGCCATGCGTAAAAATCCCTCCTGCATCGACAATTTTTTGTTTTCCACCCTGCACTTTTCCACCCTTCCCTCCTCCCTCATCTACCTCTACCCCCCGACGGTCTCCGCTTTCCGCGAAACGCTCGGTCAATCGTGTTCCCTTCACATTTTTTCGCCGCTCGTAGAATCTATTGTACCCCCTGCTCTCTGCACTTCTCCCTCTCGCGCAGGGTCCCGCTAGTACCGAGCTGCTGTATTTTTCCTTCCCTTTTTTTCCGCCCCCTTTTTTTTCCTGCGCTTCGCTCTTTCTCTTTCGCTCTTTTTTTTTTTTTTTTTTTTTTTTTTTTTTACGGCGCACAGCACCGAGCGATCCGCGCGTCGTCAATAATATTACCGGCCGTTGATACCTAACGGGACAATACTTTCTCGGTGGTACCTATGCTTCTCTCTCTCTCTCTCTCCTCTTCTCTTCTCCTCCACCCCTTCTTTCCACCTCCACCCTTCGATTCCGCGTCGCTCTCCGTCCCGTTCCACCTCATCCTCCTCCTCCTCCACCACCACCACCACCACCACCACCACCGGAGTCTCCACCACCACCGCAACTGAACTCGTCCCCTCCACACCTCCCCATTCTCCCATCCTCCCTCCTTCTCATCCTCCACTACGCCGCTCCGCCACCCTTTCCCCCTGGTAGACGCACACCCACGCGGCCACGTACATATGTAAGGCAAGGAATACGTGTGTTTATATCACATTATGTGCGCGCCCGTGTTGGTCCACATATCTATGCTACTCCTATGTATACATGCGTTATTCCTGGTACATATATATAGCCGCCGGTGTACTCACCTTGGATGTACGCGGTGATGTCGAAAGTAAACGACTCGCGCCGCGCGAATCTTCCCTCTCGTTGCACTCGCTCGATCCCACCCCCAAGCACTACGCGCGACTCTTACCCCCTAATAAAATTCAATCAAGCCAGAAGGAGACGGTCGGCGAAGATCTCGATGAAACTATTCACCGCGTCGATAATATCCATCGGTTTTCATTCGTCCACGAGGAAGTTCGAATGGAAAAATAGTTATTCGTACTTGGGAGCTTAAGAACGCGAGGAGAGATTTTTTGGAATTTTTTCGAAAGGACGAAGGAGAACGAGAGGTGTGGAAGGGTTTGTGACGCGACGCGCGATAGGCTCACGAGTGGAAGAAGGATTCTCCGGTAAAGCGGGACCTCGCTGTGAGAAGGAGCCACCTCTTCGAACCGGACCGGTGAGACCAGCCGAATTTTTTACCGGGACACCCTGTTTGTACGTGCCTTCCCACCACCCCCGCTCTTGACCCCCTACCACTTCTTCTCCTCTCTCTCTCTCTCTCTCTCTCTCTCGTTCTCTCGTTCTCTCGTATGTAATATGTTTATGTAGCGCAGTAGATACTTCTCTACATGGCCAGTTAGATATATGGGTGGTGGTGGTGGAGGTAGTGGAGGCAGTGGAGGCGGCAGTGGCGGCGCCGCCATCGTAGTCGTAGTCGTTGTCGTTGTCGTCGTCGTCGTCGTCGTCGTCGTCGTCGCTGGAGGGGGTTGAGGGTGGGGGTGGAGGCGTTGGTAGAGGAGGGTCCGTCGGTGGCTGCGTTCACACTCACGCGGATGCGTTCGCACGTACGAAACATAGTCGGAGAGACGTACATAAGCGGTGCTCTACGCATACACGTCGATCGGCGCACTTGCCGCGCACTACCCCCCGCGTCCACCTCTCTCCTCCTCCTCCTCCTCCTCCTCCTCCTCCTCCTCCTCCTTTTCGTCCTTCTCCTCCTCCACCTCCTCCACCTCCTTTTCGTCCTTCTCCTCCTCCTTCTCGTCCTACCGCGACGGTTCTCAACTTACGCGCGGCTACACCGACGTATTTTACGCTTCTAACGATGATCACGCCGCGGTACATCGCGCGCTTCCGACACACCGTCGAGCGAAAGTCGATTAGAGTGGTCCTTGAATTGTTCTCGCGTGTTTCGCCTTTCCGCTGGAGCGTAGCAGACGCGCGCGTGTACTGAGTGCTGTACGGGGCGAGATTTGTCGAAGATTCGTTGGATAGGTTGTGAGGTGTTTTTGGTCGAAGGGGAAATTTTCTTGACATTTTTTTCATTGATTTTTCCGCGTCATTAATTTTGTTGGAAGTGTAGGGAAATTTGATGTAAGGTTTGTTTGAAAGTCGATGAAAAGTTTGCTTGCGTGTAGATGGGATATTTTTTTTAGGTGAGAATTTTTGGTAGTTATTTTTATTGAAGGTAATTAATTGCTTGATTATTATTGCGTTAAATTGTGCTTCTTTGAAGCGGGAAATTTGTTTATCGCAGTCGAACGTAAACGAGTTTCGTTTAAAAGATTATAAGGGATTATTAGGACGGTACTTATGTGGAATCGAAACAGGCAGTATATTTGCGTTCGTGGTTTTCCACGAGAGGAAAGAAGAAATTTGATTAATACTCTACTGATTTTCCTACTTATATTCCTTTAAGCTAGAATCAGTTCTCGGCCTAGCTGTATTTACCAGGGTCTCGTCTAATAAATTCTGTCATTTGCATGTCTTCTATGCTACGAAAGCAAAATTGCACTTTTGAATGGAGATGGGCAAAAGCTCCAGGAGTATTTTTTTCCGGAATTATGCGACAAGATGGTCGACGCGCATGAAATTTCATCTCGAAATTTCGAATTTTCAGGATGCAGATTACACTTCAAGAAAAATCTGCTACCGGTTGAATTAGAATCAAATTAGGTTAAAGGCTCAGTCACGCGCGTTATTATTATTTTATCTGTATCAGCGTCTATAATAGACCGAACAAGACACCTTGAGTACAATTAAATTGTCTACTGAAAATAGCAAATTGTGCAAAGAGCATAGATTTCTTGCCATCGATCTCTTCGATTCAGTAGGCATAAATCCGGAAGATAAGAATAAAAAGTTTCTTACGAGCGAGACTTACGCAGAAGGACGCTTATCTCGAAGATTTCGAAATATTTGGAAATCCTTGAAAGTCATACACCTCATAAATATTCATACGATAAAAAAACACTTGACAATCGCGAATTCGGCAATATTCTTTTATCTTTGACAGAACATAACTCGGCGAAACGCGTGGCCTACCTATCAACGATTGGACGAAAGAGATTTTAGAAATCAGCTTCACCCATGGGTATATGCAAAAATAATAACATATTCGCTCGTGAGGTGACCATAGCTCGTGCTTCGGTTCTTGCGAAGAGAGCCGACCTTGGGATAGTAAACGTCTCGTTCGTGAATATCATTTGGATTACGTGACGTCGGGCCGGCCGTGTTTCCACTCGCGCGATGTATTTACTTTAAAGGCGCCCCCATCTTCATTGTCGAGTCTTTGCGCGATACGGCCCTCCCATAAAGTGGAATCAAGATTTAAGCGATGTATGCTAATACGGGACTTAGTATGCGCCGCGGTGGCCGGGCATTATGAAGATTTTCAATTTTACGCGGCACAACGACGAATAAATATTTACTCGAACGATTTGTCGCCTTATTGCCACCACGGACGGATGAGTCGCTTAACGTCGTTGACACCTCGTAAGGTGATTCTTACCCAAACCGATTCACTTCGGCCACTTAATTCCCATTGAAGAAGGTTCACTTTACTTCCCTTAATGCATCGGTCTTAAACCTTATGACAAATCTTGGACATTTTCTCGATATTAAGAGGGCTCTTCATTATTATATCGGACATTTACAACTATCCTGGGGCATTCATTTTCCACTGAAGTCGAACCGTGTCTGCGATATAGCACGTTACGACAGCATTCTGTATGTAGTTGTTACGTCGACTTTCTATATGTATCTCATATTTTCGAAATGTGTTTACCGTATCAAAACACAATCTTAATTATTAAAATAAAAAAAAAACCATAGAGAAAAAGTAAAAAGAAATATAGGTTACTTGTAATGCTTTATGCATTTAGGGGTTTATCAGTAATAGGGATCGAAACGCAAAAGAAACCAAACGACACGTCATCGTCAGGATCAACCGCGAAACAAACGAACGAGATACACATCGATTGAAATTAAAAGAGATCTTTCAACTGAAACCCAAAATGACGATCAATACCCGTCTCTCAACCCACATCCGATTTCGATTCGACGCCTCCTTACTTAGAGCTTACCACAAACGGAACGAACGAGCGCAGAAAGGGATCGATAGGCTTTCGCTAAATCCCGTAAGAGCCAGATCCAAGTAAAGAAAGAATTGTGAAAAAGCGCTTAAAAAGGAAGTGGAGGAGAGGCTACTCTTGGCGAGTTCTCTTATCCGGGCGCGGCTTGGGAGCGCGCGACATTGGGCGACGTTTTCTCACGAATGCCGGCCAGTGAGGCCGGCCGAGGAGGAGATCGAGGAACCGACTGGTTCGATTCTTTTTTACGCGCAAAGCGAGCGCGGGCTTCTCCTTGGAACCGGTAACTTTCTCGCCTACGTTATACTTTGTACGAGGACCGGTTTCGTCGATGAAGCACGCGGCGCGCGGGCTATCGAGGCTGCTGCCTCCTCGTAGCCCGCGCGCGCGCGTCCAGAGGAGGTAGAAGAGGGTTGGGACGAAGCGAAGCGGAGTCGGCGGCGCGGTGCCGGAGCGGTAATTGGCTTCCGTGATGTGCGCCCGATGAATGGAATGTTTTTATTCCGGGCGAAAGGGCACTTTAAGGAGCGACCATAAATACCGTGGTAAGTGCTTTGATCCGACGAGAAGGAGCCCAGATGGAGAGAGGTGGAAGCGCTGCTGGCAAAGAGGAAGGATGAGAGGAGGTTTTGAGACCACGTCCCCACCGAGATCTATTCCTCTCTATCGCTCACCTCAAGAAGCTCCGGAGGCCTGTTGCATGCCACTGCCACTTCCGCCGTTGCGCTTTCCCGCTTTGCTACCGATGCTCGCGCCGCCTACACCCGCGGGCTATTCTACACTCGCGCCCGCTTTTCTCTGCCGATCGATTTAAGCGCCTGACCGCGCTGACCGGCGGTGGTTGCGGATAGGCGTCGAGGATTTTTGCCCAACAATTTTGTCCCTCACCACCACGCGCGACAGTCTTCTTGCGTGCCTTCGCAGTTAACGCGGTTACAGGCTCCTTCCTTTGGCACGTGGCCCATCGAGCCCAATCGCTGTAACCTACGATGGTAAAAAGAATCGGTGGAAATTGGCGATTCACCCGCTCGAATTTCGAACGCTTGTAAACGAGTTAAGTTGGATCGCGTAGGTGGATTTTTTTGCTCCCGGGAGACAATTGAATTTTCTTCTTGCGCTCGTTATTTTGCGAGAGGTTCGCTTGTTTGGGGTTCTACGAGGACGACGGTAAATTTAAACTAGGAGGTGGAACGTTAGTGTTTTATTTGCGATTAATTCTTGATAGGATGGATGTTATATAGGGTAAAGTGGGTTAATTCGAGGGATGAAGTAAGCACGGTGCACCTGTTATTTGTGTCCCGCGCGCGTAAGCTTGGCGGGAAACTGGGCTTTCTGGTTTTCGTAAAGGAGGCAACCTTACCTTACCTTAGAACGTTTCGCAGGCGCGATTGGAAGGCCACCTGGTAGTCACTTTAAACCTTACTCCTTGTGCTCCGATCATTCCGACCTTAGACTTTTTCTCGATCACATAGCCCGTCGTTCGTCCAATCTTCCGATTGGATTCAGTGAGTGATATTATTCATTAATTGATTTAGTTGTCAGTCTATCGAGTCCATATACAGGTTACTTTTTTAATTCTAACATTCGAGTGAGCCAAAGTGTTCGGCTTACTGTTTTTCCAATATTTGAAAGTAACACAAATTCGATCTAATTAATAAATTCGAGAAGGGGAGAAATTCGTTCTTCTACCCAGATAATTTGGAAGGTAATTAACGAGTGAAATAAGTAAATAATGAGTGATAATTGGAAGCTTTGGTAACACTCGAGTCAACGTTCCCTCTTTTTTACCTCATTTGTAGGTTGGGATGCACTCAATAATACAGTTGACATTGTTCTCTGTAAACAGATTGCGAAATTATTATAGCGCGCCAATAAACGACCGTTTTAGATTTCAGTAATGTACTCACGAATGCATCCGCAACGCAGAATACTGTCGATAATCCTGCTCCGCTTCTGCAATAATTCTGTCGAATAAATGGAGCCCCGTGCTGTTTGACAGTAATAGATGCATTATCCTTCATCCACGTGCAATTAGACATAAGCGTTTTTTTTTTTGCATTCCGCGTAAGCGCCCGATCAACGAACCGAACGTGTTTCCCCAATCGTCCTACCACAAGGTTAAGCCTTTAATAGTACTTCAATCGTGTATCTAGATACGATATTCATTATTACCTGGCGTTTAAATTAACGACGAGTAGGAAAGCTGCAATTAATATCTCAAGTTGGACGATGCGCGTATAACTCTCCTACGCATACTGTTCGTAGTATAAAAAATTCACGTAAAGCGTATCTGATAATTGTTCAGGTTCGAAATCCCACGTAGACTAGTAAATACAGCTATTAATGAAACATCTTTAGACACTTCTGTTACCCATTCGAAGAAGCGACAGAATGGGCGAAAATAGCCTCAGAACACTACGGAACCGTGAAATATTTCCCCAGCATAAAAACTAATAACAAAACCATCGTAGAAATTTCTACGAGCAACACTAAAGTATCACTCCCTTCCGCCTAATCGCGCATTACAAAAAAAATCAAAGAATCGCATCCTTCTCGCGAACCTTTACGCACTTAGAAAAAACGAATTCAAGTGCTTTCTCCGAAAATACCCAGGCGCGAAGAAATTCATAAATTTCGTGGGAAGCGTTTTTCTGCATACAGCCCACTTATGGTAAGTGACGCGGTGCGATTTGGGGACGCTTTTTCGCGAGACCTTTCTTACACCCTTATCCACCACCCTCTACCTTCGCTTTCTTTTTGGGACGCGCGCACCTTTCTACGTAGGTACACACGCAGATCGAGTCACGGGGTGGTGGCGGTCGTCGGGTGGCCCGCGCGAGGAGCGAACGAAAGGAAGCTGCGAAGCTCGAGGGGAAGCGGAGGACAATAGTATCACCGCTGACTCAGTTTATAGCTGATCATTCGACTCTGGTTAGTCCTCTCTTCCTCCCCTCTCACCACCCTCTCCTCCACCTCGTTCCGTCTGCGTACCTCCCTTCTCACCCTCCTCGTCCTCTCACCTCTCCTCGTCCGTCTGTCCGTACGTCTGTGGCCCCTTTCCACTGGTTCTCTTTCGCTCTCCCTCCACCCCGTTTCTCCACCTCTCTCTCTCTCTCTCTCTCTCTCTCTCTCTCCATTTTCCTTTTCTCTCTCTCACATTCTCTCTCTCTCCTTCATTTTCCTCTTCTCTCTCACACTCTCAACACTCTTCTCTTTTCAACCGTCCTCTCTCTCGCTTATGTACACGCTCGCATGCACGAGCTTATGTAAGGTACATGCACACGAATTCACACGCTCGTCCTGCTACCCGCCTCGTACCTACACGTTCGACGCTTCGACGTGCGCGCACTGCACACGCACGCGCCCGCCTGTCGTGTCCCTTGCGCATCGTCGAATGTGCGCGTGCGCGAGCGCGGTGTGCTCGTGCATCCTGGTGCATGCGCTTCTTCCGCGCTCGTGTACATGCGAGCTATGCATTTATGTACTACGGGACGTTCCACGTCGAACAGCCGCCGACGGATTTCTCTTCCGTGGGAATAATGATTTCTCCTACGATCGGCTCGTTAAGAGGCTCGCACCGATGGCCAGCGCAAACTGGATTATGACGAATCGGCGAATATCCTGAAGAATGGATTCCGTGGGGTTTGAAAGGAATGGGAGTCGACGGCGACGGTACTGCGTTACGCGATACCTCTTTGTCGATTATGATGACTTCTATGGGGTGTACTCGTGGTTTAGACGAGTACTTGGTGCGCTGGTATTTGGATGCCATCAGGTTCGTATAAGCTTGACGTGGGTGTAGCTGAAGACGCAGGATGATATAATTTACGAGAAACGATCAGGTCGACGATTTTATCGTAGAACAGATTTTTTTATTCTCAGGAATGAATTTTAGTTAAATTAATTCGGGCGTATTGCACGCGTGGCTCGGGATGTTCAATTTTTATAGATGTTTGAAAATGTTCGTTAAGTAATTAAATGGAATGTTGAAAATGACGCGAAACATAAAGATCGTGCCGAATGACACTGCAGATGTATAAAGCATCTATAAGAAATGCATCGTGTTTTTGGTGTAAGATAATATAAGATGCTACTGTAAAGATGCTCGTTAGTTATAATCAAGCAAAAATCGAATACTACTCCCAGCTCCACAAGATCGTTACATTACGTACCGTAAAACGTAAAAGAATGACTCCAATAAAACGACGCTTATTGCTAATCATTAGAATCGAAATTTCGTCCTGTCCAACTTGTCAATTCGTCAGCAATCCAATCTAAATTCCCCCCTCGCAATTGAAAGGAGGCACGAGACAATAGAAACATCGCGCCTTTCTTCGACTATTAATCAAGCAACCTGATCCCGATGTTTCACCGGCATTAATGAATTATCGATTTAATTTACCGCCACGAGTGCATCTCGATCCCAATCGCAGCATCGATCGGGACCTTTAAATCTCGTTATCAAGATTTCAATTTTGTTCGTCGATTAGCGGCCGATAGGTAGCCTAATTGCTCGAGTGTTCGGAGGTAGTCACAGCGGTAGCCCGCGGAATCAAGATGTACCGTCGAATTAGCCGATAAATTAAGCCTTCCCTTTCGAGCGCCCTTTCTCCCCTACTACCTCGTTCGAGCTCTCGCGGCAACATTTTTTTCCACTCACCCCCTTTGTCTCCACGCTTCGCACCGAAGGCTTCGACGGGCGCGCGCGCGCCTCGTTATGCGCGAGCACTCACGATGCCGGGCTAATCCAGTCGGCGGCCTCAGCGACGCACGGGGATGCGTCAAAGCGAGAGATTCTCGCGCGCGCGCGCGCTCGCTATCTTTTAGAATTCTACGGGCGCGCGCTGTCCATTCTCCACCCCTCTCCCATTCATCTCTCGCCGATTTTATTTCCGTGAAATTAGATTCGCAACGTGGACACGTCGTCCTGGTGCTTTCCGCCACAATTGAACTTGCGACAAGCACGGGGTGGGAGCAGCCCAGGCCAGTTACGCTTTGCCGAGCTCGACTAATGATCACCGACATCTCAATTATGCAAATCAATCGTACGAGTTAGCTAACCACGCATGAACGCCCGTCGTCGGTGGCTTATGCTTTGTAAATCAACCGGCCGACCGTCCATTCCTTATCGTTGATAAATTTCTCATTGTAATCGCGCGGACACGCGTGGGCTCGCAGCCGAGTCGTGGCGATCGCAAGATCAGGGCTCTCGGTCCCCTGCGATTTCTTCATTTCCACGTGTAATTTACAAGCCGTTTCCGACGCTTCGAGACCACCTGCTGTCAACGCACGCGCGCGCGCACGTCCACGACGTCTCGAGTGATCTCGGACTGGGACGATTGAATGGTCGAGAAGGCGAAGGGTGAGCGTGTGGGGAAGTTAAGGCCGAATCGCATTCGTCTTACGGCGCGAGCAAGCTTTCGCGCTCGCTTCATCGATCATACGATTCGTTTCATTGATTTGCGTGGCGGAGTGCGGGTTATTATGGCAACGCGAGGCAACTCCTTTCACGCGCTGTAATTCAACGTTTGAGGGTCCTCTCTACTTTGTAATCTGCAAAGAAAAGCTTTTTTTGTGATTTTCTTTCTGGCGAAGTAAGAAAGATACATAAACCATTCTTATCGTATAATATTTCTGCAATCTTTGACAACGTTTTGAAATATTTTCACACGGAATTAATTATATCGAGTAAGAAATTCATATTGTTAAAATAATTCGTGCAGCAATGACATGGCCTATTTGAGGAAGTTCTCCCGGGCCTTACGATAGATTCAAACTAACGAAATAAGTGTGTTTATGTTTAAAATTGTTGTCCGCGCAAAGTAGACTACAATCAGAGAAATTGAAAAAAGAACTGACAAAATGGCTGTTTTGGCCTGAAAATATCTAACTATTTTTGCAGTAGAAAAAGAACTATTGTTGATATCGGCCTAATTGTAGTCCACTCTATGAAGAAAAGTGTACTTTACAAATCGGTAAAATTAGAACGCGATATCTGCAGTAGTTTTTCTTCAATCACTTCCGCAGTAACAAGAAACATGGTTTCGAGAAAAACGCGTTTAAAATTTTAAGTGTTATTTTTTTATGATGTGGGGGGGGGGGGGGCGGGATATTTCATTTTCAGTCGTTTCGCGACCCGATCATGGTGAGATTAAACATGTTTGATTTTCAGCCGTGAAGCTTGCAAATATGAAGCATGATCAAACAGTAGAATATAAGGCGATTGTCGTATACTTGTCACGAACCATTAATGACAGCGCTACCTGAATTTACGGCGCTATCATTAATTGCTTGTACCTCCACCAATTTTCCGAATTCGACTTTGTAACTTTAACACTATAATCTACACGCCTGAAGCTTCAAAATTATGTGAAGAAAAGAAAATCGATTTTTTTGACCTTACAAAGTAGAAAGGACCCTTAATGCTCTGCCCGATGTCACGTTCGTTCGTTTATTCGGCGTGAGTACGCGTGGGATGCGCACCGCGTACGTGTGTTTTTTTCAGAAATCTGAAAATGTTGCGTCGCGCGATCCACTGCGTCCAGCGTCTCTCGGGGTGGACCGAACGAAAATGCGCGGGTTCTATTTTTGCGAATCGAGAATCTCGAATTTTACATCCTCCTCTCTTTGGCTCTGTGCACAATTTGGTGCCTGATACGCGCAAACTTTTGGCTCGGAACGGTGTTTTCTACCTCGCGCATAAGATGCTACTGCACTTTGCGGACTAAAGTCACGAGAATTTCGAGCAAAGTTGAACTCTCCTCTCGAAAGTGGGATCGGTTCCGTTCCCAAGGTGGTAATCCAAAACGTGTGGCATCGATATCATTTGCATCATCGATGTTTCACGACCTACGTCTTTTAACCCCTTCCTGTACTTTAACGAGTCTGACTCCTGATGAAGATTTTTGCCCAAGCATGAATAGCACGAGTCAGACTCGTGAATTAAAAATCTGGACAAACGTAAATCTCACGACTCAGACTCGTGGAATAATTTTTCGCCAGTTACAATCGTAATTTAGTTCTTACCGGTACGCCACGAGAGTTGGTCACGATTCTTATAATCTACGTTACAAAGCAAACGACTATATCACGGGTATTTACATTTCGGCTGACATTGCAACTGTTTTCGAGAATCACTCTGATCTGTTTATCGCGCGCCGTCCCGTACCGTTTGGGTTCAGATTTCGTCGAGCTAAATGGCACTGGAAAGGGTTAAAAATCTTAACGCAACCACCAAGTGCCTCAAACTTTAAACCGCGTGTTACCAATCGTCCTTATCACATCGGTTAATTCGACTTCTCGCAATACCTTCGGATCTACGCTTCTAAATTCCACTAATCCCAAGGTGAAATTTCCTAATTAAAACTCCAAGATTCAAGAATCCCTTTCACGAGTGCAAAGAGCGCGCGCGCGTAAGCGGACGCCAGGAACAAATCTATTTACGAAAGCGGAGGCTGACTTATCGGCATGCTTGGGTCCACTCCTCCTCCGCGGATGATAGCACAGATAAATCTAAGAGGAAGGAAGTAAGCGTCCTACCCCGTTTTATTCACGTTGCATAGCGCGCGAAGGATTAAGCGCAAATATCCTGGGTTGGAAGATACGCGAAAATTCCGACCGCGCTACCTCCTCTCGACTCTTATTCCCGCGCTCCGGCTCTGACATCCGCTGCGTGGCCCCTCCGCCTTCTCCACCTCCACCTCCACCTCCACTTCCATCTCCACCTCCTCCACCCCTCTCCTTCCTATTTTTTTTTCTCCTGGCATCCCCCTGCCAACCTCCGGCTCGCCTTCTCTCTCTCTCAAGCGCGTTCTCGTATTTTTTTTTGCCTTCTCTCATAGAACTGCGCGCAGGGAATTTCGGACAATTTCATTGCCGGCGTGGCGCGAGGGCACCTCCGACGTGGCGAAGAGTTGCTACGGGCAACCCCGCGCGACGACTGGAGAAGTATTATCCGCGAGAAAGGGGATGGGTCGGTCGCTTTCTCTCTCTCTCTCTCTTTCGCGCTCTCTCTCTTTCTCTCTCTCTCTCTCTCTCGGTTGGGTAGGGTACCGTTGCCTTCGCTCGGGTTTGGTTGGGTACGCGCTTCGCCTGCGTTGGGTTGGATTCAGTTCGGTTGGTATGGCTCGCGGGGGGTGGGTTGCGGGACGTGGTTAGGACGAGATAGAGAGAGAAAGATAGAGAGACCGAGAGCGCGAGGAATGGGCGGAGAGGGTGAGAGACGAAGAGTATATGTGTGTGTGGGTGAGAGAGCAAGAGGGAAAGGGAAGGCGGAGGGTTGCCGGAGGGTGGCTGCAGGCCGGCAGAGTCGTGCGCACCCTGTGCCAGGAGCTCTACGTCGGTGAAAAATTCAATCCCCCGGTTAAAGGGGATGACACGCTCTTCAGGGCCGTGCCGGAGACCGGATGATTTTCGCGGACCGACTGGCCACCTTCTCATCCCCTTCTTCTCACCCCTTTCCACCCCCTCTCCTTCTCTCCAACTCCACCCTCAACTCTCCGTCTCCTTCATCTTCTTCTTCTTCTTTCTCCTCGTCCAACCCCTGTGCCGATGCACTTGTCCGCTGCCTACGTTCATACGAGAGAATGAATGGGCAAGCACAGGGTATCCGTACGACTTTGGTACTTTACCGGGCCGAATGCGCGACGCTGCCCACCCTTCATCCCTCGTACTCTTCCTCGTCTCTTCTCATCCCCTCTCGTCGCGCCACCCACACTTGCGCCGCCCGACTCCCACGCCGACGAATACTACCCCGCAGTCGTTTGTCTTCGACGTTGTTCCAGTGACCTCTGTACAGGATAACGTGGAAATGCGAAACGATGCGTCGCTCGTATAGAGAAGATTGGTCGTAGAGAATATCGACGAGGGATCGTGATGCATTTTTTAGAGCTGCCAGAGGATAGGGGGTGGTTTCTTGTTAGGGGTTATCGTAATTTGTGGAATTCTGGGTCCATTTAGGTAGGTACTCCATCGAGGATTCTCATTTATGCCGAGTCGTTAGAATCCAAGGATAAGGTTGTATTTGGGATATTTTCAAGGGTGCTTTATTTTGCGAACGATTAGGTTACCGAAGTTGCGGTATGTTTTGTGGGAATTGATCTTTTAAGCACCGCGTTGGAGATAATTGGTCGGTTCTTTAGTTCGACTCTCAGTCATTTTTTCGTTGGAACATTAAGGTTTCTTGTTTTTATTCGTCGATTCGTAGTTCAGGTTCATTGTAACCTTCCGCCAGTGTGTTTGACAGAAGAATAGGAGAACGTTGCGGGTGAGTTTCTTCCTGTGCTGTAAATTGTTCCGAGGTATCGTTTTTTTGGAACACTTCGTCAGAGCGAATTTACGGTAATGGAATTGAAATATGTTAGATTTACCGTATGCGCGTTACTATTTTGCAATGAGGAATGCTTTTAAGGGAGAAATAAATAACGATCCGTCTGATGTTAACGTCGAACATGCAACGAGTCGTTAATATCGACTTGATGTGGATTTTATTATTATTGCAAAAATAATAGGGTTGCGATGTTGAGAAATGGTCGAGTATCCCTCGCACCGTCTAATACGAACGAAACGACGTTTATTCTTAACTTTTTACTAAACTCATCGATAAAGTGCAACTCGACACGTGTATAGCCCTGCCCTACTCTACTTTACCATTGTTACTACATGCATACCCTATACGTAATTTTTATATTTTCCATCCGTATATTACACAAAATTCGTGCGTTTGCATACTTAATTTGAACGCAAATCTCCAAAGAAATTGGTGCGAAATTCATCAGCACGAATATATTTGCGTTTTGTACGAAATTAATTTCTTTTTCGAGAACAAGCTGATTAGTTATTTTTTTTATGTACGTAAAAGTAAAATACGGGAGAGCATGCTCGTCTATAATTTTAATTGACGGATTGCTTTGACGAGTTCGTGTATGAATTTTTTTGAAAATATCTATTACAATGAAGCTTCTTGAAATATTGCCACACCTGGCGCGAAACTTAAAGAAATACGGAGCGAAGGTCTTGAAGGGATTGAATAATGATACAACAACTGATTATCATTTGCATCGTAGAGAATTTAATAGGGTGAGCTCCACCAACCGGTACTGCTACCGGAAGTTAATCGATTCATTACTACAGTTCTACTCTGTCACGAACGCGTGATAATATTGTTGCGACCTCGCAGCATATTTGACGATTCATAAAATTGGACACTAATTTTTGCTCTTGCGAAGTAATAGTAAATTCGATCGATCGAATTATTCTTATAAATAACCAGTTGATATAACTTTTTGTCCTTTGCATTTATTCCACTGGCATAAGACGTGCGCACGAAAGTTGCAGGAATACCGCAATTTTCGAACTTCCGCTGTCACCTTTCAATTTTCGATATCACCCATCGACGTGGAAAACCACTTTTCTCCATAACATCGAGATAACTGGTACAAGACCAAGGACGATTTCACCTCACGTTCACCGTTTGTTAATTATAATTAGAATGAACCGTGCGTAAATTTCCTCGTCAATTAGCCTTCTACATTGTTCGGCTCGTATCGGGCACCGAAAGTTTCACCCTGAGATAGCTTTAACATTGTTTCCAACAGTTCTACTGTGCCTCGGCGATGCGAGAGATAGAACTTCTTTCATTTAAAATATGGACACGAGAAAATCATCGGTAGATACGTCGAACCCATTCGATGATTTCATGTTTAATGAAAGATTTTTCATTATCCATAGATCCACTAACGAATTCGAGTTGGTATCACGGTTAGATTTATATTTGAAGTGTTTTTAGAATAACCTGTGCAGCATAGGTCGTCCAAGAGGTAATTCAATTCGCTTTTGAATCCATTGCCAAAATTTTCATTCTTTATACCCGTGTTGAAATATTCGCGTGGTAACGTGCGCAATATTTGTTTGACACACATAAACTTGCCTCTCTTCGTACAGCATCAAATTCTCTTTAACATAAATGCAAATCGAGGACAAATGCGAGAGCTAAAATTAAGCTTTCATTTTTTTCAATAACGCAAAAATACACTTCCATTTCAACTATCTTCTCGGAGCTGCCGTGTAAAAATATCAATTAATTTGTCTTGGATGTACGCAAAGTGGCGAGGAAGTCTTGGCTGAGAACAAGAATAAAAGAACGTAAGAGGGAAACGATAAAAAGGCGGAATGAAAAGTCAGCGAATAAAGCGGTAGAGCGAACGCGAAGGCTTTGTTCGAGGCTTAAGACTCTTTCTCTCTTTCTACGGCCACGCCAGCTCTCTTCCGCGTCTTCCTTTATTTCGTCTTTCTCTGTATCCTAGAACGACCCCGATCTTTTTGGATTCTCGTTTTGCGCATCCCCTCGTGGACATCTCGAACCTCTTTCGATTTTCGGCACACCTCGGTAAGCTCTCGAGGATCGACGAATGCCAAGAGAGAGAGAAGCTTCTCGGTGGCGTCGATAAAATGTTACAAAAAAAAAGAAAGAAAGATAAGGAAGAAAACGTTTCTGCGTCTACCGTGAAAACACATTGCTTACAAAGTTGCATCGCGTTTCTTTAACCGTGGCTCTCCGATCGATAAAGGATAAAGAACGTGAAAGAGGAATCGCGCGGCGAGGGAGGGAGAGACCGCTGGGGAAGATCGGTGGAAGACTCTTTCTCCACTTTTAAAGACGAGCAAGACGCGCGAAACTGGTTTGCAAGCTACTCCCGTAAACTCGAGCGGCGGCGCAACGACAGTTTACATTCGAATACCGTGCCGACCGTCATATGCATAAATAAGACTTCGTCCGCTTTGCGTTCCTTCATATCGAAATTTCTGGCCTCGGTGCGTGCTCGATATCGCGAACGAGAGTCATCGGGGGAGAGAACAGCGAAAGGAAGGCTGGACGAATTTATTTCGCGCGAAGAAACCACTGTCTCCTCCGCGACTGAAATCCACCCTGTAAAACGCTGCAGTCAAAGGGTAGAAATTTTCAAAAAATACCCATGGTCACCGTAGAACCTACCCGTAATATTGTCCGTCAATTATAAAATCAAACGTGGATCCACCAAAAAGATCATTAAAGAACAAACGAACAGTAAGAAGCGTGGAGAGCACGTTGAACGGCTCGAGGTGGACAAAGAAAAAGTACGTATAAGAAAGGACGAAGGATAGGAACTCGTGGACGAGGAAAAAGAACGTCGAACGAGAGAAGCGAAGACGGACGAAGAGGACAGGGACGATAACGAAGGAGAGGAGGGGACCAGCGAGAGACGACAAAAGGGCAGCGGAAGAACAAATTGGAGGAGAGAAAGAAAGGTTCGCAAGAAAGGTCGCCGGAGGAGACTCTCGAGGAGGACGCGCGCACTCTGGGAGGAGGATCATCGCCCTAGTTACGTCCTTCCTCCAGTAACCTTGCATCCTTCTCTTTCTAGTCTTCGGTTACCCTCGCGTGCCTCTTCCACCTCCTCCTTCTCTCCTTCCTTCTCTCAACATCTCTCCCTCTCTTCCTCTCATCCCGCCCTTCCGTGCTTCTCTAGAGCAAAGAGGAGAGAAGAGGACGTCCCGTGGATTCGATGGGGTGAAAAAATATTAGTCTGCCGGAGGATAGAAGGATTCGCAAAGGGGTTGATGTTTAATAAAGAAGAGCAAGGGAGGAGGAAGAAGAAGACGAAGGAAAAAATCAAGAGAAGGAGCTGGTGGATATTGTGGAAAGGATATGGATAAGGAGGAGAGAGGACAAAAGAGATTAACGGGACGAGAGGAAGAGGAGAGCAGAAGAGAAGGAGAAGATACTCAGAGAGACACGCTTCGAACAATGCCAGCGCGTGCACGATTCCTCTTTTCTCTACCCTACCATTTTTCCCATTCTCTCCTCGCCTCTTCCTTCTATCCACTCTCTGTTTTTGTCCTTCCAATCCTTTGCCCTTCTCCATCTCCTCATCTACGTTTCTCTTTCCTCGTCGATGTTACTCTCGTCTCTCTCTTTTATCTCTGCTGCTTCTCTCTCCTCATCCGTCGATCTTTTCTCTCTCTCTCTCTCTCTGCTGTCTGTCCGTCCGTCTCTCTCTAGCACATAATTCGCGTTACCTCCTCTTTGTCTCTCCCTCTCCTCCATCTTCCCTCTCTCGGCATCTCCACGTCAGAGGGACGCGCTCACTCGCACGCACGCACGCACGTACGACGCACGCATGCACGCACGCACCGCTACGAGGTGGCGCGCCCGTCGCCGCCGCTGCGTTCGTTTCTCCTCGCGAGGACAAGAGAGACACAAGTATCGACAGTATCTTCGTCCCTCCTTCAACCGCGACTGTGCGCACGACGGATTGAGAAGGAGAGAACGATAGCACGCGCGCGAAGGGACGCGCTGGAAGGCGGAGGGAGAAGGGTAGAGAGAGCAGGGTGAGCGAAGGGTCGGAGTGAGGGGAGACGAGAGAGACGGAGAGAAGAATCGAAAGATCGAGAGAGACAGAAACAGTGGACGAAGGGGTTGGCGAGGAAGGAGGCCGAGAGAAACGCAGAGTTGGGCCGTGGAAGAGATGGAAAGGGGAAGGGTGGAACAGGTTCCTGGCGGAGAGTTGGGTGGAGTTCGTGTGGAAGAGGACGAGAGAGGGCAGGTGGCTAGATGGAGAGAGGGAAGTGCGAGAGAACGAGAGAGGAGAACGAGAGAACGGGAGAAGTGATGGTGAGGGGGTTCCGCGGTGTGGGCTGGAGCGTAGCAAGGGTGGGCGAAAGGGGACGCGGGAAGGGAAGGAGACAAGGATGGAAGGTTCGAGAGCAGGAGCGAGCAGGACGGACGGAGAACTGGAATCCTGAGTAGCAACGGCGTAGCCACGAACCGATGAACCCGGGCTCCAACCTTAAAGCGATGGATCGTTGCTTCCGATCCGCGCCGATTCGATCCACATCCGCTCGAGCTTTTCCAACGAGTGGCCGGAAAACTCGACGAAGTTGCGCCTCACTCGTTCGTTCCACTCCGAAACCTTATCGAGCATCGACCAATTCACGCGCGATTCTCCTTAGAGTCGCGTTGCTTCGTCCGGTACGTCACTGCGCGTCCCCACGAGAGATTTTTCTTCGTACACTAATCTATGCTCGCCGCTATTTCTTCCTCCTCGAGCGCGCGCGCGCGCGCGTCGTAAAGTTTCCTAGGGACACGAAGGAGAGAGCGCGGCTCGAGAGAAGCGTCGACGTATCGATGATGTAAAGTCTTCGGGGAATTTCGCTTTGTAAATAAATATCGCGTTGGGAAATTTTGTACTTTGCTCGCCGGGGGTTTTTTCTTCGTTTGCGAAAGTATAGGGGTGGGGTTTTTTTGGGGCGGGTTTTTTTGTTTGTTTTACTTGGACGGAGAGTGTTCCTTCCTTTTCGACGGAAATTTTGCTCCACCGAACGAAGCGCACGGTACAGAAACGTGCCCGATCGCACAGTAGCAAACTCGTTTGTTCGTCCGGGTTCGACGATATTCGCCCTCCGTGTTATTATTCGCGGGAACTTTAGCCACCGCGGTCGAATCTCGTCGGAAGGTTCTCAGCGCTCGTTCGTTATTCTGGGTTTCCACGGGGGGCTCATTTATTGGTAATTTTTTGAAGGATTAATAAGTAGATCTTGCGGTATTAGAGTCTGTTTTGTCGAAGCCTCGGTGGACTATTGTGTCTAAGAGACTGAAGCGTAGAAATTTTTGAGTACCTCCAAGGAACGAGGTCGGTGGTAAGAAATTTTCATAAACCTTCCACTAATTACGTGAAAAGTTTTACTTATTCGGGAAATCGAACTTCATCGAAAGCGCCTTTTGGGTTTCCTACCCGCAAATTGAGCTTCGTTGCAGAATACACGGCCAAGCGCCAATTTCGTGACAGCTGATCCGAGGTGCTTGTTATTAAACGTAAAGCTAATTTTTAACGTTTTTCGTTGAAACATTCAATTCGAGGAATATCGCCCATTCCACGCTGTATAAAAATGAGCCGTCGATAGAAACAGTAGGAATACACGTCCTCGTAAAAAAGTGTACTTCAAATATTATTGACTATTGATATATAACAAATGTTAATAGCTAATAATAATTCAAAAGGTGGAACTTAGGAGTTATTCGTAAAATTTCACTTGTCGAAAGTTCGCTTGTCGAATTTCCACGTGAGAAAGAATGAAAGGCCATTTTTGTTGATTTTTTATTACACCACATATTGTTTTCTTTTCTATTAACATAGATGGTGCCTTCACCTTACCTTCTTTATCCCTCTCTCTCTTACCTTTCACCCGTCTCCAACGGCAATAAGGAATCGAGTATCGCGCGTTTAATTTCCTCCCTATCCTCCTTCCTCATTTTCCATACTAACAATTCTCTTGCGTCACTTGTACGTGCAAGTTATCTTCCAAGTATTCCAATAACGTTCTACAGGGATGAGTATCGGATTGGCGTCAGAAGATCCTTCGCGGTTTACAACGTTGAATTTGGACGAAAGCGATCCGCGCGAGAGTTTCTCAGAATATTACTTCGTCCAAAGTAAATAGCTCGAAAAAAAAGGAAATTAATCCAACAGGATCCTCTGTACAAATTGTTCTACTCGCGCGTATTTCAAATTCGTCGCATGATTTAAGAGTTCGAGAAACATCATCGGAGCGTATTTTTAACTCCACGGCGAGTGATGTAAGAGATGTCGAAGCTTTCGTCCGATCGTAAACTTTACGAACTCTCGATGAGAGTTCTACGAATTTACTGTTTTCGACAATAAACAACGGAGCGAGAAGGAAGTGTTTCGATCCCTGTCGCCGGGGTTATTGAATACTCGGAAATAGAGAATGACGTGAAATATGTATCCGGATCGACGAAGGTATGCGTTGTTGATAAAGGTCTGCGCTCACTTGTTTACGTTCATTGATACTCCGGAGAGGGCCTGCACCCTATCGTGACACGCTTCGAACGGTCCACGTGCAACGTGCCGTAGCCTGGGCTAGTGGGAGACCCTAGAAAATATAATCTGCGAGGACGACGTAAACCGTTCTACTCGTATGAATCAACGATACGACGATTTAGTCGAACGCACAGATATCGACAACATTAATTTATTCGAACGCGAACCGATAACGGAATAACTGGTTCGAGTGCAACTTCATAGCGTGACAAATTACTCGAATAAAAATTCATAGCGTAAGCACTTGCGCGAATTCATATTGTCGATGCAACAATTTACGTGAACGCGAGTCGAGAATAATTTGTCCGTACGCGATTGTGCTTATTAATTATCCGGTTACGCGTATCAGTACGGATACGTGACTAAATTCGGTATGGTACCGTATTGGAAATAGTTGGATTACGTTCGCGCCAAATCAGTATTCCAAGTGGCTGTTTTGTTTTTTTTGATTTACCACGGCTCGTGTTCGTACGAACGAATTAAGATTACATGGATTCGCGATCGGGTCTATTACGTGACGTCCAATTCGAACCGATACCGCATATCCGTGAGGAAAAACAGTTTTAATTGAAGTAGCAAGGCGCATCCCTCGACAGTGCTAAGAACAAGAATATCTCTCCTCAAGGTTGATTGGGCACAAGGAAAGAAAAAGCTCGTCACTATGAAATTATCAATGTCGTAAGCGAAATTGTTAACATCGTATTCGACCTACGTCGAATGCTTTGCTTCTTTACGTGAACATCGAGACGTTTCTCGCGATGATGAGAAATTCAAACGTTTCTTCGTTAAAGCCTCCGTTTGAATTTTGCTTTCTTCGCATCTGCCGTTCATGCCGGCCCGCCGGTCATTCGAATTTGCCACCGAGCTAGAAGGTACGCGATGCGCGTGCGTCGAATCGAAAGAAGGGTCGCGTACAGGACGCTTACCACGTTTCTCAGATTAGGCGTCGTACGTGCTCGCGCGATAAGAAGAAACGATCGGACATTTGGTTCGACAGGCGAACTAATGGAAACATCGATGTATCTTCATCCAGGGTCCACCGTCGAGCGGAGTGGAAGAAGTCGAGGGGTGGGCACGAAGCGTACGCCCCGCTTTCTGCAGTAAGGATAGCATCCAAGTCTATCCGACATTACCTTAAAAAAATACCCAAACGGGATATTCTTACTCTGAGCAGATCCAACATGGTACGCTTCCTTAACGACGCACCTCGATGTGGAAATTAGACATTCGTAGGATCGATCGGAAAAATCTGTTTCATTTTTATGAATCCTGGGTAAGAACTTCTTATCAATTTCAATTGACCCAAATGCACTTGTCGCGCTAAATGGACAAGTGTCAAGACAATTTCGAGAAAGTTAAAAGTAGTCTCTCCGATAACTAGGCTATACCGCACGCCAAGTGACTCGTCGCATCCGAGCGATCCGACGTACGAAGCATTCAACGGACTTGCCGTCGCACATAAATAGCAAGGCGCATGTCACCAACCAAAATTACTATTCTTACCATCCGATCCACCACTCGCAAACTTCCAAACCCAATTCTAACCACCTAACGAATATTCCCCGCGGTTTCTTTCTAAACGGGCGCGTGGCGTCCCGCGAGCCGCTTCTCGCTTTATCGTCGGGGGATCGTGGCGACCTTGAAAGTTCTCCTTTTTCCGTGAGCCACGACGAAAGGATGGATTCACGATCGCGACGACGTTGCAAAATGTTCCCGGGGGAGAAGCGAGAGGAGAGAGAGAGAGATAGAGAGGGAGAAGGTGGAGAAAGCGTGTAAGGGATGAAAGAAAGAGAACGAAGGGGGTGGCGGAGGGCTCGAGGCGAGAGGCCGCCGCCGGCGACGGTGACGACGTCCTTGTACGCTCTCTCGCGCGGCGGGTAGTCCCGTGGGAAAGCGCGAGATCGGAATGCGAAGGAAAAGGGGGTTTACGATGCACATACGCGAAGAGAGAGAGAGAGAGAGAGAGACAGATAGAAGACGAGAGAGAAGAACACCTCTGTTAGAGGGGTTGGAAAGAAGAGAGAGAGAGAAGACCGGGGGAGGTCCGCGGGTGGCACACCCTCCCGCTCTTCTTCTCTTGTTCTCTTCTACTCTTCTACTCTCAGGGACCATCCTTGGCCCGTCGGCATCCCTTTCGGGTCGGTGGCGCGGCAAATCAGTCGTTCTTACGGGAACACGATGGTCGACGACGTTGAAAGCGGCGCGGTGGTTGTTAAAGGGGAAGGGGTCGAAGGTTGCGGATGGAGGAGGGGAGGGAGACGAGCGATCGCGGCCGCTGTGCCGACGACTACTAGCGTCGAGGGTGGCTGCGGGGGTTGCCAGTTGCGTGGAGAAGCGAGAAGGAGGAGGTGGTGAGGGGTGGTGGTGGGTCGGCGAACGGGGGTAGTCCGATCGTATGGTACCCACGATGTATTTAATCTGCAGGCCGCTATATGGTCTTGGTTATTCATGGTGGTCGGGTGATGGGGTTCTGGTGGGGGTGGCATGGTGTACCGCCGAGAAGGGTGGTGGTGGTGCCGGTGGTATGGGGTGGGGGCGAGATATTGATCAAAACCTACCCTGCCACCAACCCCCACCGGTTCCACCCGTTCCACCCTCGCTTCTCTTGCCCCCACCTCAGCTTCCACCCACTGCATCTCCTCTCTCCCTCCGCCACCTCCGCCACCTTCTCTTCCTTTTCCTCCACCTCCTCATTCCTACCACCACTTCCACCGTCCTTCTTCCTCCTGCCACCCTCTCTCCGCCAACCACCCTCTCTCACCCACCTACTCACCCTCTTTTCCGTCCCACTCCACCACCGCCTCATCCTCCTCCCTATCTCCGCACTCCTCTCTCGCTTCTCTCCCTCTTCTCATCCTCGCACAATCTCCCACACAGTGCCACCCCCTCCTCCTCCTCCTCCTCCTCCTCATGGTTCTCCTCCTCCTCCTCCTCTTCCCCTTTCCACCCTACCCCGTTCTCTTCCTCGGCCCGGCCGAGCAGCGCAGCCAGTGGTTCTCAACGAAAGGCGTTGCTGTTTTTCCGATCGCGTCCCGAGGGCACCGTAATGACGTGGATGATTCGTAATTTTCAATTTTTTTCCATCCTGCAAATTGTCCGTGGGTGTCTAGGGAGGTATGGATGGTTAATTGAGGGTGAGGTTGACGTTCGTGGAGTTTTTTGACTTTGATTTCTTTTGCGTTTGGGCCGCTTGAGAATTAGACGTGTATAGAATTAGATTGTTCTTGGTTGTGAATATGGGGATTCGAATTTTTGTTGGTGCTTCAATTTTAGGTTTGCATCTGTCGGATGGATCGTATTTATTGATTATGGTGAGTTTGGAAAATTAACGCGAGATGGTTCTTCTATTATAATAGCACGGTGATTATTACGAGTTGTAGGGTGCCGGAAATCTTTTCTGGAAGAGACAGCGTTTGCGTACGTGGATTCGCAAGATTTGTGAAATTAATAATTTATTTCAGATGCAAGTGAGATTTTAGCAGTAATACTTGTCGACTACAAAATTCTTGATTTAAGAGGGAATTTATTCGTCGGCTATATACGGACTCTTGTGACGTAACATTTTGATGGCTTAGCTAATTTTAATCTTATAGTCCCCATTCACCAAACTTTAACACGTATGAAAATTACCGCACTGCGGATTCATGTATCATTCGCTCCCTCTCGTGAACCAGGCAGTGAGAATTTTTTAAAAATTCGACACCCACGTTTTGCGGCTCCCTTTACTTCCTCTAGGTGACTCTAGCTCTATACTCCTACGCTTAAGCATCTACGAATTATATTAATCTTCGTAGAAAAACAGTCGCATAATTCCTGTCTTTTTAAAGAAAGGAATGATTAATTGATCCGACGCAAACATCCGTCCCGTCGTATTGCAACCTACTCGGTGAACAATAAATTCGTATCACTTCACCGATGAAGCATTCCAGGAACCAATGATCCTTTCCGGTAGATCATCCCGCAAATATCCTCCTCTCGAAATCAAGAGCAGCTAGCTGTCCGTTGTTTGGCGCGACACACGTCCCAAATGTATTGGCGGTTCTTTTTCACTCGAACAAAGTTTTTGCCACTTACAGCGATGCGTCCCCGGTGAGATTGCACGATGACCATTCGATTCGAAAACGTTCGAGGTGAGAGTCGCGTCTTGAAAAAAAAGAAGAAAAAATCTCGAAGGATTATAGGACGAACGGGTAGTCGATCTTTCAGGACCTATTTCGAGGAAATGGCAGTACCTCGGTGTGTCAATCAATACCGGCCGTATGTACGGGCGCATGTGTAATTAACTCTTACCTATACATATGCTGTTTCTTGTATGAGTTGGTTACAACGATCGATCCGTGTAACTCTTCGTCAAAGTGCACGTAATTATTACATTATGTCGAGAATGCTCTTTCTGCTATACTATTTCTCTCTCCCTACTAATTTCACTACGTTTACGACCTAGTACAATGTAGTAACTATACACGGAGTGTATATACATCGCATATTTCGTAAATTGGCGTGGTTAATAGGCAACGATGGTTTTCACCTGTATGATTTAGCCAGCTTGGACATGCATTATAACTATATTTTTGTGAATCACCTGCTACATTAGCTGGTACTCATTGCGTTTCACACGTGTAACACGCAAAGCTACATTTAAGCAGGTTAAAATAAGTATGCTCTTAAACTTCCTTTGATTGAACCATATCTAAAAAAATATCTACGCTTTTTCTAATATTTTCTTCGTTCTATTTATCGCATAAGCTCTTACATGAGATGAATAAGAAAATCTTTCGTTACAGTCCAACATAATCTCTCACTTCGGTCCCACGTTATTGTTATTTCGCGGAAAAAAAAATCCATCATTTCCTACCTTCACCTCTTCTTTTTGTTCGATCCAATTCAAAGAGACAGAGATATATTCTCCACCCTCTTCCAAATACATTTTTATTTCAATTACCATAATTAGAATAAATTTGCAAGGTGCCGAAGAATAGCGCGCGAGAAAAAATTTGTCGTTCGCTCACTCGAAGAGGAACTCTCTAAAGGAAGCATTCACCCTCTTCCTCACTGTCAAGATCGATCATGGGGTGAGTCGCCGAGACGATATCGGCCCGTCAACGACAACAGGGAATGTTAATTGCGAATTGTGCTTGCTTCGCGCGGTACCGAGTCAGCCGATCGGGGAATGCTTTCGCGGATGGCGCGCGTCTGATGCGCGAGTGGATGTCCTTATGCGGTGGGCCCCGCGCGTGGCCGCGCATCCCTAGAGGGGTGGATTGCCGTGTAATCTCACCTCCGAATCTCCGAACAAGAGGGTGAGACGAGGGTGAAACGTCTTCTTGCGTAGTCGCGCGTCTTTGTCCTTTCGCTTTGTCGAAACACGTCGAAACACATCGACACATTTATCCAACTTCCATCCCATACGGTGGTACGTACGAGTCTTTACTGTCCTGCGATCTTCGTAGAATTCCCTTCGTTTTTCCAATTGTCGGAAGAAACATTGAACTTTAGGTGTTACTTGTGAGATGATAATAATGATTAAGATCGGGATGAAACTTTGTTGCGCGTTTTCGAGGCTTTGCGCGACGATCGAGATTTTATTCGAAGTTTTCATTGTTCTGCGATCTTCGTTGATAGAATCGCGGGTGGTTTTGGAATTGTCGGAAACGTTAAATATTCGATGTTTTCATCTGCGAGATATTAATGAATAAGGACATGATATCGTTGGGTGGTTTCGACGTGTTGGTACGTCGTGGAGATATTTCGACATTTTTCACTCAATTTTTATTGTCCACGATCCTTACAAGTAGTATGGTTGTTGAATGTAACAATTTAGTCTTCGTATTTAGTTTTTTTTGGATGTGCTGTAATTATTTTGGGTAATGAACAAAATTTTTTTTTTCGAGTAATATTCGCGTTTTTTTTTTTTACCATAGCAAGAGAACTGTCGAGATTTTTAATTGCGGTTGCATACAATTGTGCGATCGATATTACACGGATGGAGGTGGCCAGGGATACGTGAATTTCTTTTAATTATCCTTCTATTATTGCGATGCGCTTTCACCGTTAGTTGGAAAATTTTTGGGTAATTGGTTAATCGATCGATCACTACTATTCGTTGTGCATCATCCTATGGACACGAATACTGGAATTATTATAAATATAACGCAATATTTTGAAGAAGGTTGGACGACAAAATTGTTACACAAAATTGTCCATTGATACAACTAACAGAGAGATCCGTTCCCACTTAACATGTTACCCTAAACAAAATGAGCGACTGTCACAAACTTAACGTTCTTATTAAAAATCCATCTCAAACGCACATCTTACGAAGAACTTCTTCCAATCGCTTCAATCACTTTATTCATCATTCATCACAATTTATACATTCTCATCGATTCAACGAAAACCTCTCCATCCTTGCCGCAAAAATCCACCTGCCACGACCCTGAACGAAGTACAACTTAATCTTTCATTTACCAAGAGTCTCGCCGCAGTTACACATCGATCGTATCTGAAATTGATCCTCTCGCGTGGCGACATTTCTCTCATACCTCCCTCGATCCGACGACCACTACCTTGTCCGAGTAACTTTCAAACACCTAATCAGAGACAAATGCCTTACTTACCGTCCCAAAAACATAAATACCTGCACGCGTAAGAACACAGGCGCTGGTATCGTGCAAACAAAACGGTGGACCTCTCACGGTGGAACCCTTTTAAAGTTTACATCGGCTACGGGGCCACGTTGGCGTTATCAAAGGCATTTTTAAGAAGCGATAACGGTACTCCTCGCGCTCTTCCTCCTCCATTCTCTCGAGCGGTGCACGCGGTTAGCCTTCTACGCCTCTACACGTAAGCCCTTAGCGCACGCAGCTCTCGCTCTCTTTCTCTTCTCACAGTCGAAGAGACTCCAGCCTCTCCTGCGTCTTCACCCTCCCTTCTTCTCTCATCCTTTGCCACGCACCTTTCTCTGCCGCTCTCCTCCACCTGCCCACCTACCTTCTCGCCTTATTCTCTCGCACGCACCACGTAGCCTGTCACCTTTGCTCGGTCCATCTCTTTCGCGCGACGGCCACGAGCGAGTTTGAAGTGAGACTGCTTCTTGGACGAGGAGAAGGAGAAGGAAAGACTGTAGGACGAACGAACCAAGGAGCGAAGGAAGGAACGGCGAGTTAATGTGCTCTCTCTCTCTCTCTCTCTCTCTCTCTCTCTCTCGTTCTCTTCCACGCTTCTCCTTTTCTTTCTCTCGTCGATGTTTTCTCTCTCTCTCTCTCTTGTCGATTCGTTCTCCGTCTCTCGTCTCCTTCTCTTACTCCTTCTCCTCCTGCCGGCGCTGCTTCTGCTCTTTCTCCTGATCCTAGCCCCGGGGGTCAATGTACAGGCACGCGGCGTGACCGAAATCGCACACACGCTCGACGCGAACCCGCTCGCCTGTGACTGGCATCGTCTTTATTTGGCCTCTAATTGTTCCTTCGCATCGCGACCCACCGTTGCTCCACGACGTCGCGGCTTTGGTAGCGTTCACTAGCGTACCTGCTCCCGAATTCTGCCGTTGACCCTTTCTCCGATAGAGATTTAAGCTTGGAAGGTCGGCTCCGAATCCGAGGACTGAGACGGAAGGACTTGCGTGAAAGATTGTATGGAGATTTTGGTGAGAGACAGTGACTCTTTTTTATTCTGAAGTTTTACGAAGAAAGCAAAAAGAAAGAAGCTTCCTGCGATTAGTTTCGATCAGTTGCGCAGGTGTGTCGAGACTTAGCACTATTTCTACCACGACCGGTCAAATGACAGTTTTTAAAATTTCGTATATATAAAACGTAATTGCATCTCTTTTAAATTTCACGATTTTTTCTAAAATATTGACAAATGTATTATACGTATATTTTAGAAAAGGTCGTGAAATTTAAAGGCGATGTCATTACGTTGTGTATAGAAAATTCTAATCGAAATGTTGAAAATGGTCATTTGACCGTTCAGTAGGAGTAGTGTTGAGTATTCCTTCCTCGTTCTCTAAATTTCTATTTAGTATTCGATCCGGAAAGAGTATTTTAAGAATAGAGAAATACCGTGATGCGCCACGGTGATGATTCGAGTAGAGCGGAAGTTGATTTGGAAAAATGCGCCTAGTTTGAAATTCTCGTGGAACGGCCGATGTGCATAAAGACCTCACGCGCGCGTGATAAAGTGACGAAATCCGGAGCAGATGTCTGCTGCTAAAAGTGTCGATGGGCCGCTAATTAGCGAGGTAGTCGAGGGTAAAAGTCGATCCGATACACCTGCCCGAGATCGGTCGGCTCGCGTTGACGAAGGAATAGAGAGAACCGTTAACGGCATTAGCCTTTTGCGGTTCCCCCTTGGCGTTGTACGAGCGGCGCCAAACACGTAAGCACGCTTCCAGAAAAATAAACGCTTCTAAAGGGTTAAATACAGCACCCTTCGTGGTGAGAAAGAAATATTTCTCTAATACCGAACGTCGAATTGGCTAATTGCTTTTCTTGCTGGTACATCGATTCTAATGTACGTATTAAAATGCAACCGAATTAAAATTTAAGAAGGTTCGATTTGTCAGCAGCTAGTTATTATAGAATAAGAGACGAATGTGAAGTTTCTTAAAACAATTGTGTCCATCTGTGTATTTTTGAAAATGTTCTCATTATATCGCGGAGAAAATACCCGCGTGGTCTCGTACTGTGCTGTTGCAAAAAGTGTGTTTTGTACATACTCGAAATGTAATTCAAGATGGAATACAATTGAGATGGGACAACTGTCAATTTTGCGTGCGACGCTCGATTACTCCTTTAAATGTCGATAAAGCGACAAAGTGTGCATGTGTTACGCGAATGCGTTTACCCAGACGTTTTCTACGTTCAGCTCCTTGCGCCCAGTCGCGGTCGATTAATTTATTCGATAGCCATTCGATGCGTATCGGCGAGCAGATTAACTAAGTGGATCGCGGTGCGTAACGTATATTTAACACTTTCGCAATAATGAGTCGCAAATGCGACGTCTTATCGATTACGGGAGATCGCGATAATATTTATCGAGTTTACAACCGCCCCGTAGCCACCGAGAAAAATTGTCAGGGGTATAAATGACATCGATGTAATCGATAAACAACGTCCGCGCGCTCTCGCGCGTCCCGCGCAGCATTTAATTATATTTACTTAATTATTATTTACTCTGAAATAATCGTGCCGGTATTGCGTAATTAACGACAATTAGCAATTTCTTCTTAAATCCTTCCTCCATTCGCATATCCACGTTGTATATCCATCTCCGTGAGTACCCTATAAACTCTACATTTCCATATTAATAGATCTGCTTATTACCCAATAAAATCTGTAATTTTTCCGATACGTACTCTACAAACGACAGCTCGTATCAATTATTGATTTATCCAGCGATAATAATCGAACACAAGAAACAAACGAAAATAGAAAATCAAAATCCTCTACCCTCCCATCTATTATAGATTACGATTCTTCGATGCGAAACTACGTGAATTCTCAAGAATGGACACAATGCAAATTCCCTTTTAACCACAACGTAAATCTACTTCCTCCGTTTCACGAGCATCTTTCCAATCCACGATCGTCTAACGTTTATTCAAATGCTTCGGGTAATTTTCGAGCATGCTACTACTCATAAGTCGGTTTTACCCTACTCGAAAGGTGGCTGCTCCATTACCGTTCACGGACAATACCGATGGCCCCGTTCGGATCAGGTTGGGTCCATGACGTACCTACCTACCTGTCCAAATGCAAGAACGGTGCCGGTCGTGCAGGCTCGTCGAAAGGGCGAAGGGCGAGGAAGCGGAGAGCGTAGGACGATGCGTAATGGGAGGAGAAGGAGGCGGTGGAGGCCAGTGGAGGCGGGGGTAGTGGTTGGGGGGCAGGAATGAGTACCGAGAGGAGGGCGCGGGTGTCGCAAAGGCCCAGATTAATGGTTCCGAGGAATTCTCGGTAGTCCAGCTCGTCGACGCCGGCATCGGTCCCTTCCAACTCCGAGAATCGATTTCGGAAGGTCGCACGTACGAAGCTATGCACGCAGGAAAAACTCAGACACCCACGTGAAGCCGATGCGAAACGAAGGCGCGATGAAAGTCGAGCAAATTTGATCGAGACGAGGCGCTTCCACCGGATGTTGCAAGGTTATGGACGTTTTTATCCAAGGGTGTGTGTTTTTTTGGTTTCCTTTTCGTGCGTGTAATGTTACGACTACGTATCTTGAATGTTATGGAAAATGTGTCGTTAGAAAAGGATAAATCATTTTTGGACAGGTGAAGAAACGCGATATCCTGTTGTAAATGGTACATGCACCAAGGTGGAGTTAAGATACTCTAGAGCCCAAATTTTGTTTTTTTTTCGCCATTGGTAACACTGTACAATGAGACGTTCTTGGGAATTAAAGGGTTGAGATACTTACCGTAGGTGTGTTCCTGCTTAATCTTAGGTTTTCCATTATGCATAAGGGTCCAACGCGTCGTCGGCTTGCTTAATCTTGTTTTTAGCCAGGCGCCCTTTTTACGAATCTCAAAGTAAGGACGCTTGGGTAGCTTGTGAAATGGGACGAGATTCTGTGGTAACGCTTGGGAAAGATATATGTAGAAATGTCGATGTAATTAACGCCTGGGACGAGAGAACAAAATTGCAGAATTTTCACGAAAAATGTGGCTGAACAAAAAATCCTCAGACCCCGGTGCGGCCGAAAGTAGAAGGAAATGTTTTCCAGCAAAACTCGCTGGTTACCTGGAATTTTCAACGCTTCGTTGTGGGGTTAGACGCGTTCGTACAAGTACTCCGTTCAATTTACAAAACTGCTTAACCGTAGAAACACAAATGTACCTGGAAGATGGCGATTAAGATTGCACCTAATTCGATTGAAACGCGACACTTCGAGGTTCTCCCTCAGAGGCATCAGCCAGAGAAACGGAGCAAATTTGAAATCTTGCATTTCGGATACCAGCTCGCCAAAGAACGCTCGCATCTGGACACGGAGAAAAACGCTCGAGGGCGAAGAAAAAAAATACGTGGCACTATCTTCCGGTAAACGTGGCGAGTTACCTGGAATTTCCAACACTTGGTCGACTCGCGGTCTCCCGCTCGGCACCCGGACAATGATACCTCTCTTGTCTCCCCGAGTCTACCTGCTTGGCCAGCAGTTTACCTGAGTTCCTATCCTGCGATGGGACTCTACCGTCGCGTAAAACTCTCGTTATTGACTCCGCACAGAGTCTCGAGCCTCGGTATCCTTTACCGTTTCGTTCATTTCACCGAGCGCTGACTCTCGAGATTTTTAGAAACACCTTGGCCACGCGAATGTTTCGTTAAAGATCCCTAACGTTAACCATTTGAGTGCTGAATACTCCAGGACGGTGATGATCACCGTGGACGGAATACTTTTTCGCTAGACTGAACTCTCTTGATTAACTATTCAAGGAGCAAATAGTAATAAGGCATAGTAATCCGTTTGCACGAGATTAAATAATTAAGGAGCGTTATAACCATGCTGTTACTAAGGAATGCACCTGTATTCATCTCACACAAAAGTAACTGTAATACTTCTATGTAGGTGACCGAAAAAATCGAGAGACGCATATATGCGTCCTTAGTCCACACCGATGGCTTTCGTCAGACGCATATATGCGTCCATAGCACTCAAAGGGTTAACGAAGTTATCTCTACCGTCGATCGAACATCGATACCTCCTCCCTAGACCCAGGTTCTTCCTTAAAAGTGGAAATTCTGAATAATCACACATTCCGTGGCAATCGCGAAATACTTTTTTTGGGGTTTTTTTCTTCCATTGCTTCACTTATGCGCATATCGATGCGAAGGATTGTACCGTGAAAATGGAGGGGATTAGAGAGAGGAGCTGTGGGCAGGCGCCGGGTAAGGGGGTATGGAAAATGGTATAAATCACGATGGATACAAAACGGATCTTACGGTTGTGTAAATAAACAAAGAGTTCCTTCGACCGCGATACCTCGAATTAGCGGCTTACGGACTTTCTAACCTCACTCAAGCGTGGGTCAGCCTCTTTCGTTTTCCAGCGCATAAAGCTGCATCGTAAAGTGCCTTTAGGGTCATACTAATATGCCGTAACCGTGCCGTGTAAAATATTTAAGAAAAAAGCCTCTCCGGCCTCACGCGCATCTTAGAAACCACTATACGAGCCGTACTTCGCTCGGTGCGCGAGCGCGGTTATGGCTGCTGCGGTTTTGAATCATTTAGTTTTAAAGATCAATTTCGCGAAGATGTAAGATGACGCCGCGGATGCGTGTCCGTGTAACTGAAACGGTATTTTCGTAGCGATTCTAACAGTGAAGGCGCATTATCCGGGCGCACGATCGTGTTTAAGTTCGGTTTAGTATTTACGTTTAATAGATTAATCGGTAAACTAAAATTTCTTTTCCGCGACAAATTAAATCGCGCGCTTGTCGGATTGAAATATTACAATGAATGATGTAAAAATGCAGTTCCGCAGAATTGTGCGTTGACACATTTTTTTACATTTTCTTTCACCTTATTAATTTATTCTTTGGCGTGGATTTTACTGTGCGATTAACCCGATATATAATACCCGATTTGTAATACTTTAAAGGAGGCAATCTTGTGGTACATTGAAAGTTTCTCGATAACCGCTGAGAATTGATACTTAGAACGGAGTATATTTTTCCAAATCCGATGCGATGCTAGGAAAGTGTAATATATTTATTCGCCATTAATGCATCGCGCTAAAAATGATAAGGATACGTGAGGCAAGTATGGGGTGCATGTGCCAATTACAAATCGTTCGAGGCTTGCTCTTGCTCATAATCTTACCACATCTTCCACTTCTTACGGTTAACACGCGATCTCGCCAACTCTAGTCTCATTCTCCGCATTTTCAGATCATCGAATCGATGCATCGCATAAAAACATAATTTCCCCTTAGGATCATAAACTTACCTTACAGAAATATTTCCAAGTAAAATTCAAACCAATAGGACCCTTCGGCGATAAATCTCAATGTAACTAATTGCACCGAGGTGAGCTAAAGAATTCTGCACGAGACATTTCTCATAGTTTTTTCGCAGCAATAAATTGAATACTCCATAATCAAGAATTCAGAGTCGTCGAACTTTTGGAGAGAAAGGACAAGATTTATACACAGGTCACCCTTGAGTCTGCATATGCTCGTTGAAAATTCATACCCAAAGAGAGTCGTTCCCTTCTTATTCATCTCTGCGAACTACAAATGCGTTCGCAGTGACCCCGATTACGAGGGATCGAGGATCGTAGAAATCTCGTGATCCCTCGTGAATGGCCGGCATCGGTCAAGACGTTGTCGATATCACGAGCGTCCAGGATAGAGGGGAAAGTAAACTTCTCCCTTACCCTTCGACCCTACACGCGAGTCCTCGTTACTCGTCTTTCGTGAAAGACGTAGGAGTAACATAGAAGAATGATATTCAAATTTTCCATTATACGGTATTCGTGCAACTATTAAATTAGTTCTAAAATAAATCAGAAGGGTGGAAGGGCGGTGCACAAACAGGAAAATATTTATTAGTCATTGTCACTTCATTACACGGAATGCGATTGCAAAAGTCTTTCGTTACGCGGGAAAGAAGTTTATCGATTTACCGCGAAAGATGATTTGCAATTGTCATAGTCATTCTCGGATGACTCCTTTTCTACATTAGGCGTGTTTGACCCTGTCAATCTGGGCTTGCTCACCCCTACCGCTTGTACGTATCCGATTCATTTGTATTCCTGCGTTTAACATCAGAATAATTTCAACAGACGACTCATCCGAATAATCGTCCAATCAACGATAATTATTATACCCACGTTACATAAAGATTACCCTAAATTTAAAAAAAAAGGAATTACACGTGACTCTCGTCTACTATAAAATCTATTATACCGTAAAATACCTATATTTACCGTAAAATCCCTTGGAGCGGCGTGGTCACGCGAAAGAAATAACTCGACGGAGTAATAGGTGCGAACTCCACCGCCCACGAGGGAATCCAAGCGTTGTCGTGCAAAGGAACGGCCTATCGTGGAAATGACGAATAAATAGAAAGTAGGCTACCAGCGTGAGCGCGCGCGCGCGCGCTTTCGAGGAATCCTAAATCGCGATTCGCGCGCGTCCCAAAGGATTCGCGGGCGCGTGTGTAACGCAACGGGGACGCGAGGGACTACGGCGCGAGGACGACGTCGAAGCATGGTAAGAGGAAGAAGAGGTCTGCAGGTAAGCGCGTGGACGCCGGGCGTCGCGCGCGCGCTCACGTGGCTCCCTCGTCCCCTTCCAACCGGTCGTTGTGGCACCACGACGTCGTGCACGCACGCACGCACGGTGTCTCGGCAGCTCTCTCTCTCTCTCTCTCTCTCTCTCTCTCTCTCTCTCTCTCTCTCTCTCTCTCTGTCACACACACACACACATTCTTTCTCTTCTACACAAACACTCCCTCTCTCCCTTACTCCCTGTCAATTTCACCCAACACACAAACCCACACACACAAACATACTTCACTCTCTCCTCTTCTCACCTATTCCGCGTGGCTCCCTCTCGCTTCTCCCGCCACCTCGCGGTCCGTTCTCAAGAGCAAGAGAGAAGGATACGCATAGAAGGAGAGAAGCATGCTCGAGAGAGAACAAAAGCAAGAGAGAGAGAGAGAGAGAGAGAGAGAGAGAGAGAGAGAGAGAGAGAGAGAGAGAGAGACGTCGACGAGCGACGAGAGCGGCGCGCGACCGCAGCGCCGCCACGCCTGCCGGTCCGCAGTAACGCGACCGCCTTCGTCGAGTGAGGATCTCGTTCGTGTTACGGCGTCGTGGAGAGCGCGTGTGCTCGCCTTTCGGTCCCACCGGACACTCGTCACCCTCGCCGAGAGAAGGAGAAAACAAAACGGGGCGCGCGCGGGCGCGAGAAAAAGTATTCTCCACCCCGTCCGACATACTCCGCGCCTTCCGGTGGCCGCGAGCGGAGGCGGCGCGGCGGTGCTTAAGCGTGAAAAGTGTGCAATACTGCGGCGAGTAATAAATATAGCGGGTTGTGAGCGGACCGAAGAAGGATAGAGAATGAAATAAAAAGAGAAGAGAGAGAGAGAGAGTTATTGGCGCGCGTACCTTGGCAAGAGATTAAAACAGTGCTTGTGCACGCTCGTCGTGATCGAATACTCCAAGAGCACCACCTGGTTCGATATCAATCGTCTCCGGGCTCCGAGCGCCCGAGAAATCGCGGTCCGCTCTTGGAGAGTTCGCGCGAACCATGGCGAACAACCGTGTCCCGCGCGCTTGAGCCGAGAGCGCCGCGTCGGCGGCTGGAGAGGTAGTGGATTCGTTGGAGACTGAGAGAAAGAGAGAGAGAGAGAGAGGTGGAGGTGGTGGGATTCGCGCGCGCGAGAGCAATGCGGCAACTCGTGAGGAGGATCTTGGAGCAGCAGCAGAAGCGTCGTAGTCGCGTGGACGGCCTCTCGCTCTTGCTGATCTCGGGATCGAGGAGAGGCGCCGATTGAACGGGGGTCTCCGTCATCCCCGTGGCCGAAACTATTTTTCGCGGTATGCGAGCCACCATCCCAGTGATCGCGGTGGTTGCCAGGAGTAGTCTGACGCGAGCAGAAGGAAGCGGTGGGGTTGGAGCAGCCGCTTGGAGAGGCGAGGGAGGTGGTAGGAGCGTGGCGGTGGAGGAGGTGGAAGAAGAAGCGTGCTGGTTGTGCTGCGTGGTGGTGCGTCGTCGGTAGGATGCGCCCGAGAGAAGACGCCTCCTATACGAGCGAGTGTTGTTGTTGGTGGTGGTGTGGTACGACGTAGGTGCGCCGCGCGTCGCGACGCCGACGACGTCACGGCCACGTGCCCACGCGGATACGTCGTTGGCCGCCGCCGTCGCCGCATCCGCGCCGAACTTGAATATCCAGCCGCGGCTCGCACGCGCCTTGGGCTCCGTCTCACGGAGCCGCGCGCTTCCATCCGGCCCTTTTCGTTTTTCTTCCTTCCTTTATTCGAATTATCATTACGATTACCCCCTCGGAACTTCGCGGGTGAAGCTAATGGGCGAGGCCAGATAGAGGTGTCCATGTGGAATAATACATTGTCGATCTAGGAATCGAGTAATCTGGTGGTAGATGTAAAGTGTCGTTGAAGGAGGCTGCGATTGTTCGTATGGAGTTTTGCGCGAGCAGGTGGCAGAGCCACGAGTGTCATTATTCTTATTGGTGCTCTAGCGTGCGGTGATCATCGGCGAATATGGAAGTACGCGAATACGGTGGTGGTGCGGTGCGAATGGAAGCGATCGTGGGAGGATAGGAGGGATGGTTCCAGTGTTCGGTAGCTCTCCTCTCGCGAGAGTTCGCGGGTACGAGAGAAGCGACCGGTGATCGGGACCTTAGAGCGATAAGCTCGCTTCGCGCGCTCCGTCCGAGTCGCGAGGGGGACGCACGTGGCGTGCCGCTGCTGCGCCTCGCGCCGTCGCGAGGAACATTTCGTGGCGGGAAGATTCGAAAGGGGGTGCAGCACCTGGATTACTTTACAAATTTGCCGTGTTCGTGGAAAAGTGCGCGACGAGGGTTCCGTTGATAGACTCGCTTGGATCTAGCCCTAGGAGGAAAGAACGGACGGGAGAGGAGGCGTAACTCAAAGGCGAGAAGGAAAGAAGCCAGTGGGAAGAAAAAAGTAAGAGCCCGAAAACAGAAGAGCGAAGGGAAGGCGAGGGAGGAAGCTCTCGAAGCACGAGAGGGAGAAGGCGGCGCGAGAGCGCTCGAAGAATAGCCTCGCGAGGCAGGCACACCGTCGATCCACCGACCGCTCACCAGCGGCAGGAGAAGAGAGTCCGATCGCTCAAAGCCCGCGGGGAGTTCGAGGAGAGAGGCCGTAGGGCGTCGTGGAGGGGGGAGTGATGCCGGTGAGGGTGGCGCAGCGCCCCCCAGGTGGAATAGCACTCCACGCCGGCGTGCCGGTAGCGGCCAGCAGCGTACCCGCCCCCCCCGGTCCGTCGGGCCGGTGCCTCGGGGGCCCGGCAGCGCCCCCCGCCGGCTCACCACCGCTGCCGCCGTCGCTGCAAGCGCTCGGCGGCGGTATCGGCAACGCGAACCCCAACACCACCGGCGGCTCCATCGTCGCGGGCAACCCCAACGGCGCGGGCAGCAACACCCACGGCAACACCCACGCAACCGCCAACGGCGGCACGCCGCAGGGCACGAGCAACGCGGTAGGTGGACCGGTGAACCCCGGTGTCCTTCGTCCGAGCAGCAACGGCGGCAACGGAAGCAGCAGCGGTGGCGGAAGCAGCTCCATCGGCAATAGCCTCGTCGTCGTCGGTGGGAACGGAAGCGGGAACGGTACTCCTGGGAGCAGCGCCGCATTGGGAGCCGTAACCACGGCGAACGGCGCCACGAACCCTTTGCAGGCGATGGCGTCGGCGGCGGCCTCGCTGACGCAGCTCAACAACATGGCGAACGGGCCGCTGCCGCCGCTCACGGCCACCGGGCCCACCGGGCCCCAAAATCTTCCGCCACCGCAGCCGGCCACCACGCCGACCCACGGCGGCCCGCCGACGCCGCACGGCGTAGCCTCCGGGCCCCATCTCAACGGGGCCTCACCGAGCCCCCATCCCATGCCGCCTCACGGAATGATGACCGGCTCGCCTCACGCGCCGCCCCATCCTCATATGGGCAGCGGCGGACCCTCGCCCCACCCCCATCATCCGGGCCCACACATGGTAGGCTCGCCCCATCATCCCGGTCCCCATCCCGGAATGGGCCCTGGAGCCGCTGGCATGATGGGTCCCGCCGGTATGCAACCCCAAGGAGGACCGGGTATGTGCGCGCCCGGACCTGCCGGTCCCATGGGACCACACTCCCACCCCCAGGGACCAGGCGTCCCCGGACAACCCCACATGCACAATGACCCCTTCTACTGTTCGCCGTTTGGATCTCATTACTTCAGGTAAATCGAGGAGGAGGAGAGTTCACGATCGGCGGAGGATCGCTCGTCCTCGAGCCGATGCGACGCGAAGGCTCTTCGCACGGACGTGGGGTTTTCCGTTTTTTCTTTGTTTTTTTTTTTTTTTTTTGCTCTTTGGGTCTCGCGGGGATGGCTGAAACGGTCCTGTTTTATCGTTTGTGGGATTTTCTTTTTTGTTGTCAATGGCGGGAGGTGTTCTATGGTATAGGGGGTGAAGTGGAGGAATTGTGAATTGCAAATGATTTACGAAGCTTTCCCCGTAGAGTCGTAGAGTTTTAGTTCTGTGGGCTTTAGCGGTGTTTAAGTGCCTTGTAAGTAGGTATTTACTAGGCGTGAGCTTTGTCCGAGTGAAAAGTTTAGTCGCGCGCCACGTGCGGTTTAATGCGTCGATGGATTTCATTGCGGAGTCTTCCGTGGGTTGTTGGATTGGGTAGGGTCCGTGCGAATGGGACGAGGCGATTCGCATTGGCTCGTAAGCGTGCGCAATACACATGTTACACGTAGGAATATACATCCCGCGCCGCGTACCGTACACATTCGGTGGGGACTCTGCCCCGTGAATATTTAATTTGTAAGAGTTAGATAATGATATTGCGACGGATGGATCCCGACCTATCCGATGTAATAACAAATTTTGCAAGAAATCCTATGGGATAGGTAGAACGATTTTTTTGTTTTAATTGAAAGAAAAATAACAGGAGAACCTGTTCCGTAAAACCGCACTTATTACGCGTGCCGACGTTACGAGCGAAGAGATCAACGTGGAATATTCTAATCTAAGAATCGCGTGTGTCGTGAAGGCGGAGGATCGTCCGATCGGTAGAGAAAAACTTGGCGTGTCGATTGAATGACACGTAAAATCGAAGAGGAAGGAAAGCATCTTGTTGGTGCGCAGATACGACCGATTCATAGCCACGTGCGCAATTCTCCTCGTTAATCACAGGAATTAACGACGAAATTGAAATTGTCATTCTATTAATCACCGAACGCGTCACGGCGTTTTGCAAAACTGGTTGGGCGAACGAACCGCGTTAACACTAGATTGCCCGAAACCAGTCAATTTGACTGGTTCAAATGGGAAATCGTGTTTATAAAAAATGTTCGGGCAATCTAGTGTTAATTAAATTTATAAGACACATTTTTTTCAAACTACTTTACATCTACCGCTTTACTCCAGGTCGTAATTATTAACACTGTAACTACCAAGCCTGTACAACTGACCGATGCAGAAGTGAACATTCCATATTAAAAAAAGAAAAATCCGTATTTCCATCAGGGTTAAATGCGACACGAAATTAATCTGTCGTCGTTGATCGTCGACTCTCCTACCGCGTTCGTTCCTTTAACCGATATTACGTATAATAGGACTTATCGATCGTCGAAAAACGTGTTACTGCAAACTTTATAGAAATCCTATCGCGTCTCGTGTCGTGCGTCCTCTTACTCGAGAAACGACGAGTTGCGCGGGAATGTAAATTATGTGTAATTTCGGTATCGCGCGTAGAAACGGTAGCACGTGCGCGCCAGTTACTAGTACACAGTCTCACGCTTATCGTAGCATGTAAACGTTGCGTGCTACCGATCGCTCGAGTTTTTCTATTTACTCGCAACGAGATATATCGAAGCTGACGAGCGCGCGCCTTTGCTTTTATCCGTGACACCCGGTGCTCTCTGCTTGGTACCTCCAATCGTTCGGTTACTTACCGCTTTCGCGTCGTTCTCGTGGAAAGACCTTGCCGATGTCTCGGCCTTTCGTATTTCTTTTGTGCTCGATGCCACTCGGTCCTGCTAGGTTAACGGTATTCGTAACTCGTCGTAGGAGAGGACGGTCGAAGGTGTTTTACGAAAAGGACGAATACGCGATTGTCTCGAAATTTGGACGATTATACCAGTAGAAATAGTATAAATAGTAGTATCGATGGTGGGCCGATAGAATTTTTACGCTCTATTGTTAACTTTGCAACAATTTTACGCGCTATTGAGAATATCCGATGGTAGAACGTTTCGTACGAATGATTAAAATTTCATGCTGCGCGATTGAATTTTATTCCGCGCACCAGGCTCGGCGCAATCCTCAATTTTCTGCAAATTAGTTTCTTCGTGCGGTACGTGGCAGTGGATTAAATTTTATTCCCTTCGCTCGTTTTATTAATATGGCGTACGAGGTCCTTCACAAATATTACCAGGATGCAGGGAATATTATTCAGTTTCCTACGGACGTACTGGATGGAAGTGTGTTTCGAAAATACGATAGCGGCCATTAAATTTGCTTATGTTTATCTAGTTATGTAGGATGCGTTGAATATAAAGTTGAAAATATTCGTTAAATGTTTTTAGCCTGTAATGTAATTTATTCGTTTGATCCGAATTTTCCGACATCATCTGTGTACCAGCAATACTCTCACTAGAGGGACAATTTCTTCCGATGTAGGCTCGCCTTACTCGGTGTATATGCAATTTTAGTTGGTTCGTAAAATACGTACCAAAGCACTCGCAAAATCGAATTCTTGGCCTTGTCTTTCCCACTTGCACGGTTGAGACTTGGAACTGTGGGATATTCAGTCACCGAGACCAAAGAGATTGCGGACACCCTTAACCTTTTCGCTATTAAGGGGTTATGTACCTCCGGCCGGTGCGAAACTTGATGTGCTTGAATACATTTCTTTAGGGAATGTCCTGCCACAGTGACACCAAATATGCACTACGGATTGTTCGTTAGGTTGTTCTTTGAGTGCTAGAAAATTTGTTTCAACTAATTTCTTTTGCTATGGATAATATACGTTAATTGACATTCTTTAGATGATTAACGAAGAAACACAGCTTCGCGTTTGGGCATATCTTCGGCCGGAAACAATTTTTGAAAAATATTGTTACAGTCTGTCGAGTCAAATTTTTGAATTGCAAGTAAATAAGCAAATTACGAGAGTTTTGCACCGTCTGTAGGTACAGAATCTCTTAAAGAAGAATGTAGTCACGCATTGTCGTAAACTTGATGTGTCAAATTAAATGTAGACGAATAACAGATGAGCATCTATAGTCGCTTTGGTAATAACATATTGCGGGGAGAAAATAAAGACGGAATATTATTCTTCAATATCCACGTGCTCTATCGATATTCGTCAATTAATGAAATTCCTAAATTCTTAAATTTTTGCTCTCTCAACCCAGCCTTATCTCCGATTTGCTCTCGATTTCGATCGTTGGTTTTCTGTAAACGCAGCTCACAATTCCCCTTTGACGTTTCTTCCATACGCCACGTTCAAGGATACCAGTGTCTATCCGCGAGCGGACGAATCGTTACATGGAACACATTGGCACTGCCAAGTGGACACGCTTAAACTCTTGTCTAGATGGCACCGTGAAAAATGAAGTTTCTCATTTGTATTTCAGCCTCGTCCTGATAGCTCTATTCGAACGCAATCACTCGTTGTTGTCTCATCCGCTCTATAATTTCGCCGTGTTGTCAGGACAATTTTCACGTCGACGCAAACTTCTCTTTCTTCTTCTTCTTTACATTCTAGAAAATGTATCAAGATTATTGAAGTCACTCTAAAGCCTTTTACCTCGCGTGTCGATGAAACTTACGATGCTCTCATAAAATCACATCCACTTCTCCTAAAGATACTGCCAAAAATTTCGATGCCCGCAGAAAAGAAGGATCCTCATCGATTCTTCGAACGAACTTGGAGAAATTCTACTGCACGCGTGAACATTCCTGAACAATTACGACTGAAAAATTCTGAAGAAGATCGTGAAAAAAAATTGCAAATTGAGTGACGGCGCGACGTTCCTTCGTGGACAGTGGCACCGCCTTGAAAGGGTTAACGCGAAAGGGACGACAAAGACTACCCTCGAGTTTTCGCTCGACCTTCCACGTATCCGGGCCGGACGTCTCTATCGACTCGGCTTCATCTCTCGGTCTTGGCCGCAGCCCCTCTCCGTTCGATAATCGTGCGAGCTGATTAGCATAAGCGTTCCAGGCTGCTTCATTCGCGCGCGCACGGAGAGACCAGGCTACTTTGCTCGTGCAGAACGAAAAGGCGAGGAGGGACCGATGAACGGACGGACGGACGGACGGACGGACGTGCGCGCATTTTTCGCACGTTCATCGCGCTCCGGCCGTATCAACCGCTCTCCTACCACGTCCGTTTCCTTCCCGCGTTCGTTCTCCGTAAAAAATCATTCGTATTCCATTAACGAGGGGGCGGCATTGGTAAGTGTGGAAAAACGGCGTGCTTCTTTTTTCTGCGGAACGAAGAGGGGCCGATGATTTTTGAATTCTCACAATTCCGTGCGGTATCGGTAGAGGCTGAAGACGAATTCTTACGATGACGTGTCAATCTTACGATCGATTTGTATTATCGGATAGCGAACGGTTCGGTTCGAGCAAACACTCTTCTGGGTTATTCAAATGCAGCTGTTTATATGCGACGGTCGTGATCGGTTCAGACACTTGCGCTTCGGATAAGTGTCGTTCGACATTCTCGAAAAGAATGTTTTGTCTGAAGTGAACGTATCGGTACGTGACTGATCGGTGACTGTCGTATGACGTGCATGTTCTTCGGACAGAATCTTGCCACCGAATAGACATGTGCGAAGGAAAGATTTGAAGGTCTATCACCTGTCGTCGCAGAACGTGAACTCTCGATGTAAATATACAGGGCGTTTGTTCGAATCGAATCGTGCCTGCAACGTTTCAGGTCTGCACGGACAATATAAGTCGATCTATATTCTTGGAGTATATAACGTCGTCTCTGCTTTTTAGTATTTTCGTTTGGCGCATTTTCCACTTGCAATTTTCATTTAGAAACCTGTCGATTATGAATATTCTTAATTCTCCTGGCCATCTCATTAGGATCGTTTCAGACCGCATAGTTCGTTAAATCGTGAGATTTAATCAGGAGATTCCGAATTACACGAATATCGGAAGGAGATTAATTTTAACGTAGTAACGACGAACTTTTCCCGCGTCCATTAGAAGCGTGCTTCGCACTCGCGAGGGCGGATAGTCGACCATAAGAAATCCAGAGCTTCGTCATTTCTATTTCTAACGTTATCGAGCAGAGAAAGGAGCAGGTAGCAAGTGGGGACCAACTTCGGGGAAATAATGCAATGCGCGACACCGTGAAAATTCCACGATCTCGTCGTTTCTTCTCATTACTCTCTATCGATCGTAGGACGACAGACGCGTTAAAGCCCACGCGAGTAGAGCCCACGCGTGTGACGGTTTATTCGATTGTCCGGTGACGCGAAGAGTTTTCAATTTCTACCGCGCCGGTTCCCTCCCCTCGAGAGAATGGCAGACGAAAAGGCCACCGGCGTGGTAAATTTATGCATTAAGATACAGTCCTACCCTGCTAATTGCGGACTGCGCGTATACGCGGAGAATCACGATCCAGTACCTCTCGTAGCTTCGCAAGAGATAGTCGCACACTTTTGTCGCGCTAATCGTTAGGAGTGAGCTCCAATTTCGTGGGCATCCGGAATCTGGATCGACTTATTTCGTAAGCTACTCTTCGATCGAGTCGAGTAATTGGCGCGAATCTTGTCACTTTCGATGTTTCTTTTTATTTTTACACTTGCGAGAAGCGCTTGAGATAAACAGATTATGAAGCTGACCGTCCGTTAGAGCGCGGTGCGGAATCTTCGCCGAGGTCCTCGTATAACATCTGAATACATACGTGGTGTATCTAAATTTATAAAAAAATTCGTGACGCAGTGCTATACCATCGGTATACGTATATTTATTACGTATGTATTTTCTCAGAATGCATTTTGCGACCGACCTAACGGACGGTGAGGTTAACACGTGCGGTCAGTCCTTGAGATTGTGGCAATGTTGAAAACTTAAAACATCGAATTCTAAAACCCGACTGTATATCTAAGCGTACTCGAAATTTCACAAATGCAAAACATTTTACGAGCAAACGGAGCATTATTAATGCTTTTTATTTAATCGCGTGACATCTCGTAACGATTTCGTTCGCGCCTGTACACATTTACATAAATTTCAAATACAATCCACAAAGCCTTCAATATCTTAATCTTCTTATTACTTACAGAATCTATAACTCTAAAAAAGTTTTTGCAAAAAGAAGTCTTTCTCGTCGACGAGCAAGCAAAAAAAAAAGTCCGGAACTGAGAACAACCGTTCAAACAATACCGTCTGCGTGTCTCTCTCTCTTTCTAAAAACAGTCAAAAAGAACAGACCACGCGAGAGAGAGAGAGAGAGAGAGAGAGAGAGAAAGCGCGAGAGAACGCACGATAGACAGAGGAAGAACGCGAAAAGACCTAAGTATCGGAAGTGCTGGCGCGGAACAACGCGGAGCTTATCTTATCGTCTCCTCTCCCGGTGGGATTAGCGGGCCAGACCTTGATCGGTTCTCTCGGTGGATCGGTCTCGCGGGTTGGATGATTTTGCGCGCGAATTTCTCTACTCGCGCGCGCGTGCGTGCTGGTCCACCATGGTTGAAAGGCGCGCGAAAGGAGTCGCGGGCGCGCTTTCCACGTAGTCGTGAGTTACGAACCGATTGAGTTACGAGGCAGCCGAACGGGCGAGCGGCACATGTGCGCCCCCGATTATAAATATGCAACACACAACGGATACGCCCGTGACCCTCGGCGCAATCAGTCAAGCGCTAATCGTAACCTTGCAACGTAGTCGCGCGCTCGCGCGCGCGAGAACCCCGCTTGAGATAACGCACCGACGCCGCGCTCACTCGCCCGCGGTATCTCCTCTAATAGTTGCCGTATAATTTGTCTCTATTAGCGCGGATAAGCGGCCTTTACACGCCTAACATTCCAACGAGGGCAGGACGGTGCCGTGTGTTTAGGTAAGCGTAAAAATCAACGTCCTCCAGGGACAGCCTGGGGCGAATTCGTTCGGCTGGTCATTCCGCTCGACGAAGGGGTTGTATTTTGCGCCGTTCGCGTTGATGTGATTGGATTTAAGCATCCTTATCGTGCGTGGCACTTCGGCGTTATTTAACAGGTAACGCTGCGGTTGAAGAGAGAAAAGTTTCGTGGAGAAATGAGAGAATCGGATACTCCGTTTATTTGTTTTTCCTGTTGAGTTGTCACGCGCTGCTTTCATCTTTTGGATTTTAACCTCTTGACTGGTAAAGGCGTATACATACGCCTTCACAAGTCCATTAATATATGCGAAAGGCGTAAATATACGAAATATATGAAGTTTTTTAATTATAGTAAAAAAATAAAAGTATGAGTGAAAAATAAAAGTTTAAGTATAACACCTTTATATTTAATTGCCGATTATTATTGAAGGAGTGCACAAATTAAGTTAAGTAAATTAAACCAGCTTAAAAAGTTACTTAAGATACATGAAAAAAATTGATATTTTTAATTTATTTGCCATTATTATTTTTTTAATCTTAAGAATGGTATCAAATTTCTGGGTACTGTTTTGGTCACAAGTCAGTGAACAACCAGTCGCAGAGATTGACATGCGAAAAACGCGCCGTCCATATTGATGGATTCGATCGAGAGCGCGTCGCAGTCAAAGGATTAAGCACGTATTTTATTTAAGGGTGCGCGATGGATGAATTCGAAATCGTTATTATTTGCAGCAGAGATTTTTGTGCACTTGTATAAAACACTCAGGGATTCTTTTCATCTTCGTGTGTCTGGGCTGAAATTGATGACGATGTTCACTTGCCGCGGTATTATTTCATTGCTCGCGACAGCTGACATTATTTATGTCATATGTTGCACGGAGCAAGGTTGAAGACGGCATGTGTCACATTTGCTAGATAGATTCTTTCATGGCTGAGCTTCGTTACTTATCTTCGACCTTATTACACTCCTTCGTTATATTCCAGCGTTCTCTTCCAACCGATTTATATTTCATTCTCCGTGGCATGTGTCAGGTTTAACATTTTATTCGATGTACCGACCGCACGGTACGATGTGAGGGCACTTCTAATAAATTTCATTGAATTCGCGTGGTATCGCGGATCACGCGTAAACAAATAGTGTAAATACGTGGAATAGATTGGAAAAAGCTGGAAAAGTGAAAGGAGCATCGACGAATTCATTTCGACATGGATGGAATAATAAAACTCGCATCAATAGACGAATCACTTCGTTCGCATTGTCTACTCGCGGAGAATTGAATTATCGGTCGGTAGTGAAGAAGACTTCCGAGGATGGAAAAATTCTACGAATGAAAAAACACGGCAACTAATGTGCAAAAAGTAAAACGACCGCGGCTTCGAGATAAAAATCAAAGATGCGCGAATCACAGTCCGAGAGCATTTCCCTGGCGAAGCGATCGTTTCGTACGGATTCAAAAATCCAATACTCTTTTTGCTCCTTGATCGATTTCCATTGAAACAGTTCTCACGGCGCAAGAGGAACGAGAACCAGCGATAAATTTCGAGCGAAAAGAATGCCCGAGAACAAATCGTAGAATCAATGAACAGTTAATGTACCTGTCACCCTACCTATTTCATGCTTACAAACAAATTCACATTACCAAAGGCTCCAAAAAAAACCTCCACAATCAAAGAACATTCCAAAAAATAAATCTACACGAAAGTTCTAACCCTCAAATCTCATCTTTCTAACCTTCCAACTAAAGCTCTGAAAAATCTGAAAATATCTATTATTTCCACGAAGAATAACACGTAAAACAGGAATATTCTTTGCATCTACACTCAGAAAAAAAAACTGTTGATTTAAAAAAGTATTAGTCCATTCGAATAAATGCGATGGTCACGGGCCATCAAGCAAGTACTGGTGAATCTAAAGAAATGTTATGTTAAGGCAAATAAAATAATTCTGTAATAACTACCGCGTCTTTGGCTCAAACATATTTAATATTTGAACTAATTAAATCATAACCAACTAAACGCATTTTGTTGAGTTAACAATTTTTTTTTCTCAGTGTTGTAGCCAAACATTAAATTAAAGATGAAAGAATAAAACGACAAATAAGAAAAGAATGAAAAAAAAAAAAAAACAAAGATTGCGATCATCTGCTAGTGAAACCTCGTGGTTCGCGGTCGAGGAGCTCCTGGGATTGGTAGAGGAGGCAGCGATGGGTGACGAGGAGAGGGGTGTTGTGGGACGGTTAAGAATAAGAAGGGGTCGAGAGAGTGTGGATGTGGGTGGAGGGTGCGGAGGAAGCGGGGAACGAGGAAAGGCTCGTTCCACGTTGGCTAGGTGGCACGCGAAGTGATGCTGGCCCGCTGGCTGGTGCTCGTTGTGCATAAAGCCGTGGCCGAGGAGCGTATCGGCCCGTATCGTCGGCCGGTTCTCCAGTTTCACGTGAAACTCTGCGCCGCCGCTCGCGAGTAGCCGAGCGAGCAGGGGGAGCAGGTTCAAGGCGAGACCGATATCAGCACGCGCGGACGTCTCTCTTTACCTGTCGGCGCACGCGCGCTCCCGTCCGCCCAAACCATTCGCCCTGGTCTCGACGATTAGCTCCTCGGTAGGTCAACGTAAGGTAGGACTTGGAATTCGACCGGTGTTTTTGAATCGAACGATATCGCAAAAGCTCGTATCTTTTAGATTCTTCGATACAAAGCTCGGTGATTAGATTCTTGGTAGGTCATTGTAAAGGAGGAGTTAGATCGGTGTTTCTGAATGGAAAGATACCGCAAAAGCTTGGGTCCTTTAGATTTTTTGGCATGAGACTCGGCGATTAGATTCTTGGTAGATCATTGTAAGGGAGGAGTTAGATCGGTGTTTCTGTATGAAAAGATACCGCAAAAGCTTGGGTCCTTTAGATTTTTTGGCATGAGACTCGACGATTAGATTCTCGGTAGGTCAGTGTGAGGAAGGAGTTTGATCGGTGTCTTTGAATTCAATGATTTTGCAAGAAGCTTAATATTTCGGAGTTCGTTTGCACCAGTTTCAATGATTAGATTCTCATTGGTTGAAGGTAAGCGAGGAGTTGGACATCGATTAGTGTTTTTTTTTTTTTTTATTCTAAAGATTCTACAACACTTGCGAGAAAGGAGCGTGGAACTTTCTCTTGTTGTATTGCGTTGCTCCAAAACGAACGCTTATTACAGATTTTGCAGTGAGGTTAGAATGTCCTTAGAAATATGCATTTGTTGAAACTGTTTTTGAACGTGTAGAAACACGAGGCGCCAAGTAATTATCCATGTTTTTTAGCAGTGTGTGGGAACACGATTCAAATCCTCTAAAGACCTGTGCAACTTTGTGATCGTCGTTCGGAAGTTTACCCTTTTGTCCTTTAATATCGATTTAAACAAAAAATGAACGAAAGAACCGGACCACAGAGAGTTAAAGAATTTAAATAGACAATTAATAGAATTGGCTTCTTTCTCGCACTCCAAGATTTAATCGTCCCAATATCAATTGCCACAGACCTCTCCGTGATCCACTGCAAGAACCTTTACTCGTCCATCATTACACGCTCGAAAAGATCTCGATTAGACAGTCATTAGATCGGTCATACGGGGGATTTATCGAACGTCGGTAAGCACTTATTGAATGGAGTTCTAATTAGTAACACGGCTTATATAGTAATGGTAGCTCGAACGTGTAACGAACGATGAGTATTCGATCGCTTCTTCGCACAAAATCAGTTATGCTCCTCGCACCGTGTCAAAGGCTCGTAAAAAGACTCCATTCTGCAGGTTGAACGAACCTTCTGCAAAATTAGCGTGAAATATTCTAAGGGGGGGAGCAGAGCTTGTTTTGTTTCCGTGGCAGACACGTGAGACGTCTATATTAACTTGCAAAGATTTTATTATCCGCTACCCTACTCATCCAGGATTCGACTTGATGCTAAATTATCACCGTTTTATGATAATTCTTTGCTCCTACGTTTCGGTTCGACGATGTTACTCATGCAGCTGCATCGTGCGATACCGTAGGACTCTCTTTACGATAAGAATAAAAAGCTAAACGATCGTCCACCACATCCCGCTTTCTAACATTCGCGAACGTGTTTGGTGCGGTATCGTTAGCGAACTTGCGCAGCGGAAAGTTCGCGTCGTCACGCTTCGTGCAGTCGGCATGCTCCGCGCATAGAAATCGAGTTACTCGTCTGCCAGACTGGCGTAAAAATAGAGAAGAAGAAAAAACAATATAAGATCCTTTTAGAGGTTGCTTTCCATCGATAAACGGACGAGTTAAAATTAGAATGCTCGCTCCACACGTATTTCGGTGGTATTTCTCTCGGTTCGGTGTAGGCTCTCTTGGAAATTAATAAAAAATTTAACTGCACGACCCTCGATCGAAACGTGTACACGAGCGCCGACGGAATTTAAACGATAAACGAACTTGCACCCTCGATTATTTAATTCTCCTCGCCGATTGCCACCTTCCCCTGCTTCATATTCCTCCAATAATGTTCGTTATCTTCGAAAGCGAGTGTACCGGTCGAAGGAGGACGAAATTTCACGTGGCAAAAGCAATTGGAGAGCGGCATCGATACAGCTTAGTAAATGCTTGCGCAACTAGGCGTTACACCAGTCCTCATCTCCATTAGGTAAAATTGACTTTCTACTTTGTCGCATAATCGCTTCTCTCTCGCCCCGTCCACGTGGACGTTCGGTACCGCGAGCATCTCATAATAGCTGATCAAGTGTCCGGTACGTTGGAGGCACTCGCGTTAATACTAGAATCGTCGATCGTTAGCAAGAGAGGCGTCTAATAAAACGAAAAGCTCGAGTTGCACGCTTCGAGGGTCTGCGGACGTCGATGACGCGAGATACGAAGAGAACGAGAGTAGAAGGAGAGACGCGAACGATAGTAGAAGGGCTCGCTTGACTCACGGTTTATCTAGAAATGTTGGCGCAGGTGTTCGCCACGACAGGTGTAATTTGGCAAACGTCGCTCTGGAATTGTCGGGTTATACTTACGTCCGTGGCCGAGGACAAAGATAGCCTGCGATATGTACTCTCGAATGAGAGAGCTAGAGAGACACTCTCTAGTTTTTAATTTCAAGTTCGCCACGGACGAAAATAGGCGAGACCTCCAAGTTCTCCGCGAGATGAGGAATACGTTGGAGAAACATGTGATTTCACTGGCCATTATCAAGTGGTCCTGTCCTACGACGAATTAAATCACGGTCAATTGCTTTCTTCGACGTTTTTTCCTTTTCTTCTTGGTATCGAGTCTCTGTATCCGCAGCTTTGTTTTCGCTCGATGACTAAATTCACGCGATAAAATCGAAAAGGATTTCAAGCTTTGAATGGAATGATCGTCGAATTTATAGATTTGTATTTTGTTTGTGTTTCGTTTTTCCATTGAGGCTTTTACGGAGAGTTGGAAATTCGTCGATGAAGGTTCTCTTGCGCTAGGCTAGAGACGAGGGAACTACCAGGAAATATGTTTGTGAAAATCCGATCTAAAATTAAGCGAACGCGAGTGGCACGCTATTGCTTACGCTTACGTTAGAGGACTCACTCGCGCGTGCGCGACTTTAGCCGTTCAAACGAGGCCTATACCAGTTATCCATTATTTCTTCTATCGGAAGTGGACTGCATAATCGATCCGTGCTTTCTAGAGACGCGTATGTGCACGTAGAAACGTATTCTCGAGCTTAGATATCGCGATGTTCCTTTTCCCTGCTTTTTCGCATCTTCCGCGGTAATGTAATTACTCTGGGTTTAAACCGTTGACGGAGAAAAATAAAAAAAGGAACTGCCGCGTCCACTCTCGCGAGCACGCGCACGCAAGCCGACTGTAAAAGTTTGTTAATTGTTTCCCCTTTTACGGTGCTCCTTTCTTATTTCAAAAGTAACGCCCCATCTTCAGTGCTTCTTTTCTTTTGATAATCGTTTGAAGAAGCGCGCTCACACGAATGTTTAACGCGCTGACATTCGAGTAATTTGTCGTCAGGGATTTTAATGATAAAATACTGTACTGGGATGACACGACGTTCGATTGAACTTTTATATCGGTGAACGAATCTAATTAGTTATGGAAAAAGGAGAAATGATAAGACGTCTCGATGTATAATGCGATCTGTTTTATTCGTCTTTGTAAAATCGAGAACTAGATAGGCACTTAGCTACTTACAAACTTTGCATGGGTTAGAAGAAAAGGCATTGTTTGAGAGGATCATTTTTACGTAAGCACCTATGAACATTTATGAGAGCAATAACAATTGTTTTCAATTGATGATACATACGCCGAGTGGCTTATTCTTGCGAAGTGCATTAGTGTAACTAGTTTTATCAAACAATGCGTGAGAAGTTCGAACGAAGTTCATTTTTATGACAGTCTCGGTCAAGCTTGGTCACATGACACGTCTCGGCAAGATAAGTAGCCGAGTTAGTACTCGATGCTTTTATTGAAAAGTAGAGTGAAGTTCGTGAAGTTCGTAAAGGTGTCACGGAGGCTCATGATTGGGGGATACTTTTCGAAGTTCATTTCCTTGTAACCATTTCTACACTTTTTTTCTTCTTTCTTTTAAGTATCGGTACGCGACAAAGCAACGAATTGGAAGATACTTAACTGTTCTTGTGCCTGCAAATCTCTTAACATCGATACATTGAAATACATCGTATTTACATGGACTTAGGAGCGAATCCGTAACTTAACTCATTTTTAGGCTCACTTTTGACCGCATTTTAGGAATCTCATCTATGACCCAATGACGTCGCAAATGTCAGAAGTAGGTTGGCACCCTATTAGTAACCAAAAAACACTCTTTGCGTCGTTCTCTAACTAAATACATTTTTGGCGCCAAACGGATTTGGCATCGCCCGAGTCGACTCTTCGACGAATAAGCGCGCCAAATCGAAGGAGTATCGATCTTCAACTACAACGTGTGTCGAGAAAAACGATTGACGAACGGAATCGTACTTTAAACTGTTAATAATGAAACAGCGTGTGTTCGTCCGAACTCGCACGCGAGTTGGAAAGCTTCCTTCTCGAGTGTACGTTTCATACTTTGTGAGAAAGTCTCGCCTACAGAATTATTTGTCCAAAACTCACCTATCGTTACGGTCACGCGAAAACCAAATGTCATTCGCCTCGAGCGAATAAAAATTTTCACGCGAAAAGTTGATCCGGTATATCGGCCCCAAATCGAGAACTGGAAAACTCGAGTACGAAAAATAATCGACGAGCGAGCTCGAACGTAAATGGTATAAATAATGAAATTAGCGATGCTCGCCTGAACGAACACGCGAGTTCGCGAACTTTGTTCCGAGTGTTCGTATGCAGGCTCTATACTCCCGTAGTATGGAGAGTGAGTATAGCATGGGTTCGAGCGACCTACCTGCGGCGCGCACGCTCCGTCGAACGGCCAAGGGGTTCTCAACCTTTCGCTCAAAACTTCCACTCGTCCTCGCGGCGATTTATGGAAAAGTGCATCCGTTCTTACTTCGCGAAAAACGCATTTCTTACAGAAGGAAAATATCCCCTTGAATTAACGCGTTGCAAAATTGCAAAGATTTAGGCCTTCATCTCCGAGATTGAGCACGAGTGAATGTTTACCCTCTTGAAATACTTGGATAGGGGAGAACTAGGTGGAAAATTGTTCGAGGAGAATGGAATAATGTTTCGTGTTTACCGTTTTTCGAAAGCTTTTGAACGAATTTGGAGTAGATTCGTGTAAAATGCCTTATTAGCGGACGTTTGTTGGCGCAAGGTAAACCATAGAAATGCACGAATGGGTAATTTCGAAGCTACCCTCGGTGAAAGGCTCGTGGTAATATTACATCGAGATGAACGGGGCCAGGCCACGCGACAACGTCAAAACATTTCAACGTCCGTTCGGTGTCCGTCGAAGCGCGGGTTCTTTCAACGCTCGTGCGACCGCGGCCTTATCCGTTACATCGATTCGCATACTGTCGTTTTGTTGGCGATTCACGCGTCATTGTAACCCTGTTTACCGTAATTACGGTTTAGCGCGGCCGCGTGTACCATCAAGGTGATCAGATTTCCCAAGTTCAGGGCGCCTCGCATTCAGGAAGGGATGCTTAACGAGGCGAGCATTAAAGGACATCGAAAGTGTTCTTAACCAAGCGAAAGTGTCTTTTTAAGGATCCTACATGCGGTTTCGGCACTTTAACACGCTACAAATTGACCCTCGTTACCTGGCTCTTTTCTTTTCCTTTTTTTTTATTGATTTATTATTGACGTATAATCGCCTGTTTCACCCTTTTAAGGTCGAAGAAAAAATGTTCTCAAGCGAGAAGTTTGTAAAAGTGGCAGTTTGTGCAATGATAAATGTTGCTTGTCTCCAAAAGGATTAAGTAAGGTCTATAGTAACTGTATAAATAAGATTTTGAATTTTTACCCGAGATTGATAAACAACTTACTGAAAAGTACCCAATCTTTATTCAGGCTAGTCACTAATTGGTTATTGTTTACATAAACGATTCTTTGCATTTTTCTGCATTTATTCGAAATCTATCTTTTGACGCAGGGAAAAATTGGATTCAATGGGTAGCAGCGTTGGTAATAGTACCACTTGAAAAAGTTACCCACGTGGATTAAATCGCAAAGGAATACGCTTTGACGCCCTAAGAAAAACCAAAACATTCAATCATCCTTTACGTTAAAGAAGCTTTAATCGATTCTTAAGATTTAAGTTTAACCTTCCTCGCAAGAAGACCTTTTTCACTGGGACACCTGTGAATCATTTTTCGCATATTTGCCAGAAATTCGAGAGCACGCCACTCATTTTCTCACGCTCCCCGACTCTCGCATGGCAAGTTGGAGAACGAGTCGATCGGGATGAGAACCGCGAGTGATTTCCCAGCGAAGCTGCTCGTGCGCGTTGGAGTTGGCTCGCCTGGTCTCTCTCTCCCGTCTCTTCCACCATCCCGCGTCTTCTCTTCTCTCTCGTGCCCTCTTCTCTCTCTCTCTCTCTCTCTCTCTCTCTCTCTCCTTGTTCTCTCTCTCTCTCACCCTCTCCTCCCACCGTGGCGCGCAAACTCTCGTACTCCGCTTCGTGGATCTCACCGTTGTCTGTGTTCTCAAGGCCGGCTCTTCGTATCCTCCTCTCATCTCTCCGCGTTCTCTCCTCCTCCTCCACCTCGTGCGTCCTCCACCTTCGCTTTTCTCCCTCGCTCTCGCTCATTGCCTCGGTCTCTCCTCAACTCTCATTTACTCCCTCCCTCTGCTTTCTCTCTCGCTCTCATACTACCTTGCTCCCTTCCACGCCTCAATTTCTCTCTCTTCCCCTCTCTCTCTCTCACACTTATTTTCAGTCTCATTTATTTACTCTCTTTCTTTCTCATATTTTTCCCTCTCTCCCTCTCTTCTCATCTGCATATCCATCTCTATTCCTAGCATGATCCTCTCTCTTCCAATTTCTCTCCCCTCTGTTCGACCACTCCCCTCTTTTTCAATCTCACCTCTCTCGGCAGGTCTCTTCCTCTTCTTCATCCTCTCGCTTCGAGGATTCACCAGGCGTCCTCTTCGTCGTCGTTGTCTTCTGTAGCATCGTCGTCGTATCACCTCGTGCTCCACCTTCTCCTATTCGGTGTGCTCGTCCGTTCGAGCAACCGAACCGACCGCTCGAGCAACCGAGCGTGTCTTCTCGATCTCTCGGGCAAAACTTGACAACGCGGTGAAGGCGGCGGGCACGTCGAAGTTTCGAGCGAGCGCGCGGGCGAGCAACTCGACAAGTCGATCGAAGTTCGTGCTTATCCGCGAGTATCGGGGCCTCCGAGATGCATCCCGGAGAAATGGGTAGGCACTTTGCGACGTGGAAAATGTCGTCTGACCAGTTCGTAGCTCGCGCGCGCGCAAGCGCGCGTGCGACTACGCTCGAGCGTTTCTCGTCGTCGTAGCAGCCTCTGGCCCCTCTACTCTCGTCGTCGAGCACGCGCTTCCAACGCACACTTTCGTTTCACTCCACCCTGAGATCTTTCCACGATCGTTTCGCCGCCCGTCGCGCGCCCATTGAAACTCCTTGAAAATCCTGGTAAATACTGGTGTACCTTAATGTCACCGCGTGTTTGCAAAGTTTCGCAGCCTCTCGTCGTAGCACGAGACGAGGAAGAAGCGTGCTTGGAGAAACGTTTGATTTTTGGGCAAATTGGAGACCACCGAGGATTCGAGTGACGGTCGCTTTGGAAGGGCGTAATTTTTGTAAAAGTCATAGGAAAATCGGAGGTACCTTGAGGGACGATCTGTTTGGAGGAGGTCGAGTGAATTGGTTCGTCGATTCGTCGTGCACTCGATGCAAAGATGCTTCTTAGGATAGGACCATTGTAAAGCACAATATTTTCGACACTTGCGAATTACTGGAATTACTTCGCGACTACTGGAATTCCCGTCGTAATTCATTCTCACGCATAATGACTTTTTGCGTCTGGAGAATTAATCATTGGTGCCTTTCCTCGCCACTTCGCGCCGTTCATCCTCGCGCCCTGAGAGAAGTTATCGTAGAAGCACGCACCTTGGAACTTTCGAGACACGAACACTTTGGGTCTCATAAATCAAAGTTAATCGTAGCATCGATGAAATCGAATTATGTAAAGATACGTATCCCTCTTCATTCGTCTTCCCTCTCGACGCTCTCTTTTTCTCGAGATGTCAGAAATGCGCGCTACAAGAGAGGAATCGGTGAGAGAAGGAGGAAGAAGAGGAGGATGGAGAGGGGGCGGAGAACGGCAGCAGGAGTAGCAGCAGCACCACCGGCAGCTTCACTTTATCCATCGATGTTCTTTTTCGAAACAGCGATCCCGCTCACCTTGAAGGGTACGTCGCGTGGCTTTCGCAGCCCAATCCGTTTGTAAACACACCCTTTGAAACGGCCAAGCAAAAAGTCCACGTTAACGAAGAAGCGCTTCGTTAGTCGGGATTGTCCGACTAATCGTGGAATTTTTGCGATTAGCGAGGATGAGAAAACGCGGAAATGATGTGCAGCTCCGAATACACGGCTGTTTTAAATCGCTTGATAATTTTGTCACTGGTCTAACGTATACTCTGGATTAAATTTTTCCAAGCGTGCCAATTAATTCACGCTCTTTACATAAAAAAAGCTCGTCCCTTATGGACCTATACCTCGTTGAAAATTCAATTCAGTTTATCAGGAAAATATTTCGGTGTTCTCGCTTCTTCGTTTCTTATCGCATTTGTTAAAAGAAACAAAGAAAAGTTATTTCAGCATGCGTGTGCTACTCCTTACATTTTCAAAGAGTATCTTCGTGAATATTTCAAAATGCACAAACGTGTCAAGAAATCTGTGTCGGGTCCGGTTCGACGGGTGTTCGCGCATGGTTAAACATTCGGAGTAGAAATAGGTGGATCGAGGATGTGTTCGGTGGGAATGAGGCCTGTTTGATCGACGGTTCGAGAATCGGGTACCGGTCGATGCGAGAATCAAGGGAACCTGTCTGCCAGTCGAAGTCAATATCCCCAGGGAATCAGGGATCAGGTTGCTAGAAAGCGCGAGATCCCGTTAGACCATTCTCAGGATCATTCGTTTGATAGATTAGCCTCGTGGTCGGGACGATTTCCTTTCGAGACGATTTTTTTATCGCGACCGAATAATTTGCCTCTTATAAATTGTATTAATTCTCGCATACTTTTAATACGTCGCAATGTTCTAGATGCTACTTATGCGGGAGAGAAATGTTAAAAGCACCAAATTAAAAAATGATGCCACTTATCGATGCGTCACAGAAAACTATATCTGCATGTAACTTTACTTCATTTCGCTCGATATCAAGAAGTACGATTCCTTCCACTCCAATATTGATTACCTACTCGTCGATTTTTGGAAGAAGCTTCAGCGTAGAACGTATCGAAGATTTCGATTCGTCGATTACGCGGAAAGTATCGGAACGTCGCTATAGAGGTGGAAAGAGAAAAGGGGAAAAGCAGCGAACGAAGGTGGCGCTAAGAAGGTGGAAAAGGGAGGTTGAGATAAAAGATAGGTGTGAGTGTCGTTCCGTCTATCGTCCTGCGCATTGTTTTGTGAATCACTTTTGCGTCATCCTGTGAGTCCATCGCATCATTCTGCAACTTGCCCTTTTATTATTGTCCTTTGCATCACTCTATGCATGTGTATCAATCTATGCATCATCCTTTGGATCGTCCTGTGGATCATCCTGTACATTATCCTTTGGATCATCCTGTTTATTATCCTTTGGATCATCCTGTTCATTATCCTTTGGATCATCCTGTGCATTATCCTGTGGATCATCCTGTGGATAATCCTTTGGATCATCCTTTGGATCATCCTGTGGATCATCCTGTGGATAATCCGTTGGATCATCCTTTGGATCATCCTTTGGGTCATCCTGTGGATCATCATGTGGATCATCCTTTGGATAATTCTGTGGATCATCCATTGGATCATCCTTTGGATCATTCTGTGGATCATCCTGCGAATCGCCCTTCGAATTGTTCTTTGCGTCAGCCTGTGCATCGTCCTTTGCGTCATTCCGCTCAACGTTCTATGGCACATCGGCCTGTGCGGGCCGCTAGACGCCGCGCGATTCCCACGGGACCCCGTGGCGCACACGCTCGCACGTCGTCACACGAACGTGACCAAAAGCGTCGCGTGTACACGTTCTCCTGTCCCCGTGAGGTGGAGCCTCCTCTCCCCCAGCTTTCCCACGTGATTCCAACCGCAGGCCACAGTTATAACGGCGCAGTCGCGTCGCTCGACGTGATCGACAAGGAGGTAAGGAGCAGTAGCACCGACGCCACAGTCCGATGCGCAGCCAGAACTCTAGAGGCGGTGGCTAGAGCAGTAGGTATCAGAAGGAGTAGATGCGTAGGCGTAGGATTGGAAGCTCGAGCTAACGTAGAAGGCATCTACCGAGACTCGTAGAAGATCGTAGCACGGAGGTGGGAACCTGTTTGTATTCGAACGAAAGGCCAAATTCGTCTTGGGAAATAGCGAAAAGGTCACGTCGATTCGAATAAAGGGAAATGATCGTTTGACGGTGTGGGACTTGGCATTGAAGATCTACGTGTAATCGTGGTGAAAGAAGGTCGAGAAAACGACCTGGCGACAAAAATCGATACGTCTGCACGGAAGATTTCAGAAGGTCGCGCGGGTTGCCATCCGTGATGCAGGAGAACGTAGAGGGACGGGAGGTAGGAGGACGATGCAGGGACCCTGTAGAAAGTAGAGATATGGTGGAAACAGAATGTAGCAGGAAGTAGATGGTATAATAGCACGCATTGCGGTACACAACGAAGGTACAGTAGACGTCGGAGATACGGTAGGAGGTAGAAGACCGGTGAGAGTCGAAGTACGGCGAAGAACGGAAATGGGATAGAAGACGAACTCGCGAAATTCATTGGCATAATAAAGTAGAGATCGTGTGGTAGAAGGCACGCTTACTTCTGGTATTTTAACAGAATAAAATAAATATTCGGTAGTCGCTTAAATAAATTCAGCCCCAAAGAGATTAAATACGTGGAAGCACGTTCGGATCGAGAAGTAGAGCTCACTGGCTATTTTTCCACGATTAGACCCTACTAAATTCCATCCCTTCTTAGCCACTTAACGGATTCCACCTTGGCCACTGGATCGTATCGGAAAAATTCTTGCCTCTTTACCGCGAGATTTAAAAATCCGGGTGGAATCGATAGCACCGACTAGTGCCGGGGAAACATATCCAGTAGCAAGAGCGATGGTGGAGCTTTTAGTCGAAGGACGGAGGCCACGCGAGCCATCGTGGTGGAGCATCTCGATGCCCGACGTCCCGCGTGCTCTTCTTCCTCTTCTCTCTTCTTTCCTCTTCCTTCTTTTTCTGCTCTCTTCTTTCATCCTCCCTCTTCTTCTTTCTCTTCTTCGCACCCTTCTCTTTCTTCTTCCCTCTTTTTCCTTGTTCCTTCTTCTTCCTCGTCCTTCTTCTTTCCCTTTCTTGCTTATTCTTCTTCTCTTCCTTTACTTCTTTGTCCCTCTACATCCCTCTCCATTCGTGCACCTCTTCCCTCTTTCTGTCGTGCCTCTCCTTCGGTTTTCCTCCTCCTCGAACCTCAGTTCTCCTCACAGCACCCGCAGTCTCACCGCGCTAATTCCTTCCTCCCTCCCTCACCCTCCTGCCTCGTACGTCACTACGACACTCATCTTCCCCTCTCTCTTCTCTCCCACCGTTCCATTCTTTCTCTCCTTCCTCTTTCCATCCTCCCGTCGGAGAGAAGCGCCTTCAAATGACTCACCCCGTTGAGATGGCCGAGAGAAGAGAAGAGCTCGCTTGGTCGCGTGTACGGCGACGGAGTACCGCGTGCCGGGCAAGGCCGCGTTTTTACCGCCACTGCATCGAGGGCTGCGGCTTGTCGAGAGTGGCAGGAGCGACGCTTCGTAGCGAGCCAACAATAATCCGATCATGACTCGGACCCGTCGACGGAATTGCAAAAGTACGATTGACACGATCAGTCAGATCAGTCACAGTCAGTGTTTAATGTTAAGTAGTAGAACGAAAGTGGAAAGAAGAAAGAAAGGTGGTCGTGATGATGAAGCTGTAAGCAATTGTGAGGAATTATTAGTCCGATTATGACCCGAATCGGTCGACCGAATTGCAAAAGTACGATTGACACGATCTGACTGTGTTTAATGTTAAGTAGTTGAACGAAAGTGGAAAGAAGAAAGAAAGGTAATCGTGATGATGAAGTTGTAAGCAATTGTGAGGAATTAATAGTTCGATTGTGTAATAGAGAAATGAATTTTAATCAGAGATATCGAGGAAGCACGCGAACTATAATTTAATTATGATACTATGCTCGTGGCTACAGGGGTTAAAACGTTTTTTTTTTTACCTTGGCGACCCCACTTTTTTTATCGGGTCACGTTTTCACCGTTGCGTGTACTTATCTTCAAAGTTAGGGCTGTTTACTTTCCACGCTGTCTCGTGTGCGCGAAAGTTCGCTATCCGATTAGCAAAATATGCTTTCCGCAACTTCGCTTACAATTCTTGGCAGAGTGTTTTAAACGATTACACGTGTTCTTTGTGGAAGAACGCGAGATCGAGAGCTAATATTTTCTAATCTTATGTACGCCCTAACATTTTGTTATACGCGTTAACAATTACGAGTTTCTAACCATCGCGATTTTCTGTTAACACTATTCCTACCGACCGGTTAAATGACCATTTTTAACATTTCGATTAGAATTTCCTATATTCAACGTAATTGCATCGCCTTTAAATTTCCCGACTTTTTCTAAAATATACGTATAATACATTTTTCAATATTTTAGAAAAAGTCGTGAAATTTAAAAGTGATCCAATCATGTTGTATACAGGGTGTCTCAGACCACCCATACAATCTCTCGTGGGGACATAGAGCGGCTTGCGCTGAACATAAAAGTCCTGTACCGTTTTGCGATAATCGCAATATTTGTTGAGTTATTAATTGTTAAAGATCAAAGGAAAGGGCGTCCGCCAAAATAGCAGCGGGAGAAGCGATGGAGTCTCTGCGAGCTGTAGGACGGCCCAGTTTACCTACAAACAAATGCGGGGTGCGGTAAGGGGAAGAACAACGAAAAAGAAGCCGGCCGTGCAGCGGTGTCTCAGCCTTCCCCTTACCGCGTCCCGCGTTTGTTTGTAGGTAAACTGGGCCGTCCTACAGCTCGCAGAGGCACCAACACTCCCCCCGCTGCTATTTTGGCGGACGCCCTTTCCTTTGATCTTTAACAATTAATAACTCGATAAATATTGCGAATATTGAATAATGGTCCAGGACTTTTGTGTTTATATTAAGCCGCTCTACGTCCCCACGAGAGATTGTATGGGTGGTCTGAGACACCCTGTATAGAAAATTCTAAACGAAATTTTAAAAACGGTCATTTGACCGGTCGTGGTAGGAATAGTGTTAATAAGCAATAACTTGCATTTATGTAGTTAAATTCAAATTATAATCTAGCGTTTTATTCGTCAATGGGGATTATGTGTCGAAGTAATTATGCATAAGATAGTTACGAATGGCATCTTAAATTACAACAACTTTTATTTCATACATTATTAACCGTTACGATGTATTGTGTAGGACAGAATTTTGTAGAGTCGCGAGGAAAACTTGAAGAAGCCTACGATGATGCTGGAACGTCAACTTTACGTCCGGTATACGATCTTGGGGACGTGGATAAAATTTTCTTTTCTTTCTCTCTCTCTCTCTCTCTCTCTCTCTCTCTTTGTTTTTAATACAGCCTACGACGTAATAGGCGCTATTTTCAGGTTATTACGAATGGCGATTCGCCTGGTGGCGGTGTAGATTAGCACGGGCGAAGGTTTACGAGGGACAAGCGTAGCTATCGAACGCGCCCGATAACGGCGAATCTCGCTCGGGGCCTTGGGCCGAAAACAGCACGAATCTATCTCTAACCTAGTTTTATAGTTGGCCTGCCGCGCACCCTCCGTCGCGATTGAGCAGCCCGTTCGCGCCTTTCCCACACGATCAACAGCGGCTGGTTCCGAGCGCTCTTGCTCCTTACTCACCATTAATTTTAATCCACTTTTTCCAGTAACACACAAACCACGAACAGTCCGGAGAATCGTGCGACGCGAGGAGAAGGAAAGGACCGCTTATCTTCTTAATTCTCCTTTATCTTTCAAACGATCAACGAATTCTTCTCTAATCGCGTGCTGTGATACGCCTTCAAACACATTTCAGAGAACAGTCGTTTCAGCCGTTTAACTTGAACTTAGTTTAATTGAACTTATTGTCACAGTGTAAGAACGTAACTAACGACATACGCGAGAAACAACGCGATCGGAAACCATAATCCAGCTACGTTGCTTACTTTGCTAATCCGCAGCTGACGCTTCTCGGTTTGCTCGCTCCGTAAACTGTAAGCTTCCTTTTGCTAATTACCTCGAAAGCACGATCTTGATCTCTGTATCAAGAGCTCCGTGATTACCTTGAAAACATAGAGTGAGTGAGAGAGAGACCGACAAACGCGAAACAATGTCCTATAGTCTATTCGACGGAAATGCTTAGCTTCTACGCAAACACCTTACCGGCACTCCCATCTAGGATGATACTCAAAATTGATCGCTAAGATTCTCTGGAAGATGAATTTTCTCGTAATGAGGAAAACTAGTCGTGCACGAGCACACCGCGCGGAAGTTGAAGTATTCGAAGGCTGGCTCGTGGCCCGTTGCTCCGTATGATGCGCGCGCTCGCATGCACTCAAACGTGCATGCATCCACGGAAAACACAAGCGCACAGACAGAAGCACATGCACACATTGTACGAGCGAAGGCTTCGGTGAAAGTTTCGCTCTACGTCTACTACGTCCTTAATACGGTGCTCGCTTCCGTGTTCGCGGAGCCAGGGAAACTTCACGCTACTGAGAAAAGTTTCGCGCAGAATTTCGCGTCAGGTTGCACCGCATGGCTGGGCTGAGCGACGAGGAGGGAGAAAGGAAGGAAGAAGGGTTCCTAGGTGGATGCATCCCGCGCTTCTACTCGTACCCTCCTCCCTCTCTGCTTATCCCTTTCGCGTAACGTTAGTTCGTAGTAACGCACCGCGCCGCTGATGGCTTCGGCATGTTACGATCATATTTAGCACGTTCTCGTTCCCCTCCTTTTGCTAAAATAGTTAAGTCCGTAGAATAGCAATAGTTTGTCGTTGCATACTTGGGAATGCGTGATTATATCAGAGTTATGGAACAAGAACAGAATTAGTCGCTTTTCTTTTTTGCCTAATGATTTTTTAACACGTTTCTTAATTCTTCCTCGTCATAGAAAAAAGGTTAGGTTAGGCTTTGATTATTCTTTGGTGTGATGCTAGGAAAATGAATGCTGTCGTAATGTCTTATTTTATCATTGTTTTTTTTCTTCGCTACGGTACTTGCCAGAGGGTCTTCCACCCTTTTCATAATTTTCGTTCGTGTCAGTAGAATACTTAGGTTCGTTCTTCTTTCTACTTCAGGAATATTCCTTTTCGCGTGCTTTTTCTTAGGTGTAATATCGTTAATGTAGAAGGCAGCTCGGTGTTTCTAGCTACGTATTGTTCTAACAAAGCATTCTTCTTTAATTTTGATACGAACGTTTTTTCGTATTGGCTTTCTGGTATATATTTTCAGTGTACTCTGGTATCATATCTGACTAGGAAGCAGGTAGAGGAAACAATCGTTTAAAGGATATCACGTAGACAATCTTCGTTTGGTAGGTGGTCCCATGCGAGGTTCGAGATGGACTCTCTCGTTCCATTTCACGATTACTCCGAGTTTTATACGAGCACGCGTTTCTTCGAACACACGTTCGCGCGCTCGTAGACGTCGCTTTACTTTCAACGTTCATGTTTGCCTTTCGATTCAAATAAAAGCAATTAGTTGAAATCTGGTATGAAAGTACGCCCTTGGCAATTGAATCCAAAAGAAACCGATACCTTTCTCCATTCGCTCTGGCGCGTGTTCAAGATGCAAATGTAAGCGCACTTTTGCTTGTTTTTCTCTTTCTCTTACCTTATCCGGTAATGCGCAATGTTTACACTTAATTTGACTTAAGTTGATTGTTACGTTTTTCCAATATCCCTTCCAAAAACTCTTAAAAATTAACGTTAACATATTTAAGAAAATATGATAAATCGTAGGCGACGTAAACTATAGTGTTTAAATAGTTTAAATTATCCGTTACATTGTCATCAATGAAACAATTATACTTATGTTGACTTTCATCGCGATGTCGATGTAAAAGAAAATTGACCGCGAAAGAAAATGATTTTTCGAATCTAAACTCACCGGTATCGACGAACGCACGCGCTGAGTTAATTACCCCCATGAGCAAATGTCACAAGTGCGTAGACATCGTACGTGAAGATAACGGCGTAATTTGACTGGTGGAAAAATGGAAAGGCGCGTCATTGGACACGTTTGCTGGTTAGCATTATCTAAAAGAGAGGCTCCCGCTTAAGCGAGCGCACATGAGAAACATTGTGCTATCCGAAATATGGTAATTCCATGACGATAAGTAGTCGCAATGACTGTAGGCAGTTGTTATTCGCACGCTTCATCGAGCCTGGGGGTACTCGTGCTCCTCTTGTCAAGCACAAAGTGCATCGTAAAAGCACGGGCCGTTTATGCCGTGAAAGAAGAAAGGTAAAAGGGTAACTACTCGCAATCTGGCCGCGTGGTGTTGTATCGACGAGCAAGCAGAAGGTGGTTGACAGCGGGAAGCTAATCAATTTAATAATACCCCAAGATGCATCTAGCGATATGAATTATTATTATCTCATTGGTTTTACTTCAGGTCGATCCGTCATATTTAATTTACATAAGAACAAAATGCGATAATGAGCTCGAATAAGCGATTTCAAATCTTTAAGGAGTCTGGCGCAAGTGAATGTGTCGACGGACGATGATAATCGGCAGACCTCGTTACTCGTGATAGAGGAAGGGATGAGAGTTGCTAAGTTCGACGGTAGACAAGATTAAAGGAGGCCTAAGTAAGGATAGTTGTGTAATATGAAACACAATAAACGGTGAAAGATGTAGAATGAGCAATTACGTAAACTCACTTCAAGTTTACTATTTATTTATACTCCTTTTATCGTAGGACGCGTGTCATTCCCTTCGTAAAATTTCCATTCCGACTCTGTCCCTTTATTATTGCAAACGTCGTCAGCTAACAATAAGTGTCGTAGCAAACAATATCGAGCAAATGAAATAAGCGATCGAAGTTGGCTTAAACAAATTTGTTCTTGAGAAAGTTAATTATGGAATTGCTTATGACGAACTACAAAGATCAAAGGTTTGAAGTGACGATCATTTCTAAGTAATCGGTTAGAATTGCATCGAGACAAAAAGTTTTGTGACTTAGATGACATCGTTCTATGTCTACGGCGTGGCTTTTGCGCGAATTATTAGTGTATGTCGCGATTATCATTGTTCCCTTGGACTTTCTGGGAGAGACATGCATCGAGCGCGCAGTTCGATACGTCATCGCGTGCGCAACGTGCGTGGGCGTTGTAGCTCGTTAAAATTAGGTACCTGTGTGGCGCACGAACGCCACGATTCTCGGACGATATCGTCCTATTAAAATACGGAGGCTCGATGTCAGACGGTAGACAATGCCGACCAACGCATTCTCCGATCACCAAGATTTAGGATCAGCTGTCACTCGCATACCTGTGCTTACGAGTGCAGTTTTACTTTTCCATCGTTTCACTTCATTTTCTGATTAGCAATATCGAAATTCGTCGGGTTAAGAATTGTTGAAAGTGACCAGTAAGTTAGCCATGTGAGGGTGTGTATGTGTCTTTTTTAAAAAAATACAGATTGGAATATAATTGCAACGCGTAATAGGGAATAATTATCGAAATCTGAGTTTATACTTGATTTCTGTTAACTGCGATTGAACGAGTAAATCTTTTTGGATTCACTTTTACGTCACTCTAATCATAGTTAAACGATATTTGGAGGATGTATATGTTAAAACTATTGAATAATTGTTACTTTAAAGAAGAGAAGCAGTAAATTGAATAAGAAATATTGTAGTTCGTTGATTTTATCTCACATTCCCCGGCGAAGAATCTCTAATCGATCTTGCTTACAGTTGAGCGTCAGGAGTTAAAACGTTTGCATATTTGGCCTGGGACGTTCTATCTTCATAGTCAAACATTAGAAAATTCGTCAGCGAAAAGCGTCGACGATCGATACTAGATGCCTGGATAGAGTACACACTGTGGACATGTAATACATGCACCTATGTATTCTTCGTTCTCGTACGCGATGCATGTGCATTCGCGGCATTGTAAACGAGAAATCATTGTGGGACGATGTATGCAGAGAAATACGAAGCGTACGTTCCACGGCTCGTTTCTCTCTCTGGGAAACTTATTCGAAGGAGCTTCATTTTCTGGGGCAGTTGGCCGGCCGAAATTCTCTCTGTCTTTTGGCAGACATTATCATCGAGGCTTGCAATCGAACTCTACTCCGCTCGCAATTCCAACGAACGGCACTAAATCGATAACGACAGAACCGTATTAATCGGCCGAAAAAAGAAAAAAAGTAACCTGTACACCAGAAACCCAAAACCTAATCCACTTGCATTCTTAAAAAATTTGCGCATCGCAAGAAAATTTACCAAAAAAAACATAATCCACTTATCCTGTGCAATTCGCTCGTATCAAACGATCTCTTACTGAAAATTCTACGAAACTCCAATTTCACCTATACTAATTTACAAACACCGAGATCCCTTATTATTATAAAAACCACGGATCCTCCTCTTAATTAAATTTTCTCCAACAGCTTCCGAACGATTCAAACTACATTTGAACGAAATTCGAGAAGCGGTCGATGGACGAGCTTCCGAATTTCGGTTAGTCGAAATCTCGGCCAACTTTAAAAGGTTAGATCCCGGGATGGAAACTCGTCGATCTCTCGTCCTCACGGGCGACCGCCCATGGGGAACAGCACGGCACCTTCTTCTTGGAGGGCAGTGGAGCGCGAGGCGCGGCCCGTTAACGAATAGTCGTCACTCCGCCTCTTCTCTTCCTCTTTCACTCGGTCTATCCTTCTCTAACTGCGTCCTCTCTCACCCTCCTCATCCTCGTCGTCCTCATCGCCCTCTCCTGCCTTCCGATTCTCCTCACCACCCCCGTTCCGTCCTCTACTTCTCCCCCGCAACAACGTCGGCACTGGTATGGCGTTCCGTATAGGAGGTTTACCTATATTTAGACCGATAAAAATACCATCGCGCCTCCCGCATGACGGCCTCCTGGCCTGCCATTCCCGATTTAAACTTATACCGACTCGTACCGAACGCGCCAGAATCTCTCCGCTCCTCGTTGGCGCGCGCGCTCTCTTCGCCACCGTCGTGGATTAACGAAGGAAATCTATGCGCGAGCACGAGACCAGACGAGAAGGGATCGAGCTACGTTTTCGCATACGTGCGAGCGAGCAATTCGCGCGCCATGCGATACGGCTTGTGTAGAGCCCGTGGAAATGTTGGGGAGGTTGCTAGTGGTACGCTTACGTTACCGGCGTGGCGGCAAGATTACCGTAACAGGAAGACTAGGGGCTATTAGTGGTGCGGTAGGTGGTAGGGGTGGTGGAATTTTATTGGTAACGTGAAAGATTCGTCTTAGAAGTATCTCGAAAGTCTTAGCAGGATATTAGGAGATTACTGGAGGTTTGTTTGTCAGAGGTCTGGTGGAAGGAGCGTATATTAGTGGAATTTGTTAAGATGCTTGGAGAATTTTGATTGGCATGTGCTAATTGTTAATGTTAGCAGGGTGGTAGAAGTATTCTGCTAGCACGTTGTATTAGCGTACTATTAGAGTCCATTAGCAATAATCCAGGCAGAAGTGTGCATTAGTGAAATTTGTTAGTAAGATGCCAGTGGAATATTTATTTGTCTGTGCTAATGATTAATGTCAGCAATGCGTTAGAAGTTCTTCTAGCTTGTTAGTGGTATATTGGCAGAGTATTGGGGTCTATTAGTAGTAATTTAGGTTGAATGGAATTTGTTGGTAATGTCTTAGTAGAACTGTCGTTGGGACAGTGGTTATTAATGTTGGAATTGTATTGGAAGTATTCTGTTAGAATGCTCGGAACGCCTGCTAGCAGGATATTAGAAGTATCCGACTATACCATATTACAAGCGCTATGCTCATATACTAAGCGCATCCTACTGCTATTAGTAGTAACGTGCTAGTGGCACATGACTAGCACTGCCTACTAGCGTGACCGTGCTAGTAGCGATTGTTACAAGTCCAACGATAACGTTCCGTAAACTGAACTCTTCTAACAATACTTGTTAGGCAGCATGTTCCTTGATTAACAAATGGATTCTTACACATCGGGACATCGATTATCTCCTAGCTCATTCTCTTTCTAACACACACACACACACACACACACACACACACACACACACACACACACACACACACACACACACACACACACACACACACACACACACACACACACACACCGTGGTACCATCTAAGAACTCGTCGACTACTACCTAAGGTCAATGTCCCAGTTTTTACTCAAGTCCTGATTTCTACTCACTACGAACTATTCTTCTTCACATTAATATTCGGTTGATAAAATAAGTTACAGAAAGATTAATTATTAATTATTTAGATATTTCGGCATAAGTTGCATACGCACGTTGCTCGCTACGTAAGAGCTCGATGTTAAAAATAAATGTCATAATCCGAGCAGTCGTTGTAGTCTTAAATGAGTTGAAATAGGGACATCGAGCTTATTGATATCGATAAACCGAAACTGAAACTGTTGCACTTGTATGCGCAGGAATAGGGACACGTTGTGAGTAGATATACGGACACCGCGATTTTTGCCGAGTAGAAATACGTTAATTTCTTGTATTGTATTTAATTAACAATTATTCATAATAAAAGTCTTGAAAATGATATCTTTTTAATTTTATATGCAGTACGACTCCTGACGCGATAAGCGACCAATTTGTTCGCTAATTGCTACTTAAAATAACAATTTAAACTACTGTTTTTAGTGTCATTTGTCTTAAATGAGTAGAAATAGGGACATAGACCTTACTTTATCTTCGCAGAAAGAAACGGAAGCAATAATCGCGATTCCAAATTCCCTTGCAATTGATCGTTCAGTCAATTTCTTATTCGTCGAAACACTCGCACCTGTCACAAACGGAGTCACTTCGCTTTCTCCACAGTGTTTTGGATCGAAAGTAAGCGAACGACTAAAAGAACCGCTTTGCCTTTTTGTGGCTCGCGCGCGCGCGCTACGTAAATTAACGAAGCGAATCGATGGCCACGCTCGAGAGAAAAGGGACGCGAGGGCTCGCTTCGAACAAAACGTGGCGCGAGCCAACGAGCGAGCGATTTGCGCGACGATGTCGCGCGCCGTGCGACACGACGATTAGCGCGGATAAAGGATCGCTTGGCAATTGCGCGCGCGTGATTGTTGGTCGAAGGTAGTAGTACAACAGAGGCAGATTTCAATACGCGCTCCATAAATTCAACCGGAGGCATAAGTCATCGGCAGGGGATACGTGATATTTATTGGATCGCTCGGTATAATTGGACGTATAGATCTGAGAAGTAAACTAAACGGGATTTACGGGTAAGAGGGTGGGTGGATGCCGAGAGAAGTGGCTCCAGTTAAAAATCCGACGTGTTTACGATAGCTTTTCCGTGAGAAAGAAGGAACGAACGTTCGAAATTCTTCTCGGGATTCTGTGGCCCTCCGTATTTGAATAATTTCCAGTAACTTTTTCAAATGTCTTCCGGACGAGTGGAATGGAAGTTATTGGGAAAAGTAACTTTGGGCGAGCAATGCTAGGATTTTTTGATAAGTATTGCAATTTAAGGGAGATTAAATATTTTACGGAAAATTGTCGAGTGTTTTTTTAGTCAGATTTACGCCGTGAAACGGACGTCAGATAGATTTATGTACAAGAAGGTGGTCCGTACACTGGAGAGTTAGTTTTCGTAAGAATAGAGAGAAAAATTTAGAAGATCGAGCTAATTGGTAGAGTGCGAATTGGAATGGGAATTTACGCGACGATACTTTATCTCCAAATGCTATATCAATTCTTCCTATATTTTATTTCGTCCCGTGAACGTTCTATCGTTTATTTATTCGGTTGCTCAGATTGAAATATGCGTATAGATAAAGCCGTTATGGAAAACAAATGTGAAAGGAACGAGCGAAGGCATTCGTTAAAATCAATTCTCTAATTAAAATTGACTTCGGTGGTTTAACCTACCTCCAATATTTTATTTCTCGTTGTTTATCTACTCACACCGAAAGCTCACAGACGATTTATGCGTAGGTATAGGCTACTTTCGTTTTATCTTCGTGTCTTAACGCATTATACACTCCTGTCAAAATCATAAAATGTATGCGGAATGGTTTATCGTAAGAAAGATACATATGAAAAATTCTAAATTACGACTGCCGTCACCGTTACGACGCAAACGTAGAGCCGAAGTGAAAGGAACAAGCAGATCGACCCGAATTTAATACGTACGATGCAACGAGAAATTTGCAAAGTACGTGTCGCGACCGAAATATTCAAATTCCAGCGAATCCTCCAACCTCGTGTAATCCGATTCGCATCCTAAACCACGCGCAAGATCCTCTTTGCTATTCCCATTAGTGCGTGCTTTACACGCTCGAAGCTAAAACTTAAATTCAAATTCCCCTTTACCTCCGTAACAGGCCGTAGTACATTTATAGAAGCTAATTTGCAAATGACAAACTGCTCGATGCCGTATGCGCGGAAATCTTAATATTTCTGCATCCGGATCCGGATTTGCTCCGCGGCAGGTAGGAGGAGGATGGGGAGAGAAGAGGCCGTGCAACGTCATTCTCGGAACGAGCGAGCTAGGAGGCAAGTGCACGCGCTCGTTGCCGCTGGTAACGCTACCGCGATTACACGCGAATGTCGCGTCCTCGGTGGTCTTGGTTGCGCAATGATAACGATGACAAAGGCTGCGTCGACAACAGCGCGATAACGATGACTGGTGTACCAAGGCATGCTTTTCGTATTTAACCGATGCTACTTATACGTACTTCGCGGGACGTGGCGGCAGGAAGCCCAGCATGATTTCTATGGATTGCGAGAAGAGATTGAAAAAAAACTATTGAAAATGTTTCTCTTTGCGCGCGTACGAGAGCGAGAGAGACACAGGGAGAATCTCGATCCGCCTGTTTACAATTTCTCGGCTTCTTTGCGCCAAATCGAGCAGGTCTCAACATTCAAATTTGGATTTTTCTTAAAAACAAAAGCAAACCGTGTGCATCGGCGCTTTTAAAGGTTCACCGATAAGCGCGAACGATGTGCGCAGGTACGCGCGGATCACGCGGAAGTGGAAAACTTTCAGCTCGATTTCATTCGCGAAAAACATCCGCAGTTTTGAGTCGCATGGACGAACGGAATTGACAGCCACGTTTGTAGAAATGTAAATGTTCCTTTTTTTCTTTAAAATGAATATCGATCTTAGTATCGAATTTACGTAATCTCACGGTGCGTCGAATACCGAGCAAGTTTTACTCGACGAATTGATCTCCACGCTCGCGTATCGTCCTTAATTTCACGATCTCCTTTCGTATCTGCGATCGTTTACATTATCTGCCTGTGCAACGTGAGATTAGGCGATACCTCAGCATGAAACGTGCTATTCCATTATTTGCTAGGACGAAACTTACTAAGAAACCATCTAATCTCCCTAGCGTAGCACTAAGCACACGTTGTAGAGCGAGGCACGTATACAACTGCGAACTGCGGGAATTGTCTATCCAACGTAACTTTCCACGAATTGCGCTTTGTAATGGTAAAATCAACAAAATTTCGCTTCTTATTTCAAGCTACACGAGTTTCTCTTACTTTCGCAGTACAATTATCATTCTTCTTTTTAGGCACGACCGTAAAGGGAGTGACTTATTTCTTTTTTGTTCGTCACGATCGAACCACAATCGATGCTCGCTATTTCTAGTAACTTTAGCATCGACACCTTCCTTATTAAGTATTCTAACAGTCTATTGAAAATCTTTCGCGACAAGTCGACATACTCGAGGAAGATTATGCACCGTGTCACGGCGATGAATTCGATCGCATTGGCGCTTCCGCGAAAAATCGTTTTTGCTCGTGGAAAAAAAGGATCCGCTAAGGCTACTTGCGCAGATTGCGTCTGTTGCGCAATTCGATTAGGGTTAGGTTAGCTTCTTTGGAAAGTGGTGGGGGTACCTCCTGTGGATTATGCTATTGCTTACGTTACACGACCTCTCTTTCTCTCTCTTCTTCCTTTCTCACTCACTCTCGTTCGCTCTCCCTCTTGCTCTACGGCTCTTCCGGGTGCGCGTAGAAGCAACGAGTTTGCGCTCCGGCTCGCGCGTCTCATTCGCGGATCAACGTCTGGTGCGTAGCTCACACGTGGCAGATGCGAGCGTCGCCGATGTACAGAAACTGATTTGTTTAGTACCCCCGGAAGAACGTGGAAATTGGAAATTTTCGATTTGGGTCAGGAAATTGTTGAATCTTGTCTTCGCTTTGTTGTCACGATGTACGTCGAAGTTGCAAGAATGGAGTGTTTTACGTGTGTTCCAAATGGATCACGTTCGATTTGGCAATCGATCGAAGGAACAACACGATGTGAAGTATGAGAGACTTCTGTTTACAAAATTTCGTGGGATTTGCGCAAGCCTGCAGTTGACGGGTGTCCTTAGTTTCTTTGCTGTCGTCTTTCAACCAATTGTTAAAGGCAAATACCAATCGTTCTCTCTCGATACGCAGACACGCGCGTGTTTAAAAGTACCTCGTTTACGCGTCTAGTTTACTCAAAACAAAACACGCCCGCGATTATTTTTACGCTCGTCCAAATACTCACCGATCGATCCTCGTCAAATCATAATTACCCACTGACGAATTCTCAAATTCATTCGTCGCGAACTGCTCGTCGACTCGACGGTTTCCAACTAGCAATTTCAAAGCTGTCCCCAAGTATCCTTTGACCGATTTACAAGTTGATCCTTCTCCATTGCACATTTTAGAGAATTCGACGTCGAACGTCCGGACGCTTATGCTCACAATTTTCGATTTCCTTCGTATATTCTCTTGCAGTCACTGCCGCACTCGCATGGACAGATTATTCCTATTACGATAATAGGGGCTTCAGAACGTAGGTAGGATAAAATGGGAGTATAAATACACGCATTGACCTGTGGCAACGTAATGTTAAGCGCACTTTTGCGCGCAAGAGGTTAAGCTTCGTTAAATATTTAAGTTATTAATACGCCGGTGTACGACCCGTTTCGCGCGACGGTACTCGTAACGGCGCTATTTACCCTCTACTTTTTCACCCACGAGAACTTTTAACGAATACGCCGTGTTTTTGGCGCGCATAGAGATAAACGGAACGAGGCGCGCGAACGTTGGACGAAAGACGAACGATGAATCCGACGTTACGTATGCCCGACGATACGATAACGAGTAGTTGCGAGCTAATTCGACGGTCGCCAATTTCTTTGGAGACTCTCTTCGATACCCTCGTTTTATTTATAACTTCGGATGATCCGATGGTCGCGCGATATTCTGCAAAGCGCCTACCAACGCGTTATTGTTTTCGTTGTTTCGTAATTATCGTGTTTCGATACGATTAACGAGCAATTATGCGTCTCATCTCAACATTCAGAATTCGGATTGTAAGCCTTTGTAGCAATATTGAGTTCTTCGGTAGCCGAGTTAGACGGTCCGGGTAAGAATAAGGGTAAAGTGAAAAATTGAAGTAAACCGACGTTCTTCTCGACTAACTAGAATCGTCCAAGAATGCGACGTTGCGTATTCATTGGTGTTTCTTCGAAGGCGAAGTATTTCCATTCGCGCTCGCAGCTAGAAATAAAATAAGATCGATACTGCTGTTTATCTAATCACATTCGCTATCTCGGCACATGCTTCGTCAGCAGATAGGAGAGCGCATAATACAGTTACACGCTGGAAATAGTCCCGCGACTTTATGTTCCAGCACGAAATTTAAAGGAGAAATCCAAAGATTTGAAAAAAAGTACCGTGGATCAGTCGAAGCTCCTTCGTCTCAGTTTAATCTTTCACTGGAATTTACGTTCGTAGATTTAAATTAAATGAGGAATCGATCGATCCAAGTAATAGTTTTGTCTTATTTTAGTATTAGCGATCGCGAGGATAATTTCTTTTAAGGAACAAAGTCTGTAGTATATTTGTCATCATTGTCTAGTTAAAATGGATTTGCGATTATAGATAATCGACGATGCTTTTCAACTAATTTATATCTGGATCGTAGTGGCTTAGGTACCCAAGATTGAAATAGTCCAGGATAGATTTTCTTATCGCGAAAGCACAAATGGCTATCGTTGATCGATTTATTCGTCTGATCTCTACGTCCATAAAGTAAAGCCGTCTATCACAGTTGTCGATTTTCAAGTCTCATCCCCGATCGTAAAAGGGTTAACCGAGATCCGTTATTCAACCTACCATTCGAGAAGTCTCCATTTCAGTACGCAGGTTCGACGTTCGCTTATTTCCATGGATAGCATACGATTTACACATTCGCCCTATTTGGTGCCTTCTCTTATTGGAAACGTGTCTCGCGTATAACTCCGTTGCCGACGTGCGAGAGTAATCGTCATTTGGATAGTAGAAAGTAAACATTACCGCAATATTTGCCGTTCAAATACACATGACGCAGGCCACAAGTCGGTGGGTTACAAATAAGGCTCTTTAATCTCTTCACAATCGAATTTCTCTAAGCCCTGATTGATTTCTTATTTTATTTCCTTGACATTTTTTGCAATAGCGATTAGATTTGGGATTTAAAATTAGGAGGACAGAGAGAGCAAATTTGGAAACTTCGCAAAAAGAATGTATAAGCGTTTTACACTAAAAAAACTACGAATTAAAACAAAACTAAACGAGGACACGTGCGTTAGTTCTTTAACGGATAGACACTCTTCAACAGAAATTACTCCATTCTCCACAAACATACTAATAATCAGTGCCACGCTTTGTTAAATATCTAAAATTAACATTGCTATCGGTAATATCACTATTAAATTAGTCCTCTATGGGCCCGTGTAACATTCAGGTCACATACCAATTTATGGACATTTTACCAAATAATTTTGGCCATTCATAAAATAGTGTATACGTCTTTAACAATATGACAGTTGGCAGCACCATCGACTTGAAATATCGAAGTAAATGCCTCGCAACTTTGGAAAGTTTGCCCGGTAATTTTTTGGTTAATCCGCATGTATAGGTATAAACCTATTGATTTCGTACTAACATATTTTTTATACGTAAGAAAAAAATTCGTCCCATCGACGATTAACAGTATTATCATTCTCATCATTGTCACACAACAGTTGGACCGTTTATTTCGAAAATGGGCCAAGTCCATTCTTTAAACAAAAAAATTAGATCACATAATTCCTGATTCATTTAGCGTAAACTTTTTATTTACTAGTTAACTTTTTTTTTTAAATTAACGTACACCACTTTCAAAACAGATGGTCCAATTGATCGTTTTATCCTCGTAACGACCAAAACCCACGCGATGAAAATCCGTGAAGCGGTGAACGTGTGAACCCTTGAAACTCACGAGGCGGTCGTTTCTGTTTCCCAAACGAGTCTGCCGTCTTGGGAAACGGATTTTCCGAGAATCTGTAGGATTCACGTAACGGATAAGGGCGTGCGCACGTGCCGCAAGGGAGTCGAAGCGGCAGCGGCTCAGCAGCCGGCACGTGTCCCGCGGCGCGCGATATTGTGACGCCCCTATCGTCTTGGTCTCGCCTTCTGGCCAGCGGAGCTGGCCGCTCGCGTCTTTGGTGAGAGACGACACCGCGTCTCACCTTAACGGATCGCACCTCTTCGCGCTTGTCATGCCGCCTCTACGGCTCGTGCAGCTACTCGCGGACCATGTAAACTGAGAGAGACGGAAGCACGTGAGCTTCTCCCTAGACACCGCGAGTTCTTCTCCATTCAGTGGAGAAAACATTATTCTCGTGAGAGAGAGGGAGAAAGAGTGAGAGATTTCTTTCGCATTCGTTCGCCTTCACGCGCTTCTTTTTCCGTGCTCTGTATAAAGAAGCTGAAGAGTTTAAGGATTGTTTTGGTAAATGGTAGCAATTTGGATAGTTTTTGTTCGAACCCGGAGATTTTCATTTGTAAAACATATTCCTCATTTTTTTTCTTTCTTTGCGTTTGTCGAGATGGCTTTTGGAGTTCCTCAGGGACGAACTTTTTTAAGCCATCGTCGATGACTTATGTTGTTCGATTGACATAATCGGTCGCAATTGTGATCCGTTAAGAAGAAGAAAGTAACAGGGCAGGATTTATGGAAAGAAGATTACGCGGATGGTTTGCAGTAAAAAATTGTAGATTAACGGAAAATTTAATGTGCCTGCACGTGGGTGTCGGAATCCTTGAGGAAGTTGAGACTCGAATGTCACGTTTTGGCATGCGAACGTAAATAAGATTATGCAGGATTTAGTAGAAAATATTTAACAGCGTTGCCACGTTGCTCGTAAACGCTGCTTTATTGTTAGTTACACTCTCGTTTATCTACTTCTGTCCCATCCGCTTTTTGCGCCACGTCTCTTATCATATTGGCGATAAAACTATTCTCCAGTCGCGGCGCGCTAATCGTTCGAAGAATAGTCCGATGTATGCGATTGTGTTCGTTGTAATATCATACTCGCAATATGTTTCAAATTGTCACCACCGGGGCAATAAAATAAGTGACGGAAGATCGTAAGTCACTCCCGTGAAAAATTCAAAAAAGCAAAAATCCTACTCCAAATTTACTACTAGCACCTTCTTCGCGCTGGAACACTTTCGATGCAAGGATCCAAGCGTCAAGATGCCACGTACACGAATTTAATTTCTCCTTTCCTCTTAAATTTCTTCTAAAATTCTTTACATTCTAGAACCTGATATTCTCCATGACTGGATTGAGCCACGGCTATTTGTCATTCTCTCCGGAAATCACGAAGGCTTCGGTCCAGTCCTTAGGAATTATTTAGGACACTTATCACCTATGATCTTTCTCTTCCCACATGAATAACAGCGAATCGTCATTTTTCATCCTAATTCGTCGTATACCACCCGTGCGATGATGCTCGAGTTGAGTCTCGAGACACGATTAAGACTTAACGTCTGTTTTTAGTCGCTCGCCTCGGTGACAACGAACCACCGTCCATTCTTCATTCGAATTCGCTATATTTCAACTGAGCGTCCCTTCTTCCTCGTCTTCCTTGAAGAGCTCACGTTGAGTTCACGTTGTCCCGCCGTCCGAGATGAGGCCGCGCCTGCAATCTTCTCGGATGTTCGAGATCGTAGGGTGTTTACACGAGCGATCGAAACCTCGCAAGGGTGGGAGCATGGGACGGAAAATTTCCTGGAGATGAACTGGACGGATAGGCGGGCCAGAGACAGGCGTACGGTGGCCAAGTGGCGTGCGCTCGCTTAGTTTTCTCTTCCTTCCTCCTTCAGCTTCTCTCTGCTCCAAGGAAAGGCCAGGCAGGGCGCGCGCGCGCGCCTCGGCTAATTTCGTCCTCGCACGTGCGTGCAACGGGCGGTACAAGCGAAAGAAGCAAGCTAGCTTCTCTCTCTCGTTGCGTTTCTCTCTCCTTTTTCTCTATCTCTCTCCTCTCTCTCTTCGTTCGCTTACGCAACGAATCTCTTGTTCGCTCGCTACCGTTCTCGATACTCCCGCGTTGCTAATCGTAAAGCACGTAAACTCGAGCCGCGTCACCTTCGTTGCACCCAATGTTAGAATTTATCGTCCCCTTGAATTTTAAGTGGCCGTGATTTTTCTACGTTGAAAGTATCGTCGAAACAGCGCTCTGGATTTATTTCAATCTAGTTTGCGGAGATTGATCAAATTACGAGATTTGGCAAGAACGATGGTAATAACTAGTAACGATGATTTACTCTCGCGAGTAACGCGGATGTGGTTTCGTTCGAATATATTGTCAGAAATCTGTTCGTTTACACGTATGGCCACGAGTAATTGCTGGAATTGCTGGTTCGAGGGAGACCTCAGTGACATCCATGATCCTTCGGTCGGACCGACAAAGGCGATCGTGTTACAGAAGTTGTATGCGAAAAAGTTTCGTTTCACAGCTCCGTATTCTCTTCTCACTCGTATTTTACATAGTCGTGAGCAAAAGTATGTAACTCGAAGTCGGATAACTCTGGCTAATTGTCGGAAATTCGTCGCTTCGGACATACGATCAGCCACGATCCCTAGACGAATAAATACCGCTGTGATTATATTCCAGATTTTTGTATAAATCGTTAATTAACCCTTTGCACTCGAGAGGCGACTATCGCTCACCGCTTACTTTGTTGTGGTAATCCGAACTATGCCGCCGACCACCATTTGGATTGACGCGATACGTAGAGGACGGCGATATTTATCTGCATTTAATTACTCTTGAAACTGGAAGCGTTGTACAATATATATAACCTTCCGAAGTATAAAATGATATATTCTATATATTTTATACGTAGGGTGTCCCATTTTAAATAATACATTCAAATATCGCCAAAACGTTGCGTTAAATAAAAAAATGTTCCAAACAAAAGTTGTACGACTTGAAAAGGGCTATCAGCTGGTGGTAATGATTTGACCCTGCAAAGTCATTTGAAGATCACATGAAGTTCACCGTCAATTTCTTAAACAGGACTCCCCATTCTTTATAGCATATTCTTGTAGTTTATCTCAGGAGCTTTCCAAAACACTGTAATAAAATACTTTTCCTCCACAGTACATTATGAAATCAAAAGGAATTTTCGAAAAAGGCCTCGAGTGCAAAGGGTTAAGATACTCCAGTTAATTTTTATCCCGGGTGATCTCGATGTCGCACCTGACGCGACTGAGATGCACCGACACCGGACAAAAAGTCTGAAGATTTCGAGGCTTTCGTCTTATTACGGTATATCCATCGTCTTACATTGCGTCGATCGTTCGTCTGCCATGTTCTCACGTGGGCTCGAATTTACGATCTGGCGCCATAAATTCGTTATGCTTCTTACTGGAACTCACCGCGCCCCGATGGGAAGTGATGCAAATGGACGAGTAGAGAGAAGAGAGAACGGTACGCGCGTCCGACGACGAGGCCCGTCGGCTTAGCTTTGCATTTGAGCGCCGTAGGCAAGGAAGGCCTTGCCCTCTTTAAGGCAATTAATGACTCAATCGGGATCAGGTTGATTGAGCCTTTATAAGGGCCCGGAGTACGCGTGGATGGACTCGGCAATGCGCAGAATCTACACGCTTGCCTGCATTTATTAACGCGATGGCATGAGCCCAATTAAGGAGCAGGACGGAAGAGAGAAGTCGAGAGAGGATGAGAGAGAGATTGAGAGAGAACGCGAAGCTCTTCCTCGCGTGTCGTGTCGCGTGGCATCTTTGTGATTCCTTCTTTCTTTTTTGTTTTCTCTTTACTTCTTTTCTGTACGTGATACTTGCACGTATATCAGTCTCAACCAGCTAAGCTCTCAATAGCCCTTCATTGGATTTTTTGGAATTTACGTGCTAATTGTAACGACAAGGGCTTTAAAGAGCTGTGGGATTTAAATATTTTGATATTAATGGTGCTCCATCGAGGAGATTACAGTTCGTCGAAAAGATACCGAATTTTTCCATTGAATTTACGGTGTTGGTACAGCGAATGAAAAATTTCTCGTCGTTACGAGAATTTTAGCATAAGATAATGGTATTTTACTGACGATCCGGTTGGACTCTTTTCTCATTAATGCGATGCGACCGTTAGGAAGAAGTGTTTTATAAATATTCCCTAAACATCGGCGTTTTAGTTTTAGGGAAATGTAATCTGAATGTACCATCGCGGGAACTCGAGAATGGAGTATTTTGAGTTCGCGTGGACAACGTGCAGCGAGCAAACAAGGGTTTTTACGCGCTCTTGTGTTTTTGGTTTCGTAGCATTGAAATAATATTTGCGTGGAGCATACGTTAAAAGTACTTTTAAAATTCGCTCGAGGATAGTTTCGATACCTAAAGAAGAAGAAAAATATACTTTAGGCTCTGTGTATACGAAATATTGCATAATGCTTCGCTATATGTTACTCGTCACGTGTTCCACTGTGACGGATAACCGAAAGTAGATATTATGCCAATGATTAATTGCGCATGGCACGCGCCCGATTTGCTAAACGCTTGATATAAGAACGTCTTCGTGAAATATGCCCGCTTCTTGGCTGTCTTTCGAATCGGACGCAGCCGATTTGTGTAGACGCGCGTCGTTCGGAAGCCAACGGCAAATTATCTTTTCGTTCTTCATTACTTTCACTTCGAGTTTCCTTGCTTTCTTTCCATCTCGACGTCTCCGAATAACTTGCCAGGGGGGGGGGGGGGGGATCCTTTAATTTAAAGTTCACAACTTCACCTCATTAACCGAGTAAATCTAATATTTGCATTACCTACAAGTTTCCTTTCCAAATGCATTATAATACCTACTTGTCTTCGATCTCAAAGATAAAATCGATGGATTAATGAAAATCCTTTGTATAAATTTATCGTTGCACTCAATTACAAAAACAACCCTGACAGTCGATATTCCAACGATGCACACTACACGTATTTTAGTAGAGAAAATCTGAAATTGACCCTTTACGAATCACATTAAAACAACTAACCGATCATTCGATCACCTATCTCCAATTTAATGCGGTCAGTTCTCCAGTTCTCACGATGTTTATCTTACGAAAGGAACGAGTGTGGAGTGAATATGAATTTAAGCGGAACAACGAATCGTGGGGATGATACTCTCACCGATTCGACGTTAGGTGGTGGATTTGGCACGGCAGTGGATCGACGTCGGGGCTAAGGATGAAATTTCACGTGACGCTCTTAATGATGCAACGACGCACGCGGACGCTCGCGAGCATTCCTCGCTTACCCGTGGTCAGAGACAAGTGACGTTAATGTGCAATAAATTAGCGGCCTCCCACTCGACTTACGACGCTCGTGTACCTATGCCTGCTCGAGCGGCGCGTCTCTGCCGGGCGCTACGCCCTCGTATAAAGATCCTCACGAGTAATATCGCGACCGATTTACAATATGCAACTGAACGACCGATTTCGACGAACGAGAGGACGTCGCGCGCTAATTGACACGCCATCATACGGATATACTTGTGAAATATATTCGTGTAAGCGCGTCGTTTTGTCCTACAACTGTCAAACCTGTCCAAAAGATCGAACGGTCCGTTCTTCACGTTTCCTGTGAAGTTTTTTTCAGCTTTAACGCGAGACAAGCAGCGTAAAGTTTGTTCGAACTATCTTTCTCAAGAACACCGAAGCTCCGAGATAATAGTGATAAATGAAGATTGTTTCGTTTTTAAATCGTCGAAACTGAATAGGGTTAATTTAATTAAATCATGGAGTATGATTCTGTGTAAAATGAAAATAGTGGAAACATTCGAAATGATTTTAATGGTAAATTAGTAAGGCGGCCCTAGAGACTCGAATTCCGCGTCGTTTATGTTACGGAAGTATACTCCGCAGGTTAGTTTACTTTCGAGGAAAATTACGTTTACTTTTAACCGACGTCCGACGAACTCGAGGGTAGAAATAGATAAATATTCTTTTAGATAGACCTTCGCTTTATACGGCTACCTAATTACCCGAAGATAGAGATGTCCTACGATATTTTCTTTATTTATTATTAATTAATTAGAAAATGCAGCTTCTCGTAAAATTTATTAACACGGGTTAAATCTATTGTTGGATCTATCAGGAGGTCTATCGGCATTATCTTGCGGAATATGCAAAGTGGAACGTAGGGAGGAGTGCGTATCACGATGTTACGCACTCGCGGGGAGTAATGGGCGCGGAAATGCGTTACACGCGGCTTTGGCGTTCGCGAATCAATCCGAGTATCTGATTGGATCTCTCTAAATCTCGGAGAGACTGAGACTGCGAAGATTGTAGAGATGGCGCGTCGATATAGCTGCATTTAGACCTGCTTTGCCGACCTAATCCGCGAGAGGATTTCCACCGTGGCCGCGCGATAACTCGCCCTGACCTACCGTGAATTTATCGCGTCGTCATTTTCGCTAGAGCGAGATCCTAATTTATTGCACTTCAATCGCACTCCTCGAATTTTCTTAATACTTCACGAAATAGAGAGGCTCGCTATTTTAAATGAACCCGAGTACAAATCATTTTCGACGAGCGATAAATTGTGTTCTTACGCACACTTTCTTAGAACTAGTTTTATTATTTTCGCTTGCACAATAAATAACAGGATTGCGTGCAATAATCGTCAATGGAGGCTATCGAACAAAAAAAGTTTGAAAGGACTAGAAAAACTGTTTGGTAGAAGAAAAATTTGAGATAATAAATATTTGAGGCGTTGGAATTCCATTGGAACGATTGCTCGAAGATTTCTCGCGTATGTATTCCTACTAAGCGCGACGACATTCCATTAGCGTTGTTTTTAATCGCGGAATACAGTCGAGCGTAATTGCATTAATGCAATTGAGGGGCAGATTAACATCGAGGAAATTAAAAATTAAAGTCCAATAACCCGGACTGAGAGTAATTCCGGATTTAACTCTAGTCGCAGGATCAATCGAATTGGAAAATATCCGGGTAAGAGTATCTTTGAATGAGCGCCTAATGCGATGTTTCGCATTAATGCGCACTGAAGATCCTCATTCGAGATATTCGATTATCGGGGCGCTGGCGCTCCGATTTTTTTCCCCATCCGTGTGCAAATAATGGCAATTTTAATATCCGGTTAAAGGGATTTAAAATGATTTAAAGCGATAATTTTCCGTTCGATCGTTTGATTTCCCGCCGTTTAACGTAATTGTCATTTATACTGTCGAATATTTACAGTGAACAGCGAAAGAACGGATGTTTCAATTCGCTTCCGCATCGATTCACTTACGCTTATCGACGATCGCGGCTAATCGACTATTTAAACGAGTTAAAAGATCAACGATCATTGTGATCAGAATGCTCGTGCGAATCCTCTAATACTACTTAGCGCTTCTTTTTACACTAATTTCATATGTCCATCCTTTTGTGCTACATTCATCGAAGCACAATTTTTCTTCTACCAAACAGTTTTTCTAGGACCATTCCACGCATAATCATCGCGACAATATTAAAACGACTCTGTAGCTCGAATATCCACGACACAATTATCTAACTCCATAAATATATAAATAGTCTATTCATTAGCCGAAACCCAGTGAACAAAAATTCTAACCATTACGAAAAGTACCTTTCTCTCCCTCTCGCAAGAGGTGAAACTTTTTACGCGTAATAGAGAAACGCGTGGGCAACTATGACGTTAATATTAAAAGTCACAGAAAATTTCAATAGCATTTAGGTTGAACTTGTTAGTTGCATATCGACTTGATGTATATGCTAGGTGCGCACTTGTCGTATCGGCGGTTGTCGAGTAAATTATCAATTTTGCTGGATACTTTGGACTCTCCTCGAGAGGTTAAGTCGGCCTCGTGTCGCTAATTGATAGTACTGACGATTGGAATGACGAGAGGTGAGGCGGGGCTGGTGAGCGGATCGGTGAGCAGGCAACGAACTCGTTTTCTCTCTTTTTCTTCACACAATCTTCGGTGCAAACTCCTCTCACTTCGTCTTCTCGTTCACTTCTGCGCCAACTGCGAGAAGCACGGGATACGTTTCCTAGATAGTCTTCGCATGACGCATACTGCTTTCGGTGCGTTGGCCTACGATCGATCTCGTTTCGTTCGCAATACGATTTTCAATTCGCGCGGTTTATTTCAAACTAAGCGAATGCCGAGCGTATGAAAAATGTAGCTGGAACAAAACGAGTAAACAACTGATCGCCAGCCTTTTCATTTTCCTCATTCGTATCTGGTTGTGTAAAATGCGGCACGTGCGGGTAGAAAAGAAGAATTTGGTTACACGTAGTTTGAGTAAAAAAAATGTTGAGACGTGTTAAAGTGTCTACCATCTGTCATTAATCGTGTTCGTTCTTCAAGAAGTATCTAAAAATGAAAAAAAGATGTGACAAGTGACAATGAAAGCTGGTGGGCGCATTGGTTCCTTACAACGAATAAACTTTTATTTTCACGAGAAACCTTATATTAGAACAACAATTAGTCTAATCTATCGTCGTGTCGAATTAAATTACTTTTGGTAATGAGGACTGAAAACACAATCGTATCGATAACTCTACTTGTCGTTCGATCCATACGATCCTCACTTTAAGGATCAGTCCCAAAAAATATTCTCGCCTCTTTTCTCCACCATCCTCTTTCGATCTTACGCCAATAACGCGATTTCGACACTCGTGACGAAAGGCTTTTGTACCGATTGAGCGCATGTTAATTGAAAGAGGTGAGTCCACGGGGGAAAGTGGCGAGAGCGCCTCGAGTCTTCTCAAACTTCGCCCCGTAAATGTCGATTTTGCAAGGTGCCTGGAAACTTCTGGTGCCTGGTCGTGTGCGCAATCCAGGTAGGTGGATAGGTAGGCAGCTAGGAGGCGATTAGACGAATAGAAGGAAGGATAGAAGGAACGGTCCACCGCTAACCTCCTCCTTCTACCTGTGTTGTAACCGCGCGTCCAAGTTCGCGGCACGGCGCGGGACCTTTTGCCGTTCGTCCCTAATGGTAGCCGGCGTCGGTTAGCCGCGCGCCGCGCGCGATTTCGACAGACCTTCAGGTTCACCCTTCACTTTTCCAGCAATGGTCACATTGCCCGAGTTAAAACGCCGTTCCTTGCCGCGCACACGTGCGAACTCTTCTGTTCGCGCGAGCTTATTACAATTAGGGACTCCGTAGACGCGCGATAGGTCCATTTCGTAAGGTATTGCGTCGGTGATCGATCACTGGAGGAGAGAAAGAAGAAAGTTACGAGTTCATTGGCAAATGTCGCAATCGGGTATTTAAGGACGCGAAAATATATTAGGAGATTCGTAGAAAGCGAATGCGTTGAAATTGATTTCTTCTTTTAGTCGCGGGACCTTCTTCGTTTTTGGTTCCTTGGGTTAGCTTGGTTGTCGAGGAATTATCGAGATTTTTATGTTCGTGAAATTGGATTTAAGTGATCGAGAGGAGCATAGGAATTTTTGTGTCGGATGAGTGAGCGTAGTCGAGCGTGAGAATGTGGGTGCTCGTGATGCGTTGAAGCAAGTTCACGGAACAACCGAATTGAGAATCGACAAGTCGCACGAGTCGGTTTGCGCCGTAAACGGAACACGGATACGTTGTACATTCGTACGTATTTTTATCTCTTTTGTTAAACTTTATTTACGCGTTGAACGTTTTCCTCCTCCCTCAAATCCTACATTTGTAGATGGATGTCGAGAGAAATGATGGTCGAAAGTAAGAAATGCGCTTTTCTTTTGACCACTTTTCTCCGATTCCCACGGTGCTTTCCTCAACATTCCACCGCGTCCGGCTTACTAAATTCCTGGTGAACTGTTGTCGAGTTTGATCGTGGGATAAAGTGGAGGAGAGGATTGGTTCTTGGAATTTGTGTGGAAATCGCGAACAGTATTTTAATCGTGTTGAGATGATTCTACGTGATGGACACCTACGATTTTATCGTTCTCTCTCGCAGTTTCTCTCTTCGGTTTTTTGACGATCTCTACAAAGGGCCGAGTATTTGTGTCTATGTTCGAATTTGGCGAACATCGCCAAAAATTATAACCGAAGAATATTGAACGGTGGCTGACGGGTAACAGGCTTTCGCCATTAACACACCGAGTGCCGTGTCACTAGTATTTGCACTTCGGAAAAATGTTGCCCGATGATTATTAAAAATGTCTCCTGACAGCGAACCAGATGCTAGATTCGAGGAATTTTGGTATTCACCCTGCCCTGATTTTCGAAGCATTCTTTCGACGCGTCACATTTTCACTTAATCGAATTTTTCTTCGTCGATAAAAGTGCTCGATGATTATATCCCGGAATATCGAGCCTTGGCAAATTTTAGCACAATAAACAAATTATTATTCCGACTAGCTCATAGTACCCCGAAAATCCCGAAGACGGAGGATAAAAACATCGTTCGTGTCGGAAGGAAGCAGGAAGACGATGGAAAAGATAAATTCTGCTCGTGATGAAATGCGGTCGCTATATCGATCTTTACCTTATCGATGCACCGTATGGAGAACTTGTAAAGAGGATTTCCTGTTTCTTCGTCTCAACCGATCTCGACGCGTCCAAGTTCACTTGAAAGCGTCAGGAAGGATTGTCAGTATCGAAGCTTCGTATCGCAAAGAAGCGTAGAAGATAAAAGCGCGCGAATTCTTTCTTGGGCTCGCGAAGACGTTAATCGAGAACTTTGACTTTTACTTTCTCGAGTTTTATCGGCCCGCCAAGAGAAGATTCGCTCGCGCCTTTCTTACTTCGCTCTCGATAAAGCGAGAAAGAACGAACTTCTCTCACCGCGAAGGAACGTCGCGCTCGGGCTATCGTAATCTTTATCGACATTCACTTGTCACGCGAATGATTATTACCTACATCCTCCTCTTGTCGATAAGATATGCGTATCTTCCGCCGACTCGCGTGTCCTACCCTCCTGTCTACGAAAGCGAGCATTTCACCTGCCATTTCTTTCTCGTTCGTTATTTCGAGCGTTGCGTGGACGGAAGTGAAATTAATTGGGTATTGAAAGTTATTGAAATCGATACTTTATGGGTGGTTTTTCACATTTTTGTTTTATGTATAAACGAAGGATTTTAAACGGGCATTGTCTATGCGTCGCTTAAAATTGATTTGTGATCGGTGTACGGCACACTTTACGATCAATGCTTGCCACATATGTACGCGTCCAGCAACGTTTTAAAAAGTAATTTGCACAATTGATTATTTCTCGCCAATAAATTTTCCAATTTGCGTTTGTTTGCTATCTAAGATACAAGGCTCTAATAATACGAGCGAGTGTTTGTCAAAGGTATATGTAGTCTTTCCTCGCATGACTACGCGTTCTAATTGAGGGAAAGCAAGTGTGTCAGAATTCGTGGCGCATTTAATAATGCCAATCTGACATTGAATTACGAGATTCTCAATGAACGACGAATTCGTCATTTTATTTATGTATTCGATTCCATGCGTATTTTTTAAAACCCCCCACCCTTTTTACCGTACATCCTACCCCTACGTTCGTCTCATTCGAAATGGACAGACACGTGCTACAAGACGGGACAACCTCGTAAACACTTCACCTAAAAATTTTACATACCCTTCCGCTTCTCGAAGCCTCGAACCTCGCAATCGAGAAAAAAACCTCTTTTATTTTCTTCTAAACGTCCAACCCCTCTCTGCTTATCACTTACCGCGTTCAGCTTCACGAGACCGACATACCTAAAATAAAACATTCGTCAAGACGACGTGGAACACACGTATCGACGATCCTGGTACTTCTCTCGAGAAAGAATTTGTCCACACGTAGCTTTGCATGGCGTATCGTCGAATCAGCGAGATCGGTCGCATATAGAGACGTTCATCCCCCGTGCCCTTCTCGGTTCGCGCAGCAGCGCGCTTCGACAAAAGGAGAGACCAAATGCTCGCTCTTTCCACACGCAGCATAGAAACGTACCTTACCCCCGGCCATGTGCGCGCGAGTCACACGTACAGGGCCGCGCGTATTTACGAGAGGGTTGCCTTACACGTGTGCGCACGCCACCGCGTTACACGTAGAATACGAGGGGTGGAGTAGGGTGGAAGAGAGAACGAGAGAGAGAGAGAGAGAGAGAGAGAGAGAGAGAGAGAGAGAGAGAGAGAGAGAGAGAGAGAGAGAGAGAATGAGAAGGAGAAGGAGAGACAGCATGACTCCCTGGCATTGATCGCGCTGCCACCCTATGAGCAACCCCTAATAACACCCTCTTGCTACCCCCTGCTCCTTCTTCTTCCTCACCCCTGTTCTCTCTCTCTCTCTTTCTCTCTCTCACACAGAGACCCACACACACTTCTCTCCCTACGTTCTCTTTCACTCAACCTTCCCTCGACGTATCCACACGTTCTCCCTTCTTCACCCTCCCCTTTTCCTCGGCCAAACTGCGCCCTTTGCTAACCCAATCTGAGACTCCTGCAGGCGGCGCGGTGGCGGCCACCACGAGGACGTCGTCGGTGAAGAAGGTGGAGGAGGAAACAGGAAGTGGACGTGGCGTCGGCGTCGGTGTCGGCGATTCTCAACCGACGGTACCGCGCGGCGGGCGCGCATCGTTCGGACCAGCTGGCCGGTCAGCTGATTTCTACTGGCACGTCGGGAAGCCCATTAGCCACGCGAACTAAAGCCATTAACCCACCCCGGCTTAATAACGGGGCCGAAGCCACCCACGGCGACCTGTTTGCAAATCCCGTGGATTCTACAATCATCTATCGGTTCGATGCCGTGGTGTAGCGTGGCGTGGAGAGTGGCGTGCCGTACCGTGCCCTGGAGTAGCGTAGAGCGCCGTGACGGAGCGAAACTTTCGGAAGCGTCCGCGTTCGAGAGGGTACGGAAAATGGAGACACTCCTGGGGATCTTGAAAGGGTTGGGTGATTATCGAAATAGGAAAGAGACTCGGAGCTATTGTTTTATCGCATTTCTGGAATTTTTTTTACATTTTTTAAGGTCTCTTGGAGATTTGTATTCTAATGCTATCGGTGGTGCTCTTGGAGATTTTGCGCATGAACGAATGATGCAGAAATTTATTTGACTTTTGAGGTTTTGGTTTCTTTGGTTGATTAGCTTCGTTTAAGGTTTCGAATGAAACGAGGCAAGGGACAAAACTACTCGTTGAGAAATTGGTTTCATCGAGTTTCGGGGTTTTGTTTTGTAACTCCGGTTTTTGTTGGCGAAGGTAGTGGCGGACGAGAGGTGAGAAGTAATCGGCATTTTTACGAGTCTCGGTAATTGATCCATCCAATAAGCGGATTGGGCCAGAGAGAATTTGTCCACTCGGCAGGTGCACCGGGGGTGCACATTTTCTCTTTTTTGTAATTCAGTGTTCTGCACGGTGCTGTTCAAAGCACTCGGTCGTTTAATGTAATACAGTCGCATTATGCAGCGCGTTGTTTTTTCATAATATTCTCGTATTAAGTAGTCCGTTGTACTTTACATTCTATCGTGATATTACACAATAACCCTAACGACGAACTCTCCTCGTGAATAAAATATAACAGAATTACAAAATACCTAGGCACTCCGGTGTAATGTATCGTAGAGAAATATTTACAATAATTCTAACGAGACTTTCTTGTCGATTTGGGGGACTGTTTACAAAATCATTTGTCAGCTATCGACCCTCTCGAAGTTCCTTCGTCACGTTCTGTCGATACGTATCGCGCTTCCTAAATTGCCCTCGGATTATTAGAATTTCTAGAATGAAGCGTGAAAAAAAAGAGTTCGATTCTATTGGAAATCGAAGACCATCAATTTGTTGCTCTCTCGCGACGAGAGAAGTATCTTTGACGTTTGTAAATAGAGTACGCATTCTCTCGAGCGAATCGGGTGAGTATGGGGCCGGTGAAGGACGATCATCCATCGGGGCCCTTAAACTCAATTCATCTCATCGTAAATTCACTGGGCGACGCATGACGCAGATCGGACGCGCTCGTACGAGCATTACAATGCGTCCTCCCTGAGCCACCCATGCGTCGCACGACCCCCATGGGGTTGAAACTCGACCTACGGCCTGGGGAGCACCGGGAGGGTGAACTTCCTCTTCGATACGTTTGATTTTAGGCCAGCGCACTCCTCTCTTCTATTTTCTTTTACCCTTATTCTATTTCTCATTCTCTCCTTCTCTCTCTCTCTCTCTCTCTCTCTCTCTCTCTATCTCGTTGTATCGGGACAAACCGCAATGGCGAATAATTATTCGTCGGAGCGCGTTATCTTTCTTGACCTCGTTTCCCGTGTATCGCGCGTTTTCCGCTTGTTCTCATTGACGAGTAAACCGCAGCATGGCCAAAGGCGGTTTATACCACTCGCGAAGGTCGCATCGCTCAGCTGTGTTCGTATTTCAGTCTTTATACCGCGATCTTTTTTGTCGTTCTTTGTTTTTAACGTTTGGATACCGAGAGATGATTGTTGTTAGACGAACAAACGTGTTACGAAGGTTGCGATTGTTCGCATGCATATGTCAAATAATTTTCTAGTAAGTGAAACTGCTCGTTACTGTACAATTGTACACGGTGTTTGATTATAATTTTCCAAAGTCTTTATAACGCATACGTAATGCTGTACTCGTAAGATCACCTTACTCGATTATCTAAAGTTAAAATGTCGGGGACACGAAGTAGATTTTAGAATAAAAATCCTAAGTCGGTGTAAGTTAGAATATATTTGACGAATTAGAGAGTATATTGATCTTTTTTTGGTTGTCTATTTTCGGAAATTACCAGCTGTCGGATGAATTAGGAGAACGTAATAGTGATGAATGGATTTTCTCGTAAAGGAATTGTCACCTGGACAGACAGACAAGGGATCTAATAACTTCCTTTAATAATGAATCTTAATATTAAACGTAAGTCAATTGTCCTCGACGTTCGTAAGAATGTCGTCCACGCATAACCATAGGAGAAAGAAAGAGAGGGAGAGAATGTTAATTACACGTGAAAATGAATTGGCAATTATTACTCGTAGAATTAGCTTCGAAAGACGCACACCCATCATACACGTCGCGAATTCACGTCCACGTTATATCTTACATACTTTCAAGGGGTAGGGGTAGAATTTATTCTCGCGCGGAGCGCGTGAAAATCGATGAGACCCGATTGGGTCAGACGGGTATTCGTCAAACCCCGAATTGCCTTTTTCTTTTTTATAGCCGTGCGGTGCAACGAACTTCTCGCGTCCGTAGTCGTTCTCTCGCGCTTAATTACGGCCACATCGGAGGACGCATCGCATTTCGCGATGTACCTCAATCTTGTCGTTTTCTTGGATCGTTTTCGAAGATCCGATTAATCAGAAGATTTTCAGCGACTCGATTTTATCATTGACTATCTGTGCCAGACGTATTCATTACCATCCATTAGACAATTCACACAATGCGCTATTTTCGAAAGAACGTTCGTCCTAGCATTTAATTCGCGGGTTCCAAAATAATTATCTTTAGAAATCACGGTTCTTTTCTTTTTAATTATTCTTTTCCGTATGCATTGTGTATTTCGAACCAACTTCACCACTGGGCGAAGGCTTAATCGGTGTTCTCATAACGCTGTCAACGCCAAAATTAACGTCAACTTTATCACCTTAGCGTTTGAACTTATTAATCTTATCGTCTCGGCTCATCGCAGTTACCATCCACCGTTTCACTTATTTACACGCGCATCTACGCGATCTCGATGCTTTTCCCGAGTAATTTAATTTTACCGCTAATAACCCGTGGGAGTTAAATTTAAAGTTATCGTTATATCGTTTTATCGCAATGGGATCCTCGCATGTGCGGCCTACGAGGATCTCACGTGCTACGACGATCTGTGCGCAGCGGGATTAATTGCGTCTCGTTCCACGGACCGTCATACAGAATATTTCATTATTCGTCGAACGCCGTCCGTGGAATTTAGGAACAATATTACAGAATGAAGGCGACATAAAGTACGTTTGACGCGCGACGTGGTAGGTCAATGGTGAAACTTCCGTTTCCGGGAAGCTTAACGCCCCTTGGTTACTACGATGTCTCTCATTGGGCCGCATAACTACCGCGGCGACGTCGCACTGGAATTTTACATTTCACAGTTTAATTATGTATGTTCAGCTTTTTCTCAGACATCGCTACGCGAATATCGAATATCTAATAAATTACTCTCGCCAGTGGGAGCGTTACGCTTTACCGTCGATTGCCTCGCGAATGTATTTTCACAGTTTCTATTTCACGCGAAATTATGTTTCGCGGAGCAGCACCGGAGCTGGAAGGTTGAGCCGTACAACGAGAAATATGAAAGTTCGACATGGAACGGTCTACAAAGGTGTGCGAGCGTGCTGTTACCCGTACCTCGATGCGTGTTTTTTTTTCCTTTTTATTGAAAATACATTGAAAATAGAATATATATCACTTCTCCTTTTCACATAAAGTATCAAAATATATAAATTAATAAACGAAGTCTTACTTTCTATGCGCGTGTGGATTATATTAGATTCCGAAGTTATCGAATTTTTCTGCTCGTACGATAAAATTTTATTCGCGAACATTTTGCAGAATACGTCTACGCGTAACGTCGAATGAAGTTGACAAAGGTCGTAATGCTAGCACGTGCCTTTACATGGGAGCGTAATCTGTTCGCATAAAAGAAATGCAATTATTCGTTGCTGCAAGAGTGCACTCCTCCGCGGATTTCGCTCGATATAAATTCGCTCGTGAAATCCCAGCGTCGCGACGCACCTGTGAGCTCGCTTTATTCGTTTCCTGCGTCCCTTTGTATTCTAAAATCCAATTTGACGTACGACTCGATATTTTTTTTCCTTCGCATTTTGTGCGCCGACTCCCATCTGTATCGAAGTTCGAGACGCGCGATGAAATAAAATATACATTTGAGGTAGGACGTTCACAATTTTTTTTACGACTATTGTAAACACTATGTATATTAACGAAATTCAAAATAACCGTGGTATGTGTTTATCGAATAATGGTTCCGCACTCCAACTTCACCCACTGTCAATTTGATCGCAACTTATCGCGCATACGAGAAGCGTGAGTTTTCGTCGTAGAGATAAATCCTTTGCACTCGTAATAACGCAAGTATAGTGATTTCTCAAATGCACGAGACATTGTACCTGCCTAACGAACGAACCAATATAATAAGCCTTTTATGCGTTGGTCCAGACTCGACAAAGAAAATCTCAAATTCCTTGATCTTTCGTCAAAAAATTCCATTCACCTCTGCGAGGAGAATTTCTCGCTGTACGTACCGAATAAAAATGTCATTCTTCAGAAGGCAGGCTGTTCGTTCATGAGAAATCAAATTTTCGACTTTGTCCTCGAAATTCAAATACGTTCTCGAGAATTTAAATACGTTCTCGAGAATTTCCACGCTATATTTACGGATGCAAAGGGTTGAAAGCCGTAAGGGCCAATAATAAATCGCGTAGAGTAAGACGGGGAAACACGAACGACACGCGCGCGAAAGACACGGCCTCTCACTTGCACGCGGAATACACTTTACACAGCACACTTAACATGACCGATCGGTCTGATCTGACAGATCGTTGCCTGTCCCCAGGAGGCATACTCCCTACTTCAGCCAACCGGACTACAGGCTATACGAGCTGAACAAGAGGTTACAACAGCGGACCGAGGTGAGTAACTCATTTCTCTTCCCCTTCGTTTCGTTCTACCAAGCAAAGCCGAGGATCCTTCCAAATGCGAGGATTCGTTTTCATTAAAGTTGCACTCGACTCTATTCGCTCTATCGCTCCCCTCTTCCATCCAGTAGCAGCTCCTCGCAATCTCTTTTTTTCTTTTCTTTTCCTCTTTCTTCCTTTCGCGACGCAGTTAATACCTTTTGATACCGCGACGGTGGGTTCTCGAACTCTTCTTTTGCCACGATGGTCGTGCATAAAGTTTCAGGTAATTTTTAACTGACATTACGCGTATCTCGGATAAGCGCGTAAATGGAGATGATTCCTTTTTTGAGATTTTGGAAAGTTACTTCTTTTCGTTAAATAGTAATGATTTTGTATGCTTAATTTTGATATATGTTGAGTCGTTTTTATTAAGAGAATTGTTTAATTTTTCTTGTGATTCAGGGTTGATTTTGGAAACACTGAACCTAGATATTTATGTTTGTTCCTGGTAATGGATTTAAATTGAAAATTCGGCATCGATTGAGAAGCGCTGGTTGATCGCGCGCGCGCGCGCGAATGGATCGCATTTGATGTTACGACCGAAGATGTTCCGATTCGTTCTGTGAGTTCTAAGAGCAAGGAATTCATCTCGCATTCCTTTGTCGCTTAGCGTAAGGCGCTTGTCGAGTAACGGGGGCAAGTGCGTGAAATTGAAGCCTGCTGAATTAATTCTTTTCTTCTGGCCGACGAAGCGTTTGCATCTTTTGGCGGTTAACTGCATCTTAATTTTTAACCCCTTTGCCAATTCGCCTCTTTTGCCATTCACGTGAAGGAAATTGGAGAAAACTTCGGATTAATGTCCAATATACACGATAGTTCTCAGTTACTGTGTTTATCGATATTTAACCTTATTGGTGCAAGAATCTCAGAGTCGATCGTCTTTACGAAGTATTATAAAGATAAAAAATAAAAGAACTTGGTATTTTTCTAATTATATTTCTTTTGCATACCAAGAAAGATGTAACAATGTTTAGACGGTGACAAATGTAAACACGGTAAAAGTTCTTTAATAGCATATTAACACGTTCGTCGTCCAGTCACCTTGAATTTTGGTGACTGTTCAGTTAACTATCTAAAACATTAATTACACTTCCAAATACCTATTTTGATCATTTATAATCAGGCATTGAAACCGTCACCTAAATATGGGTGACGTGGCGACGAACGTGTTAAAGCGAATTGTTTTACGATCACATGTGATTTAAAATCGTCTGAAAAATATATACGTTTTTGTAGAAATATTGTAAATCACCGGTGCTTTACTAGAAAACCACGTATACTCGACTTCGCATTTTTCTTGGTAACGTGTATATTGGAAGCTTCTGTAATAACGGTGAAACAGTTAATTTGTATTCCACAAAAATAAGAATCCCTTAAATCTTTCATCGTTCTCCGACGAAGAATTCGATTTATATAATCTGCAAGTCAAACTGTGCCGGACGAAACGTTCTCGCCCAATACTGAGGATTTTCAGTTAAACTCCTAGTTGGATGGCTAGGTTCGAAATCGTTTCTACTCGGACATTATGAAATTATCTGGCCCATTTACAGCGGAGAGATAAACTCGCCGGCTAGCTACGAGATTCTCGATAATGGCGATAAGATATCAGTCCGCGCGACGAGTTGCATCCCGGGCATGCGCGACACTAACGAAACTTTGACTTCTGCGTGCGTAACGGCGGGATTCGCACTTCGCTCTCCTCGTTCTAAAGTATCATTCCCGGTGGACAGCTTTTTCAATATTCACGTCACACGTTACAAATAACGCGTCTCTTGTAAGCTTTCTCGATAACACGTACTAACGTGCTGTTATCAACGGATCGGTGACGTTTCCAAAAATTTTCACTCAAGAACAAATTCACAATGAGATCGCATTGTATCGGAGGTGCTTTTCGAATTGAACAATTGGAGTGCACGGAACGCGCGAGCGGATTTGTAGGTTGTATGTTTTTGAAAATTCTCAAGAATTTTCAAGGGACAGTGGATAGTAAAGCAAGAGCGCATACTGAGGTTGAATTGAGATTTAGAGGCGGCAGTGGGCAGAGTTCGTTCGAGAAGAGTTATGGTAGTGATGGATTGTGCGATTCTATGGGGAGGCGATGAGGAAGAACTAACGAAGAAAGGAATCGTTTGGCGGTTTCTCTTTATCGGGAAAGACAGATAAACCCAAGCGTTTGGGTAGGTGTTGGATCGGGAGTGCGGCGATAGTTTAGAAATTTTATGGTTTCCACTGCAATTGTGTAGGACGAATCGTCATGCGGGCTCCGGCTTACCTGTTGTCAGTAGTTTCGTTCTCACGTTGTCTCCATTTCCAATTTTTAGTTTTACATTCTGAGAAGTAGAGTTGCACGAAGGAACGTAAATATTTCAAATGACTTACGAGAGCGTAGAGTGGAGAAGAAAAATTCGTACGATATATCATTGATCTAGGATTCGGCCATTAATAAAGTTAAAATAGGCGCACTTAGGGGAATAATTTTATTTTTATTATAAACGCACTTGGTCGCGGTAATAGCGATCGCATAGTGAAAGTAGGAGGAAGCGAAATTTTACCCTTGTGTTAACACTAGGAAATCTCACCGTAAAATTCCAAAATCGTTCGAAAATCAACTCTTCTTACTGAAATCTTCAATTTTATTCGCGACGGACGGTGACGGTGCGCGTAGTAAAATTGCCGTCGAGTTGGAAATTAACGAGATAATTGTGATGGGATGAAAAAGAGGAACCTGTCCTGCAACATTCTCTAGAAGGGAACTTCTAATTACTTTCTCTTCGGTACATTCCCAGTCTCACTGCCTTTCTACACCGTCGCTGTCTTTCTCTCTGTGAAACGAGATCTCGATCTAATGCGTGTTTCTCATTTTAACACGGCAAAAACAGTTGTACGAGATGATATCAATTATAGATCCACCGTAAAGTTAAGCTCTTATACCGCTACTCAAACCGTTCGTACGTTATAGATTGTCACTACATTATCATCCACTTTACCGAGAACTTGTCAGATGTGTCAATTTCACGTTAAATACTCGTATCGCGGCAGATCGTTAAATTGTTTCATGCGTGGTTATAGAAAGCAGTAAATACTCTAATCACTGGCTGGTATTTTACGATATCCCAAGCAAAAAGTTATATTCGAATATACGTCGTTTTACGGAAATACAGATCCCCTCTGAATTCGATTAGATGACATAAATCGAGCATTAAGAAAATGTCGATCTTTAAAATACATTAATTTTTTTTATTGCATCTTTGAAAGTAGTCAGGCACGAATTTCATAGGAAATAAATAAAATCTTCCTTGCATTATGCTTCCTCGTGATAATTCTATATGTATTCTTTACGCGGATACATATTCATTAATTCATCTCACGTAGCCTCTTATGTCTCTTTGTAAGTAAAATTTGCAAATTGGAATACGACGGATCTTACGACATTCCATTAATTAAAGTTGCAGAAAAAGTTAATTTGGAAGGAATGTTTTCAAGGTTTAGTTTACTCTATTGCATCACCGGTGATACTTTGAAAACTGTCGGCAAACAATTGTTTTCTTTTCTTTCTTTTTTTCTACCAAATCAGGCAGAATTCACTCTTAATCGGTTCGCGAGTATAACGACGCGTTGTTACGAGGCTTGTCATACGCACTCGTTCCACCGTTGTTCCATACGTGGCGTAAGATAGGTCAACCGTTAACTACCGTTACTCCAGCGGATCTGGGACAACTGTTTTGTACCTCTTATGCCTCTCGTTATTTTCAATTGACAAGCACATTCGATCGATTACAAATTTTCACAAACTTATCGGAGCGGTGCATAAATTTGCAAACATTTCTAAAATCCACTTCCTCGGGACACATATCCGTAAAGAGTAGTTCTTATCGATCGTAATTGCAAACTTGTCTTACGCGCGCGCGCGTGGCAGTCTATCGTAGATAAAATAAACGCATTAGCTATTTTAGATCTTGCGTTCGATAAAGAAACGCGTATCGATGTACGAGCACGGCTTGATTTCATAAGCAACGAGAGACTGTAATTCAAATTGTCAGTATAATTTATGATTCGTTATGACCCTTTTTCGACTGAGATAATTTATTATCGGCGTGATGCCGCACGTAGAAAAGGACACGAAACTTTGTTGTTCTATCGCTCTTCGTCGGCTCGCCGGAACATTGAAATTAGTTGTCTCATTTCAAAGAAACGTTCGCGATATTGTTTTGCAATTTTCAAAAAATCTCTTGCAAATTCAACGCCACAAGTTTTCTTATTCGACGTAGTGAAAATGGAGGATGGTTGCACGGAGAGGAACGTCGGAAACAATTTAATATGCCGCAGTCAACAGTTGTACTAGGGCGGAAAGTTTGAAATTCTTTTCCCATCGCGGCTTCAATTTACAGCACTAGACGTGGATCGACGCCCGAGCAAGGCATTTTCAAACCCACCGTTTAAAAAACTCGAGTTAAAGGCCGCGACCACAGATACGCAACGCATTTCCTCGATGAATCGATTCGACCGCAGATCCTTAAATATCTCAATACCAACAAATATTATCCCCTACCACAAATCCGAAGGGAAACGAAAAATCGCGAGATTTCTCTCATACACCTATTTTACCAAAAAACAAAAGAAAAGGAAAGTTCCTTCGAAAGTGGCGCAATCATAGAAGCAGGCGCGCAACAAGAATCGAAACCTGAACTCGAATGGAAGCGAGAGCCGAATGCAAAGGCCATTTTAACAGAGAAAAATGGTCCCGCGGCAACGTTCGGCGTATCCTGAGGAAGGGATCCGACGCATCGAGGAGAAAGAAAGGACTCCGTACCAGACATTCGCGTTTCTCACGTGTTTTTCCGGGCGACGCGTCATTTCCTTTCTGGCGCGGCGCTTACATCGTCCCGCTACCTTCCATTACGACGCTCCCTTACCATAGCGGGGCCAGAAAGTGGGACTTTACGAATTCCTCGTCGAGCGACGCATCGACATTGTTTTCCGCATGCAAGTCCGGTACTCCTGTCCTCCTACGACGAGGAAGACGATGGAAGAAATTTGCGCGAGGAGAAAAACCGCGAAAGGGCTGGAAGAGAGGAATGGCAGTAGGAGGAAGAAGAGGGAAGAAGAAGCATAAAGGGCGGCGGTTTGGATGTTTACGCGAAACTTTTGCGCGGGCAATGGACAGGAGGCCGTGGCAGGCGTGTTGGCACGCGGAGGTCTAGAAGGAGAGGAAGAAGGAAGAGAGAGAGGGCTCTCTCGCTCTCGAGGCTAGAGTTGGAAGGAGAAAGACCGTCGGAGGTGGAGAAGCGCGTGGAAGGTAGGAGGCGAACTCGAGGAGGAAGGTTGAGAACCGCCATGGGAGCCTGGGCAATAAAATGAGGGCCTCTGCCTTCCCCTGGGGGTGGGGCCCCCTCGATAACCCATATTGTACCCCCCATACCCCCTGTCCCCTCCTTCCCTCGCCCCACGCCGGCCCCTCTCGCCGCCGCCCCTGGCCGTATATACTCCGATCGGTCGGGAGAATTTTGTCCGGCTGAGACCCACCAGAGAGAAATCTCGTCGCGCCTATGCGACCGCCTTCCCGTTCACCGAAATTCTTCAAAAATGATGGCTATATTCTACGGAATTTTCTCGAATTTTACATATAAGACGCGTCACGGTGCGTCGTACCGGCGCGTTTAAAGCGATTTTAGCGGTAAATGCGAGAGGTGGAGCGCGCCGACAATACTTTCCCAGCTACGTATATACACGATCATATACCACCCCTAGTCTCCCCACAGCCCCCTAACAACAGTAGGGTGGTACAGTGCGGGCGAAAAGTACGCGGCAACCCCGCGTCGCGTACAATCCGTACGGAGAGTTCCGTGCGCAAAGCGACAGCCACCGCTCGCGTAAGAGAGGAGAGGAGATGAGAGCAGAGGGTCCTTTTGGTTCTCTCGCGCGAACGCGTGTTAGAGGAATAGAGAGATAGAGAGAGTGAGAGAGAGAGAGAGAGAGAGAGAGGAAGAAGGAAGGAGAGGATGAGGATCGAAGGACGGACGAGGGAAAAACTAAAAGGAAATCCTCGCCGGATCGTTTCTCTAAGACGACGACGGGTGGAGGAGAAGAAAGAGAAGAGGTGGAGGAGGAGGAGGTGGAGGAGACATAGATGGGACGCCGATATCGTTTCACGGAGGAAAGGAAAAAGTGGCAGGGAGGGCGGTGGAAAAAAGAGGTGGAGGAGGAAGGAGATAATGAAAATTGTTTCCCTGCTTACTGTTTATTTCTGACAGGGCGAGAAAACGGCGCGGAGGTGCCGCGCGCTGCCCTGCGGGGTGGTAGAGGGGCGGTGGGCCATGCTCGAGAAGGGTGGAGGGAGAGAGGTGTGCTTGGCCAGCATGAGCAGGGGCCAGGGAAGGAGAGGGGGGGGGGGCGAAGAGAGGAGAAAATGAGAGAGAGAGAAGAGCGCGGCTACGCCAGGCAGGGTGAAAATCGATGAAAAGAAATTTATTCGTCGCGAATGGCAGGTTTAAAATAGGGTGTCTACGCCAACGGTGTGCGCTCTCTTTCTCTTTCTCTCTTTTCTCTCTCGCTCTCCCGACGCATGCGATACCTAGGTAACAGTGAAATTATATACTGGATTCTTTCTTCTTCGATAGTCGCCGCGCTGGCTGCGCTCGCCGCCTCTCCGCTGGGGAACGCGCTGAAATCGGACGGAAGTTCGGAGAGTCGGCGCTCGACATTTTTTTGCCCTGCTCCGAGCGCTCTCTCCCCTTCTTCTCCTTTCCTCTCTTTCGACTAGCATCCCATCCTTCTCTCTCTCCCTCTCTCTCACCTTCTCTGCTCAGCGCGTCCCGACTCTCTCTCCCTTCCTACCGTGGACGCCCAAAACGTTCGATGGAAACTAGACGAGAACGGGGTCCAGTTGGTTATTACGACGCATCCCGTGGTCTCCTCTATTTCTCTACCACCTCTCTACCTTCCTTTCGGCCTCTTTGATTTTTTTTCCAGTTTCATTTTCGCCTCTATCTCCGAGCATTCCCCCGACAACCTCCGCGAATCGACAAATTGAATTTAAATATGGCTTACCGAATTTAACCGGTGCTCCTGTCCTGGGGCATATTTTAGTCGCGTGCAAGGACCACTCCGAAGAACAAAGTGGAGAATCGAAGACCGATTGATGTGCCGATATTTCGATTTTGAATGTCGGCCAGTCGATAATGTCTTAGGTCGTCGCGAGATTATTTTCGTCGATTGACGCGCGAAGCTGAAATTCACGAGAGACTGCTTAGGGGTTGATGAGCTAGGGGTTGAGAGGGAATGTTTTATCGCGAGTAAATTTTCGAATTGCTCTAGTGTTTGATCGCGTGCGAGAGTCGAGATTGCCTTTTGGGTTGAGATTCTCTTGAATTATTGTTTAGAAATCGATTGATGGTAATGGAAGGGCGAATAATTGTAGAGAAGAAAGATCGCTCTTGTGGTTTTTCCTCTAAACGATTTTCAATGCATTTTTTGGCTAGAGGAAGTTTTGAAACGGAAGTTGATGAGATTTTTATCTTGAAGAAGATAGGGAGTGGTCTCGGGAGATTACAGCAATATTTACGACTTGCTTATATCGAGGACGAGGGAATTTTTCAAGTGCAACCTTCATGAAATGTAAAACATTGGGCGTCGTTATATCCGCGTATGAAATTTTTAATTAATCGAAGACGCGACGCATTCGCAAGCAGCACTGATTCAGGATATAATAGTAGGTTTCCGTCCTTGTATGCTGTTGTTACATCATAGTGGAGCGTTTCGTACTGCATTTTTATTGGCTCTTTTATTCCTCATTTTATTCGTAACGTTGAATACCTCAAGATTCCTTTTCTCATCTTTCTCTGAAGATTTGCTCTGCGCTCTCAACTGACTCCGACGAACATATAAACTTGCAGTTGACATATTACCGACTCTAAAATTATGCACGAAAATTAGATACCAGAACGTACCCCTCGGCTCAATTAATATCACCGATATTTGCATATTTTAATGATACGATTGATTATTATCAATATGAGTTGCTCGCGTACTCGCGAAACGTATAAGATTATTTTAATAGCAGCATGGAACATAATAATAGAATAAATACAATTGAAATGATAATTACATCGATCTTATTGTGAAATAACAAAAGGCCCGTGCTAGATGTATTAATTAAATTCACTCGTCGAAAAGTAAATATTAATATGCGATGCATATTTGTTCACGAATACGCGCCGTATTTGACGATGATACGACGCATTTAATTAAATTCCCTAGTTTTTTTATGCCTTTTACTTGCAAACATAATTCGACTATCCACGTAAAAATTTTAAAATAATCCGATGAACAATTCGTTTTCATATCCCTATTGTTCTTTCCGTCGAACATACCCAAGAGTTGGAAGTACGTAAAAAAAAAACTCACATGGAATAAAATATCGGTATAAATCAAATACGAGCGACATTACGTCTACATTCCAAATACCCTGCCCTAAAAAAAAGAAAATGATGTGACATCAGCGCTATACGAACCCATCAAAATTCACAGCCCTGCTGCATTTCACTTACTCCCGCAATTTAACGCTCCAACATTCCAACGATACCACCCTCTCGCAAAGCCTACTTTACAACGTTTCAACTACATCCTACAAAATCTGTGCGACTTTTGGCGGACGATCATCGAGCATGCTTCTGCAACTCTTGGCAATACGCGGAAGCTGTTATTCAGCCGCTTTTCTGCTTTTCGACGGAATCTTTCGTCGTGGGGTGGCTGTGTGTGCGCGGTGGAAAATAATAATAAGAGGCGAAGATGAGGTGGCGAAGGGCTGGTAAGGAGAGACAGAAAGGGAGGCTGTCGGCGGAGAAGAGGTGGTGACGATGGTGGTGGCGATGGTGGTGGTGGTGATGCGGTGCTGGATGCATAATTGAATGAAAGCGCGATGAACAGAGCCAAGGGTAGTTCCTTCGGTTGCGTCGGAGGTGGGAGGTGGCGGTGGAGGGTTGAAGTGGGACGGAATGCTATAATTTCAAGCCAGACAGTCATGCGTTATTCAGAGTCGAGTACAGGGGCCCCTCTTTTGCCCTCTCTGTCGGTCTTACCTTCGACCCTTCGTTCCATCACTTCGTTCTCTCTTTCTTTTCCACCCAGAAGACCTACCTGCCCTTTCTCCCGCCTCACCTTCCTCCTCTTCCTTCCTCTCTGGCCCACTCTTTCATTTCTCTTCTTCATTCGACAAGCGGTCGGTCCATCTAGCCTTAATTATGCCCTCTCTAGGCCCTTCGGGAAAGACCAGCCGATACAAATTGCATTAGTAGACGACACCACGTCTCTCCTTCTGATGCTCGGTGCAATGTGGGACAGAAATTGATTGTTGTTGTTGTTGTTGTTGTTGTTGTGACGGGGATAAGAGAAGAGGTCCTGAGGTACCGTTGATGGCTTTACTGGTTCTCTTGATCGATGAGTGCTTTTGGATATAGTGCTCGTAGTGTTGGTCCTTCGATTGTGGCGAATGTTGGTAAGAATGGAAAAAGTGAAGTGGACGGTAGCGGAAGGGTGGATTCTTGGGTGGTTGATTAATGATTAGGTCCTGTCCTTGTTTGTTCTTTTGTGCTTAGTTGGAAATCTACGATAGAAATTGTATTACCGGTAATATAATTGATGCCGGGGTAAAAGAAGCGACAGCGGAGTGGAGAAATAAATCTTCGCGCAAGGAGGGGTCATTTTTCGTTGATTGGGCCGGTTGTCTAGATTAATTAATGCTCTTCGTATTTGTTGAAACCCTTCGAGCAGCATCTGAAATACAAATTGTGTTACTTCTGATGTGTTAATGTCGATAAGAAAGCATAAAGTGAGTCTGAGAATAATTCTTGGTAGGAAAAGGGCGATGGTTCCCTATTGATACGTATGAGGGTTGTTGATTAATGAATACTCTCGGCTCGTGGTCTTACGGATCTTTAGAAAGGATCTTGGTCGTACAAATCGTGCTACTCGGAGTGTGCAAATGTGAACGGAAATGCCGACGATGGACCAGGAACTAATGGTCGATACAACAGACGCGCAATTGACCGATGAAATTATTTTACTTAATTTTCTCTCCCCCTCCTTCGAGAAAAATTTGAACAATCGACTATAATACGTTCGCTATAGCTCTCGTTCTTCGATTTCAGGAAAGTGACAATCTTTGGTGGGACGCGTTCGCAACGGAATTCTTCGAGGACGATGCAACCCTCACTCTGACGTTCTGCTTGGAAGACGGACCGAAGAGATACAGTGAGTACACTAAAAATATAACAAGTTTCACGCCGAAAGACCGCGTACAAGAATGATTCTTCTCTTGAAAGCGAAAGTTTCTTATTTCTATTCAAGAACACGCTCGTCGTATTTATAACTGATACTTCTTAACTCTTCGACATAATGCACAAACTTTGAATTTTGTTCAAATCACGAGAGAATCAATATCGGAAAGAGATAAATTGGAAGAAAGAATAGACTTTCGGATAAATGATATAATTAACGCGTCCAAGATAGAACAGAAGTATGTTAATTTATCGTCGTGACATAAAGCTCCATTTTTTGTGCTTATCAGAAACAGAGGGGGTACTTTGTGTGTACCATCGTACTAACCGACATTAGCAAGTACTTTCGAAGTGTTTAGCACCTTAGGATTGCTGGTATTTTTTTAGGATTGTCTTCGTAATTTCGTTGTAGCTCGTTTCAGTTCATGTTAACATCAGGCAAGACTCTCAAAGATGTTTAAACGGAGAGCTCCTGGTAGACCAAGTTTACGCTCGTAGTTTCCGCGAACGTAACACGGTATATGGTCACTGAAATGCGTTCCAATGATATCCGCGTGATGGTCAGACTGCCCTACTTTTTTTCCAAGTCAACGACATTGAGAACGTCACTTCGAGGAAGCTACGACTTCTCTCTTTCACCGATGCAATTGCACGCGCCCACTTTCCGAAATTTGATCTCTAGAGTTCGTTGAACAATCCTCGAAGAATTACTCGATTTTGCTCTGTTGAAGAGCGCGAGATCATTGAAGTACACGATAAAAGTAAACTGGAGCAATTTATTAATATTTTCGCTGATGTCTATCAAATCCAGATTGTCGTTTGCCGACCGTGATAATCGACAAAAAAATGTTACATTGCGAAAGAACGGTCACGTGCTATTTCAGTTCTAATTGTATGTAGGTACACTCTTGAAACACTGAAATTTGTAATTAGCAACAGCGTAAATTATCGTGAAGTAAAAGAAATGACATTAGAGAAATAGATTTTTCGAAATGCGATGTGCTATGTACGTTCCATTATCTCCCGACGTGGATGTCATAAAATTATCAATTTAGAATCTGAAAGCATATCTCGGAAAGAAAGATTTCGGACGAGGCGCGACATAACGGCATTTATGTGTAATAAAACTTGCGCGATTGAATGAAATGTAAGGTATACCGTGAACAGTAGAGTGGCAATTTCTCAGTCCCTTCTCTTCGTTTAAAGGTCCATTTTTACGGCAAACATAACGTAACACCCGTGATAAAAAAGTTGAGTCGACGGAGAAAATCTTGGAAAAGCTTGTGCATTCGTTTCGCTTATATCTACGTATTATTATTATTAAGCGTTATCACTTTTGGTAAACGTTCGTTGCATTATTTATACACTCTCGATCAATATGTACCAATATGCACAAATTTGCATTAACGTCGAACATGCTCTTGATGCTCGTACGATAAAACAAAAGAATCAAATAAAGAATTTGAAAGCAGTCGCTAACCATATTACTCTTATGGTTACACTAACGGAAATAGTGAATTAATCAATTGTAAATATTTCATGTGCATTTGTACGGCTTATTGACACCCATGTTTATATTTCTTCTTTTACAGCGATAGGAAGGACGTTGATACCTAGGTACTTCCGCTCTATATTCGAGGGCGGAGTGACGGAACTTTATTATAATATGAAGCACCCTAAGGAGTCGTTTCACAATACCAGCATAACTCTCGACTGTGATCATTGTGTCATGGTTACGCATCACGGAAAACCAATGTTTACGAAGGTAACCACGATAAGAATTTCCTTAAGGCACGGCACAATTTAATGTAAATAGAATAAGTAATAATAGCCCTTGCACAAGAAGAACGTTTAGTAAGAATTACCGTCACGACTACACCATATCGCATAATTACTGTCACAGGCATCACGCCTTAGATACCTGCTATCAACGTGATTGGTAATTCGCTTGAAAATAATTAGCATCCATACGTAGTAAAATGGAAATGTTTATATTGTGCGTTGCAGCCGATCGTTCCTTGGAAAGTTTAACTAAATTAAACAATATTTACTTATTATACGCGCGCACACACACGCACACACAATTTATTTTACAACGTCGTATTGATTATTAAATTTCTTCGCAGGTGTGTACAGAGGGTAGGCTAATACTCGAGTTCACTTTTGACGACCTTATGAGGATAAAATCGTGGCATATGTCGGTGAGGACCCATCGAGAGCTGGTACCAAGATCGGTGGTCGGTATGCAACAAGATCCGACGGTGCTCGAGCAATTAAGCAAAAACATCACTAGGCAGGGTATCACCAATTCTACTCTGAATTATCTTAGGGTGAGTATGTCGCAGACCAATGAACCTTCGAGATTGAAAGGTGCGCCGATATTCGGCAACTGATTCCAATTGACGCTCGCACTCGGTGAAAGTCCGGTTACGACGTAGCTTTCTTCCTTGTTTCGATGAGCTTTCACCGTCTGTGCCAATTCGCTTTTCGTCAACTCGCGCGCGAAGGCAAGAACGAATGTGTGAAAACTGGTGCGACCATGGGAAATTGTATTTTAGGAATTTCTGGCACAATGGCTGATTATAAGAACAACAAATTTTATCGTGATTCGTATAAGATCTACATTTGACAGTAGATACTACTTTTTCGAAAATTATTTTTATAAAAATCTTTTGCATATAAGATAAGCTACTAAAATCATAGACAGTATTTTTGCTTCCTTTGGTATAAAGAAGCCTCCACACATTTTTTCTAGTTAGAGAAGCAAGCAAAAGTTTAAAGACGTTTCGCACGAAGTATTCAGTAATTACTAATATTCAACCATAGAACTAGCCGAGTGGTAAAAATGACTTGCGTGCATCTGTTTATTGATTTTCTCATTAGTAAACTTGTACGTATCTTTAGTCGACATTAAATAAGACTAAAAGAAAAATGCTTAAAGAAACATTCTCTTCGGTTCTAATTTCGCCTTTTTTTTAACGATCTATTCTTCTGAATTCTGTAATAGAAATGAGTGCAAATTGAATCTCGGTAGTTTTGGTGTTAGGCATTTCTTAACACGTTAACTGCTTCGTGTAGGCGTCTTGCGCATACATTAAACACCGCACTGACGTCTATCGGACACAATCGACGTGTTAAACTGTTCGTCACGTTATACAGACAATAACCGCTTAGGAAAATTCGCTTACCACAGATATATATTCCTGTATTTACATCTGTCGTCCCGTACAGGATATTGCCGCAATCGTAATATTCTATTAAGTTATAAGAAAGACATTCGGTGTTTTAATAATAGAATTTTTTTTATTTTTACAGTTATGTGTGATATTGGAACCGATGCAGGAGTTAATGTCGAGGCACAAAGCATATGCATTGTCACCACGCGATTGCCTGAAAACGACCTTGTTCCAGAAATGGCAGAGGATGGTTGCCCCGCCGGGTAAGAGAGGTAGACGAACAGTTGCTTTACATGAGAAGCACCAGCCAGTGGAGCGAAGCTATCGAATATCGAGAAAGACTTTGCCAGCCGCGCAACGATGTCAGATCATCGTACATAGTGTTATGAAATTTGGTTTCATCGCAGTTAGGCAATATCAGATGATATAATCCATAACATCGAACTTCCTTCGTCCACTATATGGTTCTATTTGCAATTCAATCTGTAAATTATTGGATATAATAAAAGTGATAGGCACACGATGCGCGACGAGAAATGTGACTGTCCTTTATCATGCATAGTGTTACATTAACGTCGATTGGACATTTTATTGTAAGAGACACTTCGAAAAATCCGATCATTCCACGTATTCGTAGACGAGTATCGATATTTGAAGAAAAAAGCTAATGTTAACTCCAATAATATTCTTTTGAACTGGAGAGCACTAGATGTACCGATGATTTTGAATTCACCACTTTCACCTACATCTTCCTGTAAGCTCCGAACTTTTCTGCCAGTGTTTTTTTTTTACAATTTACAATTAGCATCTTGATTGTACCAAATTCGAGAGACGTATCCGTAAGCCATCGTGCGGTGAAACCAATGTCGGTTCTGGACGATATTATGCACAGCGTGGTTCTCTGTAAAGATAAGAAATAATTATATGTAGCGTACCGAAGAAGACGCGATAAACGTTACTTAATTGTTTGTTTATCGATCGATGCATGACTGCTTGTGTGTGACTGTCAGAGACCTTTGATAACGAGAAAGGTCCACAGCTGGGTAGCGATCTTCGGTTAATTAGTGTACCGATAATACGTTTGCAGCCGGCAGGGCATGCGGTTTGCGCATCATTCTCACGCTACTCCTATTCTTGTAGAATCCCAAAGGCCGGCGAACAAGAGAAGAAAGCGAAAGGGCAGTCAATCCGGACCAGGAAACAATGCTCCTCCAGCACCCAGTAAGAAGAGATCACCAGGTCCTAATTTTTCCTTAGCTTCGCAGGTAAAGTTGGGCTTGGCTAACTCATTCGCACAGATTCGATCGAAGACGATTCTTAAAATACGTATGTTCTTGTGCGTAGGACGTGATGGTGGTGGGTGAGCCGTCATTGATGGGCGGTGAATTCGGGGACGAGGACGAGCGGCTGATAACAAGGCTGGAGAACACGCAATACGACGCGGCGAACAGCTTAGATCCTCATAGTCACGACACGACGGGTGGTCCACCTCCGCATCCTCACCAGTTCCATTCGGAGCCGACACCAGGCAACTCCTGGCCACCGGACCGCGGTCCGGGGCCGCCACAAGGGGGACCCGGTAGCCAGGTAACATTAAATACCCGTAAATAATCGAATAATCGGGGTAAGTAATGTGAGGTCAGCGCCTTTACTCAGAACGTCTTCTTGAATCCGATATAGAGATGCTAATGAGCATGCCTAATGGAACTGAATCCGCGCCTTCCACTCTGAGAGGAGGAAGTCGAAGACCATCAGAACAATTAAGTAGACACAGAGGTTATAACGGAGCATCCGGTCCAACCGTGTTACAGGGAGTCCAGGGTGCGCAAGGCGGAGCGGCGACGGGTGTTCAGGGAACGCAGGATGCCAGTCAGCAGCAGCAAGACAAGAAGAGCCCCGCGGTGAGCCAGTGAGGCCAGGAGTCCCCGCGCCCCCCCACCAGGGGGCGACGGGGGCGCAGGCCCAAAAACGTGGCTCCCTAGCGGGGCGAGAATCCTAACCTCCCCACCGCCTACCTGGCGCCGCCGTGTGGCTCGTCGGGCACTAGGTTGTCGCACGTCGGTGTACTCCCGCTGGCATGCCAGTCCGGACTACCACCGAGCCACCATCCGGAGCAGCACGCGCAATTGGGTCACGCCGCCGCCGCCGCTGCTGCTGCCGCCGCCGCCTCTATGGGGATGGACTCCTCGGAATTAGTGGCAGTTGCTCATTACCAGGCACAACAGCTTCAGCGACAATTGCTGGCCGAGCAGTCGGGTCCAGGCACGATGCTGCCACCCTCTGCTCAGCCTACTGGTGGGGGCTTGACGCAACCGCTTCACCCAGGACAGCAAGTTCAACCACAAGGCCAGAACCCGCTGCAAAGCTTGGTGCAACAGTTGATCTGCCTGCAACAGATCGAGTACTATCTTGCCCAGCAAGGCCACAAGTGATTTCGCCCACTTCGCTGACGAGAGAGAAGAGGAAGATGAAGAGTGACGAGCGGGGGCAACGACTCGATGATCGGAACGTGGAGTTGCATCGTGGTTCTCGAGAGAAACGGAAAATGGAAGGGAAGAGAGTGAGAGAGCGAACGAGAGAGAGAGAGAGAGAGAGAGAGAGAGCGAGAGAGAGAGCGAGAGAGAGAGAGAGAATGGGGTAGGGAACGAGAGAGAGAAAGGGAGAGAGAGAGTGTGTGTGTGTGTCTTTGTGTGTCTTTCTGTGTGACAAATATGGAGATTGGAAGGTGAAGAGAGGTGGACGTGCGAGCATTCGTCGGGACGATGGAAAGGGCTTGAATGCAAAGAGATTGGGAACACGTGCTGACTTATCGATGCATAATTCCATCGGTTTTGTGACCTGTGATTTGATCATTGCTGTTGGATGCTGAGGTTGAGTGGTGCACGCTCGTACGCTAGAGTTTTCAATGCAGTTTACAGTTCTACCCCCTTGGCCGTGACAGCAAACGCAGAGATGGCGGGAGGTAGCCACGTCGTCGTCATCGTCGTCGTCGTCGTCGTCATTATTCTGTTGCAGCGATGAAACAACAGTGCACGTTGGAAAATATAGTCGAGAAAGAGTTGGAGGGTGATGGTAGTGAGCTCCTTCCCGTGTGTCGATATAAATATTTTGAAGCACCCGTGCGTGAATGGACGACCTTAAAGGGACGACGTGGGTCGAGCGTTTAACGTGTGATAAAAACATTATCTGCAAAAAAGTAAATATATTAATTACAATGAAGAGTAACTGGGCGGCGAAAAACGCTTGAGGAAATAGAAATGAGAGAGAGAGAGCGAGAGAGAGAGAGAGAGAAAAACGGTACGCTATACGCGACAGAGACGATTGACCGCTCTGGTGCGAGCTGTGAATGAATCTCTATCCGTCAACAGTATTGATATAATTAATAAAGTATAAATGAATATAAAATATTGTAAGAGGTTTAGCATAGGTACGTATTATTCAAGTGTATGCGAGGCAGGAGCATGTGGTGTGACAACAAAGGATGATAGGGTGTGGATGTGTAAGACAAAAGATCATCTTTGGACACAAGATTTATAAAGCGCGAAGCCCGATCGAACGCCAACGCCCTGGCCCCTCAAGACTACTCCTGCGCATGTCTTTTTCATTTTTTTTTTCCGTTATCTTCTCTTTTTTTTTAATAGGATTCTATTACTCTTCGTTCTTACTGTTCATTATTTAACGATTCACGCAAGAAGTGAGAGAGTAGTTTTGCACGTTTAAGCAGCATAAGGATACCTCGCTTCAAAAAGGTTCATCGCGACGTGTTTACTTGTAATATAATTGTAATAAAAAAAAGGATTCTTTTCTTCGACGATAGGGCAGCCGTTGATAAATTAACGATTTGTACGGGAATCACATTGTAGTTTTAAACGCGCCTCGTCACGCGCAATGTCATCCTCATTTTACATCGTGATCGTGTCATTGGAACCCTAGAGCTACACGTAAGCGGGCGTGGGTAATCGTCGCAAACCTCCTGATCCCCTTTACGCGGAAATTCCACACGCACGACATTATTGCGGACGAACGCCGCGTTCATTCTTGTTATCGCGTTCACCCGTCCAGTTCACGAACAGATCCTCGATTGTTCAGCGTTTTTTATGTCACACGGTGAGAATAGGTTTTACGGCGATGTGCGTTAGTATGCCGCCTGTCGACGATTTTTGGTATGTAAGAGAGTGATTGAAGGAATCGCCGACACGGACGAGGCCCCGTAGGCAAATTTGTTTTTTCACGTTTTAAGATACATCGAGAGAGAAGGAGAAGGAATCGGACGTTTAACTCTTTGAGGGACAGTAGCATTCGAACTCGTGCTCCTAATGATTCTAGAATATAGCTTTGAGATTTCTTTCTGTCTGCCAGCGCCGACGAGCATTGTACCTAGAATTCACGTGGCTCGTAACGCACAAGGCACCTTTTTAATTTCTGCGCAACCGAACGAATGACAATCGTTTCTTAATTTCACCTCATTTTTCTAATAACGGAGAAGAGATATTGAAGGGAGGGTGGTGGACGCTCGTGCGTTTAGGAAGACCGAGAGATTTCGGCGCGACGAGCGCCACTTTAGCACAACTACGTAGGAAATTCAACATAGTTCACGTCATTTCTCCACGAGCACCGTTGCTCGGATAGAGACCTGCAATTATCTGCAGGAGCCGACAAAACGACCTCTCCGAATGCACGTGCGCCGACCCTCTTTAACAATCTCTCCACGATGTTATTACATCGTTGTTTACAAACGGTCAGCAGCTGGCAGTGCTTCTCGTCACATTTATTCTCCACTAATACTCGTGCTCTTGGCTTCTAAGCTTAGTCGACCTACTACTTTAACCTAAAGAACATTAGAGTTTACTTCTCGACGAGTCACCTACGTCCCGCAAAAGAGTTAATCGTGGAAAATCTCACGCTTCGTCGATACCTTATAAGAATACCGAGTCCACGAGCACACGCGTGTCGCAGTTCAAATAGAATTATTTCAACGATTAATAAGCGAAGACGATCGTCGGTGAGCGCGCCTCGGCGCGTAACTCGAATTTAATCGTGTTTAGAGCAGCGTCAGAGTGCATCTCCGATTTCACAGGATCGCGTGGATACGCTTTTTTTCGTTGTACTCCTCCCACCGTCCTAACCCTCCAAACTCCTCACTTCCATATAGCTCTCACGCGTCCGTCAGGCTGATACGTTCGGCTCTGAGTCGGAAAGGTTTCGAGTATATTTTGGCTCAGGGACAAGAGGGGAGTATAATACTCGGAAGCGTCACTCGCAGCCTTTGCGCTTGGCAGCCGAATGAGAATCGAACGTTATTCTACCTCCGTTTCTTCATTCGACGATTCTTGTGGAGCGGCTTGTAAGGAAGAGAGGCGAGAGAACGAGAAGCAGGGGAGGCTTAAACGGTAAAATTGTTGAGCGGCGTTTTTTCGTATCCGTAATTATATCCCATCTCCGAGAGAGAAAGTGAGCGAGCGAAAGCGAGTGAGAACGTGTGAGAGAACGAGAGCGAAAGGAAGAAAGAAAGAAAGAGAGAGAACCTGGCACTGTTTATTTAAGAAAGGAGGTACTCCAAATAATTGTTATTAAAGGGTCAGTCCTATGTATAGTGGTAAAAGCGCGTACCACTGATCGTGGCACGACAATTAAATAAGAGGCCAACTCATTGCCGTTCCAAGTTCAGAGGACCTTCCGACTTCTCTTTCTTTTTTTTTCCTTCTTTTTTCAAAACCAAATGGAAAATTTTCTTTATCACTTGATTATCTCGCGAAGCGAGCGCTCACGCGCGCGCGCATTCGACGATCGAACGCGAAGGATTGGAAATGTTTTTCGTGCGCCACCGCACTGCGTCCGGCGTGTCCAGTGCGGCGAATCGGTTTCGTCCTGTTAGAGAAAAAGAGGGAAAAAAGGTGACAAAAAAAAAAGAAAAACGAAAGAGAGAAAGAGAGTGAGAGAGATATGTGTGACGCAGGAAAGTGTGGATGTGGGCGAGGGAAACGAGACGATGCGCGACGTAACGGGTAAATTCGGCCGAGCGATATCGTGAAAATTGTGTTAAATATCGATAGCTCTATATGACGGCGTGGTGCGCCTTTTTGTAAATACCGTCCTCTGAATTTGGCACAGACCAGTCCCTGCGGTCGGTGTGAAGCACACAGTTCTTGATCAGTGCGTAGGTCAATCGCTAATGTCGGACCAGTCTTAAGCGACGAGTGCGCACCGATAGTGTATAAATATATTAGTTAATTAGGGATGATTAATACGATCAAGGATATTACACTTACCTTCTTAATGGACATGGGCCATTTCGGTATATTATATTAATATACAGTCAAAGTTGGCCCATCGCCATGACCAATGAAGTAATAAAAAAAATTGTCATTTAATTGCATTTTTACGCACTCCAAATTTTTATCCTCGTCATTTGTATCATAGCATGTGTTTAAAGAAAAATCCACATTATATGTATGTAATCAAAATTGTAACTGAGAAAACGTTAATAAAAAAACGATATTCGAAACTCGCTGCAGTGAGATTTTCTGGATGACCTTCTCTCGTAGTTACGCAGGCGCGCGCTTTTTTGCTTGAGGATTTCGTGATTACATTTTCGCTTGATGCAAATGGATTCGAATGCTCGATTATTTTGCAGTCACATTTGCAATATCGACGACTGATAAAGCAGATACGAGGAGTTCTCGAAGAAAAGTTTTCTCCACGACGGAGAAACGTTACCTGATTCTTTCATAATGTTTTTAATGTTTTACGGCGTCCGTGTTCTTTATTTTCAGATACCTCGCGTATACGGTACAGTTTTTAAAGTGCAGCCATGAGGGAAGCAACAACCAAAGTTTGCTTATTAGAGGTACGAGCGAAGCGTGCTGTTGACCCGCAACTATTTCTGCTTCGTAATTTTTATTTCAGTCAGGGGAATTAGCGCAAAGTTATTTGAAAAACCCACATAAGTCGATAAACGAGACTACACTTCTAACGATGTTATTAATAATAGTGATCGATTTGAGTAGCAAAATGAAGTTAACGAAATACTTTTCGTTCGAAATAGCAATACTCGAGGATCATCGCGATTGATATTATTCGGAATTGATTTAGGTAACACGGATCTGTTTCGCGTACAATCTATGTAGATGGTACAAAGCTATAAATATATATGTATATCTTATTTAAGAATCGTGAATAGAAACTTTCCAAAGTTCCGTGGCTTCTCAATGGCGGGATTTCGATTTGCGAGCCAACCGGCAAAGAAATCTTACGTTGTCGGTTTTTTTTTTCCACTGCAGTCGGCCTACTTAACTTCCCGCCAACTTCTGCCCGTGGCACTTTCCGCTTTTTGCAATGACGATGGATTTATCAAGCCACCAGACAAATCAACTCTCGCTTATCGCAGTGTCGTTTTTATTAAATCCGCGAAACTTTCACCATTGCTCTCGCGGTTAAGCGATAAGAAATTTCTTTATCTCGGTACCATAGGCTGCCGTGGTCGTAAACTTCAAATTACTCTCCTTCGAGTTACTGTCCCACATTTAATCGTAAAATCCTGCGTGGTAGCAAAAATAGGTCAGGACGGGACTTGGAAGCAACTCCGGTACAGTCGAATGTGCAAAAGATTCTTACCTGATCGTGCGAAGAGCGGCGCGAGTTAAACGAGGAGTGCTTCGCGCTCGATTATTCATTCAGGAGGAATGAGAAATTTGACGAAGCTTCTTTTTTAGACAATCAGTATTTATTTGAGATATTATAGATCAAAATTTACGATGCTTAATCGACAAATCGGGGTAATTACGCAATTCTCAGTCTTCGCGCACACGTTTTCCTTCTTTTCCTCTTTCAGTTTTTCCATTACTTCGTTATTACCTTTATAATCGTGCATCCAGGGGATCGGCGTAGTTCATGGTTGTTTACGATTTATTTCAGGTTATAGATACAATATATACATCGTTCCTTATACGAAACAACTATCAGGTACAATTAACCTATCTACAGATATTACAGTCTCAACTGAAATACCGAATACGATGGCGAAAGTAGGAAGCGATAACGTATAAAACAGGTTGTAATACAATTTATACAAATGTCACGTGTATCACAATGTTAATAACGAATCCGGTTATTAACGGGTCAAGTAAAAAGTAACGCTCTCAGTTTCTCCGCCGTTCCAACGTCTCGCACGTTTCTCTTTCCGCGCTTTTAGAAGGATATGCTTAGTAGATATATCGATAACTTTTTTCGATAGCGTCGCGTCCGATCTTCTCCGTTCTCGTGTAGTAAAGGTCGAATAAAATCCAATGGAATCGTGTGAACGACGCGGCAGGTGCTTTCACGTAAAACTCGTGCTTCCCTAACAATAAGATTTTGCTCTCGTTTAACGCGTAACGTAAGATGCTACGTTAAGGTAGGTGGAAAATATCAGTTTTGCAACGAGTAGGTTGTTCAAAGGCGCGGAGCTAATGGCGCTTTTGCAATAAACTCAGGTCATTGCTTTTGGCCCGCGTGCTCACGGTCTCTCGCTCCTCTCCCTCTCTCTCTTTCACTCTGCTTTTCTTTCAAGAAACTTAACGGCTTGTATTCGCCGCACAGCGACCATCCATCGTTTATGCAGTCCTTTATAGCTTGCTTTATCACCCCAGCATCAACGATATATACTGGAATACCGAGGGACCGAGAAAAGTAGTAAAAGGGCCATGGTCGGTGTAAAGAGCCACGGTTAAGTAAATAAACATTTTGCCCTCGGACGAACTTTCGAACGAGCTAGATTACTCGCCACACCAAACCAGTTCACTTTTTCTTGTGCGCCCTGTCGCACCGATCACCCTTTATCGGCCTCGGGACGTCTCGATCGACGGAAGAACGAAATTTAACGATCGCGAATTTTCCGTATCTTTCTTTCAACCGAAGGATAATTGACAATTTGTTATTTCTCTTTTCTTCCTTTTATATTACGGCGTAGCTGGAAATAGAATTATCTCGTATGGACGAATTTCTCATAGTGACTCGAGCTTTCGGTGATCTAAGAATAAAAGATTTCCTTACAGTTGTCTCGATGGCAGAAAAGAAACGCGCCTTTGAAACAACCACAAACGTGAAAATGTTTATCGTGCCCACATTTCGTGATCATTTCAAAAGTAATGAAAGTAATTTGGTAGAGCGAGACAAAAAAGATAGTTTAATAGTCATTCTTTTTGTCATCTTTGCAAATGCGTATGATTGACATCGTCATCGAGCTTTTTCGTTATCCATCCCTCGACCTTCTTTCTCCGCGATTCACTAAACTTTTCGCAAAAAATCAGTATAGTCTCTCTTTACGTTATTCACGGATGACTCGTACGACAATAATAATATCAGAAGCTAGCAGTATCGGTACGTAAATTCAGATTTTCCTCTCGATACAGCTTGGTGGAAAGAAACGAAATGACTGGCAGTGTTTGTTTTACACGTGTAAGAATGTTTGCATGTACAATACGCGTTACACTCAAGCATCCTGCAATTAACCCGGGGAGGGGAGGGACTATTGAGTCGAACGAAAGATTTGCACATACTCACTGGGTAAATCCGACGAGGAAGCTATACTACGACTTAGACTCTTTTCTTACTTATGGCGATATATTTTCATTTTTAGCCGTATTTACAAAAGTGCCGATTACGTAATACTTTGCGTTGAATTGGCTGGAAGAATCGGCCCTGATATAACGTTCAACCTGCGATGCCTTTATTAGTATTTGAGCGAATTTTAGGGTGTCGGTGAAAGAGCTAATTAGAAATTATTATTGTACGATGCTTAATTAGGCGGGCACCGATGCGCGAAACGAACTTTAGCATGTAATTGTGGAAAATATCGTTTCAATGGGAAGTCGGAGAAGTTTACTAATGAACATGCACGCATTTGATAAGGTAATTTGGGTTCCACGTAAAATACAATGTTAAACGCAATCTCATTCCATCGTCAGCTGGATGATAAAAAAAAAAAAAAAAAAAAACATTCCGACGAAGTTGAGGCGTTCCTCGTATTTTCCACGGCTCTGATAATTATGCAACGTCGAAGACGACGAAAGCACAAAATAAGCGGCACTGTTATTCAACCATTCGAGAGACGATGCTCAAGACAGACAGCTTCAAATTTCGAATTAACATTGGCAAATCCAGGTACACATCCTCGAATTTTTGCACATACTTTCTCTCGCTTCTTCGATACTGCCTATCGAACCGCCTCGATTCTCAAACGGTTAAAAAAAAGAATATGGTAAAAACCTCTTTTTACGGACGATCGACGTTTCGTCGTTTTTCCTAGTCGAAATATATCGCAAAATTAAACAGGTAACTATACGCACACCAATGACGACATATGTATACAGTACGGAAGACCTAATACAGATCATTAATTGTAAATTACAGGAACTGATATAAGCACGCAGGTAAGACGCCGAAATGAATATCAAAAATATCGACGAGGTAACCCAGGAAATTCTCTTCATAATTCTTTTAAGCGTCTCGCCAATACGGAAGTTCGTCACTCCAAACCATCGTCAACAACAGCGACAATAATACACAATAAAAATAATAATAATAATAATAATAATAATAATCTTAATTAACCCTTAAACGCATGAATTATCAATTTTGATAACAATCGTATTAAAGGCCGTTACAAGCAACCTATCTTTCTTTTCGCTCTGGCTTTACGGTTCCTCTTATTTTCAAATAGAAATTCGTGCGTTCAACGGTTAGAACAAGGTGAAAAACAACGTGAGCAAAGAACACCGCACGAAACGAAATCGTTGCGAAAAGTTCACGGCATCGCGCGTCTAGGAAATCGTGAGAAGCTTCATCCTCGCATCCCAACGTAAGAGCCTGGTGATTGTATCGACCGACAACGTTGAACGAAGAAATCCGTGGCGTTGATCTTCTCGACGAAGCCTCTCCTCTGGCGTGAGAGTAGCGCGCGCCGACCAATCAAACAAATTGTCAGGGCGCATTCAGTGCGGACGATTGATTAAACGTTCACCTATCGTTGCGATCACTCTTAGTTTACGCACACGAAGAGAGGAAACGCGAGACAAACGTCACATTCGGAGCACTCGCGCAGCCCGACGAGCGGAGGAAGCCACCCCTCGTTCGCGTGATAATCGTTCTGTGCTTCTCTTGCACGACGAAAGGGCTCTCTCGGTCGCTCGCGTTTCATGAAAAATCCGTGCGTCGAGCGGCTTGCTGGAAAACTGTTCTCAGAACGCGTATCAGCCCAGATCTGGTCACGAAGAAGGTGATGAGAGCGAGAGGGACGAATGGAAAATAAAAAGAAGTAGAGAGAGAGAAAGAGAGAGAGAGAGAGAGAGAGAAAGACAGAGAGAGAGAGAGAGAGAAAGAGAGAGAGAGAAGGATGAGGAAAATGGAGAACGCGAGAGAGGACGAATTCATTCACGTTGCCCCGTTCGCCCGTCGTCGACCACCTATCCGTCGTCGGCCGCACCCCTTTTGTTTCGCCTATTTAATCTTATAATAAAGTTTAGTTGATTCACTTTTCACATCGATACGACGAACAAACTAATTTCACTTGCACCGATCCGATGCACCGAGCCGTGCGATGCATCGGCGACGTTACAAGTTCGCCTCTGTTTCATTGGTTGGCTTCGATCTGTTCTCTTCCCTTTGGTGTTTCTCTTTTCTTTCTTTCGATCACGGAGTCCAGAGATGGAACCGCGGTCGCATCCTCTCCGATCGAAGTGCTAGCACCATCGCGCACCCACTCTTCCTTCTGCTCGCTTCTTCATCCACGCGATGGAAGAAGCGTCGCTACGACCCCGATGGTTTAGTAAAGCAAAAGACACAGGCAGAGCAGGAGAGAGTAGAGCCTCGGTTGGTTGGCCTGCCCGCCGTGCTGCATTGCCGCGGGATACTCTCCTGAAACAGAGTGATCACACTTAAGTTCTCTCGATATCGCATTTAAGTTCGCCGATTAACGGTTCTCGAGTTCGTCCTGCCACGTACAACAGGATTCGCCAAGATTTACTGCATTCTGGGAATTTAAGTTTACGCTGGACTCGATTTGTCGATTGATATGAGGGGAGTACGGGAAAAGGACGGGTACTCTCCTCGTCAGTGACACTTTGGTCAGGATCGTAGACGTAGAAATAAGTCGCGATGATTATGAAGGATAAAGACACGTATATTTGATGTAATCACTCGGAAGACACTGAATGTTGCTCCTTGATGGGCCTTTGAAAACAAAGGCTCTTCGCAGTTACGCAGGGGGTCTACGTGTGATGTTGCGGTATGCACAAAATGCGAATATCGCCTACAGATAAGAGTCGCAAATACGGTCGAGCCCTTTTCTGGAGCGGCTGGTGACTCGAAGTTCTTGAAGAATAGACGCGTGTAGGGTTGTCTGGTGTCCGGCCTTAACCGGACATATTCGGCATAATTGTTTGTCCGGCCAAAACTAGTCGGCGTCCGGTTTTTTATATTTGTAATTTTGATACTTGAATCTGTAGAGTAATTGACAGTTTTATTAAGGAACCGATTTTTTGACCTGGCAACCCTAGACGCGTGGGTTTTGTAAACGAAGTAAAATATTCAGATCGGCTCAGTTCTAATGTGTAGAATTAAATAGATCGTAATGTTTAAAAGCCAACGGAGAGTTTTATCGAAGGTGAACGAAGGAACAAAATGGGGTTGTGACACGGTTGGAAGGACGGTTTGGCACCCCTTGCCTTTTTTCCACGTCTTCGTTGCACTTGTCCCGCTTTTAGAACTCATCACTATCCCTATATTCATAATTAAAAAAAGGTTGCCGAGTCGATAATAAAAATTGCTTACAAATTCGTCCAATCCTTTCTATTTTAGAAAATCCAATTAGATTTGTGTCTAACTCTGAAGCAACGTGATACGAACGATAAGCGGAAACCACCTAATGTAAAGGTACCGAGGTGTAGAATCTTGACATGTAATTTCGGCATAGCCTTAAAACCTGTTACGGTTCGATATTGGTAGCAGAATTTTGTCGAAAGAATTTCATAAATATCCTGCTCCACGGTTACGAAGGCAACGGGATCAATTTTCGGTAAAATCTAAGCGTGCATTTGACAACGAAATGAAACAGCTCGGTGCTTGATACCTCGTGCCTGACACTTTCTAACGCTCGTTTCCTCCAACGTGGTTCAAAATTTGAACCGAGTTTAAAGTCCGATGAACGCTATTTTCCGTTCCACCAATTTTTTAACGAAAGTTCAATGCAATTGAACGACGTTTATCTTAATTGACAATTTTTTACCGGTTAACGAGTTTGAACGGCGTTTAAGCAGAAGACAATGCGAAACACCAGTATTTGAAGAGATATATGCAACACATACATGCATACTGTATATCACAAACAAAGAAGCCGGGAGGGAGTAAGTACAACTATGTACTATTAATAAATGCATTAATATAGCGTATACAAAGTCTCAAAAATCTAAGAAATCAGTTAATATATTTTGGTCTGTTTCCTCCGCACAAAGAAAATTGAATTTCGGCATGGCATAGAATATTTTCTCATCATCTGATGATGAAGATAGTATAAGATACGTTGACAGAAGCCCTAGAGGGTTAAGATTACATTAGGGATGAATTATTTTGATGACTTGGACGAAAAGGAGATTTCGCTTATTAATAGCACAAACTCCGGAAAAAATAAAATTTAACGTAAAAGCTTATATACGTGTATTATTCTCATATATGTATATAAATACTATTAGGTTAGGTAGTGATTCATTCGGTAGCAATACACTTGTTATATTAGCTCTGCGCCAATCACCTCACTTGAATATGAATTAGCAGGCATAAGGTGTACGTTCAGTTGATCGGAACGAAAGTAAAGTTGATGGAAAGCGAAACAAGTTGACCGAAGATTAAACGCAGTTCACAGGGACTCTGAATTGAACCACGTTGGAAGAAACGGGCATAAAAGTTTACAATTAATCTCAGCTTAGACAAATGCCAGCTGCGAATCACGGAACCTCAATCGCGATCGCGAAATTCGAGCTACCCGTGAGCTTGCACGGATCAAGCATGGCTTTTTCCTCACTGTGAAAGAGCCTTGAGTCGGTGGACAATCTCGAAACCCACAAACAAAAGAGTTTCCAAGCCGAAAATCAAGGTTATCAATTGTCTCGGCTCGTCTCTCGTGCCTTTCCAATATCTATCTTGTATTCAATATCTATCTTGAAAGGGCCCTTGGACCGTGGAAAAACTTCATTCAGGATGGAGGATTCGGGGTCGATAATCGTTCCAACGCTTGAAATGAACGCGAACGTTGGATTAATGCTAAATAACAGTTTGACCGATGGATCATCCACGGTTTCTTCCGGCGTGTACGTAGCCATTACTGCCCCAAAATTTATCGAAGGATGCCCAGATATGTGGTTCACGCAGCTGGAGTCCATATTTGCGCTAACTGGCCTGTCGAAGGATATGCAGAAATTCCATTACGTATGCGCGATCCTCAATGGAAGTCAAGTCGAATCCGTTTTCGACATTCTTAAGAATCCTCCGCAGATCAACGCATACGAGACTTTGAAAAAGGAATTGATACGTCTGCAGTCCACGTTGCAGCCTCAAAAGGTTTTGGAACTCATTGGCAACGCGCGGATGGACTCGACCAAGCCTTCGGAGTTCCTTGGTCATTTGAGGAAGCTGGTGGGAGTGAACGTTACCGATAGCACCTTAAAGACAGTATGGTTGACTCGCCTGCCTGATAATCTCGTGAAGGTATTGCGCATTCGTGAAAACGACTCATTGGATGAGCTGGTAATTCTGGCCGACACCTTGAATGAGGTATATAATAAAGGCCACTACTATGGATAGTACTTAATACAAAGAGCTTAATACAACCACTTTTGGAAAGTGAACGTTCTACTAAATTTCTTTCTTTCTTGCTTCCTAACATTCGTATCCTGCTTTACTTCTTGGCGAGGAGTCCGAGCGATTTATCTGCACAAAAAAGAAGAACTGACAAACTGTCCGCGCTTGCCAATTTCCGTCGCGACTCATTGTTAATGTCCGTCACTATAATGACAGGGTGTTCGTCTTTAATCTGTGCATATAAATCCGCTCGCAAAAATCTCTTAGATTTAATGGATCCCGTACCCTACACGTTCAAGAACTCAACCTTAAATCGTCAGGATCCCGCATTCTACACCGATGATGATCAGACAGACAGGGACACGGAGGACTCGACCAGAGATTTCGTGGTCGCTGGGTATTTAAACAAAGGACGGCACCTTACGTCGGCAGTGACGCGGACCGGCAAACGGCAATGCACAGCAAAATTGTACCCGTCGAGTCGTCGATGCAAAAAATTCTGACCGTCTCCGCCGGTCACTGCTTACATAAAATTTTGTTTTAACGGACACCACAGATTTGGTTTTAATTAAGATATGGATCGTTTATTTTAAAAGTGGTGTAAGTCCATTTTTTCGAAAAAATGGGATATCACATAATTTGTGATTAATTTAGTGCACATTTTTTATTTATAACCGATTCATTTGTTTTTAAATGAACTTACAGCACTTTGAAAATAGACTGTCAATATATTGTTAGGATACATAGTAAAGGGTGGTTTTCGAGTTATTAACAAAAGAAATTTGAAACCACGTGTAAATTGCAAGTGGCTAAATAGAGGGCGGGGCAATTTTTTAGTTAGATGGCTAAGCTCGCTCGTGTTATGTCACTGATACAATATTTAGGACGGGACCATCATTCTGAAGCACTTCGTAATGCCTATAGACAATTGTTACAATTTTCAAACCTTAAATTTTTGATATCTTTAAAAATAAAGTCGCTCCACATTTAATTTTTGCTGCATGTTACTCTTTAGTATAAGCCCTAACAATATGTATTAATTAAAACAAAATCGGTGATCGTTAAAACAAACTTCTACCACTGCCTGTTACTGGTGAAGAGTACACCCCTATATTTAAATACATTGTGACCAACACATTTTTTGCATGTCCGGTTCAATCCGTCAAATTCAACTTTGACCGACGTTCAAATCGAAATGGAAGCAAAGATGAATATTCGATAACGGTATCCTATTCTTAAATATAAACTGTTCATACCACAAGCAAGATTCGACAAAAATTGAAGATAGATGCTTTTTCCACGTTTTTTGCGCTTTGCACGTGTATAGAGTAGATTAAAGAACTGGTGCAAGGTGGAAAAAAGTTCCTGCAAGACGGATGATCCGCTTTCATCTAATCGATTACTATAGTTTCTTTCACTGTGTAACTCACCATTGAGAACATGAACGGTGATTGATTTAGGTTGAGCATTACTAGGAGTACAGGTGTATCGCCCGGAGTCGGACGGCCTCGCTTCTTTCACAAGGAGAAAGCTCGTTGTGCTGACACTCTTCTCTGTCACGACGGATATACCACCCCTGCTAGAATCGTAGCTGATCATCTAAAACAAGTTTTGAAGTATTAGTACAGAGCATTAAATCGAAGCGCGCTAATGACGTCCAGGATGTTCGATCGGATGGTTTTGCCATAAGATATTATCCAAATCGTTTTAGATTATTCCAAAATACAACCTTCCTTTTCGAATAGTTTGCATCGAATGCACTCTATTCGGAAATCGTAGCAACGAGTACTCGGACAAATATACAGGGACGATTTTCCACGCCGAGAGCGATAATTTCAAAACTATAAGTACCTAACAAAGTAAGTTTCTTCTTACTTTTTATCTTTCAAGTCTTCCATAATTTGCCCAACAACTGTTAGGAGGATCACCACATTACCAGCTACAAATATCTCCTCTAACACGAATACTCCTGGGTAGTTTACGAATCTCAACGTATAACACAAACAGCACTTCACTCTACTCTACCCATCCATTCGCTTCGACTCACATTTCTTTCGTTAATTCATCGAAGGAGACTACTCTTCGCAGAAATGCCAACGACTAATCTTATCTTTTATATCACGTTTATACTCCTAGATAAAGTATAGCTCGTATCGATCGATAAACTATTCGCATAATTGCGTGTTTATTACTCCGGCTCCGTTAAGTGGCGTGCATTACGGTTACGTTAAGGAGAGTCACGGTATCGATCCAGTGGCGGCACAGGGCGCAGAAAAATAGTCGGATGCTAAATTTAGTTTTCTCCTTTAAGGTTCGGACCGAGCGACCCCGGTTGGGTCGCGTAGTAAACGGAAGGGACGGTGGAACCGGAGCGACGAGCAGGTCGTGGCAATTTAATGTTGTCTAGGAAAAAGGCTGATTACATTAGAACGGCACTGGCATTGCGAACGCAATTGCGAGCGCGGGCGTGTCGGCCTGTCCGAATCTTTAATCGGCTAACGCGAGCGTTGAACTTCTCCCGCGGAACCCGAGCGCTGTTACTCCAACTGAAATGGGCAGGCCACGGGCTTTGACATAAATGTACACACTCCGCAAACAAATACAAGCTCGCCGACGTAACGCGCTCTGCGTATTTGCAAAAGCAACGTTGACTCGCGGCGAAAGTTCGAACAACAAGACTTGTAAAACAATATAGAGCGGGGCGGAGGCGTGCCACGGTGGTTGCTCATTTGGCTTCTTTGTCTTTGTCGTTAACGTCAACCTTCGCTTTCCAACGGCTAAATGCTAACGGAGGTCCGCCGTGGGAACTGAATTTTGATAATGTGCACTCTCGAGGTAGCAAAACCAAAAAGTAGGTGCATTCGACGTGCGAAGTAACGCTTGATGGAATAATAATTTGCCTTATTCAAGGTTTATCGACTGGAGAGCCTTTAGTACATGATTTTTTTCTTATCTTTTTTAATAAACGTCGATCAAAATTCGTTGCTAGGACGAGAGAGCGAGATTATAATGTAACAAATTCCCCTCAAATTATCTGACAAGAAAACCGCACGAATTGACTTACAACCGTACGATCGGTTGTTAGTACCGATTTTCATGCGGCATAGTACAATCGATAGGTCTTGACCAGTAACAAAATGCCTTAACGGGTTTTGTCTTGGAGATGTCTCGTTTCGGAGATATGGAATATATGCAGAACGCGTCAAGGTAGGCGTAGGCCATTATAATCTGTTCACTGAAGTACCTCAGATTCCATAAGTTTTAAGTATAAAGTATCAAATACAAGATATACTGTTCCGAGGGAGCCGTAAAATTGCTACTAATGGTTGTACCATTGATTGTACCATTGGTTTGAACTTGAACAGTCATTTTATTAGCTATTTCAGTGAATAGAGTACAATGACCTACCCTGTACATATTTCATATCTCCGAAACGATACATCTCCGAGCAAAACCCGTTAAGGCATTCTCTTACTATCGAGGACTTATCGATTGCGCCATATCGCATTAAAATCAGTGCTAATTGTAAGTCAGTTCGTGCGGTTCCCTTGCGAGAGTTACAGAAACTTGTAGTGGCTCAACAATATCCATTTATGAGACTTCCACATATTAATCTCGGGTTTGTAAGCTTATCCCGTAGCGAATTTTTTCCATTCGAAATTTTCGCGACCCTCGTTTCTTACGATCAAACAATCCTACGGATATTCTCACGCGGGTTCGTTACTTTATAATGCCTCACACGAGCGCTGCCTAATGGGGATCCGCGCGGTGGGTTTGGCTGCGGCGATGGAAGAGAGCCTGATCACACATCTCGTTATACCCGACGATTCCTCGTGTGGCGCAGAATCTAGTCCCAGCTCGGCTTCTACGCCATCGTCTGCTCGTGTCACCTGCCCCACTTTCACCCCTTTTGCCATCCACGCAGACCCCGGCCACCGCGCCCGCCGTTCCAGCCCTTCCTCCTAATGCTTGACGACGGCAACTCGCTATCGGCATTTCTCTAAAACGGACACGATCCGTTCTCCTGGAGAAAAAGCCGGACGCTCGGCCGAAACGATCGGTGGATTCTCCTCACGCGAATACGTCGGAAAGTCAACACTCATTCTTCGCGGGACCGGGTGAAAGTACGCCTTACTTTCCAAGGGTGATCTCCTTTGCGAAACGGGCATTTTGATTTGATAGATAGGCGATAAGGGTGTAGGCACACGGTGAGTTGCAGTAAGTAGATTTGTTCGAGCGAAGTTTACCAGGATGAGGGATGTTAAGCCTTAAATGCATAAAGTACGAATTTTGGTACCGATCGTACTGAAGGCACAACCTATTCTTCTTTTTGCTTTGGCTCTATGATTATTACATCCTTTGCTTATGTTTTTTGAAGAATGATTAGAAAAAGGAGAAACTCATCTGTCAAAGATGTTGAAACTTTTGATTGATGAGAGCTTTCGGCGCGAGTTTGAAAAGGCGGTGATTGTCAACGAGAAACATTTTTGCAAATCAGAGTTACACTCAAGATTTTTGAAAGAAAAGATACATTTACGATAGGCAAGTATCTGTAAAATACGTTGATTCTGATAATAGGTTTGATGAGATTGGTAGTTTAACATAAAGGATCGAATTTGGTACTAGTAGCTTTTTCTAAAATAAACATTTAAAAATAATATTTTGAGTTTTTTAAATATTTTTGTCCGTATATAAGACCCTTATAGCAACACGTACAAATTTGTCTTCTTTTCAAATAGAAATTCATGCGTTTAAGGATTAACATAGAAATTTGGCTAAACGCAAAACAATGATCTTTTTTTTATGTGGTTCCACGAATTACCTGTATATGTTACTTATTGAGATTTTTCTTTTTTATCTACACAGATATTTCGGTGCGAAGGAAATTTTGGAAAATTCTACAATGTTTTTTATTATTATCATTTGTTCTTTCCTTGGATCGTAGAGTATTTGGACTTGTTGGTATTCGGACCGAGCGAGGACTGTTTTATCGAGGTTTTATCAATAATATGGGATGACGCGAATAAAAATTGCGGTGGAGGGAGATATTATGCAAAACTCGTCCGTCTAATTGACCGTTCACGAGCTTCTGTTTATGCTCGCTCCGCTTCCGCCATTCATCATCTTCCGCGTGCGAACGGAAAAAGGGCGGACGTGTGCGACATAAATGCGCGTAGCGTCGGGACACCGCACCAGAGGCATGACGGCGACGATCTAACGTAACCTGTAGGTGCGTGGATCGCTACACTCTGGACGTCACCATTCTTTTTCGCAAGCTCTTTTTCCGTCGCCGTCAACGCCACTGTGATTGCGACACTGGGTGCGCGCGAAGCTTTAAAGCTCTGCTCGCCCGACCGCTTACACGAAACATCATCAGCAATGGGATGCACTGGCGTGTGTACACTTCAAGCTTACGTTTTTCTGTTTCCAATAAAGTCAAATAAGTAGGCATAAACTGAATTGATATTTCCAAGGAAAATGATAAGGTACTTCGCAACGACATATTTACCTAGACCAAGCATTCGTATACTTTCACCATAGCGGCGAGTGAAGCTGAAAGTTGGCAGTTTGTGACTGAGGGATAAAGTTGATTTGCGTCTATTGCTTTCTCACTCTTGACCTACCTAGTTATTTCGCCGTTAACCGTGAAAGAAAATATGCGAATAATGACGAGCTAGAGTTAATAAAACTTTTCATCTCTATTTTTACATATTTTATACACTTCTTTCATAAATTTTACAGTTTTCTTTTGTATATGTTTCTAGAAACATACGCTTAATTCGACAACTGTGATTACGAATTCTTGACAGTTGTTTTAAGCTAGAGTGAGAAAGCAGTAGACGCAAAACAGCTTTCTCACTCTGTCTCAAACCGCCAATTTCTGGCTTCACTTTTTAGAGAGAATGCTTGGTCTAGGTATATACAGGGTGTTTGACATAAGATGGATAACCCGAAAGTTGGTGATAGATGGGGTAAAACCGAGAAGAAAAGTCATGTACCATAATGCAAAATTCGCAATAGTTATCGAGATATTAATAAAAACGCGTGAGCCAATGAGCGGAGCCGGTGAACGGCGATGGACAAGAGGCGCGCGGTGAGAGGCAAACGCGATAGACAAGAGGCGCGCGGCGACGGGCAAGAGCGATGGACAGGTGGGGCAAGTGCGATGAACAAGAGGCGCGCTTTTCCCTCGCCGCGCGCCTCTTGTCTATCGCGCTTGCCTCTCACCGCGCGCCTCTTGTCCATCGCCGTTCACCGGCTCCGCTCATTGGCTCACGCGTTTTTATTAATATCTCGATAACTATTGCGAATTTTGTATTATGGTACATGACTTTTCTTCTCGGTTTTACCCCATCTATCACCAACTTTCGGGTTATCCATCTTATGTCAAACACCCTGTATGTCGTTGGTACTTCGTCGGTACGGCGCCAAGGCGAGATTTTCTTGTTTGTTTTTCTTTATCCCTTTTTTTTTAATGAGGATTCAGCAGAATAACGCGCACAAAGAGGCGCGAGGTAATTCTGTATGGAAGAAAGATGTTGTGGAGTAGCATTTTTTTGTATGGTTAGAATGTTAGGATGTCATTTGGAGAGCGAATGAAATACTCACGGCATCATTGTGATTCCATAAAACGAATGTCGGTGGTTCCGGACTCTCTAGAACCAAGCATGTAAGATTGATGGTGCTTCCCCGATTAATGTACAAATCTGGCGCACCAAGGATTTCAGCCTTTGGCTCTGGAAAAGTAAAGAATACTTAAGCTTTAGTATTAAAATATTACAGATCTGTGTCGTTAATTATGAAGAAATAAAGACCTTATTGATGATGTCTTACGTGGCATTGTAGGTTTTACAAATTTTTTTCAATCACTAATATTTACAATAACTTTTCATTCTTTTCGCGGTACATTTAAACATTCGTCTTAGCTCGGAATATCCTATTAAAGATCTTATTCTCTATTTAAATTTAGTCTACTACGAAGCGGAATTCTTCACCGGTTATCAAGGAAGATGGTAACAGATTTATCTCGTGGGAACTGTTGACGAATTCGTAATACGAAATGGTTCTTTTTTTTTTCTCGCATGCGTGAACCACGAACGGAGAATATCTGCGCACATCCCTGCGGGAACATTCTGCACGATGCAGAGTCATCTGGCGTGGTCAGGAGAGCGAATGTAAAATCACCCTGTGGAGACGCGTCGTAACACAAAGCAAAACTTTTCCGACTCGCTGGTAAAAGATACCCCATTTCTTTTCCACTCTCGCACCTCTTCATATGAATATGCAGATTGAATAATTACATTAATCGACCTATTAACTTTACTTCACTGGAACATTTTTCGCACGAATTTTGAGCCTTTTCTGCTTGCAAAATGTCGTTAAAGCAGTTTCTATTCTTACCTCGCGACACTCGTGTTACACGAATCCTACATGGCAAAGAGGAGTAATGATAAACAGCTTTACTATATTGTAGTGACTAATCGTGAATGAAATATCATTCTTCGCTAGCAATAAATCTCTTCAATGTTCAGCCACCTTGAGAGACAGAGAAAAGGAAGGAATAAATAATGTGAATGGGAGCATAGCATATCACACACATCAAAGAATCGTGAAGAACTCGTATTTCGCGTAGAAGCAGATCGTTCGCGTTTGTGGTACTTCGTTAATAGTCGGCACTTTCGGATGCTGCGCCCAATCAGGATCCTTAAACTGAGCCAGAGTAGGGAAACCGTCGAGCACATCGAAAGAAAGCGTTTTTACATACCGTTTTTCCTACGTCGTTTCTCTGCTTTTGTTTATGCAATAGAAGAACAGATTATTTTGCATTTATTTCGAGCAGCTATATTGATCACGTGGTGAGCTGGTGAGTCAATTGTTAATTCGATCATATACTATTGAAAACTGATTGGAAGTAAACGAATTTTCGATTTCAATTTACGATGATAGGATGCGAACAAAGTAAAAAAGTGGTATATACCATACAATGTGACACTGTTAATGAATACGTAGAATGTTTTTGAGAATAATTATACGAAACTGAGATACATAAGTGCCCAATAAATATATTCGAAGATTAAGAATTCACTGTACTGTTGCAAATTTTTGGGGCTATATGCAACATTGTTCTTTGCATATTGGTTTAGGTTTTTCTGTTTCCATTCCATTTCTCTTCGCTAATCGTGAATTCTGAAAGTTATGAAGCCGAGGATTTTACAATAAGCTTTATTGAACGATCTAGTATAAATTTTGCGGATAATAGGAGCGTGTGTAGTATGACACGTATGATATTTCACGTTTGTATGTTTCGTTCTTTGGTCGACTCTACAATAGTGAGCGGTGGATCAAAGAAAGCGTGCCACAGAAATATTGCACCTCGCGTCAGAGGAGAGGTTGCGTATACTCTTTGTAGATTACAGATGGTATTTCGAAATATAAATGCACCAACAATCGATTGCTCAATGTGGTACATATTAGGTATATCTACACCGATGTTTATTTTCAATGTTCGCGAAATTTGTTATAAAAACATTTCGTTACAAAAAAAAATTGAAATAAGGAATTCTGATTTTACAAATTCAAGGTATCTTTGAAAGACGGAATTTTTTTTACTTTTAAAAATAGTTTTTACCTTAATATTTTCAAGCCTGTACTATGGTTTTCACTAATGCACTTTCGGATATTTCCAAATTGTTTTCTTTCACATTTTTGTCACTATATGACGCAACAGCCGAGCAGTTCCACCAATTACCTCACGACTTCATCTCGCGCTTTTAAATTCATCATGATTAAGTCAACTGCAATCATTTTCGCGGCTCTGCATTACAAAGTCTACCGCATCGAGAAACAAATATACCTCAACATAATTTGACAACACGGTCATTCGATTGGTATAAAATTACCACACGCGCAATTAATGTACTTTTTACTTAGGTGTGCGAAGAAGCGCAAATTACCAGTCAGGATATCTCCAAGTTCATTAACCAATCACGGAAGAAGCTTGCGAATTGACAATGGACGATTACAACATGTGGGTCAAGTACAAAGGCTTATCCTGCGCATTGAAGGTTGCCTCGCAAATAGTTCAACCATTTTTAGAAACCAGAACAATCGGCACGCAGACCGAGTGCAGTGAGTGCGTCAGCACAGGTACCACCATGGGATCCAATCTAAACGCCATCGCCTCGGAGGACGCATGGGTGCAGACGTGCGTGGAAACGAGGGACCAAGGCACTCAGACCGACTTGGAATTTACGGGAAGGTACATTCCGGGCTCGCAATTGGATTGTATCTGTCGGTGTTCGTGCCCCTGCATATGCCAGTTGGCGAGGACATCCGATCCGCCTAGGAATCTTTTCGGTGAGAGGAATGCGAAAGAAGGAACAAACGAATACTTGGCCGATCCTCTTTGCGTACTACGGGCCGAGTTACAGAGAACAGTGCTGGAATTGAGCAGTCTGTTCAAACACATCCTTCAAATGGGTTCGAGCACAGCGCAAAATCATGTCCATCCCGTCGTTCATTCCGTCGTTCATCCATACATGCCGTTCATGATGTCAGGTCCAAGAGTGAACTGTCAAAATTGGGGTGATTGGTCCACGAACTGTCCACATCCGCCGATAGCACCATTTTGCGATGGTCATGGACAAAAACGTGTTACCGCGAAGGACGGTCAAGAGTGCAATAAGATTACGGGCAATGGTCATTGAATGGTACATAGGAATTTAGGGGCAGAAAAAAATAACTCGATGCTTTTTTCTCTAGTAAACTGTTTATAAGAGTTTTTTTTTGTTTATATTTTTAAGACGCGCGAAATTGGCAAGGATACACAGAGAATCCGTTCAGTTGCGCGATATTGTATTATTATCTGATAAGGCAGCACTTAAAAGTGGAATCGTAAAGTGAATCATTGAAATTTTGTCTATGTATACTAGGCGTTTAAGTTTATTTTGCTGAAGTTTTTTCAGCTTTGTCGATTAAAAGTATATTTATTTTTACGTTATATCGGTATTGATCTTTTCTTTTCTAGTTTTGACGTGTTCAGGGTTATAAAGATTTACATCGAGGCGCCTGGCACAATGTCCGTTTATTGTTAATAATTATATGTACGTTGGGAGAGGAAAATGGGTTCTTGCCAATTTTGTGCCTTTCCCGAAATATACTACGGACCGTCCTAATTCACGTGGATCAGAGAGCGTATCGTGCTGCAGAGAATAGTCGCGTTGGGAGACGGGAGAACCATTAGAAACAGAGCTTGCATGTTATCTATTTATTTCGCTTTGCCCGGAGGTACGGGGTGAACTGTTGCTGGGTAATTTCACGGTTAAGTGATCTGACGTTGCCCCACTATGACAAATTATCAAACGCTCGTACGTGCGGACCACGGCTACGAAGATTTTCTCTTACGCACTAGACGCGATCCTTTTTCATTTATATCTCTATCTAAATGTATCTATTATTTATCTAGCCATCTCTGTTTCCGTTCAATCACGATATCTTCGATGCTTTTACGCGATTAGTTCTTTTTCGTTTCCGTCTTCGTTTCAGTTTGACTTTCAGAGTCCACCGGACCATTAACCATAAATCATGATTTTCAAATTATAGTAAAAAATATTTCTGTTACATGCATTATGCAATTTATTAAGATAAAAATGTGTAAGATAGTAAACTATAGAATTTTTCAGAGCTAATAGGAAAACTGATACCATTCTTAGCACGCTAGCGTTCGGTTTCTGTTCTTTTGCGGTTTTTGTATTTAGGGTTAACAGAACCTATCTTAAACCGGTTGTCGAAAAATACTTTAACAGATAGTTTCATCGAATGTAATCGTGTCTTTCTTAAACAGACCATCCATTACGGATCGGTGCAGAATCTTCGCGGAGGACCCTAATATATGGACCATTTATTTTCAAAGTGGTTAAGTCCATTTTTAAATAGAAAGTTAACTAATTATAAATGAAAAGTTTGCACTAAATTAATTACACAATTATCTGATCTCATTTTTTTTATTAAAAAATGGACTTGTATTACTTTTAAAGAAATGGTCCATATGAGCGCGGCACGATACAGCGCGATACCATCAGTATACGTACATTCATTTACATTTATTTTTGTAGACGTGGCGCAACACAATCGCCTTAATGTACGATGCGCTTTATAATGTGTCGTTAAATAATGTTTACTTCTAGACGTCTACATGTTACGTGAAGTGGAATAATTTTTATTTTGCGTTGATAATGTGTAAAGTATATGGATATGCGCGAAAATAATAGTACTCGTGTGAGATCATAAGTAACGTGACTTAGCATAGTTAGCACTAACAGTGTGAAAACAAGAAAAGTTTCTTGGGTAGGCCTCGTTGAGGCCACAAAGGAAGATAATAAATAATCGTACTGTTTTCCAGGAAAAGTTATTTTGTTGCGTTATCAGACTATGAAATCAGAGAGATGAAAGTGCGTATCTGCGGGTTGTTTTTATTGTTCTTTTATATTGCATATAAAATATAATGGCGAAATGAATATACGGGAGTACCCCAATAACCTAAATCGAGATAACGGCTACAATGTGAAATCTCTCTACTCCATACTTTTAATTGATTAGCCTACCAATTAAAATGATTGGCTGATCAATAATCCCGTCTTGTACACACGATCAGTTACACATGAAGAATTCCCGAGGGAAAATGACATTTCGTCGTGGTATGCTTTAATTGACCTAATGAAATAAATTGCGATTTGTGAAATATGGATAAATTGAGATAGCCGCGAATGACAACGATAGCGAAAAGTAGAAACAATTATTTTCCAAGTTTATTTCTGTATGCTAAGACACGCGGATCTTCTTTTATACGATAAGTAAAAAAATTGTTACAAGAATGATGTCTTTGCCAGTTGAGTTGTTATACTTTACAAAATAATTCTATTTTATGGTTAGTATTATATTTTGTCTATGGTATTATGACTTATTTTGTTTTCATTGGTGTTTACCAAAAAATATTTGACGCTATAGATTGCTTTTCGTAAATTAGGTAACTGTCAAATTGATTACATTCGTTATCTACGTGAATAATTAAATCTAGAAGTAGTAATCGAATAGAACTAATGTTTCCAAATGTTGCTTCGTTGTACACTCGATGCATCGAATAATTGGAATCGAATCAAAATACAAAATAGCTCTTACCTATAACGTTTAAGTGCACAAAATGACTCATGTGCGGCGTTGTAGAAACTTGGCATTCGTAAATCCCATTGTCACGATGTTGGGGATACTTTATTTGAAGCGTCCAATCGTCAGAGTGAGGATTGTGGATGGCCCTAAACCTTTGGTCGCTCGTGTAGGTGTAACGACCGAGTGTTAATAGGTGAACGTCTCTATGCCGTACCCAGGAAACTTGTAGAGTCATCTGTAAAATAAATATTACTGTGAGTAATGCTTTGAATAATTCTATACAAACAGATATACGAATCTATGCTACGGAGCAGAAGAGGGCAACAAAGAGAAAAACAACATAGAGAACTTTGTTTGTATCATTTGAATGCATTAATTTTCATAATCGTTATAGGGTCTTGTTACAATAATATTACGTTATTTATTGAATGTTGACAGCAATACAGATATATGTAAAATATTTTCACGGGGGCAGAGTAGTTCACTTATCACGAATATGAAAGTAACCATTAGATCGATCGAACTTCTAAAAAATGACAATTTTAATCGCTGCTCCGATTTACCCGACTTCTTCTTAAAGACGTTACCACCCATTTTGGCAAAGTCACGAAATTTTAGCAATGCTAATTTAGCCATCTAATATCGTACACGTTGAATACTATTCCTCTCAAGCTCTTCGTTATAGTGCGTTACTCGAACGAACGACTATGAAGTGCAAAAGTGTAACCCAATAGGATACAGCTGGCAGTGGGCTATGACGAAAACGATAGCACTGTGCGTGGACAATGCCTGCGTCAAAGTGGAGCCGGATTTGGTCGCATTTTCTACCCTACCTAACACGCTCGGTCGGCTTTTACAGACCGCAGCAGGTCGAAATCAAATCTGTTCGCTTTTTTTCGCGGTGTAGGGTTGCGCGGAAAATACAATCGAATGCGGATCTAAACCGACCGACGCCTAATACCGCGCGCATCACTCTAAACCGCGATAAATGCACCGCGTAGCATCCGATAAATTTTAACGGCTCCCGATTGCAATGCATTCGTTCGTTATCAGGACCTCGCGTGCCAATAATGTTCGCGTAACGGGCGTTACATTGCGGTACATTGCGTCGCATCAATGATTTCTGTCGGCCATTCTCATGAATCCGAGATTTTATGCGGCCGGGTACAAACTAGGCCCGAAATATGTGGCAGATCGTGAAACACAGTTGGTGTAGGTTGGGTAGATGATTATTGGCTAACCTCGGATTATCCAGCGCGGAGCGCAAACTTTCATATCCTACGTACGATTTTCCATAAATTTTAAAGCTCAAGAGAATTTTCAAATTATGATATTAATTACCTACTTTAAAAAGCAATCGATGTATCTAACAACATGAATAGAAAAAAGCGATCGTCGCTATACTGGAAAGTTCCTTGACCAACGTCTTCATTATAGTCACATTGAGAGAAAAAAATGGTTGGGTTTACTATAATCGCACTATATTTTATAGTTAAATTTGCCGTCAAACATATTTTTATAGTTCACTTAACCATACAAAATATAGTAGAATGAACGAATTATACAAATGGTTATATCACTAACTATTATCTTTATTCTTGTTACTATAATGTAATGTTACCATAAGGTAATGTTAACTATATGAAATAGTTACTTTTCTTACCATTATATATTTTCAAGCATACTTTATTTTTAGTTGAAATAACCATAATTTTGTTACTATGCCATTATAGTTAGATACATCATATATTTTTCTCTTAATGCAGACAAGGTACCGTTAATGCGTGAGTTTACTATAATAATTTACGCCCAGCATTCGTGATTTTATACGTCATTTCGAACAAGTTAATCAGGACCACTGATTCGAATTTTCGTTCAGCCTCGATACCAATTTCACTTGTACGACGAAGTCACTAACCCTAACGATTACTTTTTCCGAATTTGCGAGAGAAGAAGCGAGTGGCACAGGGCACCCAGTATATTAAGATAATTCGAGGAAGCTACGATGATAAACGCGTTGCATGACGTTCGGCCATTCGTAAAATGGAGCCGGCAAGTGAGATGGAGGCGGGTGGGTCAGAGATGAGTAAGGAGAGAAAGACTGGTGAGTTAAGGAGAGGTGAAAAGAGAGAAAGAGAGACGGACGCGTGTACCTGAGAGAAAATGTACATGGAGTATAAAGAAGGTGTTAGTGGGCAGGAAGAGTGGTGGACGGATAGGAGAGACAGGTAGGAGAGGGGGTCAAGGAGAGTACAGTTGCATGTCACGATCTACTTTGTCTACCGCGTACTATCGGTTAACCATTCGTCTTAGTACTGCATTCTACTGCAGTCTTTTACAGCACGTGGGGTGAAGAAGCTTTCCAGGTTTCTTCCCGCGGGAGAGAGTTGAAATACTCGCGGCGGTCCTTCTCTCCGCTTCTTACGGACGTGGATAGTGTTACCCGCATGAGGCACGTAATGCGATTTTTCATGCTTACCGTTCGTTGAGAGTTGCGAAGTCTTACGATCGAAGAGTAATCAACGTATACAATGTGTGGGTCGATGAATCGCGAAGATATTGTTTTTATTATTGGACGCTGCTTGCGAGAGTTGCGCATTAAATGATTACTTCCTGTATACGCGGTATTAGCATTAGTTATTGTTGTTCATCATGTTGTCACATTTGCATGGACTGTATATGTTTATATGAAAGAATGATCAAATTTTTAAGCACGACCGTAAAGGGAGTGACTTATTAATTTTATGTTCGTCGCCTTTGATTTTTTCTTATTCAATAAAGGCGATAATTCATGCTTCAAAGCATTGTGTTATTTCGGAGATTAAGTGTGCAATATTCTTGCTATTTTCGCCAGTTGATTGAGTATTGTATGGACCTTTGCTGTACTATTGTACGCTCTACCTCGCATTGGTGCGTACACATTAGAAACGTCGAATTTGATCTACAACCTCAGGGACAGCGCGGCTACCGCGAGTCAACTCCGGATTATTTTCCAAATCCCTAATGGTTAGGCACTACCACCTCGCGCACTCCATTTACCAACTAGGTCAGGTGTGCAATTCAAACAATGCTCTAAACGAATGTTTTGCTTTGTCCGTTCCGAAATATGCACGATAACTTCTCCCGCATACCAGTTGGCTAAACACTAGAATGTTTTAGAGGTTACTGCGGTTCATCCCTTTGAACTAATGCGTTTGATAATCAGTTTTGTCGGTTGAAGTGCGTACAAACGTATAGGAAAGTTTATGAATTTTTCTTATCGAATTATATTCACGGAGGAAATTACTTTTCTATGTTTTTATTTTTAAGATGTCTTTGGCTCCTACGAGTTGCGCCTGTCCTGCTTTTTTTCTTTACCTTTGACTTTCTCCCTCTGCTAGTCTTTCTACTTCACACTGGGTAACGGTTGTCATAGAAAAAATATTAAATCTGCATTCTTCGTAAAATTATGCGTTCCGTTTTATTGCTCTTTTTCTTTTCTTACCAACTGAAATGGCGAGTAAAATAGAATAGTGAGAATTCGAAGCCGTTATGTTAACTTACTCACGAATCGGTAAAAAAGAGAATTTACGGATGGATACTTCTCAACTCTGCCAACACCCTGCTCCATTATTCTTCGATCTCATACCTCTTTCTTCGTCTTATTAAAACCTTACCTTATCCACCTCTTTGCCGCTCCCCTTTTTAACAAACGATATTGCCTAACCGACGTGATCGCCCCATCCTCTTCCATAGTCATACTGTTTTACCAATTTCCGGGAAGAGATTCGATGAATTTTCAAATAGTATTCTTGCGATATTGCTTCTGCGACTCTTCCGCACAAAAGCTCGGAATAAGGTCGCGAGACGAAAAATATGTGGATACGATAAGAATTTTTCAAACATTGCCCTTTCTTCGAATTCTCTATTGTACGCGTTGCGTGGTGCAGTTAACAATAAGGGACTCAGAAAAAAAAAACGTCGGCAAGCATCAGTATGTATAATCTAAAAAAAATGTAATGTGACTGCTAGATACTGATATTTGTATAATATTACTCTTATTAATCTCGTATTTCAAAACTTCTTCTCGTCGTTACACAAGCAAATATATAAGAGAAAAATTCAGCAGATATATTTTATTATTGTCAGGTACTGTTTTATGTGCCCGACTTAAAACAACAAGCAAATGTTGCGTGTAAAAGTAAAATTTGGCACCTGGTCTCGTTCTCATCCCTTTCCCATGGACAAGTTACAATATTAACAAACGTTTCCGATCTTAGCACGACATTTATTATTTACGTTGAAATTGAGTTGGTCCATTGTCTCTTTATGGCGTCTCGAAAAGTTGTTTTCTTTTCTACAAAGTGACTTATTTTTTTATCGACTCCGGGAAGGTCTTCTTGAGTCTCGTAGGTGTGACACGTACGTATGTGTTGGACGTTCAAAAATTTCTCGAAGAATACGCACACGAACAACTTCTAATAACGTCAACACTTTATACGAGAGATAAGGTGTCGGCAAGCCTTACAAGAGTACGGTGGTGAAAATTGGATAGTCGCTCCGTTCTCGGAAGAAAATTCTTAAAGTCACCCAGAAGGGCGAAAGACAACTTGCTCGGATCAAAGCGAGAATCTAAACTACACCTTGTTAAGTTTATCTATTCAAATAGGGTCCACTGAGTAAGTATAATTTTTGCCTCGGTCATATTTACCGTAAGTGCGACGGACGCGTACATTTATGCAAATAAAATTGACAAATTTTCTCTGTTGGAAAAAATAAGCACGTTCACTTATGTACCAGAAGGAATCACAACAACTTCGAAAGCGAATGTTGCTCATTTGTCAAAAAGTAAAATTTCACGATTTCATTAGAAATATTATACAATATATACTTGTCATTATATCAAATAAGAAAATCAAAACGATTCTAATGCACATTGACACACATAAATATTCATTCCGTAGTGCATTCACTACCTGCACGCATCTTTGCTCTCCGATAAAATGTCCAGAGCGCTTTAAAATTCCAACGAGACACGCCTTTACCCGTGGAATAAACTTTCAAAGTTCAAAACTTCTGAATAAAAATATCTCGAAATTCTTTTCAGAATTTCGCGTCTGCCGTTAGAAAAGGCGAGGTTTTCAGTGAAAACGTGACATTCGAAACGAATGTTTCCACAATGGTGGCAGTTAACGAATGGGAAAAACGTTCAAATTTTAGTAGGTGCGGGGTCTCTGGTGCACGAAGATTTCCTCGGTAGTTAAACTCGCAGTGGTAGGAGGACGGCAGTCTCGGTTGCGAGCTCACGAAAGTAACATCAAACATCACATGCCACGCTCCTCCGCGCGTTATCGTTAGTGCATACAATTATGGTGAGAGATTCGAGTGCGAATCGAGATGTGCGCAGCGGTTCCCTCACGTAGGTACTTTATTACATCATGGTCCCAGCTTTGAGCATATTTTAGTAACCTCCTTAATTTCCGCCGTCGTTCTACAAGAGATATGTAAATCAAATGTTTCTTGTAGCGGAGAGTAAAGTGTTAACGGTCCTTGAAATAATAAGGGAAGCATATTAATTTATGGTACTCGCGCACTGCTCGTATTACGAGCAGAGAAATTACTGCTCCCAATATTACACGAAGATTGGCTTTTAAAAATACGCATTTTGTTTTTTTCATCTCTTGGAATCGAACAAGGTCGTACAGTTTAATTCGTCGAAAAATCATTATGGAATATCGGATGATCATGGTAAAACGAGTATTATATGCTGTACGGGTTTAAAAACTAAAATATTGCTGAACAAATTGCTTGGGGTTTGGAAGAAAGTAAAAATGAATTTCAATGCTCCTATCGTATTATCGTGCTCCCTGCGAACTTACGATCCTTGTGGTTTAGTTTCACCGAAGCTCCTTTTAAACGAAGCCCATTACACGTGTGCGTGTACCATGCCGCCAGCATAGAAATGGGAGATTAAATGTGTGGTGGGAACCACCTGACGGTCGCTTATGTGTAATAGGGGATTACGGAAAACGGATTTGACCAAAAGGTTTCGCTAGCTGTTTTGGCAGATCTGTCGTCGACCGACTGGCGAACTAAATGGTGCAAGCTCAAGTCCCACACCAGTAGGAGGTGCGGTATTTTTTTTTTCTAAGTGCCAAAAAATACAAGAAACCGATAAAATAACAAAGGTACGCGAAATTTGATAAAGCTGCAGCGAAAAACGAATCTACTGTCTTCGCACTTCGATGAATCGAAACGAACGGAGCACCGAGCAATCTATAATTCTAAAAAAATCTTCACTTACTATTTCTATACAATTTCATTTGGTAATGTTCATTTGCACAGTTCGCTTTCAACGTCGAGAGTGTGCCTTTAAGATTCGAGAAATGTAAGCTGGGTGAATATTTAAGAATCCAAGAAAATCACATTTGGTGGGATCTTCATAATTTCTGCTATAGTTCTACGCGACAACAGCATTTTGCATTGTTAATTGTGTGGCGGTTTTGAATTACATTGCTGCTGTACCGCTGCCACTAACATGTGGTTGGTTTGTCCCCTATGGTTCTCCCCGTTTGTGGACGGGGAATCCATGTTTGTCATTGCGTCCCGGGTTTCTCTCTAAACTCCTGAATAGGGAACCATCTCGAACGTAGACCCTACATTAACAAGGTGCTTCATAATTTTATTATTACAATTTAGAACAGAGCACTATACGTTATTTTATCCATCTGTTACGTAACAAAATTTTAGTTTGCTCACTATTTCAGTTCTTTGGATTATCTCACGATCGTCGTTTATTTTATGGATAATTTACTTGCGATGCAGCAGATTACAATGCACCTGCAGGATTTTCTACTTCGTCAGCTTATATTTCCGTACGTGTTTACGACAGGCCATCGAGGTGTGGAGGATGCAAAATAGGTGGCTCGGCAAACGTGACATTTACATAAGTAACGATTCGTAGATAACAGCGATATATGTATTCAGTGACAAATGGAAACGTTTTAATTACCTAAATATGTAGAATAATGGGTGGAATCAAGTTTCTAAGAAAAAATTAATTCTTTAATACAAGCTAAGCACACTTGCATTTGTACTTCTCTTCTTATTCTGTATATCTCTACTTCTTTTACTTTGGAAAATCAGAAGTCGATGAACTTGGAATAGATGCAGACCCTTTCCAGCAAATGATGCCTATCATACGTAACATTTTGGATAAGTATTGTACTATAAAAGACGCGTTCAAATGTATGAAGTGCGAGGCACTGCGATGGTGTGTGAGCTAGTATTCATATTGGAGATCCATTGTGTTACTCTTCATTTATCATACGAGTTCTGCGATTCTTTTGTCCCCGTGGCACCTGCCAATCCCGACTGACTGACTAAACCGCATCTGAGTGCATGCCGCGCATCCGTTTATCACTGTCAGATGCAACGCCAGTCGGGAGTCGTTACAATTATATAAAGTATCAACGAGTGAAATCCTTCAAACTTGATTGTCCGTGTCTGTAAAGCTACTTTCAATCGGAGTACGAGCTTCGTCGATCAATTTTCCATCTTGTAGATTAAAGTGTTTATAAAGTTCCGAAGCTATTCGAGTATCGACCGAGAAATACGAGTGAAGATGTCCAAATGCAATTCTGATAAAATTGTGAATTTATAAAGTAGGCGAAATAATGTACGTATATACGTATATGCTTTTGTTTGGTGGTTATTTTGCGTGAAAAATTGTTTGTGAAAATCGTAGATAGGAGCGTTGGCACGTATTTATTTAATATATGCAATAGCATTAATATTAGTTTGAAACAGGTGTTAAAAAAAGACTTACTCGTTTACTATGTTACATTATACACTTCTAAATTGATTACTTTTGCATTACACATCATACAACATTCTCGTTGCTTTAAAGTGACTTTTGTTTTTACTTGGCCTCTCTACATTTGAGTTTCATTATTCAAACCTTTAATATTCCGCTTAAATATGTAGTATTTTGTAAAAAGGTCTTCTGAGCGTGAAGTGAAACCACGAATGTTTATATTGATACCTGCATCAAATGATTGATGTTAAGTACAGATACATCTGTAGGACCTTTCTCTCTTGTTTACCTTCCCCCGATTCTACATTTTTAAACGCCCGAAGTTTAGCTCGCGCTATTTTATTTTTCATGCACGTTACCCGTGTCTGGTCGTCGGAGTTTCCGGTTGCTACTTATCTCGAGCTGCTAAGTTAAGCGTCATCCGATCGTGTTACTAGACGAACAAGTTACTAAGGTACACCATTGTGCTTCGAGCGAAGTTTATCGCGTGCAGCTAGGACGCGAGTTATTTATCACACAGATGTGTATTAAAATATAATTTATCAAAATTAGTCGGTAATTACAGACATTTGAGCCACTCACTTGCCAAATCGATTAACTCTATAAATTATGTTACAAAAATTAAAAGTAGGGCCTCAATCAAGTCCTTTGATGCTGACATTTGTGAAAAATGCAAAAAGTGGAGTCAATCGAATTTGGCAAGTGAGTGACTCAATTGTAAACACTTCAAGAACAACGTAATTGCGGTATAATTTTGATAACAATGTAATTTTATTTGTAATGTTGGATATTATTCGGTCTGCATATCCCGAAGGACCACATAATCTAGTGGAACCGCATGATGTGGTTTTTTTTGGACTTCGTCAATGCTGCCTTATGTAGAGTAGGGTGATAATTCACCAGCAGGCACCAATTCTGACGATAAGAACATGCGGTCGGGAGTCGATTCCAAATTTCTCGTGTATGCATGTGCTATTCTCAGCAGCATTTACGATCGTCTGACCTACAAACTTCCATAGGTCACGTATCCTTCAAATACGTCGAAAAGCTTTTACGCAGTATGAATCGATGCGGTCAAAATATCTTATAACTGAACGGTTACGAAGAATAAAAAAATCATCCCGTAAATACTTACGACAATTTAAATATGAAACCTAATACATATATTAAGAACTGTCGATTTAAGAAGCCATTTAGATTTTAATTCTTTTTATTTTCAACCAATGAAGGTCAGCATTCGTCGATCAAATACAGAAACTCATTTGAGAATTGCAATTGCATAAATAAAAGTGTACTCCACTGATTCTTTTTCAGCGCAAAGAAGCGAACGTCGGCGTCGCGCCTACACTTTCACGATAAACGTAGAAATGGAAACGAACGCGCCGGTTTTCTCTGCTGTTTGCGTTAGAATATAGATTTTACGATGGAGCTTTATCTATTGCCGCTCGTGTGCCAGATGTTCGTATTTCGTGGGATCGATGCCGGGTCAAGACCGTACGTCGCAACTCTCGAAAGCCGCTTGTCAGACCCAAAGGTCAGACGCGTTGGTCAGGTGGCGAAACTTTACGTGAACGCCAACCCTGGCGCCCCAATCACTGACTTATGTAAGAAAGACTGCCAACTCGGTTTTCCTTTCCTTTTGCGAAACTGCAGCGGTCCACAATTTAACCCCCAAAAAAACTCAGACATTTTATCTTCGACGTAGAGTCACATATGTTTTTTTCTTTATCAATTATATAGTCACCTTCTGTCTCAACTGATCTTCTTCTACCAAAAGTACACAATAATTAAAAACAATTGTTAATTGCAGCGGTCTACATTTAAAGCCCAAAATAAACTCAGACATTTTATCTTCGATGTAGAGTCACATATCGTTGTTAGGCACGACCGTAAAGGGAGTGACTTATGCAATCGCCATCGCGAAAACCGTTCGTGTGTGTGTATGTGTGTGTGTGTGTGTGTGGGTGGGTGGGTGGGTGGTGTGTGTCCGTGTAGATCCTCGATTTCGGAAAAACGGCTGAACCGATCGGGACGAAATTTGGCAAAAAATCAAGTACACTACTGTGAGTTGACAATAAGGTTTGTGAGCCGCCATCTTGAACCAAGACAAAATGGCGGGAGATTCAAAATTTGAATAAAATGTAATTTAAATTTAATATTGCCGCCATTTCTAAACGCCTGAAGATACCGATACATAAAGTTTCCTGGCACCAAATGGATATATACTCAAAGTACATGCCAAATTTCGTTGCGATCCGTTCAGCCGTTTGGCCGGAATACTGGACGAATGGAAATAGTGAAAAATTCATTAATCCATTAGTCCACTATTCCGACAAAACGGCTGAACGGATTCGGACGAAATTTGGCATGCACATCAAGTATATACCCATTTGGTGCCAGGAAACTTTATGTATAGGCATCTTCAGCCGTTTCGAAATAGCGGCACGTTCAAATTTTTAATCCACTATTTCAGCAAAAAAGTGGATTAGTTCACTATTCCGACAAAACGGCTGAACGGATTCGGACAAAATTTGGCATGCATATCAAGTATATACCCATTTGATGCCAGGAAACTTTATGTATAGCCATCTTGAGCCGTTTCGAAATGGTGCCGGTTTCAAATCTTTAATCCATTATTTTATAACTATAGTTTGAAAATCCCGTAATTTCGAAACGGTTCAAGATGACCATGCATAAAGTTTCGTAGCACCAAGTAGATATATTTTTAAATTACATGCCAAATTTTGTTTGAATCTGCGCAAGCATTTCGCCGGAATACTGGATTAAAGATTTCAATTTGCCGCAATTTCTGAATGGTTGAAGATAACCATGCATAAAGTCTCACCGCAGCAAAGGTGTATATACTCGATGTACATGTCAAATTTTGATTCGGATTCATTTAATTGTCCGGTTTTGATCACTTGGGCCTATTGCAGAAATGCTGCATCTCGCACGATGTCAGGGGGTATGGCGCTTGAGCGAACCGAAAGCGCAGAAGACTCTGTTCCATAGTTTAATATTTCAATACTTGAATTTTGCACAATTTCGAAACGGTTTGAAATTCGTGGGCGAGCGCGAAGCGCGAGCAAAGGCGATCTTGAGGGGGTTGGCGCTTGAGCGAAGCGAAAGCGCAGGGGGCTCTGCCCCCTAGTTTCTTTATCAATTATACAGTCACCTTCTGTTTATTATTAATAGAACCTTCTGTCTCGAATGATCTTCTTCTACCAAAAGTACGCAGTAATTAACAGCAATTGTTAATGACAATATTCGAATGAACATAGTGATGATTACGCATTATATTTTAGGAATTTGAATATTCAACCACTATTCCGTCATAGTTGACTTCACTTGGAAGCTTCTTTGCGCAGGTGGACGAATGTGATTCCGTCTAATCGCCGTATTATCCAATAACGTTAACAGTCTCCGAGGAAATGCAAACCTCCGCGCAGATAGTTCTGCGGAAGGGTCTGTGTTTCGAGGCTTTTGGCTTCTCAGGAATAGTATGTCCCTTTGGAATGTAGTAGGAATGTCCGCAGGGGCATGGGTGGAACTACCGAGCTTAAGTAACATGAGCTTGTTCTCAAGAAGCCGTCGTCTTAATGCTCGTCTTACCTCAGTAGAGTCGGTTTCTAATTAGAGAAGCTACGGAAACTCGCTCCACCGTAATCATAATAGCGAACTACGACAATGAACATTTTGTTTCAATGCAGGAGGTCTTAAATTACGATGGTAGTTGGTCAGACATGAGAGCGGCGCTGCTTTGTCTTCCAATGAGAAACGTTCTTTGATGATTTTAATCAAGTAGACGTAGATGAGCCTACGTAAAGAGCGACTTGTATACTTGACACGTTCATTCAAATTGTTATCACGAATAATCATTTTTTGGAAGAATGAATCTTGTAGATTATATTTTTAGTCGTTCTTCGTAAAAATGGCGAAAGAATTATTAAAGCTGGGCCACTGCCATTTTATTAAACGTTACTTAAAAATTTAACATACTCTAATTAATTAAAAATATTCAAAGCTGGCCGAGACACTTGTAATTGTAAAATACGCAGAAGCGAATCTATCATTTCCTCTAGAACGTGACTTTCGTTGTATTCTCTCATGAGATTAGAAAAAATTCAATTTTGAAAAGACAATTTGAGCTTAACAAATCGTAGATATTCGTTCTTGGAAGTATCGTACCCTACTTTCCCTGAATTAATTTCCGTTACCATTTATGCGATATGCCATTGTAAATGCAGATTCGCGTTACTGATTCTCGCGGGATTAGTCGACACGAATCGCGATTAGGAAGGTGAAGGAGGAGAATGCGTCATAACAGGAAGCGCAGATACCTGTACACCAACGCATCTTTGGAAAAAGACAGACGCAGGCGAACCTAACGTTGGCTCATTAAATTGGAAACACACCAAACACCGAAGGTAATTCAAGTAAACGTGTTGCTTCTCGAAACGACTGAAATATAAATCAGATATCGACAGACGAGTACATGAAGACGTCTACTATACTTTTTAATTTGACATGTCACAATTTGCGACCACCGAGTGAAAGACGCAGTTACATTTTATCACTACAAAAATAATTCCAATTTTTAAAACTCACGCTTTATAATATTTTAGGTAAAGGGTGCATCAAAAGAATATTAAATATTGTTTGTTTCGTATCGAGTCAAAGCAATACGTTGTGTACAATTGCACTTTGTATTGATAGTAATCGCGTCAGGTCCAAGGAAGCTGGAGATGTAACGATTTTCCCATTTATTTTTTCTAGCCCCGCTCACCGCGCTCGATCCGGGTCCCTCTTTGATTCGTCCGACGTTTGTTCGATTCGGCATTCACATCACGTTGATAGCGGACTCGCGTGTGCGGCTTAACAATAGCGACGCCGTTGTATAAAGCCCTGATAAGCCTACTGGGGCATGTTGGCGCAAAATAAAAGTGGTAGGACCGATGCATCGCAACGAGGACTCGCTAAAGAATCAATAAGTACTAAACAGCTAAAGTAATCTTGGAATTTCTGTTATACGGCTATCTGTCTGCGCTTTTCTAATAGTCGCTCTTAGTACACTTTTGGATAATTACATTTTCTGGTAAATCCTTGATGACTGCAAATATATCGTATAGATACATTACTTACGTAAGATATCAGAGGCTGTGTCTATTTCAAAATTGTTTCACGGTGTTCTTGCGACACAAAAAATGAAACAGAATTTTAAAAAACTTTGCATAATACAAAATTATAAATATCTCTAAAGTATGTTTAGATGAGAGTTGTAGTAGTAAAAGTATTTTATAATTTTTATAACGTTATGTAAAATTTTCCATCGTTACTATCTGTTCTTTTGGCAGTCAACGACGATTAATGAAGAATTAATGAATATTTTCCGTTGGGAGATTGGGCGTGAAAAACTTGCCAAATTCGTTCTAAAACTAATCCGTTGCGCTGCCCAAGGAGGTGATTCAAATTCTGGCTGTCATTTCCAGGTTTTTTTTCATCCGACGGATTCTGTCGGAGTTCAGTGCGGGTCCACCCAAAATTTTATGCCCGGGCTAGCGCAGTCGACAGGTGGGGTCATTCGTGCGCAGGATCTCACTGACTACCCTCTCTACTCCTCTTGCGAACTGCTGAGCGTCGCAGGCGCATCAGGCGTGCCATCAAGCATGCAATCGCATGCGCGTACGAACAACCGCACAATACGTACCACTATTTCAGTAAAGCCGTTCAAATTCCAAACATTTCTTAGAGTGGAATTAGTAAGCAATAACGTATCTCGTCTTATCCATTATAATTCTGCATTAGTGGGTGATACAAATGAGCAGTTCAGTGCACAAATCGATTAACTCCATAAATTATGTTCAAAATTATGTTACAAATATAAAAAGTAGGGACTTAATCAGATGCTTCGATGCATAAATTTATGAAAAATGCAAAAAGTGGAGTTAATCGATTTGTGCACTGAACTGCTCAAATATGCACTAAGCGAAAAGAGTACACACTGTTTGTCGATTTTACTAATCCCGGATTCATTGATTCGTTGACACTTTATTTGACTGTATGCATTTTAGGACTTTACGAGTTACGAACAATATTTACGGCACACTCACTCGTAACATTTCTCGACGCGCAATACGCGTACGATTGGATGCAGACTTTCTGTAATGCACACACGTTCGATATGGTAATATTATGCAGGGTGATCAATCTGAAGAGAACTACGTGACCTAGATCGTAGGTAACAAAATTGCCACAAAAGGGTGGCGTCATGTGTAATATTGCCACTTTAAATATTTTAGGTCACGTTGTCATCGTTCCAGATGGATCACTGCATAGCATATCGAATCACGAGGATTCATTACGACCTGCAGTAATGACTCGACTTATAGCCGGTAAAAAGGACTGAAGTGGATAATTAAAAAGCATAAGAAGACGAATATATAGCTCACCTATTCATCGCATCTTCAACTTTCACAATTCTGCAGTTAATTGCTGGTGTCGTACGAATACGTTCGTTTGGAATGTTGCTTTCGGAATGGATCGATTTAGCTTACTAATAATTCGCAGTATTGAACAACTATTCCGAGGTAACTCGTGTACAATGCATATAAATGCAATGAATGAAGCATAGAGTCAATACAAGTACCAATGTAGATGCATTACAATGCCCACGGCTAATGATAATACTCGTATAACAATGAAATACGTGGGGCCACTGTTGACGTACCGATGTCAACTGACGCTTTACGTATTCACTTTGAAAAGTAAACAAAGCTATGGAACAGGTGAATTTGAGAAAGTGTCTGTTGTACGAGAAAGGACGCGCTATGCTATCGCAAGGATCTTGGCGTTGGTCTGCATACTGTTTGGACTAAACGTTAAAGTGACAGGTGGAGAGAGAAGAGTGCTCTTGCGGACAAACCACCCTCCGCTACGACGCGCTTGACGTCATCCTCCGACGACAAAGGACGACAAGGCTGCTAGGACGGAAAGGGCATTCGTCCCTGCGGTTTCGTCCTGAGTGCATGCAAACGTGACTGCGCACAGGCACTTTGAATGTCCTTCTAATGTTAATGTCCCTACGTACTTACGTTCTTTGTATACCTATGCCTCGAAATAAACGGCCGGCCTACCCTACGTTGCATCTTTCATCGCAGTACTAACGATTTTTCTACCCGGCCCTTCGCGTTTCAAATGTCGCGGAATAGTATGTCGATTCTTTCGAATATCGCGGAAAGTGGCCGTGTCCGGTCGAGATTTTCAGAAATTGCAAATGTTATGGCTACAAGAGGAAGGTACGAATAAAAGGTGTTGTTGGTAAGGATAGTTTTCGACTTTTTAGTATTTCGATGATATTCTAAAATTGAGAAAGGTGGAGTAATGGATGATAGTGACGAACATACCATACGAACGGTGTTTTTGATCAGCAAGTCTATTTCTTTTTTTTCATGTTTTTCTCTGACTTTTTTGTATGTTAACAATACTCTGTTTAACGTTATAATTTGCGCGAAATCTAAATTGTGGCCGGAGCATTATATCGAATGATTTGAAAATTAGTATATGTGAGCATTATGTTCGTATGCACTTCTAGAGGAAATATGTCATTTTAGGAACCACATGTGTGTACATCTAAAGGACATGTACCTACTTTTTGCGATATGGCAAGCTTGGTACACCGCTCGAATGCGTCTAGATAATGGATACTTGGTTAGTGAAGATTTCACTGCATAACATGGTTGCCCGAAAGAGTAAAATGAAAGGTAACTGTGAAAACCGAGAAGTAGACAGGGGAATTACGGATGGATCGCGGTCAGCTACCGTTCGGTAGCTTATCAGATTTCAGACCATAGGAGCTGTAATAGGATCCTTTTATAATTGTGAACAATAGCGTACACCACGTTTGACTGGCCGACTCGTTATCTGTCGTTTTGCACACAAACATCGGATTAACCGAGAGCCGGATGTTGTTTATTAACTTTTAATTGAGCTAATTTTATGATTTCGTACGTCTCACGCTGCTTGCTTTTGTCCAAGGAGTAATTAGTTCGAAGGTGCTTCGAAAAAACAATACCGTTACTCAGTAGAATTTAAATGCTTATATGCATGAAAAAATTAGACTCGCACAATAGCTATTTAAAAGATCGTAACGTTAACGGTACAGGAATAATCAAATGAAAAGTCTGAAAAAATACGCAATGTAAGATGAATCAAATTTAACTCGTTCGTTTTGAAGTACTATTTAACGTTATTTAAAGAATGGTTTAATACCGTTTACAAAAAAGTGAATAAAAAAAAGGTGAACTTATCCGTTTTGCTGCTTTTAATTCGAATGTCGAAATTTTCACGAGGTTAATTGATTTGCATAAAACTTACCGTTTTGTTACTTAAGTTCTTTACGCGGCAGGTGAGATACGTCGTCTTTCCCAATAGGGCGGTGACGTTCTTAGACGCCGTTTTGTCAATGTACGGACCCCAGCGTGTCGACTCGTCTACGTTGTTTTCGCTGACGTCACCGTTCTTGCCACCGCTTCCGTGTAACATACTGTAACAGTAGCCCTCTGTAACACAAGAAAACGGCAATTCATTATTTACCCTGTACCAGCTACGCGATAGAATGTGTGTTGAACTGTGTACATCAGGACCTACGTAAGGGGTTGTTTTGTTACACAAATGCTTTTTAGTATCCGCTTGTCGATATTGGAGCTAGGCTCCTAAAGGGAGTTTCGAGCGTTTAGAGACTAGGACCTTTCTCTTTTCCGATAAAGCAACAGCGAAGATTCTCGAAAAGTTAATTTTCCGTATTTGGACTACTCTAGATATTGTACATCGAAGACATCGGAAGTTCAATCCGATTAAACTCCCAAATATCTGTCTTCGTTTTATCGAATTAAGAATCCAAAAGGTACGTCGCATATCGGAAATCGTTGAAGAGACGCCTCCATCGTAAACAACTTTAAAATTCACGTCGCGTATGCGAGATAGAGCAAAAGCTTTCAACGTGAGCGCTTTCTATGAATTTCGTTAGAGTTTATGCAGGATGCAACGTGACGGGAAATCTATTCCGTTATGCGGCAATCGCAATAAAGTAGGTACGTGAAGAAATTATGTGTTTCGTTAGCAATAAACTTTAATGGCGATTTCATTCCGGGGGGGAAAAAAAAGAACGGTGAAAACGGTAAATTTATTGCGCGACAACGTACAGTTTTCATTCGTCTTTAACATCGTCGTTTCGCCACTTTATTGCCTTTTCCAATTATAATCAGAGCTATCGGCGTATCGTACGACAATACTCTCGATTATGTTAATATTTAACGTTCGCCATTTGGAAATTCTGATTGCCGGAAATTGGTTCTTTAAGTCGTATCATTCGCGCGTTACACTTTCTTCTTTCTCTGCCACCCTCTCTCCGTGGGTCTCGCGAACCGTCATACCCTGATTACATTCTGCAGCGCGGAAAAAAGACTTCTCCGTTACCCTCGACGGCGATTCAGTTACGCTCCTCTTGATTACGACGTGATTACATTTAATACCAAACTACCGACATAAATATAGGATCTTCTTATTCGCAAGGCTCAATAGCGTGTAATCTCTCGCCTCCGGGATATTTACCTAGTCGGCGCTTCGTGGGTTATTTCATTAACGGATGAAAACTTTCGCTAACCCATCCCTGGGTGAGATCGAGAGTGCACCAGACTTTCGGTTCGTTTCTTGAAACTTGAAATTTCTAGAAGAGCCAACCGAGAAAATGCTAACCACCGACGAAATGGTCCCTCGCGGCGTAGAATTTTCCAAAAACTTCTTTAGACACGGGCGTGTGACCGTTGTTACTTCTCGATGACACGTTCTTCGACAAAATCTGCAGAATCCACACCCTCTTGCGCAAGCCTACTACGCGTCGTTCTCTCGTTCCATCTCCATCGTCGCGTATTCCATCGCTTTTTCCTCCCGTCTTTCTACGCTCGCAACTTCTAACTGCCGCTGCTCCAGCGCCGTAGCTTCATCTAACTATACGTTGGAAAAAGTATGCACTACGTCTCGGCGACTCTCTTCTTACTGCTAACTTGCGATGACGTGGAGAACATGTCCAAAGTGCGGCTTGAATTACCCTTCTTGCCGCGGCGCCGACTGCTACCGGATTTTTACAGAGTCAAATTGCGCGCCGTGCAATTGCCACGGCTGGCAACTGCTACGGGATAATAACGCGGGTAACAACGCGTAGGTGGTTTTGCAATCGTAACAATCTTGCATTCGCGTTGAAAGAAACTTGACTAACGAAGCACGCAGAATGTTTCACGGTGCTCCGCTCGGTACACGTTTATTGCGTCTTGCATCCGTGCCCGTCCTCCAGATCCCTTTAATTCGCCCGGCACGAAGTTTTTGCCGATTCACGCGCGACGCATCCCTTCTCGCAAACGAGTAAAGCAATTTTCGCGCGCTTTCGTTTATCGCTAATAAACGCCGGCCAGTTTTCGCGAGGCAAGATCACATTACCAATATTTCAATGTCCCTGTTAATAAAGAAACTGCGCTCCAAAGATCTAATTGGGTTAACTCGATTACGAAGCGGCAGTAATATAGCCCACCGCCAACGCCCACGCGCCTCGTCGCATTTGTTTCTTTCCTCCGTTACTCGGGTGAGTTCGTTTTCCTCTTCCCTGCTTTTTTTTTTTCTCTTTCTTCTCTCTTTTTTTAAGCGCCCATTATGTCTCCATTCTAGTCGCCCATTAAACAGCATAACGCGTATTCTCTCAAGCTGTAGACCAACCAACGTTGCTCGTTCCATTGAATTTTAAGAACGAAGGAGGTTCGTTGAGAGAAGTATGCAGGTCACGCGATATATCGCATTCATCGAGGATACTTCGGAAACCGAGTGAGATAGGATTAATCGTAAAGTATAAAGAACGTGTGTGTGTGTGTGTGTGTGTGTGGAAGGCCGTGGGTGGAAGAGGACTTGATTAGAACAAAGCACTACGGGGCCACTCCCGAGGGTTGTTATTCTTCGGTGGCCTATAAAGTTTCGATTTATCGCCTCCGCTTTTTATGTACCCCCCCTTTTTTCGCCCATCGTTTTCGTTTCAAACTGTTTATAGTCACGTGATTTAGTGAGAGCCCGCGCATATTTTTCGTTAATTGCCGGTGTAATTAAGTCGGTGTAATGACTTGCTTCGAGGGTAGAGGATTACGGATTGCTGGTGTTCGCAAGAATTTCAGACAACGGTGAGTGTCGGTTTATAGTAAATATTGCGCGGGGTCTTTAACGGTAACGAGATTATCGAACGACTGCGAGTGAGTAAAATCGAAATAATTACTGAAACGAACGAACGATTAATAGAAAATTACCGGGTGTTCTTTACTTATTCCTATGTAAATTATTGTTTAATTTTGATCGACGCTCGACTCTTTTGAAATTGATAAATAAATCATCCTTTTTTTGATTCTCTACTCTACGCCGAATTCAGTCGATGAAAAATTGTAAAATTTTTGTTGTCACGCGTCCAGGTGCCACGATTGTTTACTTTTAATTTTGAGACACGGAAATGAGTGGTACACTGAGAGAAAAAAATGGTTCGTTTTACTATAATCTTGCTATATTTTATAGTTAAATTTGGCGACAAACATATTTTTATAGTTCACTTAACCATACAAAATATAGTAGAATGAACGATTTATACAAATGGTTATATTATTAACTATTACCTTTGTTCTTGTTACTATATGTATAGTAAAGTGTGCTATGTGAATAAAGTTAGTTCTATCACAATGTATGAAATATTCTGGTAATATTAACTATATAAAATAGTTACTTTTCTTACCATTATATATTTTCAAGCATACTATATTTTTACTTGAAATAACCATAATTTTGGATAAAAATATAATATAGTTGGTTATACTATGCTTCTATCGTAATTATTACCGACATTATGGTAACATTGACCATAAATATGATACACTCAGTGCAAAAATTAAAGGATCACTTAATTTTTCTTCAAAAATATGCAAAATTGACGTGGCTGTAACTTCGTCAAAAATGAATGGAATTTAAATTTTCAAAAAAGGTTTTAAAGATCGAAACCTCTACTTTCGAAAGAACTATGTGTTTTTTCGGTTGCCGTGAGTTTCATAATTTTTACATACAGAAAAGTACACACTGAACAAAATCGAAAATTTTCTTCCCACTTTGTGGATCTGTATCTTGTGTAAAAAAAATCTTCCAAAGTTTTCGACTTACTGGTGTGAAAGCGTGAAGCTTTCCCTACAAAATCATTTTTTGAAACTGTTTCTACGATTTTTTGTTACTGAGTTACCGTGGATTAAATAAAAAGTGATCGTTCCAAATCTGATTGCTCATAACTCCGTTAAAAATCATCGTACCGCAATTGTAAAAACAGATTTTTAAAGCTGAAAGTTTACTCTATCGAATGATATCATTGAATTTTTTTTGTAAAAACATATAGACATGAGACATCTGAATAAAAATAACGTAAAAATTAGCGATTTTTTCCTTTTTCATTTGGACCCAGAAAACAATTGTGTAAAACAAGAAAATAAATTTATTCTCCATATTTTTTTGTACCTTTAGGTACCCTGAATGTAAAAAAAAAATTGCCGAATAGCTGTGACATTTTTAACATGATGGCCACTATGGTTTTATGCAAAGCACTCATAAAATAATGAATTTTTTTCACTGAATAAAAAGAAAGAATGAAAAATAAAGTTTAATTAATGTTGAAAATTGATTTCCAATTACGCTACGCTGACTTTTTTATGTGTAGCTTGTCAGGTTATTCACACATTGAATACATACCCCTTCTTTCTTGGTTTATTTTATAGGAATTTTAATACGATTTTGTGATCGACGGTTCTTTGAAATAAATTTTTTTAATTTTGCATTCTTTAATTTCTATACTTCTGTGGCGGCATGCCGCGCCGGCGCCATCCGAGCGCGCGCAGCCCTTTTTTTTTTTTTTTTTATATAGGGAAATGCGTTACGCATCCCCCCGCCTCCCGGGGCGGAGGCGAGGGGTATGTGGGACTCTCCCGACACTTGAGCAAGTGCCGGGCCTACCCAGCCGGGGCACCCCCGTGGAAGCACCGGGACAGCCACCATGGGGTTTTAGTGGGTAGGCCCGGAAAATTTTCGATTTTGTTCAGTGTGTACTTTTCTGTATGTAAAAATTATGAAACTCACGGCAACCGAAAAAACACATAGTTCTTTCGAAAGTAGAGGTTTCGATCTTTAAAACCTTTTTTGAAAATTTAAATTCCATTCATTTTTGACGAAGTTACAGCCACGTCAATTTTGCATATTTTTGAAGAAAAATTAAGTGATCCTTTAATTTTTGCACTGAGTGTATTTCCAACTATAATTTTGTTACTATGCCATTATAGTGTGACAGGATTATATTGTTTAACATTTGCTTCCCCGAGTCATCCGATAATAGTTGCAATAGTTAGATATGTCATATATTTTTCTCTCAGTGTAAGCTGACTTATTCGATGCGCCTTCTTCGTTCTAGAGCCCGTGATCGTATGAAACGAAGTTGAACGATTATTAAGATTAAAGGACGGTTACAATGAAAGCGTACCTGCGCGTCCGTTACTTTATGCCCGTGTAATGATTCGTGGCAGTGCTTTCCAAGCGAATAGAGCTGTGCAGCTCACGTGTCCCTGTTCGCGTGTTCGATCGAACAGAAATACAGATATATCGCCTATTCGCCACTCACCCAAACGATGAATTGATGTTGAGAGTAATAGGCGTTTAATCGCGATACTTCTGCCGCGTTTATCTCCGGTGACGGTTCATTAAACTCGACGCGCTATAATATGATTATAAGCGATGATAGACCGAGTGGCCTTATCAGCGACTTTCAATGGCCACGAATTTGCAATCTACGCTATACGTGCACGCATCGTTCGCTGACTATGAACCGCATTAATGCGCTCTCTCGCCGCCCTCAGAGTTATCTCATCCTCTTCTCCTCACAGTTTTATATTACGGTCTATTCTTCTCAGCTCCTCGTGCTCTTTTTCTCCTGCTACTTTTACAGAGAAGACAACGAAGCTCCAATCTCACAAATATATTGTTGTAATATTACCGGTAACGACATTGAAGCTTTAATACCGCCGTCTGCGACGAAGGATTATCTCTTGCGGCATTCTTCGCGTGATCCTCGAACTTGGTAACGAGCGTAATTAGTAAGGAGGTAAATAAATTAAAAACTGCCGGGTGACTTACGAGCGTAAGATGAAAGAGAAATTCGCGTGGATGCGACATGCGAATGAGAAGATCAGCGGACGCTTAATTTTTTTCCATCAAATACCGAACTCTTGATTATACTGGCGCTTTAGAGTTAAGCGAGAGTCTAATGAGCGCGCAAAGCAAAGCCGGCTTACATATCCAAGAATGGGTGGGGTGACAGTGATACGAAGAAATGGAAATTTATACTATCCCTTGCCGCGATACCTCGGAAGCATCGAACGGCGGATATCCCCTCCTAAATTTTCAGATTTTACAGCTCGCGACGCAAAGCCACCTCATAAAATACCCCAGGACGGGAGAAGAATGAAACCGCGTTGGGAAGGCACGAGTAAACGCAGTCGGTACGTGAGGGGTTGAACGTTGAAACTAGGAGGTAGAGGTGGCAGAGAAGAGAAGTGCGAGAAAGTGGAAGAGGAGGAAGAGATGGGAGAGACAAAAAAATCTAAGAGAGAAGAAGTCATAAAGGAGATGACCACGAGTTATTTTTCGATCCACTTCTTTTCAACTGTTCCAGAACACTTAGGATCGGTGCTGAAAGAGGAGAGAGACGAGAGTGGAATGGAAGAGGGGCACAGAGGGGAAAAGTGCTGAATGGAGAGAGAGAGAGAAAGAGAGAGAGAGAGAGAATAACCAGAAGCGGAGACGAGGCGGGAAAAAGTTGAGGGAAGAGAAAGTCGGTAAAGAGGCTACACGAGGAGTGCGCGCGCGTGCGAGAGAGAAAGAAAGAGAGAAGGAGAGGGAAAGAGAAATTTCCCGATTCACCTCCTTTCCTGGTCATCCCTCTGGGGAGAGACAGTTAGGATAGCCTCCTGCTTTAAAATTCAAATCTACGACTCCCGCTTAAATATTTCAGCGCAGGTTTCGTTCCTTCAATTTCATCGGGAAAGTGTCCTCTTTCTCGCTGGCCAAATCACAATGGACGCGTGGAAAAACTCGTCCCGCCGACACGGGAAAAGGGTGCTGGACGGCCCGGTGGAACGCAGCCGGGATGGCTCGAGGTAAAAGCGGAGCTTGCAAATAGAGGCTACACAGCAGGTTGAATCTGGCCCGATCTCCGATAACTAAATTGGTCAGAACATTAGTAGTCTCCTCCACAATGCTGTCCTGATGACTGCCGCGATTTCAGGTTACATTACAAGGCGTGCTCGCGAAGTTTATCCATTATGGATAAGTAGGAGGCTTCGGGCCGCGATAAGGACACCGGACCATTCTCTCCTCCCCATCCTCCTTCCGTCACGATTTTCCGTTAACTACAATAGACAATTTCGCTCGTTTGCTCGCAAGCACGATTTTACGTCGAATTTATGCACACGATGTTGCCTGTTAGATGCGCTTTTAATATTATCTCCGAGGATCCACAGTGGTGGAATCGGTTTTGGTACACGGCGCATTTTCTTGATCGATAGCTAAAGGAACACTGGGGTTAAGCGAGATTAGACTGGAATGTTTTCGACTTACTCGAATGACATTTTGTGCAGAATTGTTTGCGCATCGTAGTCTACCGTCGGAAATATTTCTAATATGCCGTAGTAGGTCAAGTTTCGAGAGATTTAGTTTTAAACCGACTTGTGCACTGGTCTAGTCCAAGTTTTAAAGGTGAGTGATCTTTTTACCTTTCTGCTTCGCGTCATGATTTTTCACAAAGTAGAATTGCATTCAACTTTGTTCATTCGCTCCTGTGTATAATTTTATGAAAATTTATGCATATGGGGTTGTCAACTGTTGGACACGTTTTTAACACTTTGCGAGGGAATAAAGCGACTGCAGAAACCAGCGCAACTGTCTACATCGCGGAAAGTTCGTGTTGGTAAATGGCGAATATTAGATAATGGAGAAAGTTCTTGTCGTTTAACAAACACGGACAAATAAAGAAAGCGGCAGAAAGTTTCTTCGTTACTCAATATGTATTATCTTATGCGCGTTGTTCTATAATCAATGCATTTTAATAATCAACGATACTAAATCCAGAAGAATACACACAATTTGAAATATAAACACGAAATGGTATAGTTGATTAATTTGTAAAACATACACTGTCGTTGCTTTGCAGCACTGACTTTTTGGTAGTACTTAATCGCAGCCAGAATGGGCACATTGTTCTTACAGGCGCTCGTATTTTCATAATCGAGAATACCCAAGTAGACCTTTCTCCACGACAAATCGTTGTTCCAACTTGAGAAAATGCAATATTAAATTGGCTCCTCGAACCTACGAGTGGACGTCAGTGCCTTCCTTCGGAAACTTTCTTGTAAATTAGTTTTCGATAAGTGGAGAAAACTCGGAACAAATTTTCTTACGATATTACATCACCTTTTCATCCGTTGCTGCTTCAATCAGCGAACACTCTGTGCACCTAATAATATACACGTCTACCTACACCCTATTACGATGCGTACGATGCACTCAATAGAATTTGCAGCGATAGATTGGAGAGCACCTCAGTGAAAAGGAGACAATGGCGAGCGAGTAAAGGTGGCCTCGCTTCTCTTCGATTGCTCGAAATGTATTATAGAAGAATCGAGATAAAGGTAGGTCTAGGTAGGAGCGGTGCGAGTGGACCATTCGAAAAGACAAAATGTAACAGCACTTTCCGCAGTTGGCTCTGAATGGATCCCAGTGGAAAGTAAAGTATGGAAGGACCACTGGGCTGAGAGCCACGGAAGGGAAGAGGAATGCATGTCAAAGGTCCGTTCTCTCGGATAAACGAAAAACGATTCGCAACCGAACCAGTAGTATCGCCATAGAGATTCAGGATGCCATTCAGGGCTGCTTTCGCCAATAAATAAGCTTGACCGTGGGTATCATATTTCTTTGTCGGTGCGGCCTGCTATCACGCTATCACGTCGGAAGCGGCCTGATATTATTTACGATCGACATCGTGATTTACTACCGAATTGATTTTCCTGCGAACCGATCGGATTAATTTTCACTTTTGTTGTGCCGGAAGTTGAATGCGCGTTATTCATTCCGGAGGACGGAGAAACCTTGAGCGTGGTACGTTGCTAAGGCGCGAGCGATAATAACAAATGGTTTTCAAATCTCATTTCGGAAACGGTGGAGTAGGATCTTGGACGAAAGGGCGTTACTTATTGTAATTTCAAGAAGTGTAATAACGTTTTTCACCACTTTCAGTATAATAGAATAATCATAGAAATATCTGCAGTTTTCTTTCACTCCGATTTTTCAACCGGCAAGCTTTATCGTGGTTACAATATTTCTTCGTGACTTGTTATGATTCTTAATGTTTCGCCCATATTTGCTAAAAATACTGTTTTGCGAAGTTCTTCTCAAATACCAAGTCAATCGACAACAGGATTGTAGCGGCACCGAGGGAAATTAATTTGGTATAAATTAAATTGCGATTACGAATTAGTAATAAATTCTTCATTTTACGAAAACTCACTTAATACGAAGAATGGTTAAGGGTAAAGAGAATCAATGGTTAGTCGAAAATTTCTGTGGACTCGTTCTTTCGAGGTACATTGCGCCCCTCAATTAAATCCTTTTTTACGTCGCTTTCTTTCGCGTAATAACTTACACTTCGCCATTCGCGGCGTGTACGCGTGGGTAAAAAAGCGGGCAGTTAATTACGGCCACGTCAGATTCACGAGATTACAAATCACTTGTAAACGAGCTGGGATTCCTTCGAATCTGTTACGCGCATAGTGGTGGTACAAGACGCGTGCGCATACCGGCATGTTGTAAAATTTACTGTCTCTATACCAAACGACAGTATTTACGACGACATTCACACGCCATTTTCGCGTTAATACTACACGACGCGTTCAGAAAATATCGATTAGTGGCATATACTCAAAGGTTATGGTTTAACACCCTACGAGCAAGCGTATTTCGCACCAAAGCTTCAACTACTGTTTATAATGGTATTATAGGTTGTTTAATAGAGTCAGCTGAATTTATATGGATTCGCATATTAGACACTGTTAGTGGGTAGTCCTGTAGAATATTATTTAATATTATGTAATAGTAGAGCCAGGTATAAAGTATCGAGTAATAAAGAAATTGATGTACTACGATACGGTGACGTGGTATACATGCGCTTTACCAGTCATAATCTTAGGTTACATAGTACCATCGTAAACCCTCGCGAGTGATAAGAGAAAAGATGCAGAATCGTTTCTGCGTTACTCCACGATAAAAGTTTGCTGATTTGTTTCTAAACCAAGGATATCATTATGTTGTCGTAGCCTACATTTCAAGTGTAATTAATACAGCCTTCGAAGATTTATAATGCTCTGATACAGAATTTCTGTGAAGAAGCGTGCAATATGATCCAAGCATGTTTGCGATTTCTGCGCGAAGCAGCAAGTGGACGAAAAAAGCGTACTTCTCGGTACGACGCGTTTCAATGAACGTTACTGCCTATTTAAGCACGATTAATAGGCATTGTAAATCATGAAGCATTCTAAATAAAGTTCGTCCTTAGACGGTGTGCTTTATGGTGCAGTAAGGATTTTTAATCAACTTCTTAATCGTTATGCGGTAATTTCATCCGCTAGCCAGCAACAAGTCGTCCTAAACAAAGTTCACACTTAAATAATTTAATCGCTCACTGTAAATTCCACCGTGTATTGCACATTTTTAATCAATGCATTGTTCCAAATACTTCTATCGATCGTTACCGATGACTGGCGCGCGCAGTGGGATTAATCCCAATGGTGCTGTTAGTGCCACCATGAAACAGAAACATAATATAAAACCTGGTCTGGAGGCACGGTTTTACGCGTAAATCGAGACACCGTCTGTTAGTGATAACGATGAAATATCGTCCCCTTCCAACGATAAGAGACGACGTTTCTTATTTACCCTGTTTGAAAAATGGCTAACAAATTGGTCGCTCTCGTTAGTCTTTTATAATCTGCAAGTTTATTTTAAGCAATATTTACTACCCACGGCACAACTTTACCAATGTTCATTGAACCGCCGTTTATGTAAAAGGAGCTCGTTGTACGGAGGACCAGATTTGGGATTTTCCCACTTACGAATAAGCCTTTTATTTCGAATCAATATAAGCGATTATTAATAAGTATATTGATTTGCACTTTACTTGATACATTCAAGGTGCTCCAGATATGAAGTTGAGCAATACACTTTTCTTTTTTTATTCACAATGTATCGTCGAATATTGAATTCTGTGGAGAGAGAAGAGGTAAATGCTCGATGGACACAAATTACCAACACGGTTGAAAATTTATAGCTTCCTTTTACATGACAATAGAACTAACGAAATGCATTTAAGTAACATTTCCTCGGAACGTCCAGGACGTGTACCGGTATCTTTCTGCGGAAGACAAATACTCTCCTAGAATATTTTAGCGAACGCTAAGATTCTCTCTGACTCTCACTCTCTCCCTCTCTCACTCTCTCTCTCTCTCTCTCTCTCTCTCTTTCCTCTCATCTCTTCGCCGCATTTTAACTCAATTAGATCCTCTTGATGAGAGCCGGCCTTTTAAAGTAGTACAGTCTCGGCGCAACGGAAGATCGATAAGCTAATAAGAAAGATCTTATCTCAAAGTAAGCGTTAAATTTATCTTATCCTAAAACTTACATTAAGTACATTATTCAACGTCCATTAATATTAATTGCACGAAGCTACTGTAGCTGCGCGCTTATACGCGCTTCAATATTTACAAGGGGAAGGTAAGGATTTGCAATTTTTCCTGTCGGTTCTTGAAAAAATTTGCGTAAACTCTACGTCGGGTGGAAATGCTAAGCGGCGTAAAGGAAGTAACTCGATATTCTTGAATAATATTGACATTGATTTTCACGAGTTTTACATATGTGTATTATCAACACAGAGAAAGAGCAAAGATATAAAGAAGAATAAGAGCAATCGCGTCGGACGAACGATTCGTTACGACGATCGATAGGGGTCCAGGATGAAAATATTCAGATTCGGTAAATGCCACCGCACTACCATCGGCTGGTTCAAGGGTACTGAACGGAAAAGTTCACCGATCGAGGCCGAATGTAAAGGGTTCACGAAAACGTGGATGGAACTTTTCTTTATGCATGGTAGACACACATGGCGCGCTCTTGGACGCCACGGCGCGTCGCGCGGTCGACTTTCTAAACGCGCACGATGGCGGCAGGCGAACGGTGGCGGGCATCCACCGTTCCTCCACACATGCGCGCTACCAAAACTCAATATCCTCCTGACCAGGTCCGAAATTTAAAAAGTCACCGTAACGTTCAAACTTTTCTCCGTCACGACGAAAGTTCATCCTCGTTAAAACTATCGCTGCATTATGCCATTTAGAAACACCCCCCTGAGCTCGGTGTCCGCGCCCTCACTCCGGCTGGAAGCCGTACCACTTAAAAGCAACGTCAACAGCGATTATGCAAAATTCCGTCCGAGGTGGAAAAGTCGCGTTGAATACTTTCTTCGAAGGGTAGGGCAGGAGGAGAGCTGGAGAGAGAACGTGAATGTAGACGGAAAGAGGAGCGAGAAAGAGAGAAACGAGGAGAGATAGAGAGACCGAGAGAGAGGGCCGAGGGGTGAGAACTCGGTTAAGTCTTTCCTCTCGTTGAATGCTGGAGAAAGCGCGGTTAATTTGATCGGAGGGAATGCGCTTCCATATAGATTCTTATGCGACCCACGGTTAGACGGTATAAATAATGCTGGCGTACGTGAGGAGCGTGCAGCGGCGCTCGGGTGCTAACGAAATTATTGCGACGCTAATTGAGTTTTTGGACGAGGGAATGGTGAGGTACCTTCTCTCTCAAGAAATGTTCCAGAAAAGCGGTCCAGTGCAAGATTATCCTCGCTGCTACCAAATCGAATGTAATGGAAATGGTGTCGAAGATAATGCGATTGCAAGAAGAGAGAGAATAAACGTGATGGAGTTGGAAAAGTTCAGAGAGGATGAAATCCTATCGTGTAAAAGCGTAAGGATTTCGAAGAGGATGGTTATTTTTTGAAGGAGACCTCACTTCAACGTTACCTTCCACGGAATTTGTTCTAATGGCGCGTTTGCGAATGCACGTTCATTCATTTCTTAGCAGGATTCTCGTTCTACTGGATTTTACATTATTTATTATTAATCTACTTCGAGTCCTTAACTATGCAACGAGTTTCTCCCTAGTTGCTACTTAAATTGATTCACTAAAGTAATTTGTTAAGAATGTTGAAGATTTTACGATATAAAAACTTATTCGCAAGGTGCCAACCAAATGCGAATAATCGGGCGTGATATTTTTGACAACTGTATTCTTTACTTAAATGAGAAATGTCTGTACCGCTCGTGGCACCGCACACGCGGTGTTCCTCGACATTCTGACATAAGCTAGTAAATGCAAACATATACACATTATATTTTTACATATCCGTGCGCGGACCCGGAGGCTGCGAAAACGTTACTTCCACGTGTTGTTCGTTAGTTTTACAACGTCGTTTACATGCGCGAAAAAAACGAGTTTGCGACCGGATGCGGCATTAATTTCAACAAATTTTTCGAATGTCGCGCATGTAAGCTCGTCTCCTGAAACTTGCCACTCCATAATCTCCTAGCTCTAGTCTCCTTTTCCTGGTACGTAAGTCAGGAGAGACCACTCATGCGCGTCCAATTCAGTTAATTTCGCTTCACGAGCTGAGAGGACGATTTCGCGCTGCTTGCCTTTCTGGATCGCACGTTTCCGTCCTCCATCGCCGTCGATATTAATCTCTGCCCCGTTCTCCCATCCTGCCCATTTTCTTCATTTTTCTTTTTTACATAATGTACATATATGTGCCCTCGAGTGTAAAGTAAATCCGTAAGGTCAACTAAAATTTGCACATAAATAAAAGATTTATAGCGAAAGTGTAAGCAGGGGGATAAGATAGAGGAAAGACATTCGCTAATCTTCGTTAAAGAAAAAAATACAGAGGCATATCAAAATTAACCTTTTTTATTTTTGGAAACACAAAGCGATGATGTTTGTGGAAGGGTGTAATCTGACCGTACGCGTCAAATGTAGTGCTCCATCTATATCTGATAAAAATCTGTTTCCTGTTAGGTTCTTGAAATTATCAAATATGATGAAATAAATTGATATCGCTTATGTGAACTTCTAACGCATTGCTAGCTACGACTGTTGAAGATATTTTTATCTATATCTACAGCTCCGATAAATGTTATATGGGACAATCTCGTGCAGGGCCGTCTTTAGTTATGTGGTGGCCCCTAGCACATTTGGTTTTGGGGGCCTCTTCACGAAAGTTACTGGTACTTCTTAACTCGATCAATGAACGGTTATTTCCCTTACACCATTGTTCATTATTGTACTAAATATTGTAAGAAATTTAAGGATTTCACGATATACATATAACTCTCCTCTGGTGTTCCAACTGTTCGTCAGTCGGGGCCCCCTGGAACCCGGGGCCTTTGGCCCGGGCCTAGCAGGCCCATGCATAAAGATGGCCCTGATCACGTGCATGTAATATATGATGGCAGATAACCAATGCTTAAAAATACTACTGGTTTCCTCTATCTGTCTTTGAAAATCAGAATTCGCAATGAAATCCTTTTACATCGTGCTAGAACTTGTTAATTTTCTCGGAAGCATTATTCAAACGTCTACTATGTTAATTAGATTTATCGAACATTTTTTATAAACACGATTTCCCATTTGAACCAGTCAAATTGATGTTTTTGATACAGTTTTATGACACAGCTGCGTGGTTCAAGCGTAGTACCTATTAAGAATAAAGGACAATGTAATTGTTATTTAATTTTAATTTCGTTGTCATTTAATTGTGATTAAATTATAATTTTAATTGTAATTATTAGAAGGGAATTACTAGAAGGGCACTTGTACATTTAAAGGTTAATTTACATAGTACTTCCATGCATAATGTATTTTGAGAGAAATATATGTATTTTATGTCGACGAAATTAAAATTATTTCACCTTCTTTCTGGATATTTGGCAGAAGTAGGAATAGCTCTAACTATTAATATCAACTATACGCAATCTTTTGATGTAGTAGATCCAATCATCAAAATTGCGTAAGTATTTCAAATTAATGATGTCTATTGCAGAGCATATAATAAATATACGTTCACAATAGCTCACACTTAATATTACAAAAATGCAGATAATGTTGATGGAAGGTTATACAATGTTGCGTACTCAAGTCTAAAGATCGAGAATGTTTTTTTTCAGTATAGCGCGACCGACTGATTATGATTCCAGATCTGTATCATTAAATTTTAATCACACCTTACGTTATTCATATGTTTACACTGAACCAATGGTTCCGCAATGAATCCGGTAACATTACAGCAGGTACTATTTTCCACTTACGTAATCGAATCGCAGTTTCGCTGTTTCGTGTCATTAAAAATTACAAGGTGAAATCTAATTGCATATTATGCAACGAGATATGCGCAGATTCTGAGAGTTCCTGTGATGGATGAAACATTACAACAATTAGACGAAATAGATTGAAAAACTATTGCCAAGTTTTAAGGTCTTTCAGCTAATAAAATTCTTTTGATCAGAGATGCCTCCAATGCAGTATACATATTACAAAAAAAATTTATAACAAACAATGGTCTTTGCATACATAATGTACATACATATACACAGAATGAATTAATAAAGACAATGAAGTACAGTACGGCAGCTTGCTAATTAAACAGTCATGTAATTGGGATAACACTGTTTGAAAAGCAAATATGTCTATATGCATATGCATAATTGCATTGCATATTGATCGTTTAAACTCGCGCCAAGCTTACTCCTACGGAGTTTCTTACCTGCTGCAATATGGAAGCTGTTCTCCATCATGTACACTCTCAATTAGTTTGATGATACCGTTATCTGTACTGTTCTGTCTGCCGATCATGTGGAAAGTCATTTAATTATATACAACTGCGTGTCTTCCTAACAGTGGTCTTACATAATTCGTAGTTGCATGCAAATCGTATTTGATATCCGTACAGTGACGCATTTCAATCTTTTTTATTATTACGTGCCGAATTATATAGAAACAGATAATCAAAGGTATCGCCCTTTTCTTCGCAATTCATTCGTATATTTCGCCAAAATTTGCTACATACTTTTATATATTTTGCATAATTCCAACATTCTATCATTTATGCGCATGCACATTACAACATAATCGTATTGCATATTATTCGATCTTTAGTTATCACGAAAACATGATAATTACAAAAAGTCTATTTTCTCCGTCACACGTCCGTAATATGCATGCCCCTCTGTACAGAGAAAACGCGAATGGAGTGTTTATCAATCGAACCCGATAAGTTAGTCTGCCGCTAGACATCAGTTGTATTGATACGAAGTTGTTTATCCTGTTGCCCGGCAGCGGTACGACGGGGTCCTATTGAAAACTTCTCGCCCCTCGAGTTAGTGCGTATAGTCATTCTGGGAAATTCCTAGAAACGATTGAACGTTCGCTTGAAAACAATTGAGGGGAGGTGAAATAATCGTGGTCGAGGTTCACGTGACGATTGCACGGTCATTAGGCGTCCCCTCTCCATGCGCACTATCTCTCTCTTTCTATTTTCAGGAGAGTGTAGCGACGCCATTGGACAGGCGGACAAGATGAGATGATAACCTTCCTCGGCACCCTAGCGACACTCTCGAGCGAGCACAGTCCCGCGAGTACCTTCACTAAAGCAACCAACCCAAACTCACCTGGTACCTTCTCCGCGGGTTTTCCAATCGTTCGCGTGGTACTACCCGCCGCGTGAATTTGGTCATCGTCATTCCAAAACTGGAGAAACTTCTCAACAACATCCTGTGTTACTGTCAAGGTGTTCGAGCAGACTTCGCGATCAACACCGTCCAACATGTCCGTGGAGAGTTTGCCGTCACCGTCGTTGGATTGTCCGACGATAATGTGCGTGACCAAGGAAAAAGTGCCCACGTGGTTTGACCAGTTGGTGCAGAGAATCGCAGGTCACATTCGCAAGGACTCGGTCGACGTGACGTACGACGTGTCGGTCCCCAATGAGGCTTTTTATTTGTCCAGCACGTTCTACGTGGACGTGAAGCTGAACAATCGTATGGAGAAGGACGAGGTGATAAGTTTGGTCGTCAAGAGGCCACCGCAGTCCGAGTTTCTTAGAAAATTTTTGAAAGCCGAGGAACAGTTTCACAATGAGATTCTCTTCTACGAGAAATTCGCCGGTGACCACGAGGACGTTCCACGGTGCGCATACGCCTGCGAGGAGTCATTGGACGAGACGACGATCGTGTTGGAGAATGTGAATAGGCTCGGCTATCGAGTACTCTCCTGCAAATACAACGTTCCAATGGACTACACGGTGGCGGCGATGCGCGCGATCGGGCGCTTTCACGGCAAGGGCTACACGATGAAGGAGAAGCATAGGACGGCCTTCGATGAGATCGTGAATGAAATACGCGAGACTAGATACACGACGTCCACCGAAGGCAATCTGGCCGATTATATGAATCTCGTGACACCCCGTGCCGTCTATTATCTCGAGAGTCGCCACTACGACGAGACTTTCTGCCAGAAGATGAAGAAGTTTTTGGGAAACGTATACGAGAACGTTATGATGAAGTCTGTGGTGCCCGTTGAACCATTGGCGACCATATGCCACGGTGACTTCAGTGTGAACAATATGCTGTTCAAGTGCGACGAGCACGATAAAAGGAGCATGCTAATCGATTTCGCGATGATGAGGTACTCCTCACCCGCCATAGACCTTTCCACGTATTTCGCTTTCTGTTGCTCGAACGAGCTCATGCGCGACAGCTTCCACGAAATATTCGCGGCTTATTACGACGCCCTGAGGGCTTACTTGGTGGAGCACGACGTAGAAGATCTCGAGAAGTATTCGTACGAGGCGTTACTTCGCGATTACAAGGAGCGCGCTCTTTTCGGTTTCACCATCGCATCCTTCTTCCTGCCCACCCTCATGGGCGAATTAGATATGCCAATCGAGGACATAATCAACTTGGAAGTGCACGAAGCCGCTAGATTGGCTCGTGAGGCTGGCGGTGAGAATGTGTCGAAGATATTGGCGGATATGCTCCTGGTTCTCAAGGATAATGACTGCTTAATGCATATCCTTTAAGAGTACGGAGATCATTTGGTGTATCTAGATGAAGTAGACACGCTGAAGAAGTAATTTTTGCTTGGCCTTTTTTGTACGTTTACGAAAGTTCGAGTAAAAGTACTAAAAGTTCGTTAACACATTGATGACCGGCGATTTTACACTGAAGTTATCTCATGGCACCGGCTATTATGTATACATATATTGTACATATGTTATTTGAATGTTTCATATTGCCCGGGGTTTCGCAAATTGATATAGACAATGCAAGTGCAAACACGAGTTAACTTGTGACCGGTTAACAATGTGGGATAGACGAGTGACAAATTTTGTTAATGTATCGCGGAGCAAGAAAGTCTTTGGAAAATTTACTTTTGTATCCGCTTATTTTCACGACGTCCATCGTGTTAAATGTTTTCCAAAGAAAGTACGTCTTTTTTAAAGTTATACGTTATTTTGTGAAATTTCGACACCACCGTGAAAGTTTTACGAAATACTTGAATTAGTGAAAAATACCTACTACTATTGGCCAACGTTGTTAGAAACAAGCCGACAAAAGATATTTGAGAATAAAAATGTACAGTTTTCATTACAATGCGTAGTTCCCTAAAAAATTATGCAAAATATGCTTATAATATTTGTAAGATAGAAGCGCGAGTGAGTCAAGAAAGTACTGAATGAGCTATAGGAAAATAAACGTTATTTCTACTCATGTGATGCCATAAATGTATAAATGTTGTAAACGTATAAATGTTGTTAGACCTACATATGCGTACTGTATTCCTGTATGCGTAATAAAAGGACATTAATATGTTAAGAATAAGACGTAAAGGATATGTGTATGCCGCTTATACCTACCATTCGGTATTCATTCTTACTTTATTATTATGTTAAGATAAATTCATGACGACTATTCGAATTTCCAATATTAATAGTACTCAGGAAAAGCCAGTAGAATGTCAGAAATTACAATTCGGCGATATTGACGATTTGCCAGGTGCCCGAGGTTTTACGTCCTCCAGGGTAACGAGAACGAAAATTTGTCAGAAGTTATGCGACCGGTGAGTTTAGTCCGTAAAGTAAACATCACCGCTATGACAAGACTATGTGCGAAATTATTCCTTCGTTCATACCAGTACGGATCTGCCTTTCAAATAAAGGTGCTCCACGCGATCAGAAAAATTTTGTCATTTCCATATATCCGCCGAGTTTCCGACAGCTCCTCTCGGGAAATTCTCTTATCACGTCCCTCCCGACTGAATTTTCAAACACGAAAAAATTTTCCATATTACATTTATTTTAGCTCCCAGCACCGGAGTTCAAAAGATCCCGTTTGCCATATTTTAATGTGTTTTATAATGTTCTACAATCTGGGCAGACTCTAGTAAATTCAATCTGCTTGTAATGTAGTATTACATAGTATTCAATATAGATTGTACATCCTAAAGAATAATATATATGTTAAATAAATGTTAAATCAATTACCACACTTGTGTGGAACAGTAGCAATTTCAGTAGTTGTCGAAACTTTGAGAGTAGACGTGGAAAACTAAATAAGTCACTCCCTTTTCGGTCGTGCCTAAAAATTTGGTTCTCTTGCATTAGAAGTAATCAGTTAATTGGCGTCGTATATTGGCAATACCGACACTATTAATTATTTGACTATAACCTTCGATGTTGAAATTAGTGATCTATAGTTTTGACGTCACGTTGCGATCTTTACTTTAGACTACAGTTATACCGGACACGTGTTTATACGATCAGCTGCTCGTTCGAAAACATCGATATATATCGGAACGGTAAGAGCGTATGAAAAATGTATTGTTTTCTTCTGAACGCCTTTCCTCCCCATACGTCTGAATAAATCAAAACGAAACAAATTCTGAAATATTCGCGTGATACTCGCAGATCAAGGTCACACTTCGCATTACTTCCTACATTTCATCATCGCGTTATTCTAGAGGTGAAAAAGTGTTGAAATATGCAAAGGATCGTCATAGTTTATTTAATATATTTTTCACTATCGAATTAATATTTATACCCAACTCTTCAAACATCAATGTTTATGATAAAATGTAACTATCATAAGGTCAAATCAGCAATATAAAATGTACGAATACAAAATTACTTTGAAGTATATTTAAATTTGAATGTAGAGAATCTATTCAATAAACATTATAAGAATCTTGTTTTCGTAAATCTTCTATTTACAGTTGTAGTGAAGTACATGATCGATTTCAGAAAACTACGCAAAAAACTTACACATGTGAATCATAATGGAAGCCGTAGAATCTTTTTTAGTCGACGCGTGTTGATTGTGCAGTTTAGGAAGGAACATAAATTTTTTTTCGCAGATTAAATCTTGTTTTACCTCTTAATATACCGATGAAAGCAATTTGGAGAAATGAGATTTGAAAGAAATATTGGGTCCGTTGACAGGTACTGTGTACAAAAGATAAAGCATTAAGGAAATTACCTCTGTCTCAATTTAAAGATAAATTGCCGCGCACTAGTCTCGAAGCGCGTATTTATTTGCACGAAAATCTTCGGCGCGTTCCACTTTGTTGAGTTTCCCCATTTGCTAATTATCATAGTTGCAATAGAAATAATTATTATATATACATTTATATCCAATCAAATTCAATACGTCGAACATCACGAGGCATTCGGATATATCAAAGGTTTGTTTTACAAGATTCGACAAATTATATGTATGATTACAGAAAATGGTTACGCGTTCGGTATTAAACGGACATATTTCTATTGACGATTGTTCAAATATTAGAATTTTTCCAAATTATTTGGAGAAACTGCCAGAGGGCAGACGGCTGAGCAATTATTGAAATAGAAAAGTTAATAAACTTCAGCAATTTGTTGCGCATGTTGTTGAGATTCATGTACGATGTCCACGTGCATTTCACGAAAAGGAATATAGCGGCTCCTTATGTAAACCTAATTTCTATGCAGATTTATGCAAATTAGACGACCTTATCTCATAAACTCTTGAGTCTTCCACCCATAACAGATTAACATAAAAACCACGCTACTGTTTGTACGCAAAGTAAATATTTAATATAAATGGAAATCAGGGTAAAACAGGGAAAAACAGAGACACTACTCTGGCTGCCATTATATCTCACGTGTCACTTTAGTGACACGTCCGAAATGTTTACGAAAAATGAATTCAATCGAGCGAGTGCTGCTTGAAGTGACGATTAAATATCGTCCAATAGACCAATTTTACAGAATCTCGAACATGTTTGTACGCAACACAATCATCATCTACGAAAACAGTGGAAATTTTTATCAACTTTCGCTACTCGAGTGTACGAATTGTTTGTGAAGTAGGGAGTGGGCGCGACGATACATCCGGAATGACTAAGACGAGAACTCGAACCTTATTGGAATGTTCGGCAGAGCTGATAAGATACCCCTATCGTCGGGGTGGATCTTGAATAGGCGTCAAACTGAATGGAAGAGGCGCAATATAGTGTGGGCCAGATAACACGACACGCGCCTATGAATACATAAGTTCAGTTACAATTAGATTTCCGATTATGCGCAGTGAGTAGTCGGCAGAATGGCCGCACACATGCATCATTAGAAATGCTATCTATCAGCGCATGGCAACCGATAGCATGAGAGATGCGTGCCGTGTATTCTGAACGTGCTTCTACATTGATTCATTTCTTCCTCTTAATTACTGTTTCCATTCTCATTATCGGAATGCACGCGGGCGCGGGCGCGCGCGATAGGTCGTCGAATCGCAAAAGGGTTAGAGAATTCATTTCAGTGAAAAGTTCTCTCCGATATATTAACAACGAACATTTACATGTTGGTTGTTAAGTGGCGTATGATCCATTCAACGTAAGAGGCGGTAATTTTAATAATCTTCATAACGATGTGGAGTACTGGTAATATTTATCAAAATTATTTCATGTATCTTGGTGCACAACTCGCCTGTTATTTTTTTTCTTTTTCCTTTCAAACAGACGGATGAATGCTTCAAATGTACATGGTTTTCGAAATACGGTGCAGAGCGAAAGAGGAGCTGTAAGTGAAGCTGTGAAATGAAGATTTTGCGTTATTCAAGGTAGGAATTGAGGGCCTCGGTGTAATTTGAATGTTTGGCACGAGTAGGGCAGCACGAATAGGAGCCTTTCGCACCTGTCCTCGAATAGTTTTCCGAGAAGAATGAGGAAATTGTGACCTGGAATCCGAGATCGATTGGTGATAGGTCCGTACTCCTGGCCATTTAGTGAGAATTTCAGAAGGTACTCCAATGCCGTTGATGCCACCGATGTTCGTCGGCTTCTCGATATTTTCGACACTAGAATAGATAAGGATCAACTATCCAAATACCACTTGAATTCTGTACTTTTCTGGTATAGTACTATCAGTGTAGTTTCATCTTTGTCATTTTATCATTGGTGACTGTGAGTTAGTGATCATTTGATAAAGATAAAAAATTAATTTAATTTAAAAAGATAAAAGGTACGTATTGATTGATAAAGTTTTTTCGTTGCGTTTGTTTCGACGGCAGTTCTGCCAACTAAAATGTTTAAATAACTGATAAGCTCCATATCGAAATTGACAGAGTGCTCACTAAAAACTTAGTTTGAACAATATATGATTCTATCGCGTTCCATATCGTGATCCGTACCGTACACCGTTAAATGGTGCAATGTGGCAACAATTTACAGACAATATATGACAGTTGTTCGTTGCGGTTTACTTGGACGTCCATGCAAAGCAAATATTTTACGCCCGTGGGGATGGACTTTTGGAGTACCCAAGTTTGAAAAACATTTTCAAATTTTTGAAAGTTCACTTTACTTTTGAAAGTTTACTTTTCATAGTGGAAGTGAAATCTGTTATATTATGTCTCTGCCCGTGAACAAATATGACTTGGACTTTCAATCTGGCATTCACCGCTGACAAAATTGCCGCTACATTATCACGAAGCGTTCGTCGTTTCAAGACTCTGATTTCCATGTGTTGCCAAAAAGACAAGTGTTTATTTCTGCAAGTACGATATTACGACTGGATTGTCTCGATGTTTCTCGATACCAGACAGCCTGCGGGGGACGTACTTAACCTAAATGGTATGAACTCCATATTTCGAAGGATATCTTATCACACGATGTCGATACTACCGCCATCTTATGCGAAGAGAATGTATCTAAATCAATCTTTATATCTCAATCACATCACATACAAAGGTCATCCTCAAGAATGTCATTGCACTTTATCGTCTTATTAGAATGAAAAGATTATTTTCACTTTTGCTCTCTACAGAATTCATCGGGTACAAGTGACTATATAGTACTTTTACTTATGGAATTATTTTTATTGTCGTCCAAACGTAAATCATTTCTAATTTTCAAATTTTGTCAAAATGAATGTAAGACAAAAGTGTTTGACAGATGGGCGTGGCTTTATTTCTATTTAGAGATCTATGATTATATATTCGAAGCACATACTCGTGCTTTAAGTATTTCGTACACTTGAGGTGGCAAGATGCACGTAGGCAATTCGCGTTCCCAACTGTGTACACGATTATTTTATCTGCAGCGTTTCCTTTGCTCCACTGAGTTGACAGCTACAACTTCGTTTCAACATTGTGTACTTTTCCTTAATCAAGGCGTTTCGTCTGAAATTAACAAGCGCGCTACGTGACATTGTGATAAAACAGCTCACTATCTTACTAAGATTGCACATTGCCATTTCCATAAATCTTTTTTCTCTGACGTTTATTACTGTTTATAACCTTGGAACGTCAGTGCACTTAACACCCAGTTTACGGAAATTCGTCAATTTGACAAGTTTAAATCGGAAAGCGTGTGTATAAAATAAGTTCCGTAAAGTGTTATTGACTTACGATGGCTTATCGATTATTATTGATCTTCCGCATTTGATCGATTAATTATTAATAAAGATTTGATGGTCTTTTCTAAAAGTTACTACTCACCTTTTTCCGAAACAAAACCGTGACGTTTCTTGTTAATGTTCTTCATATGATCAACTAATAATATGTAAATGCAATCAAAGTTACTCCATAACTATTTCGTACATCTGACAAAAGCGTAATTTCGAGATGTCATATCCAGGAGGTCAACGCATTCTAATTCCTAAAAGTTTGTTAACAATATCCGAGCGCTAGGAAAATGTGACCTAGTATCATCACGGCGTCGCACATTATACTTTACTTCACGTATAAATAAACGTAATTTGAATACTTCTGACATTGTTTACATGTCAGGATTCAATCACTTTACACCCTAACACGTTCAATGAAACCGGCAAAATACTTAATCAAAATTAACATTCTAAATAGCAGGACAGTCTCTTACTAATTTTTCCAAATGTCAAAAAGACCAACTTTAATATTTATTAAAAATGATTTCTTTTGCATGTTAAATCCCAAGACGAACAATGCGTTAGAATTTATTTTTCGACCAGCTCTCGTTCAAAGAGCGACTGCTCTCGACTTAATTATAATATGGAAACGCAATCGGAGTTACAGCATATCCGCATGATGCATGTAAAGGTGAGAATTTTCGAGGTGCCATATTCAGCGCGTTAACGCATACCAGTCACGGAAAGTCTACTAACAACATCCACGCGGTACATCGTGCGAGTCTTCGTGATTCGAGTTACGCCACCGTTCCCTTGAGGCTAGGCCAAACATCGGGCGCGCCGAAACGTGGTATCCCTAGTTGGTGTATCCTTGTACGCAAGCCTGAGATTCCAATTGCGTTCGCAAAGAGCACACCCCTAACATTGATCGAGTAGACAACCCGATTGCGTTGGTAGCTCACCTCAGCCCGAAATGTCAGCCGCTTGCAACCCGTCAAAGATGTTTATAACACACCGACGTTCTCACAATTCTTGATGTCGCAGTTGTTTCAACGCGTCGTTCTATTCCATCGTTCGATTACCGCACGCGAGTGCTCGCATCGAATAGTCTCATTACCTACGCTCAAAATAGACCAGTGCCCAATAATGCTTCGTACAATAGAGCCTGGGCAGAATAGCCGCAGGGTACAGTGCGTCTATTATTGTCGGACTTGTAGTAAGCTGAAGATTAGGTATTAGGTAGAACTCGAGGCTCCGATGTTGTTACGCTAAAAACGAGAAAGACGAGGAACGAGTGATTTAATCGTAAAAGAGAAATAGATCTAGGAGATTTGAAATTTTTCGATTCTAGACTTTCACCGTGGCAAACGGCAATTCTCCCGTGGGACGATATCTTCTAAATCGAAACAGTGACCAACCGAAGAAGAGAAAGAAAGAAGAATAAACAGAACGTATTTCACTCTCCCGTTACGCTATTCCTCGCAATGCAACATTGTTTTTTGCCCGCGAAAAAATATCCTCAGGCTCAATCCCACTCACCACTTTAATCAGCATTTGAACGAAGAACTCGATGAACCACGTAAACTGACGAATGCTGTTTTACATAAAACTCGAGTAGGGCTCATTTTATCCTGGATCCTCCATAAACTTCCGGGTCGTTTGATCAAAACGTAATTTCTCAGATTCCGTCTGGACATCGGGCCACCAGTGGCGGTCTGCTTTAAATAAAAAAGTACGTTCACCCGTGCTACATTTCTCACTGGGCTGGGAGATCGGAGGAGGGTATAGAGCGGGCTCTCCACTTCGTGCCCGATAAATAAATCCATCCCCGCCGATGTATCGCGAAAAAGGAGTTTCCCTGGGGTATTTCAACGCTACCAGCCGCTTGGACGTGTACGCACATTCGTCTGAAGGAATATCAGGATATCACGGTGAGCGGCCTTGTGTAGTACCGCACGGTTTCCTTCTCCCGCTACACCACGTTACCGGAGTCCCTTGGCATGACGAACAAGACGTGGGAGCTGGTAAACGAAAAGTGACTGGGCGAGGACGAGGGCTTGAAAGGGCGAAACATTGGCGTTGAGTGTAGGAGTGCGTCAGGTTAGAAGAGCTCCGAGAATAAAGGATTTGGGGTGCTGCTGATCGTGGTGGTGGAATGGTGAGCAGGCAGAGACTGTGAGTCGCGGACGCGAAGTAGGTAGGTAAGTATGCAAATGCAAGAGTACATTTATCTCGGCACCACGCCCATGTATTTCCTGTGGCCTTCCGGACGCATTGTCGAGGGCAAATCGGATCCCCAAACCCCCATAGTAACCCATCCCTGAGCCAGCCATGCCACCCAGTCACCCGAGTGTCCCACCACCCAATCCCTCCCTCGATACTCCGGAGATTTACGAGCAAACTAGCCCGGTCCCCAGGGCTAATAGACCAGCAAGTTATGGGCCAATTCAATTTAATTTCCAAAATAAACAACGGCCACTGGCGACGCCGGTCAATTTATTTTGGAATCGCATGCGCGCGAATCGCGACACGCTTCCTGGACTCTTACGGTCGACGAACTGCTCGAGATTTTTGAATAAATGCGTGGACGCGTGAAGGGGCGGATAATGGTGCTCGTTAATGGACGCGTAATGCCTTCTCGCCTTTGGCCTTGCTTTGTGTGCGTGGGTTGGTATAATTTCGGTCGAATCTCCTTCCACTGCAGTAATAGTAGATCGTTGAAGGATTGAAAGAATTGTAAGGGTACGTTGATGATAGTTTCTTGATGATCGGTGAATTGAGGGTAATTCTCGCGCGTGTTGTTTGTTGGTAGTTTTGTCGCTCTATGGATAAATAATTTGGTTGATAATTTAATTTGAGAATTAATTGGATTCTCGCGTAAAGCATCACTACCGCTTCACGTGGAATTGAATGTCTGGACTGATGGTCAATGTTGATCGTGAATTGCTCATTACCGTGCCGCTTCACGTGGAATTGATGGGCGGCGTTGGTGGTCAGGGTCTCTGCCCTTCAGCAATGATCGACAGTTTCACACGTATCGGTTCCAAATGGCATGGACTCTGCAGCAAAAAGTGTACGTTCGCAAAATATTTTGAATATTATTCACGCCCCTTGTTATCTGACATCCATCGGGTATAAGTCTAGTGGCATTATTATTCCTTACCGTATTGGTATAAAAGGATTCTTAGTTGATTGATAAATATTGCAACGGAATCGTGGTATCCGAGCTAGTCGCGTAATAAACAAGACTACTAGATATAGAAAAGAGACTGAATTATTAACCCTTTGCACTCAAGGCCTTTTTCGAAAAATCCTTTTGATTTCACAATGCACTGTGGAGGAAAAATATTTTATTATAGTGTTTTGGAAAGCTCTCGAGATAAGCTACAAGAATGTGCTATACAAAATGCGGAGTTCTATTTAAGAAATTGACGGTGACCTTCGTGTGACCTTCAAATGACTTTGCAGGGTCAAATCATTGCCACCGGCCGATAGCCCCTTTCAAGTCGAACAACTTTTGTTTGAAACATTTTTTTATTTAACGCACCGTTATCACGATATTTGAATGTATTATTTAAAATGGGACGCCCTGAATATAAAATGTATAAACTGTATCATTTTATACTTCGGAAGGTTATATATATCGTACAACGCTTTCAGTTTCAAAAGAAATTAAATGCAAATAAATATCGCCGTCCCCTACGTATCGCGTCAACTCAAATGGTGGTCGGTGGCATAGTTCGGATTGTCGCAAGAAAGTAAGTGGTGAGCGATGGTCACCTCTCGAGTGCAAAGAGTTAATTGGGCAATTGCTGTTCGTACGTGTTGTATATTCAAGCGTTAAAGTACTCCTGACTTGGCAGATTGTTTACTGGACTCACTTGCTATGTTTATACCACAATAATGTGTTGCTTATCAACGTAGGTGGACTACCATATACCGAGGCTCAACTCCCAACAATATATGTATAAATGAATGATGTCTGTTTGCGTTAGTGAAAATCACCCCGACACGATACTATAACACAATGGCACTGGCGTTATAGAGAAGGCGTGAAACTAATTAGTAACACAGTAATTTATACGAGAGTAGTTAACTCTGTGACGTGAACTCAGGCGGCGAAATTGAATATTACAATGGATGATTCCCGACGCGTCACAAGTTAAGAGTTGAAATCAATAGGCGGCCAATCGAAGATTTTGGTCACGTTCTCAATGGCTGCGGCCTAAGGGTGGACACTTTTGAGTCAGCAAGACACGCAATTTACGTGGGATAGGACCCCAGTCAATGTGGTACAAAAGGTGATGGTAATAAAGAGGAAGAATACAAAGTTTTGAGAATTTAATGATAAAGTATATGATTTGAATGCATTGTGTATATTTTGGACGAATTATAAAGTGAAAATCTTGATTGACACTCGAGAGAATTCACAAGGAATTCGCTTATTTGGAATTTGTTAAAACACTTTGAAAACAAAGATCATCAAGCGTGTTCTCCTCTTATACGTTTATTCAGCTGTAAAACTGATAAAATGCTTTTAATTTGTGATGCTTGAAAACACCTTCAATATGGAAGGTAAAGAAAGTAACGATAAAAAACAGTTCAATTTTGCGTGCATCCGTTGCAATATTTGGGCTCGCGTAACTGAAGGTTCTAAAACGTGAAAAACAATAGCTCATAAAAGGCCGAACCGTACGACGAGTACGAACTACTCGACTGACAGTTTGACGTTGGAATCCATGCGAGCTGACGAACGCTTGCCATATAGAATTTTTTCCTACCGTGTTTTTTCTCTTCTCGGACTAGTTTTTACCCTCGTAGCACTGTAATCACTTTTTGGGAATAAGACCTACGATAGGCCGTCAAAATTCGAACAATTAGTGCTCTCCTAATTGATGCCCCATTGTGGTTACAAAGTTCTCCACTGATAATTTCGAAAAATGTTATAATATTGAAAATGGTTCGCTCGACGTCGGGCACGAACGTGACACGCTTTTGTTGAAGGCCGTACGTGGATTCGAATAACAACGTATCGACAAGAGTGTGAGCGAGTGGGACGGGCAGGTGTAGAAGCCCGAGTGGCGCGTCCATGCGAGTGCTGAAAAATGACAGCAGAGAACAGCGAGAAGACCATGTTGCGCGGAGAGAAATCGGAAGTTCGACGCAACGACTGCATTTATATATTCTGGGTTTTTTTTTTTTTTTTGAACGACGTAGTTTTCTTCCACGGCATTTGTTTCATATCCGTTTGGCGCGGTGCGGCCGTTCTTTTTTCGAAAAACGCATATACGATAAAAAGACGAGGACGCGGTGTACATGTGAAATCGTTTGTTATTCCTGCACGTTGAAGTGTTACAAAAAAGTGGTCGGTTCCACGACATAGTTCGTATATCCTTATAAAAACGTCGAGCGTACGCGGTGAAATTAAAAAACCGACGCAAGTTGTTAAATATGTATGGAGCGATGCGTAAAGAATGCATTTATTTCTGAATTGCGGAGTTGGACGGTCCATGGTCTCCTTTGTTTCGTTTAAAGGAACGCGAGATGCCTTGCGGATGTGCGCGAAGATAAACAAAAATGATTGCGTATTAATTTCGAATTGAAACGCGACGAGGAGGACTAGAAGGAAATGTTCGGAAGAAGATTCTCGAACATTGAAAATGTCGAAACCACCTACAACGTTGTTAATCCCCTGCAGTTCCACTGTATTTTAATAAATTGAAAGCACAAATGTTTGAAGTTGTATACACGACAGCGACTGAAAAGGCGAAACGATTGAGCGCCATAAAACGGGCGGGGAAGTTATTCTACCGATTAATATCTTCAGTTTTCTATATCTGCGGAGAAAACTGGGCGTCGAGATAAATGCTAACAATTTTCCACTTTCCACCCACTGAAAGGATGGGCATAACACATTTCGCCGTGAAAACGGTAACTCCCCGACAACATTTCATATCGAATGGGAGAAAAGAAGGAAGGAGAGACATTGAGTGAGAAGTAGAGCGTATCATTTATGGCCGCGCTGTCCAACTGGCAGCCTGGGGACAACATCCGGGTCGCGAAGGAATTTCCGTGGCTCACCAATGGAATTAAGTTGCCGTGACGAAGCTTAAATAACAGTTGACGCCTCCACCTTACTAAAAAAAAAAATTCGGTCCTACCCGACCTCCGTGATACTCATCTCAAATAACAAATATTCAATCTTCGCCGATTCTTACCATTTTTAATTAGACGAAAATTTTCCTTTCTCGCTCACGCACAAGGATTGGAATATTTTTCACACGAGAACAACTTTCTTTCGCGCATTCGAAAATCTTCGTGTCACCACCCACTTATCTCCTTTAAGTATTACTAGGCTCGTGTTCCAAGACCATTAGCTTTACCTTTAAACATTGCACTGTGTATTTAGGAGTAACCTGAGTGTACGCTCTGGTAGATTGCCTGCAAATAAAATACGAGTTCCGAGTTATAACTGGGTACCGTTTAATACGAAGGAAGATAAACTTTTCACTCCAATTCAAAGACATCTAGATCGTATAACTTTAAGGAAATATTAGATTTCCGCCTATCAAACATTTCGAGCGATCAAATCATCTGGCTTTGTCCGCATCGAACTGGACCTTCTCTGTATCCGATGGAGCGAGTCCAATTGTTTGCTTTGGGAACGAAATGCCGGGGAATGGGAGGCGATTATTAAATGTCGATATTCATCTGAACTGCTTGCAGACGGACGCGACCGCGCCTTGTATCACAGATTGTATACGGGACATATTCGCGTCCCTAATCACTTTGTTACAGATACGCCGTTGATCATGATCATCGCACGTGTAATTGGGTCTCCGAGAGTGCACATTCGCTTGGCTACGTTCGATTTCATAGTCATCGAACGACCCTGCCGAACTCTGCCTAACCCTTCTACCGTCCCCATTGCCGCAACACAAATTTGCATTTCTATCGGTCAGTGGAGCTGATCCGTGTTGTGTATTTCGCTACTCATCTCGCATCCCCTCTCGGTTTCGACGCATTGGCACACAAAAACATCTACACTGTGGGAATAATGGAATTTCTCCGAACACGATTCCTCTTCGGTGGGATGTATTATGCAGGCCTTGGTGAGCTCTTGCACGTCATAGACGCATGTATACTCTTGATACTCACGACGTAGAGATAATACACAGTTCTAGGCTTACTTGGAGTGCCTTAATCAGAGTCGTGCATAGAGCTTTTTGGATCCTACGCATACAAATGCATGTTAGGTCCCCTAAATTTTTTTTTTTTATTTGAAAGTGGTATTCGTGCTTTGTTATTTGGATTGTTTATATACAACAGAATAAGATCCATTTGATTCGCTTTTTTTTTATTGCGCTTAGGTACCTCTGCGCAACCCTCCTCCTTCTTTTCAGCGGGTTCTAGGCACGTGTCTATTTTGCCTAGTGCTAAATGCGCATCTGGTTTTAATAGGCGGACAGGTTCTGTGCTCTCTATTATTTAATGATCGATTAATCGAATGAGTTATTAATCGAATGAGTTATTAATCGGTACAGAGCATCGCGTAAGCTCGATTACACAGTAGACGCAATTAAGTTTACGCAGTCCTACGGAATATTAGGTGAAGGGCCACTTGGCAAAATGTGAACTTTCGCACTGCGAAAACGTTAGACTCTAACGGCGTGCGTAATCATTCTGGTAACTCGAAATGGCGCTTGTGGCGACGTAAACATTCATGACAACAATTCGGACGGCCCATTGCGCCGGACATGAACCTTTTTACTCGTTAGCGCTTGCGATTCCGTTATCCAGTTATCCAAGAATTCATTTGACTCGTTAACGAGGGTAATGCTGCTTGCAGCGTACATTCATTTTAGAAGATTTGATTTTAATTCTCTTATCCAGGTGTACGTATATCGCGAGACCACCATTTACCTTGCGTTCCTTGGCCGGTAATCTGGTACGTTATCATTCTCGGTTCTTTTCTCATCTGTTCTCGTCATGGTCCACGTACTCGCCGCAAAGCAGCGCCGGGAAATCGATACTCGCTGGAGTGTGCTTTGAGAGTCTAAAACCTTTCCTCCTTTCCGTGCCTTGGAAAAATGGAGAATCAAAGCCAAAGTCAACGAATATTTAAACGAGGGAAATACATCTCTCGGCAATTCACATTTCTGATAGTAGCGCAGAGATTAATGCACTGGGGTTAGTACGTCGAGAAACAGATACTACAACCATTGAACTTAGGCATTGCTTATCGTGGGATATAAAAGGAAATGTAGATTCTGTTAGGGACATTGAATTTGAAACAGATTAACGAATGTTACAATTCTTTTTTTTCTGTAATCTTGATGAAGCTTTATCTACCACAGACACAAAAGGATTGTTTCTTAATGAATAAAGCTAAACAACGAAAGCAGCTGATACCAGGTCGATTCTTTGAACTCCGAATTGAAGACGTTCGACGAAAAGCTCGATACACAGAGGGGACGACGAAGAAGGAAACCTATCTAGGACCGGATTACTCTATATCTGGTTACAGCCTTTTCAACGTACACATTGCAGATGGCTTCGGATATGGCTTCATATTATTGTCCGTCATTGCTTCATAACGTCTAATGGCAAGGTAGACGATTTCCATGGTTGCAGAGACAAATTTGATCCTTCCTCTTGTTCAAGAAAATCTGACGTAGCGAAAAGCAATCTGTAAACTTACAGATATATTGCAATGTAACGCTTTCGGGATTATTTCTGCTGTAGCGCGGGGATGAAGATAGCACTGGAGGTAAATACAGGTAGGTAGAAATACAGAGATAAGTAGATAGAGAGGCAGATCGATAAAGCACAGCTAGGTAGACAGATAAATATATAAATGGTATATAGACAGGGTGGAAGGAAGTGGCAGAAGAAGCGAAGAGGAAGAAAAAGTGTTCACGGGAATACAGCCAGTTGAGATTTACTTCTGAACGATGAGGGACTGTATTAAAAAACATGGCAGTAACGGGAGAGGAAAAAGTAATTAAAAGAAACGACCTCATGAACATTAACCGGCTCGCGTTCACCGCGATAAACAAGAGAATATTCGCCAAACTAATCTCGCGTTCACTTTGCGAGTAGAAAGCTATCCCGTTATTCGTGTTTGCATTTCTGTAGGCTTGTAACGAAGATATAAAACGCGAGTATCTAAAACCGATAGAATTACAAGACTAATGCACGTGGACCTGCTATAAAAGTGCCGATGGTACAATCTAGTAAAGTAAAATAGTCCGGAGGTACAAGAGAAAACAGTGAAAGCAGAAATAATAATACTGGGTCGATGGAGCCTCAATACGCTTTTATTACTCGAGAGCACCGTTTCTGCAAACAGCCATTACCCGAATTTTGCCTGACCTGAATAAAAGTTAGTTATGATTCGAATTTTATGATCCCGTCGACAAATTTTAGCTCGTACGCGACACATCACAGCTGCGCAATACTCGATTATTGTTTCGGAGATGTAGCAAACTCTCTTTCGGTGTAGAAAAGCTTTAGAAACAAATCCATTCGTATATTTGCTCATTACATTAATAACTAGCAAAGCTCAATTTGCCGCGAAATACGTAATTTCGGCTACGCTTCTTTCGTAATATTGTGCGCCCAAAGTCCAGCGTGTGTAATTATATGCTCTGCGTGTAGGTAGGGCACAGTTCTTTCTTCTATCCAGGTAATATATAATCTTTTTATGAGTACCCACATTCGCGAAAAATCTGCAGGAGGTAAAGTGGTTTCTAATACCACAAAGAGGTGATTTACTTTTTGCTCCTGATATATTCCGGAGTACGTAGTAATGTTCGCGTAATTTTCCACCCCTTTATGCCCGTTCTCTCTATTTGACCCTTTCAACAGTTTTATTATTTGTTCTTTGCAAGGAAAGTTAATTCATCCTCCGTACGGTTCGCCAGTTATTTTTACTCTTTATCTCACGTCCCGCTAGTAAAACTTTTCTTCTTATCGACGGATACGTTGATTTACCGTGCTTACGCATAAGAATATCAAAAGCGCGGTCGCGAAGTGTCCGGGGTAAAATTAAATTTCTCGGAATTGTACGCGTTTCAGGGCAGATCTGAGAACGAATTGCGTTAATACAAATCGATCAAGACTGTCGGATTATTTTATTGAATCGTGAGAGAATGCTCTTGCGAAATTAACTGTATTAATTTCTTTGCTTGCAGGCGTGTTATAATTATATATAAAATTAATAAGAATATCGTTAACAGAAACGCGTCAGATTACTATCCAATTACTAGACGACAAATCCTTAAAGAAGTTAGCAAACGGTCCGAGACGAATGTTCTTTTTCGTCATCGAATTCCTCGTAGAGGAAACTTTTTCACCAATTGCCAGAGAAATCCAGCCTTTATTGGCTGTTTCGCGAATATTGTTGCGCCGTAGCTGCGATACGTATTTACCACTAGGCCGTGTGCGTTCGTGCGACATTTGTGTGCGCCTGTACGTGAGTGTGTCAGCACGCACGCGATCCAGACCCACGCGATCGTCCGCCCGCGAAACGTCGGAGAAAATTCCATACGGCCGATCGTACTCGAGGACTCATGCGACAATACACGAACGTCGAACGAGCCATGCCTGAAATTATACCTTCGTTTCTCGGTAGCTCGACGGAATTTACGGGACACGAAATAGAAACAAGAACGAGACGATTTAATTGCGCCACTCGTCGTTAGATGCAGATTCGAAACGGCATCGGGACTGTTTTCTGGCCTGCTGGGGTGCGCGCGGCGCCGGACACGAACACGTTACATAAACACTGTCGAATTTCTCCTCGCAAAATGCGCAATTAACGGCACGTAAGACCACGGATTTCGAATTACGAAGGGAACTTCATTGCGCCGCGTGAAGCCGAGAATTCGCGAGAAAAGGTGTTCATTCGTTTCGTGAATTACGTAGGAAGGCTGTAATCTCGGGTCTAATGAGATCAGTAGTTGTCTAGCAGCGGTAAACCTGGGACAAGAACACGAGCACAAATGAAGAACAATTTGAAAACTGAAGAATCTGGAATGTCCGGACAGTTGGATACAGAGAGACGAGGGAAACGGACACGAGCAATCGAGAAAAGCAATTTACCGATTATTATTATTTTTTTTATTGTCGCAAAAATTAAACTGACGCGTCGAGCGTAACCAACGAAGAGAATTTTCCAGCTTTCTTGGCACGCAACGTGTCACGGTATTACGTTCCCGCGGAAAAGAATCCAATCTACTTACAATTACGAGACAGACCGTCAACGAGTTATTTCGCGAAACTATCCATCTCGCGAACACGCAACGAGAAGATAACGAAAAAAAGAGAAAATAAACAACGAAGAAACCAGGAAAAAAAACTACATTCACCGAATTATTGTAAACCACCCTCTTCAATATAGAAAGGACAATCTTCGAATCCCCGTTGTCGACGAATTCAATTCCACCTCATGCCCTTGCTCATACAAATCGACATAGGTTTCACTACCTATCCCCACGGTCATTTCCATCGCTCTCAGGGAGCACATATGCATTTTACTGCGAGGGAACGCGTCGGTGGCTATTGCGATAAAACCCGCAGTAAATAAACACAAGGGGTTGAATGGTTGGGGAGTAGAGAGAAGAGAAGGGTGGGGGTTGCTATTATTTACGACAAGAAATATCGAATTGGCAATGTACAACGCGAGCGAACGGCTGAAGGGCGAAAGGCTGGGTGCTGCGAGTGGATCCAGGGAGAGAGCGAGGGGAAAGAAATGTTGGACGGTAGAAACGGGATATAGAGTGGTTAGGTAAATTGCAGAAGTTGCAAGCGTTACGCAGACGTTTCGGCTTTAGGTAACGTGTGTATATGTAAGCACAGTTGTGATAGGGCCGAGATAGATGGTAGGTACGAGCACGTGAGGTCATGCGAGAGATATGAGCCAGTTTTACAGAACTCATTATTTACCCGTTAGCCTATCCGTAGCCCACCTGGGGTCACCTCCATACCCTTCCTTCAACTTTCGTGCCACACTCGCGAAGGTTACGCGTGCCCCTGCGGTGCTCGAGGCGAGCATTGATTGGAATGGGGCATATCTCAGCTGGACTACCCTCTAAGAGCGAGCACCCTTTACCGATCGTATTCCGCGTAATTTCTACACGTTTCTCCTTCCCACGATTTGTACTTCTGCTCTTCTTGCCTTCGGGGAAACGGTAAAAGCGCGGAGAGAAACAAGTGGGGAGAATATAAGGAATTATTTGGCGAAAGTTAGGTGTAAGGGTGCGAAGTAGAGTAAAGTCTAAGTGGATATGTATGTAGAGGTAGGTTGCTCAATTGCGAGGGGTTGTTTCCGATCCTCGATGATTATACCTTCGTGGTAGACTTCGTGTAGTGTTAAGGATAATCAGTGGGCGCGTGACAATAAAATTATCTCAGAAATTGTACCGTCTTTTGGTGTTATTATCCGTAATATAGAGAAATACTGATACGCTGGCCCGTAAAATACGTTGGCACGCTTCGTATGGAAATATAGAATGGGACTGAGAGGCTTAAAACTGAAGTTCCCTTTTCACGGAGAGATATAAGATAGATGTGAGGATCGATATAAATGGGTGTATTATGTGCAGATCGAGGACCGATAACCTTGGTCGATAGAGTGCAGAACGGCGGATAAAGCTGGAAGAACAGGCTATAAAATTTTAAATCGATAAGATATAAGGAAAGCGTCCGAGGAGAGACCAGAAATCGAGAAAAACAGACCGCAAGAGAAAAGGTTCGAATTTTAGCTGTGGCGAAGGTAGAGGAGTGGAAAAGGAAAGAGACGATAATCCAAAACTAAAAAATGAGAGGAAGGAGGTCAGAAACGAATGCAAATCTATCTTATGGAGCACGGCATACGTGGAAGGTTCGATGCGGAAAGCCGAAAAAGGAATCGACCGAACGTAAAAATAAATGCAGCGTGAGAAATAACTCCAAATACACGAATACGCAAACAGACATTTTTACCAATCTTTTGGAAAATCTTTGATAGATATTCTATCCGCAGTGTACCTACGATATTTTTTTCACCCGATGCATCCTGACCGTTTGCATTAACTCGAACCTTTCCAACCCCCATAGGTTTTCTACGTACAATCTTGTTTAACTGTTACAATCATACATTGCTCTTTATCAACGCTCCTGAAGGACTTTCCAAATGCTTTCGGGACAAATGAAAAGCCTCTTCTAGGTTTAACTTATCTATTTTTCGAATCTCTAGTAATACTAACGCGTCGAAGAAGCCTGGTGCTAGAAGAGCGGTAACAGCCACAGCTAAACCGAACGAAATCAATCAGTGATCTTGAGAGCGAATCAAAGGGAAGGCAATCGCGATTACTCTCGGAATTTAAATGTTGTAAGCCGAAGGGTCCCTCGAAGCATTGGAAAAGTAATGTGGGGACGTGTACCGTTCCTATGGAGCGTGCAATGCTACGCCTGACTGGCGGGTATATGCGTATGTGGGTACTACATGGACGCCAGACTGGTTCCTTTGACAGTGAGACCAAGTCTTTCCGTTTGCTCCGCGCACACCACTTTTGAAACTCCTATACCGAAAGATGGAGAGGGTCGATACGAAGGTGCAGGATAGCCGTGGAATTGTTTGCTTTGAGAATGGAAGGAAATTGCCATGGTCCTCGATCGGGAACGCCGCGTTCCTCTCGCTTCCACGAAACCGAATTGCGGAGATAGGAGGAAACTATCCTTTCTCTCGGTCGCAGATCGCTCGCTTTCTTACGATCATATAGATCGTATGTACCTTTCGGAAATCCTTTGAATACCAAAAATGAATATGCTTGTACTCTCGTTCCGAGAATTTTCTTTCAAGTGTCCGAAGAAGCGGGGAGGATTCTCTTGGCCGTGAGCTCGTACAAACAAACTTACATTAAAACTTCGATTACCTGGAGCAGACAGTGGATCTACTGTTTACAGAATCGAATTTTCCGAATGATTCGAGAGAAATTCCAGTTTTTTATTAATTTGTATCATTTGAATGGCACGTACGAAAAATTGATGTTAAGATAATTGGATCATTTTATCTCAACTGCCCACAGCATGCTTTATAAAGTGCATGCTTAATTTTATTGCTTCAAGTGCCCAAATTCAAGAGTATTTCCACGATGATATAAGGGTTTGCCAAACCTCGTATACCCACTGTGTAGTAGGCTGTACATATTAGCACAGTAAACTTACGTTTTCTCGACATACTGACAGAATGTACAAACACCTTGTTAGAAACTTCTAACAAGTACGTTGTTGGATGTTATTAAATGTTATTAAACGAAAATGTTAAAAGGTAGGTAGGTATCCCAATAATAGTTCTCTCATGATTGCATAATATCTACGAATAGTAGAGCCGACGACACAGGTAAATGTAAATGAATTGATTTACACGGCAGAGGGCATGCTTTTATTCGACGACGCCAATGCAAAATCGATTTCGTGGAATATTCCTATGACGTTTCGTGTTTCGACAAGGTTATCTACAGCGACAAAAGGAAACTAGAAAACATTTCCGTAATGCGTCGGTGCGACGCGACGGTACCGTCGACGAATTCTTCCATCGAGGCAACCGTCGGCTTCACTTTTAACGGAATTGGACGCCCGCACGGGTTTTACGATGTTTCGTTTCGTCTTTCTCCATTGGACGGATATTGATGGGAAATAGTGGAAAATACACGAGAATATCGAGAAAACCGTTCCGCTGACAGACGCGTACATCAAACCTTGCGCGATCAACGGACATATGAGATGTTTACAGGACGTTCCGTTCCGTACGTAGCCCGTCTACTCGTCTTAACTTTCAACTATTTGCGAGCCCAAGTGCTACTCCAGTGTTCAGCTACTTCGATACTTTTTCTAACTCCGTAATTCGTGGAGTTTCGAAAAATTGGTCATTTGAAATATCGGAACGATTTCAAATATTTCAAGAACCGGTAATTATCATAAAGAAGGCCCCCTCTCCGATGGCCTTCAAAATAGGTACATTCTACGCGTCTTCGCGCGAGGAACAACTTTTTCCTGCGACAAAATCGCCGGTCTTCTCTGCGAACAAAGAATTTATATCTTCGAAGCTAACTTATATAATACAGAAAACACACACACACAGTACTTTTAAAAAAAGTATATACATTTAATGTAATAATCGCCGGTTAAATTTGTTTACATAGTACATATTCCGGACAAACTCCGTGAAATGTATGTGTGTTACATATGTCTCTTTAACGTTTAATATCTTTGTTCGTAGGGGAGACCGGCGATTTTGTTAGAGGAAAAAGTTGTTCTCCGTGCGAAAACGCGTCGAATACACCTATTTTGAAGGTTATCGGACGGGTGGCCCTCTTTATGCATATTTACCCAACAACCTTAACTATCGACGTACTTTGCTGCTATTTTCACGTCGGTCTAACGTGACTCAAAAATTTGGAACAGTCGAAATGTCCGAGCGAACATCTGCACTTAGAATGACACGCGATTCACGTTTTCATACGCTCGAACGAAGAGAGTACCTCGCACCCCAAACACTCGTCAATTTCCGTTAGATCGCAAGCCTCGCGCAAGATATGCAATTTTACAAATTACGGAAAATATTTACCAGCAATTAAATTTCTCTTAGGCCTCACCGATATTTGGTATTTGCGCATGTGAACTTTCAGGCCCGAATGAAATTTAATTAAAATACCGCGCGTTAAAATCGCCCCGTGTATTAAAACCTAATGGGGGAACTTTTTATGTTCCGCTGCGGAAAGATCCTCGCTTCGTGGATGGTCCTCGCTTATTCTCCTAGGGTCCGTCATAACCATATTAAATATCAATGGTATAACGTGTGTAAGCGATGAGGCGCAAGAAAGAAGTGAAATTGCTGCAGTTTCTTACCATTCCGGTTAATTTTCCAGCGTGGAAAACTCATTCGCGCAAGCGGTGAGCCAGGTGGAAATGTGGAAGCATTATTGGAGCTTTCGAAAAAATTGGCATCACTCTCCGCGACGGACGGAGGCCGAACGTAAACGGCGAGTTTGAAATTGCTTTAGAAAGTTTCGAAAATGTCCTGTGTTATAAACTTGTTATCATTCTGTCAGCGAGCGGCGTTTTCATTATTCATTTTCGTGTGTGTGGAGGATATGACTGCAGTAAAAGCAATGATACGAAAAAATTCGAATATTTTAAGGAAAGAATTGCCAATAATGGCGTATTAAAGGCGTGTTAAAATGACTTTTCCTTATTCTGCAGTATTAGCGATGCTACTGCATCTTAAAACATATCTCGATACACGTTTTCAATTTCATCTTACCTCTCTCATTTCTCAGTGGAAAATTTTACGTCTCCTTGGTATATACATATATGTAAATTACTACGCGCTTATTTCCCACCGCATGGAAATTCAAATGGGGGAGATAAGTGAAAAAGTGGACGACTCGGTGGAAATATTGCGCGTCTTAAGGAAATTTTTTTTCTACTAATAGAGAGGACAATGTAGCAATTTTGTAACTTTTTATACCAAGATACTTTGCTGCTATTATCATTTTTGATGCTTTTTGCAGGTTCTGGGTTTTAACCAAGCTAGCCAATATTCCTTTTCAATTTTTTGTAAATCTTCATACAAGTTCTAACGGAGACAGTAAGCAGCCTTGGTCATACAATTGCTAAAGTTTACGAAGATGATAATACGGATTTCAATTTGAACTTTGTTTTATTCCCGAATATCAAGTTATATTCTTAACAAACTAGCCATTTCAATAAGTTGTTTTCGTACGTACACCGAGACCAACAATTCATATATACTCGTCATTAATTTTTCACTTTACTGAGCGAATGCAGTGTTTAAAATGTAAATGTTCCGACTATCGTCATTTCGGAAATTCTAGTACATTAGCTCAGTTGACTCGAATAAAGAATTTTCTACAATTCTATTTTATTCTCACGTCGACGACTCGTGTTGCACGAGCATTTCGTGGAATAATTTCTTAGAGATTTTCTGCTTTAAATTACGCGTGAAACATGACCCCGCGTCTCACATTCGCGTGTAGGGAAATTATCTGCATGACAAGTAGAAACTGAGAAAAGTGATTTGCGCGTGGCAATATTATCCCGTGTTTATGTATACAAGATTTATTTACTCGTTTGTCAATTTTTCTTAACGATGCTAATCCTATGTCATATAACGTAGTAGAAGATGAAGAAAAACACTGTTACGTCCATGCTTCCTTTTACAGCCACATATAAAAAGTTTGTTTACTAATTTGAATTTTTTCGGTAAAAGTACTTTTGCGTAACATCACTTTGAACGGACGTTATACAACACGACCTACATAAGATAGGGAAATATAGAAAATTCGTTCGGATTGGACGTATTTGTCGAGTTTAAGCTTGGAGGGTACCTCGCACAGGCGGCTTAGAGGTAGCATCGCGCGTATCCATGGTGACGCGTCATGGAAGGGGTTTCTTTCTTTACGTCACGTTGCCAGTGGACCTGATTAATCGAAAGGTCTAAAGTATCGCTATAGATATATTTCGCGTGTTAACAAAAAAACAGTAGAAATGGAGCAATCGTAAAGTAGACTTTAAAGGAACAAGGAATATCCTTACGTAATTATTAACTAGGGGGTAGACCCCCTGCACTTTCGCTTCGCTCAAGCGCCAACCCCCCCAGATCGCCTTTGCTCGTGCTTCGCGCTCGCTTTTCTGTAATAGGCACGACCGCGGCACTCGCGCTTAGTGCTCGCCCACGAATTTCAAACCGTTTCGAAATTGTTGAAAATTCAAGTATTGAGATATTAAACTATGCTACAGAGTCCTCTGCGCTTTCGCTTCGCTCAAGCGCCATGCCCCCGAGGTCGTTGGATGCTCGCGCTTCGCGCTCGCCCGCGAAATGCAGCATTTCTGCAATAGGCCCAAGTGATCAAAACCGGACAAAAATGCATCCGAACCAAAATTTGACATGTACATAGAGTATATACACCTTTGCTGCGGTGAAACTTTATGCATGGTTATCTTCAAGCATTCAGAAATTGCGGCAAATTGAAGTCTTTAATCCAGTATTCCGACGAAACGCTTGCGCGGATTCAAAAAAAATTTGCAATGTAGTTTAAAAATATACCCATTTGGTGCCACGAAACTTTATGGTTATCTTCAACCGTTTCGAAATTACGGGATTTTCAAACTATAATTATAAAATAGTGGATTAAAGATTTGAAACTGGCACCATTTCGAAATGGTTGAAGATGACCATACACAATGTTTCGTGGCACCAAATGAGTATATACTTGATGTACATGGCAAATTTTGTCCGAATCCGTTCAGCCGTTTTGCCGGAATAGTGGACTAATGGATTAATGAATTTTTCACTGTTTCCATTCGTTCAGTATTCCAGCCAAACGGCTGAACGGATCGCAACGAAATTTGGCATGTACTTTGAGTATATATCCAGTTGGTGCCAGCAAACTTTATGTATCGCTATCTTCAGCCGTTTAGAAATGGCAGCAATATTAAATTTAAATTACATTTTTTTCAAATTTTGAATCTCCCGCCATTTTGTGTTGGTTCAAGATGGCGGCTCACAAACCTTATTGTCAACTCACAGTAGTGTACTTGATTTTTGTGCCAAACTTCGTCCCGATCGGTTCAGCCGTTTTTCCGAAATCGAGGATCTACACACCACACACGCACACACACACACACACACACACACGCGCGCGCGCGCGAACGGTTTTCGCGATGGCGATTGCATAAGTCACTCCCTTTACGGTCGTGCCTAAAAACATGAATTCTCGATCAAACAAAAATAACGTTTAACTGTACAAGCTCGTGACAATTATACGAGCAAATTTAATTTTGAATCTCCACCGTTTTGGACATTGGCGGAAACTTTTGGAAATAGTAGGGTAAAGGTTCCACGAAATCGTGAACAAAATATCACTTCGAGAATGACTCCGAAGAAAAACACGTGGTAGAAAGAAAACTGCAGTTCGACTACACGCCACTGGAGTGTCAAAAAGTTGAACTGTTCCCGTAAAAAGACAGTGTAGTTACGACCTTTTCTGTGCTCGCGAAACAAGGTTATGACTTATGTTGCGAAGAATACGGAAGTGGATACGCCATATGGTAGAATTCTCGGCACAGTTTACGCCGTCCCTGTGAATTTGTTCTTTAAATTTGTGCAGACGGAGGAGTGGTGTAATACGTAACGCAAGTCAAGAGCATCTACCAGCTTGAATGCGAGTGTATAGACCTGGCGCAGGAATGCCTCGAGCATTTCGGTCAGTTACTGGTGGCGTGCAAACGGTCTGCAATTACCCCGCTTTCTAATTTGGTTCTGCCCAGCTACCGGAGATCTAACGATCAAATCACGTGACCTCCGGTTAAAGGTTCGAGTTAAACTGGATGTAATGTTTAGTTCCATGCGTCCCGCGGCGCAGTCCTACGCGCGCGCGCGCGCGCGTCCACTGAAATTTGTGTACACGCGTACAATGAGCACGCATACAATGATGTGTAAAATTTATGCTCGGTCACCGTAGTCGAAGGTGTACGTGTAAATAATAAGCTTGTGTAAGCGCAGGGGGCCGATGCTTCAAAGAGGTCATTTCATCGAGCTTTCATCAAGGCTTGTATCGAAGAATGTGTAGCACAGGCGAACGAGATGTAACACGATAAAAGAAAATACATAATACGTAAAAATAGAGACGAGTAACGCGAATAAATATTTCGCTAATTGGTTAGACTTCGAGCGTAAAAAGATAGCTGTATTCTCTGTTCAAATTTAGCCGTAACGAAATGCTAGAGTTACTGTTTAATTTTACAGTATATTTTATTTTCTTCACTTTTTTCCACGATTGTAAATTGTAACGGGTATTATTTATGAAGAAGCACGTGCTCGCCTGAAGTTCGTCTGCGTTCTCGCGTCCTTTGTGTCTCGGTTGTTTCTTCTTTCGCGGAGCATTATTGAAAGGGATTTTTTGCTGTTCTAGAACGTAGAGGTTCTTCACAAAAAGCTGTATCGCATGATTCAGTTGTGCGGCCGATAAATTAAGTTCTGTAGTTTAATTACTCACTTGAATTCACGCACGGCGTACAACTGTTTTTGTCGAAAAATACGAGTAATGTTCGCTGAATACTCGCGACTTGACAGTATTAAATTGGCACAGGCTTTCATTTCAAAATGGATATCGGTCTATTCAATAGATTATTCATTGCGTAATTTAATTTAAATCGGTCTGGCCCGCATTATGTTATCGATTGTTACGAATGCCCTACAAAAGTAATCTAATTAGCAATCGGGTACCGTATTAGTATCATCTTCATTCGTATGTTTTCTCATTTTTCCACTACATTTTACGGTAGACTGGGACGAAAGGCCAATGTACGTTACTTCCAGGATAAACCGTTCGTGCTATTACGGAAGTACTATTCTTCGTAATGAATTCTGTCTCCCCAACTAATTGCTGATTTAGTAATGCATGAATTGTCAATTTTACCTAACGAGGCTGAGATACGCAATGTGAAAGATTTCATTTATGCAGAAATATCCATTAATTACATATACTTATTATGAAACATTGGCTAATTGCACGTAGTGCGATATACGAATCGAAGTGAATTAATGGCATACTAGAAATTGCAATCTTACCGCAGCCAATTTAATTAGGCGTATGAATGTTCGATTGCGCGCTGAAATCAGCGGTAGAGGCAAGTAAATTATAACCGAGTGTACTTCGAAATTGAGGTTGTTCAGGAGAGTAGTTCACGGAAGGGTCCACGGAGAGGGTGTATACAGGCGGTCTATACCGCAGAGTTCGTTTTCGAGGGGCAACAAAATCAGTTTTCGAACAGCACAAATGCACTGGGCAGCTTCCATATGCCACCGTGTAAAAAGCTAGAGGGTGTGCGAAGTAGTAAACTATAGCACTAGAAAATTAACGCTTCGCCGTGCGGCACTCCTTGCCCCGCACGAGGGCCGTCATAGTTCTTCCTCGAGAGGTCCGCGTGCGGATCGGAACTGTTCTTACTTGTCGGTAGTCCGTACTTTGAACATTAAGCTCCTCCTACTCTACCGCCGAGATTAATATTTCCCACCGTCTCATGAATTTATTACGCAAGAATCCATATATAAGGGAATTCGCTCGAGAAGTTGTACTTTGTTTAGAGGTACTATTCGATTAGCGAAACAAAGTCGCGACACTTAAGATTGGAGAGCTTTGAATTTAGCATGCAATGCTGTATTGTAGATCACAGTCAAACCCAAAATCAAGGTAGTATTTCTAATCGCTATCTCGGATTGTGCGTAATTAATGTTTATATTGTTCACCATTCGATGAAGAATTACAAATAAATATTCTCTTTCTCGGAACAAAGAAATGTGTCAATGCAATCGATTCGACTAGCAATATTTCACTGTCTCTTGTAAATCGAAATAATGAGTGAAAACAGCGTTTCATGAGAATGATTAATAATAGAGAAGATAAAATTTACGTGGAAGAGAAAATCTGAAGAGTCGAAAATCATTGGATCGAATGAGAACGCAATATTTATACACAAACAACGCGTGAAAATGGCTCGAAGGGGTCAGTTTGTTTAAAAATCGTGCAGCATAACTTATTAAGGACGAAAGTCTCAGATGCCGGGACGATCGATTCCACCGAATGGGAACGTCACGCGTAAAAATTACTGAACGGGAAAATTCGAGATTATTGGCTGACATGTATACGAGTGGAGTCGGTGCTGCACCGAATTTCAAAACAACGGCAGTAAAAAGAAATTTATTCATAGCTCACGTCTCTCCGTGAGATAACACCTTCCTGCACGGTGGGGCAAGAAATATACGCGTATACGGAACCGTCACGTGTTCATGAAAACGTCATGCCGCGCGATCGATTGGTAAGAATCGGCCGCTTGTTCTTTTAAAACGGGTCTAGAGATCATGAATATTCAGAGCGTCGCCGTTCTCTTTTTCTTCGATCACCCATTCATTACTTCTCTCACGAAAAAAAGCGGAATCGTTGTCAACGCGATTTTTTTAATTAAATCATATCGAATTGCATTAATGGCCCTCGTACCGTCTGAGGGTCGAAGAAGGTTCCAACAGTAACGGAAAAAGTGCCTTTTTCAACGTTACCGCTGCAATTCTTCAAACGTTAACATAGTAAATTATTCGAAACAAACTTCATTATTCTTAGAAGCAGTTTCATTACGACATCGTTTCATCCTTCGAGCCGATAAAGAGAACGGAAATATTATTTTAGCTTGCTGTCTAACAATAAAGAATAATTCGTGTTGGATAAAACAGTATTTTTGCGTGAACCCGTTTTTAATTTTCTCGCGATAATACGGATCGAAAAGTCAAAAGTGGTATATTGTCGTAATATCGCGTTTCACGGATCGTATCGCAGGTGAGATGGAAGTTTCCACTGTCGGAAGACTTGGCAAATTATTACAAAGGATCGAACATTGTATATCGCGAGTATCTTCTGTGCTTGAAAAAGCACGAGAACGAGATGTACGAGCTTACCGAAAATCCTTTAAGTGAGTTCCTAATCTGTCCGAGATCCTTTAAGTGGGCTCGTGTACTCAGGTATCCTAGACACGTGTAAGGTATTTGAATCTTCGCGCCATTGGCCGATTAATTTCGAGACCTAGAATTACCTGAATAGCATATTCACTGGGAGCAATTAATCGCGGCCCGTTAGGTCGAGCCGTTAACAGGTAGATGAATTGCGTAAAGGCATGTACTGTGTATTATGCAACAGTATTACAGTGAAGTTCATTCCAAAAGGGCTCTTCGTACAAAGTGAAAAGCATATTACGTGCAACGCATTCTCCTTAAAGAATTCTTCTAAAGAATTCTCGTGACAAAGGGTTTCCCGGTAGACGTAAGACTCGCGAAAAAGTATTGCCAACCGTTTACACGAACTTTCGCGAATTCTTATTGCTTAAGATGTTGCAATGGAGGAGTGAATTTTCGCAAGGAATTTTTCAAAATGCGTCATCCGCAGGAAAGCATCTTTTAAACCCTGCCGTTGCCACGAGCGAGTTGGCGTAACTCGAAATTTTCTCTCTGTAGACAAAATATTGCTTGTTTTTACCGTGGAAGGGAATAGTCGTAAACTTCAACCCTCCGTTTCTTTTTTTTTTGCGAATATATTCTTATCGCGAGCTACGCACTGTCTGCCTTTTTATGTATAGGCTCTTATCTTTTCGGAGTTTCCTCCGGGCTATGTGCCTAGACGCAGTAAAAAGAACTCGAAGGACTCCAAGGTCGAGGCTATGAAAGCAGACCACGTTGATTTGCTGTAACGCGATCGGGTCAGTAGGTACGCATATTAAGTAATTCATGGGCAGTAGTGATCTCAAAATCGATTTTCCAATGGCATCAAACGTATAAACAATATTATACAGTCATGCGCGACATTATCGTGAATAGGAAATATGACACTTTACTCACTGCAAATCTCCACGATAGTATCACGTCGTACGAAACATAAATTGCTCTTTACCTGTAACAGAAACAAAGATTTTCACCGAATTAATATTTAACCACCGTGAAATATTTAACGGTCGAATGCGTGCGTAAATGCCATAAGTTACTTGCGTCGGTACGCATTACCTATTCGAATTTTGAATGCACACATTTTCGGCGTGCACGAGAATCGATAATATAACGTTTCAAGAAACGACGCAGGGAATTTACTTTGACGAGTGGATTTGAATAAAGCTTTCAGCGTTGCGGGGCCACGCGCAGGCCGGTATACTTCATTGGTAACGTTTCATCTACGCAGCACGATGGTTCTACATTTACTGATTGGGGGTCGGGCACTCTAAAAACGCTCGTAATAAAGGGTAGGTGAAACACGTGGGAGAGAAAGCAGTTCGGCGAATTCAAGGAGTGGTATAATAAAGTGGCGTTATTGGTTTGACAGCCTTTTACCATACCACAAAGCACTTTCGCAGACGGTATCACCGCGAGAGAGGTAGTGGACACAGTATTTCAGTATAACTACAAACTTTACACTGTAAATGTGCAGATTTATCTTAGAATTCAGTAATCGCAAGCGAATTTCACGATGTCACCGGATTTACTTTCTTACATACTCAATTACTTCCTTGGAATATATAAAATGTTGACAGACACTTTCGACGTTTCAGCAGCTGTTTAGTTCCGTAGATTTTATTGAATATTTGGCCACATTTGTTATCAAGATGTTGACTATTCTTCCTATTCCTATGTGCGCAATTTTATTTTTCAATCATGGAATTCCATAATCAACGTGTTACATACGTAACGAAATATGTCAAAAATATTGCTAATCTAGAAACAATAAAAATATGACACTTATGAATTGCGCGGTTTTTCAATCAATATTGTTTCCTCGGATTGACTCGCAGCTAGAAACTGAAAATTCCAAGAAAAACAAAAATATGAAAATGTCGAATATGGGTTATATATTCGGCGTGCAGATTAAAGTGGTTTCAGCTTGGAAGCATACAAAGGATGTGCTTGGCTGGCGGAGAAATAAAGTAAATGGAAGCGAAATTGCGGTCTGTGTCGTTGATAACACACAACTGCAAAGTTTTCACCCCTTTCGGTGCTTTAACAGAATCACCTGGCCGAGAATACCTTTTTCTCTCCCCTTTCGCGCTTATTTAAAGAAAACACGACTTGCAGTAGAAATACCTATTCATTTATATTGGATAATTACAGTTTGTATACCTCAGTTGATCGAAAGCCATTAAAACATTGATCAGTGTACCGTCCTTTAAAAGAAATTAATAGTGTTCTTAACGAATAATCCTCAAGTGGTCGATAATTGACGTTACTATTATCTGCTGATCGCGGTCAGCTGCTATTTATCCCGTGATACATGACAATGTCGAAATCTAAGTCAAAGTAATTCTTTAATAACCGTAAATTGCGATTAACGATAAGCTTGATGCTTCGTCGAGAATCCTTAAGCGTGCGTAGCAGGAGAGTTTCGGGCCGCGTTAGCCAGCTAACTTCTAATTCCTCATCCCTCTAGCATCGTATACGCTGCTCTTTATTAATTGCTATAGAATAGAGGACGTCTTGCTTTGCATGCAAGCCAGAATCGTTCCGTGGAGGGGATGGAATAGCCGCTTTGCTACACGGCCTACGTGACATCATTGAGAACACCTGCACACCGGCAGGCCATTACACTTGGTGATCCTTCCACCGACGTATCACGTGTTCGCGATGCCCAGAATTTCTCCTATATTTCTACCCTTCCTCGCTGAATCAATAAAATTGCTTACGCAAATGGTCATTTCTTGCGCAGCACAGTTGACCGCTTCCTATGCGATTGGCACACGGGGATAACGTGTGTCACTATGTTTGACGTTAAAGTCACGAAAGCCAAGGACAAGTAAAATCGAATTGAACAGGGCAAGTAGGTTCTACAGTTGGTGTTCACGAACGTGGAATTTAATTAGTGTAGGGATATCAATGGCACGTATACTACGTTTATTTTTGAAGGTGCTTAAATTACGTTATATTTTAATCGAACTTTATTTGTATGGTAATGTTCAAGCTCGAGGAAGTTTATTATTTTTAATGAAAATACGTCATTTGTCGGATACGTGTATTTTCGATCGTACAATACACATATTATGTATCTTTTTAGCATATAGTGCCGGCATGCTTCGTTGAGATTTTGTGATATATTTTTTTCCGTATGAAACGGACATTGCTGTATAACGGCTGTTGCCTCCTCAATTTATGGGACGCATTCGATAGTAATTCTGCGTGTTGGATCTCTGACATCGAAACATTTTGTGTCAGTTATTTATGACAGTTATCCATTTTTTCTCCCCACGAAGCACAACTGTCCTACTTCGGACGCGCGAAAAAAATCTCAAACTTATGAAATACGTTATTCCGTCGAATCTCGAGCGTGACCTATTTATTAGGAATTCTCAGTTGCTCGTGTTATTATTAAAAATCGTACTTGCGAAAATTTGCTTTCGCCGTAAAAGAATTTTTGATATAAACTAGACCTCCAAGAAAAAGAATTATGGTGTTTGTAATTTCGCACCGAGGCGTAAAAGCTGTACTCTTATTGAGACTTTTAAAGGTAACCGGCACGTTTTTATTATAATAAACATTATTAAACCGATATCACGAGTAATTCATATTTAAAGTGCATTAGACACGTCTGCGTAGGCGAAGCAGATAATCCCGCACTCGAGCACTGAGCTCCACTAAATCTACTCATGTTGCATTATTTATTCTCTCATATATCTAGTTGTCTCACCTAGAGTACTCTACGACAATTTATCTTCTCTTTGAAGAGAAACATTGATTTATTAACGTTCGCCTTTTCATTCGAAGCGTAATCGTAAATTGATTCAGCTTTAACATAGACAAACAGAATTGTTGACAGATTTCTTTAAAGCATAAAGGATGTAATATAAGCATATTACATCCTTTGGAAAAAATGAAACTTCCAAAAAAACCATCCAATTCTGCATTCCTCATTGGAATTTTGCTATATCACCTAGACCCGAGAGCCACCACGTTAATATAGCAAAGCACGGTCATGCAACCTTACGTAGAAAGACTCGCGCAGACCTGGGGCGCCGGCACCGCGACATCGATCGATAACATTATTTAACCGCGTTATTTTCAGCAATTGGAGCTTCTCAAATCAGTAAAACAATATCTATGAATTATCATGCGCAAGACCTCCCGCCAGTAGCAAATGACTCGTAAAAATATTTCTCGCCCAAGTCAGAAATATTTTCCACACACTTTACGTACTGGAAGTTAGTAAAACTTACGGGTCGTGGAATACGAGTGCAGGTAGAGTCGAAACGCGAGGGTGGCTCGTATGACGCCGAGCTCACGGAGCAGTACGATCATTCTCTCCTCGTGAATCGTCATTAAGGTTTTACGAAGCAGTCTTGAAAAGCGTGGAGCGAGTTCGCACAGTTTGCGGATTCGGGGACCAAGTCCGATAGCACTATCTTCCCTTCAGCGTGCAATTCGCGTACGGTGGGATTGGAGCCGGACGATATGGAGAAGGTCAGAGGCCGTTATGGTGGGTCACTGGCGCATCATTAACGTCGAATGGGATATTCGAGGTAGTTTCGTAGTTTCGCCTTGGTCGAGTTTCGTCCGAACTGGCCTCTCCATGTAATTAAGCTTGCAAACCGGTACGAAACGGTCGAAAGTCTTCGATATAGATGCGCGTCCTTCCTATCGCCTCCTACATGAGCGCATCGTTCATACGTGTATCGTACGTGTGTTTCACGAATGCACAGATGTATCAATGATGCCAGAGTCGAGTGTATAAGTCTTTGCGCGTGTGCGTGTACGTCGATGCCTGGGTGCGAACTCGTGTGCCGTGTACGCGTACGTGAGAGCGCGTATACACGGTGGATGCAGAAATTCTGAGCGAGCGTAAGCCGATTTGAGTAGCGCCACGGTCCAGAAACGCAATTAATTTTCCACGTCGATTTTCGCGTCGAACAAAACTCGGGAGGATCCTGAGGCCCCTCGAGTGTGTTTCTCCATCGAGCGCGGCCAGTAGCGAACGGCGATGGCCGGCTCGCGCTTTACTGTTTAACGCGCGCACCTATTTTCCTTCTCGCTACGCGCGTCATAATTACGAGCTATCCTTCGGCGGGGACTCATTTCAATGCATAATTTCTGTCGATGGATTGTGCCCCACGAATCGCGAGGTTTCCCACGTGCGTTATAATTTAAGCGAAAATAAGAAGCAGGGGTGTTTGCGCGGCTGCATTTCACAGTAGCCGTTCGCACTTTGTACCCACTCTTATGGAAGATCTGCCGGCGTGTTTTATTAACGCGAGGATAAGATCGATCTAATTCTCAAGTTTATTAGACGATTATGCAGAGTAAGTGCTCGCGTTACTAATACGGGTCGAGTTTAACATTGGGATGAAGCGAGAGATCGTTCTTCTTCTTCACACGTTATTCCCCAAGGTATTTTTGGAAACTGATGGAAAATGAAAAAGAAGGGTTGTTGTATTTACACTCCGGAAATTGCTTTTAGACTGTGTTAAGCGCGAGGTTCTCTGTTTTCTACCTGTTATCAATTTCTAGGACGCGGAAGTACTTTCGCGATTGATTATACACGTGGTGATGGATAGGGGAGCTAAAGGGACAACAATTCGCTCTTCTAATGGAAAATGTGGAAATTGAAGAAACGTTAACGCACTCTTTCCATTTTATGGCCCTTTCATCTTCAATATAAACAGACCTTAAGAGCCAACTAGAATACGGTGCACCTGGGCTTTCGCAACGCTTAAGCGCCAATCCCCAGCTTTCACTGTGCTCGTTCTTCGCACTCGCATTCTAAAATATGCAGTTACGCTTTTCTGCAGCAGGCACGCGGCGAGAGGTTACAAGAGATTACAGCTTACTAGAGCCCTCCCATATTCCTGTACTGAGATTGAAATCAACTTAAAATATTCAACGCTTATTTTCTCTCGCCATCCCTCGCTCCTCCATCCACAAGGAATTCATTTGCGCATTCGCCCAGAATCCTGTAAACTCTTACCCTCAAACAATATCCGCGCGCTTTCCTCCAAACGCTCATAACCCGTGACATTTTCACTTTTCCCGGCCACGTCCGTACGTTTCTTTGTTCCTTTCTACTTTGTACCTCTCTCCTCGGAGCAATACGCCAAAATTAGTCGTCGCATTCCAGCTAGAGAACCATTCTCCACAATCCCTTACCATCGCACCAACGATCCCAGGCACCAACGAAATACGATTCTTCCACGCGCTTCGGAATATTTCGCGAATTAGGTTTGCGAACTTTTTCGGTTTTCAAATCGGGACAATGTCTGCCTCTCGTTTTCCTCGCACCTTCGGCGGAACGCGCGGATTAGCTTAGAGAACGTTTCAGGGTTTTGACATAGAAACAATGTGCGGGGCCACTCGCACCGAGCGCTCACCCGCGCTGGCATTTTTAGCTTCTGTTTCTCTACGAAGGCGCGCGCCACAAGTAGCCGTTGCACTCTGACTTCGGGCTGAGCCCCAACCTCCGCTCGTCCGCTTTTGTATAGCGAAGTGGAAAAGCGCGCCTGAGGCGGTATGCGACCGCCCTCGCGCGGCCTCCAACCTTCAGCAACACGAACGCGCTCAACACCGACAACAACGTTTCTCGCTACCGCGGAATAGTCACCAATATTCGTGCGTACCCCCTGCGCCACGTCTCCGCCAATCCCACCTTTTCTACTATTCTCGCTCTCCAAGGACATCTTTGGAGAATTTCTCGTGGAAAAGCTTGGGCTTTTACCGCGACCGACGCCGACCGTCCCTTCGCGACGGCTCTCGCTACCCCACAGCTGCGTTCGATGCAAGCAACCAATGCCCGTCCAATGCTCCGTGGCACGTCAATGGCTTCTCTACAACTAACGATATTAATGGTCAGCACGAGCTAACTTCGAACAAGCCCACGGCGCATGATTGTCCGGATAAACGATTGCTTACCAAAAAAGATAACCGATTGGGCGTGATTGTTGCCGGGTTAGGTGGAATGAAAAGTGAATTCACCGGAGTAGACTAAGTTGAGATGGATTTTTGGGTTCTGGGGTAGTAGGAGAAATGATGGATGTTAATTGAATGAGAGAGAAAGGAAGTTTTGTACTTCGTGAAGTTCTACAGGGTTTGAAGGAAATACATGTCTAAATTCTTGCGCACACGATCGGTAGTTTTGCGAGGTTATTCCGCGTTGGACATTGACTCGTTTGTTAGTTTTCTAGATTTGAGTTGGTGAGTGTTTGAAATTAGCAGAATTCGTGAGTCGCGGTTGTTGAGTCGACGACGACGTACAGCGCAGGAAAATAAAATGCAACAGGAGAATAATATGAAGCAAAGTTCCTAGTAGATTCATCGTTGTTACGAGCAGAGGGAATTATTTCACGCCTGTCGCCTCTCGAAAGACGTATAAATGCCAGTAGCGTTATTTTAGAGACGCTCGAACTTTAGATATGCTCGACAAATATGAATTGATATGTTTATACCTGTTTATACATGCTACGCACCGCTCTAAATTACCGTGTGCCTCCAAAGTGGCGAGCAGAGTGAGGACGAATGTGTCAGTGAAATGTTGGTACGAGTCACGAAAGAGCCCGTCTCCGGTCACTGATTGTGAGCGTCCGTCCTTCGAGGGTTAATGGTGCTTACTGCGCCCGGACGGTTTCATCCGCAGGAGGTCTCGGTCGACCTACTACTTTTGTCGTCAGCGGCTGCCTTCGCTGATTGTAAAGTGGAGTTACAAGCGCGATACAAGCGGATTACAGGCCGTTACATCCTCGCGGGGTCTTATATTGCCGGTTGGCTTTACAAGCTGTTCCTTCTCGGTGAATAAGTTTCCCAGTTCGCTCGGATAAGGATTCGAGAGATTGCGTGCACTTGAATTGTCTCGCACTGCTTTCTCCAACGCGCATTTATTCCCAAAACGATAAATCGATACTGATAACGATAAACCTTCCGACGCTGAGAATAAATCTTCGATAAATCCTATCACTCGATAAGGATAAAAATAAAAATATCCTTGGAGCATGACCATGCGTAACTCTGCTATCACTCTTATCGCTGTTAACGTAGTATCTCGTAACAACGGAACAAATTACAATCGAGATTTTCGAGCGTACACATTCCTTAGATCGATGTTTCTTTTGGAAACTAGGCAGCGGACGAGCCCCTATTAGTGTCAATCCCATTCCGATCGATCTAATCCTTTGGAAAGTTGCCTAATTTGGACGCACCGTTTGTTACGCTTAAGTCCGAGTAGATAATATTAGCCTTGTCTGCAACGAGTTTGGAGAACGTCTCGACACGCTCGAGTTTCCAGTAACCCTCGGGGCACTTGCACGCGTTCGCCGTGGTGGTGAGAGTTAAGAACTCCGGAGGTGGGTGAGATGGAGGGAGGCCGTTACTTTTTCTGGAAGCTGCTAAGAAACGAAGAGTGGGTAAGGGAGAAGGGGCGAAGGGTTTGAGCGCGGCGGGCATATAGGAAGCGGCTTTGGCGCGAGGCAGACGGGAAGAGGGTAGAGATAGGGACGTACGTGGAAAGTCAATGTTTCCCTTTGCGAAGAATGGCTTCGGGCTGTGGATATACACACAACCTCCGAGAAATCCCGAAGTACCAGACAAATTTAAGTGGCATTAGCGAAGCATCAGTTGAATTTTACTCGCCACCCAGACCGAGGTACGTCGACCTCTTCGAAATCAAGTTTCATCGAAAATAGCGATCCAATTTCAACCTCGCCGACGTTAGACGGTGGGTTCGTTAATTTTGGAGGATTTAAAACGGGCAGAGCTTTCGAACGGATTCGACACACTGAGAGAAAAGTATATGATATATCTAATTATAATGGCATAGTAACAAAATTATAGTTGGAAATATCATATTTATGGTAAATATTACCATAATGTCGGTACTAATTACGATAGAGGCATAGTATAATCAACTATATTATATTTTTACCCAAAATTATGGTTATTTCAATTAAAAATATAGTATTATTGCAAATATATAATGATAGGAATAGTAACTATCTCATATAGTTAATATTACCAGAATATTTCACACATAGTGATAGAACTAACTATATTCACATAGCACATTTTACTATACATATGGTAAGAAGAACAAAGGTAATAGTTAATAATATAACCATTTGTATAAATCGTTCATTCTACTATATTTTGTATGGTTAAATGAACTATAAAATTATGTTTGACGCCAAATTTAACTATAAAATATAGTGAGATTGTAGTAAACCCAACCATTTTTTTCTCTCAGTGCAGTTTGAAACGTGCATACGATACGTTCTGTTAATTTGTTAACGTTCGAACGACTCACTCGAGGAGTATTTAAAACGAGGAGAGCTTTTGCGGATTCTCAAAGTTGAATCTCCCTTCTCGTTCGTTATTCGCATGTACCGAGACCTCAACTTTTCTTCTTAATAATTCAAACGAACCTCTGAATCACCGTCGACGCTTCTTTCGATCCCGAGTTGACGTAACAAGTTACGAGCCAACGCCCACCATTTCCACGAGAATAGTTACCTGGATTTGTTTGAATTCTTCGTTTCCTCTAGAGAAATCGGCACTGGGCTTGGTGCACTGTTCCATGACATTTGTCCTACGCGGCGAAGTACGTGTATACCTTCGTTAAAGTGGAATTTGGAAAATTCAACAGAGGCGACGAGCGTACTCTCGCCGCAATGTTTTCCCACTACGGGCGAGGCGGACGATTGATCTTGTTATTTGCATGCAACTGACGCACCCACGTACACTTGCGCATCCCCTGCCGGAGACTGCAGCAACAGGCACTGCGTGCACACGTGCGTGATATTAAACCGGAATAATTGTAAGGGATTATTCCCTCTCGTTGATTAACTTACGAGCTCTTGCGGTTGAATTGTTACGATCGCGGTGAAGTATAAAGAGAAAGAATTCTCTTTCACCACGAGATTTATGCTTAACCGAGAACAAGTTACAGGATTCGTATTTTGTTGAAACGATAGAATGTTAATGATACACCCGACACTGTGATAATTTCGAAGATTAAACCGTTCGGTAATCATTCGGTCTTTCTATTTCTTTGAATTTCGACGACCGTTACAACGCAGGGGCAAATCCGATAATCGGATTTCCAAATAATCCCAGAGAAACAAAAATCGAATACGCGCGGTAAGAGCACACACAATTCCAGGTAGATTACTCGAGGGACATTGTTGTTTACTGAACGCATTTTCGTGGGTTACCTAGCGTTTTTCCGTTCCTTGGGTGTTCGGAATAGCGCGTAGGCGACGTTTCTCCAAACGCGCACATACGAAATGAGAAATTCACGTCAATTAGTTAAGGGGGTATCATACTCTGGAGGCTCGAAAATGGGGGTCTTTCCCAAGATTTTTTTGTGACGAAGTGGTAGGCCAATCAGGTCCATGACATATACGATATTTAAGTACATGTTTAGGTGCATTTACTGTATTTTTTACATAAGGAAATATTGAGAAATATAGAAGTTATATGTAATCTTGCGGAAGACGTTCGCGCGCGCGCTCAATTACGGTGTACATAGTGCCTCTTGTACGGCGTGCTTGAAAGCAAAACTGCAGAAAGAATATTAAACTAGAATGTATTCCCCACAAGTTGACGGAGGAAAATTGTAAAAAAGTTAAAAATTGCGAAAGTTATAGCATTTCGAAAAAAAGGTTCATTTTTCACCGAAACAAACCACGTTCTTTTTATTGTTATTGACACATGGTTCACCGGGGACGAAAAAACTCTCCGTCAACTTGAGCATTGTGCTGTTCTATTGATGTAAACAAAACGGTAAGGCAGTCGGAATAAATGTACGTTCGGAATCGTGTACACCGTTTCCGTAAAAGTCGTTTCGAGATAAACGCGTTTAAAGTTTCGGTGACTGTTTTCTACGAGATACAGTGATCATTATTTCATCTTATCATTATTCTACTATTCCTGCACCATGTTCTAGCAAAAAAATTTACTTCGCCTCCACAAATTGAACACTTTACATGGCTACTAATTGCAGAGAAGACTGCTGCAAAATTTATAATTTTATAACCGAATTTCGCGTCAACTTCGGCATCGATCGTCCGATCTTGTAATTCTTTCGCTTCAACGAAACTTATATTTATAACTTCGTCAATTTTTGGAATTTTGCGATCAGCTAGGGCTTAAAGTACGTGGAAAGGATAGTATTTCCAAAATATGTAATAAAAAAAAAATCGACTTTTAGAAATTTCCAGAGTATGATACCCCCTTAAGAAGAAAGAAAATCTGTTCTCGAAATCTTCTCCGTTTTACGCATTCGGTCGGTTTACTAAATTTTCACTTTTTCACCCAAGGGTATCGAAATATCATATTGAACTGACAATCCCTCATGTATGCTAATTACATTTTAAACGTTTACGCGATATTATGCAGAACCCTGCTTTCTAAGCTCATCGAATAGTTGGTAATTCGTTAATTATATCCTGAATAATTAAGGGAGGACTAATTCGGTAATTCCAAGGGTACTGATAGCGGAGGATGCGAGCCAGAATGAATGTCGAGGGTAAAAGGAGTAAAGCAGATGGGGCGTGAGTAAGGCGGAGCACGTTTCCAGGTTTAAAGGGGTAAAGACGAGGGTCAAACAGATATAGAAGAAGAAAACGTCAGACGGGAGCGTCGCTTCGTCGTGAGACTTGCTTCCTGTTGGCCTTCTTACGTTCTCTTCTCCATTTTGCCCCGTCCCATCGTCGCGTCGCAGCGACTTTCAGCGGAGAATATTTTTTTAAGTGAGAAACGTGTTTCCGAAGTTTTAAGAGGAACCCTTTTGATGCCTCTACCCACGTCCACGATATATATGCACTTCCTTAACATTCCAGGGAAAAGCACGATAAGGCACTTTGATGTGGCGTACGTTAATGGATGTGCCTATACTCTTTTCTCTTTCGCTACCGCCGTTCTCCCTCAGCTAACGAAAACGAAGCATTCTCGTTTCGTGACGCTCTTTTCTCCCGCACGCACGTTCGCGTTTTGCGTTTGTCGAGAGCCGTGAATTGAAGAGCGTCGGAAAAAATAATGTCGCGCGACTCGTCGATTCTTCTAAATGGCTGTTAACGAATCGTGAATATTAATTTTTTCCGACTGTTCTGCAGGAAGTTTTTTCGAGTGCATTGACGAACAAAGAGAAAAAGAAAAAATGCATGCTTTTAGCACGAGGAAAAGGGGTTTGTGAATTTGCAATTTTAAACGGATTAGGGAGACGTTTTGCTCCCGGTTTTCAAGGCCTATTAGTATGGTAAGCTCTTGCCGCAAAACATTTTCCGAAAATATGTACATATAGAAGAAGATTTACGGGAAAGAGTAACAGTGAAAATGGAAACGACGGTTGACAAACGACAATTTCAATGAAAAGAGAAGAGACGAGAAGATCTCGTCTTAACCGTTTGAGCACCATGGACGCATATATGCGTCTGTCGATTTTTTCGATCACCTACATAGAAGTATTACAATTAGTTTTGTGTGAGATGAATACAAGTGCATTCCTTAGTAACAACATGGTAATAACGCTCTTTACTTATTTAATCTCGTGCAAAAGGATTACTACAACTTATTACTATTTGCTTATTGAATAGTTAATCAAGAGAGTTCACTCTATAGCGAAAAAGTATTCCGTCTACAGCGATCGTCAGCGCTACCCGCGCGTCGTCCGTACGGACCGCATAGGCCGCGCGTTTTCAGCACTCAAAGGATTAACAAAGAATCGTATGCGAGTTCAGTTCAGACTCGTTAAAGCAATAGTTCCGAGATCGACTCAAATATAAGAACAAAGGCAACGTGCACGTTCCACTCTACCGAGAAAATGTACAAAAATGCATGCGAGTATGTAAACAGAAACCACAATTGGACTCGATTGGAAAGAAGACCGATGCATCGAGGGGCGTAATAAGGGCTTGTACTATGCGTTAAAACGAGAATGTTCGCTTATATTCGAGCATCGAAGCGTACAATTTGGGGGGATAATCGAAATTCCATCGTATTAGCCTCGATTTCGACTGCGGTTCTGTTTCGACTCGGCCGGCAGCCTACGTGGCACGGCGGGTGGTGAGCATTACGAGGAAATAAAAATAAGAGAATTCGCCGCGAGTGTAACGGCAATAGAGAGGTGAAGGGATCGATCGGGTAGGCTTGCTACACTCGAAGCGGGGTGAAACGTGAAGATTCACAGGACTCTCTCCGTTTCAAGTGATTCTCGCAAAAGCGTAGTAGCGAGGCGACGCGACGAGAGAATGCAGCATTACGGGGGCATATAAAAATGCAGGGACCTGAAGGACCCTCTCTGCCGCTCGAGTGCACGTCCCATCCACGACAATACGTTCCCATTTCTACCGCAGGTGGCACTTTATTGGTACATGTATGCACGTATGTCGGACCGGTATAACGAAAACCACATCGAGCATCGTCTATACTCATAAAATCTCATGCCACTCGGCGGAGGTCTGTTATTCTGCCATTCGGAAATGCCCGGTGCGCGTCGCACTCTCCAAATTTCCCCTGGCGCTTTATTTTTCAACCGATGCGCGACATTAAACGGGAAAACGTCGCGCCGCGTCGCTGCGTTCGCGCGGATTTTCTCCCCGACGTATGGGCGATACCACCGTACGCTATCGCACGGAAAGATTTTATTAGGACGGATAAGATTTAAATGCTCGAGCCTGCCCGACCTCAGTACGGTTCGTGTCCGCGAAAGCGAAATGCTTCTCAAAAATCTTTTCGTCCTTTCGTTTTCCCCCGCTTATCATGATTCAGTAATTTAATTACTGTACTCGCAGCCCTTTGAGCCACCGCGGAGCGCCAAGATTGAAAGTTTAATCGCGATATTAGACCTTAGTCCGCTCAAAGGTAAGCTCACTGTTGTAATGCGAAGAGAAAGGGAAAAGGTATCAAGATAAGTACGTCGCCGCAGTGGACTTATCGTTTTTAAAACACCTGTATTACGCCAACTCTTTTGACGAGGGAACGAACGTTTTTCAAAATGCGGGATTCTAGGTTTGGCGACAAATGGTTGACGCATTAAAGGATATTAAAAGTAAATGTCTATAAAGAACGTAATTCTCGAATGTGCGATCAAAAGTGATAATAATTCTTTTTTCGCAGATTTCTCGGATCAACCCCTATGCTTTTTTGAAATTATCATATCTGAACAAGCGAATTTCTAACGATTAAACGCGCGTATAATAAATAAAGTGGTATAATAAAATTATCCTGCGCCTAGTTATCGACGCGGTTAGGACATTTCTATTGTATATTAATTGGAGAAATTCAATTAACCGGGTGGACGGATTAGCTTTATCGTGGACAGACGACGTCGAGCAGGCCTTTGCTGACATTCGTAATTTACATTTAATACAACACCAGGAAACGTTACCATGTACGATATTCATTCCCGAGTTTAATCGGCTAGGCACACGACGGGACGGCTTAATTATACTGGGCATTATCGCATCTACGGTAGAGGGGAGACACACCAAACGTGGCTTATCGGGATCAAAAAGGTTTTTCCTGAAATATAATTCATCACGCATGCGCGAGCAATGTCTGATTACGTTGTAGTCCATTACGGCATTTGTATTCTACAAATTTTAGTAAGTGTTCTTGCCGACGAGGATGCCAGATATTCTCTATACAAAATAAAATTTCTAGAATACGACGTACATTCCCTTTGGAATAAGAAATATCTCGGCGTGGAACACTTCACCAAGAACACTCACTTCCAACCTAATACCATAATTTCAAAACACTCGTAAGCATGAATTCAAGCCAATTGATTTCATCGAATGCAATCGTTAGTTGGCAAAGTCATCGGCCGGACGCTCCTTAAACTAAACCACTTTCCTCGCGTTTCCGTTCAATCGTGACATTCCAATTATCCCCTCTTATCGTGCTCTCGTCGAGCATCGCTACCTCTTACGCTACTTCTCGTAGAACAATCAAAACCGGTTAAGGGACTGGAGTAAATTGAAAATCTCAAGAACGTCCTCCTCGCGTCGGGGTATCGCACGGAGAACGGGGGAGTGAAAAGAATAAAAACATACGAGGCGGAACGCGATTAATTCCATAGCATGCTTATGTTAATGGGCGGGACCTCTCCTCGGATCCGGCCAAGTAGAGAGACAGAAGCGTGGCCGTACTGATTTGCCAAACGGATCGTGCAAAGCATTTAATTTGGCAAATGCACGAGACGACGGCGACGCCGTTGCGGAGGATTCAATTAAATCAAATGGGGGTGAGCCGGACCCCATCCGGCGATTATACCCGCGCACCCCACTCGTCCCTTTTCACCCTTTAGTGCGCTCTATCCTACCACCTCCTACCACTCGAATCGCCACACCCACTGTTGCTTAATACCTCAAAGTTTTAATGCTTGATTCAGCGTGCGCAACTTTAATGGACGACCGCGCGTGGGAGGACGCGGACGATCATAACGCTTTAAGGCACCGAGAAGGGACGCGGTAACGGGAGAGCCGAGCGAGTGGAAGAAGGAAGTGGCTCGAATTAAATCTCTGTACGGATGTGCGGAGGGAATAGAATGGGGATGTGCGCCGTGGAAGTGCGTAAGGTACGCTGTAATAACTAGGAGGGGAATAACACAGTGTCACGGAAGAGCAGCGGAACGCGACAGTCGTGTTATTCGAGAGAGGAAAAAAAATATATCGAATACACATGAACGCGAGCGTGTCCCATTTTTGAGACCGTCATCATTCTGGAAATTGCGAAAATTCGATATATCCTCGAGCGTGGGGGCGAAATATTTTTTACGGTAATAAAAGTCGCGTTTCGATTTTCGCATATGACGAATGCGAATCACGATTATTTTTTATTATGTAATTGATCGATGTGAATAGTTCACGTCCACGTATCCGTGATATTTGTTTTAAAGGAAATCAATGCTCTCGAATGAGATGAGAGAGCCGCGAACGCTTTATCGGGAATTCGTTTCATTTTAAGCGAGAACTCGAAGGAATCAGTCACAACGAAATTAAACGTTACAATTGAGTCCCCTACAAGAATAATATCCGGGGTCAAGCTTTAATCAAATGAGAAAAGGTGAGATCTTTTCCTGAATTCCAAGTCACCCATACGCAAAGAAAGTGACGTGAAAGCTTTCGGATTAAATAACCCGCAAGTTTTAGCACTCACGTGTACTTGTCGCCTCAACGATTTTCCGATATTGTAAAAAAGATGGTCCATTTGCCATACGTAGTGGACACTTCCAAGTATAAGACACGTCGTGCGGTTAACAACGCACATCTAACTCTACTAAAAAATGGAGATTCCTTTTCGAAGCTAATCCTTAAACGTAGCTTTCTATAGGGAATTTTTGTACCTCGTGGCCTCCATTTTAGGAATGCTCCAATTTCAACGACTTACCTCGAATCTAGCTTGCAAAATTTAGTACGTCGGCTCACTATCGCAGAGACTGAAACAACGTGCTCGCCGAACGACCGCGGGAGTACGGGGAACGAGTATTCAGCGGGAAAGAATCCTCTCTTATCCGTGGAATGTCTGCAATTTCTAGGGTTACAAATTGCATGCCGCCGATCGTAGTTCCACCGTTATAGGACCATCGTTATCAGATTTCCCTTGGGCACTTTTGGAATCATCTTTCACGGGGGGTACAAAGCAGGACGCGTTCACGTTCGCAGTGCGGCGACCATGACCGCATGTGCTGCATCTTAATTATAAAGGGTGGGAGTTCGCTTATGATGATTAGTGCGTTTAGTTTGGTGGGTAGCGGACGAGTTTCCACGGTAGCTTTAGAAATTTCATCGGTAAGGCCAGTGGTGTACGGGCGTCCGCCATTTGCAATTTAGCGGAAGATTCGGGAGGGTCGCGGTGTCCATTAATCTCCCGTTAGTTGGTAGGCTTGGATTATATAATTAATATTATTCCTTTTCGTTAATCGTCGTCCACCGACCGATTAGAAGTGAGCGAAAACATCGGTATAATATAACGTAATATTTGTCAATGTTATGGCTGTCGTGCAGAAATTCTTTTATCACTGCACATCTTCGAAATGAACCTTTTAACACTAATTCGACAAATTAATCAACGAGGTAATGCTATTGTAGGCTCATTGTAAAATACGTGACCTACTAGCAACCGAAATCACCCAGTTTGGAGTAACGAGACCTACGATTAATCAATATGACGAGCACACGTTGTTTTGTTTGCTCTTGCCTATTGTCATTCAATGTTATATATAAAATTATCAAAAATTTTATCGACACGTTTCTACGGTTATCTACGCAAGGCTTAAATATATCGCATAAGTAGGGCAAGTAAATACCAAGCACGCCGACTGTTCCACTTGCTCGAGGAGGAAAAACACATAAATTCGTTCTACGCTATGAGGATCACCATTAATCTTCCTTAGATGCTATTCATTTAAAATTGTTTTTACAGGATTAGGCTCGGTTTCGATCGGTGGAGACCTTATCAAGGCCGTGTCATTAATATCCAGCGACTTACTTAAATAAATATTAGGTTGTCCCATAAGTTTCTTTCTTGTTTTTGATGCGAAATCAATAGAAGACGAGGAAGAAACTTATGGGACAACGAAATAGTACAATTAAAAATGAAGCAACCTCCTCACTGGCTTTGATCCTTAACCAAATAGAAATTCGGTCTAGGCTAAGGGATACCTCGCTATTAATCTGGTTTCGAGGCGGAGAGCTTCGAATGGGGAAGACGGAATCATCCTCAAAGGATTTAGCCTTGCCTCGATCGATCGACCTTAAGGACGAGGGCACGCAAATTCAGGATTCGATTGATATAAAACCACTTATTTGTACAAACGGTACAATTGAAAACTGGACTGAGAATAATCTACGCATCGGCTCGTGAAAAAATGAAAATTCATTTCGGCGCACGTGGCTTCTTCATTCTCGAAATATTTGGCCTTCCACAGATTCTCATCGTCGAGTTTAAAGATCGAACGCAGGGAATGTTTAACGAGGAGCATTTGATGGCGTGAGAGTCAGGGTAATTTCTACCGTAATTTATTTGTTTATCGGAGCGGTGGTTAATCCAGTTCCTCGCTACACATTCGCCCCCCGAGGCACCGATCACGGAATAATACAGAGCACAATAGCCGAAAACGGAATATAATAACGATTAAATTGCATATTGATTTTACCGGCTCGGAGCACTCATAATAAAAATGATCGACGAAAAGCTCCGGGCTGTGCTCATTCGTCTGAATGAACACGCGCGGCCTGCGACGTGGCATGACATTACAAAATAAATTCATTTTTATTACGCCATGGTATTCGTATTACGTGTGGAAAAAGCATTTCGCGTTTCTCAGGAATGCGATTTTTAAACCGCGCTCAATTAGCACCTTGAAAATGATTCGTGAAAAGCTCAAGGTGCTCAGGTGCTTGGAAATGTTGCTTTAACGTCACGCGATCTTACTACGGACCATGCGGGAGATTCACTTTACACCTACGAAAATATACACTTGGAATAAAATTCCCATCAAGCCGAGTTCATCTTCGCGTATCCACCCCTTCGCTTTAAGGCTCTCGCATACCAACGCGAAATATTCGCTAGCAACGACGAAAATTTCTCGTTAAGAACGAATAAGAGTGATAATAATTGTGCCGGGAGAGAGAGAGTGAGAGGTTAAGACGAATATGTTGCGGCTACCAATATTTCGCGTTGCTCTCTCGTGGCCTTTGACTTCGTCCCAAGCGCGTGTAAAACATTATTCACTATTTTACATAAAGGAGTGACCTAACGACATATATACCTAGACCAAGCATTCGTATACTTTTACCATAACGGCGAGTGAAGCCGAAAGTTGGCAGTTTGTGACTGCGGGATAAAGTTGATTTGCGTCTACTGCTTTCTCACTCTCGACCTACCTAGTATTTTCGCTGTTAACAGTGAAAGAAAATATACGAATAATGACGAGCTAGAGTTAATAAAACTTTTCATCTCTATTTTTACATATTTTATACACTTCTTTCATAAATTTTACATTTCTCTTTTATATATTTTTCTAGAAACATACGCTTAATTTAACAACTGTAGTTACGAATATGACAGCACGGGCGTATATACACCACATTCACCTAACCTTTCCGTAGTACAAATATGGCGATTCTTGACAGACGTTCTAAGCCAGAGTGAGAAATCAGTAGACGCAAAACAGCTTTCTCACTCCGTCTCAAACTGCCAACTTCTGGCGCCACTTTTTACAGAGAATGCTTGCTCTAGCTACATATATCATTGATAATCCTCCAGCCACCCTAGATCTACATAAAAAAAGAGGACCACCGACGAATGCCTTACTCGAGTCATTTGGCCGCAAACCCACGGACTATCAAACGCACGAGAACCTAAAGCGCGCAAACACTCGAAAGAATCAATCCTCTCGCACCGGCGCGGCGCACGAGAAATCGAGAAAAGGAATGCCCAACACACAGTAGAGCCAGTCACACACGCAAATAATGATATCTCGGTATTACGATCGATTAGCATGCTGGATTATGCGGTATGCCCCGAAGGGGTCCTCCATCAAATAGCCCATCGAGTTATGGCAGATACGCATCTGCAGCCGCGCGGACCGCAACATCCCCGTCATATCGGTGACAAACAATTTTCAATAATATAATGCCAATATACATTTACGTCCTGCGCAGTTTTGCCGCATTGCTGCGGTTTCATGTTCCGGGCTCGTGTTGCGCGCACGGTTCTCGCAGTTATATTATGCACACATGATACGAGGGGAAGGGAGCGAGAGAGCGTGCAACTCGCTGCGTACAGCAGGCTGCAAACCTGCACGCCGCTACTAACCCCACTGTACCCACACCCCCCACACTGTCGGTATCGTGCAACTGTGCACCAGTGTGCATCGTGCAGCGAGCACTAAGCGTTTACTCTCACGCCGTATTGGCCCGTGTGGCCGAGGGCACGAGAGGGGCACCAGGAGGGCAGCGGTTAGTGGCTGGAAGGCACGTAGAGAGAGGTGAAGGAGGACGAAGAGAAGGGACCGTGAGAGCAACGATGGAGAATGATACATAATATAATCCTCTGTGTCAACTGCGTGATGCACTGCTACGTAAAACCCTGCCACGACTTATGGTTTTATAATTTAGATGGCAGACGAAGGCCGAAACGGTCTGCTTACGCGATTCTTTTGGATCGGAAGATCGAAGAAATATCTGTCTCTCGTTTTTGTCGGTGTACGTGGTACAGTCGCGGAGGTGCGATGAATTTTGGGCTGGGCGCGGTCCGCGTAGTTACATCGGGGTGGTCTACCTCGAAGTATTTCAATGAAATAGTTTCATTTCAATGTGGTTTAGTATTGTGTAACGTAATGGGATTTTTCCGGCCGGTCCGATGCACATTGTGTAACCGAATAATTCTACGTATGGTTGTGCAATTTGGATAGTTGGTGGACCGGAGGCGTCGTTAGTTACTGGTAATTGCAGTTGTAATTAGAGAAAAGAGTTTTTTTTATTAACTTCGAGAGATGTAGAATCGTAGGTGGAAATTTCGAGTACCTCATAGCGCGAGATTTTATGGGGCTATGTGGGCTTGCGTTCAAACAGTTTCGATGTAATAATAATCGCGTTTGAGTAGAGTTACCGAAAACATTTTCGTTGTGTAAATATCGAGAAGTTTGCTCACCGTGTTGCGAGTCTAAACGCAAGCGTATATTAACGTGCATTTTCCGTTCCTTTTTCATTATTTTCGTTTTATTTTTTTTTATTACCACGCTGCCTGATTTATAGAAACTGGGCGACCAATCGGACATCCTGTCTCGATAAATTGTCCGGCGTATACAAAATATATAGGTAATACAATACAATGGAAATATTGTAAAAATATCGAGAGAAAAAATGCCGATTATATCGTCCCTCGAAACGATCGCTGCGAGAAAAGGAAGCTGTAGTTCACAATTGGAACTTTCATTTGGAATTTCGCAAAACTGGCGGTCCTATTACACAGAGGGACTATTGATTTTCCTGTAGTGGAGCGTAGAATGAGCTACACGGCACCCCGGCCAAAGAACCGGGCCTGACCTAAGTAACGTTATCGCTTATTCGAAAGGTACATTCGAAATGTGCATGCGCATAAACTTCACGATGAACTGACGGGTACACAATGTCGTTGGATTTAGAATTTTTCACAGGCTAATGCAATCGGTAAACAATGTCGGTTTCACGCAAAGTCACCCGCGCAAAACAATTAATACAATCAATAACGCGCAACGATTATCACATTTATTAGGAAGCACTACTAATTGGACTAATGTTATTTCGCGTTTATCATTACTGTCATCGTTAATACTGTCACCTTCATTCGTATTAATAATATGAATTTATATGTTCCATTATGCTTACCCGTCCGTATGCAATATCGTATAATGTAACTGGAAAAGGAAATTAGTGCGGAAGATATGCGTAATGGGCGCGTTTAGTTCATGTCGGATAAATATGACGTGCCACGCAAGTATGCAGTTTCGAAATTTTGATGGAACGTTGACACGATAATTATGCACAAACCTGCGCAGAATGTGCATCGGCCGTTAGACGCGCCGTGATATAATGTGAAAATTACAAATTGTACTTATAATTCTACGAGATAGCAATAAGAACGACGGAGGACTATTAATTTACGTTGGATCGTGTTAGCAGATTTGTTTTTCAGCAAACTTAATAATATTATCTGTAGAATTTTTTTCGTGCGTAATTGTGTTTATAATCTCGGATCAGATTCCATGCTGATATTCTTGTTCAGTTTTAGTTTTAAGAGGTTTGCGTACGGACGATCGACGACGATTGCAAGTTCGTGGAAGACAGATTAGAATTCTTGGCGTCAACTTTATCGCTTTACACGATTTACTGCATCCCGTGGTGACGCTGGGAGAATTGCTCCACCGCTTCTAACGATCCCAGAAGCCTCGGGGTCATTGGGAACTCAGGCCAAGTAGTCTCCACCCTTCGTCCTTCTTCCTTCATTTTTCCGTGCCTTTTCATCTCTTATGAAATTTATTCTTCGCGCAGATTCATTTAACATTTCGAATCTGGTAACTTCGCGGATCAACATGATGGACATCGCTATTAACACTTTACCGACCGCTAACGATTCAACATTCTATGCGCTTCTCACCGGTCGCTCGGCCGCAGATACAGAAAAGTTCAAAGATTATTGATTCATTCGTCGACCATGTACCGTTTTTAATATTATATATCAATGTGGAACTTACAGTACAATCTAACAATTCTGTCTCCCTAATTGATAACGAAGTATCGGTTCCAATGGCAAACAATTAGTAAACTACCGGTCAATAAGCATCGGCGACGAAAAGCCGATTAATCGGCTACCAGTTGGTAAAGTGTTAAAATGACTGCTGTCGCTAATTTCCTTCGCCGTATTGATAAATTTCTTTCGAATAGATCAAATCCGCGCAATCTATTATGTTTTAGATCAAGAAAATACTCGCTCGTAAGCTAACAACGATACGAATCGAGATAACGATGACGAAGAAACTGAAGGGAATGGAGAAATTAATATGAATAGAAGTATTGGGTGCGTGATGCGAGTAAGGATTAAAATGAAATTGCGAAACTGGTGCATAAAACAGTTGACACTAAGTAGACGTGATTACAAGCGGGACGAGAACCTAGGGTTATATCTTGTCCAGCATCGATGAGAAACCTCACTGGGGCGAAGTGTCTGGCGAAACATTAGTCCCACGGCTCGTCTGTCACCCTTTCAGGATTCCTTCGCAAGAACTCGTTTCTTCGGATGGTACGCGAGGTGAGCGGATAGCATTTCAAGGGATACTCGCCCCACGTGTAGAGGTGCAGAGGTCATTAACGGCAAGGGGATATTATATTTAGCTCTCCCTTCTTCTTCCAATGCTTAGGGTTTGACGAACGTTTTGCGTGCAACAAAGGACCCACTTGAAATAGCATTTATAAAATTAGCTTCTACCTACTCGAATCCCGACAAGCTGATTATTTCCGTGCTAGTCATTCTAAAATACTCGATTACAAACAATTTAATGTAATTTTATCCTTACTCGATTATCGTACCCAGTTCACCAGATGTGTCCGAATAAAGGATACTTCCGACGATACCGACCTTGCACACAATTAACGTCACTCTGTTTTCAGTCTCTCCCTTTTCTCTATCGAATTTGCACCCTACTCCACGCCCCTGCCACTCGATAAATAAATCTCAAATCTTTCGTCCTTAATCCACCCCGTAAAGTTCCCACTTAAGGTGTAGAGCTTGCAAAGTTAATTAAAAAAATATACTTCCTCTTCGATTTTGTCGCCTCTCGAAGTTCACTCGCGAGCGATGGCATCTGTCTATCGGATGAAGCGCGCTGGCAATTTCTCCGCGGGCAACGTCAATGGCTCGTCGTCGGGGGGGTTAAGCGCTGGTAAATGACGCGAAGTCATCCCGGGATGTCAGAAGGTGAAAGCTGGTGGATTCGCGACTGGCGAACGGTTTACGTTTACGTCGTCATTGCCGTTCTCGCCCATCGTCGTCGTATTCGTCGTCTAACCACGAGTTACAGTGCTGAGATTATATATGTCGATTACGGCAAACTAGCAGGCAGAGGCCTCGGTAACGACGGCATAAGGCATTTCACCGGCATGTCACCCTGGAAACGTCGATTGTGAGCACGGGATATATGCGTAGGTGAGAGGATGGAGGGTTGGTTCGATACGGATACGCATGTGTTCGCATACACTCATCCTCCATGCCCCTGCTCATACGTGGAGAACGTTAGATATCAACCTACATCTGACGCGCACTTCCTCCTCATCCTCTACCACCCCTAAACCTCCTCACCCTCGTCCTCCACCAGCCCTCATCTCATCGTTATAGAGTTCGAGCTATCGATGCGCCTTGGTTTCGATGGATACCGGTAACTATGGACATGGAATACTACAGTAATTAGGTGCCTTGCGCGCAATTTACAGGCACATTCGAATGTTTGCCAGGAAGAGGATTGTTAGTTGTCGCGGAGAGTAAAAGACGCGTGTTTTTGAAAATCCTTGTTGGATCGAAAGATTTTTTTTTTCTACGGAGTAACGAGAGTGTACGAGATTGGAGATAATAGTAGAAGTAGATGTCACTGGGTACGACATGATTCCTGCGTGCTTGGGCAAATTTGCGCGGGTGTTGCAGAATTTAGTTTCTCGCCGCCCCTGTCGAATGATGCTCGAAACGAGGGAAACTTTCGCTGCACATTTATATGAGACACATTTTCACGCGTTTCCCATATAACGAGGGTACGTTGTACTTCGCGAGCGTCGTTGAAAGCGATACCGTGAGTAACACATACCTAGTTATGGTCGATTAAAGTGCGAAGTTGCCATGGGTACTCGTCGAGTTTCTAGTCCCCTAGAAACATTTTGCAGCTCTTTCCGCGGCCCGCATCATGCCTCAGCGGCAAATTGATTTCACGTGTAAATTCCCACTTTAGCCGCGAATGTGGCAAATATGATAATCGTAGGACATAATTAATAGAGAACTCGGTAATCCGTTTGGTAGAATTTCACTCGCAAAGGGATTTGGTCGGATTTTTGTCTAAAAATAGACAAGTATGGCATAAGCTGGTACTAAAAGTTTATCTTGCGTTGTTTTGTCTTTAATATTTGCCACACATAGCGCCTATAATGCACTTACTAATATTGTTTCTCCTATACCATCTAGAATTTAGATGATTAATAGACGACCTCGCCTACTATCTGACACCTCGCAAGATATAGGACAATACCATTCGACCTATCGATTACTACTGCCGACTACATTTCCCTATCCAATTAGTATTGCCTTCCTGGGATTAGGTCAGATTCTAAAAGATTAACTTAACCTAAATATACCTGTCATATGCCCTTGCACCCTCGCACACGTGCTACAGATTATATACGAAAGACGTTCATTTTCCATCGAGATTCCAACATGCAATACCTGCCCCGGAGAAATTATTTCTACTCCATAAAGTGGATGACAAATCGTCGACCTCGACCACTACTTTACACCGTAGACGGTTCTCCACGATAGCATCCGACGTGTACGCCACTACCGTTCGGCGCACTTCTGTTCACAGTAAACGTACCATTTTCTCAATAAAGACTAGCATAACTAACAATACTTCGTTACAAGTCTAAATCGAAAAGAAAAGAGATTCAATTGTAATTCATCCGAACGGCAACCCTCCACGTTCAAATACTGTCCCGAAGAAACTATTTCTATCGGAGAAAATGGATAACAACTCCTACACCTCAACCACCGTCTCGATTCGTGGAGAGTTCCGTGCGATAGCATCGAACCCGTATCGTACTACCACTCGATACATCTCGCTTCCGAGTTAACGTTACCCTTTCTGGGTTAGAGGGTACAGCTTAGTTCGTACGCGAATCACGTCACGTCTTGGGGATTTCACCGAAGAGTGAGAGTGGCGAGAGAGTGAGAGAGAGAGAGAGAGAGAGAGAGAAAAAGAGAGAGAGAAGTTCGTGAAGGGAAAAGAGCGGAAGGAGAGAAGGAAGGGTGGCCGAGAAGTAGGAGGAGAAAAGGGTTGGTGAGAGAAGCCAGGAAGGATGGAAGCGAGCTAACGAAAGCGTGAAGGTGCGGGGCGCAAGATATCCGATTTCTGCTACATAGAACGCGAGATATATGTGCTTACCTTACAGGCGATGCACTCGCGTGCACGAGCAAGACCCTATCCCCACTCTCCTCCTTTCTCCGGCCTTTACCACGCCATGGCGTGTGGGAAATATAACGTATATGTGTAACATCGGCATAACCCCATGCAACGCGAACAATATGTACCCACTTCGCGTATGTGACGAACCACCCTCCTTCACCCTCCACCCTTCATCGTCCTTTCTCTATTTCTCCGTCCTCTCTAACATCGCTCCTTCCTCTTCTTCTTCTACCACGACGTCAAGGCGACGCGAGAGGGTCATGCTCCTCTAGTACGCGAGACGAGACGAGCGTAGTGGTGAAGGAGGAGCCGGAAGAAGAAGAGGAAGAGGAGAAGGGGTGCGCGAAGAAGAGCAAGGGGTGGAGGTAGGAATCCAATTTTCCAAGATTCTCAGCGCCTTAACCGAGGGTGGTCCTGGTATTATCTCTTAAGCGTACTTCCACTGTAATGGCCTCGACTAGGCTAGGGCCACGGGCCTCTTAGTAAACACGGCCATTTCGGTGCTGTAAATTGCCGGTGGAAATAAGAAAAAAGGAGGAAGGCGTTCGCAGCCTTCGTACCTCCTCTCGCGACCTTTCTCTCCTTCTCCTTCAGGTCGAAATATCGTGGTCATCTTTCACGGCTAAGTGTCTCCTTGACTCCCGGCGAAATATTACGTAAGGTATCCACCATTTTGAATGCGCGATATAAGGATTGACGTTAAGCCCGAGAGATCTCTGATGTATCGCGCTTCGGAATCGTCCTGGTGATCTACGAGGAGCAATCGAATGGAGATATCCGGAGGTTGAATTACGAAAATTGCGAGGGTAGATATTGCCGGGATTAGCATGCAAATGACGGCGGATTGACCTTGTTTCCGAGATAAATAAAAGGGGCGCTTTAATCGCGAAGGTACGTAATATTGGAAATTACGTGGCCATTAACACTTTCCGCGGCGGTGTTACTCTTTCCTTTTTATCGTTATTTTCTACAGACGCTTTACTCGTTCGCGCGTAAATACGTAGGATCCGTGGCGACTTTAGAAGAAAAAAGCAGTGACGCGTCGCGTACATCGTTTCAACGACAATTTGCATTCGAAATTTCCACTCCAGCGAAACAACGTTAATTTCATATAGGTATACCGCCGATAAAAAGAAAGAAATCCATTTTATTACGGTGGCCAATCCGTAACGATAACGGTCATTAAAAGCAGCTTGTCAATATGCCCGCACCGAACTCATTAATTCAATCGGTTCTTCGTCCCTTCGACATTTAATTTCCGCAATTATTTTTCGCCCGCAAAGCCGCTCGTGCTCCGCGCTTAATTAGTGTCGTAAAGTATTGACAAATATTTTTTCGACAAGGGAAAATGCCTCGTTTTGGATAATTACAGATTACCTACGGTTTCACCGAAGATCGGAAATCGCGCGACCTACGGGACGGTCGCGTAGCGGTGAGGGGAAAAAAATCTAATGCCGCGTGAGCTACGCTAAACGCGAATATCGATTTACACGAATTTATAGCCGCGTGATTACGAGCTCGAGTAAGTTATTACGCAGTTTGATTACAAGCTTTGGCGTATGCCACCGTCGCCATTACATCTTTTCTCTCCTTTGCTCTTTCATCTTCCCTCTCCTCACTCTCTCTTTACGCTCTCTCTCTCTCTCTCTCTCTCTCTCTCTCTCGCTACACGCTCTCACTTACGCGCACTCTCTCGCGTGTACGTGTAGAGCTCGCTCGCCCGCTCGCTCGCGTCTCTTTATACCCTACATACGTCGGGGTAACTTCGTCTCGGCGGTAAAGCGGCATATTAATTTCGTCCTGAAACGCGCTATTACGGGCCGAGTACCGCGCCAAGCCCCGAGAGCGCGGCGAAATTGATTAAAAATCATATTTTTCTCCGGAGTTCGCGAGCGTGGCAGAATGGATTAAATCCAAGGAAACGGGCAAGGACGATTTTACGGACATTTTTTCCGACTTTCAAGGAGGCACTCGTCCAACTCGTCGGTTTTTTGTCCCGAAATTCTCCCCCGTTTTGTCGGTCAGAAAATAAACGCGCTTGCGCTTCGAGCGAGAGAGAGAAAGAGAGAGGTGTACTCGGGGCAAGATTTCTATTTGTAGAGGTTTACGGAGCCGATATCCAGAATTTATTCACATTAAATCCAATTCCGGTTCGTCGAATATCAAACCGGGCATAATTTCCAGGACTTCGCTCGATCGGCCTGATGTCCGTTCGCCAGGGCTAACCTGGATATTCTGTACGTAACGATGCACGTCCAGCTGGATGCGGATATTCAAATGTATCACCCGCCATTCATATTCATCTCGTAGGTATAACGTCGTTCGAAGTCACCCACTGCGAACCCGTTGTCGTCGTACCGAAACTGTTTCTCCTTGGAGACCGAATGCTCAGGAGTGGGTAGCTCGTACGCGAAATCTCGTAAAATTCTCGCTACTCCGTGTACTCTGGAATTATCGAGTGGGATGTGTGAATCGTATTGTTTCACGTGAACGACAAAGTGGCTCGATGCGTCATTCTAAAACGGTGTTAACGCGACGGGAAATAAGAATTCGACGAATGTGAGATTTACGGTCGGCCGTTATAGGGTAGTGCAGAAAGCTATGCGAGATTTAGTTACTTTGGGAAAACTGCACTTTTATGGCCCGTGGAAAAGAGCTATCGTGGTTCATTTTTGAGGTAAATATTTGTTCGCTTTTGATAGCGCAAAAGTGAGTAAAGAATGTTTACTAGGTGAAAAAATCAAAATATTTATAGCAATCACTTCTTAAAATAAACGACGTAGAAATTAATTTTAAGAGTACATCTTGATTCAATCGTTAAAATTAATGGAATATTTAAATTTAAATTAAAATTTAAAAATCTTCGTGGAACTTACTTGAAAGAATCTACATACGGTACAATGTGTATGACGCTACCAGCACAACGCACTTTGTATTACTGTGAAAATCCTAACCTTGTCCGTCATGTGGATCGATGAAAACACGCGTGACCTACTGTTTCGTATTCGGAAAGGAACTGGTGGGTTTTGGCATACGTCGGTATACAGATTTGCAGATTCCCCTACCATTAACTGATTTTAGAGTGGGGGTCCGAAACCCGCCCTTGAGCTGTTTCCGTGAAATCTCAAAATTGATATATCGATCCAGTGTTAAAAGACCGACGTTGTCGGCGGGTGGACTAATATGGAAATGTGATTACTGTACCGTAAATCCTAGACGGTATACTCCAGAGTTGTCCGTCACGAAAGCTGTCAGTTGTCCGATTTGAAATTCATATTCTTGTCGAAACATTCTCTCGTGATTTATATTATCGGTAAGTAATAGTAATCGAAGCGTTCGACAGATAAAAGTGTCTACGTGAAATACGCATTTAGAAATATTTCGATAACGTATTTACAACGAAGATTTAAGATGTATGTGCAAGCTTCGTTAAATAATGCGCGTTTCTTATTATACGTTTTGTGTGCGAAAACCGAAGAGGCCAATACATCACGTAATACGATTATACGGCTTGTAGATTGGCACGCCATGACTTACGACACAAGTGCGAAGGAACAATCGACACAATAAAACCACCCTTCACGCGTATCCTGCAAGAGATCGCATTCTGCGGGCTTGGGCGGCAACAAAAGGTATTCATGGTTTCCTTTCACGTATAAGGTATTGCGTGGAAGGTTTCGATGTAACGCGGTTTATAATGATTAGGAAAGCGATTTTGAGAGAGTCTGCGATTTTGAGCAGTCCGAAATTTCTCAGTGTCGTGTAAAGGAATATTAGTTTATCAAACATTGTTTAAAAAAATACGTGGGACCTAAAGATGGAACGGCATAAGAAAATAATGTGCATTCGAAATAAAATGGCAGATTCGACATTTTCAGGCCTTCTTTATAATTTTTATCTAAGGAAAAGACAATAGAAATTATTTGGAAGTATATTAAGTTTTTCCCGTATCAAATACTGTCGAAGCAGCTTATTCACAGCAAAATGGAAAGTTGTTAAAGTTATGCGTGGACACGTATTCGCAAGAACGAAGAACGCACGGCTATATTTCATCATGATATTATCGTAAAATTTGCAATGGAGATGCGCTTTAGATCTACTTTCAAAAATATACGCTAGACAGCAATTTATATAGATATTACGAGTGACGTCACAGGACTGCGTGACATTTGTACGCCACTATCCAACCGCAGAATTATACGATTCTGTAGGAACTGTGTCCAATTTGCCGCGGAGAAAAATGAAAATACAGATGAATCCATTTTTTAAGATTAATTCGTCAATTCATTTTTGTTGTACAATTTTCACGAAATATCACAATTCTGAGTATTTGATGTTACCAACAATTGATATCTTTTAGAAAGAGACACGAGATTGTCGAAAACTTTAAAAATTGACGTTCTCCACATTTTTTTCTTGTACAATAGACTTGATAAATTTCATTACGTCTTCTGTTTTTTCAATAAAATTATAATACCTTCCTAGGCTTGATTGCCAAACGTATAGTATACATATTTTCCGCACTAGTAAAGGATTCATCTAGATGACACGATGGGAAGTGCAAATTGATCTTGTTTAGCAATTCAAAATAGATTTGCATGACACATAATCTATTCATAAAAAGCCTTATGTCACGGCACTTTTTTCGCTTAATATTCCTCTCACGTCAAAACTAATCCACTTAGTATTTTGATATGGATGCATCGTGTGCTGTCGTTTCAGTGCTAATTTTACAGTAACGTGACGGTATTGCTGCTAAATGGATTGTCGGTTTAATGTAATTAATATCAATAACGGATAAATGCCGTGAATTTGAATGAAACTCTTGTCGGGTGCGTTTTGCAAATTAAACGGAATACAAAATCGTGTGCTATAAATTATTTATTTTATTACTCGATATAGCAATTGCGTATTGAGTAACGCTAAAGTAAGCAGCATAATTGAGTTCTGAATAATATGAACAAAAACATTTCGTAAATTTGAATTTCCATTAAATATTATGAAGGTGTAAAATAACTTTCGGGTACATTATTATAAATTGTGTTAATATTTTACATTGAGAACGATCCTTAGAGAATACTTGACGAAAATTATGTTCATGCCTATCTCGGTAACGTTATCCTTTATTTGATATTATTTTATGAATTATTCTGAAATCAAATACCGTGTGATTATAATGTTATCAGTAATACTAAATGAAACTGATAACATTTATTTATAACACTGATATATTAAAACTTCACTGCATTGCGTTTGTCCGAAAATTGTGCTTTTCCGGCAAAGTCAAATTAAATTCGGGGGTTACTGAAGATTTCCATGTAACACACTAGGAAGCGATTGCAAGCCGCATTAATGTATAAATATTATATACACACCCGAAAGTAAATAATCCGTAAACAGCAAATTGCCTTATTTTTCCGGAGAATGATTTATGAATACATCAACTGCAATATTTGTTAAATATTTTTAAAAAACGATTAGAAACTGTAAAACACCGTGAATCGTTCTTTTACGTTTTCTATACATTATATAGTGAGCTTTAATGAATTTTAATCGAAGGATTGGGATGATAAAAAGAGAATTAATCATCCATTTCACGATTTTTCTCGCGTTTTCTGCTTAAGTTTGTGACAATGGCGTTGCCCACGGAGCTAAATGAGTTAAACGACCGAAACAATATGGATTTAATTAAAAGATAAGCAGAGAGAAACGGTCGGTCTCACAAGTGTTGTACCGCTGATCGAAGTAACCGCGGAGAACGTAGTGTGCATTCTTATCGTAGTGCTTTGTTCGCCAGGAGCAAAGAGATTACCACGTACTATATCTAATTGTAAGTTCATCATTAGTTCGTCGATACGCATGAATTTATAGCTTTTCATTTTATATCATTACTTCCCGATAGAGGCCGATTTCTAAACGCATCATATTTTTAAGCGAGTGTTTCTCGATAACCAAAAACCCTTTATAGTTTCTAAAAATCCTCATTCGAAGATCGTATACTATTTTGGATAATATTAATAATCTCGAAAATATTAGTACGACGAAAAACCAATAATAATTAGGGCAGATATTATCTTATCCGCATGATAATTTGAAATCGACCTTTCCAACTAGGGAGAGGTGTGGCGTTTAATTAAGAAAAAAAATATTATTATAAAATTGGTAATATATAGGGTAAAATAGACTACAGAATAATAGTCATTTGGGCGAGTAGCGCTCGCTTGCCATTGGAGCTTCAGGTTCTCAGGAAGAGCATGCAAGCGCACGACGATGATAATGAGAAAGTGGTACCTAGGGAAGTATTCCATGAATACTTTATGGGAAGCTTCTACCCGTACCCACTAAGCCTTTATTAAGGATTTCAACGAACTGGGTCCCATTATCTTTGTCTATAGGTCTATCAATGTGCAAGGCAATCGATAACGAGAAGTCAATCATATTTTATTTCGTGTAATGTTCCCTTTACGGATAAAGGAGAAATATTCGGAGCGTGAATCACTAAAAGTTTATGCATCGGTTAATCTTTTGCCTTCCAACGGTACTTTAAAGTTGCATTTAGAACTTTGTGACAAGCACGCTATACGACTGACAAATTGGTTTCTGTTTTGGTAAGAAGTCACAACTGCAAACTGCTGCTTCACCGGATTATTCAATAACGAGTGAATCATTAATCAACGAAATTATAATTAATAAAATTGATAATACTAATCATTATTTGCCTTAATATGAAGTAGCTAACGTAATCAAGAAGTATTTAATGTCTTAAAATGTTCGTACCTCGGAATTAAGTTAACGTCTTAGAAACGTTTCCAGTATTCCGTGGCGCGTTTATAATGAACGACCAGTTGTCTTGGACAAGTTGGGCCGAGGCGTTTCTCAGCTGGCGTGTCCAAAAAGTCTGAAATCGCGAGCGTGCTAAAGAAGTGGAAATGCGGGCGCCACTGCTCCCAGAGTTGCAGATGGGGGCCCTCCACACGAACGAGTTAAACCTTGCAAGCTCACTGCCGGTCATCAGATAAGCACCTTGACTTTCGTTGCTTGTAGTCCGCTTGGAAAGCCAGTCCTTTCTGTCGGTATCAGGGATGCTTTGGGATACTGGCCCGATAAGAACGCCTTCCTGTTTTCGGAAACTGCGGGACACTACGATATTCCTAAAACTTTTTCTATTGTCATTGGAGCGAAGACTTGACGACCTAGGATAGGGAAAACTTCATCCGTGCTAATATAAACACTAGGAGAGAGTATTTATAGTTTCCAGTAAGAGTAAATTAAAGTGTACGTGCTGTCGCAAAAGTACGTGCTTGCCTTTACGAGTATGTAATTTACGAAAGGAGTATAGATGATAATTTAAGGGAAGGCACCTTTGCGAGGTGACGTTCTATTTTTCCCTTGTGACGAACTGACCACTGTATACGAGAGGTATAATAACGCGGAAATGTTGCACCAATCTTCATCTGTATTTAGTCTATATATACTAAACTGTCCATTTCGAGCCAGTATAATGGTTATAGACTACGAGTATCAATACTCGATTTAGCCCGCACGAGGCAAACTCACGTACATTTTGAAATAAATATCACATGCTTTATTATTAACGCGGAATGAAGGAGATCAACTGAGATTTCAACGACTGTTTTGTCGTCCAGAAATATATCCTATTAATGTGAAGGAACGTAGGCGGTCTTTCCGGTCGGGTTTTGTCCATCGACCGGTAATGAATATTGAAAGAAGCCTGTAATTCTGCACGGACGATGCATCCGCAAATGGCTGAAACGCTAAAACGCGTGGGATAATATTCATTCGTTGGCACACACGTCGTGTACGACAATGGCGTTAAATCTTCTATACGTTTGACACCATGACAACCTTATCCGCGTGTTCATTAAATTCGAATCGTTTATTTAAGTTTACCTCGGTGTACGCCGGACATGGACGGTTTTTTGCAGGCAGATTTCCGGGACGCTGTATCCGAGACCCATTGTCAATAAACGTACCCTTAAGCGGGTTAAAACCGTTTCGCATTGTTATTCTCAAACGCGTGGATAACGCCACCGATGCAGCGCCCACCAATCTCCGCGGGCGCGTGAAAATTTATTATTCACCGTTCTCGGTAACGCGATTCTGAACCAGTATCTGGTGAATATGCACGATTTCGTGATAACCTGGTAATCCATCTAGGATTTGACCGCACGCATCGCTGTCTTTAATTGCCAGAAGTGTGCCGTTAAATGTAGCTAAATGCGGAAAGTATTTGGTTTTGCGAAATGCTCATCGATGGACTTGACATTACAGTTTTTATCCATTTACGTGTAACGGAACAACGTTTCCGGAAAAAAGAGGCGCGAGAGGACGCTACGACTGAGAAGATTAAAAGCCAATGATTCGTTTTCGATTACAGCGGCAAATAATTCCCACGCGAGTTCTCGACTGTGTAGGTGAGCTTAATGGTTTCATTAAAGTAATGAATGTAACATAGGGTACACACACGTGCCTTGTTCATACTGTCCTCGGGGCGCGATGCACGTCAATATTTCAGTGATCTTTAATATTTAGCTTTTAACAATTCCGATATTTAGATTCTGATTCTTTAATTTCAATATTTTTCTTCGTTAATAAATGGCTGAATGAAAATGCGAGAATGATTTTTGCACATTTGATATCATCTGTATTTGTAAACGCGTTCCAATTTCATTCAAAAATCAACGAACTTTCCAACAGCGCTCTCCTCTGACATGATTTTCGTTTCAACGAAATTGTTTGTCCTTGAGTGACGTAAATCCTCTACGATTGCAAGTTTCGTTACATCTTGAAATCTTAATTATAGTTCTAGAAAAGTGAAATTGCTTACGGAGACAAATGCTTTTACGTAGCCGACTAAGGGCTAAAACACTATACGAATGCATCTGTTACAAATCACATTCTATTATTGCAAGTGTCGTTTCTAATTGCAAGCTGTGATAGATACAAATTCCTCCTCGCATTGATACCAATTCTTGTTTTCCTCTACGTGTAACCCTTGATCCCTTCCGTTTGTCCAAAGCGAAAGGATTTACCAAGCGCAGAATTCTCGCGAAAACTGATGGGTAGCGCTGACATCGAGCCGACATCATGGCAAATTTGGAAGAGGCAGAAGATTCAACGATCTCGTTTTCGCCTCCGAGTGACAAATCGGTAAAATGGACCACCTGCCGGCAGAGGTGAAATCCCGAGCATTTGCAAGCGTTATCTAAGAGCCAAAGCGTCGTTGCAGAAGCAGGCACCTACGTCCAAATATCGCACATTTAAATCCTAAAAGTTTATCAATTTAAATAAACAAATGACACCCAAAAAATAAATAATCATGCCGGTATCTACTTTCACAATAGACATTAACGCAATTTTTTAACCTGAATTTTATTCGAAAAATTACTTTGAGAAAACCACGTGACGATCTTTAGCCACAAACCTTAGAACGTAAACGCATTTAACTGGAGTGTTTATACGTAATACTGCCTGCCCGAACCTTGAGAGCTTACATCTGTTCCTTTTACGATTCCATCATTGTCGTGCCTATGTCATTTTCGTTATCGCAGTAAATTCCGCGAGCTCTACTAGGAGGCGAGGAAAGTCACTAAGATATTTTCAGACTTTACGAACACCTTTTACGTTTATTACACCGAAGTGGTACGCAGGCAGGCAGGCGTCAGGGGGCCGGCACGGGGAAAAGCTTTGGTAGGAACGTGCACGATCTTGGAGACGTTCAGACGCCAGTAGCAAAGCAATTTTTTGATAGGATCAGTATCCTTGCGGGTCAGCCACTGTTTCTTCGGTCTACTCGAACGCCAAAGCAGATACGGAACATTAGAGATGGTCCGCGGGCTCCTTTCAGCGCGGGCAAGGGTATTGGAAAATCTTCTGCAATGCAGTCGGACGATTCTTTGAACGATTCTTTGGTGGAAACCAAATAGTGTATTCGTAGAGGGGACAGATTCTTTTGTATCGTCGATTCCCTTTTATTCCTTACGGTTAAAGAGCAAACGTATTTCACCTACCTCTTTATTAAAGCCCCTTAGTTCCTCTCTGCTGAGAATCTCGTCGATTCCTCGTTATTATCCAATTAATACTCATTTATTAAGGCCGATAGTGCGTTTTCATAAGCGTTTAATGAAGCAGCGCCGAATACGGCGAACGGAACGTCATTCTTCCGGAAGAAAGATCGCGGCGAGACAATGAAATTACGTTAAAGTGTTGAAAATTGGACGGTGTCTCTACGTGAGGTAAATTAAATTTCTTTAATAGCCGGATAATTATATAAACTGTAGATCGCCTTGAGAAAACGTTCGACCGTCGCCTCTCCAGGAAGATATCTCGTCTTGTACGATCTCGGCTGGGTGTTACTTTATATTCAGCACTTTAAGCATTTGCGGGGGGTGCAACTTGTCTCGGAAAACAACGCAGTCGACTCAGCGCCGGTAGTAGAACGCTTCTGGTATTACCGGTAAGATACGTATAGCCATTGGATAAAACGGCAGGAAGCTTGCCGGATAAAATATACCGGGACTCGACAATATCCTGTGAATTTATTTTCCGTTTGCCGATATTTCGCTTTTGTACTCGACGTATCCACGATAGGAAGATCTGCCGCCACTCACACACGCGTATGTGGTTTTATCCGATCGGTTTCTTCGGGCCATTCCCGTGGTAAGGTCATTCTTTTAATTTTCAAAGTCCAAAGTGCCTTTGGGTTCGCGCATCGATTACTTTGTAAATCCACTCGCACACTCCTCTTCTTATCTCCCGAGTAACATCTTGGAAAAGTCGAATCGCCACGATACAGACTATTCTCTGATTGCACGTAAATCCGAAAAGGGTTTTAGCTCCTTCTTAAATTTTTAGGATCTCGTACATTCTTAAGCTCATTCTTAGAACGGACTCCGTCTCCACGAAGGATGACTTCCTTGCGAGAGGTAACGTTCTCTTTCATTTGCTTTCTTCGTAATCAAAATTCAAACGATGCATTACGCCGAAAGACTAGTGGGAAAAAGGTACGATGTAGATTATGCGAAAGAAACGAGGAACAAAGAAACGATTGGAGCTGAGACTTTTTTCTACTTTTGCCGAGACGCGAGGGATTAACCCTTTGACTGTTATGGGCGCATATATGGGTCTGGCGAAAGCTGTTCGTGATGTGGCCTATGGGCGCACATATGCGTTCGGTAAACGTTACCAGCATACGTGCGTTTGATAATTTAATAAAATAATACTAATGCTAAAAAGAGATTTTTTTCCATCGTTCAATTTAGCGTGAAAAGATAAAATTATATCTCAATCGCGTATTGCATACTTAATCAACGGAATACAGATTAACCGAAAGGATTATTTCGTTTCCTGCGATTTTCAATCGCTAAGATCCAGATGGAATGCGTCGGTCGAGAGTGTTCAGCAGTCAAATGGTTAAAGGAGGTTGAGGTAATTCAAGAAGCTAATTATCTGTATTTTACGTAGCTTCATACATGCGTTCGTTGCAAATCAGCTTGAGAGGTTAACGAACCCACCCTTCGCAATGGACAGTTTTCCACTCTGCCGACAGTTAGATACATTGCTCTAGACATGAAAGTAAATTGCGGAACTGCCGCGCGTGGAAAGGCTCGGCCCGTCGATCCCGATTCTCGAAAAAATCTGTCAGGACATTAAAGTTTCATGAGAGAGTATTGCTATCGCAGACCGTTCGGCTCTCATAGATTACTCGCCTCCTTCCTCCGTCAATTTCTCTCTCTCTCTCTTTCTCTCGTCGGCAGAACGGATACGATATTATCTAAGCGGATACGGCTCGTATAAATTGTCGAAATCGATGGAACGTGAAACGCCTCGGAGAGAACCGCATAGAAGCGTAATAAAGCGCGGCGCGGCACCGGAGCTGCAGGTGTTCCAATTCTTCCCGGATAAATTATTCAACTTCCTCCTTGTTTTCTTCGTCTTTTTTCCTCGCCATCCGTCGGCGGAACCTCGCAAGGCGACGCTCATCGACTCGAAGACTTCGACCCACGTGGCGTCCAAAAGCTCGACGCGTCCCTCTCGATTTAACGCAGACACGCGATCGCGACTTTTGCCTCTTAAGGACGTGGGTCTGTAATCGGGTTGGACGCGGAATGATTCTTCCACTTGGACATTTTAAAGGAAGAGTTATCTCGGATGCTAAATCGTCGATGATCAAAGAACAAGGAAGGATGGATGTATTTTCTCGACGGTATACTGCCTTCATCTACACTGAGAGAAAAAACTATTTGGGGTTACTATAATCTCACTATATTTTATAGTTAAATTTGGCGTCAAATATATTTTTATAGTTGACTTAACCATACAGAATGTAGTAGAATGAACGATTTATAGAAATGGTTATATTATTAACTATTACTTTTGTTCTTGTTATATGTATAGTAAAATGTGCTATGTGAATATTGTTAGTTCTATCAGTATGTATGAAATATTCTGGTAATATTAACTATATAAAATAGTTACTTTTCCTATCATTATATATTTTCAATAATAATATATTTTTAATTGAAATAACCATAATTTTGGGTAAAAACATAATACAGTTGGTTATACTGTGCCTCTATCGTAGTTACTACCAACATTATGGTAACATTTACCATAAATATGATATTTCCAACTGTAATTTTGTTACTATGTCATAATGGTTAGATATATCATATACTTTTCTCTCAGTGTATAGGAGACGAATAGATTTTACGATGCAGCTCATAGTGAATGCAAATGCGCGAGTTGCTGGAAAACTATTTCCGCGATCTCTTCTCGCAAGTTTATACCTGCCATAAGCATTTGGAGATGTGACCCTTAATTCATCCACGTCTAAGGGCATCCACGCGGAAAAAGTAAGGGCTGTTGAAGCGAAGCCATGTCGAACTTTTGAGGGAATTACGTCCTCCACGATTCACATAAGACCCTCGATGACGCGGTCGATTTCTTGATTGCCTACGACGCTACTCACCCTCGCTTTTTTACTTCCTCGGTCTGTTTTATACTCCGAACGCTCTGCAAGATTTCTCATTAGTTACTTCTATCCGAGGACAGTTCGAAATTCCTCAGTGCTATGAATAATAATTTCCTGCATTTTGAACTGTTCGCACGGAGTGTGAAACGTTTCACGGGGAACCTATGGAGATCTAACTTTGCCGTTTTAATAAAGTGTGTCCCTTGCCTAACGTAAAATATATTTTACCGTGATTTGTTCAGGACGTGCCCTCGACGATTTCTTTTCATTTTTTACACGAACGAAAGATTACGGACTTTTGCAGAAAAATTGTAGGAATTCCAACTGTCATCCCAGAATAAATCTACGTACCATTCTCGTCAGAAAGCTTCTGCTTAAGTAAACACACCGGTAATGGGCGTAGAAAACAATTAGCAGAAAATCAGCTAAAGGATTGAGCATCACCATTCACGAGTGAATCTTGGCGAGCTGTTTCGCGGAATAACAACTGGCAGGTAAAAAGAATTGGCCGAGCTCTAAAAAAGTGGAAGGGCCACTTTGGTGCCTCTTTTACGAAATCGAGCGTTCCATCTGGAGAGTATGGCCGATCGTCGAGGAACTTATCCTTCTTCAATCGGGATTCGTTCCATGCGCCACGTAATACCAGCCACGTTATCAAAACTCTGCCATCTGGCGTGGAGGTGAACGTAAACGCGGGCCGATAGCCTACATTAAAATCGTGCGCCACGCTCGCGCGTGCTTTTCTCCAACGAAAAGCTCCCCTATGCATGTAGCTATGCTCGAACCCGACTGTTACAGTTGCCGCGCACCGACTCTGCGTTTTCCACAGATGGACTTTTAATGTTACATTTGGACGCCTCGCTTCCACTTGCCTCTACGCTCTCTGATTTCTCCGCGAGCCACTCCAAATTTGTAGCGCAACCGACCCGGCTTGCGATGGCGGAGGTGGTGGCCGGAATATCGCGACGGTATCGTACCATTTCTGTGAATACAAACGGCGGTGCGCCGTTCCGATGGGGAACGAAACGCAAAAATGAGAATTTTTCTTCTCTCTCTTTGTTTTTTTTCTGTTTTTGGTTCCGCTTTCCAGCCGAAGTTGCTCCCGCGCAGTGAATGCGATATCGTGACCCCGGAAGTGGCGAGTGCACGTTGTAAAAGTAATTAAACGAGATTACGGCGAATATTTGCCCTGTGCAAATAATTCCCTGACAGCTTCTTCCGGTGGAGCGTTTCAAATGCGATGATAAAATGAAAATAATGATGCTTATCGTACGTGTCAAATTGAAAGCTGATAATGGCCGAGTTACCGCGCGAATGGCGAATTGCAGAAATGCATAATGTCAACCCTCGATGTTTCATCTAATTTTCCGTTGAGAGAACATTTGTACATTTAATATTCTAATCCTGATAACAGAATCATTGATAATCGTAATTACTGCATATTAATATCGACATTAAACACTGTTCCGAAAGGTGGTATCACGAATTGCACCGTTATGACGAAGCAATTACAAAGCAATACAAAAATTTCAAAGAAATTTTCATACACAACCTGCTCTTGATCAATCCTATCAGATAACACGCGTATACAAGTTTTACTCTTGTTCTCTTACGCGCCAAATATTACATTATATTGTTTTCAAATTTTCTCATTTCCAACCACGGACGCTTTAACGAACATCCTATCCGAGTACAACGAATTAACAAGAACGAAGGGAAGAAAACCATAATTTTTCGCGAGACCCTCGGCGGCCTTTGTGCCATCCTCTGGGATGAGACAAGCGGTGGCTCCTTGTACGGCAAACGAGCATCGTCCGATTTCGTGCGATAGAACTTTCTCTTTAATTGGAAGAACGCTTGAGGAAGATAAAAAAACCTGGGAACAAAAGAGGTCGATCAGCTTTTCTTCTACACAGGCGGACTCTGGTAAAGGACAGAGTGAGACAAAGGGGGTGAAGTGGAAGGGGTTGAGGTGGAAAGGAGGGAGCAGAGTCGAACTAAGAGGGAGAATTCAGAGGGAACGAGCCGAAAAGGAAGAAGAAGAAGACGAAGAAGAAGAAAAGAAGGAAGAAAAGCGGGACGATGGAGAAAAGGAGCAGGGAGAAAGAAGTGGATGGGTGGTCGGGTGCTGGAAGAAGGGAGGGTGAGAGCGTCGGGGAAAGTGGCGAATCGAAAGGGGCAGAGGAGGATGGGGACAGGCGAGCAACCTTGTAAGCCAGACATTTTCCACTCAATCTGCTGGCCAATAACTCGAACCGAGGAACTTGGGCTTTTATATTCAGAGAAGTCGACGAATGCCGCGACCGAGGAGGAGAACGAGGGGAAAAAAAAACAAAGGATTCGCGCCAGTGGCGGAGAAGGCATCCGCCACGGAGTCGGAAGGCGGTGGAGTGGCGGTGGTGGTGGTGCTGGCTGCTAGTTCATGCGGATTGATGTGTTGGTGGTGGTGGTGGTTACTGGTTGACGAGAATGGTGGAGTAGTGGTGGTGGTGGTTGCTAGTTGATGCCCTTGGAGGTGTTGGCAGTGGTCGTGATAGTGGTGGTGGTGTTGGAGGTGTTGGCAATGGTGGTAGCAGAGCCAATGCGAGAAAGGGTGACAGAAGCGATTGTGCTTATGTTAGTGCTCGACATTCGAACCAACAGTTTGCCTATCGTCCGCCACCTTCACCTTCTCGTGCCATTCTCTACTCACCCTCTTTCGTCGCGTTCCTCCGCACCGAATCGAGCGGAGTGGCGCGCGTGGACCACTAAGTATGCGCCAATGAAAAGAATAATGACCCAACTGTCCGGGGTCGCCCCCTTGTGAGAGCGTTCGTGCCAGAACGGCACAATCGTCCCAAATCCATCGCGCGGGACACAATGCTCGACGATTTATCGAACACGTGCCCGAGGATTCCCCGCTCCTAATACCGAAACCTGCGCTCGATCGATTTACATGCGATCTCGTGTGATCCAATGCGGAACAACGGAACGGAGACGCTTAGGCCAAGCGTTCACGATTCGAACGCCGACCTAGTCCGGTCAATGCAAGATGGACGTCGTGGAGGGAAGCCTCCTGTTAGTTTTGACAGCCTTTAAATTCCATTGATCGGGTCGGAGATTTCAATGGAAGCACGCTTCGATAGTAAACGGTGTATTAAAGCTTATGATCTTCAGGTAATAATTTTATACGTCAAAATGAGGCAGTCCACCTGTCAGTTTTGACAGCCTTTAAATTCTATTGATCGGGTCGTAGATTTCAATGTAACAGCGCTTGGATAGGGTGCATCAAAGTGCATGATTTTTGGATTGTAATTTTATACGTCGATGAGAGTTAGTTTCTTTTTTTTCTGTATGCAATTTCTTTGATTTAGATGAGTAATCAATGAGAATTGATTATTGACTGAGAATCATTTTTATAACTATACTAATATTATCATATTTATATGTTAGGCGAAAAGTGGATAATTCGGCAATGTACAGGATGCCTAAGCAATGTATACAGAGCGTAATCTTTTTTGGCAAAGTACGAAATGTATATATGGCTTTGTACACATTCCCTAGGCATTAGGTATAATGTCATATTACGTCACGCATTGTACAGATTGTCTAGGCTTTCTGTACAATGTCGAGTTGTGGAGTTTTCCGATAACAAATAGGTTAGTTGAATAAGAATATTTCTCTTTTTACATATTACGCTTTTTACAGTTGTGCAGTCGTATTGTCCCTGCCGCGAGATCTCGTCACGCGTCCTGTCACGTCGTCTGTTAATCGCGAGATTTCGATATGTTCGTGTCCTTGCAGGCCTAATCGGGTAGTTCCATCTTTTTCCACTTTGCCAGTCGACTAGTTTCTAGCCCCCGGCTGCAACAAAATAGCCCTGACACGGGTGACATCTGGTGGCGACGAGTGGAATCTATTGTGCGCACACATTAGATGCGTCCGCGCAACAAAAATATTGTATCACAGAGAAAGTTCTTTTCAACAATGAAAAAAAGATCTGCAAAAAGAAAATATCTGCACAGATAAAAAACAAGAAACGCATAAAGACCCGAACCTTTCGAAGTTAATACCATAATCGTATCTTTATTAAATCTAAATAAATAATTTCTTCTTAAAGTATTTATTTGAGATATATAATATAAAATATATTCTTTTTATCAGACATCTTCTACCAAAATTAAAATATATCTAACCATAAACCTACTCTAATCATAAACTTTCATTCCCACTCCGTTAATTTAATGAAGAGTACATACACGTCTTTTTCTAGTTTCTTGGATTTTTTCATTTGCCAATGCCATGTAAGGACTCATTCCTTCTTGTCATTATATGGAATTGTCCGTAGTAACCATTTGCGATCATTCTATTTTAGCCATAAAAAGAACATCAACGGACTACTGTACATACACGTAACTGTGTGTTAAAACTGATTCTACTTATTACCACCAGATGTCACTCGTGTCAGGACTATTTTGTTGTAGCCGCTCGCTAGAGACCGGTCGTGACTCGCGGCCGGCCCGTAACCATTCGCCATTGTCATAGAATAGTAACAAGGCGTCGATTTAAGTCCTGCATTGTTCTTTCGTTAATTGTTAAGTGTTTCCTTGAAAATAAAGTGATAAAAAAGAAGGTAAGTACAAGCACTTTGCACGAAGTGTTCGTCTTTTTTGTAAACCTTGTGTATTCAACAAGTAAGCAAAGAACGTGGTGAAATAGTGATTCGAGAAAGAACGCAATTATTGGATTTTACGATAAAATGTAACGGCATTTCTCGGTTACCTCGATGCACCAATGAAATATACAAGACTGCCAATTTAGATCTTATTAAATGATTTTTTCCCCATCTTCTTATTAACCTCGTATCTCGCATCGAAAAAAACCGGCGAGGCATCTGGGTTGATAGAAATACCCTTTCGTGATCCTCATTGTACGCGTACATTATTTTTACATAGCCCGTGAATTAAAAGAAGATTTTGAAAACTTTCAGGTAAACCGCAGCTTCTAGTACCAAAATACCGCAGTCATTATTCGTTTCTTGGAGGGGCTCTCGTGGCGGTTAACCGTAAATAATTACACGCGCGAGAAGGATGTCAGACGGAGGAAAAGAAAAATGAATATCGAGAAGATACGATGCCGCAGGCGAGCGAAATTGCACAAGATAAGTACAGCGTCTCGCAGGTTATTACGAAGAGAAAATACGTTGTATGCAGCGGTTAAATATCCTATCTGAACAGTCATTCCTCCTCGGTGAGTCGTTCATTTTTTTTTTTTTTCACATTACACTCTGCTACGTATTTCGCTTTGTAACGTATTCCGCCGTAATGGTAAATACAAAAAGTAGCAAGCATCGAGTGACATTGCACGCGAAATGAAATCGACCAATTTCATATTTCGTCTTTCGCATCCTGCCAACAACAGTGAGATGCGCTTATCCAATTAAAATACTCCTATAATTATTATTCTTTTAATGCGCAAGTAAGGCAATTAGAGCAGCACTAATTCGAGGAACGGCTTATTAGAATTGACCTCGTCGAGAACCTTTGCGATTTCGATTACATCGCACATTCCTCACGGCCTAAGACTCGAAGATCTAATTTTCAGTGAAAAATGCGGGAAGAAAGGAGTATCTCTTCGGCCAGGTGAGCATTTCACCGCGCCGTAAGTGGGTATTATGAATTCGCGCCTCGTGTGCCCATTAAGGGTAACCAGGTTTCGCATGCCTCATAAATTCTCTTTAATTTATAATTATTAGCTCGCCCCGCTGCTGTTCCGTTTAAATCGAGCGTGGGAGAATGATCGCCGGAGAAAGCAAGGCCCCTACGTGGGCATAAGGTAGGGCGAAGGAAGGCGCAAAAAAAAAAGTCGTGAGAAGGGGAGAAACGTGCTAATCACGCGAAGAGAACTAAATGTGTATTTTTCTCTTGCTTCGAGAGACCCTAGCTGGTCTGGTTTCGTGATATGGTCTGTCGAATAACACGGCACGTGGAATTTTCGGCAGATTAACAGTGCCGCGCGTAGGATCGCGAGTAGAAAAGAACGAAAATCACAACTATACTTGTAACGGATAAAGTGAAAATTAAAGATACTATTCGTTGCGAGTAGTTTCTCGAAAGTCTTCGTGCCTCGACCCTCTTTCCTTGTCCTCTTTACCCTCCTGCTCATCCTCCATTACGTCTCTTCTCTTCTTCTCTCATCCTCTCCTTCGCACTTTCTCTTTTTCTCTCTCGCTCATTCGCCTACTCTCCCGCCCACCCCTTCTCCCTGTGTGTCGCGCGCGCGCGAGGTCTCGCCCGCTAATCGATATGTTTCATGCGAATCACGTGATTTCTACGGTACGTGGCCATGCTGATAAACAAAACTGCTATTGAATTTTCTCCTTGCCAGTGATTTTCTTGCGAGCTTGCGGTATGGTTAGGTAGATGGATCGATTCGTCTGTAAGGCTGAAAGAAATGTCTTTGTCGACACACGTAACTTAATTTGTGGGATAGCTGACACGTGATCTTCCATGGACCGTGAATTTAAATGGGCTGGCAATTCATTTGCAAATGTGTTACTCTTAACGATATTTTTTGTTATGTGGTGTAGGGTATTGCGTAGCGACTTTCATTTGTTTTACAACGATTGAACGAGTAGAAAAACGTGATTTTAAATATCTTGTAAAATGCCAAGTTGCAAGTGCCTATTTTTAAGGACATTTACGTGTTTACGCGAGATGCCTTTTGGCGGACAAATTCAAGTTTTGAATTATTGGGAAATTGCACTGTATTTCTGGGGTTCGTTTGTGCTCGTTTCATTGGGATGACGAGAAAATTGTACATTTTGGACGAATACGTGGAGTATTAATCACAATGCAAAATTCCATTCCACGTTGATCGTCACGTCACCCGAATTCGGCTGACGGTTTCAGTGCCTGCTTGTAAACGATCAAAATAGGTATTTGGAAGTATAATTGACGCTTTAGAGAGTTGACAGCCACCGAAATTCAAAGTAACGTTGCGATCAACGGTGTTAAGGTTATATGAATATTTTATAGAGGGAGAATATCTTTTTTAAATTTACCTCCTCCAAATTATTTACCCCTTTTTTTCCAAATGAATAGGCTGCTTTGGGATGAGAGCGTGCCCATCCAATATTTCACGTTAAGCATTAATTTTTATACAGCGCGCTTTATTCGCCATGTTACAGAAAGATATCCATGCACCTATTGAGAATATTGGCGTCGTTCTCTTTTTGAACTTTACAGTGCGATGAAAGCATGCTTGCAAATTTAAAGGGAATATTCCGTACACGTTTTTAAGCGCGCAAATGGAGCGTAACCTCAGCATTTTATCTGAACGAGAAGTTTTAAATATCGCACTTTTCCAAAAGCTCGATCCTCCTGAATAATTTGCCCGGAAGATATTTTAGTTTGAAGAAGATTCAACGAAGAATGGAAATCTGATAAAATAAAAGAGAATACACGCATTTCTCGGATTCTCGTTCATTATTAACTTCTTCTAGTTTCCTTCTCGGTAAAATGAAGGTCGTAAATATTCCGCTATTACCAGATCACACGGCGAGATAAAAATACATATTACTGAATTCTTATGTCCTTAACGCAATTTGATAAATGCTTGTAAAGCAGTATACGCTTGTTCGCGGAGGCGCACGTTAAATTTTACGTGAACGCAAGCGGCGAAAGATATCCTATAAAAATTGACGACCGCGATTAAACGGCCCGGCCCTCCTTCACTGAGCACAATAAAAACGATAAAGGCGACAAGACAGCTTGAGAATCGCTTGAATTGTATCGTGTCTATGGCGAATCGAGGGATTCCTTGGTGAAAAGGTGGAAGTAAAATTTCAATTCAATACGCTTCCGTATCCTGGCGAACAGCTGTCTTATTTAATTAAACTGACAATAGCGAAACAGCCACCGCCAACCGGCACCCGCTGAGAACCAAGTATCGTGCAACCGGGCGATATTATGAATTAAATTCTCGGAGGATAGGTAGAACGATGAAAGGACGAGAAGTTTCTGACTCGTTTCGTCAGCTAATTAAATCATATTTTTCCAGACACGCCCATCCTACGAAGGGAAGCATCGGGGCAAAATTCGCGACTGTTAATTGTCATCGGGTGCGAAGACCGGATTCAAATAAAGATCGCATTTAAAATCTGCCAAATATAATGCTGATAAAATAAATTGGCATATTCTGTATAAGTGAATTCTATATAAACATATTAAATACCGTCAAAATGGATCTTTGTTGGTGTAGTGAATATTTCTATTGGCACTTTATCAAGACGTTCTAGATTTACACGAGAGGAAAATTGTTTGGTCTATTATGATTGAGATGACGAAAGGAGTTTGGGATTTATTCCAAGAAAAGCAACACTCGAATTCATAAGCACTGACGCTCGAGAGGGTAACATTTATAACGAGCCGCAAAAATACAAAGGAAATTGTTGTATAGCGAGTTTAGAGAGGACTTTCGCGAACCACTGCCGAACAATTTACGAACCGTAATGGCGAACACTGTTCGCTCAGGAAACGAAACGTCAAAGCGTTGCCGTGAGGGCCGCGCACATGTGTGAATGTGCGTGGGCGGCTCGCGTAAAATCAAACGAAATTCGGAGGAAGACCTTCGGTTTCGCCCCAAGTTTATATACACTCCACACTCTTGGCGCCAGTCAAACGACTTTCAAAGCATTTTCGAATTTCGGAAACAAACAACGCCGATGCGAATTGAACGTTACGAATGATATTTGCGCTTGGAATCTCACCTTTGACCCGATGCCGATGTAACACGTTTGCCTGGGAAATTTCGCAAATCTGTTTAAAAACAAGCGCGTAAAAGTAAAAATGTTCCAAATACCAACAAAGAACATTTACCCTCGCCAATCTTCCACCGAAGCTATCCTTCGTTCGAGAAAAATCGTTAAAATCCCTCAGCTTCCAGGAGACCTAGCTTTCAAGAGACATCGCGAGTGGAACTGAAATATAGTAAAAAATTCAACTAAAACCGGGCTTCCTACTACGGAAGGATATAGAAACGGACAACGAGACGTTAACGATCTCCAATGGCCTCGCTCGTATTCGGCTTACGATCGGATCGTTAACCGTTCACGGCCAATCTCCTTCGGAAGATTGCGCTTCCTAGATCGGACGGGACGCAAGACACCCCGTAACCCAACATAAACACGGCTAACAATTATCCGAGGTGAAGCGGGTAGGAGAGAAAGAAATTCCGTCGTTGGAATTTGCCGGGATAAAATCCTTGGCGGGAGGGATCGTGCATCTTTCAGGAGCGTTAGGCACGTTCGAGACTTTCCAACGGGGGGAGGGCGGAGGCAAAGGGAGCTGAGAAAAATTTCTCGTTTTTTTGTGAGATTCGCGGTGCCGAGAAATACACTCGTGGGACAAGGAAGGGAGGAGGGTTGGCCGTATCGGGCTTTGAAATCAGTGCCCCATCGGTCCGCGACACCGTACCCACGGGGCTTCGTTCAATTTGCAACCCTACCAGGCCTCCCTCTCTCGTCGTTCCTCCTCCGCCTCATCGTCCACGGCCCTCTCAAACCGAACCTCTCGACTGCACTCGTGCTCCTTTTGCCCCGTTCCCATCTTTAACGAGTGCAGGTTAATGCTTCGAGCGGTTTCCGTGGAGATACCCAGGGTCGTTATAAGGGAGGTCTTCTCGCCGCGGCTCCTCACCCCCTTCTCACCCCTTGACACCAACTCCCCGTCGCGCACCACCCCCTCGCGTTCACCTCCACCTAGTCCTCCTCACCCTGAAGACTCCACTTCTCGATAACCACCGTGCTACGAGGGCGAACTTTCCAGGGTAGGAGGACCTGCGACGTCCACTAGCTTACACTCGCGCAGGCCGTGGTAGAACGAGAATCCATAAAGAGGCGGTTCGAGAGAGAGGGTGATTGGTGAGAAGAAGGCGCTGCGTCGAACGAGGTGGATGAGAGAAGGGACGAGGAAGAAAGAAATCGGCCAGATAAGTCGTAGATAGTAGTGGCACGGGCCGGGGCAACTGGACGACCGATCGATTGGAAATGCCCCGAGTGAGATTACCAGAGATAAGATCGTTCCGTCTTCCTTGCGCTCTGCTCGCTCAAAGGACGATATTCCGACGATCGACCATGCCGCCTCTTCTTCCTCCCTCCTCCTTCTTCTTCTTCTTCTTCCTACGCTGTGCCTTCTTCGACCACCGCCGTCGCCTCGTGCCAAAAGTTTTCTCTCGATCGTTCGATCCATCGTGTCTTCTAACGTGTAGAGACTGTAGGAGGTAGCCGTGCTCCTCCGCGTCGTCTTTCAGCTTCTTGGGGATCGGTTCGTATTAAATGTCGCGAACGAATGAGCCAACCAAAACGTCTACTTCGCGCGGAACGTCGACGATCCCAGCCGGCGTGGGGTGTCGAGGGCGAGCGATGGTGCCAGAAGTGGTGGAGTAAATTTGAAATTTTTGAATCTGGTAGAGAATGTATAGTAGTCGAGGTGAAATGCGAAGTTACGTTCTCCTGGGTGGATAGATTTTTGAGGAGTTCGTTGTTGGACGTGGAAAGGAAAGAAGCGAGTGTTTCGTTGATTAATTCACGTTTACGAGAGATTTGTGTTTTCTTTTTCCTTTGACCGGTGCTTGAGTTGACTGGTAACATTTGGTCGATGGGCAAACGCGCGAAACTGGAAATATTTGAGAACAATTGTGGGAAAAGTAAATGCAAATTCGGTCAATGGTGCCTTGGCAAAGTTGATGCTTTCTCTATGACGTAATATTTTGCGATGAAAATAAACAGCTGCTCCAACGCGTGCGTAACGTTAAGTTTCGCGATGATGTTTTCATCACGAGAAAATGTTTTTATTTGACGTAACTTCGTGTGATCGAATGACCTGTAATAAACTGCAATAGTTAAATGCAGTAATACCGTAGTTTCTAGTTCACCCTTGATTATTAATCCACATCTCCTGAAGGGAGTACCTACTTAGGTTTCCTGTACAAGCTTTGTTATTATTTCGCGAGCGGCAAGCTTTACCTGCACCTCAAATGTTATGCCAGAGAATAGCGAACGTGTTTACTGTATTTTGGCGAAAGTGCTTGGAATATCAAAATCCATCCCAAAGCGCGTCGACGTTACCGAATGAAAGTGTAGAAAAAAGGGATCAAGCTGAAATTCTCTATGGCGAACCTAAGTAAGGTTTTTAGTATAATCCGTGCGAAAGTTACGATCGATGAAAATTTCTGCGTAAAGCGGTTGCCGATGAGAGAACTGCATCGAGAATACTGGCGGAATACCGAAAGGGAAGGCTTACGCATTGAGAATGACGTCTAATGGGAGCGGGCGTGGTTTTACTCGGCTTTGAGAAAAATATTGAAATGCTGGGTGGAGCCCGAGAGCACAGCGGAAAGGGGGTGAGTGGGGAGTGGGTGGAACGGCACGAACTATTGCACTGACGGAACGTGAATGAAATATTGATACCAATCCTGGGGATACACTGCCATAAACTACAGGATGGGATCTGCACTTTCACGAAGATATAGAGAGCGGAGCAAGCGGCTAAAATCGATCGTCACTCCTGTATAATGTTGGCGATAAGTTCCCGGAAAACTTGCCCCGTCCGAAACGGATGCCCCTAGAAGAACGCAAAGGAATAGCTCGATGTACTTATCTACGGAGAAAATCTAAAATTATGTTTAGATCGTAGCGAAACGGGTCGTGACTTTCATAAACGCGTCGCGCAAAGACGAATATATGTATACATATAAGACTGTGCCCACGACGATCGAGAATTATTAATACTTATAATACCGACATTCTCTATAATTTCAAAGTAAAGTTTCTTTGAGTACATCCTAAGGATTTTCTAGTCGCAATCGTTTATTACACCTTTCTCGTGAATCTTAATCCATTAAATACCGACTTTTTTCTATAGGGTTAAATATATTTTTTACAAAATATACGCAATAATAAACACATCAAAAATCGATAAAATTTTAGTAGTCCCAAATGGGAACATTGCTACTTAATGGGTTATTGTTGGCCGTCCTCGACAGTCGAACCTTTAAATAAGCAATGCAGCTTGGACCGATAACGCGCACTGACAAATTCCATCGAAGAATCATTTCCTCCGGAAGTAACAACACGCTTTCGTCACGCAACTACGCCGTGGCCCCCGCATATTTCCCATAAATGCACACTAATACTTATAATACTGACATTTGCTATAATTCTAAAGTAAAGTTTCTTCGAGTACATCCTAAGGATTTTCCAGTCGCAATCGTTTATTACACCTTTCTCGTGAATCTTAATCCATTAAATACCGACTTTTTTCTATAGGGTTAAATATATTTTTTACAAAATATACGCAATAATAAACACATAAAAAATCGATAAAATTTGTGTAGTCCCAAATGGGAACATTGCTACTTAATGGGTTAATAGCGCAATTGTTAGGCGCTGTCGACAGTCGAACCTTTAAATAAGCAACACAGCTTGGACCGATAACGCGCACTGACAAGTACCATCGAAGAATCACTTCCTCCGGAAGTAACAACACGCTTTCGTCACGCAACTACGCCGTGGCCCGCGCATATTTCCCATAAATGCACACCGCGAATGCGAGCAGGTTTCAGCAGGGCGAGAATTTCCACGCGAATGTCATAAAGTGCTTTCACAAAATCTCGGATCTGCCGAGTCATTTTTCTTCGGGCCTCTCGCTCGCTCGCGGCATTACCTTCGCACCTTCGTTCACCCACCTCTTCGTCCCTCGCGGTGCACGTTGCGCACACAACTCAGGCCAGTCTTGAACGGCAGACTTATGTGTACACGTTGAAGAATAAGACGCTGCAGGAGGAAGCGAGGGGTTGCACATTAATGCCAGGTGCATTGTGAGCATATAAATAGGAAATTCTTCCGCGAGGCGCTTTAGAATTTTTCCGTAAACGACTTTTACCCGAGGTGTGACGAGGCAGGAGGAGTAAGCCGGAAAAAGTGGAGGATGGCGACGAAGGAGGGGAAGGACGGAGAGGAAGAGGAGATACAAGCGCGGCCGACTCTCCCTTCGACGATTTTCTGGGTTTAAGCAGGATAAAAGTATTCTCTCGTTTCCTCTGCGCTCCATCCGCTCGCGTCCTTACTCCTTCCGCGTTGTCTCCTCCGCCGACACCGGGGCGCCTCTTCTCAACGTGCGCGCGCGCGCACACCCTCTCGCACCTTCTTATCACAGGGTTCATCCCGCGAACTCGCGTCTTCTCCTCTATTTCTTCGACGATACTCGTCGTGCCTCCCTCGTTGTTCCTACAACCCTCCGGTAACTGTCCTTTTTGTCTAGCTCCACTCTCAAGCCCCGCTGCTATTTCCTTTTTTCATTCCACCCTACCGGCTTGATACAGTCACTTTCTCTCTCCCCTTCGCTTTTTGTCCTTTCTTTCTTTTTCACCGGGCCTCTCCCCTTTTTACGTGTCCGGGGGCACATGCGCGCAACGACCCACGCACATACACCCAAGAAATCTCGCAAGCTCTCACTTTTTTTTCTCTCTACCTCCTCCTGGCCTCCTTCTCTTCGCGCGGTGAGAAGTGATTTCGTTTTTCCTTCATCCATCCGCGCGAATATAAATAGGGAATTTATCGTGTCTGAAATGTATCCGCGGAAACGTCGTTAGCATAATGCTCTTCGTCGCGCCGTTGCGCGAGTATGATGTACGAGATGTAAAGTAAACTATGCCGGAAGGTATGCCGCGTAGGGTGGGACCGGAGGTGGGGATGGCGGAGGTGACGGCGTCGCCGCGGCACCTTGGCACCGCGCGTCGCGACGCCCGGCGTCGCTGATGGCGCAGAGTACGCAAACGTCAAAGAAAATATGCTAAGCGAGAACTTCCAGCCACGAGTGTGTGGGATTGACAATGAGTGTCAGTAGGGATGCACGTGCACTACTATAATCTCACTATATTTTAAATTCGGCGTCAAACATATTTTTATAGTTCACTTAACCATACAAAATATAGTAGAATGAACGATTTATACAAATGGTTATATTATTAACTATTACATTTGATCTTGTTACCATATGTATTAGTAAAATGTGCTGTGTGAATAGAGTTAGTTCTATCACTATGTATGAAATATTCTGGTAATATTAACTATATAAAATAGTTACTTTTCTTACCATTGTATATTTTCAACCATACTATATTTTTAGTTGAAATAACCATAATTTTTGGTAAAAACATAATATAATTGGTTATACTATGCCTCTATGGTAATTATTACCGACATTATGGTAATGTTTACCATAAATATGATATTTCCAACTATAACTTTGTTACTATGCCATTATAGTTAGATATATCATATACTTTCCTCTCAGTGTACGAGGAAGCGCGACGACAAAGTGCGCTTGCGATTGTGAATGGAAATGATTTTTGTCAGGATGTTGATTTATTTGAGATCGTTTACGATTTGTCTATTTCAAAAGTGATTCTTCTAGATTTGATCTCGCGTTTTGTTTCGCGATGTAAGAATGGTGCACAGGAAGTAATAGGTAATTGGTTGGGATAATCGTAACGAAAGAAAAATTTGAGATTAGTTGGTAAAGGAGTGCATGGATGCAATGAGAAGGAGACAGAGATAGAAAAGAGGAAAGTCACAAAGTAGAGAAGGTGGTATAGAGCAAAGATGATTAATGTATGCGCTGAGTCGCTTCTAGATTCCATTTGCGAATATAGTCCTGCGATTATCGACGAAAGGAAACTTCAAAGTTAGGAACATTTTTTCTATACAAGTTATACAGATTAATTTGAAATGTTTTCTAGTTTCTCTTTTTACGCCGACTTCTTGTAGACTGTTTATCATTGTTCTAATTCATTGGGAATGTACACACATGTCCAAACATGATTATTGGACAATGTACAAGGTATTGAAATTAGATCCTTTCCCGAATACTGAAATAAAGTGCGCGGCAATCATTTGAAAACGTGACAATTTTTAAGTAATTTCGACGAACATGAAATATTTGCATAAATTTTTCCATGAATTCGAATACGTTTGTGTCATCGAGATTCAACGACAGAGGATCGTCGTATTGCGCAATTCTTATATCCATTTCTTAAATCTTTTGAGATTTCGCTGCAATTCAAAAATGTGAAAAGCCGGGACTTAAGTTTATCCGGTTTTGCCTTTTAAATGGTGTTCCATTCCGAGCTTTTGCATCGACGTAATCCGGCTTTGTTAGCCTAACCGTGCGACGTGTTTTTCTTATTCGCCATGGAATTATATCTTTTTCCGGAATTGCTTGAGCGCGCACAGCGCAGATTGTACGCGGTAAGAGTTCGATTCATACCCGGAAAGAAACGAAGAACGGAAGAATCATTTTTATTTCTTTTACCGCAAGCAACACTGCAAGCTGAAATCCATTGGACGAGTAAACAGGAAGACAGTTTAACAAAAGTACTCTCGAATATGTCGAAACTCGCTGAGTTGGCGTGTTTCGGGCGAGATGCGAAGAATCCCTGAAACGAGAGTTTCTGGATTCGCGTTATCAATTTTTATGAATCCTTCTTAACATAAAAGGTCAGCATTACTTTGGACTCTGTCTCGACGGGAGAGCGATTCCTAGTACGCATATTGATGTTCGTAAGCACAATGTATTTCACCGCCAACCCCCCTCTTACCCTTCCTTTTCCATCCCCACCGCCCAGAAGTATGAATAATGCATGAATGTGACTCTTACGGAACCGCAGTGGTGCGAACGCGAACTTTGAACAGTGGTGCCCGCAAGTTTCCATCGGAGATATTTCAAACCAACAAGTGCGTTGGGAGTTAGTGTGGTCTATTATCATCGTGCTTTGCTCTTACTCGGAGAAAGTGCGATTGACGTTCTAAAGAAAATATTTATATTTTTGCAACTTCTTTTTCACCAAACATCTCATATTCACTTTATAAAGTATGTAACAGAGTAACCGTGTAGAAGTGACCGAGGTAGATATAATCAGGTTGCGGAAGTAAGTAAAGGTTTGGTATTACAAAGTATGTGTCGCACGTGTTTCTCGTAGAAGCTTTATCCCTTTCAACCATTGCCTGTATAATAATTTCAACGATGTAATCGCACAAACGTACTCCTCTGGTTCATTAGAAAGGTCGTAATGTAGCTTCGTTGAGAAAAGGTCGACGATCGCAAAGAACCTTTTTCCTTGGAAAGAAAAATACGTGCACATCCTGCGCGAAGCTTCCGGCTCATTCGGTGCCTGGCACTTTGCAGCGACATCCTAAAATACGCAGAAAAGCTTTCTCCGCCAGAGATTTTTATTCCGGCTCGTCCGGATACATCCTCGCATCGGTCATTCTGAGATTTGAATTTATTCAAGAGTCGTGATGATTCTACACGCTTCGTCGATATCAATGGATCATAAAACAAGATCGGAAACGTCCATATTTCGGCACCCGTAGCATATGACACGATGATACTCCTGATATCGCGTAATTTCATACATTTGCGGTGTCCGGCGCTATTACGTTTATTGCGCCGTGTTCCGCATTATCGCCATTCTGGTATTTTATCCAATAAAGCGCTTCTGATTATTCGCCGTGGTGGGAATTGCAATGGGAATGTTTGTCGATAACCGATGCCAACTATTGATGTTTGAACTAATGCATGTAATGGCCGCCGGGGACTTTATTTTGCAGAATTATATGTTAAATTGAGAATGCGGACTCCAATATTCAATTGTGTGCGGACTACGGAGTACCGCGCGTACGTGTACTTGGAGCAGAGGATTCGTCGAAAAAGTCGAAAAAGCTGATCTTCACGGTACAACGGAAATTGTAATAAGCCTGCCGTGGCTCGATGCTCCTCGTGTATCTGGCCATTACATTTTACGAACTACACGGTACTATAAGCGTATGCGCAGAACAGAGATATATACAAGCTTATTACAAATTGTCTATTTCAGGTTTTCGTTTATCATAATTAGCGATCCGATCGTCGAGATTTGAGGAAGAACAATTAAACGTTCACGTATAAAGCTGTTAAACTTTTGTAATTGCCGCTACATTACTACGGTACATAGCCAGGAACATTATAATTTAATAAAAAATTACCATCACCTTGTTACCGACTCGACTACAATTCAATCGCTTCTTTGGTAGATCATAAGTATTATCTGTAAATCCGTAATTCCTCGTTTCCGATTACTATACGTGTAACCGCGAAGAAAAATTCGCATTTAACGCTAATAGGGACCTATCAATTGCACGCACCATTACAATATAATTAATGACATCGACAAGGAAGGGCGTAATTATTGACGTTCCTGAATAAAACTGGTCGGAACGACGACGATATCGATAACGTCGAGTGGCATGACAGGCCAGACAATAGGAAATGCAAATTAATCTCAATTTTCGGCGCTGCGTCAATTCTCATCCCCCGCAGCCCTTTCTCGTGCCACTCGACGCTCGTTAAAGTAAAGGTCCCTCGGTTTTTACAATTAAAGTCTGCGCGTTTTCCTCATTCCTTCCGCGTTTTCGTCGTTTACTCGGACATATCGTGTTTCACAAAGCAAGACGTGATTACCTCGGGATGAATTACGGGGATGAGAGAGTGCGAGAGAGAAAGGGATAGAGGGAAAAGTGGAAGGAAAAACGGGGATGAAGAGGATATAAAGGAGAAACCTAATCTCCTCTCAGCTTAAGACGTCCGTCATTGCTGCGGTGCTTGTGGTGTGCCAAGAGCTTTTCCCCTTGCGTCATTCTGTCCCCTCGTGAGTTCGCGACCCTCGTCGGCCGACCAGAAAATTCTTCAGATTTCTTTCCTCCGCTTGCGAGGAGCGGGCCCGTCACCGATGGGCATTCGCTTCTTTGACTTTCGCCACTTCTCGCGTAACACAATTAGTCGTTATAGTGGTCGAGGTAAAATGAAACGTCGTTTTGTCTCGCGTTGATTTTTAGCAGAGACGTTGCTCTCGATGTTGCGCGCAATTAGAAGATGTAACGGTTAAGGGGTAAATCACGGTAAAACAAAGCGGAGACTTTTTAATAATTTTTCTTACAGAATGTCTCTTTTGTTTCTTAGAAATTATACGTTAAGATCTTTTGTATTGTGAATATTTGGAAAGCTGTGGCTTTCGACAGTGTAAAATTGACGATCGAAGGTGCAAGCAACGCGATCGATAATTTTATGCTTCGTAAATTAGCAGTGTTCGCGTCGCGGAATTGTGGCAAGATATCTCGTGCGAGGTACCGAAGATTCGTTTTCCGCAGGGCGACACGGCATTTTCCGGCGAATTACGTTCGTTTCCGAAATCGCGAAAATCGAAAATCCTCGCATTAAACTCTGACGTGCGAATCTGAAAAGGACCGAGATGGATCCAGGCAGCGGTTGGAAGACCGGAATGGTCGGAGTGAGGAATGGTGGTTGGCGGATACGTAGACAAGTAGGTAGGTACTCGAGAGATCCAATATACCGGCGGTTACTCTTAAGCGGCTCTGCGTAGAGCCGTGGTAAGCAGGCCGTGGTAAATTTAATTACCGGAAAATTACGAGTCACGACACTTTTTGCGACGCAATCACAAGGTAGTCGTGTGGTGGCCAAGGACCGGCGCCGTCGCGACGAGGTTACAACGCGACGAATTGAACGAGATCGCGCGGAAGGAAAGGGAATTCGTAAAATATTTAATCCTCTTAGCGAATTCGTTCCGATTCGCAAATCCACCGGAAGCATTCCACGTAAAACTGTCGAACCGACGAATTGTACATTTGAACTGTCGCTCATAGTCACCGTACTCCTTACTTATTCGAAATTTCCAGCTTCTTGTAATCTCCCAGTTCATTTCTTCGTAAATCAAAAAACAGCGTATTGCGAGCAACGCGAACTTCTCGACGCGAGGAAAACTCGATCTACCTCTCCGAAACGTTAACCAGCCTTTTTCCGCGCACTCTTTAGACCATCATTTGGCAATCTTCGTCGGAAACCTTGCAATTCTCCTGTAGAATTATCAAGTCACCTCTCCTTGGAATTCATTTCTCACGAACACGTGGATTAAATTAATTACACGAGGTAAATATCTCTGAAAGATTCTTCGGGCCCGCGGACCGTTCGGCTGGCGGGTATTCGTTACGAGGACCAGCTACTTTTGTATGCGAGGAATGTACGTCGCCTCGGCGATGTGCCGTCATACTTTTGCCTGACGGCGCGTGCGCTCGAGAAATCGAAAAAAGGAGAAAGAGAGGAGGAGGAAGGAAAAAGGGAGAAGAATGTGTCCCGCTCGTTATTAAGTGCGCCAATGGCATTCCCTCCTTTCAGGCGCCCTCGCGATATACCGTCGAATTTTTTCGTCCTATTCCGCCGAGCTCTATGGAGGAGTACGATGAAAAAACTACTACTCCTATCCCCCTTTTGCGCGCATGCGGAGGAAAGAATGTTCGGTATACGCGACAAAATCCCTTAGCCGGCAAATTCCGACCGTATCGCCGCCTGCCGCGGAAAGCCGCACGAGGAACGGCACAAAAATCGATAACGTCACGAGTAACTGCATCACGACGCTTCGAATAATTAAAAGGTAACCTCGCGAAATGCGATAAATTATTTTTATGACCGCCACCGCGTGCAAAGCGGCTCTACGAAGCACGGAACTATAAAGTATCAATAGCGAATGAGACCAGACCCTCCGTACTCTTCGTCGAAACGGTTTATCACATTTTTTGTGTTGTTCCAATTTGTCGAGGAAACGTTACACTGTTTTTTGGCTTTTGTTTTTTTTTTCATTTTTAGGCACGACCGTAAAGGGAGTGACTTATGCAATCGCCATCCTGAAAACCGTTCGCGCGTGTGTGTGTGTGTGTCCGTGTATATCCTCGATTTCGGAAAAACGGCTGAACCGATCGGGACGAAATTTAGCACAAAAATCAAGTACATTACTGTGAGTTCACAATAAGGTTTGCGAGCCGCCATCTTGAACCGGTACAAAATGGCGGCAAATTCAAATATCGAAAAATTCATATCTTTGGTACTATTCATTGGATCCCGATAAAATTTTACACATACATGTACACGTATGCAATGGCAATTACTGGAAATTTTCAAATTTTTCGGTTGGCCGAATCAAAAATGACGGCTAATTCAAATCTTTAGTCCAGTATTCCGGCAAAACTACTGAACGGATCCGAACTAAATTTGGCATGTACATCGAGTATATACCCATTTGGTGCCACGAAACTTTATGTACCGCCATCTTCAACCGTTTCGAAATTGTTTATAATTATAGTTTGAAAATCCCGTAATTTCGAAATGGTTGAAGATGACCATGCATAAAGTTTCGTGGCACCAAATGGGTATATTTTTATTACTACATGTCAAATTTTGTCTAAATCCTTGCAGGCGTTTCGTCGGGATACTGGATTGAAGATTTCAATTTCCGCAATTTCTGAATGGTCGAAGATAACCATGCATAAAGTTTTTGTGCAGCAAAGGGGTATATACTCGATGTACATGTCAAATTTTGGTTCAGATGCATTTAATTGTCCGGTTCCGATCACTTGCGCGCATTGCAGAAATGCTGCATTTCGCGAGCGAGCGCGAAGCGCGAGCACCAGACGATCTCAGGGGATATGGCGCTTGAGTGAAGCGAAAGCGCGGAGGACTCTGTAGCATAGTTTAATATCTCAATACTTGAATTTTCCACAATTTCGAAACGTTTTGAAATTCGTGGGCGAGCGCGAAGCGCGAGTGCCGCGGTCGTGCCTATTGCCTAGTGCCGAGTGCCAAGCAAAGCTTTTCTGCACCCGGTAAAAAGCGAGCGCGAAGCGCGAGCAAAGGCGATCTGGGGGGATTGGCGCTTGAGCGAAGCGAAAGCGCAGGGGGTCTGCCCCCTAGTTTAGTAATGAAACGCAACTGTATCGAAGTCGAGGGACTGTTTTTTTTCCAGTTTTATGTATCGTCCGCAATCCATCCACGACAGAGGGAATATTTAACAAATAGCGCTTTAACTTAACCCGGTGGCCTACAATTTATGTCGCAACTATAGTCAACAATAATGCATGATAATAAGAACACGTTTGATACGGTAAACGTCTCATGGTTCTAATCCGTAATTGATTATTACGTTTGATCTTTCGCAATTCCGTCTCAATCTAATGGAGTCAATATTGAATAAATAGCGCTTTAAGTTTCGCAAAGGACACGAATTTCGATTTCGACGTTGATCGTCGCATCGTTTTACATTTTTTACGACCACGTGCAATCTACTCTACCTCGAACGAAGCGTTTCTTTACCCCGAACACACTAAGATTCTTTAGAAAGCCTAACAAAAGTGTGCCCCTGCTTCCTTCATTACCCTCGTCCATTCTCTTCCATCTCTCGGGGCCTTTTAATCGAACGAAACTAATTATCACACACGTGACCGTAGTACGAAGTACTCGCGAACGAAATCGTCCGAGTAACGCGATATTTCTTCACCACTCGTCGCACGGAAGAAGTGGTTACCAATGGTGGCCCACGGAGTGCTTCCTTTATCGTAACAAACGACGCTACCGGGTGCCGAGAGAGGGTACATTGACCGATCGTTTTATTAACTTGATCCTCTTGGCGCGCGGAGGTAATAGTCATTTTTCCACGAGGCAACCTCACCTATGCCCTTCAGGATGGAGGAGGGGGTAATCTTGGAGGGAGAGACGGTACTCGGTGACAGGGTGCTGTCCACAGACTCCGATCCATTATCCTCCGGCTGACAGCACAAACAGCCGATGTCTCGTCTCCGTGACGGCCAATGCATTTCAAATAGAGGCGTTTATGGTCGCCATATCCCAATCTATATAACGCCACGGTGACGTTATACGGTGCCACGAGGAAAAAGAAAGTGGAAGGGAGGAAAGAAATAGAAGAGAAGGAAGAAGCGTGAGAAAATGCGAGGTGAGGCGAAAGGGAGGAGGTAGAGAAGGGAATTTTACTCTGGAAGGGACGACGCGTGGGTGGAAGGAGGTGGCGTGAAGGATCAGAGTGGTGGAGGCGGAAGTGAGAGAGGCGCTCTTCGCGAGCACTCGATGTGACGTAAACACTTCGACGGCGCCAAGCAGGAGGTGGCGCGCGGTAGGAGGGACGAAGTGATTTGGGTTGGAGGTTGCAGCAGGAATTCATTAACGAACTTCTCTCGGCATTGAACGTTTAAAGAAATTACTTGGAGACAGTTTCAAGGGGAACTATTGCCATGGAATTGTTTCTTTCTTCTTCACGCTCCCGTTTACCTTCCTACACCACTACAGTCTCCAAGCCCGCACGTATTCCGGCGCACGTTTTTACCACTGCCACTGTCGCTTTCTTATCTTCCTTTCTTATGCACTTGGACCTCTCCCCTTAGTCTTTTTACTTTTCCGCCGGAATATCTTCTTCGCCGTGGCCCTACTGCCAGGGGCATTCTCCTCTTCCTAGCGTTTCTCCCTCTTGCATCTTTCAGTGCGCCTTCCTTCCGCCCATCGAAACTGTTTGCTTATTTTCAGCCGCTACGTGAAATCGCGGGGAATATCGACTATGTCGCGGAAACATATTTCTCCAGAAGAGGGGTTGACATTTTAAAGAAATCATTTCGGTGCATTCGAAATTCATTATCACCGTGTTAGATTCTTTTTGTAGATTTTCTTCTGCTTAGGGAGCGAATGCAGATTAGATCCACGAAATTTGATAAATCGATAGTTTTCCTTTAGGACTTTGTCAAATGTATATTGCTCTTTAAGGTAAGAGACGGTGAATTCGAGTAGGCTTTGTTAAAAGTAACGAGGCGGATGATCAGCGCTGGCAGTCTTGAAAATACTTTACGTAGAGTTTAAGAAATCTTAGAGGAGACCGTGGTCTGACCAAGAAGAAGGACGAGGACTTCTGGATTAGGTTGGTGAGGTGGCGACGTGAGTGACGGAGGGTTGGCACAGGATTAACCCTTGGTAGACCTTTATTCTCTCTTCTCTCCTTTCTCTTTCTCTCTCTCTCTCTCTCTTTCTCTCTCTCTCTCTCTCTCTCTCTTCGCTTCTGTCTCTCCGTCCGTGTCGAAAGGCAAGTTCGAAGCTTGTTCTTCGGGACTAAGTCCATGGTGAACTACTGAAGCCTTTCCACGCGTGACCAGAATGCGGGACACAAGACTTACGCATTTCGAATGCCAGTTACACAGAAGATTTTCTCCTTCTCCTTACTCTCTCGTATGCTCCTGTACTGCTTATAGTCTTTGTATTCTGTCGTCATTCCGCGTGTTGATACATACCTCTTTTCATTGTGTTATCGGTACCGTTGCCTTTGTGTCGTTACATTCTTGAGTTCCTTTCAATTGCTCCACGAAGGATCTACTTCTCGAGGGTTTCGTTAAATTTCTTAATTACACGTAGCGAGTGCTTTGACAAAGGACGAAATACGTGATTACGCGACAGTGAAGTTTCTCTTTCAACCTGCCAGCTTAAATTTAACCTACTTTGTCATTTTCAAAATAATAATGCGCATTAGTTTCTCGTACGATGGAATATTTATCGAGCAAACGGTGTGTTGCACGAGAAGGTGTATTGCATTTAACAATTTCCAATATTATGAAGCTTTCGGGCGACAGTAAACTTTCATCGGGCACCATTGAATAGAACGCGGTGGCAATTTTGTTTGCTTCGATAGTTGATTGATATGAAAATTACAATACATAGCATAGCTTTAATTGCACGCGTAAACTAAACTATTAATTGGCAGGTGACCTCGATCGCTCTGAGTCGATGATTCGTCGATCGAAATGCCCGCGTTAACTCGCGTTATCGTTTTCATTATCGCACAGTGAGCGATATTGCGTTAGCTGAATTTTGTAGTGCTCCTTAACGACGTCGCATCGTCCGATATTATCGCTCACGTGGCATCGAAGTGCCCAGGCGCTCGTGTCATAATGCGCGTAACTTGTTCCTTTGAGAGTATTAACTAGGTACGTGCCGATCACATAATATGCTGTACCAGTTGTTGTGCGACAGTGTTGTCCTTGTAACTTTTCCCTTCCGACGCGTTAAACGTTCAACGGATGCTTCGATACATATTCCAACTTACATTCAATATCGATCCATATTCCTACTACGCATTATCCAGTCCGAATTGGAAAACAATTTATCTCGGATTTTAACCTACACTCTGGCATAATAGGCGATATTCCGTGACAGCGTAATTTTAAAATAGACCGGTGAGAAATTTGTTGCCGAGAAAGAAAATTCTAGATAATTCCGCACGTATTACCGCTTATATCTCGAGCCTCGAGGGTACATTTGAATTGCAGAACCGCGAACTTCAACGTCGACTCGGAGAAATTTAAAGAGAAGGAAATAATTTGGTTACGATTCTAAAATTCTCATGCTGAAACTTGGCAAGATTCTGTACCGCAACGAAACTCTACTGTAGTACTTCGCTCACCTCGCGTGCCTTCTTTCATCTTTCAGACGCACGTGCAATTGTCTAAGCGTCAAAATTCACTACACAAAATTCTCGCGTATCCAATACTTACGACAAACGAAAGATATTAACGTTATTTAACACTATCTCTACCGGGATTTTGTATATACCCACTTCGGCCAGGAGGTATCTTTTTGGATCCAGGATGAGCTGCAGGAAAATGATACCCCTAAATTAATTCAACAACTAATATACGAATAGTGAAAGAGTAACTTGGAAAATAATTTTAAAATGCAATTTGAGAAGGTGTCTTTTTGACACCTTTGATAGAAATAGTGTTAAATTGACTCGTACATATTTATCGACGCAGTTAAACCTACCCCGTACAATTTTCATGTATATGCGAGCTTACACGAGACAGAGTATCCGATACACAGACACGAGGTTGATTCTTCCCTCGAACAAGACGTTCCACGCGCAAGACACCTCTCCACCCCTGTTTCCGACTGCCTGCAGCTTTCACGAATCTCGATTTTGGAAACGTCCAAATTCATCGCGCGCGACTACTTCCACCGCCGTTTGGATGCTTACTACGGGGGCATATTAATTACCCAGCGTTCAAGACGTTATATATAATCTAACGTCTTATCTCACTCAACGGACCTCGGTGTTTGAGTTGGGAGTAGCGGCTTGTTTGAGGTTGGATAACGCGCCTAATCACCCTGAGAGTAATGCCACTGGCTCGATTAGCTATACCGCCACATTAGATCACTCCTCGCCTCGCCCCTCGATATCCTGTAATCCATTTATTGAGTGTTTACCGAACGCGCGTGGTGGAGGCTGTTGGGCCACGAGGGGAGGAGGGCATACGCGGCTGACGATGGGTACGAAATGAAATGCGCTCGGGGCTCGTACTGGCAATTTCGAATTTCGCGATGATTCCGAGGAAAGGCGGATCGGCGTCTCGTAGCTCTCGTCGTCTCGGTAACGTCTCGAGTGTCGTTCGTTTCGCCTTACGCCTCCTCCGTTCGAGAGAGGAGCAAGTGCGCGCTCGCGCGCGTTATTTGGAACGAGATAAGTTCCCTTCGCGCGCTCGCTCGCGCGCTGATCGCGATAACTATCCAAAACTCGTTGCGAACTACTACGACTCGGTGCCGTAAAAGCACGGTTGCAGTTTCAGGCGCGTAGGTATGCATCACCGGCATCCTTCGGTGGCGGCAGAAGGGGCCAAACTTTTCCGCCCGGAGCGAATGAGCGAGCAAGCGAGCGTATCCGAAGGCCCGACACCAATCCAGTGCTACTCGCATCTCGCACCTTTTTTCTCTCTCTCTCTCTCTCGCTCTCTCTCTCTCTTCTCCTCCTTTCGATTTCGCGCGAATCTACCTGGGCGCGCAAGTTTTTTCTAAAGTCGCGCGATGCTGCGTAAATAGAAGCGATTAATCACCCTCGGGTGAGTTATGACGGTACGCGGTACATCCTTTTTTTTTGTTTGTTCACTCTCCTTCCTTTTTTTTTCTCTCTCTCTCCCTCTCTCGTTGTGTTCGCGTCCGATACGGAAGACGAAGAAGAAGAAGAAGTGGAGGAGAGTTCGCGAGTTGCCAGGTGAGAGATATTGGATGCGCGAAATTCCTTGGAAAATTCTTCTCCCATCTATTAACGCGAAGTTTATTTTTAGCCGGGCGCTTTTATTTATTGTCGCGGCGTGACGTGGCGTGTTTCGGATTTTTAAGAATTCCGTTTTTTGCTCGACGCGACGCACCGAGCGCGCCGATTTTTGTTGCTTCTTCCGTTTTCGTAAAGTAAGAATTCCTTCGCGGGGGACAGTTATTTGTCAGCGGCGACGCGGCTCGATACTCGTAGCTCATGCAAATCACAGAGATGTGTAAAATATGAATGGCATCGAGGGAAAATTGTTTGCGGCATGCGAGGAATATTGATGATTGGTGCCGCAACGTCGAGCGGAGGGTGATTGCTAAAGGATGGCCCGGCAAGGACGTAGCTACACGAAATAAAATGCGCGAAATACGTGAGACAGACAGAACGGAAGAGTGAGCAGAGAGAGAGAGAGAGAGAGAGAGAGAGAGAGAAAGAGAGAGAGAGAGAGCGACAGAAGGAAATGAAAAATAAATACCGTGCTTCCGACAGACAAGAAAGAAAAAAAAGTGTATGAGCACGGGGCGCAAATGCGAAATTAAATCGAAAGATCGGGCGAATCCATTCGAATTAAAAGTACCTTGGCGTGGTTTTAGCGTAGCACGCGCGAATAAATAAAAGTAAAACAATTCTGTACCCGTAGATATCCCTCTTCCGCAACAAACACCGTCCAGGTATCGATCAACTTACGAGGTAAACACGACCCGACCCGAATTTAATTCACCCGAACTTTCGAATTTCCTAGACTTTCTCTCTGGATTCTGACCTAGATGGTAACACCGACGAGAGAACATTCGCGGACAGGATCTCGCCTAGAATTCATCTGCGCAAGGAGTCATCCTCGCGATCTTCGAGATCGCGACCCTACTGACCGACGACGGAAAGTCAATTATAGGTGAACACCAATTCGAGTATACTCTCGCTAATGGGATCGCAATTTTGCGTAATCATCGAACAAACACGGGCGAAATCGGGGGTGGATTTCAACGTCGTCCTCGTCGTCGGAAGGAGAAACCGCTCCAGCACCGGGAGATATCCATCTTCACTAAAGTATATTTACCCTCTTCGATAAATTCTTCCTACGGTCGTGCTGGGTCGACCTTCTCTCACCGGAGAAATCGATACTTCAAAAAAAGCGCGCTGGGTGGAAAGAGGGACGAGGGGTAGAGAAAAGGAAGCGTTCGTGGGCTGGCGCGGCCCCCGGGTAAAGCGGGCACGCCTGCGATTCCTAGAAATTTCACAGATATCAAAATTTCCTACGAGCCACGAGGGCGTATGGAGGTGAAGGAGAAGAGGAACGGAGGGAGAAGTAAATAACGGGGTTCCAGTCGAGGAGCCACCCCCTCTCGGTATAAATGATATTTACGATTATACCAGCTCGACGATTCTCTCTATTTCTCCCTCTCTCTCCCTCTCTCTTTCTTTTTCACTCTTCTCGACGTCTCCTTTCGTCGCGATGAAATTGAAGGAATCCGCGAAACTTCTCGAAATACCAATATTAGTTGGCGAGCGGGGTTTGAGGGTTAGGGGCGGTGGACAGAAAGGGCGAGGAGGATGGCGAAGAGATCGCGGAAAAGGGTGAACGTTGGAGAGGAAAAATGCGAGAGTAGGAAGGACAGGTGGGTGGAGGAGAAGGTGGAGAAGGGACGAGGGCACAAACTCGGCCAAACTAAAATTGCCGTGCTTGTCGTTCAGGCGTTTAGCGAATTGCCTGCGGTAGAGGAGGCGGCTTATCCACGGCGCATTAAAACTTTAAAGTCCTTAGCAAACGTTCAGGTGGGAGAGCAAGAGAGAGAGAGAGAGAGAGCGAGGTGAGTGGAATGGTGCGAGACGGTGAAGCGAGGAACAGACGGGTTAGTGGAGGACGAGCGAAGGATACAGAGGAGTGAGGAAGAACTGCGGTAACATGTATTGCGGAAGTGCCATCCTATTCCTTGTGCCAAATCTTGTACACACGTATATATAGCTTTGTGAATTATGCAAGGTGCTTCGAAGATAGGCGGCTAAACTGTGAGAGCATATTCTACACACCCGGAAAGCTATATGAACGCGAAACTGAACCCGCTTCTTTCGCGAGTTCGCGAAAGGCTCGCTGCTTGCAACGAACTCTTGGCAATAACCCTTAGCTTGAGCCTTCAGCTGAAACATAGGTTAGTGAGAATTTGATCGAACGATTGGAATTGCGCGTATGGGGATTTTAGACTCGAATTGAGATAATGCATTGATTTGAGGTTCTTCGCGATTCGATAAAGCTCATTGCCCCTCGTAGGTTTCTAAATTTCCTCAAATTCCATCCCTTTTATAAGGGATAACAGAATTACGGTGTACTTGGTTATGTATAAACAAAAATCAATATCTCTATAAATGTGAATAATGTGAATTATCGATATTTTCTTTTAAAGAAGACGGCCACGACTTACTAGTGTAATCTCACAGTTTTCTCTCCAAATTTTGTTTTCCGATAGAGAATGTCAAGACACCCGTCGCGTTAATCTGAAAGGCAGGCGTCAATCAAAATCTGAAATAACATTAGCTGTCATATTTACGAATACTGGAGCATGACCTCATGGTTCGTCCATCTACTTCTAAAAGATCCTCTATAATAGCAGTACTGGATAGACGCTGACCTTTTAAACTATTGGACACTGACAATGCGAAGTGTGCATCTTTCATTATTTTTCCATTAACTCGACCTCACGCTCGCTAATTTTCCACGTGATTTTCATTAACTTTGCCATTACATTGTTTCATTCGTATGAACGAACTTACTGTAATATACGTATCATTAATCATCTCTAATATCATTAAATTTGATCCTCGAAAGTGCTGTCGCAATGGCACGTCGCGTTGTAAGAATCGTTAAAACTATCGAGAGTTTAACGACCAAGTTTACTGTGTGGAAAATGTTCATTGCATTTTAAGATCGCCGCTTTTAGCAGCCACTTCAAATACAGACTGGATGAAGAGGCGCGGCGCAGCAGTTCGGTGGAATGGTCAATCGACGCGACGACGTTTCCGAACCGTTCGATGATTGGACAGTATCCCTCTTGACTGGGGATTCTGGAACCATCGTCGGAAGCATTCTCCTTGTTAAATACGAGAAGAGGGTTATATTCGTCGTCGATGAAGCGAAAGAGGCACAGAGGAGATCGCAATGAGAGAAAAATCGTTACTCGAAATGACAAAAATAATTCTGTAAGTATCTGGCTTCGAGTAACGAGCTACTTATCGTCGAAAGATCGATGGTCGAGTCGGTAACGGAGGGTGAAGGATGTTCGAAGAAAGCGATCCGTTTTCGTGGAAGTGCATAAACGATGTAGAGTTCGTTCGTGTGTTCCTCGAGTTACTCACGGTGACCTCTCGCGAAGGGAGAGGCGCGATACTTCGTATGAAAAGTTGAAAGGCGGAGAATAGTATATGCGTGCTATGAAACATGGAGGAAAGTGTATGAAAGCTACCGGCTCCTCCGCCCAACCCCTTAGCGACAACCTAATGCTGCATACTTTTTCTTCCGGAAACGATGTTCTTGTCGAATGCCGGTGTTTCCGCGAGGTATCAGCTTCTCGCGCATTATTAAACTCTGGGTGATTCAATTTCTCGAGAAGAAGACCGTGTATTACTCACGAGATGAACTGCAAAAATACTTTACATCGCTATACACTATTACATAAAGTATTTTTCGAAAGTCAATGAATATTTCGTTTCATAGGTTTACAATGATCCAATGAGGTCGTACGCTCTTTCGTTGTATTTGTTTACCACTTGTCGCTCGTATTACAGAACGGTAATCAGCCCGCGTAATGACGATATCGTAAATAGAATAAATCCGATATTATCGGTTCGTTCCATTGGCGATTGAATCGTAACGAAACACGATGCCGTGTCCTAGCTTCAAATGAAATCACGACGGATTAAAATCGTAGTAATCACAAAGCGAAGCCGTCGTATACAAGGTAGATCGTGTTCCGCTGGTGATTTCACTGTGACACAGATTAGCTCCGTCCACGTTTGGAAGTTCTATCATAATGTAAGGATAATTACGAGAAATATCGTTAGGAGTAATTACCAGCCAGTCGTATCGATCCACTTGGATGCCATGATATGACATTTACACGCGGTACACGTTTCGGATTGCCGCATTGCGTTTTACTCAATTTCTTGTTGATGCAATCAGAGTAATACTAGATAATTGACTTACGAAGAAAGCTTATTATTGACCGAGTACAGTGACACTGAAGAGGCAGCCTTCCGAGAAATGTGTTTCACAGTCGTTAAACTGATCGTATTAACCTACGCTGCTCTGATTTATCCTATTCGACATTAATTGCCGCAATTGAATTTTACCCTGTAATTTTCCGTGCCGACTGATTCGCGTGCGCACTTCTATCTGTCACACTCGTTGAATTCGCGAAAATTCGCGAAGATGCTCAATGTTCGTGGGCTAAGTCGAGTAGCCATGCATCACAATCTATCTTCTATTCTGCTTTCTAAACAGAAGTACGGTTTTTGCTTCACTTTGCTTACGACTTCCATTGAAGCAACTTGCGCGCTTCTTTCGGTCTTTTAAAGTTTCCGTTCGGTGGATTTGTCAGTTAATACTCACTTATTCTATTGAATATTGAGGTTGTTTGTAGAAAAGATTTTACTCGTCTAATTCTCCGACAAACTGTATTTTACAACTACTTACACTTACATATTTTTCACACGTCATACCGCACATTAGCGGCATCTCGTAAAGTGTTTGTGTACAGTCTTAATAAGTAAGGAAGGTTTATCTTGCGTGTAAGCTTAACGCGAGTAAATAATCTTTCGCACACCTTGTAACGTTGTTTCAGGCATACATTTTCGTATACAACTACTTTAGCTTAGTACCTCGCAAAGACCTCGAAATAACAGTAATGAGCGGGCATTTAAATTATTAGCCGTTGAATTCTCGCTGGAGGGGGACTCGTTAAAGAAGATGAGTCAGTTGGTGACGTTCTCCTAATAAACGTCATGGAGAATATTCCACGTGACATGCCGTTGTACGAGATGGAATTTCCTCTCTGACATTTATTAACTTTTTTTCATTGCGGCACTACTCTCTGTCACGACGAATTCATCTTGTCTCATTCGTCTCACTCGAACGTTAATCAATATTCCCGGGGGAGACATTCAATTCGCGAGATCGGGCTCTTTCTCCAAAATCTCAATTTTCGATTTCAGCTGCGAGGTAAATAAACGATTCTACTTGGGAAATAACTGGGTTAATACCTAGCATTATCGTCGTCGTGACATTGACGCGGGGGGCAAAGCGGCCATAAATTGGTATTGGAATTCCATTACATTCTGCGCCTATATGCAGAAGCGTTCTAATTCCGATCAAACCGATCTTCAAACGAAGTTTACCAAGATTCTCAACACGTCCCTCCTAGGAACCGATCGATTTTGTAAATAGGCCAAATCAGGAAATATTAAATTCCAGCCTGGTGATAAGCGATATTCGAGAGCGTCGGAATTTCTTTATTTCTACGCTAATTGTCCCCGTCGGGTGGATTAATCGTCCTCCGACTCTGATCATTTCTGAAGATTCGCAAAAATGGTACAATAAGCTCTCAGGCAATGATCATCCGTATATGCAGACCGTCGTTCGTGAATATTTTATTCGCACTTTTATCGATATATCGCGAAACTTTAGAATTCACAAACTCGTTACCGAGAATCTCCAAATAGAAAAATTACATTTGCCTCTTGCCGCCTCAATCTCGTCCCAGAAATCAATAGCAAACGCAAAGGTCATTTGAAAAATGGCAAAACCAATCGATTCGTCCCGATTTGTCAGCTCAAAGTCGCATTAACAAGCACGAACAAGTATCCAAACGAGAAAGGATCGATTTGCATGTAAAAGGTGAAGCGCTCAGGATTCGCTCGCGTCTCACCGTCTTGGAATACATTACATCGAACCGATCTCTGCCATCTACAAACATCGAATCATTTATTCCCTCTCGCCCCGTCGTTCGACCTCGCGCGACATTAATTATGTAGCGTCGAAAAACAGTGACAAACGCTCTGCAGCCGAGGCCAACCCCTAAAATCATACAAAACGGCGAACCCGACGTGCAAAAAGAAGGCCTCGCTCACCGGTGTAACACGAGAATGTGCAAGTTGCCGAGTGATCACGACGGACACAGCGGCCATTACGGCGGGCATAATGGCCACCGTGGTACAAAGAATATTTTTTGATGAAAGGTAAGCAGAGATTACCTTAAACGGAACGTGTATGTGTGCGCGAGCGCGTCTGCCTAAAAAAAGGGAGCGTCCGATATAAATAGAGGGAAGCGGGTAGAAAAAGGCTGAGTGCAGTTTAGAGAGAGAAGGTGGACGGTGGTGGTTAGGCGTGCTCCTCACGCGTGTGTCTGAGCGCGAGCGAGTAGCTCGTGAGAATGATGATGGTTGAAGGAAGGACGAGGAGGTGGAATCGAGGTGGATGAAGAGGGTGAAAAGTGGGAAAACGGTTTCGCGCGAGCTAGAGAAGGGTAACGGAAGACGAAGAAAAATACAAGGTGGGCTTGGCCCGCGACACGGGATACAGAAAGCGTTCTTCCATTGTCACGTCGTCGTTATCGTGTCGTCGCGGACGAGTGAGCGAGCGAGCAAGTGAGCGTCGCAAAGCAAGCCGGTCCGTAATTATGACGCCATTATCGCCGCGCCGAGGGCGCTTAATTACACGGCGTTAGCACCACCGGCGTACGTTGCGAACTGAGTTACGTTAAGATGCTCGCGGGAATACTTACTCGTTCCGTTGGTGCCGTGGGACGAGGAGGACGAGAAGGTCCGTGGAAAGGGTGTGTATGCGACAACCATCCACGTAGAACTCGCTGGAGAGTGCCAGACGTGGAGGAAGTAAGCAAGGATGGGAGCGACATAACTTTAACACGTTGGATCTTGTTAATTAGAAGGCACATCGAGTAGGTCCTGGCCCCGGAAGATCCTCTGATCATCGTCCACTCGCCACCGGGCTCTAACGGCCGATACGTGTTGTGCGTCAGCAGAGAAAACGGGCGTCTTCCTATGCTTCTATTCTTTGGGGAGAATAAGTTAATTCGAGTTGCTCGTGTGCCCTGTCGCGCAGCTCCAGGATAATGCGCCGGTCTGTAGAGTGTAGGACTAATTATACTCACGGTGTGGTTGGGCCGAAGTTGAGTAAGAATGATCGGAACGAAATGATTTTTTATAACGCTAAGATTATTCCGTATAATTGTTTCACTGTGTTTAAATATGATTTCAATGTTAAGGTGGATCCGTGTAATTAGCACGCTTTGAAGCCTTCGCGTGAAAGATTCTTGTTTTTTCACGCTCTTATGGGATATAGTGTCCGTCCAGGTTGCCCGGTCATTTTTCTACCTTTTTTTTACAATTTTAATTCTGCGCAGGTGGTATTCTATTAGCCTGCACATCGTCAAGTGCAAATACCCAGGCTCGTTTATTTATACCAGGCTAACGTCACTATTGTTTAAATGCCTATACTAAATAAAGTTTCAGTATACGTCAGCTGTCCACCGTAACCATCCTCCGCTACCTACCCAGGAAAGTTCAATCGTTAGATCTGCAGCGTGCACGAGGAAACTTTTCCATTCGAAAATTCTTTCCTCCTCGGCACGTAGTTTGAAAAGGTCTCGAGAACTCCTCTTTGCCATTGTGTTTTTCATCGATCTCTCTCCCGAAAGCGCCCACCTTTTACGGAGAAAGCGGCGAAAGTGAAAAAGGCGTAATTAATCGGCGAATCATCAGGGGTGTTGTCGTTTAATCGATGACGCGGTCGCCATGGTGCACGGCCATTTAATCAGGCGTGATTGTGCGCCAAGGGACTTCGGAGGTCCTCATTTGGAACCGCCGCGTGGCGTAGCGCGTAAACCGAATGTTCAAATAATGAGCGCCGACTTCGGGGCGCATTCCAATTCTCGCCATTATGGGGAGTCACACGCGTTCGCGCGCGCGCGTGGCTGTTTTCAGAATCGCGAATCACTCGTTCGCTGACAATTTGCGTCGATGCGCCTGCCGCCGCGCGAGCCCTCTTTTCACGGGCGTTGCAAAATAAATTTATCTCCAGTTGCATCGTGCGCGTGGGAAACGGCCGCGAATCAACCGTTCCGAGCACGATCGACAAATGGAATATTTGTAAAGGATTTTATCGATCGTCGATCGACAATCGACGGTCCCTACCGTCGTAGTTGTTAAAATCGCGTTAGCAAGCTTAATGCCCTCGATTGGGAACATTTGTTGGCGTTACGATCAATTAGACCTGGCTAGAGAGGTTCCGCCTCGGTACCTCGTAGCACCGTCGATTCGTCAGCTGACAAGGTAGATTATGAACACTCGCCATCGTCATTAATTAGTCGCAGATAGATTCTACCGCTCGACAGAATTGTATCGGGCGAAATTTCCCATTAGATCAACGACGCATTTAATAGATTAGGAACGCGCGTAACACTTGCGGCGAATTAGATCTAAGTAGATCCTCCATGATAGTGTCCTCGTAATGGATTCGATCGATCGACTAACGTTCGTTACATTCGATCGAGTGGAAACACTTGTCACTGTGGCATTTAATTGGACGTATGTAGAAGGCTGGTAGAATCTGTAATTACGATCGATCGGTTCAGTTATCAATTGACCTTCTTACTATTTTAGCTCGACGAGGTCTAGGCCGGGTCCACGCGAATACGCTGTAACAAAGGTGCCTTAAATCTGTAATAAACACCGGTTCCACGATAATCGAGACTATTAGAGATTTAATCTGTTGGGCCAAGGTTACGCCTGGGATCGAATCAACCTATCAATTACCTATCGTGATTGTGTGCGGCTTGGTTTCTCCCTCGAAGCAAGCACTTCTGAAGCGTGGAAGCTTGAGAAATCGGTTCGCCGCAGCGTGCCGCGTCGTTTCGGCATTGTTAAGTAGAACGAGCAGAGTTATGGTAGCCGTGGCACCTATATTTCGCCCGGTCGATTTAAAGTTCTCCCATCCTGACGGAGTTCGGACTATCTCCGGAGATAGTAGTCCGGTTGAGGGTAGGGTGGAGCACCGTGGAAGCGCTGATGTTGCAAAATTCCCCAAGCAACATCGTACTTTCAATGATCGCCGATAAAACTCCACCGATTGATAACAAAGTGAAGCGCGCGCGCGCGTCGAGTGCGATCACACCACCCTGCTCGACCTTCTTTGAGGATCGTGTGAAAAACTCTCGGGGTCTACCATGCGGAGCGTGCGATCGATAACTCGAGAATCCAAGGATAGATAAAGGGTATATGCGCGTTACACACTTTCCTTTGCACAGTGCGCCACCCACGTGTGGAGCGCGATGTACTTGATATAACGAGGGTGGCGTGACCGCGGCGTATAGTTATTATGAATGAGAGACGTCGTTGACGATTATAACGCAGATTGTTGTCGGTATGCGAAGGATTTAGAGATTAATTGTTGAGAATGTTAGGTGAGAGGTGAAGGAGCAATTCTCTGCTGAAAGGAGGTAGACAGATTTTTCTTTTTTTTTTTTTTTCTTTTAGATGCGCATTTGATGCTTTCGTGCTCGGTGCTGGAGAGAGAATTTTTGCGTCCCAGATAAAGGGCAGATACACCCGGCTGTGGAGAAAAAAGAAGGTCAAGTGTAACGTTCGCGAAACGAACATACGTGTCGCGCGCTCATTTGGTGGTTGAAATTTTTGAAAAATTTGTCGTTTGAGAATTTATGGTGGGTCCTGCGAATACGCTTATTTATTGTCCAACGTTGGTACGCGATCGTTGGAATTCTGGAAAATTTGTCATTGATAGAGAATGGAAGTTGTGAATTTTACGTGAACGAATTAGCTTAGAGAACATCGTTCGATATCTGTACAATTTTTTGTTAACATCAGCGTGCGTATGCTGTACGCAACTTAAAAAGGATTTATTTGGTGCATTGAAATTTGATTTCGGGAAATATTGTCAAGTTGAAAGATTGCCAATTCATTCGAAGTAGAGTCCGCCAGTCGATATTTCCACATATGAATTGTTCGAGAGCCCTCGAATCGCTTTCTGTTTCATTCCACATTTACGACAAAATAGAGATAAAACTCGAAACTTCGATGTTCGTTCTCGAACGCAACAGCTAACCAAATCAAGCATCAATCTATTGTTCGGCCAATGATCTTGTTCTATTGGCGAAACACAAAAGGATAGAAGGTCTTGAAACGATTTTCATCAGAATTACGCAAAATTATATACAATTTCTACGCATAAATTTAATTCGCATTTTTTGCGCTATAACATTTGACTCGGTAAGGAATATTCATTATGGAAACAATTTCAATCTCAAAATATTGCACTGCGTGCAGCTATTAAATTTTCAGAAATTATTCATTGAAAGTTAATTATTCAATGGATATCAAGTAAAATTTATCCAATATACTCGTTTATCTTGAATCGGCGAGTAGATGCTACCGATTCAAATGCTAATTGCTCAGGTCAACTACCGCCCCGACTAATAAAGTTCCTTCAAAGAAATTGCGAACTGGGTCATTATAACCTACGAAAAGTATTTGCGAATAGAATGTCTATCGTTTTCTTCTCCGTTGAATAACTAACAAAATGGTACTATAGCGATCTCCACTAATTATTCTTGTAAATTATAAGCTACAAAGTTTCCTCATAAATGCGTATTATCTATTTAAAATCAATTTTACATTGACTATAAAGAAGGTAAATCGTTTGAAACGTTTCACAAAAATTCTCGCACAAACTAAATAGCAAATCCGTTCAGGGATTCCGGAACGAGAAACAAAGGGGAAAGAAAAATAGCAAATTACTATTGTCAATATCGCACCTGAAAACAAAGGAAATGCTTGGAAGTTTGTTGGTTAGCTGGGGACACAGTGCTTCGCAACTTCTCGAGTTAATAAGGATGTTCATTACTGTAACGACATTTCCACTCTAACGTTTACTCTCCAAGTTCCGCGAGTCGATCCCAATGCGAGGGCACGAGGAAGGAAAATGGCCATTAGAAACTTGAAACCCGGAAACTCATATCGTCCGTGAGGACGCGAGGTAACGTTGAAAAATCAGCGTCGAATGAAGATATTAGCCAAGTTCGCCGGAAGGGTGAGTTTTACGAAATCATGGAGAAGGAAAAAGTAACTCACATATAATAGTTCATCGGGTTCTGCTTAAGCATAAGTTACTACCTGCAATTCGACTGGCAATTTGGCCAAGAATTAAGTTTGAAAGTTTCGAACTTGGTCTAATTACGGTACCTGAGCTCGTCCCCGGTCCTTCTCATACAGAGTCAAGCGGCATCTCGCCTGTCGAAGAATAATTGGTGCCCGCTGCGATTACTTGATAATTACCGTTAGGGAACGAAATATAGATCGCGATAAAAATGTGGAGCGAGTCCAATCGTCGGTAGACGTAGCAAATTATAAACTTTGACGGTCGAGTGATAAAAATACACACGTGTGTTTACACATTGGAATATTCGTATCTACCGCGTATTTCATATTAATGTACTAGGTTGCATAAAAGGTGAGTGTAATTTTCGGCTTTATACTTTTTCTCAAAATAAAGGTAAATACCACCGACAGCTTGCAAAAAACTGCGAAGCTACTAAGGTGCTAAACAAATGCCTTCAAAGAGCACAAATTGATTCATCTCGTTACTGGAGAGAGAGAGAGCAACCCTTGCTCCAGTTTCAACATCGGGTAGAGGTAGGTACATATGCGGAAAATTGAAGGTAAAGTAGAGACAGTATGCGGCTGTTTTACTATCAATTTATTTTATCGTCCGGAAGCGAGTTCGTCTTCCACTTAGAATACCGGGTACCCTAGGTGTGGTACGCCAAAGGACATCGGTGTCCTACGAAATTGAAGGGACAGTTAGGGTTAGGAAGTGGTTGGTACGAGCTGGAAATGGACACACTTAAAGTGGATAACAGACTGCATCGATGTTTCTTGGTACATAGACCGACCGTGGACCATCTACTTGGGATAATATGGGGTTCACTGGGATTGGTTTACCGTTACATTTTCTGGACCTGGCCACTCTCTTTAAATAAGAATCCTAGCACGGTTTACCAATTTTTGCAAGGCGGGCGAAATTACCATTTAAATTCGTTAATGGCTCTTTAGTGGAGTAGAATGAATTACCTTCTATTTCATTTTTGCACATAATGCATGAGTATTGTTGTTACGCGTACCGGTAAGAAGAAGGGTACCTATGCGTCAAGCGTTGTATATCCTCTGCCACGATATCCCAACTAGCGGTATGTGTTCGATATGTACTTAGATTGTTCGATAATTAGGGGTAGAACGAAGTGTGTACTTGGAGGAGACAAAAAGACTAAGCCAAGCAATATGCGGTGCAAGCATGTACGTGGATGCCCATTAACTGGGTCGAGAGGTTACTTGGAATTCGAGCGCGATAGATCGAAGTCTACCATAAAATTCTCTTCCCTTGCGCGTATCTTTGAGATACGTAATTTATTTCAACTTATTTCACTTGTCAAATGTTTATTAACAGCACGACGAACGAAGTTACGAGAGCAAGCATGAAAATCGTATAGCATAAAGTCGAGTTGCATTTATTTATATTTTTGTTTCTCATTGGACGGGCAAGTGTTCAAGTAAAGTTTTCGTCTACGAATGCGTCTCGTTTAACCAAGTACGAGAAAAATCGAAGACTTTCGTTCGGAAACTTTTTATTACTTTTGAAGAGTAAAAGTTAAGTTAACTAGTGAGAAAGCGCTATATTTGCTTGACACCGAAGAGCAGCTGCAGTTTAACACTAGATTGCCCGAACTTTTTTTATAAACACGATTTCCCATTTGAAACAGTCAAAATGACTGGTTTCGGGCAATCTAGTGTTAAATAGTAATGTAGCGTGTTCCGAACCTCGCGATATTGTTCACGAAGGTTTTCTTTCGAAGATATTGTATAAAGATTTTAAGAGAGTTGAGCAAGAGTAATGTCGCACCCTATAGGGGAAGGATTCCCAGGGCGCAATATCATTACTCTTTAAATCCAGGTCAAAGTCTTACTTCAAATCCGTTTGAATAATCTATTTATTATTACTGGAGGTTATACGCGCTTCTGTGTCGGGTAAGCATATCGAATGTGTAAGATTGTGGAACGCATGTGTACCCGAGAACGTGTAAAATAAAGGAAGGCGTAAAGGTATGGTAATGTCTTGGCTCGTGTTTATTCATCTGCAATCTAAGCGTCATAAAGAAAAACGCACTGGTGTCGTACTTACTATTCGAGCACCTTTGGTGACTGTGTAGGCAAAATTTTTCACCGCCCGTTAAATCAGCGAGACAGTAAAAGAAGATTGTACAGATGGGGCCGCTACCTTTTGACGATGAAATGCTGTGGCGTGAAGATTGCCCGCATGGAAATGTCAGTGGTCCAGCTCAACGGGCAGCTTAAAATTCTTTTGAAGACTTTTGTGCAAACTCACCTAGAAACAAACGATTGATACTTTTTAAGAACCGTTACCCTCGGAAACTTTCTATTAACGAGAGGCTCGGACTATCGGTATAACTTTTAATAGCTTTTATATACGTAATTAATCCTTACAACTCGGAAGTCGAACTACGCTCGACGTAATACTTTGTATTACCTCGAAGATCCTGAGCTTTCTTCAGAAATAAAAGAACACACGAGAGAGTTCCACTGAATTAAAGATAGGCACCAAGGATCCTACTTGCCAGCTATTATCGATCACGGTTCGCAGTACATTTATTGAAATAGGGATGATCCTGAAAAATATATCCGAGAATATTCGCGCGTGATCGTTAACGTGCTCGTGTGCGACAAATTTTCAGAGAATTTATTCTAGATAATCCGGTATGCCGACAATCGCTTCACATTCGACTAATATTTAGTAAATTTATTTCTCGTCCTCAATCGCTCCATTGCATTATCAATAAATCAGAATGTCGATTGGAGCGTTCGTTAATCCCCGTGCACTGTAAAATCGTATTCACGGGCTTGGTCCCTCGAACGCTTAGGTGCGCGCATGCCTATGCGTATCTACTCTGGTGTGTGTGTGAAACACACATACACATACACATGTGTACGACGGTATATAATGTGCACTTACACGCACGTATATATATGACGCGTACGATTGAAAGGGGAGATAGAACTGCTCGAATCGCCGTATTTAAGTGGGGAGCATTCTCCAATAACAGGAATAGGAACTGGCCTGGAATCCGATATAAATACGCCTTGGCATCTTTCTCTTATATTGCTTTAGTACCGGCTGAACGGTTCTCGCAAAAATTCAGGAGGGTTCATCGCTCATCCGTCGACCCGTTTATCGATGCTCATTCCATGCCGAGGACTAATAACTTCCCATTATTCACCCTGCAATATAATTATATTGAGCTCTCAACTTCGAAAGGCTTCCGCCACGCACTATTCGCTCGAGAGTATTCGAAGATTCCACGTTGACGATAAAATTTAAACGTTATTAAGATGGAAGAATTATGTTGCAGTGCAAAGGGTGAACGTTCTACTTTTTAAATGCGACACATTCGATCGTTTATTCGTAGAACGGACTCTACGTTGTATAATGTAATGAGCGCGTAATTACAGGACTACATGTGTCTCTTCTTTTTGGAATACTTGGAGGTTTTGAGTCGTAAAGAGCCGCTGCTGAATGAACGATAGGTTCCATTATCGGAATATCCATTATCCGAACTCTCTATTTTTGGAAGGTTCTCTTGTCGGGTAGTTCTGGTATACGAATAATGGATTTCGAAATTCGATAGCATGTATTTCGTCGAATGTGTATTTACGTCTTCGCGTACATATAGACGAAGGCAACATGTTTTTGTAACACTTCAGTGTCTAATATACATCGTAAACATACTGGTCCTAAAGCTACAACAATATCGTCGAAACGAACACATATTTTGTGGTTCGCTAGAGCGAGACCTAAATTAAATATAAAATTTTGCTGAAAAGAACCTACTGTGCTTGGTAGGATGGAAAAAATGGAAGGGCGAAAAATGTATATTTTTCTCTTCTCTATTTTAGAAAGTTAAGAATCATCAAGGTTACGCAAGAGTAAGTCTACAATTATCGAATACTTACATCTACTTCCTAGCCCGTTGAATTTCCATTATACGTACATTGGAGAACTGATTTGACTTTCTAGAAACATCGGGGTCCGCTAAAAACAACCAAGTATGCTCGATAGGGTGAGAAAAAGGTAGAACGTTAAAAAATCCACGTCTTTTTCTCTCTATTATTGTAACAGGTTCAAGACCACAAAATCCGTGCTTGTGGAATCTCTAATATTGTGTTGTTAAAATAAGCAAAGGTAATGCGATAATACGTCCACGATTATCGAACGCACATCTACTTATTAATTCGTTTAATTTTCATTGCACGTACATTGGACAACTGACTTGATTTTTCTAGAAACATCGAGGTTTGTTAAAAAGGACCTGACCACGCTCGATAGGTTGGAAAAGAGGTGGAAGGGTGAAAAATCTACGTCCCTTTCTCTCTTTCGTATACCCCTTCTCTCTCCCCTGCTTCCTCTCTTGCCCTCTTAAAACAGCAAACCGCGTTCACGCGGTCTGAAATTAAACGCTGAACGAAACGCAGCTTCGTTAGGAGTCTAACTAAACTTTTCTTTCAAACGGCAATTCGCTTCGGGATACGCGAGAGTGTATTTCCATTGCTTTCCATCGTTCTGAAAGCGCGGGGCAGCTTCAAAGTTCCCCGCTCTCGCACGGATTCGTCATGGATTCATTTGTAGGTTTGTACGTACGTTTGTTCATTAGTTTTTTTCTGCGTTCAACTAAGAGAGGAGAAAAAAAATAAACCACGCGGAAAGTCTTGTACAGAGAAGCGGGTTTTAAATGATCGATTGTATTATGTCACAAACAAATCGGCACTAATGAGGTAGTGACTGCTGCGAGATCTAATAAAATACCAAGGGTGGTATTTCGCTCATCTCTGTACTTTGTGAGCCGCTTGCGCAACGTGCCGATAACTAGCACAGAAATTCTACTCTCGGAATGAGAGTCCTTCCGATTCGTCCGGTGGTAGTCGTTCGACGCACCCATTCCCAATGACCTCTTTGCAGCACCCGATTTTATAAAAACGAAGTAATTTTGTATTCTTAACACTTGTAAATGGGTTAAAAAATGTCTCACCATATCAGTTGGACGTAAAACGAATGTGGGAGATTTTTCACCCTGTCACACTGCAGAGTTAATCATTAATATTCCGAATAATTCGTCCTACGCGCAGGAATATCGTGACCGTGCTTCCACTCGGTAACAATAAGTTTCAGAGAGAAGTCATGCTCTAGCATCTGCAAACAAAGCCAATTGTACACTTTTGTCTGACCTTTTTTTCTGCTTAACGTAAATGAAATTCTTCTTTTATAGAAACTTGAAGGACACACGTAGAAATATGATGTCGGTGAGGAAGCAAAGATTAAGGCGACATTAATATGGTACCACCGGGCTCGCGATATCCCGTTTAAAAATCCCATTTCGCAATTGTGATGGATCGATAAATCTTGCTAATAATAGTAACGCCTATCGAGGAGGAGTTTCTGGTTTCAACGTGCACGTACTAGGGGGGCTATTGTGCTTGGGTGCGATATTGCTCAAAACGGTGCGGTTGGGCTTTGCATCCCGGAGACTCATATTTTATATGGCGATGGCAGCCATTAAACCGGTATTTCCAGCATCATTTCCACTCGATCTTTCCGAAGCTCGCGGAAGACTGTGGGCGCCGGAGAAAGCGTAGAGCGAAATGACAACGAGCTGAGATCGAGTCCCGAAAGAGACGAGGATTGGCTGAAGTATCGTACCTGCTATTTCCAGTCTCTGTAACCCTAGTCTCTCTCTATTTCTCTCTCTCTCTCTCTCTCTCTCTCTCTCTCTCAGGTCTTTCTAACCCCAATCGCTCGCGGCAGATCAAATGTGCCTGCGCAATCCCGAATAATTAATCGTGCTTAGTTATTCGATCGCGTTCAGCCCCGTCTCACTATTCCAAGCGACCGAAAATCTTTAAGTTCCTGATGATTTAAATCGCTCGATTTATTAAGTCAACGAGCCGGAGACATTCTAAATCCGTAGAAGAAATATGCGAATTATCGTTTGTTTAGGTGTACCGAAATGAATGTGCGAACTTGTCTGGGGATTTTATTGTCTCGTAAAAAGAGCAGTAAAGTTTCATGGTAACGCCTTGGGGTGATAACAAGTTCAAAACTCTATAAAAGGTATTGCGGCTCTATCTATACACCAGGAGTGAGTTCAGGCGAATATTAAACGTTGATCCTAAACAGGATATCAACTCTTTAAAGTAGAAAATATTCATCACGAAAGAGTAGAGGAAAGTTTGCGTGTACATTGACGAAGAAGGGCTAGAAGATTCTAAAGGTTCGCCCTTGGCTTTGATTTTACCTATTTCAAACTCGAGAAAAATATTCCGATTGTTAGGATGATTCTCTAGTGCGCGAAACGGTCGATGAAAAAGTAATATGTACCCCAACGATAGTAGCTGTTTACGACACGACGTAAAGTAATTGTCCCGGATTTAATTAACGGTAGTTAACACCCACGCTCGTCAACACGGTTGGGCCGAGCTAATAAATAGCAGAGGTTGAACGGTTGCTTGGCTCACCGCACCAGGGATGCGTGATTCAAGTAGATATATGTACGTCCTCCGCAGCCTGACTGTGAGTAGTTGCTAGTCGATAGCGACATTTTACCGCCACTGGAAGGTCTTTTTGCCTTCTGCTTAGAGAGTGATCGATTGACGTGATTATACGATAACCCTTTTGGCTCGAATATTTTGTACTTTGCCCTGTTCTTTATCGATTCACTTCTAATTAACTTTTTGCGAGAGCGATGAATGAGAGCTCAAAATTTTCATCGTTACAAGTGTGAACGTTAGATTCGATGCAACTTGAGGATGTAATTCTCTATTTTTGTAAACACTTCTCGATAACAATGGATGAACGGAAACTTTGTTGTGGCCGGACATTGTTTCCAAGGGAACTGTATTATGTGGAATGATATGAATTTTGGATAATGTCTTCGAGCGGCTAATATCGGTATCCTACGTATTATCGGTAAAATGTTTAACATACCTGCTTAAATCAGCATCGTGCAAAAGTATACTGGAAAATCAAGAATTGCGAAAAGGAAGTGTACGATTGCTGTGTTTAGTACGCTTTAATGCCCTTTTCACTCGCCTATTAAACTCATCGAGAAAAACAAGAAAGAGAAATGCACTTTCATGGACATGGAAATCTGAGCTGATATCCCCTTTTAATTCAAAAAAACTCGGTGCAAGCTATTCTTTCGTGGAATCGCGAAATTGCGGGCGTCTCGCAGTGCAAAGTGACTATTCACCGAACCGTGTATTCCAATATCAAGATTGCACGTGCCCACGTACTTCATTCATTTCGCGTCAAACGATTGCCCGGACGATTGAAGATAAATACTTTCTAAACAAAGCGCGTTGATACGTCCCAATTCGAATCTCATACAGAAAAATCGCGCACTTTGCGAACTGTGAACGAATGCAAACTGATCGTCGGCAAAGCAGATATAATATTCCGAAAAAAATATCGAAGAAAAGTTACGACTTTTTTTCGGTAAGCCCCTCACGTAGCTATACGCGGACCGTATATCTATAGCACTGTCGTACATGCAGAGTCCGCATTGCATATGCATGATACGCGCAATGAGCGGCTAGTCGGAATAAAAAAAAAAAGAGGAAACACTCGCAGGAAAAAAAAATGAATTGAAACAAAAGGTAGCGCGAGGAAATGATGAAGAGTGAGAAAAATGTGACCACCCATCAGGAAGCGGTGGTTGTTAGTCCATATGAAACTCTCTATATGAAGCTTTACATTATCTCTATTTTAATTGGCTACCGTTCCGCGGGCAGTAGGCCAAAATGCACCTGCGGATTTCGATCGTACAACCGAACGCTATAGTGGGTGTCTCGCAAAATTTCTATCCACCCTGTTCTCCAATTTGCGCATGAAGACACGAAGAATTGTAAATGGATATTGAAAGAGTTTGGAAGAGAAAGTTTGTTTTCTTCACTCCTACGATTATCTTTCGTACTTAGAATTTACACATAATTATAATTTACGCTACTTGCGAGTCCACTGATAAATATTATTATCTTACAATTACCTAAAGGTGCTTTCAAAGGACAGGTAACAATTAAACTCTCACATATATTATCTTTACTATTCTAGATCAAAAAAATTTTCAACTCTACTAAATAATATAGTAACAATATTATAATCCACAAATTAACTTTAATCATTCCATACGCACAGGACGTAAATCCTTTCCAAGGAGCTTTCCATGACTAGCCATGGAGAATGGTATGTATAATTAAAAATCGGTGAATTAATTGGGACACCCTGTGTACGAGCGCATCTCTATGTGCGAACGCCCAGAGCTACGCGGTAGAAAGAGAGAGAGGGAGAGAAAGAGAGAACGCGAGGAACGAGATTTCTTTTTTGCACGAATTTTAAAATACAAGTCCCGAGAGAGCGGACGAGGTAGAAAAGGTAGGAAGGATGGACTTTTCCTGCCATTGTCTCAGGCGAGACTGAACGCGACGTACGAGCGCACAGCAGGGTTAATAATAACAATACGTACATCGGATCCTCCCCCGGATTCTTAATTTCCGGCCGAAAACTGCTTTCCGATGCATAGAGAATTTCCGCGGTGCTTCAACCGTGGCGAATCACCGAGCGAATTTCTTTTCTCTCGCGCAAGTGCGAACGAAGGATTCATTGGAGGCCGCGAGCGCGCTCAAAGAAAGTCCATTTCCAATATCGTCGCCTATAGGTGAGGTCGGATAAAGAGCGATGAAATTAATGGGAAATTTGATCCACCTGTCGCCCCGTTTGACGACGATTTCAATACGTGCCTCGAGCTTCCTCCCTCCATCATCTTCGACAGAATGCAGTGCCTATTTATCTCCTGGTCATTATCACGTTCGTTCGTTCTCTCGCGAAAATCATCGCGCAACGAGACAAAACTGTCGCACGCCACGATTCACCCGGGATTACTTCTGCGTTTCGTCGCGAATCGACGGGCTAACGTCGAGGAGCTCTCACGGTTAAAAGAGTTTAGGGACGAGAGAAGGAGAGAGAGAGACGCGCGGAACGAAATTGCAGAATACCCCGTGACGTGTAGAGTCGCGCGAGGCACGCATTCTCGTCCGCATATGCACCGCGTGCGCGCATGCTTGCCGCATACATAATTCAACGGCGCGGGTGACAAGTGAGGATGAGAAAACAGACGTTTCCTTTTCCGCGGCAAAATGAAGATAAGTTGCATGCGCGCCGAGCACGCGGAATACCGAACGCGTGTCTCTCATTCGCTTCATGCTTCTCTACCTGTGTAGTACGCGAAGGAGATTTTGGAAGTGCATCGTCCTTTACGCGTTACGCTTTCCTTGCTCTCTGTCTCGCTGGCTTCGCGTTATCGTCATTTTCGCCTTCTTCGAGAAACTCGGTTCGCACGGTGAATAATTCGCCGAGTGAGATTCTCGGTTCTACTGTTACACGGGATCCGTTCGTGGTGCCGTGATGCGCACGTCAACGCGATGCTTTACGACAGTCGCCGCGTGGATTCGGCTGAGAAGGCGGAGCCGGGAGTTAGAGAGATTCCGGAACGGAAGAACCGAGGGCGCAAAAAGCTTGGGGTGTCTGATGGAGCGGAAGTGAACTTTTACCTCTAACCCTGTCGGCGAGAAGAGTTGAAATCTCTAGCGTGGATGTTTTACAATAATGGGGCTTTATCTGAGAGAGGGTGGTTGACGTAAGCGAGTACACTTATCTCTACAGTCGTGAAACTTAACGCGTTGTTTAACTGTTCCTTTCTTTTTTTTTGTTGACGCTTCTACGAGAACACAACTCGGTAAACCACGAGAGCAGTAAGCTTCCTTCTATTCGGTGTGCAATCCTCGGTGAAGCGGATTAAAATGTTTGCTTGGACTTTTTAGTGGATGAACTGGGGGACGAAATGGGGAGGCAAAATGCGCATTGCGCGACGATTAAAATACTGCGACTTTGGAGAGTATCTGCTGGGCGAGATGTTAAAACTCAAACGGCAAAGAGCTCGCGGCATGTGCTCGACGTCGAGTGTGCGTCCGAACCGTAACGGTCAAAAGAGTGTTGAAAATCGATGTCAAGAGACTTGTAAAAAGTGCACCCCGTACAAAAATAACACGTGTGCTTTTAGTTTCGCCAGCTACAGGACACTATCCAGATGTTCCAGAGGAGGTTGATTTGGTAGGGTGGTTGATGCTATCTGCCGATGGCTCCTCGCCAGCAGCCAAACGATTTAATAACTTTATCTTCGGGATGTTATTACTATTGATCCGACCTATAAGTATGGAGAATCCAAATATTCTCATCTCGAGCTGACCTAGTAATTCAATATATCAGATATTTAATTGAATCGGCAAATTGAATCAAATATTTTTCTGCGGATGCAGCAACCAAATTCCGTGATTGCACCAGGCTAAATTCCAGTGATTTAATAATAACCGTTTGCGAACGGAACTAGATTGTCTTAGGTTTAGAAAGTCTAGTGATATTACAGGAATATTAAACGGATGTCGGTTGCCGTTTCGGAGAAGTCTCGAGTAAAACCAGACACGCGCAAATATCCAATGTTTTAGAAACAACACTGGGACGTATAAGAAACGTTTCATTTAATTTCTGCTTTTTCCATTATCTTTTTTAAATAATTGTATATTGGAAGCCTGAAAAATATTTCTAAGATCTGCATATACGCAGGCGTTAACGTAGGTATATAATATTCATATGGAATTTTATTTAATATATGCAAATAGAACGTAACATTATGACATTATTCGTTTGGCTTGATTTGTTCGGCTGTTTTCGTCGGATGAATTGTGTGCCCAAATTTGCATTCACTGCACCTGTACCCTTAATGAGAACCAGGTTGTGTGCGTGACCTCGTGCATCTGTTTGCGAAATTGCGCACGGCGGGTTGCAACAGGATCAAATAGAATATGACGCAATCGACATTGCGCGTCAACCTGTTAAATGCTATTCTGACGTTACGCCCGCGTTTCAGAAAATCTGCACGAAACAACTTGTATGTATAAATTGTGAATTCTTTCGATACTCAAAATTTGTTTTAAAGTGTTTTGTGGCTTATCTCTGCGTCGAGGTTGAAATCACAAAAAAATGGCAAGATCGAAACAAAATTTCCGCGCAAGTCACCTTAACACGATTCTACTTAAATTATATTTTTCGGAACACCCATTCTTACAAATCTCCGTTGCACATCAATACATCAAAGTTCAGTCAACTACAAGCTACTTCAAAAAATCACCACTAAGAAACTTCTACAACAGTCCTCTCAGCGTTCTCGGTTGCACGCAACTTCATTGTTACGCTATTAGAATCTCCAAAAGCAAGAATACCTAAAACCACCTCGATAAAGAGCTCCTCAAGACCCTCCACCTTGAATCCAGTTCCTTCGAACGTGCGCGTGTCCTCGTTCGTAAATTGCAAGAGTTAAAAATTTCGCCAATTTGCGTCCCCAGCAGAGCGGTACGCTCAAAGAGAGGACGGATCATGTCTGCAATTAGCAACTCCTTTGTTGAATCCGACAAGGAAATTCGGCATTATTAAACGCTCGTACGTGCGGTCGTTTCCGTAGACTCCTCCGGCCTCGGCAGTACTGCAAGTACAAATACGAGAGTGCGTTAACGAGTATGAAACCATACTGCGAGAGAGACACACGGTGGGAAGCAGGCACGGGTGGGGTTTGTCAATCGTGCTGCGACTCGCACCGACACGACACTGCGCGGATGCTCAGGCTGTGCAAAGTTGTCTCTGCGAAATGACGGTCCCGGAAATGCTGCATTATTAAGTCGTCGGGGTTGAAGTGCCTCGGGCCGGATAACTCTGCAACTGCTCGAGAAAGAGAAAAGAAGAGGTGAAAGGAGGTTGGTGGTAGACGCGGAAAGGGGAGAGGGTGAAGATGACGAGAGAGAGAGAGAGAGAGAGAGAGAGAAAGAGAGAATGAAAGAAGAAAGACGAGTAGCGAAGAAACCGTGGTGGAAGGTCTCGCTTAAGCCTGGGACGGCTTTACTCTCTTCTTTCCACATCGCCTTTTTCTTCCACTCCCCTTCGTCGTTCTTTCTGACCATGCGCTCTACCACCCCTACATCTCTCTTTCTCTCTCTCTCTCTCTCACCCCTCATCCTTCCCCTCCTTCACCTCGCTCAACTTGCCCGCCACTCCACCTACCATCTCCGCATCCCCGTAACCCTCTCACTTTTCGTCTCCTCTTCCCGTCTAAATCATCCCCTTACTCTCATCGGCTTTAAGGTAGATTTTTGCGCCATCCAACCTACACCCAGGCAGGCTCACACAGTCGTTCGTTCGTTCGTTCGTCCGTTCGATGAAGGTCCTTTCAAGGGAGCGAAGTTATAGGAGCGAGGAGGATCCGTCGCAGCTGAGATTGGTTCGCCCCTGCGCCGATCAGCAGCGAACGAATCGAGGGAACCGTAAACGGTTAGAGTGCATTGCCGACTGGATTTTTCCGGTAATACGCGAACCTACGGAATACCTTGGACCTCTTAACTACGAGAAAGACCGTGGTAAAAGCTTCGTTCGCGGAAGGGGTTACCGAAAAGGGGTTCGCGTTTCGCCGGTAACCCGGATGCTCGTTAAATTTTTGTCCCTTTTCACGATGGAGAGAGGACCGAATCCAGCGGACTACCCACTTTGAAGGACCTTGGTTGTGACTTTTAACGAGGATAATAGAATAATAGTACCACCTAGGCACAATGAAGCCACTTGGACGGGAGTTCTTAGCCTAATCGCCTGAGTAGTCAAGGACGAAAGAAGGGTGGAAGACACAAAGGAAGGAGGGAAAGAGCAGAGGCTATTCGCGTCCTATTTTCTTTTCGGTAAACATAGTAAATATGTATAACAAAGGCGAGGGCGAGATAATGACCAGGGGCTGTGCCTGCCGGAGTCTCTTTTCCCTCCTCGCGCTGCTGCTGTAAGAGGCCTTTACCTGTTCTCGCTGTCCAACGTTTGTCAAATGGACGTTACCTCTGGCCCCCGACCAACCCTCCAACCGGCCCACGTTCAATCCCATAACGAGTGAATTGCGAGCTAGGGACAGGACGTTCCCGCGCTAACGATCCTTTCTGCTTTCCGCGCGGAATGCTTCAGGCAAGATTTTCGGCGCTCGATATCTCAAGTTTCGTCAAGAGTAAGTCTCCGTCGCCAGTTGTAAGTCTCCGTCCACGCTTTCATCGAGCTCCTTTCTTACTATCCGAGTGGAGCTACTCGGATATCCTAAACGAAATTTCTCGGAGAATCTGCCCAATTAGGAAAGTTCCCGGCTCCTTTCGGCGATGATCGTTCGCTCGATGGTAAAATGTGTATTATTGTTAATGCAACACTGGGTTGTTAGGTTTAAATTCAGTGCTTAGGTAATCCTCCGTGATTTTCTTCATTCGAAAATAAACCCGAGGAGAATTAGTCCGCGGTAGGAAGAGGGCGATGAAAGCTACTGCGAAGTCACAAAGCTTCTAGGGTGCGAGTTGAAAGTTACACGGGGGTGTAGAGATAGAGGGTTGGTAAAGAGGATTGTCGAGTGAAGAATAATAAAGTGAACGACGAGGTTGTCGATATTGTTGGATTTTTGTCGCAGCATTAATTTGTATCGGAAGTAATATCTAGAAAGATACTGGATTGAACGAAAATGTAGGGCAACAATGAAAACTGTATCATTTAGGTTCGTGTAGCTTAACGGAGAATTCGGCGTATTGACAAATTATTTGAGAAAGTTTCTCGCGGAGTATGTCAGTGGGTAATCCGAAGAATTTCCCATTAACTTCGAAATGGCGTGGGTAATTTGCCTTCTCCTCTTCCGCGTCTCGTTCTCACTGATTCGCCGCGCTTACCCGTTACCCATGAGTCTTCGAGGCCAGGCGCAGTACGACGCAGCAGCTGCCGCAAAATTTATCCGAGTACGCGAGATGTGGCAAAGTTTGTATTTGCCAAGATTTGCCCGAGCCGGCTTTATATCTTGTACACACGCCCATTGCTGTAGCAGGTGCGATATTGTGTTTGGTTATACAGGACCGAGCCGTAATACGATACTACGGATGCTAAGTGGTACGGATTTGCTATAATTGTCCTCCAGGACAATTACGTTCCGATTAAATTCGATCGCGTGAGAGCAACCTTTTTCCACTGGTTACCTAACTGGAGCGTGCTCGTAAAGGTCCTTGAACCAACGACCGCTATTTTAACGATTTAGAAGCGATTTTTCGTGTTCGGTTTCGAAGAATTTTCGGAACAGCTTGATGACACGGAGCTTACGACACGAACTCAGCTAAGAACTTTGTGTAATACGTCGAAACTAATTAATCCCTTCGTTATCCTGGACGAGATATCTCGCGACCCAGTACTGCCCGATTAACGCTTTTGACGAAATATCTCGCTTCTTAGCACCAATATTTTGACATTCTAGAGGAATATATTTTATAACTAATTCTATTCGTATGGCTATTAGAAAGCAATAAATACAGTTTTTGATGCAATTATTTTTATTTACTTTTTGCGTGGTATAACTGAAAACATGGTGTTACGCATAAAGCGACCTTACATTTTTGACAAGAATACCGTGTTTCCTTATGTTTTCCGTTTTCTTTACATACGACGCAACGTATAAGCGACATAAGAATTCAAAGGCAGAACACGAAATATTTCGTCTAGAATGTCAAAATATTGGTGCTAGGAAGCGAGATATCTCGTCAAAAGCATTAATCGGCCAATATCGCGTCGCGAGATATCTCGTCCAGAATAACGAAGGGGTTAATATGCAATTGTTTAATGGCAACAATTTTATGAGAAATATCTTATACGCGGATTAATCTTGTGAATTGATTAAAATCGTACCATTAGTTTCTGGACATTCTAAAATTTATTTCAGATTTACCACCGTAATTTTCACCGTAATTAGGTTACATTCAGTCGCGCTGAACTAGATGGATTTATACGAAATCCGATTTCTGACGAGATTTATTCGATAGTGCGCGTGATAGAATATTCTGTTTTTCGAAGCGGAACATCACTGGTACTACAGTACGTTAATACTCGCTTATGGTTGTCGAATCTCCCTGCATTTCGCACTTGTCTCGAATTACCGTCGAATTTGCATGCGGCACAATTTCAAGGGGATGTTGCAACGAGGAAAAATTCGGGCAAATTTTGATTTCGTCACCGTGTGAGTAGATTCTACGGCGTGAAAAGCAAGGATGAAATTTTAAGTTCCTGTCATTTGTGTTTACTAATCACAATCACATATTTATGGATCTGTCTTCCCTTCATAGGTTTCGCATCACAGTCGGTCTCGTAGTAAGAGGTAGGAGCAAATCGTTCATTTTGTCAAAAATAATCCTGCAAGTGTACACTGTTTTCATTTTTCGCTAATACTTCTAAACGATAAGGAGCTTTCGCGAAAGACCATGCTCGGTAAAATGTGGCCTTTCTTTGTAGAGGTAAGACCTTTTCCGTTCTCGTTCTGGAAGATATCGACTAAGAACCTGTCCATAAGTCATATAGCCAAGTTACCCCATTCGACCGTTTAAATCATTTTATTTAAGTAAGATCTGTAAATTTTACTTTTACATAATATAAAGTGTCCAACCTTCGACTTCCATGAATTTCGAACACAAGTATAGAGGTCCAAAATAAGGGACTCATTTTCTTTATACGCGCTCGTTCGCAAGTGTAAGGGTGAAAAGCACCCTTCGAATGTCCACCTACCCTTTTCAGCGAGTAAGGTGAAGCTATATATTTCGAAAACTGTGTCCAATAAAAATTGTACAGTGGCGAATGGTTTGTAGAAACACGCGAATAAAAAATTCAAAAAATATTCTGTTTTTTGTAGGAATAGTTTATAACCGTGAATGTTTTATGCAAAAGCAACTCGTATCGTGCAAATTTTTCGGAACAATTTGTCGAGTGTCGTGAAACACACGCAGGTCGATTGAAATATTTAAAAGGGATCTTCAAAAAAGCTAGTTCTAGGATTGTGAAGAACATCCGCATTGGAATAGAAATAGTTGACAGTACTCCAACGCGAAAATAATCATCGAGGGTACCCAGTTTTTAATGCGTGACCTTATATGTATAACGCTACTAGATACATCCGTATCAATACAATTACTTTAAAATACTTTACACCTACCTGAGAACTGTATGGAAGCCAGGGTCCAAGTGAAGTTCCATCAAGATCCTCTGGTAATTTCGAAGCAGCAGCTTCGTTAAAGGATCACCCGTAAAAATTGATCGGCCCAACAACACCGAGGAATAATTCAGAATTAATCGTCCGTAATCTCTCGGTGCAATCGGCAAGCGGCACGGGGGCGACCATGAGACATGCACGGTATTATCGAAAGTGTGTACTTCATCACGTATTATCCCTGAAATGTCTTTTATACCGCACGGTATGTGCACGCACTCGAGCCTCGCCAGGCCCGGTTATCGAGCAAAACTGTAATTTAGTTCGTGCAACGCAAACGTAACGTACGTGGGAATATGATGGCCGCTGCGCACGCTATTAGACGATATTGCGAATTATTATGCGCGAGTTAAGTTGCGCACAGCGAACCCCCACGTGTATACCCTTGGATACCGATGCAGTTGCTCTCGGCTGCGCGCACAACGACTATATACAAAGTGCCAACCCCGCCTACTAGCACGTTGCACTTGTGCACTAAAGGTACGTCTGCACTGCAGACCGAAATCCAGCTAGACTAGTTTAGAGGTTGTATACGTTGCCGGTAGTACGTAGAATACTCTCAGTAGCATTAGTCGAAATGGCTGAACATTTCATAAAATGTCTGTCTAGGCGATAAACACAAGGCCTGGGTATTCAACATATACGTATAACGTGAAGGATTCTAAGCACAACTTTGAAAATTTCTATAAATTTTTGTCGGAGCATCGTAACACGAGGCCTGGGTATTCTACATATACGTATAACGTAAAGGATTCTAAACACAACTTTGAAAATTTATATCAATTTTTGTCGGAGCATCGTAACACGAGGCCTGGGTATTCTATGCGTATAACGTGAAGGATTCTAAGCGCAGCTTTGAAAATTTGTATAAATTTTTGTCGGAGCATCGTAACACGAGGCCTGGGTATTCTACATATACGTATAACGTAAAAGATTCTAAACACAACTTTGAAAATTTGTATAAATTTTTGTCGGAGCATCGTGTAACTAAATACAGTTGGATAGTAAAAAAAAAAATATGCGCATCGTGACAGAAACATTGGGAAAATAAACCCACGTGCATCTATCACACGTTAGTCGGAGTAATATGTACTTCCTTTCCGCAAAGTTCTCACCGCCCATCGAAACGCTATTTCTCTCGAATTCACCCAAGAGATTTCAATGACACTCTCCTTCCGTCTGATCGCAACGTTCGTTCGGAAGAGCTTGGTGGCAGGGCGTGGCGAGAGCACAAAGGACAATGGTGGGGAAGAATGCGAGTAGCGGGGATGACTAACAGTCACTGTCGAGCACAACGAATGGAGAGGATCGGTGTCGAAGAGTGTACAGCGGGGTAAAATCGACGTGTGGCCGAGCTATCGACCAAATCCGACGTCGCTCTCGTACCCGTGAATATTATTGATGTCCAGTCGAGCGAGAGCAAAAGTGTGTCAGGTTAGCTGACCCAAATTAGTTGCCGTCGCGCATGGCGGACGATTTCGATTGAAAACGCTAAACCGACAAATCCGTCCGCAATGTTCTACATTTAAATTAACCTCGTTATCCACGCCAGAATTCAGTACTCACGGAATGCAGAAGGGGAACTCCGTGAAGCTTTATTAAACACGCTCGTCAGAAGGGAAAGCAAAAATTACGAATTAATATTCAAAAGTGCTCGCGAACCTGCGCTTCCGATGTACACAGTTTTATTATGGTGGGATCTATCAAATTTATGGCTGTCCCTGTTAGACGGCAAGAGTTGAATTAATTATATTCTAATTTTAATAATCTTTCGAAGATAGGGTTGCGACAGATCTACTTTTGCAAATCCATTGATGAGTTAATAGCAACGCCAGAAAATAGCTTTAGGAACGAACGAAACTTGTCTAAATCGCTAGTATTTTATTTCCCGCGAAAAGGATACTGTTGCAGGCGGAGATTTAACAGTTACCGGTTCGAGTGCATTGGAAATCGAAAAGGGAGCAGTAAGATGAGCAACTCGTGCAGGCTGAAAAAAGAAGTGCTAAGAGCGATCACGGTTAAAGTGTCGAAGGGGATGGAAGAGAGAGAGATAGAATGACATCGAAGAGAAAGAGAGAGAAATAGACAGTAAAAGAGACAGAGAGAGGAGTAGGCGGTCCATGGTCGAGAGTTCTGCAAACCAACGCGACGAAAACACTTCAAATTCCGATTGCGGGAAATACCAGAGCAGACTGTGGCAAGAGAATAAGGGAGGGTGAGAAGGAGAAAGAGAGAGAGAAACAGAGATAGAGAGAGAGGGAGAGAATGATGGACCAGGTGTGGGTGGCAGAGAAGGAGGCTACAGAATCCGGGGAGTAGGGCAATTCGGCCAATTCACGAATCAGCTGCCATTTCTGGTGCCAACTCAGTTTCAGAGAGAAAATTAAATAACTCTCCCGTTCGTCTACATCTTTGCCCACCTCCTGAAACAGTTGCCGTAGCCAGGCAGCGAACCACAAGTCGACAATCCTGGGAGATTCCGCGGAACGGCAGTTTACTCAATCGTTGCTGCCGCAGTCGCGATCTTTGCCCAATTATAATTAAGTCGTCGCGTTCGCGAATTATAAAGTGTTTGCGATATTATAAAGGCAGATTAGCGCCGACGCAGGCCACTCTCCAATAGCTGCCACTTTTCATCATCATTGTACACACCGGACGATCGATGGCCCTTGATCTTACTACGTCGTCATGCGCCCTACGATATTACACGTAGCCTGTGACATTAATCTTGGAAGCTTCATGATCGTTAAAATTCCTCGCGCCTCGTAAGCGCAACTCTCAAAAATTTGCATTCATACGAAACACATTTAATTCCCTTTAGAAATGCGCATAGCGATACAAGCACGTTCTAGAACGAGTCATCCTATCGCCAATAATTTGCCTCTTTTAACAGCCCATTCGATTACGTTTAAACGCACCAAATTGAATTCACAGCGAGGATATTTGGCGCTCGACAAGCTCGCGGCTCGGCTGAGTCCGAGCTAGGCCGATAGAGGCACGGAGGGATTGACAAGTCGGACAATTAACGGGATCATTGATCGAGCAAGTATAACGACAGCGCGATTATAACTCCAACCACACAAGGCCTCGCAAATAGACGTATCCAGACTGGTCTACGGCCTCGAAGGATCTCATTCTCGAGGACATTCCTGTACGTATGCGTCCTGGGTATTGGAGAGTGAGAGAAGGAAGGGGAAGGACGACAACGACGACCGTATGCGCATACGAACGCTCGCAGAGATATGCAGGTACGTATGTTGGATCGTGGCCTATGGTATCCAAGCCCCGTGTTTCCATCCAGCACCGTTTGACCGGTTGGATCCTCGCCAAGGCCCCTGTTCCATTCCGTCTAATGTCCAAGAGTCTGTCCGCTAGTCTCAACTTGAATTTACAGATCTTTCCTTTACATGCACTTGTCGCCATTTTAGCGGCCACCGATCCTACCTGCGCCGTGCTTGGTCATTCCTGACCTACGGCCACTTTTGTGCCGGTCAACGTCCTCGGGGAATTTCCGGTGCACCCTTGCAATCGGCCCGCTGTCGTCGAAGGAGAAGGATGATTCGTGAGCGAATCTTTTCGTCGAGGCAAGGAGTTCTTTTAAAAGTGGCGATCGATGAATTGACGCGACATGCAGAACGTTTTTTTTGAGAGAGAGAATTCAATATTTGTAAGAATTATTATGAGAGATGCTTAGCTAGATTTTTTGGGGTTTTTTAAAACACGCCCTGGGATGGTTAGATGATTCTGACCTACCAATCTCTGGCCCAGGTCGACGTCCTTGGAGAATATGGGGTACGGTTTTCCAATCTAGCTGCTGTCATTGAAAGAGAAGAATTGAAGTTGAATGTTCCTACGGTGTCAAGAAACATAATAGGCTGATATTCGGTAAATTTAAAAGTGGCAGAATTCGAAGGGCGAAAGAAAACTGTGAGGTGTCCGTAAAAGGAAGAACCACTTTTATATAAGTATAGTGTAAGGTAATTGGAAAAACTGGGCGTAAGCGTTCTATTAAGTGTCATATTTTCGTGAAGCAAAAGACGTCGATGTAATATTTTTTAATTTCTAAAGGTTACATTGAAACGCATTGCATGTAAAATAGTCTTGGCAAATACTTCCTATGCTCGCGACTATAAGTCACACAAATTACTAATAACGATAAAATATGTTTTCACGTACCTCCCAGCAACGATGTCTGATTACGCGAAATGGTTTGAACTGGTAATCGAATAAGGATATTAATCACTCTCACGTTGATCGCGCAAATGTATTTTACTACCACGGAAAGCAGAATAATAAATGAAGTTCGCTTAGTTACTCTCATTTGCAAAACTAACGTAATATGACACATTGAACGTTTTCCGATGCCCGACATTTAATACACTTGTGAAAAGATCAAAGCCATTGTATACCTTTATGGGTTGCCATTAAATCGAAATGACGTTTTAGGATTTAAGAGCTTGACTCCAGTGTAAGAAGGCATCCATGTACGTAAGTAGAATTGCGAATATGTAGTAGCTGGTGTTTGCGCAGGAGATTCAGGCTGGCATAGGATAGTAGGCTTAGCAAACTATCATAAATTTCGAGGATACACGGCTTACAGTATTATGAAACACATGCTTGCCTACCCTCCCCACTCCCAGGCCCACCGCGCGTTTTACATCTCATTTTCGGATATTAGTCACTCGAAGAGCTTTACGTCAGACGCCTTGGGCGCATGCTGTTACAAATTTTGCGATGGACAAAATTAAATTGAATTTAGAAAAGATCAAGTACGACGAGTGTAACGAAATGATCTTGCTCTTGAAAAACGACCATTTTTTCTGTTTCATTGATGTGACATTTATAGTATAATGTAAACCTTTGTACGGTGAGGAATATTAATATACAATTACATGGATATACGAAAAGGGGCTGTTATTCGTTAGTATTGGGTTGTCCCAAAAGTTCATGCCGATTTTTTGAAATCATTTCGAAAAGTTTTTCGCCGAAAGACCTGAGTAGTTCTGGAAGGACGGAATTTTCAAGTTGCCGGAGAGATGAAGAAAGGTTGTGGAACAGAATGAAATCTATCTCATTTGATAAATATGCACAAAAATTTAAATGTGCTGCGTTTCAATAACCTTCGAAATCGGCACGAAGTTTCCGGACAACCCAATAGGTAGCTGTAGAACTCGCATAGGTCAGTAAACGAAGGTTATACATAGTTGACTATAAAAGTACATTAAAGAACAACCACAACAAATCATCGACAATAATATACAAATTGATAACTCTTTACAGCTTTCGTATACCATAATATTAGTATCCGTACCACCCCTTCTTTTTTTCACACCACAGACACATTCATCCTTCAGTTAACCCAGTTATATAAAACTAAAAGGGTGTATGGGACGAGACACGGGATTTTCTCGCGGCAAAATACGTATGCACAAAAAACGAGTAGCGTCGAGACGAGGGTACGTATCCGAACTCAATTACTTTTCTCGCGGTTTAACGCTCCCCGTCTGTGTACTCGCCCGATGTACTTTAAATTCCGCGAGGAGCGGCAGGCGTGTCACATTTATTATTCATGGACGTCGGCCTCCGTCTCGTTGAGAGGACTTCGGTCGAAATTTCCGAATTAATTCGTATTATGAAAAAGGAACTCCCTAATATCCGCTCGGGACAAGTCTTCGTTGCTACGTTTCCTTGCACTTCGTCCGTCCGATTAAAAGCCTCGGAGGTAAACGGGTGTAATAGACGGGAGTGCGCGCGATCGATGGTCACATCGCAAAAATATTCGGTGCGGTTAAGAAAGCGCGCGTACCAAATACACGTGAGAGAGAAAAGGTTCTTCGAAGAGAAAACGAAGAGAGAAGACGACGATGTGTAAAGAGCGACTGTGGAAAAAGCCGCGAACGTGGATTCAACGTGGGACGCATTGCAAGAAACTCGAGGAAAGGCTCACCCCATTTAATTAGGAAGCACGCCAGCAACATCTTGACCTCCCCACGCGGTGCACCCCGCATAATGCACGCTATAAATAAACAGGAACGACAAAATAGCGCCGTGCGAACGGTGAAGCCTGGAATGCATTTAAGCTGGATTATATCGAATGCCAGTGGTTCTTCGTGTAACACTTGCAATAACGGAAAACCGCGTGAATGAGACGTCTCCGATTTTCACGAACATTAAATGTGTCGTAAAGAGGATTAAAAATACGAGCCAGTCTTTCTTTACGTGGCCATTTTCAAGTTTAAGGATGAAAGATACCTTTCAAGTGAAAAACTGCCCTTTAATATCCGTTCACTAAATGAGTGCACAAGTACTGTTAAAAAGTCCTTCTTACAAGTAAGAATAATATATCGAATGAGTGAGCTCCATTATACCGAGTGGCGTTTAATCAAAACTTCAATTATTCTAACAGAAATTGATCAGCGGAAAGTAGCTCGAAGGAGAATCCGTTATGAATATCCAAATATTAGTCGTACCAGAAAGAAACGCATTATTTTACATAAATTAACGTAAAATCGTGGATATTATCGTGTTTTTTTCCGGTACACCTAATATATCGGTTCCGTCAAATAATATTCTTAGCACGTGTATGCGAACGAGGAATACAAAATAAAATAGCTGCCTTATCGCGGTAATAAGTTAACGATTTCGTACTGGCTACCGACAAATATTTGAGCCCGTGTTTCTTTGGCGTAAACAAGGCAATGCAGTAGATTTCGCGAGGTAGATCTAATCCGGCTTCCATAGAAAATAATAGTGGACCTAAACCTGCGCTAACGATAGCTACATGTGCACAACTGTGGGCGGGCTTTCTCGTGATCGCTCGTGGTTGCTCGTGGAAACTCCGCAAGAAAGGCTGACACAAGTTGCGAGGGCCAGAATCAATACAGGTGAATTCAAAGTGAATAGGTTAAACAACCTGGAGCATATTGATCGTACAGGGCAATGCTTACGCCACCCATGTATTTATGCTGGCCATTATGGATGGATTCTTGCACGCTAGATTTGTTTTTACGCGTTTACTGCCCCAACGCCATTCATTATTCGCAACTGTTTATTTTTCCGTTCGGACGAATGCTCGATGAAATCGCGCATGGAGCGTGTAACGCAACTTTAGCTATTTTGTTGTAACTTTTTTATTATTAAAGACCTCGTTGTTAATTGGTACGGGGGCTTAAATTCTACTTAGTTACAATAATGCAATGATACAGGGCTGCACGCAATTTATTGTTTAACATACTCCTTCTCCATTGTCGATGTTAAATAATATTCGTTATATTCATTTGTATCCGGCATTGATTACCGACTAATTTCGCATTTTTATTTGCCAACAATAGCATATAAAGCGCGCGTTGGCCATTAAAATATTAGTTTGATGCATAGTGAATGCAGCACTGCTCCCCCATATCATTCGTAAAAATGCATATGGAAGAGTGGATGTTCCGGTTAATTACATTAGAATAAACAAAATGCATTTGACTCCTTTTAATTAAAAGTTCGTAAATGTCAAACTACAGTTGGACGGCACAAAGAAACCCAATTAGCTTTACTAATTAACACATCGTTGACCAGCAATTTTACACAAAAGCTATCTCATATCACTATTATTATTGCTATATATATTATACATATGTATATTACATAAATATTCTGTATTGCTCCGAGTTTCACAAATTGAAATAAATAATGCAAGTGCAAAGACGAGTTCACTCGAGACTGGTCAACAGCGTGTTAACAATTACATCACCAAAAATATTAAAGACGGCGGAACTTTTTTAAATGTTAGGTTATTAGTTCCTAGTAATCTCGTAATCATTATTACAGCACCTTGGTTGCTCGAAGTCCTCGAACAAGGTTTACGCGAAATCTATTACCTACACCCTATTAATTCTCACGATAAAGTGGCCCAGGTAAATTTAGCTTCAAACTGTACGGTTTTCGATAAAAGTGAGTGGGATCCCCGGAAATAACCCAGTATTGTTTTCCACGCGCATAACGCCACGGTGGATGTTGCGCGACGGGTGAGGGTTTCCATTTCGAGTCAAGTTTCAAAGAGGGGAGACCTCCCGGGATCAGAGCAAACATCCGCCTTTGCCGAGTGTAAGCAGCCAATCTCGTAATGAAATTAGTCAAAGGCAATATATGTATAATAGAAAATGCGCTGGAAGATTTAAGGAGAGGTTTTCGTGTGGAGACCAAAAGCACAGCTCACCTTTGGGAATTTTTTTTCAAATTTTCGTAAATTTTTCGTCAATCTTTTGTAAGTGCTTTCAAGGAGAGATTTTTTGTTATAAGTTAACTCTGCTCTTGGTATAGAAAGTGAGTTTTAATTGCCAAAAAATACGGAAGAAGTGGGTGGTTTTAGAGGGCAATAGCAGACCATGCGTGGTATGCACGCCTCAACGGTGAAAGCGTAGCTCCTATAAAAATCATCAGAAGTAAAAACTTCAAAAGCGTGGTGAAACTATACGAAATTTGTTGGAAGCCAAACTAACACCTCGTTTAAAAAGTCGAAAGTTCAGAAATTTCCTGCCCTTTGAACATATCTTTTGAAAAAAACTCGATGAAAGCTCTTCTAAATAATTCTGCAATTGCTGCATTTGCTGCAACCACCTTTGTAATAATTCATTTCTTGCAGTTGTTGAGATGTGCAGCTCGGTGACCTCGAACATTTAATCGGCTATAAAACCGTAAATAAGGGTAGGGGGGGGGGCTGGAATAACCGTTTAAAACGGTTTCAGAGACATCAAGCTTTAAAAACATGTAGAAAAAAACGATTTTTCCAATCGATTTAACTACAACCTCTCCTTAAATCGAATTGTATCGCGAAGAATTTAAACAGCTCTCGTGGTTACGGAGACCCAACGAAACGATTCTCTTTCACTTTTTCTGCTCTTTTCGAGATTCTCTTCTTTCCTTTCCACTTCTCTTCCTCTCTTCCCTGTACAAATCTACTTTCCACAATCGTTTGCGTTTGTCCATCTCGTCTATTTCCCGCGAAAGGAAAAGCGCAGTGATGTATGTGCGCCGTGGCGCGGAACAAGGAGGCGGAAAGGATACACCGTGGAAAAGAATCTTCGAGATGCAGAGTCCCGGAACAACGGGAAAAATTGCCGTGTGTATTCCCTCAAAGTCAAGGCGCATTATTCTCCGGGCGAATGGGAACAAAGATCGAACGCGAAACCCGGGAGAACGTATCAAGAACTTTCCCGTAGTGTCTTTGCCGACTCCGCGAATCCTGCCTTTATTGGAGAAACGACATTCGTGACCTCGAATCTTCGAATGCGTTACATAGGTATAAGCTTCCACGAGACGAGCGTGCTGCAACCCCCCTCACGTTAAACTGTTTCGTCGATGCGAAAAGTTTATAACCCGGTAATGCGTTTTCCTTTTACGAGAAACGCCAACGAGAGACTCTCAATTTTGAAGAATTCTCTTTCCACCGGCTATTGTCGACGCCCGAATAGAAGCCTCAAATGTAGATACGTGGTAAAAGCCGCGGTAAAAGGGACGGCGAAATTTTTCCAGAATTTCACCATCGACGGTATCCAGGACAAAGGGGGTAATATGGAAAAGAAAAAAAGATTTGTTTCTCTTTTTCCACGTCTACCTCTCTCTCCCTTTATCTATCTCCTTTCATCCAGTTGCTTCGCGGTCTGCTCCGTCCCTCGCGGAATGCAAATTCATTGAAATGAATTCGGACGCGGTGTAAGACTGTCGTAATGCCCGAGGGGGTTGAGAAAAGGAGAGGTGAGATGAGGACAGTGAAACGGAACAGAGGAGAGAACTCTTTCTAGGCGAGGGCGCAGCCACTAGGAACCACTGGCGGAAATCCTTCCTTCTCTGCTTTTCGTCTTATCTTCTTTTCTCTCTCTCTCTCTCTCTCTCGCACTCTCCCTCTTTCTCACCATTCCGCCTTCTTTGTCTCCACTTACCCGCGGCGAAGGAATTTTTCGAGTTAATTTTCTCGCCCACGCTGAGTGATATTCCCCGAGCGGGTATTTACATTTTCGTCGGCCCGTTGCCTTCCGTCTCCGCCTCTCTGCCACCAAAGCCACCCCTTCTCGACCTCCAAACCAGGTCCACCCGCTCTCTTTCTAACCCTACTTTCCACCACCACCACCACCACCTTCGAGCTTCGCCTTTCCCCCTTTTTTCATCTTCCACCGAGGCGCGCCTATCTTACACGGCTGTCAGACTCCGAAGCAAAAGATAGGACGAGCACGAGCCCAGGCCAGCCGCTCCTCTGCATTTTCGTCAGCGGGCCAACTGACTATAGCGCACGCGCGCGATATCGCGAAATGCCGCTCGAGGACAGGTGGCGGTAGCATAAAATATGGAACTACTCGCGCGCATTATGCGAGAACGTACAATGACAAGGTTGACTCGCGAAATTGCGTTCTCGCGCCTGAACGGTGCCGAGCAGTGGGGGGACAGTCGATGCTGGAATAAAACATCGCCGGGGACGAGTCCCATCGGAAGGGATGCTCGCGCGGAAGTGAGATTCACCGGAGAGAGACGAAGGATGTTTTTTTTTTTTTCGTTCGCCACGAATCGCGTCGCGCGTAGGTCCGAGAAATCGAAGCGTTCCAATTCTAGGTCCGATGGTCGAAGAAGACCTCGAGCGAATTATTCCTCTTATTTTCCTTTCGATTTTTCGTTCTCTCCAATGCATCGTTTGAGGGCACGATAACGACGTCACAGCTGTCGTCCGCTTCTTTCCAAATAAGAATGTTCCCGTGTACCTTGATGAAATCCGAGAGACGCGTTACGATTAATAACGAGATTAAAGTCGCCGGTGAATGGTTTTTGCGCGAGCACGCTAACTCGATAAACGGGGCATGGGTGGAAAGAACGAGCGATTCCGCGAGCCACGGCAACAATATCATTTGTCACCGGGGTCTGAAGTAATTTTAGCTCGGTCTGTCGGTCGAGTTTGTCAGCAGCCCGACCTAACCGCGTTCGCCTTCGCGACAAAAGGCATTCGGTAAAAAGGATCAATGGATGGCGGTCCGACCCTGAAAACCGCTGGCGTAGCCTTTATGCAAATCATAGTTCGTAGACTGAATAGACAGAGGGCATCTGCGCAAACGGTGATTCGAAGTTAGGATAAAGCGGTTTTGGGCTCGAGAGGTCAGAATGGAAGTGGAGAGAGAACGTAGTCACGAGAGGACCAGGAGCACAGAGGTGAGAGAGAGAGAGCGAGAGGGCAAGTACCGGAAATCCTTTATTTAATAGCGGTATCTCCTGTGGCACGTACTCAGCCCGCTAGGGAATGCTTCTCGTCAAATCGCATCGGAGCGCCGTTAAAACAATTTATATCTTTCCGACAGCGAGGCGGAAGCTGCTCTCGAGGGTGCCGTTGAGGTGATACGAGGTTGGTCCTTAATTCATGGATTACACCGGTTCTGCCCTACTAGATTCCCTCGCGCTTTTGGCACCACCACTTCAATCCCTTCCACCCCTTCGTCCACCACCGTCTTTCACAGTTTCGTCGCGCAGGCTCTCTTCCTCTCCCCACTCCACCCTCTTACCTCTCCTACACATTCACCTTCATATTTTCCCATCTCTCACGACGACGTCTTTCGCGAACCTTCTCCTCAACGATCCACCCTTCTCTCCTTTCTCCATCGTGTCCCACCCCACGAGCATGCCGGCACCTCCGCGAGACAAGGCACGATTTGTATTTTAATTTCGTTCTACTCCAGCGCAAATGAATAATTATTCAAATTCGCATTTGGCACGTCTCGAGTATCCTTCCCGAGGCGAGACGTGCTCGCTCGACTGACGATGACTGACGGAGTTTACCATTCATCCTCGACGGATGCGCATTAATCTAATGAAATACTCGCGTTTCCCGGTAATTATTATTCCACGGTAGGCGGCAGTCGCCGTGGAAGCGCCGGGACGCATAAGAATATGCACTCGTCCCCGCTGCTAACGGGATTGAGTGAAAAATTAATATACCACCGCGATCTCTACTTCTCGTCATTCGATTAACGCTCACGCGCGAGGGTGATTGCGTGTTTGAAGGAGCTAGATTTGCTAAGAGTTCGTCGAACTCTGGTGTTATATTCGTTTGATTCTGTATATGTATACGGTGGCGTGCGTGATTTCGAGAGACGTGAGAAATTGGCGGGTGTGGAAGTAGAGATGGGAAAGATTTCGAAGGATAATAACACAGGGCCAATAGAATTTTGGAAAATGGTTTACTTCGATTGGTAGGAAGTGAGAGAAGAATTTCTTCTCGGATGTTTTACGATTTGCGTTTTTCCTTACAGACGGTTAACGATGATCGGGAGTAATTGGAAATTTTGATGCGTGAATTGAAGCAAGGGTCGACGTTCTCTGTAATTTGATTCAATACAGATATCAGAACCTGCAAATAATCATGAATAATCCGGGATCGTGTATTTGATAGTACGGGTGATTAATGCGCTCGTGTAAAGTAAATATCGACTGCAAGTATACATATTTTCGGGCTCGTTCGTCTTCATTGTATAGAGAATATTTTAATTGACAATGCAAGAATTTGTATAAAATGGTTGGCATTAACTGACCGGATGGATATACAGGATGCGCCAAAATGTACAGTACTGAAGTGAAAAAACTGACAATATTAAATTGTACCATCTATGAGCTTATTCTTTCCTCTCGAAAGAAATTAACATATTAATTTCAGTACTGTGTAATTTGGCGCATGCTGCATCATAGAAATTAATTTCGTCGTTGGCCGATCTTCTTCGTCGATCTCGATTAACTCGATGCTTGAGCGTGATTACAAATTTGAACCTCCAGAGTTATCCGATCAGTTCGAGATATCAGCGAAATTGCAAATATTCCTGTATGCCCGACACTAATTGCGAGGTCGCGTGCTATTTAGTAAAATTGATTGATTCGCGCTTATAGGGCTAAAGGTCAAAGGATCGCGTATATATTTTTAAGACGATCCGCCATATTTGTATGTACACCCGTTTACACTTGAAGAAGTCTCAAAAGCGTGAAAGCTCCTTGGCGAAACATCGATAGTTACACAAGATTAAATAAAAACGATAGAAAATATAAAATTTAGAATTTCTACATTGATTTCTGTATGTGATTCGTTGTATCGAGGAACAATCTTGGGATAACGTCGAATGCAATCGTCCGCCGAAAACGTCTGTGCGAAAGAGCTTCGTCCTGTCATCGCGAAATTGACAAAAGGGAAAAGAACAATGGCCCGACCTCGTGGCGCAACTCGTCCACGTCGATGGGACGTGCGATATTTTTAATACACACACCCCACATTTTCATTTGACACGACGCGCGACGTAAGTAGCTCGGTAAAGAGGCATTCTATGAATAGAATCTGAAGAATGGGAGGGAGCGTTCGATGCGAGATATATAGTAAGGTAGAACGGGAGATCGGGGTCGCGCTAGGACTCCGCCGTTACAGAGGACACGTTCGAGAATAACGACCTTTCGCCACGGGCCATTTAAAGAGCAAATTATTCCCTAATTAAGATCCGAGGGAAACGACAGCGACTGTTTACGAGCAATTTGCCGAGCCTTTCGAAAAACGTTTCGTCGTTTAACCGCCCAATGATGAGAGCGGTATCCCTGTTCACGGGTAACGAATTGTTGTTCCGCCCTGGGATAGGATTGTCGAGCCTATCCGGATCGTATTTCCTGTACAAATAGAATACTTTCGTTCTCGGCGATTTTTATAACATCCTTCTCGCAGACGTGCCACTCGATGCGTAATATTTTTAGCAGAATAATTCCACGTGGCCATGTGCGAATCTGCGACAAAAATGTTGAGATCGAATTTTAACGCGTAATTTTACTTAATATGTTTCGGAACGCCAATTTTTTCCATTGCAAAGTGAGAGGCATTTAAAAGGCGAGCAATGTTTACAGAAAAGCGTAGACTTTGTCCAACGTCCTATAAACATTCCAGATTAAACGTAGGATATTCAAAAAGCGATTAGAGAAGATTTGAAGCACTCGTTTCTGATGACAATAGATCTTAATTGTAATTACCCTTGAATAGTCGATACCAAGTGCAATCATTTTTTACGAAAGACTTTCCACCAATTAAACATTGTATACAGTAAAATAGTGCCTTTGCTAACTTTAATTGCTTTCGACCATAAAGAAAGATCGTCCAGCTTAACCGATACGCGGGGGGCTGTGTAACTATCCGTATAAAAAAAGGCCGCTTCATTATAACGTAACCGCAAAGAATATCATAAAAGAGATCGGGCGCGGTTAACGTTTTGCATAATTCCCTATTAAACATTCATTGTCTCGTTAATTCTTTTAAGAAGGGACCTTTTATCATCCGTGATACCGGCGCGAGATCGCTACTCAAGCTTGAAAGAACAAAGCACGCGTTACGAACAAACTTTCGTTAACTCCTGATCCTCCTTTATTACTTATTTGCAGGGTACTTCGATTAAGAGTCACTTACGAGGAGTTGCGTGGCATATGTCGATATTATTATCTAACGGACATCTTTGCTATAAAGCACGTGTATTTACGACATCTCAAACAAAACAGGTTTCAATTGTAACGCAATAAGAGCGCTACTTTCAAACGCAGGTAACGGATTTTATCGACGAATTCGTTTCTGCATTTAGGTCACCGTGGAATTCGGCAGTATCATTCCGCGATGATCGAGGGTATTTAATTTCAAGAAGAAATTAAATACATGAAAGCTGCGGGCACCAATTTTTTCATAATTCTCTCGTACGTAGACGACCAAACATATTTACACGCGCGTGTTCCTCACGGAGGCCACAAAAAATTCAATTCACCGCGAAAATTACCCCGCGAATTTCTCGCGGTTAGATAAAATTTCATCAATACTAAAATATCCACAGATAGGTGCACACTTTCGCGCACGTCCCCGCTGGCGTGGCCAACGCTCGAAAAATCCATTGCGCGCTTGGCAAATTCTCAACTTCTCCTGGCCCTATCTCTAATCGATCGGTAACATTCATTTCGAGCTGCAGGTCGTATCGAAGGCCGGACGGGTGATCGATCGTGGTTGGAGGGGTCCCGGCAAAAAGATTTCGATCGTAACTGGCGCGAGGCACGCGCAACGATTCACCTCTCTGAAGGAATATTTCGTTCGGTTCGAAAGCGTCGACACAAAAGGCCGCCGCCGCAACACGAACCTTTTGTGGATGCAACTGTAGCCTATAAGAGGTCCTCTAAAATTAATGGAGCGGCAGACGTGTTGTGGGTACATATGTACAGCCCTAGCCATGAAGTATTCAAGAGGCACGATAGGCCCGCATCTACTAAGAGTAGTGGATACCTGGGATGCCTAAGAGGTGGCTATATATTTTGTAGGTAGGAGCCGTATCGAGGGCAACGTCGAGCTCTCAAAAGCGATGTAGGCATCAGGTGCGCGGTATTGGTTTATCGAAAATTTCCGCGCGCTAGCTCCTGTCCTCCCCGTGGGTGCCTAAGCGCGGATGAAAATTCTCATTCTCACTCTCCCACGTGAGTCGAGCGAGAATTTGCGAAAACTTCCCTGCAACCTCGTCTCACCGTTTCACGGTGAAACCATCGCCTACGGGCTAACGTTACTCCAAAATACTTCAGATCGTCGAGAGTTTGTTAAGCGAGCCGCGCATTTTACGGAAAATCAAATTTTACACGGTTCAAAGTGAATTTCAATATTTACATATATTTATACAGGGTACTTCACCTAACTTGACCACCTTAAATATATCGCTTATTTTGTATGATAGAAAAAATGTTAGGGGGAGAAAAATATTCTATTCGAGGGCCGAATTTTTTTCTCAAGGTCATTTTTTTCGAGATTTCAAGGTCAACGTATTTTTTTTAAACGTGACTACATATTTTCACTACAACGGTCTGATAGCCTATAAAAAAAACAAATCCAACGAGGTGCAATATGTTGACTTTCACATTACCTTTAGCGAGAACATCATGAAATGTTTGTCAGTAATCTCAGTACGCGTTCGGGGACGGTAAATGATGGAATTTCAATTTTATTAGAACAGTTTTAAGTTAAATCTTTATTTTAGAAGGTTTTCAAAATGTGCACCGTGAACCTAGATACATTTTTGGAATCGGTAAATAAATTCTTGCTGTACATTATTAAGTTGTTCTGCAGTAGGTCATTCATTTACATTCATGTAGAACCCTTTGTTGCATGTTTTTTGCTGTTGTGGGAACATCGTTGTAAACTTTACTTTTTAGGTCTCCCCAATTACTGCAGAACAACTTAAAAATGTACAGCAAAAATTTATTTACCGCCTTCAGATTCATGGTGCACAATTTGAAAACCTTCTAAAATAAAGATTTAACTTAAAACTGTTCCAATAAAATTGAAATTCCTTCATTTACCATCCCTGAAGGCGCACTGAAATTACTGACAAACATTTAATGATTTTCTCGCTAAACGTCATGTGAAGGTCAACATATTCCACCTCGTTGAATTTGTTTTTTTATAGGCTTTAAGACCGTTGTAGTGAAAATATGTAATCCCATTTAAAAAAAATACGATGACCTTGAAATCTCGAAAAAAATGACCTTGAGAAAAAAATTCGGCCCATCACCATATTAGCGCCTTCGAACAGAATATTTTTCTCCCCCTAACATTTTTTCTATCATACAAAATAAGCAATATATTTAAGGTGGTCAAGTTAGGTGAAATACCCTGTATATATTATTATATTCGGAGGAGAACGTTTCGTCAATCTCGCTGACTTATTTAACCGTTTGCGTAAAATGAGCCACTTTCGCGCTCTTCAGATTTCCTGTCGAGAAAAACGAGCGTATTTCGTCGATACAGACAACTGACGGCGCGCTCACAGATTGCCGAAACGCGCTCACCTTTCAGACACATGTACAATGAAGTGCAAAGTCGGTGTCCCCTGTCGGCAGCCAATAGCAAGCCAGTACCCACGACCCATCCATTTTTGCGATTCATCGACCAATATTTCTTTCTACGACTCCATTTATTCGAAATAAAATACATCGATATGATAATTCCTGATAACCAGATTGCAAGATTTCTCATTGCAACGTCGAAATGCACCCTGGTTAGAACGGTGGAAGGTTGATTCAAGCACCTCAGGGAGGCACCGACTTTGCACTAGAGTGTACATCAGTGTACTATCAGTAATCGAAGTAATACATTTCGTATTTCGTTGTGAGCTATTTTAAATTAATAGGCGTTTTTCGACACATAATCGACGGAGCGCGATCGCGCTCCTCGGTTTTTTTCGACACATAATCGAAGGACCGCGATCGCGCTGCTTGGCATTTTTCGACCGTGTTTTGTGAAAACCCTCCGGTACACAAACGCTTAATTGCAAGTGTTACGCGAGCGTTTAAAAAATGACGCATGACTTTCCAATCAAATCACTTTTCTCGATCACCGTAGCGTGTTTCTATCCCGCACAAGTCACCACAGAATCACATCGCATCTCACCGCTCTAAACACCCTCCTCTTTCTCTACCACGTCGTTTGCTTCTCTCCGCGCGTATCTCGCCGTATCCAACTAAGGATATAAAACACTTCTCCGTTCGCCCCTCTAAATCCTCGATTCTAACGAACATAATCGTCTTAGTGAATATCGCGTAATGCCGGGCCGCGCATTAGCCTCCACCTCTTTGGGCCGAGGATTTCAACGCGTTATAATTTGTTACTTGAACGACCACCGCGAATACCTGCTCAAGTCCGCCGAGATCCTTCGTCTGAATCCCAGTTACGAGGCAACGCGGAAGTAATAAAATAGCATCTTGGGAGAACATAGCTCGATATCTTACTCCACGGAGGATCGTGCCACGGCCAGGACACCAGGCATGTCCTACATACTTGCCCGTACCGCGACTCGCTACACTCTGACATATAAGCCGCTTAATGGTCGGCCGGCGGTCAGCCGCGTAAAACGTATCTACGTGACACCCTGGCACGCGATGTCATTACAGTCGTGACGCCTAAGATTTTTCTCGCGTTTGGACGCGCAGGCTTTGGACCCCCAGAATGAATGCTGGTAACTGCGGTAGGTGGACGGAAGCAGGAGGAGAACGTTCGACCCGGTGTTCTTACGAGAAAAGCCCGTGGGATCCTTTTTCGGCTCTTTCCTCGGTAATTAGTGTTGCGGCACTGCGCAGCTTCTCGGTGCTCCGCGGTAGTCGACGATTGCAAAATGTTCGTGTTCCTTCGGCGAACTAGTTTAAGTATTTAGTCCGATAATACGAGCTTTAATGGTGCGTGGATTCTTTGTTCGTGCGAATTTACAAATGCAATACTCTACGGGACCTAATATATTTATTTATTTATTTATTTTTTTTAATAAGGGAGGACCGTCGAGTAAAGTAAATAGTATGTTCTCCCTCGTCTTTGGAATTGTCCGAAGCGAAAATCAGTTCGTAAAGTTCATGCAACGGTTGAGCCAGCAATATCTGATTTTCAACTCAGAATCAACTTTAACGCAATCAAACTTTTTCAAGGTACACCCGAGATTCAATCCCATCTTACAACCTTTTAGAAGTTTGTGTAACTTCAATCGGTTCTTTGCCGATCAAATTGTATTCTTGCACACGAGAGAATACTACTGGGGTCGGGGAATTAGAGCAGGTCAGGTGCGACGATATTCGCACCCCAGAATCGGCGCTTCGAAGAAACAAATGGTGCGAAGAATTGAATAATCTGGAATAAGCAACGATCGTTTCAACCAACTTCCCAGTTTTCGACCGTACTCTCAGCGGTCTTCCATTGCCTCAAAATTAACCGACCTCGGAGCAGTAGGACACGCTTAATTACCCATAAATTTCTCGAAAAATTGCGAGCTCATAATTAAGAAAACTTCACTAACCCGTCAGCTATTTTTCACCTTAATGCTCCTTCGAGCAGTCCCACGACTTTGTGCCTTTTAAATAACTCGCTTTCTACTTTTCTGCCGCGCTCAGCTCCGAATCCCTGAAAGTTCGGCGCATAATTCCGCTTCGTACACACTAATCATTAATTCTCACTTTATGCCGATACCTCGCATCTCGTTAATTAATTTACATCCCCACCGTATTCGTCGATGGACTGCCAGTAGCATGCTGCTACGAGAATGCAAATAACCAGGAGACTGGATTTCACATCGTTTCAACGTATACAACGATGCGCGCAAAATCATGCTTCAGAGTCCTTCGAAACCCGTGTAGTTTACGTCCACCGATGATCCCAGAGCGACTCGATATTTTTCCACTCGAATGCGCCCTCCGGCACACTCCCCGTAATTGGATAAACTTGAAAATAACGCGGACGGGCAATCGGATAACGAGGACGAGTAGAAGCAGAAGATTCACGGGGGATGGAACGGACGGTGGTCTCGCATTGAATGCTACTTCGAATATTTCGTCCAAGTTCAACATCTCCACTCCGCCTATGTAAGGACGTTCCCTCGCAACGTCCTTTCAAAAATCTCCATACGTCTTGTTCGGATGCGCGAACGCTTCTCAACCACTACTACCTCCTGGCTACGATACCGCTTTTCACGCGCTCGTGACGGGCGGAGGGTCTGAGGAGAGCAAAGAGGAGGCCTACCTACCGAGCGCACGAGAGTAGAGCGAAGAAAGACGAGAAAACACGGACTTAATCATACCGCGCGTCGACGGGCATTGAATGCCGCCGCGTTTGTGCATACACGCTCGAGTAAGTCGTGGCACCACCCCTTCGCGGTGCTCCTGCTTTCCGCTGCACCCGACGCAGATCGAAACAGCTCGTGTTCTCTCTCTCTCTCTCTCTCACTCTCTCTCTCTCTCTCGCTTGTTCACTTCTCCACCTCCTCACCGGCCTTCTTCTTTTCCCGCAACCTCGTGGCCCACTCTGCCTCCTACCCACCCTCCTCTTCCTATTCCCAACGTACGTATCCGTCTGCACGTCCAAGCTTCGATGGGTAGTGCTCTTCTGTGTTCCCCAGGACTTCTCTCTCGATCCACGCGCCAAAGGAAAGAATTCCAAGAGATTTCCAAGTGCAACCGAGGGAACGGAAAACGGGAAGAGGAATCGGACGCGCGGCGTTTCGAGGACGACACGTCGAACGGATGCAAAATAATGAAAGGTGCACCCGCCCGATAACGGCAGTGGGTGACGCGCCAAGCGACCACGATTGGATAGCAGATGTCCGAGAAGAGGGAGATACTACGTTCGTCACCTTCTCGCTTCTTCTTCTTTCTTCCGTTTTTTTTTTCTCTTTTTACGACGGCACTCTTCGAGGGTCTCATAAAGTGTTTCCTGTTTACGAGCAGCTCCGAGGCCCTTTACAGCTTCGCTCTACGGGTCTCTAACTGCAAGCGTTTTCCCCCGCTCGAGTGACGCTGTAGCAGGGACTGTTAATTTTTACAAGGATCGCTTTCGCGCGAGGAATGAAAGCCTCGGTGGAGAGAGAAAGAGAAATAGACAGAGAGAGAGAGAGAGAAAGAGAGAGATGGAGCGAGCGAGAGAGAGAGAGAGAAATAGAGAGACAGACAGACAGACAGAGAGAGAGAGAGAGAGAGAGAGAGACGAACGAGCTGGCGAATCGACCGTTCGCTCGTCATCTCGTCCCGTCGATGTTTTAACGCGCTAATCCTTACAGAACCGCTTTCCGCGAGGAGAACGAGCCGAAGAGGAGAAACGAGCCGTTGTCGGATCGAGGACTTTGACGATCGTTAAAGTATCCTTTTTATTGGAAGTGCGCGAGCTACCGCTCAGGTGTCGTCCGCGGTCGGTTATTTTTAGTGGCGCGACAGCGTCGGGTGATCGTTTCGAGCTGAGTGGGGGATGGTTTGTGACTTGCCGATCAATGGCGTGTTAGTTGCTTCCCTTATGGGATGATACTAGATATAAACTGGATACACACTGCGACATAAACTAGTCACAAGTGATACTAACGACGTGCCGATCAACGCCGCGTTTAGTTCCTTCCCTTGTGACGGGATATTGGATACGAACTAGTGTAAACTAGTTGCGCGATCATTATGCCAGGAGACAGCGTACATTATGCGAAGTGGACGTTTCATTTTTGGTTGTACGGGGTTATACTTCGTACCCCTGAGATCCTCGTTAATTGGCAAATAATCATTTAGCGTTGTTTATCAACACGAAAGCACCGATTACATTTTGGAATTTTGAGCTTTTGCACGATCCCGTAAACGAGAACAAAATTAGCAAAATCAAGGGTCAGCTACAGGGTAAATTAGAAGAAACGAGTTACGGCTGGGTTGTTTCGACAATTGGACGACGGTCCTCTTTCGAATGTGAAAGAATATCTGCGTAATATTTACTTCGTCCCTCGAACGTTGAAAAATGCGGAATGCTATTCGAGAAAGTTGGAGCGAAATGACGCGGAACTCGCAGACCATTGGAGAGAATGTATCTCCGAAAAGTAATTGCTCGCGCTTGTCTAAAGGGAAGTCCGTGAGAAACATGGCGAGCGGTAACGAACTTCCGAGTGGATAGACTGTTTGACTTGCTATCTCGAAGAATTGCCGCATCGAAACGCGTCGCTCCAGTTAAACGAGTTCCCTCGGATAAAGGCAAAGATATACACGGGGGCGAAAAGACGGGATAGATTGAAGGCTAGCTTCAACGAGGAAACAAACAGGAGGGAGAAGTTTTTAATAATTCCGTCTATAACTCTCGCGGAAGTGCTCCATCATCGTGGGGTGAAGGTTAAATAATAAGAAAGTCCGACGAGTACCTCCAACGTGTCTATGCTACAATGAAGAAATCGTCGATATTAAGAGAAAAAGTTTTCATCGTCGTCGTAGCTTAATCGCAAGTAACCAACACAATCGACTTCTTCCAATTTTATTCGTACGATTTGACGACTCGTTGGGTTATTTGTACGCAATTCGTAAGTAAGGCGTACGTAAGTCTCTTCGTCTTGCAATGATTAATTCGCAACGCGCACCGTGTTGTTAGAATTGTGTAAACTTTTCCGTAATTAACTTTCAAGACACTTTAGATCCGTACTGTCGCTCCTTACGATATCTACGTAGTTTATAGAACGTCGCCAGGAGTAGATTAAATTTATCAGCACACAGCAATTTGCATGTAAAGTGAGACACGTATCAGTTGCGATTATGGAGAACGTGCTGTGGTTGGTCGATAGCAACAATTTCTCATTTTGCAAAGCGCATAATTAGTGTGTACTCTGTGCAGTAACGTTTTCGCGGTATAAGTAGTACGTTGCGTTTAATAACAAAATGGCGTGTTGCCCGGAGTCGAATTAAGCCCATTTTTCGAGCTGTCATTAACTTTGCTACGCGACCTGTAACTATCAAGAGGCACGATGGACCCGCTGGTCTTCCACCATCGAGGACAGATCGTTAACACTGATCGTACCAAAGATTTTCTCCATATTTAAATTTCTCTTGTTGATCTTTTGGTAGCGTTAGCATTAAAGGCCATCCTCGGTGAATTCACGAGGACCTCACGGATCTTGGAAATAATTGTCCTACTCCGTACGATCAACACCCCTAACAGACTTGTAACGTAAACTACGTTTCACAATTTACAATCTATTTACGCGGAAACGCTCCTCGTCACGGCAACATTTCTCGGCCTTCATAAACGCATAAGCGCCTGACCCGCTTTGGAAATCTCTCCTGGGTGCTTCTACAATCTACCGTACATCGTACAACTTCCTTTCTACTTTTGTAAAGAGTCGAAACGATGTTATAACACACGGGAGATAAAAGCCAACGCGAACGCAAAATGCTCGTAGTGGACGGGCGAAAGGCAAAGGCGAAAAATGCGGGGGTATTTCGCGGAGGCAAAGAAAGAAAGGAGGAAAAACAAAGGAAGAAACCGAAACAAGAGCGGTGGAGGATGAGCGAAGAAGGTGGGCGATAGCCGTGTATTCCAGCGTCTGCATATCCGTTGAACAAACGCGGTCGGAAAGTTAATGAAGAAACGGAGAAGTGAAAAATAAGAAGAGCGAGAAGGGAGAGAAGCTGGGTACGGCAAAGAGGATGCGCGCTAGTTGTTACGGAGAGAGAGAAGGTCGCCGGGCCACCGTAAATGCAGCAGTTACAGATTAAGTACGACTAAACATCCGTTAAACAACTTGGCCATAAATTTAGTTGGAAGATTAAGACGCCCGGCGTTGCGATGCCCTGGCCTCTTTCGTATATAACCAAGCAGGCTTAAGGCATTCGCTGCGTCGTAAGTAGTGGTAATTCCGCGGTTTATCTCTTTCCCTCTTTCTTTCATTGGCCTCCTTCAGCCCTCACCTCGACTCGCCCTCGTCACTTCTTGCGGTTTCGTTTCGACCGCCCTTACTCCATTCTCAAAAGCCTCTGTCCTTTACCGCGTCCCACTCTCGAAGCTAGAGATGCGCCAATTCGGCCTCGGTTCCTCCACCTAGCTGCCACCTCTTCCCCTCTGTCTCTCTCTCTTCCTCTTAATTCGCAGTCTCCTCTTTATCGTTAGCCATTTCTGTACCTCCTTTTCACCTCCAGGATCCGGATACGAATCAGTTACGCTTGATTACGAAGAGTCTAAGTGCGCCCTAGACCAGTGCGTTTCATTCCGTTTCGTTTGTACGTCTCCTAGCTTGTCCGGACAATTGCAGACTTCAGAGGGGACGAGATAAGGCGTAGGACGGCGAATTTGCCAATTGGCACGAGCACCGTGAAAACGCTCCGTACGCCTGACGTATGAATGCCGCGGTGATGCTTGTACCCATTACGAGGAACTCCGTCGTCGCGATGTCCAGATTTAGAGATTCGCTCTTATCGAGATACCTGTGAAAAGCTCGCTCGCAACAAAGCCGCGCACGAAATCGGGACACGGGGCGCGAAACACGCGGTGCACACGAAAGGTATATACGATGGAGCCCGTGGCACAATACGAGCTGTAGTATTTTCTGCTTATTTTTGTGCCACGAAAATTTTCATGATATAAATTGAGTGCTCCTTGAATTCAATAAAGGGGATTGCATCCGTGATACGCGAAGTGCCAGCGGAACAGAGAAAGGGGGAAGACGGTGGTGGCGGCGGTGGGCGTCCCGGCGCTCTCTCGGCCATCGTGCATCGATTTTCCTTCAAAGCGTATTAGAGGTATTCGAATATACGTTCCGCGCCGATGAGTAGCCGCCCGAAGTGACGGCCCGTTGAAAGCTGTTCTCGGTCAAGTGTGTAAAGTGCCACCTGGATCGATGGAAACGAACCTCGATGACGTATAATGAATACCCGCGCCAGCCGTCGCTTAAAACCCCCACGATATTACGATAATGCCAAACCATTCGTTTCTCCGGGTTTCCTTCCTAGATCGCGCCCTTTTCCTTCTGCCTTCTTCACTTCTTCTTCTACTTGCCATTCGTTAATTGTTCGTAAACGTTATTATTAATTCTGGATGGCTACCGAACGTTTCTCCGTTCGTTCTTTCTTAATTTTTTTTTGTTTTGAAAATCTGCAGCATTTAGAAATATCCAGGATTTAGGAGCTTCCTTTTTTAAAATATTTATAGGGTGCCGTTTTTAAGTTTTTGAAATACGTATATAAGTTTAAGGCAAAACTTGCTGTTTCAGGGTATTACTTAGGAGATTCTAATTCCAGGGTGACTACGTAACACTAGCTCTCGAGATCCATTAATTAAACGCTTTCGAGAACATCACAACGACCATCTTGGAAAAGATCGATTTTACGTGCTTGTAGGTGTACGTACCATTGTATTATTCGCGAAAGTCATTGTCGTCTGCATAGCTTTATCCCGGCCGTATCACTTTGTAAGCTCGCGATACTTCGCGCCTCATTAATATACAGGATGCAACAATTTCGTGACTTCGGGCGAGAGTTCAATCCTTTCAGCGACCCTCACCCCGCCATAATGCGAAGTTACGTGGAAGCTTTATTACGTTGAAAATTAATATCCAAAGTATAAGTCTCGGAAGCAACTTGAAGCAGTCTCAGTTACCAGGTATGGGTAGATTAAACATGCATATTGTCGAATAAATAGTAAACGTTGGATATGAATCAAAGAAGCGGAACACAATTTTCTTCGCTGGTCGGATTTTTATTCATTCATCCCGTCGAGAAATTTCATTGCGTACGGTACTCGAATTTCGTAAGTTTCTTGTAAAATTGTAATACGTTTAATCCATATTTTATATTCGTTCTACACGGATTCCGATTTATTTTATACGCTTAAATCAAAGACGTCAAGTTCAAGAATCTTTGAAATTTAGAACATTGTGTACGTGATTATTACGGCACACCTACGTGCACCTTGCATTTACGCGGAAACTCGTCGGTCCTTGCGAAGCGGTCCTTCTACTTTCATAAACGTTGACCCTCTTTGACAATCTCCCCTCGCTGGTCATAGAAGTAACTAGCGATTGACACCCCACAACTACATTGTCCATTATCTTAAACACAAGTATTTAACCTCTCTCGTTTTCAGCTTCGAGAAAATTTGAATCTACGGTTTTGTTAAATTTCCTTCAAAAACAATACGTCGATAAAAATGACATTATAGAGTCTATTTGTGACGAGAAAGCGGTAAAAATCTCGTTTCGTAAAGTACCGCGCGCGCATAAGTTCCTAACAATGTCGTGTCGATTAAAATAATATCCCTTTGTTTCCATGCGGCTCGACAAACCTGACGTTCCAACAGAGTCCGCGTCCGCTGACCTTACAACAGTGGGTTAATGCGATTGAATATTGCCCGCCTGAACAAACTTCGAATATTTCCGTTCGCGCGAGGATTCTCTCATATGATATGCAGGCTCACAGATATCACCACCGCTCGGTCATTCCACTCGGTTTTTACGGCGAGAAATACAAACAAGCGGAGCAGAGATCCCGCGAACCTTCCATCGAACGGTAAAACTTTCTATTAGAAGTTCTTTCCCCCAGACTCTTGTCCCGTCGCCATTCCGCTCGTCCTTTTTTCCTCTTCGCGGGCGCTTCGCTTTCTTCTGGCGCCTACTACGCCGCGAACCAAGCGACAGTAGAAGAAAACGAGCCTTTCTATCCACTGGGCTGACAGCAGAAGTAATAGAAGCGCCAACACAATCATCTCGTGCACGGTGTCGCTGTTGCACATCTAAATTGAATTCGAAACGATGACTATCGTGGTAAGTAACCGCGCGTCCTTCGTGACAATATTATCCGCCGATTTGTCTCGCGTCTGATTTCACCATCGTCCTTTTTACACCTTATCCCACCTCCGTGCGAAATATTTGTTTTCAATCTTACCGTGTAGGATCTCTGCTCTTGTCACGTTAGAGCAGCCGCTTACACGCGAGCTTCTCGGAAGACGGTCACATATTATTTTAACGGGTACACGTGGATAAGTGCGAAAAGCGATAAATCTATCAGCCGATGTTCGCGGAAGATTTTCCCTGATCTTTATTTCTCTCATAGTCGGATCATGGCTCGCAGTTTTTTTTTATTTTTAAGGTAAGGTTTTTCTAGGTATTTAGAAGCTTTTACAAGATCCTGCACAAATGGTCGTCGTCGTTTGTACATTTAAATGAAAATTTTAATTTTGTAACGCGCTTTGTAAGCTAAATATTATTCTACCATTTGGAAGTAAAAGCTTTACCTTAACTTGGGAAAAAGATTTAATTTGTGTCAAATCTGCGTCTCCGGGCGCATCACCGAAGAAAGATATCTAATTAAGAAGATAGAATCTTCAGATACTGTGTACTTGTCTGTTTCACAAAGGGCGCCTGGCGTTGACGCTCCTCTGCTCCGCTCGTGCCGCAGCCATCGTAAATGAAAACTCAGGAGAAAATGCCGGAAAACATGGGCGTCGACGATATGAAATACCACGTGGTCGGCTTGAAAAGAAATGCATACTTTTTTCTTACGTCGGAATGCACGTTACCTCGACGCTTTCTGTAAAGCACACTCATTTTCGCTCAACAAGAATCCTCATTCCTACTCGTCCATTACGCGTTAAATAATATCACAACATCGAGTATAATGAAAAATAACGAAAAACGTATCGATTTTATCAATGATATTGCTTGAGAAAGATATTATACATATCGAATCTTGTTTTCTATTAACCCTTTCACTCTGGTGCATTTTCGGAGCAAATCATCAGTGCGATATACACAAATTAGTCTCTGTGACTGATTCTCGACTGACTACTGACCAAAACAGTACCGGAAGAATTCATGCCATTCTTAAGGTTTAAAAAAATAATAATTGCAAATAAATTGAATCAATTGGTGAAACAGGAAAGGTTATAGTAAACAATTGCAGAGGGCGTATATATACGCCTTCCGTAGTGAAAGGATTAAGTGGTGATGTATAAATTTAAATTACTATTCGATATTTTTGAATCACTAGCTTGCATCGGTAATATTCTGCAGGATATACGCGCGCATGCGCGCGCGTACGCGAGTGAAGCACGTATGCGAGAATTCGCGGTGACCCAGCAAAGTTAGCTATCTCGGAGCGCAGATGCGGAGAGGTTAAAAGCTTCATACAAAGATGTTGCATTTACGCGATAATGGCGCTTGATACTTTAATGGCTGCAGGAAGGAAAGAGAGAAAGCAGAGTTACTTGGCGCAGAAACGACTACCTCTCTGCTGGCGGAATAGTCAAATTCTCCGTGCCCCGCGTCAAACATTTATTAATTCAAGGTAGAGTAAAATAGACAGGGGCGCATTAGTTCGCGCGGATTAGAGGAGAGTACACGGTGAACAAGAAATTATACCCTGACAAAAGGACGAATGGACTGGTCGACGTAAAAGGGTCATACGAAGATTTCAACTCCCTGCCGACAAACCGAATTTCCACTTTGTATGATTAATATCAGCAGTCGAAGGGTCATCCTACATATACAATGCATTCTCCTGGAAAATGTTAAATGCTAATTCCAAATGTGGAAATTTAATTTCATCCATGCGGAAACAAGACCATTAACCTCGAAACGCCGCATCCGTCATACGCAGAAATTTATTTAGCTGCGTTTCTTTCCGCGAACGACTAAAAATAAAAACGTAACTTGCACGATCGTCCGACTAACACGCAGACGCGACGCCCTCTTTAAAGAGACATTTATGGAAAATTTTGTAGAGGAAACGGTATACGACATCGGAAGTAGAAAAAGTGAAGATAAAATATATAAAAGTGACTGGTCCCTTTACGCGTCAAAGCAACCGCCATAGAACGACCCGTAACGAGGAAAAGATGTCATTAAGATATTTTCGCGCGCATCAAACAGAAATTAAGTCGTCGCAATTTCTTTCCCTCCTTTTTTCCGTGAGAAAAGTTGGAAAAGTTTCCGTCGGCCGGGGAGCACGGCGTGTGGAGGTCGCGATACGAGCGACGACCGCGTGATCATTTACCCTCGTAATAAATCCCTTTCTCCGTAGAAGAAGGAAAATACACGTGGGGAAATAAAGTGGAAGGGAAAGAATGGTTGGGGCCTTGTGCCGGAGAAAAGAGAAGAGTAAAAGAGGGAAAGGGGTCAAAGAATGAACGAGCGAGAAATAAACAGAGAGAGAGAGAGAGAGAAGCGGAAGAGGAAAACAAGAGAGAAGGAGCGAAAGATGAAGAAGAAGAAGAAGGGAGAGGAAGAGGGCAAGAACTCTAGGGGACGGAGCATGGACCAAAGTTTTGCTTGTTTGTAAAGGGTCCGAAATGCGATAAGCGATAAACTACAATAATGTCCGACAAGACGAGCCTCTTCTTTACGAGAAGGACGGACGAAGTTGGAGGGTAGTTGCAGAAGAGGCGACGCATAGTTAAGTGACTACTAGGGCAAAGGGATCCATCCTGAATGCCCTACGTCCAACTTGTATCGATATTTCTTCCTCGACCTTTATAATAACCGTCGCTTTAACCATTCTCGTCTCGCCTCGTGACCCGAGAATGGCTTGTCGTGCGTGTGGAACAATGAGGAAGCCATACGGCCAATTAAAAGCGGCAAACGACACATTTACGACGTGGATCTGCGATACGCCATCGTCACCGGTGTCGTTCTTACACGCTCTGTCAAACGAGATTCGTGACTACCGGAGTTTCTAACACGAGGGCCATTTGACTCGAAGAAGATTTTTTTTCCTTTTCATTTTAAAAGCCCAAACGACGAGACGCGCGTCGTTCTTAAAAACGCGAGGTTCTGCTTCATTGCGAAAGCTACACTCTGCTCCAAGGTTTACATTAATGGTGAATTATTTTTTTTCTTCACTTCCTACTTATTCCAACTCCGTTTTTAGAAAGTGTGCCAACAGTTGGGGGAGCGCGAAGGGTTGGAAGCTGATAAATGAATGTATTCACTGTAATCACGGCAACGAGCGTGTGGCACGAAAATGTAGTAATGGTCACTGGCATTTCGAGCAAAGATTCTAATGTCATGTTTTTATTAGCGCGATAATAATAGTAATGAGGCGGTAATGGGAAATATAGAGAAAAATTGAGGAAAAGGTTGCTTCGCATTTTGACATTACCGTTGTTGCGTCGTTACTGAATAAATCTCGTGGTACTACGAGAAAATGAGATGTAGTCTGATAGGAGCGCATTGTTAAATATGATAGGATGAATAAGTAGAGCTTCGAAAGTAGCGATAGCGTAACAAAACGTCAACAGCGCGAAAACATCCCCGAGGCATCTCGTCTCGAAGAAGACGAAGAGGCGGAATCGATAGCGGTGCGCTAAACTTGGATATCTCCGCTCGATCTGTTATATCTCGAGAAAGAGGATTATTTAGACTTATCGCGGCAGTTTGCGACGACGTGTTTTCCAACGGCATTCACCGTTACCCAATCCGCATACACATAAATAGTTATTTCGAACACAACCGAACAGGAAATTCATGAATTCGGTGAGGAGTACGAACTCCTTTACAACCGCAAGAAACTTTAACGAACCTTACTCGATAAAAGTTTTTAACAACTCGCGCTAAAGGTTACTGGATACCTGTGCGTCCAAAGCTTACGTTATACCTCTTGAAATCGCACGCCTTCGCTCGTGGTCGAATATTATTTTCATTCGACGAACAGATTGTCCCATTAATTCCAAGTGTCGCGAATTGAATTTACGGAATTCGAAATATTAACCACGGAAAAATTCCCCCGTACTCGGTCGTTATTCATACGTACAATCGGTCCTCGAATAAATTCGATATGTTATAAACGTAATTGAATTTTATAACGCGATGAAAACGGGGGGCACTAAAAAATTTCACGAGTACGTTTAAATGCAGGCGAACGTACGCGTCGGGCGTTCTAGACGAAACAGTATTGTCCACCTAACAGTATTGGATTATCCGCATCGAATTAAATGGAGCTGCCGTTGGACGAGTCCATTCCCTTGAAACCCCGAGAATCTTCATCCCCCGACAACCGGCCGACAGGACAATTAGAATCAATCCATTATTAGGGGCATCGATCCCTAACTTATCCGGCACGAGCGACACGTCTCGCGATGGACTTCCAAAAAGCGCAAAAAGAAAAGGCTGTTTAAGCCTGCTTGGTTTTACCCTCGCGGCGGTGGCAGAAATCTTTGATAAGGCACGACTAGCGCAAACGCTGATTGGTCGCCCGAGGCCCGCGTCACCGTTCAAACAATGCGCTCCGTGCTAACAATGCAATCGCGACCGAGATAAAGATATATAGATCCAACTCACCTACTTCTCGCTTACTACCCTCCAACCCTACTCCTCTCGTCACTCCTCCTCACCCTCTACATCCTCCCGCACACATTCTCCTCCTTACTGACTCTTTCTTCCTCGAACTTTCCGGTTTCATAGACAATGCGTTGTCTTTACGCGGGTACATCGCGCACCGCCTCTCGAGAACCGAACGTGGCGGCCCACGCGATACCAAGTCAAGCTTCGCCCTTTATATTTGGAGATTTATTGTCCCCATGGGAACTAGATAAACGAATCTTGGAAATTGTCGTGGGACGTTGACCCTTAGGTATAGATTAGTTTTTGGGGGGTAGGAAGTTGAAGATTTAGTTGTCAAATGGCGACTCTAGGTCAAACTCGTGGATAAGTGTATTGTATCGTGTTGCGTGTTTTATTGGTAGATTCTAATTTTTTGGCTGTCGATAAAAAAAGCGTGCCTCGGTCGTTTCGCAGGCTAATAAGAATCATTTTAGGCGAGAGTTGTATTTTCTTTTAGATTCGATTGTATCCTGGCGCACAACTTGATACCGGAGTTGTGCACGCCAGGAGAAACAAATCGTAAATGTATCTGAGAAACTCGAGCATTCGTATCGCCTTTTAGCGTATTAATATAAGAAATTCACGTTACCTTGACCCGTTCGGTCTGAAAATTTTGATGAAGCTGTAAAGGAGGCTAAACCGCTTTACGTCATCGTCCTAAATCTATACGAAACTAATGCACCTTCGATCAATAAATGAGCACGCGATCCGACGAATTTAATACAGAGCGCGCGAATCGCGAACTCAACGTGAAGGAGTTGTAAGGGAGAGGAAGCTGGAAGCCTCAGCTAGTGCGGCAACGTTTACCTTATCGATTTCGGGGCAAGATGCTCCATGCGTATATAGAATACTGATATACGACTCTGCTGACAAAGCTATCGGTACTAAGACAACGTATAAATCCGGGGGATGTACTTCTTGTCACTGTTTACACTCCTCTTGCTTTGGTTTGCTCGACGAGAGCGTTTCCAACCCCTCGTTCGCTCCAATACAATCCCTTGACTTAGAGGGACCGTTTTCATTTCCGAAAAGTTCCACTAAGGCTTCTGTTCACGATCATTCTCCTTAAATGGGGCACTGCTTCTTCCACAAGTACGTTAAAAAGGAAATTCATGTCGCGAATTCGATGTAATTACCGACGATGCATTATCAGAATTTGTTGGAAAGTATCGTATCTGCTAGTACAGAAAGAAATTAGGTGTAAAGGAATAGGGTGCTGAGCACATTACGTGCGCATTAAATAAAGATCTCTTCGACCGATGTGTCTTGCATTCTGCTTTTACATTATTTCTCATCTCTCTTCGTGCGCGTTGTCAAGCATGCGCGTGTTCACGAAACTGATTAAAGGTCTGGCACACGAATACCCCGGTTAATGTGGTTACATGTGATAAACTTCGGAACGACAAAGTTCCTTATCTCGTTACCGTTGCGAAAGACACGTGGGGGACGTGATCAGGTATGCATAAACCTTTATTTACGAATTGAAGTCAGTCATAGTTGCATATGGCAAAGTAACAATAAAAATGATACTATAATACTACTACGTATTATTATAGTATCATTCTGCATCGATCACCTCTTAAATGCTGCCTAGAGGCGGAAAATTCAACTCGAGCGAATTACTTTGAACAATTATACGACAAAATACGATCACCTATTGTTTCGTTACTTACGCAACCCACAAGTAAACGAGAACCGTATCACAAATCTCGTCGCTTCTCTCACGTACTTTACCACAAATCTCACCAAGCAAAATGATCGTCATATCAAAAGATAACTTTGAATTATTAAATCGCCACGTATTAATTTCACTACTCCACCCCGGCAAACCTCACCTGCATCGAGCAATAAAGCAAAAGAAAGCGAGTCCGCCATTATCTTGACAAATGACCGTCTCTCGTACAATAGCATCCTAAACACGGTCCGCGAGAACACAGGCAACAAATGAACGAGGCAATTACCAGATGCCCGCACGAATCCGTAACTAATCGTAAGCGTTGTCGTGCCTCGTGGAAATATTCGAAATGGCCGATCGGCCGTACGCTCGTATCTGTCGTGCATTGGCCGTGCGACGGCGGTGCAGATCCAACGGTCATAACGGTGGCGCATATCCACTCTCACCCTCCAGTTTCAGGGTCGTCTCTCTGGGTGCACGTGTACCTTTGCGCTACGGTGTACTACATGCACCAGCACTCGTAGGAAAGTGGTAGAGGAGAGTGGCGAACGAACGGTTGGATAGACCCGACACGAGCTAGGAGGTGGAGGAGGTGGTGGAGGCACGGTGGACTGGAAAAATTCGTAACGGAATGCGAGAGAGTGAACAAAAGAGAGAGTAAGAGAGCGAGAGAGAGAGAGAGAGAGAAGGAGCGGGCGGGTTAGCACGAGTTTGAATTTGGTCCGCGCCTCGTTAATTTTTCGCCCCGTGTCACTGCATTGTTTGCGCGGGAAAAGAGTGTTTATTGCCCGCAGCTCGAGACGCGGGCGCGGGTGCCAACGAGTCTCCACCCCTTCCACCCTTCTCACCCCTTCCATCCACGGTCGGCAATACAGGTGCTGCTGGTACTGAGCGACCCCACATTTTCCGCGTGTAGATACGCTCGACCCTCCAACACCGTCAATTACAATCGCAAGCTCTCACGGAGCATTCCCGTTTTAATGATTTTAATCCGACAAGGGCGCCCTAAGTTGCGCGCCAGGAGGTGGGTTTGGAGGAAAAGGGGCTGCATGAGAGGAGAATGTAGGCGAAGGGAGTGCAAGAAGGATCGCGATCCGGTGAAGGAGCGGATTTGGAAAAAAAAGGAGAACACCAACGGCGCCTCCAGTTCTCGCGAGCTAAGGGAGACCAAAAGCAAGCCGAATCACGCGACGGACCGTGGGATTTCCCGTAATTACTTAGGAGAGTTGGAGGAGTTCGTTAAACTTAACCTGCGTACGTAATTACAGTAGTCGGTGATGAATTCGTTGCGACGGACATTTAAATGTTTTTAAGGCGCTCGCGTGAAACTCGACGTGGCGAATAAGATGTGGTTTTAGTAGGGTGTAGGTTTTGCCCTCGAGAATTCTGTGTGTTGTCAGATATTGTCGTAGATTGTGGTAAGATTTTCGAAAGGTGTACAAATTGCAAAGTCGGTTTCCCTCTGGGGAAATGTGAATCGACCTTCCATCGTTCTGAGCAAGGCGTTGTAATATGATAGATTCTTGCAATCTCGTGATCAGAAATGATCAGTTCGATGTATTTTATTGCGAATGAAAGCATTCGTAGGCAGAAATATGACATTTCATCGCGAAAATAGACGGATTGTCGTCAGCGGCGATTACTTGGCCTGCTTTTCGGCTGTCAGAGGGACACTGACTTTGCCGGACAGCGAAGCTGTTTCGCATAAGACTGTCCTTCTCGTACCTACGGGGACAGCCGTGAACCGAGCATTCGCTTATTAGTGACGATATGATCGTAGTCGAATCTTCAGCCACATAATTGCTCTCTTATTTTTCCCTCACTCAGCTAGAATATGATATACTCATGAGAAAAAACGTATTTTGAGTGACTTTTTGAAATAGATCATTTCTGATCACTAGATTCCAAAAATCTGTCATGTTAAAACGCTCTTCTGAGTGAGAACGGTGGAAGCCCTGCTCACTTTCCACCAAGGGACACTGAGTTTGCACTTGAGCGTACACAGACAGTCTGGTGGTTGGTTTTAGTTTTGGGAGCTTGTTTTACTTACAATTAGTGAAGATGTACTTAGGTAGTAAAAGTGGGTGTTTTTGAAGAATTAGTTCACGCGACTGTATGACTCGGTTATTGCAGGTTTATCGAAATTCCTTGTTGGATAGCAATGCGCAGGTTTCATTTTCGGATTTGGCGCACCAAGATTAAATCACTGGCAGCGATTCAAAGGTTTCAACTTGCGAGCTAGTGTTATTTGCGTGGAATTGGTCCCACGTTCTATGTCTGACCGGAAGGATTATGGACGATGCACATCATACGTGTGGATTACCTTCGATTTCGTTTCCGTCAAAACCCGTAGTATTCACACTTTCCGACGATGGCTCTTCTCGTGTCCAATGACACGACAAATCGAAATATTGTCTGACAAATATTTAATCTTGCTCTACAATTGACTCTCTTAACAGAAAACTTAGTGAATAATAGAGATAAAGTGGAAGACTATTATGAAAATTACTGTGAAATATTATCACAGCAGTAAAATTTTCGGTTACTCATTAATAATGTAATCAAGGCCGATTAACAGGTAACAAATATATAGTTACAGATCCAATATCTTCTCGCAGACGTGGATCAGTAAGAACGGTAAACAGAAAAATGAGAAGTGTGGCGAAGAGAAATGCTGATCGCGAGAGAATTATTGCTGCACGCGCAAAAATTCGTTATGCAAGAACAAAAAGTTCCGCTAAATCGAACTTTCGTACCTTAGGGATCACGAAGCTCTGGGATTTGAATTTTAAATGTCTCACCACGCCAGCCATTTTGCAACCCTCCTTCGATCAATGTAGAATGGCATGATGCATTGTTCCAATTAACTTCAAAGCTTACTTTCTTATTCAATTACGACCTGAAACGTGATAATCCCGAATGGCCCTTTAAAATAAATCTCTTTCTTTTCAATTTATCGATGCCCATTTTCACCTGTTATTTCACGAACTTTCGCCCCCATCTATCTTTGGTAAACTTATGTACCTACAACCTCGCATTTTCTCGTAGGCGAGTATTTAAAACGGTGCGCGTAGTGCGAAGTGTTTGATAATTAAGTTCTCTAATTTCCTGCACGAAACGATCACCACCCATTGGAATATTAAAATGGGACAAAATTTCCACTTGATGCTTGCCCCACGGGCGCTAAAATTTCCGCGAATAAATTCCTTTGTTTCCCTTATGAAGGAGCTGTACCCTTCGCGAGATTTAATAGAATATCGCTCCGCATACGATTGTGCGATTTCCCATAGGTGAATACATTTGAAACGGTCACAATAACCAGCGCAATTGGAGCGACGCGAGAACCATTCGGAAATTAATTTTCCCGTTTTTTGGCCGTCGGAATTAAAAGGTGCGTGAAAACGGATTTTAAAATTCCAACACCGTTATACTCGCAATTAAGAGCGAACTTTCAAACGTTGCCGCAGCAAGTTTCCCCGTTTCGCCGTTGCTAACTCGAAGAAGGACTGGGACAAAGGATAAGGGATCACACGAGAAGCTAATTAATCAAAATAAACGGTAGTTTAAATTCCGTCATATTGCAAAACATTTTTTGCGAGAACCAAAAAAGTGCAGCGTACAGTAATATTTAATATCACGTTCTAGAGCGCCCTTTCTTATATCGCGCAGTAATATTTGCATGTAACTTTGCTTTGTCGGCGTGGGTGCCTCTGCACCGAAACGCGTGACGTAATAATCGCATCAGGTGCAAAGAAATTGACTTACCTGAACTGATATGAGCCCAAGTGACGGTCCATAGTAGTAAAGACGCAAGGCTGATTTTAGACATTTCGCTTGTGCGTGGTGATGATCCGGATGACGTATGAATGATGGGGGTGAACTTCGATATGTTCCCGTTTGTGCCTGCAAAAAAATTGGATACCATAAACAAGAGGCATAAAGTCTGTAAGAGAGAGTTCTCGCGTGGCTCTGCTCGCCGTACAAATACTCGAAACCTTCACGGTGCCGGTGGAAAAATATTTTTATCGCTCCTTTATACACGAATTAAGTAACATCTCTTTTGACGTGACGCTCCGTCGACCGCAACGCTTTTCTATCGGTACGATAAATGCTTGGCGAGTGATCGAGCTACCGATCTACGATAATAAGATTTTACAGCGCACTGGCCGTAAACACTACATAATCCTTCGAATTTGAATAGTTTCAACCATAATCTTTAGGTGGGTGGAGGAAGATCCGATCGATCGAGCAGAAGCACTTGTACGCCAATAATCAGGAATAATCGGCCGACGAGACGTCCCTGAATGCATTTATTATCAATGTAATTTTACTATGAAAGGCGGTCTGACCGACGAACTATTCATAATTTGTGCGCGCGTGTATCCCGATACGGTTCATTAAATACGCAGCACATTTTATATTCGCGATAATTATACTTCATCCTCCTCTCCTCCTAATTAATAATTCCTAATTAATACGCGAGTGCAACAGAACCGTGCATCTCTCGATGCATCTCGAGCACAGTATCGGCAAAGCGAAGCCTCCGTTTATTACTTTTGTAGCTTGTTTTCGCAATCAATGGGCGCTTGAATTTATCGCAGCATTACGCGAATCACTGACTCACATATAAAATCAATTCGTAGGGTAAGCCCTTGAGGAAAAATCGTCGGCCGCTATCGTTGCCGACAAAAATGTCCAGCCTGGTGAAACTAAAGGGATTAAAAAGCTCGCGAGGTCGATAGGATCGTCAATCGCTTAAAACCTTCTCTCCTCGGCTCATTTCTTTCTCTCTCTCCTTATCTCCTCTTCTCCACCTCGTCTCTCTCCATGCCAACAATTTTCTTCCTCCTTTCCTACGGCGTATACGTGAGCGAGACGGAGCACGGTTGGGGTGAAGGGGCGCACATCCGCGAGACACTTTGGGGAAGCTGCTCATTCGTCACGAGAGATAGCGTCGTCCTCGAATGGGTCCGAGAGAGGCGTGATGTCCTGTCCCTCTTCTTATATCAGTAACCGTTAGCAAAATGACCCAGTGCGGGCCGTTCGGTGCCGTGGAGCGCCGAACGCTCCTCTCACCCGTTAGGCGACCGTGACGCGGTCCATTTATTCAAATCACACGCGATGCTCCGTGTCAAAACGTCTCCCTCGAAATGAGAAAGAAGGAGATGGTGATGGAGTGAGGGGAGGAATAGATATGGAGGAGAGTGGCGGAGGAATAAAGAGAGAGAGAGAGAGAGAAAGGCGAGAAGGTTGTAGGAGAGTGTGACACAAGTGGAGAGACTAAGAGCAGAGAGAAAAGCAGGGAGAGAGAGTCTGTGCGTAAGAGAGTAGAAAGACGTGTGTGTGTGTGAGTCCGTTCTGTGTTTACGTGAGTCTGCAACGGAGTCCTATTCTGGACTGCCGGCCTCGTAGACTCACCCACCTACTCCCACTTGCAACGACTATGCCAACGCTTCAGACGCACGTTCGTTCCACGCTCACTGGATCTCTCGGCTTCTTTCGTCTCCTCGGCTCCGCTTTTACTTTATGCGCCGAAAGAGCGCACATGGCCACGTTATCCGTACGTACACACGGAGTAGAGTGCACCTCAGCTCTCCCGCGAAAACCCAAAATTCTCCTTTCGTCACTCGCCTCCACTCCCTCGTCATCGGGTGCTCGCGCTTCGAGAAAAGTTACGCGCTCGACCTGAGTTTATCCCGTGCAATATCTCCACGAAAGCGCACCCCTCCTTATAATTGAAAGCGATTTGGAAAATGTCGGATATCGCGAGGTGGCCTCATCGTCGAGGCCTTTCCACGTACTGCCGTCATTTTCCTCGACGAGCGCCAAGAAAGCCTTGGGATTGATGAGATTTCTCGAATAAACGCTTGCATTACATTTGCGCGCCCTTTTTAATTATTATACGCGAGATTCCGTTGTGGTGATATCCGTCCTGCTTTTGACGTTTTTAATCTTACGCCGTGTTCCACGTGGATGAGAATTCTCTAATTAATTTTTACTCGAGCTAACATTATTTTCTACAAATTTATTTTATTTCCCAAACATTTTTTTTGCTAGTTTACAAAAAGTGAAACAGGCTTTCTTGTGATACGCGAGTGCGCGTTTGCCCTTTACGCGGTTCAGTATTTTATGGTTTCGTGTTTAAGCCGCCGTCTGAAATTCTATGCCAGCCTGATGTACGTTTTTACTCTCGCGAGCAACTAGATAATGCGACCGTGAAGATTTTCTGTGTTGAGAAAAGTTGCGAGTAAATAAGCGGAATGTTTTTCAACGTGGGCGTTCCAGTCAGAATTGAATTTGCCGAATTGAAGATTGCACTACTCAATTCAGCTTTGTCGGAAGAAAGTTTACAGGCGCCTGTATCGAGAAGGATTATTCCGCGTTCCTTTAAGATATAAATCGATTGAAGTACGGAACTTTCTCGGAAACACGTTCCTCATGAGTTCTCTCGACACTTTTCATCCATCTTCGCTTTTACTTCATGTTATAGAGCAATGTTGAAAGTTCACGTCAACGCAGCAGACAAGCTTAGGATATCGCAGGGCGTGAAAGTTCACGCCTTCCACCGATCATACCATTTCCTCATGAAAATGGAATCTGAACAGTTCGAACTTTATTTCACTGCTTGTAGGTGACTACTACTTGTTAGCGTATAATTTTGGAAATACACAATTATCCATCGCGCGGCATCGGTTTTTTATTTAAACAATTTTTACCCCGTTAGGACGATTAAATTCTCCCGGCGTATTAAATTTAATGGCTAAGAGGAAATCTCTTGAATTTTTTCAAGTTACACTTTGCACGTACAATTAACTTTTTTAATTAAAATTCCAAGTAGGGCTCTTTTTGTTTCACTCTCCTTTCCATATTTAATATACGTGGCGTTATTTGAATTGTACACTTTTTTTTCTACGATATGCGAATGATATCTACTCCAAGGTTAATAACAATCCACTCTATCCATAAATAACGGTCTCTTTCGCAAGCGATGGTACGCAACTAAAGATTAAAAGGACGGAAAAGTGCTCTTTCAATTGCTTCTCTTTTTCTCTACTCTTTCCTTTTTTCTTCGCGTAAAGGTAATACCGCTGCCTGATCCAGTGATATGTGAGAAGGGGCTGGAGTTCAACAAGAAACTGCATAGAAATTCTAATTTGAAAGCGAGTAGCGGCTGCTCGGAGAAGTTCACGTCGCGTAAGGGTATCCGGGAAATAGGTATTAGCCGAGAAAAAGTTTCTGCGGATACGATCGCAGCGCGAAGCTTGAAAGCTAAATTTGAGAACTTTCTAATAGAAGAACGCCGTGCATTTAAAAAAAATGTCGATTAAGCCAATTTAATGCGAAAAGGATCGCTCGCGAAAAAGATTCCATCTTTCATTCTCGCGCGCAAGCCATCAACCCGTGAGAATAAAGCTACGGGCGCATTTCAACGCGAACTTTTACAGCTTTGAAATGTCGAAATTTACGACAAGGCATTATATTTGGCAATATCGCGTCGCAATACTTTTTAGCCGCGATCCATTTCATTCGCGTGCAATATATTGGCGATTGCGTTGGCAAATAAATACACGAAACTGCGCTGTGGTTTGTTTATAATGTATGAACAATGATTTTGAATTACGCGAAGCCAGCCATATTCCGGAGAGACACGCGAAAAAGGACTACGTTCTCGAAATATGAAATTTCATTCTACATATTTTCGCACGTTATAATGTTCCTTTAGAGCACAAACATTTAAAGTACGCCTGCGTGGATCGTTTACTCGTAAAATTATATTGATATTATGATTATGATGCAGGAATGTGCAAAAGTATATTTGAATAACAAACATACGAATTCAAAGGGCCAACTTGTATCAGTTTCAACGGTGGCAAATAATAATCAAGAGAGGAAAACTAAAAAAAGCGAAACAAAAGAAGAAAAAAAGGAGAAAATCGAATAATAGTACAAATAAATTGTTTGGTGAAAACGATATTTCTGTAGAAAACACGAACATAATTGACATCCAGGGATACGCAATAAAATGAATATTTTGTAAAAAATACTGTGAAAATGTGAAAACTGTATAAGAGGACGAACTTTAAAATTTTCGTTCAGTTCTCTGCCAGAATGCGAATCGGATTAAGCTGGCGGTCTAAAATTCTTTAATCGGTTCACGAGTAATAGTTTGCTAGTATTTCGCTGAATGTTGGTGAGGAACTGCGTTGCCACCGCAAAATTAAATCAGTTTGGTGAATCAGCATTACGATGGTAAATCCGTTTTGTTGAAATCGAAAAAAATGCCATCGTTATGACAGCAGATCGAGAGATACAGCAGAAAAAAAGGAACCAAGCGAATAGAGGCGAAATAGTCGCATATATAAAATTCAATTAAAAGTGCAATTCTAAAACTCTGTTCCACGTGATTACATTCTGAATGCAATCACCACCGACGTATCGTCAAATATGTTGCCTCTGCAGAAATTGTTAATAGTGCCGAACAAAAACCACTGGTGAAGAAAGATCATGAAATACGCGCAACATGCCATGCGGTCCGTAATTATAAACGAACAAACTCGTTGAATCTTATATTTCAATAACAATTGACAACTCCAATTATTTATGTAAATTTTCATGCCGATATTATCTCATCTATTAACGACGATTAAAAATACAGTATTCGACATATCGTGTCCATCCATAAACAAAACCACAAATTTCCTGCCTTGCTTTTCATTTCAATCGTGTACGTAATATCACCTTTTCTATAGCTTGAAAAAAGAGCGTACAAATATCGAATATCGATCATGAAGCAAAGTCAACATAAATCATAAAAATAATGAATAATCGATAAATAATAAAAATTCATCGATCCTCTAAACACGAGAATTCATTAGTTGCTACGAACAAATTCTGCGAGTCTGCGCAGCGGCGATTGTGCGAAAGAAACTTTAAAACAAAAGCAGATGTTCGAGTAACCGCAAACGGCCTTAGCGGCGCAACCTTGTCCCTACGATTCCAAAGCCAAATAAAGAACGTGGTAAAGAATTAGATCCGAGGTCTTTACATCGAATCCTCTTACCTGTTTAGACCAGAGGAACGTTAGCAGTTTGCAGTTTCCTACGTCGTTTCTCCCTTTCCTCGTAATCCTCGTTCTTCACAATGTCTTTCTCATCCGTCCAGGATATCCCTTCGCGAGGGCCTGCACTTATCACTCACGACAGATTTCAGGGAATCCCTTAATCAACGAGGAACGACGAATTAGGCGAGCTACTACCCTTCGTCGCGGATTATGAGGGACTAGTGGGACGAGCGGGCACAAAGATTCGCAACGTGCCCGCGCCAACTACGTATGTATCCACCGTTCACTTTTCCCTTCAACGGCCAACTCATGCATTCACCATTCACGATAAACCGATCCCGACACGATTTTTCCAACCACGTAAACACCAATTCCTCTTCGTCCAAGTGCAACGTCATGCGGAGTTCAGCTCTCTATTTCACAGAAACTTTTCTCTTTACTCGAAGATGACAATGCTCTATCTCGAAGCCGACAGATGTTAAAATTCCCGCCTGCAAGAATGAATATTAATCGAGCAGCCTTCACTTTTCTTCTCACGATCGACTCGCGCGTTCACCACTCCCAATTCCAAGTGGCGTATCAATACGATTGATCGAGACGAATCCGGGCTCTCTTGTCTCGCGAACGCCGATCGTTCCAACCTCCTTCACAGAGAACAACGTCATGCGGATTGGAAATTCTCGGTGGCCGGCCGCCCTTCTCACCCTGAATTATAACAGTTAGCCCTCTTTAATCGAATAGATTTGAAATCCGCGACTATGGGGCTATCTTACGAGTGGTTTAATTAAAACGTTGAACCCGACGTCGCGCACACCGCGGACTTGACTCCAGCCACCGGAAGGTTTAATTGAATTCTGCGAATCGTAACCAACGCGAGGATAATGCGTCGGGTGGTAGAAGAGCTAATCGGATGGTAGCCTCTTTTGTACCGATCGCTCGCCACTCTCGAAGGTAATGCAGCGTGCGCGCGTATTGCTTCACGGTAAAGCGCCGGTCCGATATGCAAATCCTGAAAATCGGAGGATCGTCCGACTGGGATGCAATTTGGGATCGGTCAATGCGCTCACGATTTCCTAAACTGGGTAGTGACCCTCCAGTCGAAATGTCGAAAGCCTCAGGGCGATCCCTTCGAGATCTCAGTCGAGATCAAATCGGTACAGGATTTTCCGTGAAAATTTTCCCAATTTTCCTGGCACACGTGGCCTCGTTCGATGTAGAGTGCCGAGCCAGCGAGGAATATCTTGTTATCGGTAAAGCGGACCTCTTTGTATCCGCGTTACACGGCGTATTCGACGTGCTTCGCCTTAATTTTGATGTCACGGATATTCAATCGATTCTTTACGATTTCTTCAATCGCTTTTTATACGACTTCGAGGTTCGCCGAATAAGTGAATTCTTCTCGTTAGGCTTCTAGATCGCGCGGATGATACTCTAAGGATTGGCTTTTTGCGAGGATACCGTCGATCTCGAAATACGAGGTACTTAATCACGGAACCATTCGATGACGTAGGAGCGTGACGCGCGGGGCTTCAGCCTGGAAAACGACGATCCTGAATTCCGAGACTAATGTCGTATCGATCAAGTAGAACTGTCCAGAGTTCTACCAGGCCTCGGCATTCTCAGCTCTTGCTAATGGCTCGTGGCAGAGAGGGCGAATGGCAAGTGCCTAAGGTATTCCACTAAGCTCGAGGAAGTTCTTCTAGGAGAGACTCTTCTAGGCGCACTCTAGTTGGGATCTAGTGCGTGATCGACGTCGTTCCTTCTCAAGGGAACAATTATAACCTTCTTCTCAGCCGCTCTCGTTCCGCTTCCGCCGTTAGCACGAGGTTAGTCGCATCGTAAGGGAGAAACGATGCGATCAATCGAGACTCGAGTTTCCTTTAAGGAGTTTCCGTGCGCTCGTCGCAAGTGCCATAAACAATGTCCAACCGAACGATCTCACCCGGCTGCACTCGCCTCTACGGATTAAATCAGATGGCTGGAATCAATATCGCCGACGCTTCTCACCCTTCTTCCAAGTACGTTCCGTTAACGTGTAGAAGGATCCATACGCGGTGGAGGAGAGCCGGTGCCAAGAGAATCAGCCGATAAACAGAGAAGCGTATCCCGCTCCAGTTTCGATCGAGCGCTTACTACGGAGCGGTGCGGGTCATCCGGATGGGAGCTTTGTTCATTGCGAGTGGGAACGTCGTTGCGGCCTCCTCGAAAAAGCTTCGCGGAGCACGGTGGGTGCGAGGGAAGCGTAGAGGATTCGAACGTCGAACAAGAAGCTTTCCAAATATTCGTCCGCTTCGATTAGCTTACGTGGTCGCGCAACAACTCCCGCCAACCGTGCTCCGCATTAACGTCTTCTCGATATGCATTCGGAGACTCGCGCGCCTTCAACCCTCCGCGCTCTCTTTGTTACGGATCAGGAGGGACGATCCTCGAATGAAAGATCAGCGAGGTAAGGATCACTTCGTAAACACTCTTAGTGATTATCGGACGAGAGAAAGATCACCGACTTGCGCGCCGCCTTCTTTTATCTCTTCTCTCTCTCTTTCTTTCTTCTCGCGACCAGCCACAGTCAGCGGCACGTGATATACCGATCTCCGTAGTGACGCATCATTCGCCACGATTCACAATCCTCGGAGGTCGCGAGGGCAGAGGTGAACTTCCGTCGACTTCCTCTTCAATCTCGCTTCCACTTGTCGGCACCTCCTTCCGATCGGAGGATCGAACGATCCAGGAAGCAGCGCGCTGCCGCCAGGTGCGTGTAGGGAGCGCACGTAGATAGGCGGTCCCACGGGCCGATCTTCACCACCTACCCTCCTACCCTCGTGTGCACCACGGTCCGTGCCTACGTTAGTTCTCCGCTGAGGCACGCGTGTGCGTGTAGACCGCGCGAGCGCGACCGCCTCCTCTCGGTGCGAGGGGTGAGGGTGTACAACGTTATAGGAAAGTTCAATTGGGGTACGCGATCCGACCGTGTCGCGGTGCGATAGCGAACTGACGTCCCGACGACGAGCTGCAGCGCCCGCGCCCCTACAGCGGTGGACCCGCGAACCACTTGCCATTCGCTCTCACCCCTCTCTATCTTTCTCTCTCGCTCTCTCTCTCTCTCTCTTTCTCTCTCCCTCTCTCTTTCTCTCTTTCTGTCTTTCTCTCTCCAGCTTTCGCTCTGCCTCTCACCCAACATCGTTCGGTCGTCTCCTTTGCCACCCTTCGCCGGCCCCTCTCACTCTCTCTCTCTCTCTCTCTCTCTCTCTCTCTATCTATCTATCTTTCTCTCTTTCTCCCTCTTTCTCCCTCTTTCTCTCTCCAACTTTCGCTCTGCCTCTCACCCAACATCGTTCGGTCGTCTCCTTTGCCACCCTTCGCCGGCCATCCCGCACCACGGCCCATATTCACGCCACCCCCTCACGCTCACCCCTCCACGCCATCAACCCCTCTTCGCCATCAACCCCTCTCCGCTCTCGTAGTTCCACGCTCTTTCTCTTTCCCTCTCTCTCTCTCTCTCGTTCCTTCTCTTAGAGGACGAGTCTCCTCTCTCCTGCTACTCTCGTAGGTGTACGCTCAGTGTCACGCTCTTTCTCTTAGAAGGAGATTCTTCTCTCTCGTACTTTTAGGACATCCCTCTCTCTCTCTCTCGCTCGCTCTTTCCTTTATCGCGCGTCTTGCTTCTCTCATAGGTCCACGCTCTCACGCCCTCTTTCTCTTCGAGGAAGATCCTTCTCTCTCGCGCTTGCTCGGTGTTCCACACTCCGTCTCTTCTCCTGCGACTCTTCGCTCTCCCTTCTCTCTCACCGAGCTCTCCCCACCCTTCCTCGTTCCTCTTTCCTCTTTCCCGTTTCCTCTTTCCCTTCGAGCGCTCACGATCCACCCAACGTCCCCCACCTCCGATCTCTGCCACCTCCACGGCCTTCGTTCCATCGTATCCCCTCGCCGCGCTTATCCTCGACGGGCGCGCGCGCTTCACCTGACCCTTGTAATCGCCGCGAGGGCACTTTTGTATATACACGGGATTCCGCAAAATTCAAAGCCGCCGAATCGGGCTGGGCAAACGAAGGAGCATATTTTCGATAGACGAAGGAAAAATCAACCCCTGGGGTTGGTGAAGGAGTGACGGTGGAGAGGGACGAGGGTGGAGACGAGCTGGAAGTAGGAGAAGGGGTGGAAAAAGGAGAGAGAGAGGGAAGAGAGGACGGAAACGCTGTTGCTGCTGGCGAGAGATTGAACGCCACGAAAAACAGACGGTGGCTCTGTCATTAATGCTCTTGGGGGTGTGAGCAAATTTTTCGAGAGGACAAACGGTTTGCGCGTACAACTTCGACAGGTTTCGAGAAATTTTCGCATTGTTTCCCATGATGGCGTTGCTGTCGCGAGGATTATCCCGGTAATTGATTAGCTCGTGTCTCTTTGAATATTATACTCGATTTGCAGGTTGCTACACTTGCACTCGTTCCTAGAATTCTATTGGAATTGCGTTATTCCGATAGCGACCCCGTGGCATAAATAATAATGTGTTTTTAATTGTCTTCGACCTACGTGCGCGTTCTGCCTCACAGTTAATCGAGGAAAGCAAAGAAAAATTGATGTCGCGATCTACATCGTTCATCTTTCCTCGCGGCGCACTCATTAACGGATAAAGTTAGCTTTCGATAATATTTATCGGTATCGTTTCCATTCGAAACAGGGTCGCAGCTTTATGTCAACGTGTAATTGCCAATTAAGACGTGATATTGCTGGCGAGGATTACATTGCACTTTGCACATAGGCCGTCTACCTGAAGGAATGCAATTTTAAGTTATCACCTCGACAGGCACGTAACACGATTAATACGCTATTATTAATGGCTGGCGTTTCGAGGTGATGGTAAGCACAATTTTATGGAAAAATTCTGCAACTGTTCTCACGCTTGCTCGTTGCACGAGTTATCGAACGTTGGACGAGAGACAATTTCAAGTAGAAATGGATGTTAATGATTGGACAGTCTCGTTGAAACTCATAATGTGGAAAAAAGATTAACAATTTCTGAATAAGAGCTCGACGTATTCGTGCGACAATAATAATAAGAAGAGTATCGGATAGCGATTAACGGTAAAATCGAAGCAAATGAACAAATGACAGTGCCGACGAAATTCACCTGATAAAAGTTCTCTCGAGACCGCTGGGTACGATCTATCTACGTCTGAACTCGAGAGGAGGAGAGAGGGTCACTTTACCTTTCTAATTTGGTTTTTAAACTCTTCTCGACGCGGGAAAATTCCTGGATGCGCGTGCGTCGGCTAATGCGAACGAAACTCAGAGGCATGGACGGTTTACTCTCTTACCCAAGGGATGGCTGAAAGGCGGGAGAGGAACAGAGGGTAGGTCGTTTCACACAGCGGCGCCTCGCTTAATTACTAGTTACTAGTAACAGGAGTTAGAAACGTTTAGCTCACAGTTCACGCCATCCAACAAAAGCTTATACCGTTAGGACGAGCTATCGCTACCCTAGATTCGGGAACGTGGCTGCGCCTCGCGTTCAGATTCGTGTTACGCTCAAATCATATCAGCCGGAGAAACGATCTTCGAGCACTCTATCCGCGAACTAATGCCAGATCAAATTACAACTTAATTAATGTCGTAAGTGGCTCGCCCGTATCGCTGCTAATGGAGATCGTCGAGTGCCGTTACGGGTGCCACGATTGCAATAATGAATTGATTTTCGAGATTTAACGAATAAAGTGTGTCCAGTGGATGTTAACGTATTAGTTTCCACACGTTCACAAAGATTTCTGTACTCGTGGATCGGGTTTATTCGCGTTATGCTGTTGCAGTGCACAGTGGAACCTTAACATTTTGAAACGCAGATGTGTACGCTTGAGTGGGCAATGTTTGCCCGAAAATATATATATTCAGGCAAAAAGGTACCTTCGAACGGTACAGTTGCATCGGAGTGCGCACATATTTTTACAGTTTTTTTCTTTTCCTTTTTCTTTTTAAAGTGCATTCGTTAATACCTATAGCTCTTGCGTTTATTTGTTCAGAGCTTTCCGCGGCTCTGGTTGTTTAGACAGGTCCTAAATTATCCCCTTTAACCAGAAATAACCGTCGGATTTGCGATTATCAAACGTCCGTAAATAACCGTACGTTTTCTAAATAACAATTTACCTCGTTACTCATTTATTGCCATTTAAGCTCGGTCGTTAATATCCAAGATGGCAATCTAGATAGTAAATAATTGATAAAGACACCGGAGAAAAAATAATTCACCCGCATTGCAGCCACATTCGCACAGATAAGTGCTCTTACATTCTAGATTGTGCACAATATGCTAGTATCAAGACCCAAATACCTCGTCCGTGTAAGAGAACGGATCGGGAACAATGCCAAGTAGCAAGCAAAATGCATCGATCCTTGGTGTCTTCTTAATACAAACCTCCTATGGCTCATTAATTCCGCCCGAAATTGCCCGCAGGAAGCTACTATACAGCAGTGTAAACCCACGAGGATAAAATTCCAAACGCGAACAAGTACTATCAGACTGCGCGGTCTCTACGCACCCTGCTAATTGAAATTCCGCTTTCAATGCCTATACGGGACAGGCAATTTTACAACGGAACAAGAGCGCGCGCCGCAGGCTTTACGGCATTCGGACCCGCTAATTCTGGCATATGCGAACGATCCTCGACGATGTTAGAGCCAATTGGTCGCGAGTAGAGGTAATCTGGAATTTGGAAGAGGCGCGGAAGAAGTCTTGGCCAACGACGATGGCGGTGGACGTGCCGGTAATTTGGTCAGCGGGGCCAATCCTTGTCGGAATACGTTTGGCGTTGTGCTTCCGTGGCATCCTCCTCTCCTTGGCGAACGGAACCTCCTCGGGCTGGCCCGGTGTATATCCACGGCCCGTACTGTATAGTTACGCCGGGCTTTGCACCTCCTACGCGCCCGTGTAGATCGAAGGGAATGACGATGCTACGTACACCGTGCGGAGCGGTTAGACCCGGTTGGCATCCGTTAGCCGAGCGTAGACCATACACACGCAGATTGGATAGGACATTGCACGCCGTCGGCTCAGCTTCTGAACAGCGAACAGGGAAACTGCGTCCACCGGACCCACCATCCAATAGGATACGGACTAATGCGACGAGCCGTACATTCGCGTTATCGAGTTGTAATGCGGGTTGCGAAAGACAAGCTGAGTACTTGGCCAGATGTACGACTCGAGTCCTACCGCAAAATTCCATCTGGTTCGCGCGCCTTGACGAGCGGAACAGGACGAGGCTTTTGTCGTGGGTGCGTTACGAGGTTGTAATTAATTTAGAAGGGATGCTTACGGTTTCCGTGGTGAAAATTGGGCTGTTGAGATTTTTGGAAAAGTGCCGTTATTCATGGGACCTCACTTTTTGCAAGATAATTTGAGAAAGGTTTTGGATTGTATTTCATAAGTCGTATAATGGTTTGTCCAAACCAAAATTGACCTCCGAACAAGGACGCAAACCTAAAATCCAAAAATGTGATAACAAACTAACCAATAACATTCCTAAAACAAATAGACATTAACTCTAACATTGAATCAAACACCACTCCCACAAACAATATCCCAATCTAACAAATCAATTCACTAGATTCTCAATAGATGTCAAAAAGGCCTAGAAACAAACAACCGATAGACAAGAGAAGGAAGAACCCAAAAGTAACAAAAAACTAGAAACCGGGAAAAGAAAAAGGAACTAGTATATAACAGGGGAGGACTCACAAAGCAAGGAAGAAAGAAAAGAAGTCAGGACCCAGAAGGGTTAATCTTGGTGGTCAAGGCTCCAAAGCTGAAGTCCAAAAACACGAGGAAAAAAAAAAAAAAAAAAATAATGGTTTGTCAAGGGCTCAAATGGTTCTCGTATGGGGATGAAATTGAAAGTTTCGAGGTAGTTTTAAGCTGTTATTGATTAATTGGCGCTACGTTGCTCAAAATGCGTCTTAAGTTTGCGAAGTACATGAAACTAATTTTATTCCGTCAAATTATTGTTATTTTTGGTAGAATTCAGTGCGGGATACACGACGCACTTTCACTTGCAACACAGCGGTGCCCTTATCAGCATATTTTCACTGCTCTACGCGGACGCCAAGAAAAGTCTGCTTCGCTTACTCTCCGTTGCGGAGAAAATGGAATCTTCCATGAAGCTGAGTCGAGCTCGGAAAATGCACGTACGATAAACCGGTGAATTATCACTACATTTACACTATGCAACGTAGCAAGTCCTTCTAACGGCTAACAGATTTTAACTCAGCTTCTTATCTTAGATTTTAAGTGCATCCATGTACCACCTATAAACAACGAATAATACAATAACGACAAGTGCAAACACATTCACCCTAACGTAATTTTAAAATTTTTGTTGGAAGTGAGCGAGCACCGAGTAGGGCCTTGCAACTGCGACAACAAAAACCACTTAAACGCTTTCTACTCGGGAGAATTCAACGTACGTCGACAATCGAGTGTACGCCGTCACGTGTCGGTGGAAAATTTGCTTCGCTCACGCGGTCCAAACGGTAAAATTACCGGAGAGTGTCGACGACGGCGATATCGATGATGCTCGTAATTATAAAATTAATAATGTATACAGGTCTAAGATGTACGGCGCACACATGCTCGCCGTGGTCCAAGTTAGCATCCCTCTCCGGAATCGATTTCTTCTTCGTACTGTCGTTAACCGTTAATGGCTCGCGTAATTTAATTGCTGCGCAGCACGAATCCTCAGTGAGATACGAGCGGCTGCAAGTGCAACGCTTTGCTTCTCTCTCACTCTCTTCCTCTCTTCCTCTTACAAACTCTCTCTTACTCTGCTCTCCTCGTTCTCTCATTCGCTTTATCCCTGTCTCTCTCTATCTCTCGTCCTATCTACACTTCCCTTCTACTTCTTCCTCTTTCCACCTAGTTTACCGCATGGGTGTACGTAGTAGTAGTGCAGGGACCGCTCGTAGGGACGATTTGTGCCAAGTGGGCACCGGCAGATTTGCTATTTCCTCGAGCGTACCCGTCGCCCCTTACTAGGTAACCACCTTGTGACACTTTAACGGGTTAACAAGATTGCCGACAGAGCTTTCATTTGCATTTATTTCTCTTGACGCGTACCATGTGGATTCCACCAACGAGCTGCATGCGTCTCGTAGTACGTCGTGCCACGTCGATTCTTGCGGTAGATCACGAACGTTTCCCCTGTTAGATACCGAGCAATGGGGTTCGTGCCGATCGGACAAACGGCAAATTGACGCGCCCCTGTAGCCCAGTCTCGCGGTCTCTCACGGCGTGTAGCAATCGGAATCTCGCGCCCCGGAAAAATCGATAGTTTAGTGCGTCTTTATCGTGGAAAGGCAGCATTACGGTGTGCTGCCGTACCATAAATTCCGGGAGGAACGACGCGGAATAAAAGGTTACGGCTTACGCCGTTAAAAGGAGCCGAAAATTACCAGGAGAACGAGATCGCCTCGAACGCTCGATCATAGTGCCGTGGCTGCCTATCGCGTGCCCTCGCGTTCTTACACGCAAACGGCCTAACAATAAGTGCGATCGATGCCTTTGCTTTTTATCTCGGCCCTCCGCTACCGCGGATGTGCCTCGTTGAAACGGTTTCGCGGTTTCTGCAGTATCGAGTGAAGAGCCATTTCACTGCAACTCGTGCCCCGGTCTTTTACACGATTCATTGTAATTATTGGTACGCCGAACCGGATATTGTAATTGTAAAGTTAATTACGGCTAATCAGCGCGCGCGCGCGCGCGCATGCGCAATGCTAGCGCAAAGTTCCGAATGACTGCTGTGTAAGCGGTGCTTGCATCACGTGCTTCGTACCTGCGTGGAATTTCATATTCGCGCAAATGGGATATTATAATGATAAAGTAAAATGAGTGTGCCGATTAATTCTCGCATGCGTGCGCGCGCGCCAGTCGTGCGTTCGATCACAGATCAGTCGATGCGATTATTAATTCTGTGTTTGCTGTAATTGTGCATTATTAAAAGTGTGGATCGAACGGTGTAATTGTAAAGTCACCGTATCGACCGATTTGCGTTCGTTCGATGCATGCGCGAGGATCGAGATGTTGACCAAGTAGTCGGTACGAGTATATACGCTGTTAAACAAATGCCGGTTGCGTGGGCCAACAAGCTGGGTGTGTCGGTTGTGTAGAGCCGAAAACCGGAGCCGACAGCGATTTATCGAGGGCCACAGCTGATAAGTGATTAACAGGGTTTGTACTCCTACCGAATGTCGCACGACATCTAGGGCCTCGCGTAAGCAGATCTGATCTGCTTCGTAAGCGTCTCTACGCGTACGAGATAATCGGTTGATGGTTTCGGAGCATAATTAAGATCGAGTAATTAGTACGGAGGACGTACCACTCACGTGATATAAGATTATTTCACCGAATGGACAATTTTCGCCTAAAATACCATTGAAAACTGTGGTACTGTAGTATTTGCATTGAAGTTTATACGTGAGAATCTGATATAAATGACGTAAGGAATAAAATAGCGTTACATCGCAAAATTATTTCTACTAAAGAAAAAACGAAACGTCGCTTGATATTCTGAAGTTTAATATCGGGAAACACTTACGAATTCTGCAAGATATACGGCAAGTGGTAATACGCTTCGTGTAGCCTCGAATATTTGTGAAGCGTTTGGAAACGCCACTCTGACTTAACTCTTTCGAAAATTCGCAATCCCGTATGCAGATTTCCAAATTGATAATTTCGAACTACATAGTCTCTCCGCTATGTGAATCGCGGTCACTAACTTACCGATGGTAACGCAATATTACACGTGCCAACCACCGTGCCCCAGGGTCGCGCGCAACACGCTGCTTGTCTCATTTGCCACCTGCCTGAACCATGAATATTCTCGATATCGAGCCGACGACGAGTAATTAAACCCTCGGTGTGGATTACCGTTTAAAGAAAAAAAAAAGAAACGAAAGAAAAGAGGCGGCTAATAAAATCTCCGAATAATATCCTTGCCACGCCGTTGAAATTCCTTCACTTCCATTATAGAACGTAATAACATTTCGGACGAGCCGCATCAACGGCCTCGGTGGTGTGGATGTGCTTACGCGCGTTAACGGCAAAATCCGAAGCGGAAAATTGTATCGGGGATCGTAAATCTCCATAGAGATGGCGATGTGTGCGCGGATGGTGACGCGAGCGACTGGTAGTATACACGCGGTTAAGAACACATCTGAATAGCGTCGTCGACGGGAAAAGCCATGTCCAATCGGCACCTGGTGCTCCCGTACAATTGTCACATTATGCGGAAAGAGTGGACAGGTGCTCTCGCGCAGGGATCTACGGTGTTCGCGGTAAATCCTAATAAACACGTCGTAAACTAGCATGGCCCAACAGGAACACGGGCGCCGTGGGTATCGACAACGGGATATAACAGGACGAATTAACAGGTACGACCTCCGCTAGCTTGTACAGGATGATTTCAAAATAGTTGGCTAGATTGTCGCGGCTAGCGCGCCGTGCCGATAGGGTTGATGGAAAAAAAAAGAGATTGGAAAAAAAAGGAAATCCACTCGCGGATAGAGAGATGGTTTTTCACCGAATTAAAATCACTTTTGACCTTTCGCCACTCGGCACTTCTGCTCTGATTTGACGGAGATGAATGCTCTCGCTCTGTGCAGCTCGCTCGTGCTGCGTATTGATGTTGCTCTGGTAATAAAGAAGAATTTAGGTGCCAGAACGGTTGAAGTTTTAAATTATGAGCATTGTAAAGGGTTAAATTGAGACGAGGCGCCGAGTTTTGGATCGTTAATGGAAATGATAAATAGAAATGCTCTTTGTATACGAGTGGGATATGTAATGGGCAACTTTAATTACATTACATTACGCTACATTACGCGACATTATGCATTCTCGTTTACACACGAGTGCTTGTCAAAACTCTTGTATACATTATTGCAAGTAGTAGGTGTTTTACACGAATATTGCTAATTTGTATTATGGACTTTTGTGTTAAAATTCTTGATACTTTCGAGTTCGTTCCTCAGTGGTCATTATTTACGAGCGACCTGTGGAGTACAACCACCGTTGTAGAGAAAAATCAATTTTCATAATTGGAACTCAGAACCGGGGCAACAGAATGCTTTTAACAATGCCGCGGCTAAGCAGCGCATTTTGCAAAATCGAGGTGCAGTTTTAAAACCGTGAAAGTTGTAAGTCGGATAAGAGGAAAAATCCTTGATATTTACACAGATTTTAATAAGCTGTGGACGCATCGGTTGTTATCTTAGACTCATCCTGTGTACATTGTACAACTATACATAGTAATCCCATTGATAAGGTACCTTTGGTGCGAAAGATAAAGCGCATTACTTAAATTTTATACGTTGAACTGTTACAGTTGTAAGAGAAGAAAATAAACAAATCCCATTTATATGTATGCTGCTTTTTAATACGTGTATCGAATGCATCCACGTCCTGAATGTGTACATTGTCCTCTTATCTCCAACAATAAATGGCTTTTGTCAGATGACAAATCGTCGAGATCGTATTGGTATCGGTAGTAGTATTCACTGTGCCGATTCGCGAAATTGCAAGAAAGGAATTCACTTGAAAACAGATTACCTGTATCTTTAATAAAGCACTTTTCGTCTGGACTTTCCGACACTCGTGCAATTGGATCACACATCTCGAAATCATGCCCAGATTTATATCATTCGTGTGCTTCTCACTCACGTGGGACGCACGGGTAGCAGAACTATATATTTCTCTTTAAAGTTTCCCAATTCCAACTGTGACTTCTTAATCTGTTCTGACGTTCGTCTCATCTAGTCCGTCTGTTTCGAGTTCTGGTCCCACGCGCATCAGTCCATCTGTCCGCGTCTGCCCCCTTCCTCGCGACCTTTCATTTCTTCATTTAAATACACGAACTGGCTCACCATCCTTCCTCGCGATATCGATCGGTGACGAACGTGTCGAATCATTCGAAAAATTCTCGACTGCATCCGTCATACAATTTGTAGGGAACGCGATCCAACGCGCCCTTCCCTTCGGCTAATTTCAGTTCACCTTTAAATCGTGTTTTCGTTCGTTCCTACCTAATTACCTTCGTCAAAGCAGATGTATTTACAAAAAGAATTACATGAAATATTTACGAATGACAGATGTTTACCGTTTTCGCGGACAGAAAATACGGGCATGGTAGTTCATTATAAAACGTTCGCAAACAAGCTAAATTATATTCGTAGGGAGCGCACACGCAGACTTCGCACCGTATCAAAGCCCTTCTATGATGCCCGACTGATATTAGCAGTTTCACCCTCGACCGTAATTTCACAGGTTGCGGTGGCAGCTCTTGGTAAGTAACAAAGTAAAGGATCTACACGTGTGTCGTTTTCCTTTTGAAAGCTGAAACAAGCGCCGGACCTAATCGTAATACGTCGGTACAGTGGACGATTAAAACCATTTTTCAACTTTAATCTTAAAGCCACGTATTCCAACATGCTTTCACCTCGTCTCGGATAATACCACACTCTTACAGTACACGTCACACGTACCAAAAATTTCAAGCAAGAAGGAATCTCTCCTAATAACCAACCACTAAAAAAAAAAAAAACAGTAACAGAAAGAGCAAGATGAGGAATACAAAATTAAACGAATAGTACACTGGGAGAAAATCGTATGATATATCTAATTATAATGGCATAGTAACAAAATTATAGTTGGAAATATCATATTTATGGTAAATGTTACCATAATGTTGGTAATAATTACGATAGAGGCATAGTATAACCAACTATATTATGTTTTCACCCAAAATTATGGTTATTTCAACTGAAAATATAGCACGGTTGAGAATGTATAATGGTAAGAAAAGTAACCATTTTATATAGTTAACATAAGCAGAATATTTCATAAATAGCAATGTAACTAACTATATTCACATAGCACATTTTACTATACATACGGTAACAAGAACAAAGGTAATAGTTAATAATATAACCATCTGTATAAATCGTTCATTCTACTATATTATACATGGTTCGGTGAACTATAAAAATGTATTTGACGCCAAATTAAACTATAAAATATAGTGAGATTATAGTAAACCGAACAATTTTTTTCTCTCACTGTATCAGAAACAAGTATTCACTTCCGAATGAACTTCCATCAAGGGAGACTTAAGGTTGGTCCTTTCTCGGTCCTCGGACAGGTCTAGAAACAACGATGCACTTTGGTGTACCCGCGCATCCAGTTGAAGCGACGAACGGCGAGGGCTCCGTGGAAATTAAGAATTTTTGGCATGCCGCTACTTCTTTGATTACCCGCTATTCAGGTTACTTCGGTGCACTAGAGCCGGCCATAATCATCAGCCATTACGCGGCGAGGGTATGGAGGCAGCACGCGGTTAACGAGTACCGGCGCGTTGCCCGCAAAGGGACGATGAGTTTGTGGCGGCAGAGGGTGAGTGTGCCGGGGGTGGAGTGGCGCGGTGGTGGGCCACGGGCGAGACGGGAGTTTAAATAACTCCGCGCGATAAGGATAGATAAGGAAGCTCGTGCCGAGTCGAACCGGAGAAGTTGCGCGCGAGCCGAGCAAAGTTGGCGTGCTTGTAAGCACTATTGTTTCGCTTACTCCGCGTCGATTGCTTTAGATTTCAGGCATAAGCCCACCGTGCCCTACCGCCCTGCCTCCATTCGCCCTTCGTTCCCGCGTCTTCGTTCACTTTCCACTAACTGCTTCAACCCCCTCTTCGACCACCCCTTTGGCTCAGGGTGGAGTATACGGATACTCCATTCTCGCACGCGTCTCTTTATCCGTTTTCTATACCGCATCCTATTGTCTCTCTTCGAACTTCTCGTTCCTCGTCGATCTATCTGTCTCTTTATCGGTATTTACGCTTAGTTTTGCCCGCTTGTATCTTCCGTCGTTTTCTTTGTCTCCTCGTTCGCTCTCTCTTTCTCTCTCAAGTTTCTATCTGTTTCTTTAGTTGGTTTTCTTTGACAGATAATACTACCGTTCCATCGTATTCTCCTATGTTTTTATTTCAACCACCCACTCTATCGTCTCTCGCTAATCCTACTCGTATAAAAAATGTTACGCCACGCTAAATTATGTAACTGCCTTTCCTCATTCTCGAGTGCTTTCGCGAACTATGCGAGAGTCGGAATGAAAAGCACATTTAACATGGCGCCGGCTGCATCGCCCTTGGTGTCTTTGATTTAAGAAAAGAATTCCATTCTACCTTTCCTTTTTCACTTCGCCTCTCTCTACCTCCTTCCACGGCACTGACTTCCTATGAACGAGGAGAGCCACTCGAAGTCCGTCCGTAATAGAAAGCAGACCCGCGGCGTCGAGATGCACTTACGTAGCCTTAAAAAAGTGTTTACTCCTAAGGCGGGAGAGGGAAAGCGTATTAAAGTAGAATGGAGTTTTCTTGGCGCGGCCAAAGGTTGATCTTTTTAGGAATTATCACGAAATATCTCCCTACCGGGAATGAATGAATTAAGAAACATCTTTGTTCACTTTTACGTGTAACTTCACTTTGCGATCCCTTTGCATCCACACGTTTGTATCGGACACACAAAAATCCAAGTAAATATTTCATGTATTCAAACTTATTCGCAGGAGACGAAATTTTGTTCAAATGATTAATAAGAAAGAGAGTTCTTCGGAATGCTTCTATTTTGCACAATGTATGGATCACGACGAATTGCGAATAGGAAAAAAATGTAAGTATGCGTATAGTGAGTGATGAATTTAACTGTGAACACGCAGTCGAGTATGTGAAATGGACAGATTTAATTAGCCGTAGATATTCTCAGACTGGTGCTTGCCAGTGAATTTACTGTAAATTAGCGTCATGACATCCGATTCACCATACGAGATGTGCATACCTCATGCAAACCTATTCTGAGGTTTCGAGTAATCCGCATACATTCAGAATTTTCGCGGTAAGCAAATTGCAATATTATTTCTGCCACGTTTGCGAAATTTACAAATTCTCGGATCTTTGAATCGGTCCATAGTTACGTGCCACATTACAAACGGTCCTGGACGTGCAAAGCGGAAAATTAACAACGTCGACGAAATCCGTGACGTTGATATATTTTTTTTACGTAGACTTCGTATTTGTGTGTATTGCGAAGTATTGTTTGCACGGGATGTACAAAATTAGTTGGTTCGATAAAATTAGTAGCACTGATTTATCTTTTAACCTTTGGTGCGCTTGCGTCACGACGATCTCGTCCAATAGCATTTTTCTGGGGCGAGGAAAAAAAAAGGATTTTTCAGAATTAAACCCAAGCGAATGGATACCTGGAGAAACATTGCCTGAGTGATGAACAGTGACGTTGGAAAAAAAATTGAGAGAAAAATGAAGGAAGACCTCTCGCAATTTGGGAGGGAAATGTTAAAAAATCGTAGGGGAAAGTCACGAAACGGGCAAACGAAATATCGTCCAGCAGGCGCGCACGTTTTAGAAATGTAGCACTTTGCGTGACAAAAAGCACCCAACGGTATATTTGTACTTTAAATAAATGAAAATTATTTCGCGCAGAATATACGGTGATTTTATTTCCAAGGATTTTTTCATATTTCGTATTTTCCTTCTACCTCGCAAACACATACTTTTACAAGTCTGTCGTGTCCACCAGCTAGTTATAATTTCCGCGTTACCGCACCACCCATCTTCAACAGTTTCCCTTCTTATCGTCCGTTTCCCTGAAAATTGCCTAAATCTGGCACTGGGTGGCGGTTGAATCGTTCCACAAAAATCCGTACATCGACAAATCAAACCAAACGAAACGAAACATTTTTAGCACACGTAACTTGAACTCCATCGCGTAAATAAAAACAAAAATATTCGTAATTATCTATAACAAAAAAAAAAGCACTAGATCCGCTACATATAAAAATCCTCCAAGAAAAGAAAACATTTTCCCTTCGTAATACCTGAACGTGTAACAGAAAACAAATTTCTCATCTCATCAGCGAGCAGCCACAAGAAATTCCAACGAAACCAATATTCTCGACAACCTTGTTCCCAAAGGAATCCATTCACACGTAAAACCCACCTCGACCTGCATCCCTTGCAACCCATCGCAACGCGTTCTCATTCACGAATAGATTTAATCGTCTCAAGCCGGGCTCGCTTATTAGACATTCCTTTCCGGACTCGCGCACACGCTCGCGCTTTTTTTCGTTCGGAAAAATTACGCGGAGCGCGGATAGCGGACCGGGAAAGCGGTACGAGACGTCCATATAACTTGCCCGCTCTGGCCCCGAGTTTTATGATCACAAAGAGAGCGGGGGTGACTTTTTTTTTGCCAAGCTACGACGGATATTTCGCCATAACGTTCCGAGGTGAAACGCGCTTTTTACCATCCGCGTTTCTGATGCAGGCGACCTCCTCTCACTTCCACCCCTCAGTCTACCATGAACCATCGTATACTCGCGGGGCGAAAGAGAAACGAAAGATCCTCGCAGCTCAACAGGGTGAACTCTCAACCCCCGATGCGTTCGAGCATCTCTGCAGGCATACCCTCTTTTCTCACCATGGAGCAACGCTCGCTTAGCTCGACCGACTCCCACCAAGCATCGCGTCACGTCGACGTTCCTTAATGCCCAGCATTATGCGCTTGTTGCTACCGCCTAATTAGAGGCAAAGCTTTTGCCACGTACTCCGCGCGTCGTCTCTCGCTTACTCTCGCGGCGACTCTCCTTGCGTCTTCTCGCTTCTACCTCGCGCGCTTCTCACCATTTTTTTTCCACCTTTGGTAGGTAGGCGTCACGCTCGACGCTCGTGAATGTTACCGAGGCGAGAGTGCGCCCGGGCCAACGGAATTATAAATTACGAAAACGCGCGCGCGCGCCCGTGGCGGGGACGCGTCGCGTGGAAATTCGACGACAGTTTCGCGGGGTGGATTCGCGCGAGCTCTTCCTCTCCCCGTTTACGGCAATAATATAGGTTTAATTGCAATGTCAACGTCACCGGCAAACCCGTATCCTTTGCCGCTCCGGGACAATAATTACGAGAGCGAGAGCAAGAGCGAGAAAGAGAGAGAGAGAGAGAACAGGTGCCGTTTTATACACGCTACGAGCCTTCTCCCTCTCGTTCTCTTATTCGTGCTCGCTCAATCGTCTCGCTTTTTGGTCCTCCTTCTATACGAGACTCCGTGTGTGTGTTCGCGGAGGATGTGTTACTGCTAGTGTCCGCGCGAGAATCGTGCCCGTGACAGACGAAACAAGGGAGGCTATCATAAGCGAATGCATAAACGCAAAACGGCTCCGCGCCGACGTCACGACTAATGCCACCTACGTATTCCTATTTTAGTACGCGCGAATGTAATATTCCAAAGACGCTATTGCGAAGTCGGGGCTTCATTCTGTTTCGTTAATTAGTCTGCCGGAAGCGCGCGCCTGCCCTCTTACGCTGCGTTCCGTGGTCGCACTTTGCACTTGCGAACTGCGGTGCTACCGGAGTTTTGATTATTCTTCATTGCGATCATTGCACCCGTCGCGACGACGCCGGCCGACGTGCGCGATGAAAAATTTAGCTTGCCGAGAATGCCATTGAAATTGATTTCAGAGAGCCAGACAGATTTAGCGAGAGGAAGGAGGGAAGAAGGATTGCGTAAGTTTAAATGAACGTGAAAAATACGGGTATGATGATGCGAAGAACGTCGGAAAGTCGGAGAACTGAGTTATAAGTGGTGAATGAAGAATTTTCACTCTCGAAATTTCGAAGTCTATTGTTTTTTTTTTTGCTACGAATAGGTGAAATTGGTTTTTTTTGTTGAGAGAGGATTGGTACAATTTAAAATGCTCGTTAACTATAACATAATTATTTGATTTTAGGTAGATACTAAGGAAAACGAAGTTGAAGCGGAAAAGATAATATTTCTTATTATTCAAATATTCCGTCGAAAATACGGAGAACATTGCTCACTATGATTACACAATTTTTATTACTATCTGAAGGTATGAAAGTCAAAGTGGATCTTCGGGCTGACAAATCTCCTTCTGCCATCTTCTCGCCAACTAAAGCCATCAAATTTTCCGCACTGTTTAGCCTGGACACCGAACAGACTCCTCTAGATTACACTTACAAGTGAACACGAGTATTTGCCAGATACCCAGTTAACTGGTACACTCGGAATTAAATAAAAACTATTTTGGAATTTAGCCATCTTGGCTTTCGAAGCGTCACGTAACAAGTGGAAAGTCGTAACGCCACATTCTTACCTCGAATTCCTACCTCCAACTGTGCCCGAGTAAATCGACGATAATCGTCTTGTGCTTTAATATTACTTTACACCAATAATATCTATCCTTCTACTCAACAAATCTGTAGATAAGCAAAAAAAGAGAACAACTTCTTATTTTCTTCCTGAATTTACTCTTTCGCTTCCGTGTCGTTTATAATTACGGTCAATCAATCGATTCTTTGCTGCTCTTATTTAACTACGTTTAATTATACTCGATACACCGTGCGTAACTCTCAGAACAACTTATTGCTTAACACGTTGACTGCCACGGAACATTGAATTTTGGCGACTGTTTAGTTACCTATCTAAAGCGTTAGTTATACTTCCAAATACCTATTTTGATCATTTATAATCAGGCACTGAAACCGTCACCCGAATTCGGATGACGTGGCAGTCAACGTGTTAACAACAAATCGGAAGTTACAACGCACTTGAAACACGAGATACGTCCAGTTGCAAAAAACTGATTCAAGAAACTGACCGTCGCACAGTGGGGCAAAAGGCATTAAAATTTGGCATAAATTGTAAATATTATTACATTTCCACAAAAATTGGTATTTAGGGGTTTTGGGAATTGCTGGTTACGATACTGAAATAAAAATTTCAAAATTCAAAATGGCGGATGAAAATTAGTTTTATAGAGGAAAAGTGTTAAACAATTCTTTCAATTTGATTCTTAATACAATAGTATTTTACCAATTAGCATGATCGTCATCATCCTTGCCGTTGTTCTAATCATCGTCATTATCACCACTAAGGAAGAAGTGACAGAGTTGGAAATTTCATCGCTTCTTCCTAATGTTGACAATGGCAACAATAAGAATGAGGACAATGACGACGACGATGATACCGAAGCCGCCGACCACGATAACGATGACGACGATGATGATTGTTGAAAGACCATTAAAAATCGTATGTTAAGAATCATTAACGCGTTTCCCATTAAAAAATCCATTTTACACATCCCATTTTTCATCCGCCATTTTGAATTTTGAGTCTTCGATTTCAGAATCTTGGTCAGCGACCCAAAAAACCCCCAAATACCAATTTTCGTGGAAATTCGCTAAAGGGTTCTCAAGATAGCATGTTGCCTCAGTTTATAATGCGCGACGAGAGCGCTTGGACATGATGGGGCACAAATGCCTTTTGTGAGAAAAGGTGCAAAAACGTGCAATTTTTTTAAATTGTACCTGAAAGAGGAAGGTCTAAGGAAAGTATTAAAAGAAAAACGGTTGCTTGATCGGCCTTGAATCCCTACTTTATGCCCAGTCGTTTACATCGATGCACAGAAAATGAATTATATTTTTCAATGTCACCTTTCACGAGTGCTGCAAAATTACAAGAAGCATTTACGACATATCTCTTGATATATTCTATAAATGTACACTTTCGCGAGTGAAATCCTTTAAACCGATCAGTGGAATGTTGATTTCATCAAAAGATACGTGAGTTTAAAGCAGGGTCTGTTTCCCTTACATTTCGAAACAGATACGCGGGCATTGCAAAACGGCCAACTTTGCGCTAATATTGTGAGGAAGGATTGAATAAGAGGGGATTAAAACTTTTTGCATACTATTCACCCAGCCTTATATAATCTAAAATGCGTGTCATTTGGACTCTACACGAAGTTTGCATTTTTTAATTTTTGCCAAGTATTGGGGCCATCTGCCCCACTGTGCGTCGGTCTCGATGTCATTAGTTTGCACCTACGATTCAGGATCCAGCTATTGGATCACAATCGAAGGTTTATCGGGCAATCCATTTCCGGATATCCTCTGTGAACCCTACGCGCCGTCCCGTCGGCCTCTACGTCCTGGGCGAAGGCCCTGCTGTACCCAAGCCCGCTATATTCTACCATTACCGAGTCGTGCTTTTGTGTTTCCACGATGCCCTCCACATACCCGGAATTTCGCCTGTAAACTCAGCTACCACGCAGGTTCCAATCGTCGCACCGCAGACGATACAATGGACAATTTGTCAACCGCCTACACCCTACGGAAATCGCATCCTGAATATCTCCGTGTTTTTTTTTCTACCTACCAAGATCACACCCGCTTGTTACTACAGGTCGACTAATGAATTACGAATTAGTGGGATATTCGAAAGTATCACCATCGCGAAGAAAGTCTTCAATTTTATTCCACGGTTAGAAGAATTACAGAAATTCTCGTGTAGATTCTTGGATCCGCAAGTAGGGCGAATTCAGACGGAAAGAATGCGTTTGCATATTGAGTCCTCGCTTTTTTAACCGTCTTCGACTTCATCTTCGTCGTCTCAATTTGGCAGCATCTGGAAGAAAAATTGAGAAAGGTAACGCCATACCACTCGTGTTCGTTTAAATAAATAAGTCGAATGAACGTCACGGCGAAATGTCGAAGGAAATGGAGAAATTAGGGCATCTGGATTGCTGCTGAAGAAAAAGAGAGAGAGAGAGAGGACGGTCGGTTGAAACACATACAGCATCGGAGTGCGCCAAAATCGCACGAAATAAACGAATATTTACGGAGCGTTCACTCACGTCATAAATATATCGATCTGATCGTTCGGCAAACCTTAACCGCTAGTTACGATCCTACGGCGCTTACGTCGGTTTAACCGAGGCACTCTATCGGTTTCGTCTAAATAACGCGGGTCGATGAGAACAAAACGATTTCAATACTCCGCGACAGATAGAAATCTACCCCAGTATCGTTTGCGTGGCAGTTCATAACATATAGGGTTACTCACCATCCGCGAGCACGGCCACCTCCAAAATGCCTCGTACGCAATCGAAATAATGGCCCAATTGCAATTGCCAGCTTGGAGGCCCGCAATTTCCATTTAACGTAGTTGTCTGTAAGCTGAATGTAATTCCGCCAGCATGCGTGATTAGGCTTCACCCGTACTAACATTTCGTACGACCTATCGGATGCGAGCTTGTAGGCATTCATTAATACCCACTTGTGAAGCGGTGTAATTAATCCGGCCGAGTGTTTTCGCTTGTTCCTCTCGCTGCAGCCGCGAAAAATCCTTTCCCGCGTTACTAATGCACTTCGTAACCTATTTTCCGACGGACGAGAACGGAAATCATGTTCTTACCGGAGAGATCGTGGATCCACGTGAATTGAGATTGGCAGTCAGAGAGAGACAGAGAGAGAGAGAGAGAGAGAGAGAGAGAGAGAGAGAGAGAGAGAGAGAGAGGAAGAACTTTTACTTTCCAAATTCTCCGTGTAAAAATTGCCGTGGAACGGAAGCGTTTCATTTTTTTCTCTTCCCTTCTTCGTCCTTCTCGCTCGTGTATCCTATTATAAAGTTATCAAATGGCCACCGCGGCGCATTTTCCTTATTATTATTTTAATGACGCCGAAGTCGCAGTTCCGAAAGGAAATGTGAATGCCTGCAATTTCGTTCTTGCAGCGCGGCACCATTCATTACACCATCTTCCTCCTTCGGGATACGGAAGGATAAGTTGGTAAAACTTTCGCGGCAACTCACTAATTAATACGTTCAGAAATTCATGCCATTGCCAGAGATATCGAGGAACTTCGACGAACTTGTAAATTGTACGATTGTGAGAGTGGCGTTCGTTACGCGAGGATGCGCCGTGGAACCCTATAAAGCTAACATTCGCAATGCTCAAACTGGGTCTCCTTTCCATGAAAAGTATTATGTTGCATTGAAACACGTCTGGCTGCTTATAGAATTTGTGTGTACCATGGATAAGCGAGAAAGCAGTTTTATGGAATAGTGGTAAATAATAAGATTTTCTTTCGAATGTATGCTGAAGAGAAAGAAAACCTACTGCTATTTTACTCCACGAGATACAGATTTTAGTTGCAATGAACAAGTAGATGAGTGCTTGCAATACGCTTCACAAGCTTGACAATTTTTAGGCACGACCGTAAAGGAAGTGACTTATGCTATCGCCATCGCAAAAACTGTTCGTGTGTGTGTGTGTGTGTATATGTGTGTGCGTATGTGTGTGCGTATGTGTGTGTGTCCGTGTATATCCTCGATTTCGGAAAAACGGCTGAACCGATCGGGACGAAATTTGGCACAAAAATCAAGTACACTACTGTGAGTTGACAATAAGGTTTGTGAGCCGCCATCTTGAATCGGTATAAGATGGCGGGAGATTCAAAATTTGAAAAAAATGTAATTTAAATTTAATATTGCTGCCATTTCTAAACGGTTGAAGATAGCGATACATAAAGTTTGCTGGCACCAAATGGATATATACTCAAAGTACATGCCAAATTTCGTTGCGATCCGTTCAGCCGTTTGGCCGGAATACTGGACTAATGGAAATAGTGCAAAATTCATTAATCCCTTAGTCCACTATTCCGGCAAAACGGCTGAACGGATTCGGACAAAATTTGGCATGCATATCAAGTATATACCCATTTGGTGCCTGGAAACTTTATGTATCGCTATCTTCAACCGTTTAGAAATGGCAGCAATATGCATGGTCATCTTGAAACGGCTGAACGGATTTGGACAAAATTTGGCATGTACATCAAGTATATACCCATTTGGTGCCACGAAACATTGTGTATGGGCATCTTCAACCATTTCGAAATGGTGCCAGTTTCAAATCTTTCATTCACTATTTTATTTATAATTATAGTTTGAAAATCCCGTAATTTCGAAACGGTTGAAGATGACCATAAAGTTTCGTGGCACCAAATGGGTATATTATTAAACTACATTGCAAATTTTTTTTGAATCCGCGCAAGCGTTTCGCCGGAATACTGGATTAAAGATTTCAATTTGTCGCAATTTCTGAATGGTTGAAGTTAACCATGCATAAAGTTTCACCGCAGCAAAGGGGTATATACTTGATGTACATGTAAAAGTTTGGTTCGGATGCATTTAATTGTCCGGTTTCGATCACTTGCGCGCATTGCAGAAATGCTGCATTTCGCGGGCGAGCGCGAAGCGCGAGCACCCGACGTTCTCAGGGGGTATGGCTCTCTAGCATAGTTTAATATCTCAATACTTGAATTTTCAATAATTTCGAAACGATTTGAAATTTGTGGGCGAGCGCGAAGCGCGAGCAAAGGCGATCTGGGGGGTTGGCGCTTGAGCGAAGCGAAAGCGCAGGGGGTTTACCCCCTAGTTCATTTTGCTTCCGAGGTAAACTACTCGATGTTAATGAGTAGCCAGTAATTATTTAATTTTTAAAGGTGATTGCTGTTACTTTTTTATTGACGCACAAACTAACGTATCAAACTTTATGATTTACCGCTTGGGGAACCAAGTTTTCGACGTAGTCGTCTGCGAGACCTTGTTAAAATAATGGATGACGTTCTGCAAATAAATTTGTAAATTCACGTAATGAACTTAGCAGATCGTAATTCGCTATCGCTAGTATTATTTAATGCACTCCATAATTACACGATTAACTAACTCATTGTGCTAAATTACGGCCATGATGCAATTGCATATAAAATTAACAACAGGCTAGCAATGCCTAATATTACATGCAAGAGTTACATAACCTATCAACAGATGCAGGCAGCCCATTCAATTAAATTAAAAATCACCCATTGTCCACTAAGCTTCAATGTTACATTGTAAAATTACATAATTAACACACGTTCACGAATGGATAATACGAATTTAACGAGCGTGTTTCTGTACAGCGAGTAACTTGTAATAAAAAATAACTTTCAATTGAACTTTTCGCGAAATCTACGACACTCTGCAGGTCAACGTGGCAGAAGAAAATGTCCAATCTTTCTATACTTCTTCTAGGTGATGTGATGGAGCTCCATGTAGAAGATTAAACTGTCGATGTTACAGCGAATTACGTTCTGTAGACAATAGGCCCAATGAAAAAAGAGTAGAGAAAAGAATACGCAGGAGAACGGCGCCACATAAAGTGGCACAGTCTTGGGGAAAGGTCAACGACAGCTGCTTCACAATTTTTAAAGTGGGAAAGTTTCAGTGAGAAATATTGCCACGAACCGATAAAAGAAAGGAATGACGACGTAAGTCCGAGAGGGTGTTCATTCTACACCCTGCGAAATGAAGACGGCTGAATTCCACTGTGTCGAATCAAAATTTGTTTTCACGTAGTTGGTTAAAGTGGAAACCGCGTAAAAACAGATTCTTTTACGCGCCACATTCGATACTTTCGTCGGGCGGACAGATTTAAAATTTTTTAGATAAATTAGAAATCTTAAAAAAGTTCTCTCTTGAAGTGAGACCATCTTAAAAACTTGAAGAACTTTAGAATCGCAAGAACTTTTCTTTTTAAATGTCTAGCGTAAGATGGAAATTGTTAAAAACTGTTGAACGGCTCCCAGTGATAGGCGGATATTTCAAAAATGACTCAACGTGCAACGAAGTCAGAACTACTCAAGATAATAATATAACTTTCGTATCTTGCGCATCGTGTCCGTTTACGTGTCACGCTTCACGTCCTTCCAACGTGAAGACACATTTCGCGACGTTAATGTCGCGCAATCTGAACCTAATTGCCTTAATAATTTAATCTCGACGAAGGGCGTTGGATGAACAATTTATACCTAAACTCTGAAGTAGCAATAAATTAAACTACGAAACCCTGAGAACCTCCTCGAAACGCCTTTTTGCGTGGAAAACAGAAATGCAGACTTTCTGCGAATTTCCAATAATTCGCGCATGCGTAATATTCGCGAGCGAACAATTCGGAATTTCCGGCTCTCGATATTCGTAGAACGGAGAAGGTTAAACGCGGCATGGCGAAGTGTAGGGTGGTTCGGTTGGCAGTCATATATCGAGCATGATCTGCCTATCGATAGCTCGAAGCCGTTATCGGTGCGAGGCCGGCATTATTCCCAGGTACCGTCCGTGACGATTTGTGCTCACCTTTTATTGGATCGTTACTCGGGCGAGGATTACAATGCCACGGAGACAAGCGCCCGTCGATGCCTCCGGGCACGACGATATGTCACCATTTGTTCGAGCCGTCATTTTTCAGGACGTACTACTTCTGAATTTTATTCTTCATCGGTGACGAAAAGTACAGTGCCAGTGCATTGCTCCTTTCTATTCCCTCATAGCTCTCGTCACGAACAGTGGACGGGTGATGGACGTAACGGCGCTCGTTTTTAACAATTTGGTCGCTTTTTTGGAAGTGGAAAAAAGAAAGAAAGGAGGAATGGGAGCACGATAGCTCGAGGTATCCAATGTGAAAGGAAAAGAGGAACACGAGTGAGCTTTGCCGTGTTCCCCAGGAACGTTCAAAACCATCTGAGTTTCCGCAATTACAACGAGAACGAACGCGATCGGTGATAGAGTAATACGTCGATTAGCGGATGCGTCGATTATCGGAAACACTCGTAATAAAGAAATCGAGTTCCGCTCGATTATCCGTAAAGTAGATTATCGGAACGTAAGAGTCGGGCAATACGCATATTCTCGTACTTCCGAATTTTTTCCTCCGTTTTCCTTCTCATCGACAATTCTCCAAGTAAATTTACAGTATATCTTCTCTTCTCGTCGTGGCGAATTTTCGCAAGTCTTCAAAGGCTCGTGACATTTATCCTTTCTTTTTGAACATCTTTACTCCTCTTATTATCCACTTGCGCTGCTCGCACAAGCATGGAAAATTCGGCGTAACAAGTTCCGCTCGATTATTCGTAAAGTAGATTACCGAAACGAATGAGTCGGGCGAGCAATAGGCATGTTCTCGTGCTTCCGAATTTATTCCTCAGTTTTCCTTCTCATCGTCGATTCTCCAAGTAAATTTACAATATCTCTTCCCTTTTCGACGTGGCGAATTTTCGCAAGTCTTAAAACGCTCGTGAATTTGATCCTTTCTTTTTAAACATCTTTACTCCTCTTATTATCCACTTGAGCTGCTCGCACAAGCATGGAAAATTCGACGTGACAAATTCCGCTCGATTATCTGTAAAGTAGATTATCGAAGCGAATGAGTCGGGCGAACAATAAGCATGTTCTCGTACTTCCGAATTTTTTCCTCAGTTTTCCTTTTCATCGTCGATTCTCCAAATAAATTTACAATACTTTAAATGTTCTCTCCAGAATTTTTAGATAATTTGTTTACAATGATGTGTCGATGTACATATTATATACTGACGGAATAAGGTATACAAACAAAACAAAGAAAGTAATAATGTATACTGAATGTATATAAATAATAATAATAATAGTCAACTAAATGCGATCATTTATAAATGCGATTCACATACTTGCATACCGCAATCGTGCGGCGATAGCATGTCACAGATTATGAAAAAACATAAGATACGCGTAGGAAGACCTAGATTTTTATTGCATGGTAACGGCAATAAATAGGGTGTTAATGTTTAAGTTGTGCCTCTTTAGACACGTGGATTTTATGGTTACATGAACAAAATCGCAAACGTTTCCTTATTCGTCATATATGTATACGAAATATAATATTCAAAGTGACTCATCTGACCATTAACTTTGTTCGTTTTCCGCATATCGTAGAACTGCTTAGGGTCATTTTACACTAGGCCAGTGCAGTCGCGTCAAGTCTTATCGAGCTTCCTATGACTCTTTGTCGAGCTATTTGACTTTTTGTGTCAGTCTTATATAGTCCGAGAGACCCGAAATATCCCAAACGCTACGATTTAGATTTTATTGCTAATGTTTGGTATGATATAGCAGAAGAATTAAATACAAGCGATAAGTAAATTTTATATTATCCACTGTCAAAATGATATTAACTATAAAATGTTAAGTTTATATAAATGTTAATTAACATCGCGTCAGTCATTATTACGTCACGGTATACATCCTTGAAGAGATAAGAAGTAATTCGTTAAGTTTTCTCCAACTTTTAAGGCCTCTGCATTTGTTCAATGGATAGTTGGTTTCAAAGATTAAACTAGATTCTTTTTGAATTTGATTCGACTAGACTGGCTTAGGGTGATATAACCCTTAATTTTACAGGGATCTATCAATTGTCTGCAAGTTATTTCATTCTCCTAATGTGCTTTCGTCATAATAGTAGTTGGAAGTTGATGATTTTTAGGTGAATAATAGGTTCTCGTAGAATAATAAACATATTAGGTTTATTTCGACTATTATTATTATTATTTATATACATTCAGTATACATTATTACTTTCTTTGTTTTGTTTGTATACCTTATTCCGTCAGTATATAATATGTACATCGACACATCATTGTAAACAAATTATCTAAAAATTCTGGAGAGAACATTTAAAGTAGTTCAGCGTTCTAACATAAAAGTTATTAATTCGGTTTTTTTGGTTAATTTGAAATATCAAATATACCACAGTATAACAAAAATAAGAAAAATTTAATTAAATCGGTATACAGGAGAAGAAAGGAAGGCTGTGATTCGTATAACATTTGTAAGGCAATTACTCATGGCATGAGTCACTTCAAATATTATTGGCCTGTAAATTTTGTCGTGTTTTATCCAAGGTGAGAGTAATAAGGAAAACTCCTATTTTGCCCACAAGGAAGGATACAGCAACACGTTCTAATCATTAATAAACCATTTATTGTTGTTACCATGCGATGAAAATGAATATCTTCCTACACATGCCTCACGTTTTCTCATAATCTATAACACGGTATCATGGCACAATTGCAGTATGCTAGTATGTGAATCGTCTTTATAAATGACCGCATCCACTTCTGGATCTAAGAAACGTTTCTAGAAGCATTTTTTTGTGCATTTTTTGATAGAAGTGGTATCCATAGAGAAAACTAAACGCAAAACATATTATGTTTGCTTGGCGTGGTTATTCGTCAACTAATCTTTCCTAATTCCTTTGCTTAGTCAGAATTCGGTCTTACATTTTTGACGTGATACTTTTAACATCGCTGTAATGCGTCGCTGCTCGGATTTAGGCCATAAGTGTGTAGTCGCTTTTGGGTAAGTTAAATTCGCTATTATCTTTCTCTTAACGCGTTACGTGTAACGTCATAATGAGGCCAATTTTAAATTCTTATGTAACCTGACTGTTACGTACTTGAAAATATATTAAATTTTAAGGTACAAACTCGATCGTATTATTTAACTATTCTTTTAGGAAATTTGAATAAGTTTTTATGTAGTAACGTAACGCCATGCTTCACGACTTCGGTTTTTATGTATTATGTCGTTAATAATTTTGACAATTGTCCGTTAACTTGCGGCGAGTTGTGGGATATTTAACTAGGAATTCGTCCATAGTAGGATACCCCATTTAAACGTCGCTTCACATTACAGGATTTTACTTATTCTCGGTAGAATACGCAGGATAAAGAGCACGGATGCCCCGTATAAGGTTTGCGAAACAGACAAATGCAAAGAAGTTGGTAAGTAGTTTCTTGCTCTGTTTTTCATTGCCCACGCTCTTGTAACTAGAATAATCTGATTATTATCACTTGATAAGAAAATTATTCGGAATGTCCGGTATCTTTGATAAAGTTTAAAATAATGACAATATCTGGCACGTGCAGATTATCTAAAATTATTAAAATTTTTAAAAATTATTTAAAATTATTTGTGACTGACTGCATATAAAAGACAGTGCGTCTTGGAAATCCTCGAAAACATGTAGATAATTCATAAAGACCGAGGAGATCTTTTGCGTCATTTCGTTGCGAATGGCAATACGCTTTTAACCACTCTCTAATTATAATTAGAGAGTAATTAAATAATTATTTGATTCCACAGCCGGGCAATTGCAGGACAGTTTAGACGAGTCGGTGGACCCTTGCGACGATGTATACAACTTCGTTTGCGGAGGTTGGATTGAAAAACATCCAATACCACCAGACGCGGAAAGAGCTAGCGTCTTTAGGAATATGCAATTAACAGCCAACGACCACATTCAACGTAACATGACACTACCCTGAAAGCGATGATCTATTTGTTGCATGTCTTTGAATCTTGTCACAATGGTGTGTCACTATTTACGCGTATTCGATTTTCTTACCCAATCATGCAACAGATTTGACTGGCCTTTTCAGCGTTGTTTATCGACGGAATCCATACGACAAAACGGAAAGAAAACATTGCATTGTTACATGAAATACGGATATGCAACAAATGAACACCTGCCTCACGTGGATTCCTCGTACTCGTGCAAGTTTTTTTAATGTAAAATGTGCTTTCCGCAGAGTTGTTAGAGACGGAGCACCAAGATGGCAATTTCCAACCAGCGGCAATGGCTAGTAAAGTATACAAGATGTGTACGGCGATAGGTAAGACGTAAGAAATAACGAATACTTGAATAGATCTTACATAATAGATGTATCGATCGTAGATCAGAGAAATATCGATGGCATAACTGAGCTGGACGAGCTTGTGAAAGCTGCGGGTGATTGGCCAATAATTCTTCCACAGGAGGAAGAAAATTCCAAGATTACCTGGCAAGAAGTAGCTAAGAAGCTCGATCTCTATTTCTTCGGCTCGACTTTGTACAGCATCAGTGTAGCACCTGGCACGAAAAATGCAACGAACTACGCATTATACGTAAAAATCGTATTCCACGAACATTATAATACTTGCACAAAGAGTAGAATTCAAATCTTCGAACTGTATTTATGATTGTGAACGGCGCGTGTTTACTTCTGTGTATCTCAATTCCTACTTCGAGGTTTATGTGTTTTAGTTGGAGCATCCCAAATTTTATTTGACGTTGCATCAATTGTTGCAAGATTCTAATGCAAATATTCGGGACATTTACAAGACACTACAACGAGAAGTGGTCGCCGCTTTCCTTCGACACCGAAAAACTGAAATACCTGCGGAAAGATTAAACCGGGATTTGGAGGAATTACTCTACTTCGAGATTCAATTAGCAGACGTGAGTGAGCGATGAATGATATTTGCAATGAAGGACACTTCTACTGTAAACGATGCTGGTCGTTCTGATTATCGTGCACGCGCAAAATTTCACTTTCTTTGCTATTACTGTTACTCTCTCAACAGATCTTGTTTTCGTCATCGGACAGTTTCAATAAGACGTCGATAGAACATTTTCAAAATGTTTACGAATATGAGCATCCTGAGAATGCTAACCCTGCCACGCAAGTAAGCACACGTAAACTTCTGTGCGACATGTAAATCTTTCATCGTGTGATAATCATTGAAATAATTTATGTACGTGTACGCGAGGATTAAAATGGTTATATTCAATTCGCCAGATCAATTGGCTGGATCTTATTAGAAATCAGTTCTCTATGGCCGAAGTCGCCTTTGAACCATCGGACGAGATTATAGTTTATGGACTAGCGTACTTTACAAAATTGGCAAGAATTCTACACTCGACGTCGCCTCGAACAATAGGTAAATTCTCCTTGTACATTTGAATGTATGCGACTTCTGCAGTCAACGTGCTTGAACAATGTATATACTTATTTTTGCATAATATAATAAAAATATTAGTCGTTTTGACCTACATGTGTCCACGCATTACACGAAAAGTGTCTTTCAGTAAACTTCGTTCAGTGGCAGTTCGTCCGTCAGGCAGTGTTTTATAGCAGTGTGGCCATGGGAGATATAATCTTTGCTGCTGAAAAGTCAATATATGGCGTAAAGGAAAAGAAACCACTGTCAGTAATTAAAACTTTTCACAATAAAGCCATCTTGCGAAGTGAAAATGCATTTTCAAATAGCGCTGTGATCTCTTTAGTTCACAGATGTGCCTTAACGAGCCCAATCTTGATATTGCTATTAGTTACGAATACGTAAAGAAATTCTTTCCGACCGGTACTAAAACTGACGTAAGTTGTAAATGATTTCTTGTTTGCACGTCGTGTAAGATACATTGCCTACTTTAAGCAGACATTCATCGTCGCCGGTAACAGGTGGATGTATGAGGGCTAAATAAATACTTTCTTATTCCAGGTAATGAAGATATTTAATGAGATAAAGGATATTACAAAAGAAGAAGTTAAAGACTCTACCTGGATGGACGGTGAAACCAAATCTGCTGCAAACGAGAAGTTAAACGCCATAGCGCCCCAAATTGGTTTCCCCGATTGGTACGACGAGAAGAGCATCGTTGATTATTACAAAAATGTAGGTCCTTCATTTTTATATCATAAACAATCAGATTAATACATTATCGATGGGATCAAAATTATACGTATAGGGTGATCTGTAACGAGTGAAATAACCCCAAAAAGAGTGATTCTATACGCACGCGTATATATTTTAACGAAGAAGGAAGAAGAAAGCTTTAAACGAGAAAATTTTATTTTACTTTTTTGACTTCCTTTTTCACATAATGTCATCCCCTTTCTGATTGTACCACTAGTTACAGATCACCATGTATATTCACTTAAATTATATCACTCTGTACTCGCATATTACCGAGGGTTATCAGCATTCTCTAGAACGCACAAGCGCAATTGATGGTTTTACAGATATCGTTGATAAACCTAGTATTGCGATAATCGGTCAGTCTAACGGTATTTTTTTTATTCATTATCCTTGTCTATGCATATCATTTATACAATTGCAATTCGCTTATTCATGCAGTTCAGTCTCGGTTCTACCTATTTGAGTACTATGAAAAATCTTTTCGTACACCTTGGAAACATCAAATACAAAAAAGTTAGGACGCAGGTTGCACGTGATGGGTGAGTTCTTATACAATGCCAACCAAAAGTTAACCTTTGGTAGAAATTGTATAATAAATGTCATTCTTACACATTTTAGTTAATAATACAGAAAATAAGTTTAAACGATTTAAACATAGGTGGACGGTGTTGCCATCTAAAGTCAACACAGAATACAACTTACCATTAAATGCGCTAAGTATGATTTAAATATATTACATGTAGCTTACCAATATTGGATTTATAAATTACTAATGCATGTATCCAATTGTGTATTTTCTAGGTCTAACTGCAGCCCTTTTGCAGAATGAGGTATACAATGCAGCCCGACCACAGTTAGTATTTTCTCATTTCTTCACTAATGCTATTTTATTTCACCTTTGCGCGCAGATATTATTGTTACTTCGTATGCCAACGTCCCGAAGAGATTTTTCCTCGCGGCAGTGAGGGTTCACACGTAATTGTAGAGAATACTACACTTTGCTAATGATTGCTAATTAAACAAAATTTTAGTAGGTAACATTCTCTCGAATGAAGCTGCAAAAGAGTTTATATTATTCCGAAATAATTTCCGACATTGTATAGAAACCAGTATATAATGCAACATTCGTTTTGCAGATCTATGAATTATGGACCCGTAGGCTTCCTTATTGGTCTTCAATTGTTTTCTGCGATTGATGAATTTGGTGAATATCACTTTTCTCGTTCTCCAGATATATTTGCTTAATATTTCTGTTCGAAGACATAATGTCTATAACAAATGATTCATAAAAATGGCAATGTTGTCAGGTGGCATGTACGACAAAAACGGAAATCATAACTGGTGGTGGACGCAACAAACCATCGACTCGTATAACGAATGGATAAAATGCTTTGTCGATCAGTATAATCGTTACACCGTGCCACGCCAGACCGGTCACGTATGTGTCGTAATCTACTTCGAAAAATCTGTAGATCAAGTATAGAGGATGCTTAACGCGAGTCTTATGATGCACGGAGAGTTACGCCTTCGCAGTGTAATCTTTTTTATATCCTCCGTTACTGGCGATACTATTGAAAATTTCTGTGAAGTTGAAGAGAGGAAATTTTTTTGGCTTGAACGTCCGGAACGTTTACAATCAGCACAATGATCTCAGATCTTAATGTTTGGTTAGACTTTATTGCATCTGAACACACGATAAGTATTTATCATGTACATTCAAACCTGTTTTTATACGGTCCTTTTTTGTGCGAATTTTTTATACGGTTCTTTATACGCAATTGTTCCACTCATCGCATAAAAAAAGTTTGTTTTAAATGTGTTGGAAACAAAAAACTTCTGAAGTTACACGATATTGATTAGTGATTTCTTTCGTGCGGTCCTTACGCCTCGCACAAAAACAGATTTCACTGTAACGTTTATTATGTAAATTGATTATTACACTTTTATTTTTATTGCAATCCATTAGATCGATGGAGAGTTGACAGTGACCGGACACATTCTGGATGGCGCGGCGTTTCATACTGCGTGGAGGACATGGGCGGCACACAAGGAAAAGATAGGGCAGGAAGCGAACGAACGTCTTCCGGGATTCGAGAAATACAGTGACGATCAATTGTTCTTCATAAGCGGTGTGCACGTAAGTTTCTTAGTAGGGCAAAGTACCTTTTCCTTGATACTAAAGTTCTGAAGTAATATCTGTTGCAGACTTATTGTGATAATGCCGGACAAGAAATAATGGAGTACGAAATGGAGACACAGAATTGTGCACCCTGGCAAGTGAGAATGATAGGGGCTCTGTCGAATTTACCGGAGTACAGCAAGGCATTTGGCTGCAATGTGGAAAAACCAATGAATCCAACCAAAAAATGTCCCCTTTGGTAGTGCCGCGTGAAGTTCTGCTTTATGTAAGCAACCTCTTTGTTCGTATCAACGAGTTTTATCATTTTCTTTGCTGACTCACTATACTATTAGAATGAATCAAAACGTAAGATTCGTGGTAGGGACTTTTGAACTATCGATCGTGTGGCATCCACTAGTATATTCATGTCCAGTAACTGTTCGGTAACATACCTCGTTCGATTATTTCGGGGACAATAGTCAGGCTCTATATGTTCAGGACAATAGTCAGGCTCTATATGTATAAAAATTTAAGCTTACAAATTTGTACTGATACTTTTGTTGCTACAACTTTATATGGATTTTCTTTTTACTACAGGTTTGAAGCGCGTACACTTGGCGCCTTGTTTTCATCTTTTGTAAGATAAGTTTTGTAGGGATATCACTCATTTTTAGGCACGACCGTAAAGGGAGTGACTTATGCTATCGCCATCGCAAAAACCGTTCGTGTGTGTGTGTGTGTGTGTGTGTGTGTGTGTGTGTGTCCGTGTATATCCTCGATTTCGGAAAAACGGCTGAACCGATCGGGACGAAATTTGGCACAAAAATCAAGTACACTACTGTAAGTTGACAATAAGGTTTGTGAGCCGCCATCTTGAACCGGTACAAGATGGCGGGAGATTCAAAATTTGAAAAAAATGTAATTTAAATTTAATATTGCTGCCATTTCTAAACGGCTGAAGATAGCGATACATAAAGTTTGCTGGCACCAAATGGATATATACTCAAAGTACATGCCAAATTTCGTTGCGATCCGTTCAGCCGTTTGGCCGGAATACTGGACTAATGGAAATAGTGCAAAATTCATTAATCCCTTAGTCCAGTTTTCCGACCAAACGGCTGAACGGATTCGAACAAAATTTGGCATGTACATCGAGTATATATCCATTTGGTGCCATGAAACTTTATGTATGGCCATCTTCAACCGTTTTGAAATGGCGGCAAATTCAAATTTTTTATCCACTATTCCAGAAAAACGATTGATTAGTCCACTATTCCGGCAAAACGGCTGAACGGATTCGGACAAAATTTGGCATGCATATCAAGTATATACCCATTTGGTGCCAGGAAACTTTATGTATAGCTATCTTGAGCCGTTTCGAAATAGCGACAAATTCAAATTTTTAATCCACTATTCCAGCAAAACGATTGATTAGTTCTCTATTCCGACGAAACGGCTGAACGGATTCGGACAAAATTTGACATGTACATCAAGTATATACCCATTTGATGCCAGGAAACTTTGTGTATAGCCATCTTCAGCTGTTTCGAAATAGCGACAAATTCAAATTTTTAATCCACTATTCCAGCAAAACGATTGATTAGTCCACTATTCCGATGAAACGGCTGAACGGATTCGGACAAAATTTGACATGTACATCAAGTATATACCCATTTGATGCCAGGAAACATTGTGTATGGGCATCTTCAACCATTTCGAAATGGTGCCAGTTTCAAATCTTTAATTCACTATTTTATAATTATAGTTTGAAAATCCCGTAATTCCGAGACGGTTGAAGATGACCATAAAGTTTCGTGGCACCAAATGGGTATATTTTTAAACTACATTGCAATTTTTTTTTGAATCCGCGCAAGCGTTTCGCCGGAATACTGGATTAAAGATTTCAATTTGTCGCAATTTCTGAATAGTTGAAGATAACCATGCATAAAGTTTCACCGCAGCAAAGGTGTATATACTCTATGTACATGTCAAATTTTGGTTCGGATGCATTTAATTGTCCGGTTTTGATCACTTGGGCCTATTGCAGAAATGCTGCATTTCGTGGGCGAGCGCGAAGCGCGAGCACCCGACAACTTGGGGGGGGGGGGGGGGGGGGGTATGGCGCTTGAGCGAAGCGAAAGCGCAGAGGACTCTGTAGCATAGTTTAATATCTCAATACTTGAATTTTCATCAATTTCGAAACGGTTTGAAATTCGTGGGCGAGCGCGAAGCGCGAGCAAAGGCGATCTGGGGGGTTGGCGCTTGAGCGAAGCGAAAGCGCAGGGGGTTTACCCCCTAGTTATAGAAGATATTCATTTAATCTAGATTCAACTGAAACACCTTTGAAAGATATTTTTCTGTTTTCCAAAGTACCACTGTGTTTTAAAGTGATGACAGGCGCGCGGGAGGAGGAGGGGATTACTGTAAGAAAGTGGCGGACACCGGACGGCGGGATAGACACGTGGAGGGGGACATTTCTTCACTGTTCGGTGGCGGTATTGTCACTATAAGTCGGTCGATAAAGTTCGAGCGCCATTTAACAGGAAAAATATCAGATGGAAAATTTTGTGTCGCCATCTAACAAGAAAAATGTTCAACGGAGGTTTTTGCGGACGTGAAATTTAGCTAATTCGTACTTTAACCAAAGATTCCTCGGCACACAAGGCACGTAGGACAAAAAGGAAGACAGTTTTGTTATGTAATTCAACCTAAAGGAATCGATAGAGCCGACTCAAAACTGAATCCGTTCTGCCGTTATATCAGAACTAATAAAACGTGCTCTATCCAACTCGTTGCTTCGCGTAAGTATAGCCGCGGCGAGTTTCGCTCGTTTCTCGCTTCGCGCGTGCACTTGGCGCGAGACGCTGCCGCGTCTCTTGCCGTGTTTCCCTTCTCGTCGTGGCAAATTTTCGCAAGTCTTAAAACCCTCGTGAATTTGATCCTTTCTTTTTAAACATCTTTACTCCTCTTATTATCAACTTGCGCTGCTCGCACAAGCATGGAAAATTCGGCGTGACAAGTTCCGCTCGATCGGGCGCTGAAGAAACGTGCTTCTCGGTGGCGTAAGCCGAGCATGCGTCGCATCACGTGCTCAGCTTTCGCGCAATTAAGTGGCCGAACGATACGCGTTACAACCGAACGGCCCCCAACCGAGTGGCTAATGAAGCCCTGAGCTAAAACAAATTGCTCTAGGGGCTAGGTGAATCGCGAAGTCTTGCGCCGTGGAACTGCCATGGCAAAGTGGGTCGAGTTTCCAAAAGGAAGGCGAGTCGGTGGCATGGGGGTGGTAGGGGAAGGGAGACACTCGCCGATTTGACACGACGGGGGTAGGTACGGATATTTAGTTCGACGCTGCACTGGAAACTATTCGCGTTCGTTTCGAGGGTGAGAATAATTTGGGTCACGAGCCGGGCACAATGGCCGATCGCGGGTACCTAAGCGTGAAATTCAATTGAATAGGTAAATCCAGAAAAGACAACGGCTCGTCGCCCGATGCCTATGCTCCGTTTCCACCGCGAGCATTCCTCCGGTGCATTCGATTTTAAGGTTGTCTTTGGACAAAGCCCGATGTCGAGCGTGCGTTTATGGTAGGTTGATTTTCACGCATAGACGTGATTGCGGGCACATCGAAAATGCATCCTTGTTTCGGCGGCGAGATTATTGCATCGTGTTTCGAGAGCAATGATACGCGATAGAAAATTCGAAATCGAGAAGAAAAAAGCTTTCCTCTTGTACGTGTCTTATCATTTATGCGCGTATTGGTATTTAGAATTTTATTAATTTGGGGGTACGTGCAATTTGGAATATTACAAATATTCGATTATGAATCTATTGGATTCGGATAATCCGTTAGATAATTCGTTGGATAAGCATGGTATGTGTTTGTCGAGCATTTTTTCAGTCTCCTCTGTATTTTATCACGGAGATATTACGACGACGTTTAATTATGGCCAAAATGATGTAAGTTTGTTCGTTTTTCCAACTTTTCGGTTAGAACACTTTACTGATAAAACCAATTGCTTAAACGTCACGACGAATGTACGAAGAAATGACCTATATAAAAAATATCTTTTACATACGAACCGTGTCTAACGATGTTTGGTAGATACGCGCTGTACCTACTGACATTCCATTCACAGCTCCTGGGAAAGTAGAAGAGGTCAATAGGTGGGCAGACCGGTGCGCCTGTCCAAAGCGATACGTATTTCGAGAACAAATAGTCTCTCATCGCGCTATCAAAATAGCTTCAAACTATTTCTTCCAAGCAACAATACAATTCACACGACAGGCACGGCACATTTATACTGCTCAATCACTGCGACTGGTCCGCTATTTCAACTTACCCTCCTGACTTCACTACTCTCTAAAATCACCACCAATCCTCTAACCCTTCTCAACCTGCATCAACCAAAAAAAAGCATCATCACAAAAAATCTTCCTCCATTCCTCAACAGACCCACCGTCTCCAACATTCAACTCCACCGGGAGTTTTACCACGCGCAAAATTCGCATTATCATAACGACTACCTTATTACCCTCTCGGCTCGACGAATCCACGGAAAATCCATTAAATCGAGCGCGTCGCGTGGCCCGTAAGCCCGAAATAATCCGGAACTTGGAATTTCACGAATAATCCATTAAGATCTTATCCTAAAGGGTAAGCCGAGAACGGGCTTCACCGGGGTGTTGATAATACGTCGATCACGGGTAGCTCCTCTTACGCGCTACGGCGGACGCACGAGCGAAGCGCGAACGTCACGTTCGGGCAATCACTTGTCCGTTATGGCGCGAACTTTCTCACGTCAGAGCTATCGAGTCGTTTGGAGAGGCAGGTAAGGTGCATAGAGCGTATATAAAGCGGCTAATTATTCCGAGTCGGGGTAGCAGGGCGTATGTGAGCGTGGTGCTTTCTGTGCGCGCCGGGTGGAAGAGAGGAGGAGAGCTGGTCGGTTGGCCCCTCAGGCGCGGCCAGTAGCCAGAGACGACATCCACACGCGGCGCGCATCGTCGCGCCGCTTTACACGCGCAAGCGGATATACGTAACTGGAGTGTACAAGGCGAATGTGCCACGTACAAATAGGTATGGGTAGCGAGGGCTTGCCAGTGTGCACGTCTATAGAATAATGCGCATATTAATGCAGCGTGGTATAAATTAGTTCGGGGTATCCCGCTTAGACGAGAGAGCCCGGCACATAAGAGGGAAGAGCATCTAACTCACCCTAAACACATGCATTGCCCTCTTCTCTCCTTCACTCGTGGCGCTTTTGCGCGAGCGCGCGTCTGTCTGTAACGCACATAAGCGCGCGCATTCGTATACGCCTTCATTCACATGCACGTGTCCAACCCGTCCAGCCTGCCACCCGCGCACACGTTCAACGAGCATATGCGTATTTATAATCCTGACAAGTAGGACAATGAAACCTACACGTTCCACGTGTTTCCTGGCACTCTCTGCTTTTGATTTATTCCACCCTGTAGTAGTCCTACGGGCCGTGCACCCGAAGTCACGAGGGCATAAGCGTAAAAATAGCTTTATCTTCGAGTGGTATTTCCGCGAGGTGCCACGAATGTTTTTGGGCGGAGTAAGCAAAAGGGATCGTAGGTCGGGCTCTTCGTTTTCGTGAGTGGTGGGAAGGACTTTGTTCGCGTGTAAATTTTACTTCCGCTGAGAGGGAATTTTTTCGGGATTTGTTTTTATCCCGACGGACCGCCGTCTTTCTGGGTGATTTCTCTCGAAACGAATTCTAGAATGAGGAGTCGCGAGGGATTCGAGACTCCTCGAGGACCTTCCGTAGAATGATTCTGAGTAAGGATAAACCGCATCCTATTCGAGAACAAATCGACTGCATTGTCACTCGAAAAGTTAAACATTGCCAACTGAATTCCATTTCACTCTGTAATTGCTGTTCTGTTTATTCGGTCTCCAAGTTGTACGATTCTCTAATACTTTCACGATCGACAAACAATCGAGCAAAGTTTAATTACGTCGCCTTCGCGCTACTTAAATGCGACGCCTGTTAAAGTTGCTATTGGACTGTAAACACGACAAAATCATTTTCGAGAGTTTCAATCTCGACTGTTGCTCTGAATTCTGCAACAATGGCCAACCTGTTATTTACGACAAGTCTTACTCTATATTTCGCAATTTTGAATTCATCCTTACGATCCTTTGCTTATCGTAAAATTAATGCTCTATTGTACGCGATGTAAATTACTTTAAAAAAACCATCGGTCGACTAGACGTATGGAAAATTCTGAGAAAATGCTTCGACAATATCCGCAGGTGGAAATACTCGAAAGTATAGGTACCTTTAGTTATAATTAATAAAATCAAACACCTTTTGGGAATTACAGTTTCAATGGTTAGCGCTAATTATCCGCACGCATACTGCATTACATTCATCGCGGTCACACCATGCCCACGGCCCCGTTTATCACCAAAAATGCCGGTATTTCAGGAGCGCGCAATACCGCAAGAGGGAGCTATGTAATAAAGACATTCCTACGGATAGCTGGAATGCAGATGTGGATGTCATCTCCACGTTTAAATTAGTCCTGTTCGGTCCTATAAGTCAATGGTAGAGGAGAAAAGAATTTTGCCGCTGCTGCTAACCTGTAGACGACGAAGAAAAATAGCAGTTTATTCTCGACACTTGGATGTATATTAATCTTGACTGCTTCAACGTTTTTCACCTTTCTACGAATACACGATTCTAAAAAAGCCAACTGTCAATAATCAGCTACCGTTTCTCTAAGTATATCGTGCGACAAATGTGTACATTTTTACAAACGCGTGAGCGCCTCGTTTTTACCTTTTTAAACTGTAAGAATCCAATTTCAATGAAAATTTGTACGGAAAGATGCCATTCAGAACTGGACGAGTTATGGGTCGCCAGAAAAAGAAGCTCCGAGATCGTTGAGCAATCGTACTGTCGCGACGAGTTCATTGATCCCAATTTTCTCATTATCAAGTAGGCTATAAAACGTAGGAGCTAAATTATCGACTATTTCTTGCTTCAAATCTTCGCTTCCTACTTCCGGATATTCTCTTCTCACGGAGTCCACGTAAACTGTTAATATTTCCTCGACATCGTTCACATTACTGTCGGAAGGAAGATTTGCGAAGACGATTGGTCCAAAATCTATAGCTGGCAAGCAATATCTCATTGTTTGCCAATCGATCAGCTTCACATCGATCGGTTTATCGTTTTCATATTTGAAAAACAACTTTTCTCGCGAGAAACAACCGTGGCATATAGTAGACAAGCCGTTGTTCTTCCAAGTAAAACATTTTCCTTCTTTCAACGCCTCTGCCAGTGACGTATAAAGTTTTCCAGACAATTGTGGGTCCGAGAGGGCGACCAAGACTTCGGCGATTCTGCAAGAAATAGTTTCGCAATATCAACGGAAAGTAAAACCAACGAACGATTACGACTAAGGATGAAAATGGGATAAATTGTCTAAACAATTATTATTTTTATTATTTAGGAACCGTAGATTATTACTGTTTATTATCCTGCACCGTAGATTATTTTAACGTTCGTGCATATTTGTAAAATGTTTACCCTACAGATTGCATAATTAGTTTCTCTGATTTTCTTTTTACGTATTTAAGTCAAACTCGACTAGAGATGAGTGGCTAGTGTTAATAATACGATCTTATGTTCATCCCGAAATTCAATACGTATACATAACATTATATAACCTGTCTTCATTCGATGGACAGTCTATATTATCCCTCAAAGTCGGATCCACGAGTTTCGCAGAGAATTCCCGAAAACCACTGTAATTGTCAGTCTTCAACCTCAATCCTCTTCCGTGAAACTTGCCGAGGGCTTGTACGCACAGTTTCAAGTGATCCTTATCGAGTAATCGATCCACTGTCACGTAATTATCCGCAATTAGATCCTCAAGTACGATCACAGGCATTCCATATCTGCCCATATCTGCGGCGTAACATCGTGGAACGTGAACGGCACCGCGATACTTTTGCACCATTTTATTGTAAAACATTTCCTCGTTGAGAAACGAATTGTAAGCACTCTCGGATCCACCGTCATCAGGCAGCAATTTTATCACCAATGGAAAGTGTTCGGGTTCTCCGGAAAATTTCACGGTTGTCCTAGCCCGAAACAATTTGCCGGACTTATTACGTTTAGAATCCGCATGAAATGGTTCTACGGTCATCGAATCGAATTCGACAAATTCGCGCGAACCTGTCTCACAGAAGCATCGATTGTGTACCATTTCAGGGATTAGGTCAGATTTTATGAAAGCAATGCTTTCCTCCTCAACTTTATCTTCGTCCATATTAGTATCCACGTGAATAGCCCAGGTGCTACTGTAATGGTTTATAATGACAATTAGAGGAATGGAGTTATTGTTGGACGTCGAAATCAGCGTACTTTCGTGTCACAAACACGAGCTCTTTGGAGAGCGCTTGTGAACACGTATGTACAAGCACGAACAACGTAGGACGTTAATGGCCGTTTAATTAGTTAACGACCCCTGCGTTTCATAGCTTAATAACACTTGCGTCTCGTGTGCCCTGTCATTTTGCAAGTAATCGTATGCCTGCCTATTAAATTTAAGATTGCCACTTGTTATAGACCGTAGCGCGATGCTTAATTAAGTGAAGAATATCGTTGTCGATCCTTCCATAAATAAAAGTGTATCATTGTTTTTATTTCTTGCGATGCGTGGACTCTAGAACGATACACTTTTATTTTGCACCTGGAGGACGTCGATGTTTACCGATAATATACTTACAATTGAATTACTCACAATAGAGCTTTCCAGGCAAGCACACCTACACTCTCAGAAACAGAAAGAGATTTGTTTCGCACGATATAGTTAACTCACGCACTGCGTGTAGAAGAAACAAGTGGTTGACTGCTAAGCGAGCAGTGAACTGGCTTGGAAAGTAACGGCACATCCCGTATATCCACGTGTGAGATAAGAAATTACTAGCCTGCTGGATTTTATGGCAGAGCCAGAGCCGACGCAAGCGCGTTAAGTGCCTGACCTCATCGTTGATTGACGACGCTACATCTAACTTAATGATTTTCATGTTATAGCTATATATGGATAATACTTTAGATCACTCGCAACGACAGCCGATAAGAGTTTTTATCTATTTCAACGCGATGGGATAAAATGTTTCGAATTATTCGCAAAGAGAATTACAAGGAATTTTCAATATAATTTATTGTTATGGATATTTTTTCGAAATTTGTTCCAGTGATTTTTCGGACCTCAAATTTTGGCATATTAATGCAACATCTTTTTTGTGCAGGCCCGTGTTATTTGTTCAAAACTTTTCAAAGTGCGTGGATATATGTAGAAATCCTATGGGTGACACTTGCTGCGCGATGCGTTTACTAGTATCAAACGTTTGGATTATCGGCGATGTGTTAAAATTGAAAACACGTTTATCGCATAAAGTGAATCACCCGGCAACACCGCAAACCCGTCGCATCATCCATAGTTCTAGAATCTCCGTTGAGCTCCGTGAGCTCAAAACATATCGTCTCCACAAATAATTGGACCGTCTATTTTGAAAGTGGTGTAAGTCCTTTTTATTAAAAAAAATAAGATATCACATAATTTATTTATTTTTTTTTATTGAACTTACCACTTTCAATGTAAACGGTCCAATTCTCGCAGACAAAGAATCAACGTTGACCGAATTGATTCGTGTGCAACTTCAAAATGTTCCGGACTGCGTGAAACGATTTCCGCTTACGACATTCCGTAAGCAAAATCTAAATTTACAATGAACGTAACGCACCTGCAAAATGTGCAAACATCTGTTTGAGAAGACTCCAACCGAAATCCATGCACTTTTAACTGACCGCTTCGTACAATACCTATGAATCAACTAGAAGAAAAGAAAATCAAAAACTAACCGTAACAAGATGTTCGACGTATGAAATACCACGCATAATTCCTCCGACACCTTTGGCTTCTCTTCTATGGAGCATCACCCCTAATAAAACTCGATCAAACACTTGTCCACGATTACAGTAACCGCAACCTACCACTGATCAAATACAGATATCAAACTCCAGGACCATGTATCGCCAAGTTCCTCCAGGTACAATCACCCTCGAGAAAACTCTTCGCTCCACACGACGTCAAACATAATAAAACGGAAATGTCGCTTGTACGTCGTTCCACACCGATTACAAATCGTCTTCCATTTGTCATTCACAGGTATACCAATGACGAATTCCCATCATTACGCTTGGCCAAGCGACATATACGCGGCAGCTCAACAGTGCACTGCGGGCATACCTTCCAAGACTTCTGTCCCTTGTCAATCGGTATTACAGAACCCTTGGTGCTCCACACAAACGATGCCGGAGCAAGCATGCTCCACGAAGCAGTGCTGCACAGATCAATTTTACGGTCAAACCCCCGTTCCCATCAACACGCCAATTTTTATCCTAACCGGTTGTCATCAAGCCGAAACGATGCAACAACGGCCACAGGAGCAGCTTAATCCAGGTGTGCCGCAGATCATACCGCAGATAATACCGCAGAACATGCCGCAGGCATACTTCGGTAACGCGCTAAGCATGCCCTGTTATCAGCCAACCATAAATTATCCACCGCCACCCTTTTACACTTACCCTGTTCCCTACCCGGTTTACGAGCCGATGACGATGCCACCTCGGCATCGAATCAACAAGGATCAGAACTGCAGCTGCTTCTCTCGCAACGGATTAACCGATCCGTGCAATCGAGCCTGTGGGGTTGCCCTTGACACGGATCACCAGCACCAGCCGCACGACGCAGAAGTGACCATCTGTTGCTCCAAAAAGAATTGCCTCTCCATGATTAATCTTCAGGCCCTGGTCGCCCAATTGTTGGCAGTACAAGGAGTGATCGCGTGCACTGCCACGCGATTGATATTGAGAAAGATTCCTGGCTCGAACGTGTTCACGTCCGTGGACGATGCGGTGGAGAGGGCACGGAATTCGATCGCTGCACTTTCCAAGGCCCAATTGACGGCCGAAGCCAGAAATGCCTTGCAAGTGACCGCCTTGATCAATCTTCACATAGCTACCAACCCACCGGCCAACATCCTTCCGGTACTGACGATGGTGCAGCTGAAAGTGAACCTTTTGAAGGCTCAGGTCGAGAATCTTATGAATGCGAAGGTTATGGAATTTCAGGACGCGTGTTACGAGGTACCCGATCACTTGCGACGGTAACCTTTCGTTAGCCTGTTTAAATCCACGTGGATATTCTTTAGAATTAACACTATCGGAGGATTACGAGAGTGTACCGAAAAGTGTTCGTCGGATTAACTAAGCGTTAAGGTGGGTACTGACTCGAGCATTTTTGCGAGCACGAAGATATTGTGCACGCGCAAATCGAATACATCTCTTTCCTGTACAGAATTGCTCGCATACAGTTTTCTACAGAAGGTTGTCAGACACATTTTAGCGCGCACGAAGACTTGTCGGTAATCGGGGTTTGCTCAAAAGAACAAAGATTCCACGCACATGTTCTTTGACGAAGCCTCAAATATAGGGGTAGTGTTGTTCGTGCCACCGCGTATACGCCGAAAGTCCTGTTGAGGGGTGTCCTGAGCAATGGAAGAGTCAAGTCAATTCGGAGTCATGTCAAGTTCAATCGAAATGCTCAAGTCAGTACCCACCTTTAAAATGTCTTCACTTTGCTAACGAGTAAACCGTTTAGAAACCACTCCATCCCTTTAAAACGATCTCTTCCCAGCCCTCCTAGCTGCGTACATTTCTATTTCAGGAGTGTATTGCTTTCAGGCCGGATCAGGCAGTACAATAAACACCACGAGACTGAGTACGAAAAGCGACGCAGAGTTGCGCGAACTTTTGACGCAACTTCGGCAAAGGGAGTGCGACGAACGCGTGAATGTCAATTTCTCACCGTACAGATCTCAGCGTGCTTACGCTGAGATTCGCTTGAAGAACGTTCAGGAACAAATAAGACAAGTCGAGAAAGAGTTCAACGAGAGACGATTCGCCACCGGTAAGGCGGCTCCGACACTATCCGATAGAATAGTTCAAGAGTTTTCTGAAGCAAGGCTTTCTCCGTTCTTTGGATACCCAGGGACGTGTAATGTGTCATTGTATACCTCTCGAGCGGAAGACATGCGGTTCACGGTAAGACCTTCGTGTCCCAAAAGGCTCAATATTGTACCGCACGTTGGTAGTCCACGGACATCGTACAGTCGAACGTCCTCGTTCAACTCTTCGAAAATTGAACGCCCTGGCACGAGTACTGGAAAAAGTTACTCGAAGAAGGAGGAGACAAATGTTCAATCCGGTGGTCAGGGGAATAATTCGAAAGAGTCTGAGAAAGATGGCTCGTCTGAGCCAGAGAAGAGTGTTGTACCTGAACCAGAGAAAGGTGTTATACCTGAACCTGAGAAAGGTGTTGTACCTGAACCAGAGAAAGGTGGTTCAACTGAAGCAGAAAATATAGTTCGAACTGGGCCGACTGAGAACAGTGATCCTCCAACCGACTGCGGACCAACGAAATGTTCAACCGAATGTCCAGTGAATGTTCCAACCGATTGTGAGATGAGAATTCCAACCGAAGGCAAGAAAAAATGTTCAGCCGAATGTGGTAGCAGGGTCACGAATCCCTTTGAAATCTCTACAAGTAATGTTGACGGTGCAACAGGAAATAGTGAGATTAGAGAGAAACCGACTTCTCCTGGCAGGTTGTCCCTTGCTAGCGTATACGATGAATCAGAGGTAATAGTCGCGAGGGAAAAAGAGGACAAGGTAAGCTAAATACGTGAGAACAGAAGTGAAATCTATCTCTATCCTTAGTCAATATTAGGAGGTCAGATCCACGATGCTCGATGAATGAAATACCTTGAATAGAGAAGAAGAGAAAAGAAAGAAATGAATTATACGAAAAAAATAGAATCTATGGAAAGATAAAGATAAAGTTGCGATGTTCTGCCGATAGATCTGATCCTCAAGCACTGTTATGGCGTATTATTTTAAATAATCGAAGCAGTACTCAATCCATCAAATACACCCTTCTGGCCAGACTGAACCGAATTGCCATATCACAGATTGCGAAGAATCCCTGTATGATTATTTTTTTAATATCATGGTTTACGTAGGCATGCAGATAGGAGTGAACAACACAAGATGCATAATAGAACAAAATATTCCCTTTATTCAAAAACAATTTAATGATAAGAGACAGTTCATAATAACATTGTGTACTTAATAAAGAAAATTTCACGGTTCAAAGAAAAAGATTGGCTTGTGTGTAATTGGTGATCCACACGGTACACGGTGCATTAATTTGCATCGTAAGATTTATCCCGACGAAAAGCAAGGTCAAAGGAGCTGTCACGTAAAAGTTAAAGCAATACGAACAATGGTTTATTAGAGCCCTATGCGAATGGTAACAAATCTTCTTCGAATGTGCAACTAGTATGCACTAATAACTTATGCCGCACGCGTTAAATGGACGGAAACATAGTATTGCCATAAGGCGATTCGGAACATAATATTAACACTGTGCTGTGGTAATTTAAAAGTACAGGCTTATACTTTTCTATGTATATAGGTTCCCAAACTCAGACTTCAGCAATTACTTTTCTTCTGTCACCTTTATTAAAATATAAATTTATATATGTCTATGTATGTGTATATATCAATTATTTCGATGCAAAAAGTCTGTCTCTAGGAGCATTGTTCTTTGTTATATTCTTTCTGCAGGTTAGAAAGTAAAAAATGAGTTTCATTGTTGTTGCAAATACAAAATTGTTCGATGGGTTGCTGTTTGAAAAATGTTCAAGTAATATTTTTGCTATCCCGAATATAGCATTTCAGTTCGCTGTATGAGAGGCTAAAGTAATGTTTACAAGTTGAAGCATACTTCATTCCTTTATTAATTACTCTTGCTGCTGTTTGTCGGATAATGATTTGGAACTATAGCTGTCTCAAGATATTTTTAGAGTCGTGTCACAATTACACGGAAGACAAGTAGCCGAACTCTGCTCAAATTGTTTATTTTTTGTCGTATGCACTTCCTTCGTTTCAATCACATTCGATCAAGCGTACCAGATTGATATTTACTCGCATTGTATTTGAATTTAACCGTACGATAAATCATTCGACACGTCCGGTTAGCACTAAAGTGCAATTTAATCGTTATATATTAAATTTCTTATAACCTAATGAAATCATTACACATGAAACATTTAACAGCGTGGTCGTAATAGCTAGATTGCGTAATAAAAATTAAATGTCTGAATATGACGTACATACGCGAGACATCACACCACACTATTGGAAGATAATACTATGAATATAATAAAATGCAGTTTTGCTACAGTACGAAAATCAAGGAGAACGTAATCCGAAAAAAAACATCGTACAAGTAACGTTGAATGTCGGTGTCGTACATTCGGCATATTCGTAAGTTCGCTTTAGTAAACTTCGAATGTATTTTTAAGAAATTCCCAGTCTACTACTTTAGAGTACGATTAGAGCCATGTGTGCTATGTAATTCATAGATTTCGTAATATTAAACCGCAAATGATTTGGATTGATTGTTTACTGTGCATTGCATTACAGATCTATTTTCATTTGGAAGAAACGTATTTGTGTCTCAGTTCCTATTCTTCGCGAAAATGGGGAACTAATTAATCGCCATACTGTGAAACCATGCCACATAACCAATATCGTGTAATCTCACTAATTCAAGGTAACTTCCTTATAAATTAAATAAAAACATTCCGATAAATTAAATTTATATTGCTAATACAAAAGTGTAGTGGCGCATAATGAATTTGGCTATGCACTTTTTGCACATTATAAACTTCAAGTCATACCGTTGTATTCAATTTTTACTTAATTGAAAAATGAATTACTTTATATCCTTATCCTATAAAACTAGTTAGTCCGTTATAAGTTTTAAAGAATCTACAGATAAGCCTGCAGGCTTTTCTTATTTAAGACATTGTACCAGTTTGCATCCCATTCATAGTTCTCCCATTTTTCTCAAATGAATTAAAATTTCTTTACAAAGTACTATCGTGTATATAAGTTCAATACTAGTATATACTCTTTTTGTTAAAAAAAACTTAAACATTTCCTGTTATATTTATCAACGAATATTAACGCAACTTGAGTTATTACCCTTTAACGAATAAATATGTACAAGAATATTTACAAATACATTTACATTGCTATTGTGATCATGCATGTGACAGCTTAAATAAAGAAGATAACTAAAAGCCCGTAATAACTTAGTTAAGAACTAGTTTACTTATTACGACGAATCTTTGATTAAAAAACTTAACCAACTATCAAGTATACGCAACCTACGAGCACTGCACCAAATCATTCTCGAAACCGATGTAGCGTAAATCTGTCACGTTCGTAGTGTACAAATTTAGTAAAAATATATAAAGCTCAAATGAAGATGTTCGTAGTACAAACGTAGAATGTAGACCTAATTCACATAACTTTACTGTATAACTTTAATCTGTACATCGTACGGCATATCTTGAAAAATAGTATTTGTGATACAAAACGGAATTTGTTTATATAATCCCCATCCCAATAACGCCTATTTTCCTTTTTCTTCTGTAAATCACTATGCACGATTGTGAAATGCCGTAAATATGGAAGCAATTAAATAGTAGGTAAATATCTCAGGTTGTGGAGTTTGTCAGTTTTAAACTTTATGTCTGTCCAAGCTTCCAACAGGCAAGTTGATTTTACTTCTTCGAGAGCATGGACTTGTGTAAAGGCACGATAGACGTAGGTTATTTTTGTCCAAATATTGTCATATAAAAATGAATCTACCTTCTCATCTCTCAGAAGCTAAAGACAACAATAAATATAAGCCATGCAAATCTACGCTTGTATACAATGTACAGCCAAAGTCACAAGATTTCTCACTGGAAGTACTCAAAATTGTCATTACACTGAACGAGAATCACTTTCAGTAACAGATTATCTCTAATTTGTCCTTTTATACTGTTTTGCAGAAGAGATTGAAGTCTGGTAATAACTTTGCCTAATTTACACCTTTGGTGTATTCTGCTTTTAGTTGGCCTAACGTCACTCTTATATCGCTGAACGCAGGTCTCTTCTCGGGTTGTAAATCCCATGCCTAATCAAGAGAATAAATTAGTATGCACGAAATGCCTAAAAATTTGTTAAGTCTAATCTCTGCAGAGATGTACAATAATAAAACAATTTTAACAGTTTTGAAATGATTGTTACAAGCTTTAAACCAACCTGTCTCATAATATCATAAACTTCTGGCGGACATCCATCCGGAGGCTCCATTTTATATCCCTTTTCGACACATTTTACAACATCGGCCAATGGCTGTAAAAAAATCAACATCAATCGAAATGTCCTAATGGTATGCAATATTTTATTTCATTGTTACTTACAATTCGTGGGTAAGGAACACGACCGAAGGAATATATTTCCCAAAGGAGTATTCCAAAACTCCACATATCAGACTTATTTGAAAACTTCTAAAATCGACAAGTAGAATAAATGTCAATTGTATTCGTCTAACTACTTATTATTCGGCGCGTCTTATCGAATGCGCAACAACGAAAATTTTCAGATACAAACTATAAAATAATTACATTCTGCTTTAAAGCTTCTGGCGCAGTCCATTTAATAGGAAGCTTCCCACCATCGAGAGAGAAATTCTCATCGCGCGCTAGACCAAAGTCAGAGACTTTGGCGGAGTTATCCTCTGCTACGAGAACATTTCTCGCCGCTAGATCACGATGCACAACATGCCTGGATTCCAGGTAAGCCATCCCAGCACACGTATCACTGCAACGAACACAGATGAGTACAACATATTACAACCATGTACGACACATTAACGATAAACGAAAGGCAAAATTGCAATACCATTATGCTACTCACTACGCGAAATTAATTTGATCCTTCTTCGACACGTGCAGTCTTCCTCTTGACCTCAAGTAATCCACCAGTGATCCCTTGCTCATATATTCCGTAACCAGGTACATGTGTTGATTGTTAAAAACGAGACCAAGAAGTTTGACCAGATTGTCGTGTATCAGGGAAGTCATTAAGCTTGCTTCAGCCAGAAACCTTTGCGCGGCTTCACTATTGTCCTTTAACATTTTCACAGCGACTCTCTCCCCTCTGTAAACGCCGAGCAAAACGTCGCCAAATTCGCCTTTACCGATGCACTCCCTTAGCTCTAATTCGTGGGTTTGTATCACCCAGCCTGCTTCAACGAAGGCTTTCGGATCCACGCAATAGTCCTGCTTGCCTTGCTTCGGTAAAGATTTTGTTAGCTGCGTGCAGAGACCATCGGCATCCTGCTCGTAATGCTCGACCAAAAGCGCCAGATTTTCGAAGAACTCCTCGTCGTCGATGGTTAACTGATTGTTTTTATACTTCACCCTGTAATGCTGCACGCGGCCTTGGTAACACACGCAAAGCGTGTAATCTCCTGGGAAATTCGTCGACTCTCGAACTAGGAAGAGACCGTCTTCGCGCGGTCGCAACAACCTCTCTGCTGTTTCCCTCGATATTTTGCCATGGAACCATCTGCAAATTAGTGAAAATAGAATAGACGCAAGGCACATCGTGGCATCTTAGTAATCGTGCTAATAGTGATCTCTATGCGACGACGACGCGATAATCGGATATTTAAGATCCTTCGAGAAGATTTATCACTGTACATTGCATTTTACGATAAACAAGAACGGTACATGACTGCTGAATAAAGTCTGACGCGATGTCAAGGAATACTTAAATTTGAGTACTACATATAGAAAACGGTTATCGAAATTCGATAAGTATTTCAACGAACGTGCACACATTATTGGCGAATTGCGTAATGGTGCAGCGCATTTTACCGGTTTTAACGGAGATCGTCGAAAAGTTTGCTCGGAAATGTAGATATACGCATGCTACCGGACGATATGCTTTCGATTAAAAGTTCGTTGGATACCAGTCGCAGGATATTCGCAGGATGTTAGTCATTGATAAATGCTTTGTCGGATATGTTTTCACCAAAATTGTTTTATAGATGTCAATTTTGATGCATCATAAGTTCATTGACATATATACATAATCCTTTTTGAATTCATACCTCTACTCGTAAATGTATAATAATGATTTTATGTATTTTTAATTTTTAAACTATTATTTAAAATTGCAATTTTATTCAGAATACTATCTTTTAAGCTATCACGTTAGGTACCGGGAGTACGATAATTTGCATAACATATTTTGTGTAAAGCACTACCATGCTAGATAAGGTTCCTACGCCATAAGACGTTGTACGTGATTCTACGAATAGATGTTTATGTGAATAAGTAGACACGTTGTGAAAAGTGATATGGCTGTTTGCATTATATCTCGAAGAGCACAAAAGGCCCGTGTGACATTCAAGGTCTTGCGAGCACGATCATTGAAAACGCTGTCGTCGAAGCGTTTGTCGACGAATTAACACATTAACTGCCATCTGTATGCAGCATGAACACAGGCAAGTTCCAATTTCTGTAGTCGGGTGCTTACAACGTAGACACGCGCTCGTTTTTATAGCAATGATTTCCTGCATTACAATCACATGTGTAGGACGTACGCACGTTCATCTAATTATTAAAATTATTTTCTAAGGATTCAATTTCATTTAAAATAATTTCTAAACTTGAAAACTTGAAAGATAATTAAATTAAAATTGCAACCTGTCTAACGTATAAACTAATATATCCTAAGCCAGCGATTTTAACACTATTCCTACCACGATCGGTCAAATGACCGTTTTTAAAATTCCGATTAGGATTTCCTATATACAACATAATTGTATCGTCTTTAAATTTCACGACTTTTTCTAAAATATTGAAAAGTGCATTATACTATTTTAAGAAAAAAACTCGTGAAATTTAAAGACGCAATTACGTTTATATAGAAAATTCTAACCGAAATTTTAAAAACGGTCATTTGACCCGTCGGTAGAAATAGTGTTAACCCCTTCCCGTACTTTAGCGAGTCTGACTCGCGATGAAGATTTTGGCCCAACATGCATATCGCGAGTCAGACTCGCGATGAATTACTTGGGCCAAACATAAATATCGCGAGTCAGACTCGCGACGAGATACTTGGGCCAAACATAAGTATCGCGATTCAGTGTGGTCTGTTTAGCGCGCGTCGATGTGTACCGCTTGGGCCCGAGTTTCGTCGAGCTAAATGGCACGGGAAGGGGTTAAGTAATATCATGCGGAATAAAATATAAAAGAAAATATTCTGCAGAACTTGAAGTGCTGAACTATTTATCTTTCGAACGCACAGTGCATATCCCGTGTGGAGTGCTCGTGTAGATCAAAATAATACATACGGCATAGCATTCAGCTTCACTTCATGCCTCGGATTAACGGATACCGGATTGGTGGTATTCGCAGGGGTGGTAGTGTTCGACGTAAGGATCACAGGTAATCCTGCGGTGTTCATATGCGTCGTTAGGTTCGGCGAGGTGACGTTCGAGTGCGTGGTCATGGTCGGCGATACAACGGCGATACGACGGGACGGAATGTTACTCGACGACAAATTTGAAGGAACGTTGTGTTGCATAGTTGCGTTCTGGGCGAGAAGCTGTGGCGTTACGTTTGATGGGATCGTGTGGTGATTTTGATTGCCGTCGAGCTTCGCTTGCCGCGCTGGGGCTGACACATTTGGGTATCCTCCACCCGCATTGTGATACGTTGGCATCGCAGCTACCAGCGGAAGCCTTATTACGTAAGGAGGCTGCAAAAATTTCTCACTTTAGAATCTGGACATGTTCGCATGTATGGAATGCGCCGTTGTTATAATTTAAAAGTATACGAATAAGAAATAAATTACGAGAAATACAATGTTTCTCCAAAAATGACGAGGTATACGATTAACTGAAAATTAACTATGTCGTTTTTGCAATGTCTATGCCAATAGAATTATTTAAGGGTGAAGGGTATTATTGTCCAGAAGAGATTCAACATAATAATCGAGGTAACAGTACGCATGATTTATTAAAATTGTGAACTAAATTATTATAATTATGGAATATTGTGATATATAATGCCATTTATGATGAGATAACGTTAATTAACAACGATAATTAAATGTGTCAGGTAGTTCGATGCGGTGTAGTCTGACATTGCAAAGGCAAACAAGGATGTATGCTCAAATTGAGCGTTTCAACGTGGCAATAACGACGGATTTATGAAGCATTCAAATAGCATGTTTTATGTTTCTTATTATGACGTATTATATTTCGCATATAGGGCCGACAAAGTGGAGCTGGCATCGGGCGGCGTGCCCTTGCTGCGTTCCCGCTGTGGCTAATGATCTTATTGCTTCCTTTACTTTCACCTTGCATCGGATTACAACGCAGATAGTGTTGCCAAATGAGCGACGGCTGTGTGCCATCGACGAAGCGCAAGCATTCGCGCAGGTGACAAAAACACCGGTAGTAGCTTCATATCCGAAGATATGAGAAATAGTGCGTAATAAATTCATCATAATAGTTCACATAAAAACAAAAAATACAGAAATTTGAATTAAAATGCTTTGAAAGCTACAACTAACTATTAATTCATTCCATTATTATTGATTCTGTAAGAACATTTTTGTAATGTATTGGTATTAATTGTAAAGTGGAACTAACGGTTGAACCATTCTTTGATTAATGTAACATCTTTAACACCAAAATATATAATAGACAGAAGACAAAATTATTCCTACTCGGAATAGGCAGTATAACATTTTAATTTATTTAAGTCTTAAAGCAATTTAACACAGGCATATGCAATATACCTGCTCAAATTGATTAAAAGCGAAATCTTCGTATGCGCATACGATGACCCCATTGGGTACAATAACTTAATAGTATAATACTTTCTGTTAGTATGCACAAGTTTTACCTAGGTTTTTAATCCATTCTCCATTGCACAGAAGGTTGTCCCTCTGCAAAAGAAATAAATTGTACTTATTAACCCAATGTTTTCAACAAAGCGCATGGATAACGTCGCAGAAGCGGACAGTTGCATTAATCGACAAAGTGATATTACGACTGAACTTTTACGTATATGAAAATGTATTTGGTAATAGACTCTACCAAATCTTGAAATGATTAATTAAGTGCATTGCTGTAGTGATTGGCAGTTACTATTTGGGTAGTCATAAGATTGTGGCAATAAGCATAGAAAAAATATATTAATATACTCTACACACACATCCTAAAATAGTGCTCGCATACCTAACACAATAGTTGCATTTTACTTATTTGCTAAATACTTTCCATATGAGTCACTCATCCTACCCAAGAGCAACCGAGCCAATTATACATTGAGCGGTACTATAAATACCATGCTAGAAGGCTCATAATTCGTTTCATCTCGTTATAAGCTTTATTATGATTATATAATGGATACAACAATATGGCGGGTTATATGCAAAGTGTGTATTTACTTTTTAACTTTACACTTGCAAATTAATTATTATAATAACTGAACCAATGTCATTAGAAACTACAAAATAAGCGTTACAAGTCTGCGATTATTTGAATGTAATAATGTACATTAAAAATTTCAATCAAAGAGATATTAACGATTAAGACTTCTGTAGTTATGAACAATACAATTAGTAAAGACACTGAAGAAGAATTAGAAAACGCGATAACGTTACCGTATAAGAATCTTTTATTAGTCTTCGATGATATTATTAGATAGGTTATTATATAATGTTAGCTACTTGGCTCTATTACGTTTTACAATTTCAAAGTAAATTTAACGCTCATGCAAGGCATATTAATTTTATGCTGATTCTAATTATCATACGACATACATTATTTACAGACAGATATGATCATCTATGCGACAGATATCTTTTCAAGATGTGTTTTTCAGAAGCTTAAGCTGACTGGCAAGTACTGAGTTTTATTATTGCCAAATCTTAAACAGAATTACGACAAGCTACATAAGAGAAATGGTAAATAGCCCAAGTAGCACGTAGTAATCCAATGTGTCTTACAAGGTGTAACAAAAAATTGCCTTTCATCCGCTGGATAGTTGTAGCAAATAAATCACAAACCTTTTGCATATAATCCACGCTTGTACCATAAGAAAGTAACCACACGCAGAGTACTGGTTTGCAGACACTTAGGTTTGGTGGACTTATTCTGTAATTGCGTATCTCATTTAAATAACGCCCACTTCTCTCAAAACATAACATACACACATCACATAGCTCACTGTAGTTCGTGACGACAATTGTATGCAAAAATCACCTTCCTCAATTACCGTGACATACTGTTGTTACGGCCTACGTGATCAACGAATCTCTTCAAACCGACAACGGTACAACCGTTAAAGATAATTTAACGTGCGACTGTTAACGCTATACGAATCTCTCGTGTGCAAGCAAGACATATACGGCACACGACTCACCTATATATGTATATTTAGTTTCTTGCCGGAAAGTTAAGTCCGAACATTGGAAACGCACTATCACTTTGCCACTTGAAGTAATAATTTTGAAATCGCATGAAAAGGCGACACAAACACTCTACGAAATGTCACAGTCAGTTTAGTTAAGCGGCCATTTTCCTTGAACATTCAACCAAGTGAGCAAGTCCTTCATTCAGGAAAAGAGGGTGGAGTTGACTTCAAGAGGTGCGCATGCTAGTAGTTATTGCGCTACCAACCTGTTAAACTCATTTTCTAGTTACTTACTGGAGACACTTGCGCAACTGTTGATCAACAGATTTGATTGCGTGCAATTCGGCTATCCGTTTTCTCATATTGTATGCTTTTTATAATAGACTGGATGGATCACAACTGGTATAAGCAATCTCGATTATATTTATACATCTGTTTTAAAAATACTTTCAAATATTTATTATTTTTTCACAAAAATTCGTAGTCAGTCTGTGAAAGTAAATCTGCCGCGACAGTGATAAATCGCGTGCACAGAGCGACAAAGTAATGAATATCGAAAAAGTTAGAATTGGACATCTCGTTATTTGAGGAAAACACATTATTGGATGCTTATCAAACCAATCGTGCATCTGTGATCCAAGCTCACTGATTACTCGTATCTCCAATACGGCCCGACTGTTCGAAGGGTTATAACATCGCAAGGGCCATCAAGTTTGTTGCAAATTCCAACAATATAGCGTGTGTTTTGAAACAATAAGGATATTTCATTGTGTTCATTCTTTTCGGTACAAATAATATAATTTTTAAAATGCGAATTTAGTATCACTTTAATATCTTTTTCTATGAGCGTTATTCCCGTTTTAAAGTGTAATTTCAAAATTTGAGGTTTAATTCAATGTTTGTATCTGTGAAGTGAGAAGAATATTTGCAATGAATTCTCGTCACTTGCAAACCGTGTAGGATGAATCTACCTTTACAACATATTTGAAGCGATCAAGGCGCTTATGTGCGGATTGTAGGTCAACTAACGCAAAGCCACGTGACGTGCACATCAGGTCAGTGCTGCCCCCATTCTCGAATATGAGCAGAATAATAATGTGCTTCGAGCAATTCCATTAGATGGCGCAGTCTTGCTTTTAAAGTCTCCTCGAAACTTGCGTGAGTATAAATCCTCTTTTTACATTATACGTACAGCGTACACAATATATTTATTTAAAATGAGTGACTTTTAATTTCTGGAACTGCTTTTGCCGAGTTAAAAGTGAAGATCGGAACCGTCGTACCGACTTTCGTCCAAGCTTAAAAAAATAGAGAAACTGTGTTGGATTTATTCGTTTAGATTTCTAATGACCGATTTGTATGCAATTTAACTACGTACTAACACGATTAAATGAAAGAGGAGACGTGCACGCGGTAAAACGAATTTCCATAAAAAGCGAAGAGTTGCGAGTGCCTCGGTGAAGCTTTCAACAGACATAGAAATAAATGATCAACCTTCTACTCGGATACGAGAATTGATTATAAATAATATAGATACTCCATTATAAATTCCTGCCGCATGCGTCCACTGAAATCATTTCGATCTGCAGGCGACGTTGAAAAACAAGTTTTATATTTTTCTCTTTAGCGCATTAATCGCGACGTCCGTAACACTAGATTGCCCGAACTTTTTTTATAAACACGATTTCCCATTTGAAACAGTCAAATTGACTGGTTTTTGGCAATCTAGTGTTAAAACACGCTATATTAAAAATATTACAATTTATACAAATTACAAAAGAGCAAAGAAGTTTGCGCTTATAGTGAACAATGAACACATCAAAATGGACATGGTTGAAAATTATAAGTATTTGGTTAGATAAGAACGTTACGATTTTGTGCGAGCAACCGCATTAGAGGAGAAAAATTTCTACCCTATATTTTGTCCGCTACCCTGCGCGTAAAGCGCCGCTTTATCTGCGCTAAGTCAAGAAAAATGTTTGAACGGGACACAGTGGTCTTTCGATTTTCCCCTTTCAACGCCTTTAATTACTCGCCGTCTTTGGCGAGGGTACCGAGGATTGGGCAGATAGTCAGATGGCGGGTCCGCACTTAAAGTGGACAGGACAAAGAGAAAGGAGACAAAGTTGCAAGTGCTTCCGAGTGACGGAACGTTCTCGCTTTGCACCAAGTCGATCGATATCAATGGATTAAGGAGAGAGAACTAGGAGAACCTGCGAATGATCGTAGAAGCGGGAGATAATTAAACGGACAACGACTGAAAAGGTGAAAGAATGTGTAAGAGTTAGGGTTAGGGTAGAAAGAGTGAGAAGAGAGCTGGTGAAAAGATAGAAAAAGGACGGAAGGATAAAGTCCTGGGATCCTGGAAAGGCGTGCAAACACTGCTGGTAGTGAAAAGAAGTGTGTGAGCGTGTGAGTGTGAGTGTGTGAGAGAGAGAGAGAAAGAGAGAGAGAGAAGAAAATTGAGAAAGAGCGAGACCGACGGAAAAGGAAGAGAAAAGTTTGATCGGTGAACACGAGGGTAAAATTGAATCACGTCGAATGGTTACTGAGGCTTGCACCCAAGACTACCGGGACGGTGGGAAGCGAAACACGGAATACGACTGTGGTTGTTCCAGCGTATGCGAATCATGTCTTTCTGCACTTTCGCGATATCGTGCTTTTCGTAGATTCTCGGATAAAAGTTACTAGCGCCAAAGGGACGCTAGTTCGGCTAGCAGATTTTCCACGCCGAAACCATCCCAGGACAATTGTCCCTTGCGAGATTGTTTCCTTTGTGAGCCAAAGATCCGAGAAGATCTAGTAGTCTTCCGAGGATCTTTCTAATGTAGTTGTTCTACTGCAAAGTAAAGCTTGCCTCATGCGTGAAAGCAACTCCTTTGTAATAAGTCTTTGAGGGAGAGGGCCACTTAACCGCTCCTAATCCCAAGCGGTACGATCGCGATCTTCAGATTTCATGTCGAAAGACCCAGCACATTTTAAAGATATCGACAACTGATGGTGCACTCGCAGACTGTGTCGACGTGGCGCGCTTAACTTTTCTGACGCACGTACGTCACATAGTTGCTATTTAAATATAAATAATACAACTAACATATTTCATTATTTTTAGTTATCGCGCTGAACGGTATTTTTCGACACGACATAAGACAATCTCTTCGTAATCGATTAAGGCAAGCGCTGTTCGCGATTTTCCGACCGTGTTTTTGCAATTTTAACTCAAACGGTTAATTGGACAAATGTATTTTCGGGGATGTGGAAGAATGTTGTGAAAGGGCGTGGATAATAAGATGCGATCGGTGAAATTCGGAGCTCGGTGTTCACGCTTTTTCAAAACCTTTGGTCAGTTAAGGGGGTATTGTTGTCTAGAGTGCTGTTTTGGAGGTGATTTCCAGAATAGCATAAATTTAAAACTGTTCGATTTCTTTTTTCAGTTGTTGCACCCATGTTCATTCTTCCTTTAAAAATATGTAAGAATTATGTCGAAAGAAACAGTAATGTTTTTTTTACATATTGTTTTATACGCTCGGACACAATGGTACGCGGAAAAATGCCTTCATCGGCAACCAGTGTTGCAGACGTTGTATACATATCTGTGAAGAAAATTAAACATTTTTTTAATCTATATGAGTGCTGTTAGCATTGGTAGCAGATACGGCCAAAAATATTTTTTTTTTACAAAATGCCGGCATGCTAAACGTTGATTGACCATTTTTCCAATGTCTCTTCCCCTTCAACGAGTTATAAAAAAGAGAAAAAAAAATATTTCCACCACAATTCTGCTACCAACGTTCAAAAACAGTCTACTAAAGTTAAATATTAAATTGGAACTCAATCGGCCAATTGGTTATCGAAATATCCTGGTTGCCGATTTGAAAAACATAGTTTTGGGAAAAACGCGTTTAAAGTTTTCGTACCGTGTGATGAGGTTAAATCAAATCATTGGTACTTACTGGTTAATCAGCCAACTCGGATCGATAAATGGTTCTTTCCTGTTTCTCGTAAAATAGCCTCTAAAACATCATCACAAAGAGATGGTCTACTATAACTAAAATCATCGAGTAGCTGCGTCTTGACTACGCTTCCTGCGCGATTGATTTCTTAGAATTGCTGTAATCCAGCCAATTTTACGAATTTCACCATGCAGCTTTAACAGGCGTATTTCGGAAGCTCAATAGTATAATAAAATCCAAAAAACTAAAAATCGATTTTTTCAAATTTCTAGACAATAATACCCCCTTAACTTTAATTTCCGCCCCGAGGGAACTTTTCCGGGGTAGAGCGGGGCAGAGCGATTTAACGGAGAAGCGACGCATATCGATGCTTTTCACACGGGCGAGTTTACGGGCGAAGTTGGAGTTGCGAATAGTTTCACGCGTTTTCTCGTAGGAATGAGCAGAGCGCCCCTTCTTCCACCTCCATTTCTCTCTCTCTCTCTCTCTCTCTCTCTCTCAGTTTTCTCTTCAGTTTCCTTCCTTCCGCAGCTCTCGAGGTTACTTGATTTGGGAAATGTGCGCACCCCGGACTTTCCAGCGTAGCCCGCGAAAAGAGCGAAGGAGGGAACATTCTGCGCGTTTCCTACTGGCGAAGCATGTTCGTGCGAATGAATTTGAAATAACGGAAACAATTGTAAGAAGTTTGGTACGAAGACTCGAGGTGTGTTGCGTTGAACTAACCCGAGAAGAGGGAAGTGCGGGTGGTGTTGTTCAATTCAATAAGATTTTCTGTAATGGTTTCAAAGAGAGTCGATGGCACTGGCAAATGTACATAGAAGCAGAGAAGGTTTCTGCTGCGAATAAATGGCTGGTCGATAAAAGCATCATAAGAGAAGCAAAAATGTTTGCGAAAGTTTCTTACGTAGGGTCTTGATGGTGTGATATTCGCGAGCGCTGCTGCATCGTTCGAGAAATTGTTATACCGCGTTATTGGTAAGCTTATCTCCTGCGCGAAGCACTCCCGTTTCAGCGCGTCTTCGCATTTTTGCTCGCACCTTTGCCCTTACTGCGCGATTTACATAAACATTCTCGCGAGGCCTTTAGGTGAAATATTCTTTCCACGCCACGTAAGGGAATGGTTAAGATGAAGGCAGAATTTTTAAGGAGAAAGTCGAAAGTATGCGCAGGGCACGGATTCTCAAGATCGCCAGAAGCCGAGAGAATTTTCGAAAAATTTCGAAACTCTGCTTTTGCTTGGAGATCACGCTCGAAAGAAAGTTTTTAATTTTAATAAAATCGAAGCTACGTCTTGATTCGTTGATTTTTTCTCGTGCGTAGCGATCGTCGCTATTTTCTTGTTTATCTCTTAACCCTTTGAATGCTAAAGGCGTATATATACGCCTTCACAAATCCATCAATATATTGTACATATACGAAAGCCGTAAATGTACGCCCTCTGTATTTTTTTACTATAACACCTTTATATTTAATTACCGATTATTATTGAAGGAATGCACAGATTAAGTTAAGTAAATTAAAATAGCTTAAAAAGTTACTTAAGATAAAGCAAAAAATGGATATTTTTAATTTATTTGCCATTATTATTTTTTAAACCCTAAGAATGGTATCAAATTTCCGGATACTATTTTGGTCACTAGTCAGTGGACAACCAGTCGCAGCGACTGACATGCGAAAAACGCGCCCCGTCCATATTGATGGATTCGTCCGAGCGCGCGCCGCATTTAAAAGGTTAAGATACTTTCGTAAGTTCTGTGGAAGGTACACCGATGCTTACCAACGCGACAACTTGTTCGATGCAAAGCGGAAATTCGAAAATTTAAATTATTATTCGCGTGACTGACTTGAATCAAGCACCATACGCAGAGACGCGCTCATACGATTAAAGGTAGGCGTCCACATTTTCGCATCGTAAGTATCGGACGCATCGCATCAAACGGATTATTTTCTTACAATGCGTCCACAGTATCAGCAGCGATCGGATTTGCCGACGCAACTACCAGCAATCGGATTGCCGACGTCACTTTCATTCGGATTTTCGTAGTGAGAGGTAGCGTAGTGTTCGGTGGAATGTGCAAGATGGAGGAAAACGAAGAAGAAGAATTTGTTGCAATTGCTTGTTTGTTAGCAGAAGAAGAAGAAGAAGAAGAAACAAAAGCTAAATCATTTAAAAAAAGAAAACATAATATGTGGGTACACGATATATTTAAGAAGAGATCTATATCTCTTTATAGTCTTGTACAATTGAAATTAGTTGTGCCGCGTCCATGCTAGAATAACACGTGTCAACAGGACGATAATCGAAGGTAAACGGCGGACGACGCGGAGCGAGCGAGCGCGCGGAATCCGTCCACTGATCGTCATTTCGTAGGACGTCATCCGCACGCATCGCAAAAGTTGCCCATCGGAGCATCGGCATCGGCATTGCCGACGGGTAGATTCGTGCGATCCGTACGATGCGGATCAGAGGACGCACTTGTATTGTTTTCTATACAAAGAATACTACGATCCGTTTGATGCGATGCGTCCGATACTTACGATGCGAAAATGTGGACGCCTGCCTTAAACCTGCAAATTCGAGAAATTCGATAAAATCGGTCTACGATATGATACGCAAATTCAACTTGATCAGTGGAAGCCTCGCACACACGCGCACACGCAAATTATTCTTTGCTACTTTCTAATGCAATCTCGAATTTTCCAAAACTATTACTTTAAATCCTTAGGTTTAATAAACTTGACAAGTTAGATGAGCTCAGTGATGCAAATAAATTGAGTTAATTACGACAATAAGATGGAAAATTGATCGATGAATCATCGGCGAGGATAATTACCCTAAATTTTAAAGCAGAGCGACGTCTTTCTAACACTAGTTGTTCGTATCGTCGGCCGACGATGACAAACGACTATAATAATTACCGAAACAATGTACACATTATACAATAGCGATGTGCAAGAAGCCTTTAATCTTCTACGTAGGGTAACAAATTACAAGCGATCGATTCATCGCTCGGACAAATGATATCCATTTATTCCCTTCATCGCCTCGAATTAAATTAGCGCCGAATAGAGCCGACGAAAGTGCTTCAGCCCGATAATAACTAAAGCTTTATAGATCCGGTCTATACCTGCACAATATTCATGCGGTCTCGACAATTACTTCTGTCTCTCTCTCTTCTTCTCGCTGACGCGCAAGTGGAATTAACACGAAGAGATTTCATTCTGGGGAAAACGGTAGCTCTTTAACTTCTGTCAAAGATCCTTTTATACGAGGCGGCTACGTCGTAAATGTGTCGTGCCAAATATTCTGGGCGAGTTATAAAATCGTAGGTGGACCGGCCTCCGAATTTGGAGCGCGTATGTTAGCTCATAATCGTTTCGAAGTGGTGCGCTAGCGAGTGGATGTGGACGAGGGTGAACGTGTGCGATATCGTCGGCTCTCTCAAAGATTTCGCCCACGATTAGTTCCCTATTATGCACCGTTTGCGCGAGAGCACGTCTCCGTTACCACCCCATCTTGGGTATATAAGATTCGTTATCCAACAGAGAACGTCTCCTTTCGTCGACGCTTCCATTTTTTTAAATCCTTTTCTTTACGACATCATCTTCGCGGAATCCTTAGACTATGATAAAAAGTCTTTACCGCGTTATCCTTTACCAAATTTTCACTTGCGCGATACTCCTTGTAATTTTATTCGTCCTAGAAGAATATTCTATTTCGTGAATTACTTCGAGATGTAATGTATTGTTTTTTTTTTTTTGGTCATAGATAAAACACACGAATCTACTCGCGAACGTAAAATTTGGTTAACATTGTACAGGGACGGTCATCTCCGAAGGCTCTACTCCGCATGTAAATCTGAGAGTCAATATGTAATTTCGGTCCACGTCGAACTTTTTCAATTATCGTTATTTGTTTCCTGATGAAAAAGTTTCTGTCAGACGTAACTATAGGCTTGCCAGGTCGTGGGTGTTCTGTGGATGAATCTCGAACCACAAGGGACGCGTAAGTTTAACGTCGGCCGTGAATTGTAGGGACGCTTGTCGAGTAAACTTTGTACCCTTCGATTTTCACCTTAAACTACCGTCCATGATTTCATAACGATGCACATAGCGTTAACAGAATTCACGCAGTTAATTGTACTAGAATGTTCTTAAAAATAATTTTATCCTTGTACAATTATTTGTATATAAGTCGTCAAGACCACAAAAATCCGCCTAAAAAGTTTGTGAAAAGCTCCGCTTCATATGTATATTCTCGACAGAATCTCAGTATTACATTTTTCATTGCAGAGTTTCATTTCAACCCTAACCAGGAACCCTACAATATCATATAAGCAACTACAAGTGGGACTTTCGCGTAACGGCAGCCCACGGTGAAACATTTATTACTCGCCGAAGATAAGACAATCGTTGTAATATTAAATCGAGTTTTATTCCAAGGCAAATAAAAGTCGAGTCCCAGGAAAGCATTGTTGTTCATGAGGGATGAGCCGACTTTGCCAAGTACTTTCACCATTTTTAACGAACCGCTAACCTTGTCGGGAGGGAAAGTAATTTTGTCAGGTTCTGCGTATTACGTAGCCAGACACGGTTAAGCGTGTTCAGGCACGCAAACTTTCCCTAAACAATGCTTAAAGTAATGAAATCGTGAATACACAAACCACCTCCCTTAGCTTCAATTATGCAAGGACATCTCAGTGATTGCCGAGGTCACGATACGTCTCTAGAAACTCTACTTCGTTACAAGATATATCCACCTTTAATAGAGAATTTAGCTTCATATTCACGATAAGAAAAAAAAGCAACGCGTACGCAACGAACGTATTTTACATCTTGAAGATTTTCAACAGCATTTTGTAATTTACAATACAGTATAGAGTTTGTAATTAGCGTATATTGGCCTGTACGATTTTTAAATTAAAGTTAAATTTCGAGCGAGATTCTGCGATAGAACGCGTGTACGATCGTCGTCGTTGGCACAGGAGGAACGAATTATAAAACCGCTGACCTCCGCTCGGTTAATCAACTGTTAGATAGGCAAATGGGTGCCGCGTAAGGAAGACGCGTGAAGATGGAGTATTTGGTTCCTGTAAGAAGTGCAAGAGGAAAAAGATCGTTAACACGAACCGGAGTGTAATTGCATTTTCCATTATCATAGGATTAATTTTTCACGACGCACGTAGTCGACATCGCTTAATTGTACTAATTTACACTAATATGAGTACGATACCTTACTCCAAAAATCATAACAGAGCATGGAAACTAGAGAACAATGCAATTTATGTCTCCCGAATATCGCGTACGAAACGATAAAATTATCCTAAATCTTCGCGAGAGTCGAAACTGGATTATAAAGGGGATGGTATATTTCATGGCAAACATTTTGCGTAATGCATATTTTGCGCGTGAGGTTAAATATTCATTACAGTCCGTTGTATACTTCAAGATCCGTAATATTATTGCTTATGTGTATATTGATTTTTACGCGTAACTTAGCTCACCAATCTCATGCTTGTATGGTGTTACATAATCCGAAAAACTTCATGCCGTCTCTTTTCGCTCTGAATTCTGTAACAATGGAATGAGGCAAAAGGCCTTCATGCATAATGCACGAGATACGAACAAACTTCCGTTACAACGCGGAAACGTCCACTTCTGACAAGTTCGCCTGCATCGTTTATTCATGATGCGAAATTGCAACCACTTCTTTCCAGGTGTGAGAATAGATTAGGAGGAAACCGCGTGAGCATTCGTTCCAAGTTCTTGTGAGCGCCCTTACGGAGGAACGAAAGGAGTTCATGGATATACTTTCTCGTTTAACGAGACGGTAAAGTTATGGAAAACAAAAAATGACGTTAGTTTGGGAAAGTGTACGCGGATAAACGAGAAATGAGAAAGCCACGGAACACAGATATATTTCTGATTAACAATACTGTTTCAGTGATTCGTTAGGGAGCACCGGCTAATTAATTATCAAAATTTTAATTCTAATTAAGAGAATCTCGAGAAAAGGAATCTCAACGTTTTCTGCGTTTCATCGAGGCTCAACCACCCTGCAATTTCTTCGCGCCCCCTCCTAATTTCTAAACCTGCTAGAACCTTAATTAGGTCAAAATCGTGAACAGGCTCCCATACGTTTTCCTTGTCCCGCGAAGGCTTAACCGATTATACGTTGCCGTCGGTTCACCCAACCTCGCGTTCGCTCGAGTGGGTGTCGCGCTAACGAGAAAAAAATGCGCTCACCGATTTAAGCCGGTGCCTTTATCCCAACGAGCGACCCTCACTCTCCAACGAATTATTTCGATGCGCTGACGTAGGACAACAACGTTGAATGGGATTAAAACAACCTGTCCCCGAAAAGCGGTCAATGCGAAAGGAGGAGTATCTGTTCCGTTCGTTAAATTTCAATGGGACAAATTTACCAAGTTAACATTGGAGCGCGAGCTCGTGCAAAATATCCCAAGTCTTGCGCGTTCTTCATCGGTCCACCATGATTCGCACGTGCCCGTGTAGAGGACTAATTGCGCGCACACCGTCTCGTAGTGTACCAGAAGTCACACGATTCTCGCTCTCTCTCTCTCTCTCTCTCTCTCTCTCTCTCTCTCTCTCTCTCTCTCTCTCTCTCTCTCTCTCTCTCTCTCTCCCCCCCTTTCACACACACACACACACAAACTCGCCTGTCGCGGACACATTAAAAGCCGTAACGGCGAACTCGGCATAACGAGAGTTTTAAGTACCCAAGGGGCGAGATCGAGGAACGCTTCCCTAGATTTCAGCCCAAACTGCTTTTACGCGTACTCTAGTGCGTAATCACCAGCTGGTTTCACTCCGCACTTTCCAATCTCCTCGAAAGCGGAGAGAAAGAGAATGCGCTTTGGTTTTTTTAGTCTTATTCGTCAACGACGAGACGTGCACGCGTTCGGTAGAATAATTCTGTGGTTCCAAGATTTTCGTAGACGTAACTTGATTTAATCCGTGGTAGCTTACGTGCTTAAACTGCTATTTACAGGGTCCATTGTCGGAAGCTACGGAAGGAGATTGAAAGGAAGGGCAGGAGAGGATGTAAAAAGGGCGAGTCTGCAGTGCGAAATGCACTTTTAGTCTGGATATTATTAAGGGACGGGTAGAGATTACATAAAGCTGTCGTCCTCTTCTTTATACCGAGCCTGTGGAATGGTGAATCCTGTTGGAAGGTAAAGAAAATGTGACCCCGTCGAGATGTCCTCTGGCATTTCCATTTTTCATTGTACGATTTCTCCTTTCCATAGAATTCTTCCCGCAGAATCCTTTCCATAGAATCCTCGTCCCATAATCCCGTTCGTAGAATCCTGTAGGGCGTCTGGAAAGTTTGATATTTAATGTCGTTTATCGAATACTCTCTTTTTCACGTCACTTCCACCTTATACGTTATTAAACCCGCCTACGATAAATTATAGAAAGGATTTCTCGTACTTTCTAATTATTCTCACGAATGCACACTATATTTTTTTTCAATCTCTCTAATAAAAGTCTAAAAATTCTTCATACACTTTTCAATTCGTATTCGCATATTTTCACACAGTTTCACGATGTAACGCGCGTAGTTTTTTTTCTACCCCCTCCCTTCTAGATGCTCAGAATATTTTATTGTTGTCCGAACTATGTGAAAGTTTAGTCGGTAAATGGGAGTGTTTACGATCCACGACATGCAACAAGTGTCAAACTGAATTTTGCGAATAACGCGATACGGGCGAACGTCAGAGGTGAATTAAAGTTAAGCAAAAGGAAGAAGGGGGGTGGGTCCTTTTTGATAAACGACGGCCTCGCCAATAAAGCTCGAAAGAAGATTTACACGGCCAGAAGTCCCGCGTAAAATTAGCTAGTTACTACGTTTCTTCCGTCGGAAGTCGCAGCGGACGCGCGAGATGGCGCGAATGAGAAAGAACGAGGTGAATCTGGAACAATGACATAGATTGTGGCGTGCCTTTAATCATCTTACAACCTACGCGCACGGACATTCGAACCTGGACCGTTCTGTCGGGTATCTCGAAGTCCGCGAAATGTCAGTAATCCATGCTCCTCTTCCGAACGGTAATTGCTTTTCGTTAGAATATCAAGGCTGATGTACTTAAGCGAAAAAGCTTCATGCACCTTGTCCGTCCTAAGTATACAGATTAGCATTTATTTATAATTAGCATTGAACTTCAATAGCCAAATTCTCAAGCAAAAAAGTGCAACACTTATTTTCATTATTCCGTAATCAGGTAAATTATCTTTACCTTATTAGTTCAATAGGTATTATTTAAAAAAATATCGAGATAACCACGGGCTTTTGTCAGATCGGGTGAAGACTAAAATAAGTCACTCCCTTTACGGTCATGCCTGAAAATCTCCACGATGCGCATATTGCGTTGGAATAAAACTCAGGTTTGAGAACGGTAGGTATTATCGTGAACATGAGCAGATCAAACGTAACTCATCGCGTTTGTGGTGGTTGCTTTGGCACGAAGTAGTGGCCTTACGCGTGCAAATTTTATTCAAATAGTCTCGCATGTAGCTACCGTACTCAATTATACCTTCTCATTTGTACGCGGGTGCTTTTGATGCGAGCCTTACGCCATATATTACTGGGCCGGTGTCGGTCGTACCACCGCGAGCCGAACTTTCGACCGAACTGCTACGGAAAAGCAATTAGTCATCGCAGATATGAGCGCATCTCCACGGATTGCACTTGCGAAGAATATTTCGCCTTCCCGAACTGTCGGTGCCTGCTCGTCCTTCAGATTAATGTATGTATTCAGTCTTACCCAGGAAATTTCATCCCTCCGTAAACTTCCCTTATTGTTTCGCAAAAGGTCCCCGTTAGGAATGCTGGAGAGCTCATTTCGCGCGCAACCGGCTTACGCGAATTCTAATTTTTCAATATCCTCGGGGAAGCGATGTTCCGCGCATTCTCAAACACGTCGTCACTGTGGGATAATGAGTACGCGAAATTTTTAACGAACGCACGGCGTAAAGCGATTTCGCAAAAGAGCGGATAAAAAATTCCGCGAAGTGTATTATGCGTGATAGTAATTTATGAAGGTCTTTCTGCTGTCGACAATTGAGAGCTTAAATTGAATGAACCGTTTCGAAGCGAGGTAAGACAAAAATTAAAGATGACGTGGAAGAATTCGCGCGGTACTTGCGATAAGAAGGTCGAAAGTGTCGGTGCTCGCGAGTGAAGCACTTAGAGCGATGAAAAGCTGCAAGTAATGATGCGAGAAGGGGTTTGCGTGTAAGAAAAGGGCATCGGACTTTGCGGACAGATACGAAACGGCGATAAAGCAGTAGCTGGGTTGTGACCATTGGAGAAAAATTTCGTTAGAAACCGGAAGCCATTGTCTGTCGTGGGCTTTTACTGTCGACAGTGTGGAACGAATGGACGAGTCATTGTTACGGTGACGTTATCGAAATCGGATAATGTTTTCTCAGGCGGCGAGAGGAGATAGTTTTACCGTAGAAAATCCACCGAGCATGGTGGCCTGTGTATTGATTTTTCACGTGTGAACCGATTCGCGTACGATATCTTGAGTCACTCATGGAGCTCGTATAATTAGTAATACGCGTGGAGAATTATTTATACGCTTGTGCTTGTATTTCTATTCGAGGTGTGCCTATAACCACCTAAATGATAAGAACTTGAATTAAGGAATACGCGTAGCCGTGCCAGGCTTCACGATCTCAGTGTTTTATCCGTTTAAATTCGAGTGTAATAGTTGAATTTGGGTATCGCAAAAACGCAGGAACGTACGTGGAAAGATTTATTCGAAGCGTAGGTAAAACGTCGGAGCTCTAAACACATAGCTTAATCTCAAGTCGAAGCACTGGGTTCGTTTCATTTTATTACTCAGGCCTCCTCGATCCCTTCGAACAAGTCTCTATCAACGACACCATTATAGAGATAGCCTTCCTCCACCGATTCTTCTCGTCAAACGGACAGGTGGAGAATTGCTACTATTTGGGTTTGCAGACTGAGAAATATGCAAGGAGGACTAACATTAGTTCGGAAGGAAAAGGATCGGATTCAATTAGAATGAAAAATAGTGGGAATACAGTGACGTTTGATTAATCGAGGGCAGCAGGTGTTTGTTCAAAGTTTCCAAAAAAACTCACACAATAAATCGTCGAAGCGGCTACGTTGGTAGGGCCGAATGGTTACGTTGGAGAGGACGGCTTGCTGTCTGCCCTGCCTTTAAACATGCCACATTTTAATTATGACTTTTGTTTTCGTCGCATCTAATGAGAAAACTTTCGTTAGATACCTTTTGGATTGTTATTAATGTCGAGAGGACATAGTTTTCAGAGACACGCCTGTCACGCGCGCTTCCTAACTGTTAACCGATCTGGTTTCAAGAGATCTCGAGTGACGCAAACAAAGCCAGAGGACACGAGTGTCAGTGGGCTTGGTTACGCGCGAGTGTTGGTATCAAGTATTCTCTTGCAGTACATGTTCCCATATTATTCACTGTTGCATTAAATTTTATCAAACTAAAACTTTCTGTTATTCCAACGTTGCAGCGTATGATTCATGAGATCGTGTTTTATGGTGGCGTTCGCTTTGAAGAAATAATTTGAAATGTGAGAAGAAGAGCAGATTACGAAATTCACATGCTCGACGTATTCGTTCGATGGCACTCTTATAACATTGTATCTGCTCGTATCGAAGGTGTTTACCTTTTGTAAAAGATTTCTCGACCATACGATCGGTCGCGATTGCTCATGTGGGCGTGTGCATGTAAGTACACATAACTATACGGTTTGGAGTAATGCGCATTCGTGAATAAAAATATGCTACGGGTAACAGATTTTCAAAATATGAGCTACATAATGATTAGTAAGGTTGAATATATTACATTTTTTCCAGAACTATATTGTCATCATGAAAATCCAAACGATATTGAACGCATTTTCAGATTACATTTCTGCAATTATTCAAGCGGAATGTCAAGCGATTAATATATAAATAACACGTATTATAGAATGTATACTATAACACTGCTTTTTACCAAAACGTTAATATCTTACAACACTATTATACCGGTATAGCTCTATTCTTGCACCTTCTAATTAATACGTCATGGATATGTTGATACAAATGAAGAGACCATTAGTATCCCATGTTGCGTGAAAAGGGGACTCGTTAACGAGGAAAGCTGCAGTAATTGAAGGTAAACAGCTAAATAATTGGACAAACAGCAGGTAGCATTGGGTCGCGGACGAAGAAACCATAATTATGTTAGCGTGTACAATCAGAAACGTACGTGTTGCGTATGAGCGTGTGAGTGGCTTGTTTGACTATAATCCCATGTAGTGAAATTCAATATAATTATCCATATGGAATAGATGCTAAAACCTTAAAATGAATTTTCCAATGACAACGTTCGCTTTTTCCAAGTTTTGTCAAGAGACAAGAATACTCTACCTACAGCGCAAAGTTAATTTAAACGTGTGTCTTCTTTTACCGGCATGCGGCATAGACGAATTTCAAAAATCAATAGCATCTCACTTCTTGTGTTACTAAAAGTATGCTAGATTACATTAATTCTTGTGTCGATTAACTGCGTCCATTAGTAAAACAAAAAAAGATACGTCCACGCGATGTTGCCAAAGACATCATAGTTATCTATTTTTTTACAATTTCAACAATTATATCAATTACGAATTAACACGACTTCAAGCACCCACGTAGTCTTATTCGCGGTAGGAATAATCATACGAATTGGCACGGTAATTTAAACTTTAAAGATTGGCACGTTGTTGGTTTAATAACAAGCATCGAGGGTAATGGTAGGGTAAAGAGGTGGGCGTGGTGTTATACCGTGTTGTTAAACATACCCCCTTTTTCCAAGAATTGAATTCGCCATTGGCTGTCAGACTTTCGGTGTGTCGTCCCTAGTATAATAACGAGTTGCGTTGAATGCGGTGACGACGAACGTCACAGGACGAGCGAGGGGAACCGGAGCCGAGCACTCCGGTAATGAACATTTCTCTAACACCCAGGTTATCCAAACTGCGGTCCATATGGACAGCCACTGGTCTGCCACAGGCTTCGCGGTGGTCCTTGGATTAATCGAAAATCCATCTCCAACAATATTTAATGCGTCATATGTTGCACGCATTATCAATTTTGTGCCCTAATGGGGTGGATGGATTAATATTCCATATCTTTAAAAATGAATGTGAGTCAGTCGATCTAATAGATTTGAAGATCGAATAGCGTAAAACGGGCCGCAGAGGGGTGATGCTCGAGAAGTTAGTCGAGAGGAGATTACGACAGACGATTGAATCAAGGGTTGCCCCGAAGGGATCAAAGACCATGGACTCAATTTTTCGATGGAGCCCTATGTTCTTTAATCAGGAAGAAACTGCCAATCAACCCGAACAAGAAAAAAATATGAAGTTTCTCACGATTTATTTTCCATAGTCTGTGCACAGGATCAAGTTGACCCCGTATACAATAATTTCATATGTTTTGTAAAGAAATAGTCATTTTCATTTTATTTGTATTCATTTATAAGGAATGCTTATTTTATGCAAAAGCTACAAGATAATTTAAATTATATTATACATATAAAACATTTAATCGGAAGCATCGTTCGACATGATTTAATGAAGGTGATACATTTGCGGGTAGATAATTTGCGGATGATAATTTGCGGGTGGATGTTTTAAACAGTCACTACTACTCTCCCGAAGTTACTGATTCCACACGATCTATGCCCAAAGATCGCACTTTCTCTCAGGATTCAATTGATGATTCGGAGAACAACCGAATACTGTGTTGAATGCCTTGGAATTCGCGAAAGCGTTGGATATTCTCGTACGCTTATCAGTTTTTCCAACGTCCGCGCAGTGATTCTAAAATCGTAAAATCAAATTTATACATAACCTCGTGTTTGAAACTCAAATAGGACGTTGTTCAATCACCGTCACTTCCCGACTTACATATACGATACTGATAAAGAACAAGTGTTTACTGCTATATTGAAGAAGACCGGGTAGCCGTACATCCGTGCCATTTGTACTTTGCGTGTGGTTGTACCAATTGTTCCACGCGGAAGACATTGCTGACAAGTCACCAATGAAATTACCTAGCTGCACAGTAATGTCCGACTAGAAAATTGAGTTTTTTCTAATTACTTATTTCCTCTTATACGTATACTGCCACTACAGATAGGTAATTGCAACATGCGGTTTGATGTACTACTGGAAAAACTCCTACCTCGTTTTTTGCACCGGTCAGTATGCTTCTAAGGTAATATTCCAGAGTACAATTGCCAAGTTCCCTGTACGCACGTTGTCCCCGCTTGGATAACGCTTTAATATCTTTTTCATCCAGCATTGTTAAGTCATCTAATACGAAGGTTAAATGTGGACAGTTTAGTGATGCTACGATGGAACTACAGAAGAAGAATTTCTTCATTTATAACAAGGAATAACGTACATAAGTTACCAAAGCCGATCGCGATGTCACGACCAATATCGAGTCCTATCGTTGCGTAATTCATGGCTCTGTAACAAAAAATAAGTCAGTCCCTTTACGGTCGTGTCTAAAAAGTAGGTCAGACGTACTGTAAGCAATGAAATTGGAGAAAAATACGTATACTCACTCTGGTCTACCCAGATCGTAAAGCCTCTTATGGAACAGCCAAAATGGATATACTGAGAAAAGAAAATGGAAACTTTAATTGTAATACGTATTTATGCCCTACCGCCATTATTCACAATTTGGATTAAAGCTGATAATACGCATTACGAGTACCGTGTAATAGTGAGAAGCGAAAAAGGTCTTACTTAATGATTGGTTATAATGCACGGTACGTTGTGATAGGTTGGTTAAAACTTCGTGTGCAAAATGGTCCTCGAACTGACTAAAAAATATTCATACATATAGTTTCTTTCTATTACATAAATTAAATTGGGAAAATGTAAAGAACGAACACTCACTTTATCCCATCAATGGATTTTCCAAATTTCGTGTAAGGATCATGGGCAAAAAATCTGATAATATTTAATACACTCTCTAAAAGTGTTGACGTAGTTTGGTTCAGCTAGAAAAAATGTCACATACAGATGTGTTGCTTCTTTCTATGAAATCAAGTTTATACAACTTACAGTTGCATAATGTTCCTTCATTGCATCGTCGCTATACCAATCTGGGTGACTGACACCTATTGATGTTGACTTGATTTTATTGATAAACGCATTTTTACCCGTAGGGTTTATCCAAGTCGCATTAAAAACTTCATCAACAACTATGTTTTTCAGCCCACCTAAAATGTTGAGAACCTAGAAGAAGCCGAGAAAACTGATAAGCCAAATAATCGGTAAGACCTAAATAAGTGTACACCAACTTTACCTTCTGTCGTGCCTCATGTGGGAAGTAACGCTTAGTGTATTCGTATTCTACAACGGGCAGTATATTGGGTATATCCAGGCAATCGTCCGCTCTAAAGATGGATATGAACTAGTAACATATATGCATGCACTCGTACTCTAGTCGCTATTTCAAGTATGCGTACGCACGAATATAGAAACTTCATATACCACTTGACTCAACGTATACGTATTCAAGTCAGTGACACTTTTAAATTAATGTCGATAGACAATAAGCAAACAAAAATGAAGAACATTTGACTTGGTAAGTTGAACCAACGAACGTATAAATATCTTAAATTAATCACATACAAGGATTTGTCTTTATCTGTTGCTTCTTCCGCTTCGACTTTTTCATCATGGTAGGAAATGTGCTTTGCCTTTTTTGTCAGTGTTTGCATTTTCACCGTGGTGTAGGCTAGTATGCTTCTTACAAAGCACAAATGAAGATAATTCACTGGGAACATTGCAATGTAAACAATTTTTTTTTTTTTTTTGGAGTTTGAGTGTACACTGAAACGCAGGAGAGTTTAGAACAACACAGGGCAGACAGGCACAGCACAGTTTATGAGATGCATAAAACAGGTTGGCGTCATTCGGCTGAAATTTTACCACGTTGGTACTCCGATTACATGTTGTTGATAACATGAGACAAGGCCTTCTCTATTTCGCCTAAGCCTGTTACAAGAGTGCGCATAAAAAATTATGCCTCACTTAGAACCTGGCTCTCGCATAGACACAAGCACGATTCTGTGCGAGCATACGTCGACAGGATATGCGCGAACTAGAAACTACTCACATTTTGGATAAACTTGTCCTGTGCTGTTTGGCCTGCGTCGGAAGAACGGTAGGGGTTATCCCATTCACTGTCAGGCAAATTTAGAGCGTCTTGCTATGAGCGTCAAAATTTTATTTCAACAGTCTTGGTACATACGATTACGACGAGACATTCCACAGTTGACAATGAATGGGTTACAAACGTGGCGAATTAATCGGCATGTGCACAAATTTATCATTTTAAAAAGTGGTGTTAAATATTTCTCACGACCTGTATTACCGAATAAGCTTCTACGGTAAGATGATATTATTGAGTGCATGGTTCATAAACATCTTACCTATAGTACTCGTTGGCGTGTCATCCAACAATTTGCCCAACCTCGAGAAATACTTCCAATAATAAACATTGACGACGACGCAAGACTCGGTGTCAACGTTACTTGCCGATAATTTATTCCTTATGATATCATGCCAGTTTATCTGAAATATAAGAGATTGTCTTGTAAACTAATATAACATAAAAAGCTCCGTAGATCATACAAGATAGTGGCAAACGTAAGACATTATTACGGAAAGCCCGAAAAATACGATAATAAATCACCTTTCCATTTCCCTTAGGCTGGGTCTTGTCATACAAACGCTGAAGTTTATTAAGAGACATCGTCCTCAAAAAATTTCTTTCGTCGAGTGCCTCTTTATATGTTGTCTGGATCTGCGTGTAAAATTCTTTAATAATGGCTATTATAAATATACTGTATACGGTCCTCCCTACTCTTACCTTCTGTATCTTAGTTTCGAATTCTATAATATTGTTGATGTTTGCATCAAGTCTTTTTTGATCAACGGCATTTTTACCTCCCATCAATTCCTCAACCACGGTTTGAATATACAGACGATAAGCCGCCAATTTTGCAGGCGTTGGATTAAGAATTTCCCTACTCACAGGTTCCGGCCCAGGTAGAAGAGTATCAGGTTCATTTAGCTAAAATAATATTTAAGGGTAGTTAAAAATTTAAAGGTACATATACCTGGGCTTCTTTCTTAAAGCAAGCCATGCACGCTTACTGTTACGGTATAGCGTTCATTGCTGGTTACTGAAACGTCCAAAGAGTAAATAATATTTGAAGTAAAGTAGGCGTCAATTTTCTTGCTGATCTCTTGCCACGTCGTGTTACCTAATGCATTATCATCGCCATTAATCAGTGGCCATACACCAATCTTGTCTATAATGCTACGTAAAACTGTAAAACCGTCCAGATCACGTTGACCTGCATACAAAAACAGATTCGATTATTCACACTGCAATGCAATAATCACACAAATGTGTATATGTGAATGCGTCCTAAGTAAAAGTAAATAAACTGTACGTACAACTGTCCAGGCACATTTTGTAGACGTTCCTAGCGAATTTCAGCTGTTCGAGATCTTCGGGTTTGGACGTTTCGTTCAAAATTTCTATAAAGTAACAAAGTACTTTTGAACTATCCTGATTCATTTGTAAAATATGATTTGTTACAAATCGTGTCGTACCTTTAAATCGTATGCGCATTTGGTCGATTATATTTGGCGCAACACTCTCACCTTGATCGGCAAACGTCGTATGGTACTTATCCCAATCTCCACAAACATGCTGGTGAATATCTTCACAAGGATGTACTGATTGATTCATACTAAACCTCAGTTTTTTCGCTAATATTAGACAATTCAATCTCCTTTAATCCATGTTCAACTTACAAATAATAAATTTCTGTATAGTGCATTTTTGAATTTTGTGAATGCACCGTAAATACTTCCCTTCCGGAATAGTAAGGAAAATGGAAATTGCTTAAAATACATTTTATAAAATACTTACCAATGTTGTTGCACGTTTCACTGTTACAAATACTATATTCGTTCTTACAGTTCACAGAATTGAGGCACGCGAAGGCGACAAAGAGAATTCTGTAATAATCAAGTATAATTTTATGAAAAGTCTATTTTAATTACATTTAAATTACGACGAAGTCAAAACAAATCTTACGCGTAAATCCGTAAAAAATTCATCATTCCGAAACGTTTATTTTTTCTCTGCAATATTAAATTACACAATGTCGTCTTTCCTGAACATTTGCAAGTATTGCAGATTATTCATCAGTTGTTCCACTTAATAGAAGGAGTCACCGAAAAAAAAAACTGCCGATCGAAAGGGACTTGAACTTATGGAAATTATCTGGGTCTGGCAGTCAATATAAAGGCCTGTACGAGATAACTAAAGGCAAATAACACGTTAATCGTAGACATACGGAGAAGTAATACGTAATCGTAGACGGAGGGCAAACAATATATGAATCGTACACAGAAATCAGACACAAATACCGTTCACTTTGCGAAACTTTGACGGCAGAAACTAGAAGCCATCAAATAGCGACACGTGTAGTTACAGCCCATATCATTGCTTTACTTAAAAGCCCTTGTATAAGATAATTATGTTTTCAACGTCGAAAAATCAACGAAGACGAATAGAAAATCAAAGATTTTGCCAACAATTAACTAAACTAGGGGGCAGACCCCCTGCGCTTTCGCTTCGTTCAAGCGCCAACCCCCACAGATCGCCTTTGCTCGCGCTTCGCGCTTGCTTTACCGGGTGCAGAAAAGCGAAGCTTTTATGCAATAGGCACGACCGCGGCACTCGCGCTTCGCGCTCGCCCACAATTTCAAAAGGTTTCGAAATTGTAGAAAGTTCAAGTATTCAGATATTAAACTATGCTACAGAGTCCTCTGCTTTTTTTTAATTAAAATATATTAATATAAATATAAAATAACGATTAATTTAATCCATACCCCCCCCCCCCCCCCAAGGTCGTCGGGTGCTCGCGCTTCGCGCTCGCCCACGAAATGCAGCATTTCTGCAATAGGCCCAAGTGATCAAAACCGGACAATTAAATGCATCCGAACCAAAATTTGACATGTACATAGAGTATATATACCTTTGCTGCGGTGAAACTTTATGCATGGTTATCTCCAACCATTCAGAAATTGCGACAAATTGAAATCTTTAATCCAATATTTCGGCGAGACGCTTGCGCGGATTCAAACACAATTTGGCATATAGTTTAAAAATATACCCATTTGGTGCCACAAAACTTTATGCATGGTCATCTTCAACCGTTTCGAAATTACGGGATTTTCAATCTATGATTATAAACTAGGGGGCAGAGCCCCCTGCGCTTTCGCTTCGCTCAAGCGCCAACCCCCTCAAGATCGCCTTTGCTCGCGCTTCGCGCTCGCCATAACGGGTGCAGAAAAGCTTCGCTTTTCTGCAATAGGCACGACCGCGGCACTCGCGCTTCGCGCTCGCCCACGAATTTCAAAAGGTTTCGAAATTGTAGAAAATTCAAGTATTGAAATATTAAACTATGCTACAGAGTCCTCTGCGCTTTCGCTTCGCTCAAGCGCCATACCCCCCCCCCCCCCAGATCGTCGGGTGCTCGCGCTTCGCGCTCGCCCACAAAATGCAGCATTTGTGCAATAGACCCAAGTGATCAAAACCGGACAATTAAATGCATCCGAACAAAAATTTGACATGTACATAGAGTATATACACCTTTGCTACGGTAAAACGTTATGCATGGTTATCTTCAACCATTGAGAAATTGCGACAAATTGAAATCTTTGAAACTGGCACCATTTCGAAATGGTTGAAGATGCCCATACACAATGTTTCCTGGCACCAAATGGGTATATACTTGATGTGCATGCCAAATTTTGTCCGAATCCGTTCAGCCGTTTTGCCGGAATAGTGGACTAATCAATCGTTTTACTGGAATAGTGGATAAAAAATTTGAATTTGCCGCCATTTCGAAACGGTTGAAAATGGCCATACATAAAGTTTCGTGGCACCAAATGGATATATACTCGATGTATATGCCAAATTTTGTTCGAATCCGTCCAGCCGTTTGGCCGGAATACTGCACTAATGGATTAATGAATTTTGCACTATTTCCATTAGTGCAGTATTCCGGCCAAACGGCTGAACGGATCGCAACGAAATTTGGTATGTACTTTGAGTATATATCCATTTGGTGCCAGCAAACTTTATGTATCGCTATCTTCAGCCGTTTAGAAATGGCAGCAATATTAAATTTAAATTACATTTTTTTCAAATTTTGAATCTCCCGCCATCTTGTACCGGTTCAAGATGGCGGCTCACAAACCTTATTGTCAACTCACAGTAGTGTACTTGATTTTTGTGCCAAATTTCGTCCCGATCGGTTCAGCCGTTTTTCCGAAATCGAGGATCTACACGGACACACACACACACACACACACACACACACACACACACACACACACACACACACACACACACACACACACACACACACACACACATACATACGAACGGTTTTCGCGATGGCGATTGCATAAGTCACTCCCTTTACGGTCGTGCCTAAATAGAGAATTAATGATTTGAAACAGGCACCATTTCGAAATGGTTGAAGATGCCCATACACAATGTTTCGTGGCACCAAATGGGTATATACTTGATGTACATGCCAAATTTTGTCCGAATCCGTTCAGCCGTTTCACCGGAATAGTGGACTAATCAATCGTTTTGCTGGAATAGTGGATAAAAAATTTGAATTTGCCGCCATTTCGAAACGGTTGAAGATGGCCATACATAAAGTTTCATGGCACCAAATGGATATATACTCGATGTGCATGCCAAATTTTGTCCGAATCCGTTCAGCCGTTTTGCCGGAATAGTGGACTAATGGATTAATGAATTTTGCACTATTTCCATTAGTGCAGTATTCCGGCCAAACGGCTGAACGGATCGCAACGAAATTTGGCATGTACTTTGAGTATATATCCATTTGGTGCCAGGAAACTTTATGTATCGTTATCTTCAGCCGTTTAGAAATGGCGGCAATATTAAATTTAAATTACATTTTTTCCAAATTTTGAATCTCCCGCCATTTTGTGTTGGTTCAAGATGGCGGCTCACAAACCGTATTGTCAACTCACAGTAGTGTACTTGATTTTTGTGCCAACTTTCGTCCCGATCGGTTCAGCCGTTTTTCAGAAATCGAGGATCTACACGGACACACACACGCGCGCGCGCACACACACACACACACACACACACACACACACGAACGGTTTCCGCGATGGCGATTGCATAAGTCACTCCCTTTACGGTCGTAATACACACAGCTACACGTGTAAAGGATCGCTAATGTATGGGCATAATTAGGTCAATATTTGTCAAACGTTATTTATCGACATAATTTTCTGAACATGCGTTAAACGGTATCATATAAAACTAAACGCTCTCAGCTGAAGTGTAGTTTGCAAAGGCTTTAAGCACATATACGAGTTCTTATTTTAACAGTGTGCCGGTCGTTTTCCCGTACGCTTGATTTCTCTCGCTACTGTTGTCAGCCGCAGCCACGTATACGTGACTTTTTTCCACCAGCGGTGCTGCTTCATTTCGTTACTTGTGTAAAGAGACATATTGATTCAGAGCAACCATTCATGAATAAGGAACAGTTGTTTCTATCGTTTTCCCCTCTCAATTTATCAAATCGTTTTGTAATGAAATCTTTTAAGCGGACGCTTGTTCTGTTAGTCCGAACCCGCGTGAATCTTGCCGGCGGCAACATAGCGGCGACACGAGAAATGAGCCGTTCAGTGCACAAATCAATTAACTCCATAAATTATGCTCAAAATTATGTTACAAATATAACTAGGGGGCAGAGCCCCCTGCGCTTTCGCTTCGCTCAAGCGCCAACCCCCTCAAGATCGCCTTTGCTCGCGCTTCGCGCTCGCCCACAAAATGCAGCATTTCTGCAATAGGCCCAAGTGAACAAAACCGGACAATTAAATGCATCCGAACCAAAATTTGACATGTACATAGAGTATATACACCTTTGCCGCGGTGAAACTTTATGCATGGTTATGTTCAACCATTCAGAAATTGCGACAAATTGGAATCTTTAATCCAGTATTTCGGCGAGACGCTTGCGCGGATTCAAACACAATTTGGCATATAGTTTAATTAAAAATATACCCATTTGGTGCCACAAAACTTAATGCATGGTCATCTTCAACCGTTTCGAAATTACGGGATTTTCAAACTATGATTATAAAATAGTGAATTAAAGATTTGAAACTGGCACCATTTCGAAATGGTTGAAGATGCCCATACACAATGTTTCGTGGCACCAAATGGGTATATACTTGATGTGCATGCCAAATTTTGTCGGAATCCGTTCAGCCGTTTTGCCGGAATAGTGGACTAATCAACTTTTTTGCTGAAATAGTGGATTAAAAATTTGAATTTGCTGCTATTTCGGAACGGCTGAAGATGGCCATACATAAAGTTCCGTGGCACCAAATGGATATATACTCGATGTACATGCCAAATTTTGTTCGGATCCGTTCAGCCGTTTGGCCGGAAAACTGGACTAATGGATTAATTAATTTTTCACTATTTCCATTAGTCCAGTATTCCGGCCAAACGGCTGAACGGATCGCAACGAAATTTGGCATGTACTTTGAGTATATATCCATTTGGTGCCAGCAAACTTTATGTATCGCTATCTTCAGCCGTTTAGAAATGGCAGCAATATTAAATTTAAATTACATTTTTTTCAAATTTTGAATCTCCCGCCATCTTGTACCGGTTCAAGATGGCGGCTCACAAACCTTATTGTCAACTCACAGTAGTGTACTTGATTTTTGTGCCAAATTTCGTCCCGATCGGTTCAGCCGTTTTTCCGAAATCGAGGATCTACACGGACACACACACACACACACACACACACACACACATACACACACATACACACACACACACACACACACACACACACACACATACACACATACATACGAACGGTTTTCGCGATGGCGATTGCATAAGTCACTCCCTTTACGGTCGTGCCTAAAAATGCAAAAAGTGGGTTTAATCGATTTGTCAAGTAAGCAGCTCAAATGGCCGGCAAAGTGTTAACAGAAGTGACAATCCATTCGTGTGACATACCACACGCAGCTTTTCAATCAAATTGCATGTGCAAATTGTATTGCGTGAGTGATGCGTGAAAAAGAGAGAGAGAGTTAGAGGGGGGGGGGGGGGGGTGAAGGAAGGAATAAACGAGAGTTAGTCGGTTGTGAAAACCGTGCTTAGGAAAATACGTGTTTTTGTAATCTACCCTTTTCATTAAAGACCATTTTTATATTCAACCTATCCTTAACTTGATGCTACATATATGCATAATGAGGAATTGATAACTTTAGCACCTTGCTTTGGAGGGAGCGATGAAGCGATGGACGGCAGATTGCATTATTCTCTTCATCAACAGCTTGTCAGGACGACTGACGTTATTTCTACTTTTACCAAGACATAGTATCATTAGCATGACTTTCGCTCGATTAGTCAAATAATAAAATTGGACGATTTCAATAAATTTATAAAGTGCACTTTGTTGCATTAAATTCTTAAATTACTGCTTAAAAGCTTATACTTCAATTCTACACGGTCGCATTTCGAAATGCTAATTCCGCGCACAGCACTGTTACGAGTTGATACACGTAGTCGACCAAGTGTGGGCTGTAAATCACCAAGATGTATCCAAAAGAAGCACTGCGGTGCATCGATAAAATCACAGAATAACGCTTGTTCGTATACCGAAATGCGGCCTGTTCGGTGGATGGACTTTTTTAAAAGTAGTAAAAACTTCATACATCTTCCTTTTAGTCTTGTCACCTCTGTTTATACGTGAGTGAGAAATTTAAAGCGCGATCACTTGTGCATTACGATTCGAATGTCGTTATTAAAATTTCATCGAAAGAGACAAATCATTTTTAACGCCATTTTCAAGTAAATTCGTCGTTCCGCATCGCGGAAGAAGTAAATGAACCGAAAGATTGTACAGAAAATTCAGGATGACCGCTTTACGGTGAATTATTTTTCATCCGAGTTTCTCGCTCACCGTATTATGAACTGGCGAACTGTTTCAATTGCAGAGCACTACCGTATTTCATTAGTCACTCCTCCATCGAGGGCACGGTTGGCACTATCATATTTCCTACTACTGCATTCATAATCGTTACCTAAAAGAGCAAGTATGTTTGGCCGGCAAGAAACTTCGGTGTCCTCCGGTGTTCTCGTGACGAAGCACTTGGTCCGTTCTCTCTTATCTCTTCCTCGTCCTGACTACCTAAAACAGTAAAGCGGATTATATACAGGATATTGCGTAGCGGCTTGTTTTTCTCGGCGAATGAGGCGAGCAAGCGAGGAAACGAGCCAGCTACCAATACCGAAGAACTTTTCCCATTTAGGTAGTTCCAAGGCGAAGCAACGTTGGAAAATTTCACTTTCCGCGTTAAGCGCATCCACGCGATCAAGAAATGCTTTGTACAGTTAGCACGAAGTATTCGTATATTTTACGGCCAATTCGATTGGCGCAATGCGATTGGCTAGTTCGTTCCAGAGTGAGCATCCCCTGGGTACGCGTTAACCGCGGCAAAGCGAGCTTTTAAAGTGGAAATTATTCATCTGGTTGATATTAATTTAATCCGATAATTCGCACGCAATTTTGGTCTGTTTGTTGATTCAAGATCCCAGTTCGAATATCCTCGTGAATAAAAATCTTCAATGACAGTTCGTATCGCAGTACAATTTAAATTTTTGTTCGATGTGTTTCTTCTTCTTAATATCACGGAAAAAGTGTCGATGGGTCCATGAAAATAATAATTGGAAATGAGAATGCAATTATTGCGCGGATGTCATATCCTCTTTAAGTTCCTTTAACGCATCCGCGTTTTATCTTATATTTTCCTTTGCGCGATACCTCCAATTTCCTGCCTTACTTGCTCGTAACGTTTCCACGTAATCCTCGAGATTTGCGAGGATACGGTAACGTATTTCTACGCGTCCAGCAGGACCCTAGAAGGGAAACATAAATTTCAACATCCACTTTTCCATTAAGTACACGTAGAATCGTGCCGAGTGTTGCGTACGACGTTACCACCTGCCGCCTCGCGCTATTTTCGTGAGAATTTCAATCTGTTCTGGCCGCGTGCACTGTTCGTACGAATACTTCAATTTCAACGAGAATAATTGCCATTAGAATCGCGTTTTAGACTTAGGCTTCCCGCACAAACGGAAAGGCATACCTCCGTGGTTTCTTTCTTTCTTGTTTTTCTTTGTACAGTCCTCCGCGTAAGTGACATTTGTGCGCGCACGCCACGAGCTTGAAGGATTTAATTAATTCTACCGACATTTTGTTTAGATTAGGGTGAATTTCGTTGGCCACTTAGAGGGATGCAGATTTGCGGCAGGGGGGGATGGTAATTAGGAAAATTCCACGCCCTCGTTTCTCAGCCAGAAAAGATCCGAGGGATTAACTTTCCTACGGCGAAGCGGGATCGATTATGCCCAGTGAATTATCGTCCCACGAAGCCCACCATATCCATGGAATTTTACACGTTTTCCACCCTCCTCCATGTTTCTTTTTCCCTTTCTTACTTTCTTTCGCCTCTCTTCGACACGTTCTTGGCCCTCTCTTATTCGTTTTCATTTCCTCTCCTCTTCTACGTCTTCTTTCGATCGACCCGTGTTTTCCTTTCATCGTCCATCGGATTTTTCTTCTCTATTTTTCCTCCATTTTTCTTCTTCTCTTTCTCTTGGGTTACATAGTGTTCGTGCTACCGTTTCCAAACATAAAAAACACCAGTCGTCTCGTACTTTAAATTAAAGTTCTTACTCTCTTTCTACGGTATATCGATCAGATTTTTTATGAGATGCTTTAAGTAGACACGGAGAAACGGAAAAATGCATCGAAAAGTTTACTGCGATATTTTATTTTCGAACAGTCCCGTGTTAGTGCATTTACAGCGTTGGGACAACGAGCAGTGCCGAAACTCTCGTACGTGGGACCACTTCGTTATCATTTTTCCTTAAATTATCGACTACGAGGCGCAGTGGAAAAAGCATTCGCGTTATCTCGCAAATTTACGGCATTCGAAGTTAAAAGTCGTTCATTCCTTCTCGTTACTCCCACGCATCGATCCGCTCCCTCCTGCGGTTACCTTCTACCACGCGTGTTGCAAAAAAACCCTTGCTGGGATTTTTCTGCTAATCTTCTCATTCCATAATGTTCAAAGTGTACCTGCGAGTCGTCTTATCGGCGCGTCTAAAGGAAAATTCTTCAATAAGATGTATCAAAGGGCTGGAAGAATTTTTTCGTTTCGGTCCAGATCCAACCGGTTGGTTTAGTGGAATACGAAGGGCGCTTGCTCCATGTGTATTGGGGTACGACGGGCGTTTGGTCCATGTGTAGTGAGAGAACTCGATTGTAAGTCTCTGTTTCCCCAGACCTTCCCCGTTTTTTCTCGCTTTTCTTCACGAGGATCCTTTTTTCTACGGCGCGTGTATACGGTCGTGTAGACCCCATGGGAAGCCACGCGGAAAATTCGCGCTCGGTCCAGAATTACCAGTCCGGTGTATATTTATGCGAAAGCGTCAGAAAGGGAAATAAGTTGCGTTCCGTGCGCGTTAAATTAGATTACTGTGATTAGAGTAAAAGAAACACTCTCCGAGAAGCTACCTATTGCAAAATTCGTGCAGGATTGTAGTCTACAGTGGTGACAAAAAAAAAGTGAGAACTTGAAAAAATTTCTACGAACTAAAACCAGGTGACAATGAAATCACGATGAATTATTTCATATTTTTCTGTCAAGGGCGTATAAAGATCCAGGCATGGAAAATTTCAAACTAAGATAATACCTAGTAAGGATACTTCCACGAACAAAATAAAGGCGTGAAGCAGATTTTATCGACGACTCGATACGAGGACGATTCGTCGGGAGCATACATTCGATATCACTTTGGCCAGTTCAATGCAACCTTTGTACTCGTACCGATGTACAAATACGCGTGCTTTGAAAATCTGTGAATCTAGTAGCAACGTAGGAGAACGTGCGCTCAGTTGTCCATCGGTATTCTATGATGCAGAATGCGAAATATTTCTCGACATATCCTGAAAGTGGTATCGTCCCGCATGCAGCTACATATTGTGAGAGAACGAGGCAGAGCAAAAAAGTGACACGTTTAGAATATTCTGAAATCCCTGTAGAAACACGTGCATGCAATATAACTTCTTTACTAATATGAAACAGCTACTCGATCTATATGGCATCGACTTTGCCGAATTTTTAACATATCTGAAAACATTCTTTAATGCAATTTTCTAATGCACCTTATACTCAAACGCTAATGTGCGTAAATTTCGCAACGAAAGTAAACCTACTTTCTTTCTTTCGATTATCGTCGGACTACGTACCAAGCGGAATATCTGATACAGATGTTCTCTGCATTTAATCCTACACATATCCAAGATTGATCAAACCCTTAGGCGAATAGCGCAGACGTTTCTCGCGACAATAGAAGTTATTACATCACAGTTCAAGTCGCACCGCAAGCTAAGACACGGAAAAGGTAATTTTCGGGACACGCCCCAACACAACGCAATCGTCTCGAACACGAGCTGTAATTTCCGTACGAAGTAAACACGAAGCTCTTCCGGCGCCAACTACCGCTGTGTAATTGATTTCGTAATGGATTAAATTTACTGGGGGGGGGGGGGGGGGCGAATGAAGTCAAAGACGATCAGTTGCAGTGGAAAATCTTGATGAGCGTAAAAACTGAAAAAAGTCTCACAGATAAGACGTACCTATCCGCGGAAACATCCGACTGAATCTCTTTGCCTTTTAACATAGAAGGTGTAATAACTCTGACGCGCTAAAGTTTTCATCTTGGGAGGAGCCGCGTAGAACGGATAGAATTATACATAATGCGAATTTAATTAAATTCATTAGACGGTTACGACAATACACAACAGAAATAATTAGCTTTCGTCTGGACACCCTACTGTAAATAACGAATAAGGAAACTTATCAATAAATTTTACTCGCTTATAATTAGAGTCGTGACAACATGTATCGAGTACATCTTAAACGGTTGGGTAAAGGAACGAGGAAAGAGAAAGAAGCGCTATGATGAACGACGAGAGAACAGAAAAGAGTTTGATACCTTCCGAATAGATCGATACTTAACATGGAGGACCGAAGCTCGTCGCGCAATATGATGTGGAGAGGTAGTTGTCAATATAAGTTGTCCAGTCCCCATTTTGTAAAAATGAACTGCAAATTAAAATGTACTCGTGACCACGACGAAGCTTTCATTAAATAATAATTCATTATTTAGAAATATCAAACTTTTTTCCATCAGATTTTTCGCTAACCTGTCGTTTGTCAGTTGTTAGGTATTATGACGGGATTTTTAATAATGATACTCTGGTTCAGCCTGGGTCGTCGTCAATTTATTAAAACAATTAGCAGTTAACAGATAAAAACAACAACAATCAACCCATGACCCCGTCATATACATATAATAAAAGACAAATAAATAAATAAGTGAGTACGGCGAACGAATAAATGATTAAAACAGATAGGTATTAAATGATATAAACAGATAGGCGACGGATACACACGAATTAAAATGAGAGTGCTTACAATAGTTTTACAAAATTGGCCCACAGGGCCTTTTTTCTATATTGAGAAAAGAAACTTATCTGAAGTGTGTGTGTGTGTGTGTGTCAGAGAGGAGGGGGAGGGGAGAGAGAATCCGTAAAAATTTTTAAAATGGATTTTGGAAGAGTCTCGTCCTTTCAGTCTTCATATCTCGATCTTTGGGTCTCTACTGGCCATCATTCGTCGCTATCATTGCGGTTCTGGTTTGGCCTCCCTCCCTTCCAACACTGTGTCTTTTCTCTCTCTCTCTCTCTCTCTCATTCTCTCTCTATTTCGCTCTCTATGTATATCTGTGTCTCATTCGCTCTCTATCCGTCTCTTCGTTGGCTATTGGTAGGCGCAACGTTTACATAAATTCTTTTCAGTATCAAGCGTACATGTTAGATGGAGGGAAGAAATTGAATTGCTAACGCCACATCGTGTCTCTGAAACTTTCAAGTGAAATAACGTTGCGATGCGTCGCACGTCCTCGAAAATTACGTAGCCGGTAGTTTTCGTTGCTATTTTTGTGTTCGGGGAACAGAAACATTTTTTAAAATTAAAAAATGTGTGCTGCATCCGGGTCCCGCGCTGTGGGTTGGCTCCTGAAAGAAAAACAACAAAGAATAAGGAGATTTAAACCCATACTTCTCTACAGCTTCAACTTCAAGTTTATATCATCTTGTTAATTTTAATTCATTGTAATATGAGTCTCATATTTTTAATAGAAAACTTGAGTGACCTACGGAGAAATCGTTCCAGGCTTTATAATATATCTCTCATCTTCCCAAATGCTTTTATAGAGAAAGCTCACCGCCCTGGGCACCCGTTGTCGTTGCTTCGCTGCACTTCCGTAAAGTCCACCCTGATGCCGATGCAGCTGCACGCGCAAATTACACCCAACAGAGTTTCGTCCTGCTCTGTCTCGCGACGAGGGTAAACGACGTGTTTTCCGTTCGTGCCGGAGGTGAGCGCGGGACAACGTGGTCGTCGCTTCTGACCTTTCCTGCGCAAATCAATGGACCAATTAAAGCGACGTACGTTCCGCGCGAGCGAGAGCGCATGCGCAGTCACATGATTTCCAATTATAGCGCGCGCTTGGACGCACAACAGATACCCCTTTTTTTCGCAAGATAGAAAAGGATGCTTGGACTTAATTATGAAAGCGTTGAATAATTCCTCGGATGAGAGCAACCCAGGTTGACCGTTTTGTTTGTATTAACGTTGTTGCTGCGCTTTGTTGGTAATATCCTGGTGCAAGCGGTGGACAGTCTATCCCGGAAGGTACACCCGTTCGTGTAAAACAACACGGTGCAATCTAGCGAGTAATTTTGCTCTTTTTCTTCGTACCATGTTATTTGTCAAGATTCCAGATTAAGGGGAACAGGGAAATTCAGGTTGGATTTAATTAAAGCGGGTAGATAGAGGTATGTTTTCGTGATCCTTGTTTGCGTGGCGATAATTAATAGGGGGATCGGAAAATTTCTATTGGACGATTAGATCCGTGACCAATGAGCGCGTCCACGATGACCGGAAACTCGCAAGTTTCCTTAACGCCGTTAAATCCGTCATTTATCAAGGGAGCGAGTAATGTCACCGTGGAGTACGCCAGCTTGGCAATAAACTATTAGCGTCGGAACACAGTCCAGTTTCGTAACTTCGTTACTTGCGACGAGATAACCGACGCTATTAAGATCGCCCAGGATACTACCACCGGAAGCGGATTATCAGAATCTCTGGGGTGAGTTTCTCAAAGTGTTAGACCGACCCTTCGGTTTTCATAAAAATTCTGTAATTTCCGTCGAGCTCCTGTGTGAAATTATTCATCGCGTGGATATTTCAATATCTCCTTATTAGTTCGAATTCAGCAATTGCGCGATTAGAACGCAGAAACGCGCGCGAAATTGTGCCGTGAATATTTTAAACGACCATATCGGGTAGTTAAATAAATTAACGTAAGGCGAGGTACGTTATTGATCATCCGACTGTTTTCTTTTGAGTTGGCGAAGGGCGGTTTTTAAACTCGCCATTACTTTTTGCTTCGTTCGTTCGCAACGCGGTGTAAGTATGATTAAATATGCCCACAAGCATTCTCCTTTCTTTCTACGTGCTGCATATGCGCACTTCTGTTACGTTTTAATATGTCGTTCCTTCTTTCCCGCTTCTTTATCGCGTTCCAGATTAGGGGAGAGTGGGGTAGTTTGAGACATGGGGCACATTGGGACATTTCAATTTTTGCGGCAATTATTGTGATTTAGCAGTTGGCTGCCTTGTCAGAATGAGTTAGATACTAATTCCTTCAATGTCAGTCGCTTTCACAATCACAGATAAAAAACTGTTGAAGATATTAAAGTTTTAGTGTTTTCGGGTATCCACATAAGCATTTCTTGTGTCTGTTCTTAAGGTTATAAGTTGAGTAAAATAAATAATGAAGCTTTTGTTTGATGTTCAACATATTCCATCTTGTATTGACTTTATACAGTCAAGTTATGTTTATGAAATGCATAGAAGGAATTGTCGAATAGATGCGTTTTCCACTCGAAGTACCTGTGGGATAGATTGGGACAACCTAAGTGGGGCAGATTGGGCTTGTCCTCTCAATCCCGATAATCACACAGATCTAATACAAAAGTTCGAAGAAAATAGCACCCGTGAAAATACAAATAAAAAAACGTCATAGAAAAAGAGCAGAGTTAGATTCAACAGATGAGGATACTGACAAGGAAACGGCACGAGGTGTCCCCCTCGGATTTGAATGCCGCTGAAATATGTTGTAATCTAGATCAAAATAAGGGACACGTTTTTTTTTATACGTGCCCAATCGCACTTTTAGGGGGTGAAACACCCCTTTGAAAAAAATCGGTTTTCTTCTTTCGGACCAAATACTGTGAAATCTATACGAGATAGAAAAAAATGTTTTAGACGAAAGTTGAACAGTTTCAAAAGTGCTCAATAATAGTTTGATCGGTTGTTTAAAAAATATTAAAATTTTCGATATACCCCTCCCCCCCTCATAATTATTTTGCAATTGCAGAATTTTGTTTTGACCAAGCGAAAGGATATTTTATTCTGAATTCAACCATATATAATAATGTTACTTTCCGAGATACGGACTTTTCGAAAATTAGACACAAATGCCCGCGTATACCGGTAACGCGCTATGCGCAGCGCTTATCTCACTCGAGATGCATATATGAGTCTTCAATCGTGAAAGCCGAGAATGTGCCATCGGTACTTTCGTCTTTTCTTCTTTCGATTTTATCGTGATCTAATAACAGATTAATAACAAGCTTGGCTTGTGTCACAGTTGTTGCGTGCGATATTTCGAGTGTTGGAAAGCATCTAGATTTTTGCAATGCAAGTCGGTGATATTTATTAATGTTTAGTTTCCATTTGACTTATTGACTCTATGCCAATATTCCACTAATACTGAAAATCTGCGGAATATACTAGCACGCTTTCATTATCGTATTATTAATTCGCGTTTGTGTATTGAGTACGTAGTGCTGGTATGTATGTAAAAACAATGTTCCCAATTAGGATTAGGGTTAGGATTAGTTTAGGATTAGGTTAGGATAGGGTTAGGATAGGATTAGGTTAGGTTAGGTTAGGTAGGATTAGGGTTAGGTGGTTAGGATTAGGGTTAGGTTAGGATAGGGTTAGGGTTACGATTAGGGCCCTAACCTAACCTAACATAACCCTAATCCTAATCCTAACCACCTAACCCTAGTCCTATCCTAATCCTAACCTAACCTAACCTACCTAACCCTAACCTAATCCTAATCCTAACCACCTAATCCTAACCTAATCCTAATCCTAACCCTAATCAATCTCCATTTGAATATATAAGAGAAAAGCTCCATATTTGAGTAATTACGAAAGAAAACTCAAATGTGGATACTCGAGCACTTATTGTGAGACAGAGGAAATTATTTAAAAAATGCAAAAGGATGAAGCAATGGATTCAGACATCGAAAGTAATTTTGAATTAGAAGAAATTCAGAAGTATTATTATAACGTACAGTAACATTTTTAACATTCCCAATCTGTAAAAGGTAGATTATTTGTTTATTAACAATTCGCACTCCGCATTTTCCCGGCGCCTTTCATATTGTCCCCTCAGAGGGGATAACCGAATGCAAAGGATTAAATTGTGGACGGTAGTTTTTTCCAATAAATAGATTCTTGTGTTTTCTCACTGTAATTTCTAAGGAATTCCATCGCAGTCCCAAACTACCCCACCGTGGGGCAGATTCGGACGTTTTGCACTTATTAACAAATTACTTTATTAACAATACAGACGGTTTTTTTTTGCCTATTAGCCGGTATCGTCCTTTAACAAAAACCTCAACATATCTTATGTTTCTTACAAATTTTACATTGGATGAAAATTGTGGAAAATACAGGCTCAAAATCCTTAACAGTCTCAATGTGCCCCACTTTCCCCTACCGTATGCGAATTATGTTTTTTTATCATCTTGTTATTAACGACATTTGCATTTGGGTGAGAGGTGGAAGGAATTTTCTTTTTTTCGTTAGCGAATCAACATCATGTAAGATAACGTTTTGTATGCTTTCACGTTATCGCACGTTTCACTGGGGAGGAGAGAAGTGAACCCTCGTTTTGCGGCCATTAATAATTACTTTCTGCGTTAATCACGGGTCTGTCTAATGGTGGAGGAGTATCGATTCCGCCAGCTATATTGTAAGGCATAACACGGCGTCTACTTTCCTTTTTCTTTCTGGAGGCCTAATCGCAGACCTTACAACAATTTTCTTCGTGCAAGCGAAAAAAAGCAAGGCTAGTAGCATCCTCATATTTGAGGAGCAGCTTCTACATAAATTTTGTCATTTTTTTTATATTATCAAACAATGTTGGGGTGACATTCCATCGCTAACAGGCTAATTTCTAAATGTGCATTTTCTTCATTGTAATATATGGCAATAAGCCTGCGGCAAATAAAGGCAAGTGTAGAAAGCAGAATATCTATGCTTCATTTCGATTCATTCGCACTCTCACTATACATCCGTTCGATCTCGCATTCCTAGTTACTCTGCTCGATCGCGGCCAATCCTTTTTTGTTCCTTCCATACTTCTCTTTCCCTCTCATCAAACGCACCGCAATCTTTCGGCCGCGCCGTACTCATTCTTTCATCTACACCGCCACTGCACCATCTCACAAATACACTCACTCACGCATACACACCCATGCATTCGTGCACTCCTACAAAAATATATCAAGAAAATTTTCGAGACTCTGTATACGTATATCCAATCAGTAGTAGTTATTCTTCTAATGCTGAACATTAATGAAATGCGCAAAAATGCACACCCTGTAAAATGTAATTATTCTCCGGAAAATTCGTCGGAGCTTCTCTTTGTGTCATTCACTCAGTCGCTTCGTTTGGAACACGCCCGCCAGATATCGCGAATAAAGTTTCCTAGGTACGGGAGATTTCACGTTTTACAATCGGCGCGGAAGCCTTTCGCCGGCGCCACGCTAGTGGCAGAGATAGAGGCGGGAAATCGATTTTTTCGTATCGACACTTGACCTCGGAATAAATCGACACGCATAAACGTATCGATGTATCCTCGCTGAGCCAATCTCCTTCGATGCGAGCCCTCTGCTCGTGCCACCAGACGTTTCATTCGATTGGAGCGACGATCCCTATTTCCTATCTCTCTAACACCACGCCAGGAAATTCATTTGGGTCGATGCCACAAGTTTCGAGAGCTCATCAGAATCAATCTACATATATCGATCGTCTTATTTATCCGATGAACGGATCTACGACAATTGGCTTATTATAATCTCTTTCCACTGAGTTTTTCGTTCTTACAGCATACAATTTAGTTGAGTTTACTTTTTTTTCCGGTTGAATTAGTAACCGAGTTTTAAGCAACCTAGTGTAATAATGGAAATTAGTGGAAAGTATTTAAAGAACTTTCCAAGTATTTTGTAAATTGCGTACATTTCTGCGTTGTAAAAGTGGAGTACGCGGGTGTTAAATAAAAATGCCTGTGATTTACCACGTGCAAAACTCTTTAAATGTTACACCCTTCACATTGTTTTTCACTTTATTTGGCTTACGTGCGCGTGCATTCATTTATTTTTATTATTTTTAAACAAGTTTTGCATAGAACTTGCACAGAATATATTAAATAGCTTTACATCACAATTACGAGATCGTTTTACGGCAAGAATCCTCGTAATTTTAGAAATGTCTTGGAAAAAATTCTGCTAGCTGGTAGGAACGGTTCGCAGGTTGCGCGTATCTCGTCCCACCTTGACGATCCTTCGTCTAATCATACTTTCTGCTCTCAACCGGGACACGGTAAGGAGCATCACCAAAGTCCACATTTCGCGGTAACGTGTAACCGTTTTTACAACCGACATAAACCTTCCACCGGTGAGAAACCGCCGAGTAGGGTATGAAGACGACGGCGATACAATCTCGACGGCAAAGCGTTGACCTAAAATTGGAGATTAACGAAGTTTCCCTTTGGCAATCCACGCATTTTAGGGAAATTCAATTTACGATAATTTACATAGATAGGCAGACTCGTGTAAGAAATCGAATATTTCTTTATTGCCACTTTCCACTTGCTAGAATTTATGTGACGTTCTCTTTTAAAGAAAAAAAAAATCCTTCACGTTCTTTAATTTTCTGACGTAAACGCATCAGCCTCTACTAAAACGATATTGCTTTCGACTTCCCGAAATGGACAAACTTTTCTGCTCTATCGACAGCTGCCTTTGCTACGACCTACCCGAATCCGAGCTGCAATGGAGTCCGTGACCTACTCCAAGGCAAAATCTCGGATTCGCCTCGAATTTCGTGAAATATTCCAACTATCTGATATTAGTGCAACGCGCTTCGTTGTATATCACGATTCGACTGAATTCATTCTCGCCAATTAGCCGACTCGATTACGAGCGTATCGTTTCTGGGTTTTGTAAATGGTGGAAGGGATTTGTAAATGGAAAAAGGGAACTAGTGGAAAAAGAGGGAAGAGTTGAATCTTTTCCAATATATGTATAGTCTGCAGACGGGTACTGTGCACAATCGAATTCGTGGAAGGAAAAATCGATGGAGCGGCATTAGCGATCAAAGGACCTCGTGAAACGTGAGCAACGAAGTGTCACGAAAGAAATTACTTCCTATAACGCGCACCGGATTCAACCGATCAAGACGATTCATTTGACTATTAATCTCGTAATCTCGCTCGGGTTTGTCCGTTTTTTTTTCGGCTGAAGCGCGGTACGTTACCTCTTGCCACCACCGACACTGGAGCTGCTATCGGTTAGTCGTTAGGATAGATCACGATTGATGAAACGTGGAGCGCTTAGTGGAAAACGGTTGGAAGGAGAAGCAGATAGAGATTTGTGGAAGCGCAAGACATGGATCAAAGTTCCCGATGAAATGCAACGTTAAGCGACGAAAGGTTCAATTTTTACTTAAGTCGACGAAAGCTCGTCAATCTGACGCGTTCAAATGGGAAATCGTGCTCATAAGAAAAGTTCCATAAACCTAGTTTTAAGGATGACACAATCCAAGAATGACATACCTTTATACATAATCCGATTTACTGTGAGGGCTTGCAAATCGAGCATTTTTAGTAACTCCAGGGTGCAGATTCCACGGATACCGTAAGCGTTGTCGACAAGAACAGAATTTTCTTTATTTTACAAAAAAGAAGAGAGACAATTGGAATCATAAATTTCCATTAAACGCACGGACCAACGAGAAATCCAACTACCACTGTAAAATTCACACGTGTGAAGGTAACACCGCGTGGACAGCATTGACCAACAGCTTTGCATTGTAACGCGGGCACGGGCTCTTTCTACGCTCCATTTTTTGTCCGTATCCTCACCGCCATTTATCCAAAGGATTTCAATTCAGACACGCAGTGAGCGCAGCAAGCCTTTAAATCGGTTTCTCGTAGCTCGTTAACTCGAATGCCATTGGACGAAACGCAGAGGGAGCCCCTTCGTCCTTCGTTCCTTCTCCCACGTGGGCCCTCGCGCCGCGGATCCCTCGAGGATCACCGCCAAAGATATGGAAATTTACGACAAAAGTACTGGCGACTTCGCTTTACCAAGCGGCTCGTAGAGGTGGGGGTGCTTGGTTCACGAGAGAGTAAAACGCTCGCGGATGGAAGGGTGAGTGAGGAAAGGAGAGAAGCCGGGGAGAAAAGAAGAGACGTTCCATTTCACGAAGTCCACGTCCTCCTCCGTTCTGGCTTGCCTCTCGCTTCACTGTATTCTGGCCTTTTAGCATTCTCGCATTGTGGAGGCACCCTCGCAGAGGGAGAGAAACGAAAGCTCGTGATGGGTGCCAAAGTGCCGGTTGTGAAATACCTTCTTGGCTTCTTCTTCTTCTTATTTCCTTCTTCCGCTTCCTCGTCCATCGAAACGATAAACTTCTCCAAGGGCATGGCAAGCCACCGAATTAAAATGTCTGCTTTGCATACGAACGTTTCTCCAGCATCACGTTGGTACTGGAGGAGGGTCGTGGTGAGGGTATAAGCGCGGTACCCTTGGAATGGAAAACGTCCTTTAGTACCTTCAATGGACTCCACAGCATAATCACTCGCTCCTTCCCCTCGCCTTTCCTTTCTCCCTTTCACTCGCGCGCTCGTCGCGAAGTGACACGAGGAAACAGGAAACGGTCGATATTTTCCAACGATCTTTCATGCGGAGAGCGTTCGGTCGGCAGACACGAGCCCACGGGGACGTACAAGTCGTAAGAAGATAATGCGAGGATCATTCTAGATTCTAATTACCATCGTTCAAAGAGTAACGGCGTGCTTGTTTGGTCTGTTGGATCGATTATTAGGTGCGCTTCTTTCTACCCTCGATCTCATCTCAGTTTATATCAACTGAGCTTGGATTTGGTGAGATTGGCTGATCTAAAAACTTTCTAAAAAAATGGTCTATACGGACTCGGCATCACAATTTTTACTTTAAATTATTGCAGCCCTTGCTTATAGCGCTCGATGCACTTCACGCCGAATCACACTTATGCTACAGAACCGTAGAAAGAGCCGAGACATTTTAAGGAGTAACATAGGTACCGTAAAGGGGAAGGACAAAAGCTCACTTGGTTTCATTTCGTTGTGAAGTGAGTCAATCAAAAAGAACGACAGACTTTCGTACGCGAACTGAAGTGAGCTGGGACTATCTGATTGCGAGACAGAGGGTGAAAAGAACGCACCTATTAATGCATACGAAATGAGCTATCTTGCGTAAGATGGAAGCGAGAAGCGAACGCGACTGAGCTTATCTATTTAAGTGTATTACGTTCGTGGATGTATAAGTGACTTCCTCGTAAAAATTCACTTGAATTCGCTTTGTGATTCGCACGTGAATCAAGCATACTGTGAAACGTAAATCGTATGCTCGTACGTACTAGGGTATGGATATTGTAGTTCCGTTAAGATCCCTGTTGAGATATTTCTCTCGAAACGGTTGTGTTTATGATCCTGTAGCTTCACGGTGAGCCGAGCGTAATCTTCTGCTAACGTGCATCCCGCCACGCTTCACTATTTTCCCTGATTTAGGTTGACCGAGCCGACGCGCCCTTATTTCACCGAATATCCTTCTGGCGAGTGAAGCCGTTCCACGAATTTACGATAACGTCGCTGCGAGCCCGCTTGATTTCGCGAGCGATGCACGGCTTAACGAGCGTACATCCTCTCGAAAGAGGAAGCACGCGACGTTGTGGAGTGAATTTATTCGGGGTAATTGCAACGAGACTGAAATACGTTCGGCGAATCTTCACACGTTGTATACGATGTAATAATAAAATTTGCCCTCACAAATGAGCGCGGTAATGTGAGAGATTCCCGTATTTAAGAGAACCGTGTGCATTCACTGTGCAGAGATTCGTGAGATAGGGGCAAGAAGAGAGGTAAAAGGAAGGGAGAAAGAAACTGGAAGGGCAAAGGGCGCGAACGAGGTCGTTAATCGTTGGATGCCTTTCGTCTTGGTAAAAAGGTTCCTATGCGGAATTAAAGTCGAGCACCGGTAATCCTAACGCGGGTAGTACGCAAAGAATTCTGTCCCTTTCGCGTTTCACCGTAGACAGGACAAAATTCGCATCGTTGATTATTCCGTCTAATTAAAAAGGTAGAGACGAATGACGTTTCCGGAAGCGAAAGATACGGGGTAAGTGAGAATTTTCTTATCTTCAATGGATCCTTGTACGGGGCTTACTGGTCCGTAAAGTTTACACTAAATTGCAGAGAAAAAGGGGGCAACATTGGGGCTAAGCGCCAAGAAACACCGGAGAAACGTGGATCGAGGGTGGAGGTGAAACAAGGAATAGCGGAATTGGTAACATCTAATTAAGCGAAGGGCACAGCGAATGAGAGTCAGCTTGATATTTATGAAATTCAGAATCCGGGTCAGCATGGATAGTTTTCGCGATAATAAAAGTGAATGGACCGTTGATGTTAACGTAATTTTTTCACGAATGAAAATAATAATTACCTGGTTGATTATCTCGCCTTATGGAATATACATATATTAATCCTAGATAGGATATTAAGGTTAGAATTCACTCGAGATCGTATAAGAGAAGAATTCATACAGAAAAAAATTATTATGTTAGCCTCCAAAATGCATATTTATAAATGTAGCAAAGTTAATGTTTTTTGTTGCTTTCTTTTGCTATCTGTAATGTAAAATTTGGTTGGAAGACCGTTACTGTTTCGCAACTCTGTTACTTCCACTATTTGTCTTTTAATTATACGTATTTAATTACCAGCAAACTTTCCAGGAAACTTACTCGGTAACATCGCATAAATTTCAGTTTCAGCTCATTTTGCAAGTGCTGCTCCAACGTAGCGAGATCGAAATAGTAAATTTGGTGGGTCGCGTGATTTTTTGTAGCACTTTCCGAGTGAAATGCGCCTCTCGTCTCGAGAGCGCGACGAACAAGTTGCGAAAATTGCATCTGCGCAAGTCCCACGCGAAGCATTAAGCATTTCGGAAGTTCGATCAGTTTCCTGCAGCTTTTACATGGTAATGTCTCCCGTAATTTTCGCAACATCTAAAGTTGCATTTCACTTACTAGAAATTGTGCACTGATTATATATCATTGTCCTCGTAATTTCTCGAAGATCTCATCTACGAAATTACACTATACTCTCAAACGTACGTGTCAAACGGACGTAGCAATAATAATTAACAACTCGAATAATTTTAAATATTTTTGATGTAGTGCTAATATTCGAATTATCTGTTCCAGTAAATCTTTGTGACTCAGCGGATCTAATGTGACTTTCATAATGAAGTTAATATATTTGCTTCGTAGCTAAACTTTCCTTTCTCCTCCCGTCGTGGGATCACGTTCTGACGTAATGCTGACAGTAGGTTATTAATTACATTAGCTGTAATGCTCTGTGATCTTGGCAAATCGGCGCACTCTCTGTTTACCCTCTGTCGGCGGTATTTAACCTATCATAAGCTTTCTTCGCTCGCGGTTCATGAATTTTGATTAAAGATGATGGATTGTTGCGCCGTGAGCTAAATATTTCAAAGGTGAAAATTAAGTCAGGTAATGAATGTGGAGTAGCATTATCGAATACCCGTCGAAGGGCTGAGCATTATAAACTCGCGTAGGAGTTATTCGGTAGAAAAATAACGAAACGTTAATTTCGTAAAAAAAAGGGAAAGCACAAATTATTTTCATCCCTATCAATCGGAAAGAGGAAGGGAGAAATGAGAGAGAAGCGACGTTGCAAAAAGTTTATTAAATACCACGGTGACGCTGATCCGCAGAAAAAGTAAGTCTATAAAGTTGATCGCACCTTAACCTCCTAGTTTATTGACACGATTTTACAACAAGAATATCACCGCATGCAGTTAACTTTTAAAAGCGCAAAAAACCTCGTCGTAGTTCTCGTCTAACATGGTACACTTATAATTTTGAAGAGGACGTTCCAGGTATCTGTTGACATTAATTATCGCATTTGGGCACGAAGCATGATTAATTCGATTAGTCTACGTCGCGGCGTCGTGATAAATTCATTCTTAACATTACTGCTGTTCGTGGTGAGAAACAATAGATTAATTATGATCAGATATATACACTGCGCGAATAGTAAAAGCGGTTGCGAAGTTACAAAAGTCGCTTATTAGCAACGATGGGCGTACAAAATCGTGCTTCGTAATCCTCACATTCCAATGTCTCATAATTGGTAGTCAGTAGTCAACAATTCGATGATAGCGAAATTTTGCCTCACCGAATCGAGGAAACGATATGTAAATTACGTACGCCCTGATAAAACATGATAGTAACGAGTTATGCGAGGTCAGTATGGCTCCGTGTAGTTTAGCATCCCAACTAGTTTAGCTTTATTAATGTACCCTTGTGTTTTGAGTTCCGCATTGTTGGCTCGCACACCGTACAAACGAACCTATCGATCGCTTCTTCTAATTAACAATGTGCGTTAAATTGCTCAATGTCAAATTGCGCAGTATCTCGGAATAATTACCACTCTCTCCTATTGTGACGAAGCTGTAGAAAAATATCGATCTTTATGAAACATTTAGTAGGCAGTTCCTATAATTATTCCGGGATCGATAATGAATTAAAAGTAACGAATGTGGATAGCGAGGCGTCGATTGCGAGTTTGTTTTTCGAACGCTTTCCCGTACGAATTGAGCTGCTTCGTCCAATATGAAATAAAAAGAAGAGAACACATATCGACGTATAATAAATCGTAATTCAATGCTTTCTCGCAGTACGACTCGATAGACACTTCTTTTCCTCGATATCATCGAACAATTTCGCGAAACGGCTCTTAGATTCGAATTGCTCTATCGATCATAAATGCAAAACAATTTCATCGAATATCAATCGCAATGTACCTTCTATTGCATGTACTTTGTTCATTCTTATGCAGTGGTCCGCCGTGGAAGTGAAGGAAAATAATTCGAAAAATAATCTGTTCGATCCTCGTAGATACAGTCTCTCAGTCTCTTGAGAACTGGTCGATCGAGTTTTATGGTTGTCTTTCCAAATATACCATACGTTCGTAGGCCATCGATAGCCACGATTTCGAAAAATTCGATCATCGTTCTCGTACTGTCCGACAGATCAGTGTCAATCGTAGAGAAAACTGAGATTATCCACGCACGACGATCTCGAGGAGCAGTACCTTGCGTTCGAACACGTGCAATCGTTGTCGAAATCGGGACGAGTGTTTCTGTCGTGTGGCGATCGCCATGAGATTTTCAAGAAGAAACTCTCACCGTCGTTGCTCGCTTGAAGGACCGAACGTTCTGTGCTCGTAGGTTCGATGCGAGGTGCACTAGACCTGTACTAGACGCGATCCTCCTCCTCCAGCAGTCGTACCACCTCTGAAAGGTTGATTTCTGGTTAAAATAAAAAGAGAGAACAGTGGAAGCTCTCATGCTCTCACAATTATTAAATCTCGAAAATTCCTTAGCTTAGTTTCCTTTTTTACATTTCCAAGTGTCTCGTTCGAATAATGAAATTCTTTGGAGTGCAAAAAAAAACACGTAAGCGTAAATGGGCAGAAGTGTGGTGACCAATGTAGGACACTGATCGCCATATGGTGCCACAGTCTTGTGTCTTTGCCCCCACGGCAATAATGCCAACGGTTATCATCTCATGAAATTCAACGATGTCCCGCGTAAATTCAATCAGAGAAAGTAGCGATACAAGTGTAAGTACAGTACTTGCTTAGGAATTGACGCTCTTGAACGGGGCTAATTTAGCGAGTGCGTTTAGTAGCGCATGAGAATATACTCGTAGACTCTACTGAGAAATTGAGAAGAATTCATTTTCGACTCTGAATGCTTTGTAAAATAAGTAATAAACGTAAGAACTGATAAATGTACGGATACATTCCTTCTCGCTTATTTATTAAAAAAACATCCAAATTTAGCAATTGCAATTTTAAGTGTATTGTCAAAGACTTGCTTTAATTTTTTAATGAAGAGTTCAAATAATTTGACGTAAATAACGGGGGTTGGTTTACCCAGAAGCAATTGTCGGGTTAAATGATAATTACTTTATTGTTCGCGATTCTATTCGGCTGACATTTAACACCCTCGCACAGAAGGACGAGACAATGTAAGTTTGAGTACGGGCAACACGGTGTGGAATTTCAATCAATGAAACGGTTTCAATCGTCCGCTCCTTTACAGCTCAATCCGTGCGGCTTTACTTCGGAACTTCGAATTCACCGAAGACTATCTAATTAATCCTATAACCCACCATTGCTCCCAACGTGTGACTAGGTATGTACGAGTAAAATAATCCTTCTCTCCATCGATAGAACATTCGAAACTATTCATACCCACGATGGTCTGTTAAGCTTGCGAATAAGTAAACATTCGAAATTAAATAAACAAAATTACAAAATTAACTACAGTTTTCCGAAGAGACAACTGTTTACTTATATAATTTTGCCGATCTTCGTAACGATGGAGTGAATAGAATTCTGACACGCTTTGGTTCCAAGAGAACGACCAGTGGTGCAAAAATCAAGGCAACTTATTGAAAGGCGTCTGACGCGAAAGCAAATATTCACCCCGGTGATAACGTCGGAAAACTAATTTCTGAGACAGCAAGTGATAGTTGAACGAAAGCGTGACGCTTGGTATAACACTGTGCACACGTAACCGACTTTGATCGAGAGGTTATATTTACTAATACCGGATCTTGCCACGAGAGATGTTCTCCCCAGATAAACGGTGGAATCGTTTCCGCTAAGCTCGCTGTTGTTTCCAACTTGCACAGCATTCCTCGTGGTACCCATGGCCACGTCTCCGTTCCTGCAACCCACTCTGAAATTCAAGAAGAGTAAATGCCGCGGCTGAGGACCGCGCGTAATGCATTTTTCTCCTAGTTCGCTCGCGCACTCTCTCACGATGTCGCGCTTCTTAACAATAATTCAATAAATTCGCCTCGTCTAACGGGCATGCGGTCTAACGAGGCACGGTTGTCCTCGGTATCAGCGACAGGCTTAAACATTCGATGCAAATGTTACTCGCAATAAGAAATAATTTCTACTACGGTTTCACGCGAATGTTCTCGTGTAATCTGTCTCTTTTTTGAAGGGCGCTTATTGTTGTTCTTGCGTTTTATGGAACTACGCTGACAAAAGCAAAAAGAAGCACAGATTGTATCCCGTTGACGTAAAAATAGCCCGGTTCCGTGTTTTAAATGCAGAATATTAAGTACAGAAGATTTTCTAATTTGTGCAGTCACGTCTTTCTCATAGTTTGTCATATCAAATTATTCCAATTCGTTAATTCGAGATTCATTAATTTCTTTGCTTCCGTCGAGAACTCTACGATTTTAAGCTCGACGAAAAGCGAATGTACGTTTCATCGAAACTTGCTTTCTACCTTTGACGCGTGAAATTCGCAAACGTCCGTTTATCAATCCATGCAATGGCGAACTAAAATGATTTTGTGGAAACGAGTAGTCGACACGAGCGTGGATTAAACGCGCGCGTTTGCTGATGCAGCCACGAGTTGATCTCTGAAAGCACGCGCCGAATCGATGTACTCCTGTGCGAGCAAATAATAACTCCTTTTGCGCGGTTCAACACGCATTCGTCAATCGAAAGTAATTAGTGCTGCGACGAGTCGTGGCATCAAAGAGTCACGAGACGGGCAGCAGCCAATCAGCCTTACCTCCAACAGCGATGACAATCGAAAAGGCTGAGGAAAGCCTGGCGAAATTTTCGATTCATAAAGCCGTACGTGATTGGGTTGCAGCAGCTGGAAACGAATGCGAGCAGATGCACCAGGCTAATACCCGTACTTCCGACCACCGAGTAAACGGAGTCCGGTGCGAATAGATACCACGTGTTGAGAATGTGCAAAGGTGCCCAGCAAACGAAGAACTCGAGCACTATCACGAACAGCATCCTGATCACCTGTGAGACATTTTGTAAAATGTACGTGAAATTTGTGCTTCGTAGTGCCCTATTTACTCGCAGATATTCTCTACCATTGTACTTTCAGTTTTGCGCAAAGATTTTGACAAGTTCTTATACAACGTTGTTTTTTTGGGTATCCGTGTTATTAGTCGTTTTTTCGTGTACCAAGCATTCTCTACTATTTCGTTCGATTCTCCATACAGATCGACCGAGCAATGAACAATGTACTCCTATCGTAATCGAAATGATAATTTCGCGCATGCGTCGTTTTATTAATCGATGCAATTATTCTCAACGGTCGAACGCGGCGTAGCTTATCGCAACTACTACTCGCCAGTAGTTCATGACAGTTGGAACGATTCGATAAATTAGAATGGCGGTTACGTTTAACCGATAAATACTTAACCGTTTACGGTAGGTGCATGTATTTACCGCATATTTATGAAAATATCGCGAGCCACGTAATATATTAGAATTGCGGTAAATTCGAATGCTCGTAGCCAAATTGCACGTGAAACATTCAGATAGTTTCATCGTTACAAACAATTCGAATTTCCAAAAAGTTCACGGAATTTTTAACGTCGCATAATTTTACTGTAAGATTCAAATCAATTGTATAAAATGTCAAATTAATATTCCACTGTGCTGCTTGTCTTACTTATCTTATCTAGTACTCTAAGTATCTTAAAAAAATCTCTTAAATACTGACCAACCGAGTGAACGTTGACACTTCATCTGTGACAGAAATTGATACGTTCACTCGTTCCGAACTCTACCTGGATAACTAGCTACTATATAAGGAGTATCCTCTTTTGCGATTCTTATTTTAATTCCTAGTGCTCTTAAGCCTGGGGAATATTCCTTTCGGACGTGCTCGAATCCATTGCACCATCCTTACCTTCTTTTTCGCCTCGATGCTCTGACCCATGTAATTGCTGCGTATCACCTGTTGCCTGCCAAGGGGACACGGCGAATCCTGCTGATCCTCGTTACCTAGATCCTTCGAATCCCTGGCGAGACAGCCGCTACCGTTCGCGCGAATCTGCACGCGCGATCCCTGGGACACGTCCATGCCCTGACACTTGCCCGTGAGTACCCTGGAAACTCTTGGCCGCGGGACCCGCACCTTCTTGCGCGAAACACGCACCGAGGGAAACGGACAGAGACAGAGAGAGAGAGAGAGAGAGAAAGAGAGTGACATAAAGGATCAATGTCGCGTCGATTGTTGTTTTGGAATGCTAGCGAACATCTTCGTTACGAGAGCAGGATTTCAGTCAGATTTATCGAGAGAACAAAGAGTAACCCCAAAAATGGGCCAAAATTAGCCTGTTTCGTGGACATCGAATTTGGGGTCAGAATGAATGGGAAATTAAAGTTTATGATGATAGATTTGCCGTGTAAAAATTTTAGATTGAGCATATATCTCAATCTTGAGTTATGGGGGGTCAAAGGGGGGATATTGCCATAATGAAATAGTAGTAATTATTTATAAACATTATTTATAATGTTCCACGCATATTGAGACAAAGTAAAATAAGGAATATTATAACATTGATTTTGAAAAGATGTATTCTTCGTAATATACAATGATTGGAGTGCAGTGAACAAATGAATGTAGTATAATCTTGCTTTGCATTCCTCTTGAAAAGCCCTTTCATAGGAGTCCCCACTCGGCCTACTGCACTATGTGAGGTTCCCAACTCCGTCCAGCTCCCCTCTACCCCTATGTTCACTGCACACCCACTCCAATCATTTCACATTCCAAAGAATACGTCTTTTTAAAATCAATGTCATAATATTCCTTATTTTACTTTGTCTCAATATACGTGGAACATCATAAATAGCTACTATTTCATTATGGCAATATCTCCCCTTTGACCCTCCATATCTCAAGATTGAGACATATTCTCAATCTAAAATTTTTACACGGCAAATCTATCATCATAAACTTTCATTTCCCATTCATTCTGACCCTAAATTCGAGGTCCACGAAATAGGCTAATTTTGGGGTTACCTACTCTTTGTAGGAAGGACATGGCCCGCGCGAAATTGTAATAGACGTACTTTATTCGTTTCTCCGTTTCTTTCCCCCTTGTAATAAATAATATTGGAGTAATCTCGGACCATGTACGCCACATTCACATTAAAATTGACGCTCATTCTGCTTTAGGTTTCTTGTATTTACGTACGTTTCCTCCCAAAAGTATTTGGACAGTAATAAATTTGATATACAATAATAATATCAGTAATGTTTCTGTATTAATTAAGACGGTTAATCAAATCTAGTCGTTTCTTATGAAATCTATCATTTTAAAGTGTCGCAACTAACGTTTCACAAAAAAGATTCTACTCCTTGATAATTAATGTCTAAATACTTTTCGAAGTAACTATACATATGAATCCTGTGTATGCCTAAGTTTTCCGCTTTAAAATCGCGTTAATCACGTGTACTGGTGTTTGCTGCATTATTACGTCACGAGAAGACACGACGAATGGGAAATATTTACCACGGAAGGCAGAAGGGGACAGTGAGCTGAATAACGCGCGTTAAAGAACGTGCCATTCGATGTAAGCTCTTGGAACTTATTCCATCATAGAATCTGGAACGTCGCGTTACGCCATTCACCCTGGTAATCGTCAATGACGTTTATACGATGCGGAACGCGACGTGTCAAGCACGAGGGGTGATACTCGTCTGTTGATGTCTATCGATTCGAGAGCTCGACCTTGTCGCAGGAACGAAAGGGATAATTATCATGCGATCGATTTGATGAGGTGACACGAACGTCCAAAGGAGTATTCGAACTGGCGCCTCCGGAGTGACGTCGCCTTGGGAAGTCTAAACAGCCCGTGATTATCATTGACAAATTAGAAATCGTCGCTCGAGCAGACTGCCTATGAATTGGTCGATCGGACCTCGGGTGTTTGTATCGTTTGTTAAGGCAGGCCTGTGCCGGGATTCTGTAACTCCGTAACGACAAATATCGCTGTCGTTATCCATCGATACCGATAATTATCGCAAAAGGTTATTCGTTAACTAGTAGTCAACGACAACTCTTGATAATCTAAATCATCACATTCCGAAAAGCGTCGAAGCCAGCAAATTTTGGACAATTCTGTACTGAGGGAACGATGTTTAGTTACATGATATAATTATACCTTAACCCTAACCTTTTGCGATAATCATCGATATCGATGGCCAACGATAGCGATATTTGTCGTTACGGAATCACAGAATCCCGGCACTGGGCAAACGCTGTTCTCGGTGCTCTTTAAGATCACCGCAGAACGTAGGAGTTTCTGCTTCCACCTACCTATCGTATCGTGCATATTTAGGATGCACACGTGTACAGGGTGTTGCGAAAACATACACGGCAGTAGGTTGGGTTGCCTATCCATAAATCTGCAGGCGCTCGCTCTGCTGACTTGCAAGAGTGTGTAGGAGGGAGCAGGCTGCCGGTCTATTGACACTAGGTTGCACTAGACAGTGATAAGGGGTTGACGCTCTCGATTCATGCCTCGTCCTTATATTAACTGTACTTCAAATATTTTATCTACAGTTTACATAGAGCTATTACAGATAGAGGGAGGGACTCAACGAAAAATGCGATATAGCCGTAGAAAGAGAAGGTTGCAATAGAGACCGGACTGTCATTGTCCAACAGCACATGCGTATTAACACCGAGGAGAGATTGTCAAAGAGGGTCAGCGGTTATGCGTTTAAGGGGGCCAAAACTTTTCACTGCGTTGAGCGCCAATTTGACCGAACATACCAAAGCAGTATAGCTTACATTACAACTCCATAAGTACGGTTGATCGAATAGAGCACTACAATTATCTGCAGCACCCGCTTGGACCCGGCAAAACGATCCCTCCTCTTTAACACTCTCTCCTCGGTGGTATTAGGTAACATTACATACCGCGTGCACTGTAGACGCTGTCACAGTATACGAATTTTTATTTAGATTACAGTTTTACGTCATAATTCAATTATGATATTTTGTAGGAATTTGTTGGAAGACATTTGTATGCATGCACATCTCGTTCCACGCACGCGCGTAACTGTTAGACAATTCTCCGTACTTATTGCAGTGTTCTCTTTTTATGTCACTGTCGCATCCGCTTACACATCGTCCTATACCTACTTCCCTCTATCTGTAATAGCTCTATGGCAGTATATGTTCTAAGAGTTTACCGACCGGTAGCTTATTAATCGGTTTCCTTTAATGCTACCTACCGTCAGTAGATCGGCAGTCCGTCACCCTTCACGTTCTCTTGTCCGTCAGCAGGGCGAGCGCCTGCAGATTTATGGATAGGCAACCCAATCTACTGCCATGTATGTTTTCGCAACACCCTGTACACTTGCTCATACATAGATACTACGCTGTGGCTTTGGGACGTGGCACGTGCGACCGAAAAACAAAAGACACCAGACAGCGCGTTAGGTAAATGGAAGGAGACATTTCTTCTCCGTTCGGTAGTGGCCTTGAAGACCACCGAGAGCAGCATTTGCCCAGGCCTGTGAAGGCACGCAAACGAGGCACGGCAAAGCGACGTGGTAAATCAGCTTACGCGGAACAACTACGCGAGCAATGGATATGAGGTGTTTGGGTGTTTCGGATTATCGTAGATCCGACCGTGTTTATGGAATATGCATATGTCCTGATGATTATCACGGTGTTCTCCCATGGAGAATCGCGTATCACGATGGTATTACGATGCCTGATAACACGTCTCGTTGTGGGTATCTCAAATACGCAGGATTGATTTTTGAATAATTCAAGACGAATGTGGATTAGTAGAGTAAGCGTACGGAATATGTCCCAGGAACGTAGAGCTTGCGATAAAAATCGGCCAACAGTAAGACCTCGAAAGACAATAATGCGGTCTGGAACACCGTATCTTTGGATAAATCCTATCTAGTGCTACAAGTGGCTTACTTAAATCGAATACGTCTTCGAGGCTTTCCGGCCAGGGACAGGGTAGTTAACGAAGAAGCGTTCATTAAGGTGGATCTTCGAGATACAATCGAATCCGACCTCGCAAACAACGGCTCGTGCATGGAATTAACGTAAATAAAGCGTGAAGAATTTAAAAGCGTTTGATGAATGTTCCTGATACACGTAACCCATTGTACCGCTAATTTTATGCGTCCCTTGGAGCGGAGTATTCCTACATCGAGGTAATTGTGGCTCCGTGACTCGCGCTTATCCTTACTTTCTAATCAGGGAATTCTTTTCTTACGACTGAGTTTATGCAGCTTCAAACAAATTTGATTTTTCTTAAAACGAGAGCCAAATGTGCCGGAATCGAAAGATTTTAATACGGACGGCCAACTCGAAGTTCTTCTCATACAGTTTAACGGATTACGAATATGCTTGCGGATTAATTCGAAGCCGGATTTTTTAATTTTTCCTCGTCTTGGCTTTGGAATAATTAAAGAGGCTTGCGATCTTTTGAAAATTGAGATACAAATAGGAAAATCCGCGGTATGTCGTTACACGTTCAGTTTAATACAAAATATTGGATAGAGAGAATTACTGATCTACGCTAAAGTTTTTTTTCGAGATGAATAGGAAAACAATATTGATGACACTTCGAAGATTAATCTATAACTTTAGTCAACATCAAAGTCCATATGAAGATATGTAATCGGCAAACACATTATCGAATCAGCCATGATGCTAATATCCCGCAATCGACATTACTCCTGGCAATTATTTGAGAAGCACGAGGAAACCAAACAACAAACTCTCCAGCTCCAGGATCGGTCGACAATTTCCGCGATATATTCGAGCACGAATCGATGAAGCGTTGGCAATACCAGGGTTAGGGTCATTATACGCTCAATTTCATTCACGAGCCCGGGTGCGCGGCATCTAGATAATCGATTCTTCGCTGTACCCTCGTCTCGATACTTTCCCACCCATTCGTCCTCCAACCTTCCAAAAATCTATACCCATTAATTCATCGCGTCCTTTCATTCGTCTCGCTCTTCGATTCTTTCGATTCTTCACCTCCTTCTCCTTTTTTTGTTCATCCTTTCCTCCCATCCACAAGATGCACAGCGATCGCAAATCCAAAAAAGAAGGTTCGGGGATAGGAGTTGAAAGGATAAATTCCAGCCTGATCGACGAACGTCTCGTGCGTCTAATTTCATGCACGAATACTATCGCCTTTGGGACTTGTATCTCGTAGGTGAACTGAAAGGGGTGGCAAGTCGAAAGGGGTAGTTGGAGGTTAAGATAATCGAGCTCTCGTGACCTCTCACCGATCCCGTTGACGGGAATAGTCTGACGATCTGCATTCTTGGTCTGATGATATTCGCTGGTCGCTTTCTCACCCTTGACGGTACTCCCTGTGGAGCACCCTGAAAATATCCTTGGGAAGTGGAGAATCCTCGGCGTAATCTCGACGTCGCGGTATAGGCGTTCAGCACCACTGTCGCGTTTGATCCGCGCTCGTTCCCCGTGTATGTGGAATTCCTCACCGCCGACGTGGTCGAGCCCACTCTCTCCACTGCAATTCAGAATATCTGTTGATAGCTTCGACGAGGAGAGAGTGAGAAAGAGAGAGATAGAGAGAGAGAGAGAGAGAGAGAGAGAGAGCGCATCTGACTAATTAACAGGGATAGGGTAATGGTACTCCGATCCTTACGCGTGCCAAACCTTCCATTGATCGCGAGTGGAACAGCATGAATCAAGAGCGACTGAAATTATTAGTAGAATAGAAAAATAGGCTTTCAAGCAGTATATAAAAGTGAGGATACCCTAGAAAGGTTTTGCTTGTTTGATGCGATAAGAAGAGTTTGTGTCGTAGCGCAAAAGTTGTACTGCTTTTCGTTCCTTCTCTTTTGCTTGATTTTCCAATCAGTAATTTCAAGTTACGCCATGGTAACTTTAAGTCCGAGATTGTCTACCGTTCACGGCCTATGTTTGTGCGTTGCCTGGAATTTCACGGAACCAAACTAAGCAGAGCGCGATTAGCATTTTCCGATACACAGAAGTAAATTGTGCTTCGTTTCGCTTCTTTTGTACACCTTGCTTCGACAAGCGATCGATATGCACCGACCGACGTCATTGGTCTTCTAGAAATTCCCGATTCCAGAAAAGCATTTAATCGACAATTTCTATTGTACAAGACTGACCGATTACATCATAATTATTTCATATCACGTTCCGGACTAATTTCCAGCTCCAGGATATTACACCCTTCGACAAGGTCCTTCGGCATGATACATCGGTATCGTTAACGCCGACAGTAAGCTCTCTCTACTACACCGTCAGCATGCAAACACGTTTTCACGTAGACCTGTGAGCTTCGTAGCCCACGACTGTTTAACGAATTTTAGGAAATACGGAACGGTTATTATTACGAACGTCATAATTAAATAACGTCTTTCTGCAGTACAAAGAGAAATGAAATTTGAACCCCGGATTGGACGAAAGCTGACGACCACTCACTGTGTGAGCGGGGGTATTCGCACCACCGACTCGCCCAAACGTAATATTGTTGCTCGGCCCCCATCTGTTTCTGACTACGTCCCAGAGTTAATGACCAGGAATTCGTAACGAGCCGGAGTGCGGATTTAACGTAGGATGTTCGGTGAAATTGTTGCTCTCGCGCCGCGTGCTTTTGTAATTTAAGCGGCGATTACACGGCTTCGAGAGAACGATTAGCTTTCTATTGTGGCTTTCTTCCCCTTGGTGGCTGTTTCGAATCGGCGCGCTATCCAGCTAGCCCCGTCGAAATTCGCGCGGAATAGGGCGGACTCGAATAATCCTCGAAGTTCGTATGCATCATGGAAATTAGTCAGGAGATTAAGAAGTTAATGTTATCGGAGAGGGCTGGGGTAAGGACGATAACGGGTAAATTTGTAACCTTATACGATAAGAAGTTCTCGCGTAATGTGTGCGCTTATTACCGTTGAAAGTGTCACGAAGTAGCGAGGTAAGGCAATGGTAAAGGAAAATGTCGAAAGCTGCGTGAGACTATAGGACATTAGGTGATAAAAGATGGCAAATGGGACCCGAAGCGGTCATGTAGTCGCTAGGCGATAAGGGGTAATGGTATATGGTAAATCAAAAAGGGTGCAAAGCAGCAGAAATGGGATATGCAATTGAAGAGGAGCGAATTTGCAGCCTCGGCAGTTTAATTTAAATACTTTTCCTATTAGAAAACTTGTTTTAGTTTAATGGCTTGCATTTATACGAAGCGTTCTATATTCTCACTTTGTTCACTTTTACACGCTGTATTAAATTCGTTTAAACGTACTCTTCGGAGTGTGTAACGCGAGATGGTGCGTATACGAGAAAGTAGCTTATACCGGTGAAGTACACTTGCAACGCTTTGGAGTGCCAGTTAGCTTGAAATGTGGCATAACTGGAAATGCATATACCACTAGATCTCTAAAAGTCAGATGCTTTTACAGAAATGAATCATACTGAGTGTAAGTGCGCTCTAAATGTAAGAACTGCTCGATACTGAAACGTCTTACAATATAAATGGTCTAGGAATAAATAGCCCTTAAAAGGCACTTAAATGGCATGAAATGGGTCCGATAATAGCTGTTTAATACTGTTATAAAAATTCCGATTAAAACAATTATGGAGAATCTTTAACCCGCATAACTGTTACAAGAAACCGATACTTCCAACTATTACCTATCTGGGTTACAGTTGGACACATTGGTTCTTCGTAGCAGTTATTTGGAATAAAGGTTCATCATAACCGTTTTAATAATCAGAATCGATATTCTAACTGTTTTCAAGTCCCTGCTTAGAAGGTTCCTAAATAACCAAATGTTTGAACTATAATAATCTACTACATTTTAGACTTATAACAGATTCGGTATATCGGTAAATTCTTTGTCTAGCTGATTTTCTATTACATGTGATCTCCATTTTTTAAACGAAACCATTGATCGGTATTATTAGCATTTAATTCCTATTTAAAACCAATTGCGCGTTTGTTTGATCCGACTATTTCTAGCGTAAAGAGAAAATAGAGCAAGATAAAGCAGGCCATTAGAAAGTTATTCAAAATTACGATCCTTGATATTTCACAAAGGATATGTTTCTGGAAATAATTATTATAATTTTTGTCTCTTCTTAAAGTAATTCGCTTCGACAAATCTCCTTATTATCATCAGCCGCGCAAAAACTGCGCATGTCATCAAGGGTTGCCTGAGCATTAACGTCTCAGCAGGCAAACACCGTGCGACAAATACGCATTCCGTGCTCAAATATTGACTATAATCGTCGCTTATGGGGCTGAGATATTCCGCTCGTTTCCACGTACAACGACAAGACGTTCACGCCGAGAACAACGTATAAAGGATATTACCTTAGCTCTAAGGATGGCTGTACTTAAATAGATTGGAAATCATTTCATATATTTACTAACGGCGACAAATTCTCAAAATGGAAACTCCAATATTCGGATTAAGCACAAAACATATTGACATTACATGAATTCTAATTATCAATCGTAAACTAAAAAAAAAGGTAACTATTTCAAAAAATAAGTCACTCCCTTAACGGTCGTGCCTAAAAAATGCAAAATAGACTCTTTAAATTGTATATAAAAAAAAAATTACACGATAAATTGAGCCAATGCCATTTGACGTTTAACGACACTTAGTAAAAAGAAACCAGAAGATCGATCTGTACGAATCGAAACTCGTGTCGTGACTCACGTTGCCGTTGACAGTTGGAGGTCTGTCGTATCTCTCGCCTGAGACCTCGCCAAAGTTTGATCGCGATCAAGGAGTACGCTAGGCTCATGACGATCAGCGGAATCAGTAGTAGCGTCCCATCCAGGAAGATATTGTACGCCCTCTCCGAACCAATGCTCGACCATTCCTCTCGACACTTGCGCCTTCCTGGAAAATTAGAAACGTTTTTCACAAATTAGACCGACAGAAGCACTTGGAAGATTTGGTACAATCCCGAAGAAGATTGACGGACCCCTTCGCTCTCCCGCCGTTTATCGCGAGTTGTCGGTGCTCAAACTGGAAGGACAATTCGATGAGGTCGAGCGAGGACGATTATCGAGGGATGAGGAATCGAAAAGTAGAAATTGAGTTTCTCGAGACAGATAGAGAGACGGCGGAAGCTCGAGGGTGAAAAGGTGTAGAGGGAGGGCGTGGTACAAGGAAAGGAAACATTTCTCCTCGTCCTTTTCGGAAAAACCTTCCAACCTCTTGGACTTTGTTTCTCCGCTTTCCTTTCTCTTTTGCCCTTCTCTTTCGCCTCTTTGCTCCGTCTCTATTCTGCCCTCTCAATACTAGCAGCATTTCCATTTCCACAGACCCTTGACGAAAGCACAAGCCCGGTGAATGATCCTCCCAGGTAAATGAAGTGGCCTATATACGAAAGTGATTTATGCAGGATTCAACGGCTGGCGCGCCCTCACCCGCGGCGAGTGGATATAGGGTTATCATTAAATTGCACTCGCGCGGCACATTATTGCCGGCCGAAGCACACCGAAATTAAAACCGATAGAAGTGCTCGATCACCGTGCTAGCTCCGAGAGTCGGGCCAACGTCTCGGGAACGATAACGTCGAGACGCGAGTCAAACAGTTTCCCGTTAACGCTTGGTTTGTGGAAAACCGGCAAATTGTTTCAATGGGAAATTTGCGCCTGTTTCGAAAAGAAGTTTCACCAAACTTAATGTTAATTCAGGAATTTCAATTCCGAGGAGTTTGAATCATCGAAGTGTAAAAGATGCGCGATGCAAATGGAATTATTTTTCTTAGATAGCATTTTTGTCTTTGGATCATTCGTAGAAATGTTTGACTCGTAATTTTCATTTTGGCTACCTCGTTTGTATATGCACTCCTTTAATAATGCCGTTATACGTCCTTTTATAAGATGTATAAGACAATATTGATTTTATTATCGTGAAAGGTATCAGCAGACGGACATTGAACTCTCGACATATGTTATGAAATATCACAGCTGCTTTAACGTTAGGATATAACGTCTTTTATTACACGTATAAATTCGCAGCGGAATTCAATTTAATCGGATGCAGACAGAACGGTAGATTTACGATGCGCGACGTATCAGGAGTTCCTTATCGTGTCATTGGGTGGTCGCGTAAAAAGTATAATGGGACATAGACGTGCGACGATACGGAAGAAAATCTTGGGGTCGTATGGTTGGCTACTGTCCGTGAGATGTGCATACGATTGCGTGTAAGAAGCGAGTAAAAGGTTTCCCGGATGGAAGTTTCACTGTCGTGGTATAATAAGAACTAATGGGCTGCTTCTATGCGCCCGCAATATCATTTGCTCGCGGTGAGTAAAAACACCGCATTATGCGGCACATTTGAATACAATAAACGTTGCCATAATTATATTGTGAAATGCTTCTAAATACGCAGACATATAAGATAGTGAATTGTTCAAAAATACATCTTCGGTAATTCCTCGCCATAGAAAGTGCAATTGTGTTACGATGGCTTTACGCGCACTGAGAGAAAAAAATGGTTGGGTTTACAATAATCTCACTATATTTTATTGTTAAATTTGGCGTCAAACATATTTTTATAGTTCACTTAACCATACAAAATATAGTAGAATGAACGATTTATACAAATGGTTATATTATTAACTGTTACCTTTGTTCTTGTTACCATATGTTAGTTCTACCACTACGTATGAAATATTCTGGTAACATTAACTATATAAAATAGTTACTTCTCTTACCATTATATATTTTCAACCATACTATATTTTTAGTTGAAACAATCATAATTTTGGGTATAAAGATAATATAATTGGTTATACTATGCCTCCATCGTAATTATTACCGACCTTTTGGTAACATTTACCATAACTATGATATTTCCAACTATAATTTTGTTACTATGCCGTTATAATTATGTATATCATATACTTTTCTCTCAGCGCGCGAGCAGATTGCAAGTGCAAAGATACTCCTTGAGTCTACCACAAAAATGTATGAACATGGGGGAATAGGGAAAATGAAGAGAAAGTTGAGTATCTATCGTGCAGTCGATAAAACCTGGGCTCGGCGGGGGTTGATGTCCCTTAAATAATAAATGGCCTTGCCCGAGTGACTTTTAGCGATCGACTTGGTAGCATATGTTGCGCGCGGGTTTTGTGGTTGTTTGGTTTACGCGGTACGATTTAGCCTTCGTAAAGATCCGATGGAAGATGTAAAAGCGGAAAAGTGATAAGAGATGGGAAGCCGAGCAGTAAAATGCAAAACTTCGGGGGGCGAAATGAAATAAGAATAAGTGACATTACCAGTAACTAGTTACAATATTATAAACACCCGCGAAAACAATCTTTACCGTTTTTGTATTAACCGCATGCTGTTTAGACAATTTCCTCCTGCCACTTGAAACTCACCGATATCTAAAGAATAAATCAAGCAAGCTTTCTTGAAGTGACTGAATTTTTGAGAGCAACAGTAGGTACTTTTGCACGTTGCATTTCGTACGTTATCAGGACACCCTACCAACGGCGCGCATAAAATTTGTAACCTGTGACGAAATATCTTTCCACACAATTTCTTGGAGCATAAAGACAAGGGTGCTCTAGACTCTAGAGTGACTTTCACCACTACTAAGAAGTCAACTCCGCGCACCTTGCACGGGCATGTATAAATTACATAAATACAGTATTTTTTCCCCTCTAACTATATTTTTCGTATTATAATTCTATTCGCTTCAGTCAAATTTGAACTTGTCCTCTTCAAATTCGTATTCTCAAAAAGATCAACCGGATTACCTACCCTTAAGGGGATCCAACCTTCCTAGGCTTTCTTCTCGGAAATACCTCGAGAGCCAATAGAAATCGCGGAAATGACCGACTTCTGCGCGGAATTGATACGTCTCCGTTTTACATTATTTTCTAACCGCAAGGGTATGTATCGAAAGCTTGAAGTTTATTCTAGGACGTGAAATAGCGATATGGAGGGATAAGATAACGTTAAAGGAGTAATTCCAATCATAAGCACCATCGGTCTCTGTAGCTGTCAAGGACATTCCAATATGGCTGCTCTCACGGCTGTATTTCCTCGAATTTCGCCAATCTGCGCGCACAACGCACATATATCGCTATTTCACGCCCTAGAATAAACTTCAAGCTTTCGATACATACCCTTGCGGTTAGAAAATAATGTAAAACGGAGACGTATCAGTCTCGCGCAGAAGTCGGTCATTTCCGCGATTTCTACTGGCTCTCGAGGTATTCCCGAGAAGAAAGCCTAGGGAGGTTGGATCCCCTTAAACAACGGACATTGTAATCAATAAAATCCTCGTGCAAAACCGAGTAATAACATGTATCTCGTTGCAAAGTTTTAGCCCGCAGTCATTTACGGAAACAACGTGCAGTTTGTTAATACTTTGCGTTTGAAAAGGTCGAAGAGCACACGGTATCGAATTTATCTGGCTCTCGCCCGAGATGAGAGGTCACCTCGCTCATCTGAGTGGATTTTCTAGTTCACTACATGCCTCGAAGGAGAACACGTAGGTGTATCGTAATATGGTAACGTAGGTGTATGTAAGGTAATGAGATACGGCAAGGAGTTCAGGTGAAATTACGTTCCGAGAGCTGTAAATTGGAACTTGGCTTTTGCGATAAAGCCAGTATGTAACTCCGTTAATGCTTGTGGTTCTATCTCAAAGCGATACGCGTATTGGCACCTTGAAAGAGAAGCTCATAGAAAGTTGTAGAATTTATAGAAAGTCGTAACACGTGCTGAACTCACGGAAAAGAAAAATTGAAGTGTTAAATTATTAATTGATGCAAATAGATCAGAAACTGTCGGGCAATTTTTTACCCGGTTTTACAATTTTTATTCATCTTCGCTTAATTTTTTTGACACACTCATGAGATAAAAAGGATTTAACTCTGTCCGTTATCTCTTATTTTTACGTGTCTATTAAATAAAAGTATGTTTATCGATTGTAGTTCCGTACTTTGATTTTATGTTCCGTTTGCTTTGGCGTAACACAGGTAGGTGTTTTCTACACGAGACGCATCCCACCGTGCAAAATGAATCCTAGGTGTACAGGAGCAAGACATTGTAGAGAAAGCAATAGGATCTTACCACCGCGTAGATTTTTCAGCTGCGAAACAACGAGGATCGGTGCGTTCCACGTGAGGCTCGCCGTCCAGACCACGGCGATCATTTTGTATGCGTGAAACTGAGTCTGCCACCGGCGTGACTTCAGAGGCCGACAAATTGCAAAGTAACGCTCCAAGGAAATTGCAACCAGAGTCCAAACCCCCACGGACACGGAGACAGCTGTGAAAGAAGTACATCCAACATGTTACTTGATTCTTCAATAGCTTCTTCGGTCAAATAAAATTCGAAGATACAAGAATAATACAATAACTTACTTAAAATATATGTATAATCTCACGCACATGCGCGTAATCGGACAATTTTAAAGTGTGCATGGTAATAAAGTAATAAAATTTCATTGGACCCATAGACATATATAGGATAGACTGCGCATGCCAACGCATGCTGAGCAGAAAAAGTGTCCGTGGCAGAACGGAGAGAGAGGCAAAACATCGGTGAATATCTGTCCTTCTCTATCCATGCTGCGCGCGCATTATTGACAATTTTCGCTGTCAATTGCCGGTATCTACCGATACTCTAACCTGCATACTATGTTGTGGAGATCGCACATAAGCGTGCAATACAAAACAATTATATTAACAAATATGAAGACATGCAGCGTATGTGGCTATTGGAAGGAGACAAACAAGAAAGAAAATATTAGTTTTCACGCGTAAAGTCCTTTGTCTATCTCTTTATGAATCCCACTTCTGAGAAACTTGTAAGCGGATGCCGGATTCGGGGCATTAATTTATTCAAATCACTTCAACTCAACAAATGTTTATTGAAATATAGCAAATAGAGAAAGAACAGAGAAAGGCTCGACTTGGCCGGATCGTCGAAATCTCGGTTCAGAGTCCCACTCGATTCACTTAACCTCTACTCAAAAAGACCGCTATCTCACTCCTTAGTCCTACTTGGCTCACTGTCTTCTCTAAAGCAAAAACTCTCGCTTCTGTGACAGCTAAATTCTTACACTATTGCTAAATTTTTACAAACATATTTTGCCCACTGTACATGTACTGGGTTAAGCCTATCATAGCTGTCAATAGACTACTGCGCAGCCTACCTGCGCAGACAAGGAAAGAAAACTTCCCCGATGTTTTGCCTCTCTCTCCGTTCTGCCACGGACAGCCACGGACACGTATGCGCAGTCTATCCTATATGTCTATGATTGGACCATTCAAGTAAGAATAAACAAAACAGGGTGGTACGGTAATTCCGCATTTATCGCAAAATTTCTCTGCAATTGGAACTTCATAATGACGATCGTCCTTTGTGCGTTGGGTGGTTGGCTCTTATAAAAAGAAACGCAATCCGTTCATTGACAATTTCATTGTAACCGCACCCTCGCGTTCGAATTCGTCGACTACGATATTAGGCTGTATCGCTGACGGGTTGCTCGCCAGCTTTCGCGTATTTCACCCGTAACGTGACCAGTAATTACATATTACACACTCGCGGTAATCTCGTTGTATTACACTGCTCGTCCAATAGGAATCGAATTTCCAATTTACTGCGTCCACATACCAGCAATTGATTACATACCTACCCACATCGGCTACAGACGCGTTCGTTTATTAGATTATCATCCAGTCCGGAAAGAATCTAACTTCGTCTCGCACTAGTACGGAAAAATCGTTGAAATCGGAAAGAATTGAACGCGTTTGTTCGAACACTAAGAGAGTAGCTTTGCTTTGGGGTAGGATACGCGACAATAGAGGGGTACCAGCGAATACGAATGAATGCACTCCATGATGACAGGTTGCTACTTAATGCTCCAATTCATATCTGCCAGTGTGAAAATCGTAAGGACGGCGGGGTATGAACTTGCGGAAGCTTTATGAACGAAAAGTGCACCGCATGAAAGCCATCGGCGTTGACCACAAAGTATTATAAAATGTCGCCGTTAAAAGCTTTCGCAATGGGATCACGAAAATGGTAATGGATCGGTAATTAAATTGTGGCTGATATCGATTCTGGGATGATTCACGCGTCCGGACAATTCAATGAAACCGATACTATTATTTACGAACACTTTATTTACGCGTCCAATATCACCCACATAAAGGGCAATCGATTAGACGACATATTGGCTCCACAAGTAATTAAAATTTTCAGCTTCACATTGGCAATATCCACGTGAAAACTTTATTTATTAGTAGGTGTAAAAAAGTAGAAGAAGCCGTTTGATTTTTACGTAGCAGATCGTCGTCCCTGCTTCACCTATTGAGATACAACCATATGAGCAGCATGAAAACTTTATTCATTACAAGTGTTAACGGTGCAAAAAGGTAGAAAAAGACGTTCGATTTTCAGGAAGAAGATTGTCGTCACTGTCTCTGCTATTCAGAGACGATTGAATCGTCGGATTTTTGCATCGGAACGGCGGATGCTCTGGAGATTGTCGTCGAATGACGTCAATAGTTTCAAATGGAGATTTTATCGAGATGATACCAGTTTAAGAGAATGTGTTCAGGGTTATCTCAACATATTCTTCGGACATTCATATATCTAAACAATGTGATTTCAGAATTTAGCAGATACAGATAATAAACAAATACTGTGAAAAAATTAAATTTGTATTACAGCGTGTAGATTACAAAGTCAATTGGCAATTATACGTTTTATAATTCCACACGTGATATAAATTCTCTAAACCGACCTGCAACAGGTATGTAAATGTAAACATTTTTAATGTTTATTTGTGATTCAAATTGTATGGTAATGCCATTACCATAAACGCATTAGGAACTAAATAAAGTACAGGATCTCGTTGACATTCAAGCAAGCACGGTGTTTTTCTTCGAAACTTCCACGTTCACAAATTTTGTCTGAAAGCTCGAACAGAGTGAGTATATGTAGATAAAAAGAAGCAACGCACGTGTGTCTAATGTATCGAAGAATAACGAAATTACTGGTAACGAGGGAGATTAAAGTATCCACTCAATCGAAAGGAATCGTCCTTGTCCTTAGACGCGTCATTGAACTAAAACGAGATCAAAAGCGTAGTCCCGTTCCGTTAAAAGCATTTCCTCGTCGTACCTCTTTGGAAAATTTAAGAAACTCTTTACTTCTTCGTCACGATCTTTTCGCACCTGGCGCGAAAACGCTTCGCACTTTTCTCTTTTCGCGTTCGCCAACTGGTTCCAGTTAGTCGGTGGAAATTTCACGCTCGAGATTTGATATCTGACAAATGCTACCCCCTCGCGAAGATTTCATATCGAGTAACGTTCGATTTTTCGCGAAGTACGTCACACTCGGTGAGATTTTCCTGACGTGAGCCGTAAAATCATTTTCGGTACGAGCGAGGCAAGGACATAGACTTATACTCATAGAATGCGCCTTCTTATGGACACGTTGAAGATTACATTGAAGGACAGAGATATAGGAAAAGTGAGGCCTTCTATCTCGCTTCGTGGTAAGAGAGGGGAAAAACAAGAAGGGAAAGGATAACGCAAACGGCTCCATAAACGCTTTTCTCCTTTTCTCCTTATTCATTGCCCCATCAACGCTCCTGTTGAACAGAGGCACACTCACTTTGACTAGAGAACCTTAAATAAGAGTGACGACAAGAGTGACGTTCCGCCATGTTGTATCGAAATCGTGCGAGAGAGAAAGAGATATATGCTTTCTCTGTTCTATGCTTCCTTTCTGTTCTATGCATAGACATAATATACCTAGACTACGCGTTCTCCCAAATTTCAGGAGTGGGGAGTAGAGCTCACGTAGAAAAGGATGCACTCTGTTTTTGTGTCTGTGCGTTGTCTCTTGCTCTCGCGTGAAAAGGAAACGTTTAGATTAGCACATAGACATAATATACCTAGACTGCGCGTTCTCTCAAATTTTAGGAGTGGGGAGTAGAGCTCACGTAGAAAAGGATGCACTCTGTTTTTGTGTCTGTGCGTTCTCTCTCGCTCTCGCACGAAGGGGAATACGGGAAAACAGCTGACAATCTAAACGTTTCCCCTTCGCGCGAGAGCGAGAGAGAACACACAGACACAAAAACACAGTGCATTCTTTTCTACGTGAACTCTACCTCCTCTCCGTCAACCCGCAGTTTAGGTATATTATGTCTATGGTTCTATATGTCAAAAGTGTAATCGAAGCACGCTTCTAACCTAAAAACGGCGGGAAGCTAAAGTGATGTCATATGAAACCAACATTTGAAATGTTTTTACGGTTGGAAAATATTTATAAACATTGCAGTCCTTATTTTAATAATATCAGTGATGTTAACTTACATACGTTTTTAGTTAACAAGTTTGATTCTGTTCCCATAGGTCATGTTCAATATTGTCATGATATGCGTTCAAAATTACTGCGTAAATTTACTACAGTTCGTTTGAAATTTAAAAATAGACGAAGAATTGTAATACCGAATCGTAAATATTACGACAATAAATCGATGGCGATGCACCGTTCTTTTAAATGACAAAATGTGCAAATGTGTATGTTATATTATACAATATAGGACTAAAATAAATAATACTCTGTTCATACACTCTATTTATTTATACGCCGATTAACAACGAGTATTGCTACTATATGTATTGATTTGAGCATTGTTTGCAATGATATGTCAACGAAACTGAAATGTATTTCACACGAACTTGAAATTCGGCGGGACCCGATCGAAAATGGCGGACCAATCAGAAGTGACAGTCCCTTGCCGTCATTCTTATTTAAGACTCCCTAACTTTGACTATTGCTCTCTCCTTTTAATGTAATCTTCAGCGCCTCTCACAGGACGCTCGGTCTATGAGTATATGGGCAAAGATGGGTGTGCACCCCAGTGGCGCGCAGGCACAGGGGATGGTGTCAACTTTCACGAGAAGAGAATGTGAAGCGAATGACGGGGAGATCGGGAGACTGCATGACCTTGACCCCGTTCTGTCGAAGCGCGCTAGGAGCGAGAACGAGCACCCTGTGTTAACAGAATTCGAATTGCTCCTGCTGGCCCTTTGTCCCCGAAACAGGAATTCTTTTATTTCGATTCATAGTATCGGTGTCACTCCACAGTGGGTTAGATGAAAATTAAAATGAAAATGTAAATCACGTGAGAGGAGAACTTATTGATCGTTATTGTCCTCCGGCCCTCCAGGGATTTAAAGAAATATTTTATGTGCTGTGGCTTTGTTATAATTAAAGTAGCGCAAAACATGCCATTTAATTAACCGCGACGCATTTGCTTTAGGTATAAATACAGGAATAATTAAATCGTGATAACGTGCGCAGGTTATTACTTATTATTGCGAACAAGGCAGGGTGATGTGAAAAGTAAAAATGCCGGTTCTGGCATGCGTTTAATTGTGAAGTTCATCGGACAGTGATCGTTAGCAAGAGAACGGACTTTGTTGCTTTTAGATTCTTCATTTCTTCATCTTTTATCTTTCGGCGTTGTTGCAGCGATAATTCGTATTTTTCGTATTTGAAAGAAAACGCGAGTATGCATTTCCATCAGATTGCTTTAGTGAGGGTGTCATAATTACGGTAGTATAATTGCTATGTAACGTGTCATGTAATGTGCACGCGAGCAACCCACGTACAGGACTGTATTCTGTTTGACCATTATTGTGGGACAGACCCACAAGTACGTTGTAACGCCTTTACAACGTTCTCAATTAACGGGATCAATTTCAGCGAAACTCACTTCGTGAAACGTGTTTGCCGAGGACTCGATCGTAATTACTTTCCGATACCTTCGACGAGTAAATAAGAGTTAAGAATATAAAGAGTAATGTACACTTTTTAAGGAATAATTTGATTTTTAATTATGTCGATTCTTCGTTGATAGAAGAAATCGTCCGGAAAAAGAATTATATTGCTTTTTAGTCAAAAATGTGTAAATTAATCAGTTACTTCTTGCGAAATTGTATTCCACATTTCTTTAGCTGCTATTGGCATAATTGTAGCAATCTATTTGTTTTGAAAGAAGAATCATCATTTTCACACTTGTCTGTAGAAAATACCTGCATCGTCTTTGGTAAGCTTAAAGAATTTCTTGTTCCAAAAGTGTTGAAACATTTACTTCTCGTTAAAATTGAGAACTCAGCTGGAAAAGTGAATGAAGGCGGGTAAAACCACATGAGAAGTGCACATTCTAATTGGAGCTCCGGTGAAAGTTAAATATTCCACAATCCAAGCTATTAATATTTGTATTAGGGTCTCTGCCGATTACGTTTGCATTTCATCATCACCTATATAACTTACAAAAAATGTTTCGCATGAAGGCTGTACAATTGTTTCTCGTAACTAAAATTGCCACGAAGAGTTTTTATAAAATCCATGCAATGAATAAAGTTTCTACGAGGATATTGTAAAAGCGAAGCTAAACATTTTAATTATTCACGTGGCCAATATATCGTTTAATCGATTGCCCTTTATGCAGGTGATATTGGACGTGTAAATAAAGTATTCGTAAATAATAAACATATACCAAGTAAGTTAAAACGTCCAAAGCAGACACGTTGTACGTAGCCAGTAAGTACCTATTTATATTACTGAACATAAAAGTGTATGCATAAATTATATATCTATGAATCTACCATAAAATCACAACTCACAATCTTGACTCGACATAACCTTTTCCTCGCTATACAGGGTGTCTCAGACCACCCATACAATCTCTCGTGGGGACATAGAGCGGCTTGCGCTGAACATAAAAGTCCTGTACCGTTTTGCGATAATCGCAATATTTATTGAGTTATTAATTGTTAAAGATCAAAGGAAAGGGCGTCCGCCAAAATAGCAGCGGGGGGAGCGCGGGTGCCTCTGCGAGCTGTAGGACGGCCCAGTTTACCTACAAACAAATGCGGGGTGCGGTAAGGGGAAGAATAACGAAAAAGAAGCCGGCCGTGCAGCAGTGTCTTAGCCTTCCCCTTACCGCGTCCCGCGTTTGTTTGTAGGTAAACTGGGCCGTCCTACAGCTCGCAGAGACTCCATCGCTTCTCCCGCTGCTATTTTGGCGGACGCCCTTTCCTTTGATCTTTAACAATTAATAACTCGATAAATATTGCGAATATTGAATAATGGTCCAGGACTTTTATGTTCAGCGCAAGCCGCTCTACGTCCCCACGAGAGATTGTATGGGTGGTCTGAGACACCCTGTATATGTTATCTAGGTCATCACCCTGAGTAATGTTGCGAAAGTTTTAAGCTCCGCTCGTCATTTATTATTTAAAGGTGATAAATGGAGGTTGATCCAATCAGAAAGGTCTATCACGCTCTCAAGTTTAAATTATTTTTTTATTACGCGTGCTGGCCGTGCCTAACCATTGCATCTGCTTAACCTGACATTTTGTGGAATTTCAGTCTTCCTCTTACATAAAAATTTCAAAAATTGTTGATTTAATCGTATAATTTTAAAATTGAATATCTCGGAAAGCAGGCGTTTCCTTAAATTCGCACTTACGGCGTTCGACTGCATTTAGTAAGTGCTACGTACCAGTAAAATTTTATTAAGATCGAACGAGGGTAGGATACGGAAGTCTTACCAAGTGTGTTTGCCTACTTTTCGATACAAGGAAAGTTCTAGTTTGTTTATGCCAATGTATTAACGGACGCCTTGAAAATCACCAGGGCCGTGGATTTATTCGTAAGCTGCTGTAGCTTATGCTCGGCATGAGTCGTCAAACTCCCGAGAACACGAGAGCACAGCGATAGAAGAATCTCAATTAATTTTTTGATGTTTCCACCGGTGACGGACCGAGCACACCTGACTTTCATCTAATCAATTACTTTCACGAGCTCCGTCCTTCCACGGAGTCTCACGTTCGATCTATCGAAGAACTTCTAACGACCGTTCTTATCGCGAGATATTGCGGGACTATCGAGAAAGCAATTATTACGCTCTTGGTGTCGCATCGCGCTCGTCAAGGCCTCACAACGTGGCCAAGTCAGCGGAACGATGAACGCAGCCCATAGTCCCGGCGCGCGTGTGACGTCGAAAAGCTTCAAGGGCTTTCTTCGAGTTGACGTGAAAGTTAGGCTAAACATTGTAACTCGCATAGCGTGTTTGCAATTAACGTGCCGCAACTCTCCCTGCGAATTGGCCATTACACTTGGACTAACCATACTCTCATGGTGGAGTCGTGTCCTAGGTTTAACACGTTGGTCACACGTCACACGATTTCAGTGTCTGATTATAAATGATCAAAATAGGTATCTGAACGTATAAGTAACCCCTTTGATAGTTAACTGAACAGTCACCAAAATTCAAGGTAACTGGGCGATCAACGTGTTAAGAGAAGATGACTCCACGATGAGAACGATCGTGTGAATGACGCGAGAACAGAGAGTGGTACTTACAGTAGACATGAAAATTTGATTGGTACACTGGCGAGTAGCTGAATCGTTCGAGAAAATATTCTTCATGAAAGATCCCATATGCAATTCTCGACTTCTTGTAAATTACCCTTACTTTCTTCTCTTAGAATCGTATTCTTTATTTGCACCTTGCTAGAACTCACGGGAATCCATTGTTGTCCATTTCTATGTATCGTAAGGACCTGACGACGAATGTCGTGAGAATACGAAAAATTTCAGTTCCTGTTTACAGTGATCCTCGAGCTTGTATGTACCGTACGAGATCGTTAAAAATTCTAAGGATTCTAACTAGAGCGTGCATGCCATTCGAAGACTATCTATTATGACGGATGGTGTAACGAGGCCAACCACCGAATGGAACGAATGGTGCTCCCATGAATTCTAGCTATCTCGGAATTCACGATACCGCGCGAGCCACAAGACCAGAATTCCGGTAGGGTGTAGTTTATGCGAGGTTGCATTTGCACGGTGAACGAGCGAGAAAGGAGATTTTCTTGTCCTCCACCCTGTTCTCGTAACGAGTCACCCACCCCACATGATAAAGTGCGAAAAATCTGTTCCATTTGCACGCGCGTTCGCGAACACGAGTGACGACTCATTTAAACTAGTGGTGGTTAGTGGTCGGCACGATCGTCGGGTGCTCGCGCTTCGCGCTCGCCTTACCGGGTGCAGAAAAGCTTCGCTTCCTGCCATAGGCACGACCGCGTAACTCACGTTTCCATACTTGAATTTCCCATAATTTTCAAACGGTTGAAGATGGCGGTACATAAAATTTCGTAACACCAAATGAGTATATACTCGATGTACATGCCAAATTTTGTTCGGATCCGTTCAGTCGTTTTGCCGGAATATTGGACTAAAGATTTGAATTAGCCGCCATTTTTGATTCGGCCAATCAAAAAACTTGAAAATTTCCAGAAATTGTCATTGCATACGTGTACATGTATGTGTAAAATTTTATCGGGATCCAATGAATAGTACCAAAGATATGAATTTTTCGATATTTGAATTTGCCGCCATTTTGTACCGGTTCAAGATGGCGGCTCACAAACCTTATTGTGAACTCACAGTAATGTATTTGATTTTTTTGCCAAATTTCGTCCCGATCGGTTCAGCCGTTTTTCCGAAATCGAGGATACACACACACACACACACACGAACAGTTTTCAGAATGGCGATTGCATAAGTCACTCCCTTAACGGTCGTGCCTAAAAAATGTCCGTGTCCACGTTCATGGTTCTATGAAGAATCTCCACCTGGGATTGACACGCGACGATGATTCGAGGCCTCCGAAAAAAAAAGCCCACGTGAACAGGATAATTACAACTTTATTTCCGCACACAATTTCACGTTCCAGTATCACGATACCGCATTCCAGACATTTCACAGCCGTGGATCACGTCGAATCTTCGGTTATTTTTGACCCCTTTACCAACTGTCGATATATCGTCCTAGTTATGGGCGCAGGGTAGCGAGATCTGCGGGGGCTGCAATCGTTTATCTCGATGGTATCCGTACCGAGATAGAAAATGGAACATGATCGTTCGAGCAGACACGTAGATATAGATATAAAATTATAATCTCAACGTTGGGACGACCCGTTGTACTTTCGTTCTTCACTGAAACTGGGTGACTTGGTTACGGTGTGCAGGGTGTTTCTATATCTGGTGCTCGTCAATACTTCCGAAGATGTGAAAAGTTTCAGATACCTGAACGAGGAGGTGCTTCGAAACGAGTCATTTATTTACGAGTTCTTAATAATTACCACGAAAGTCGAGTGTAGGTATTTACTATCCTTCTTGTGAATTAACGATTCGACACCGAATAAAATTCAATAAGATCTCCATTGGAATATCTACCCAAGGTTCTAGTTACTTTAGGTTCGAACAAGACAGCTGCACCTTCGGCGATAGAGTTTGTCCATATCCATCATTGTCCGAAGATAGAGAGAGCTCATAAAACATTCGGGTGGAAGGAACCCACTCTTTTTCTTGCGCGGAAGATACTTCTTTCTTAGCTACGTTACTTATTTTGTCCAATGCTCCTCGCTTTGTCTAGATCCGAGAAAAACTTCGTGACTTATCTTTGAAAATTGTTTGATTCATTATGAACATTTCTATTGTGATAGCCTAGAGAAATGCAAGATTGGACAAATTTAAGGTGATATCGTAGAGAGTATAGTTACGATGGACGTAAGAAAGAACGTGTAACGACGAAAAGGCGAATATCAGATTTTTTTAAGTTTTCCTTATTTTACATCGATTACTACACTATGGTTCCTACGAATTGAAAATTGTAGGGCATGATTTCAGCGGATAGCTGAAGATTGTGATATATCTACAATGTATTTTTATGTTCGTAAGCTTAAAGAGAAATGCCGTTGTGAGAAACTTGATCCAGACTTTTTGTAGCGTAGGAAAACGCCACCTGAATTTTCCTGTAGCAAAATCGAGTTCGATGGAAACTGTAAAGCCTGACTTCAGCTATGCGCGCAATGCAATCAATTCGGCGATCAGTGAATGAACAGTTCGCAAAGTGATTTATTGTGCACTGCTGACTAGTGGCTCGCTAAGTAGCATTTGCTAACTGCGGAATGGCCAAATGCGATGTAAATCAAACGTTGAGGGCGACCCTTTGGGGCGTATCTCATCCACTTTAACGAATGCTCGATGATTTACGAGAAGCTAATATCGATGTCGCATATGTTTTCCAGAGTGAATCAATTTTAAAACATACTTTATTCAAGGAGTAGGCTTAAGAATTTGGTTAGTTCTTTCAGTGCATTAAAAAATATGTATTAACAGCAATAGATGCATTACACTGTCAATGTCCGTAAAGGTATAACACCGACGACTACTAGGGATACGTATATTTTTCTTCGTGGAACGAACACATGATTTCTCAAGATCCTAGGAATTGTAAAAATGAACTACCAATACTGTTAAAAACACATAGAACTCATTTACAAAACAGTAAGTAATGTACAATATTTCCTCGTTTTCAGTTTTACAGAAAATTATTGAGTTTAATATGAAAATTACTTCAATTGCGCGAGCATCCGACAAGTGTGCGTTTGTCATAAAAATTGATAAGGAAAGTTTAAGTCAAACTTAGATGTCGCTGTGGCAAGACAATCCACGGGAGTATATTTGCTCTACTAACATGTATCTCGAGTGGTTTTCTCGTCGCTTTCTACGCTCTACGTTATCTGAGTTCCTGCTCTTATTCTCTCATTTCTCTCACATTTCAACGATACACTTTCCTTGCTCGTTGATGGAGCGGAAAATTCCGGACAAGAATAAAAATAGTTCTTCCACACATTTCGAGAGAACCGTGCACCGTATGCAGGGATCGTATTTAATGTTTTTTTCATTTCAAAACAGCACACCGCCCGCAACGATAATTAAAAATCAAATACGCCGGTTTCTCGTTATATACGTTTTACGCGTTATTTTATTTCCATCTGATATGCATGCTACTTCCGTTGTATATGAGTGCACCGGAGAAATTGCAGATACCCACCCGCATTGCTATACAGGGTGTCTCAGACCACCCATACAATCTCTCGTGGGGACATAGAGCGGCTTGCGCTGAACATAAAAGTCCTGTACCGTTTTGCGATAATCGCAATATTTATTGAGTTATTAATTGTTAAAGATCAAAGGAAAGGGCGTCCGCCAAAATAGCAGCGGGAGAAGCGATGGAGTCTCTGCGAGCTGTAGGACGGCCCAGCTTACCAACAAACAAATGCGGGGTGCGGTAAGGGGAAGAATAACGAAAAAGAAGCCGGCCGTGCAGCGGTGTCTCAGCCTTCCCCTTACCGCGTCCCGCGTTTGTTTGTTGGTAAACTGGGCCGTCCTACAGCTCGCAGAGGCACCAGCGCTCCCCCCGCTGCTATTTTAGCGGACGCCCTTTCCTTTGATCTTTAACAATTAATAACTCGATAAATATTGCGAATATTGAATAATGGTCCAGGACTTTTGTGTTTATATTAAGCCGCTCTACGTCCCCACGAGAGATTGTATGGGTGGTCTGAGACACCCTGTATACGAAAAAAACATCAAATTGTTTTTTATATTTCTTGTTTTTAATATGTATTCTAATGATATTTTGATAAATTAGTATTTATAATCTTGCAAGATATTAATAAAATCAAACATTTCAGCAAAACATTTTTGAATTTCAGTCTCTTTTTTTACGCAAAAATCTAAGAAATTAAACGTAATTAAAAATTCAATGTCTCGGAAACCAGGCGTTTCCTTAAATTCGTACTTATGGCGTTCGACTAGATTTAGTAAATGCTACTTATCTGTAAAACTTTATTAAGATCGGACAAGGGTCGTATACGGAAGTTCAGTCACACATTTTTCCAAAATAAGAGAATCCTTTGGTGGCAGCTCTTGGCATCCGTGATCCTTTATCGCGACTTAACACAAGACTGTGTTGATTTCAAAGAAACTCTTTGCCGCGAGATTCTTTTGTAGAAAACGTCGGACAGTCTGTGTTTAAAGGCTCCTTTCAGATTGACAAAAATGTCCGAGAGAAGAATTCACATTCTTGTCCAATCGCCCTTACTTCCGCGAGAGGTACATCGAAGTAAGACTCATTCGATTAAGTTGCGACTCTGAGTGGGACTAGTGAAGGGGCTGCACGTCGGATGCTGTTAAAATCGCGACGGCTTCCGCGACTCCGTTCCCATTTCTTCATTCCACTGCTTCACTCCCATTCCCTCGTCGATAGCTCTCGAGTAAAGTGAAGGACGAATGACGGCTGGGAGGGTGTTTTTCGTCGGCCAACTATTTGCGCGTCCTCGCCTCTTCCTTTTACACTCTCCTCTTCAGAGGTGCGCACCGGCTTTAAGGTCTTTAAATTGTATCCAACCGTTCCAATCGTTCGAACCGTTTCATATATTTCTTAGTTTACTTCCCCTTAAAGCGTGGGCATCCTGCTTTCTAGGCCCCGTTAACCCTAGTCAAGGGGTTATAAACTCATCGACCATACTATCCGAACGTGGAGGATTTATCACGGAGGAGCTTCTGTCGGAAATCGTATCTCTTCCTTCGTGGATTTTCGAGAATTCGTACTCTCTCTCTCTCTCTCTCTCTCTCTCTCTCTCTCTCTCTACAGGTTTATCGATAGAGAGTTTTCTCCTTGTATTCTTGTAAATTGCACGAAGTGCTTGTAAGATCGACAGGCATAATATTGGATTTTCAAAGCGTTCGATCGTTCTTCAAAAGATAATTCACGAAACTCGTCTGATCTAATCTAATACAAGGTTGAGAGAATTTTAAAATAAGTGTCTCGATTGTACGAGAAGTGGCTAATAGTGAACGCAGCGCGATGCGGAAAGTTCATGTGAAACTGAAATAATACCGTACAATTTTTCTAGAGAATTCGGGGTGACCGAGGGTGAGGACGATAGAATGAACTCGTCAGCTGGATATGGAGGGAATTCGATCTGGAAGATTAAATCACCGCGAGGGGCAAACAGTGGGGTAGCTTCGTGGTTAAATGAAAACGATCCGCACAACTGATTGGAACACGAGATACGCGAGGAAAGAAAAAAGAAGTTACGTCGTTTCGTCGCAAGAGAGTACCGCCCCGACTATTCCCAAGAGTTGCCAGTTCTATTTCAGTGATTGGAAATGCACTTTGACACACGTCACATGAAAATTGTTCGTCGACGAGAAGCTCTATTGCCATTCATATATGTAGACTCTCTTCGCAACAAAAACAAAAATCATGTAGAATTAATGTATCGAAAGTCTCTATGCGCCTAAAATGCACGAGACCTTTCTAACCCGTAACGTTGTTAAATCGTGCGAATTACAGGACAGTAACTAAAATCGTCGAAGAGAATCGAGCGCGAGGGCCTCTAATTGGCCGTTAATTGAGAAACGAAAGTTGAGCATCTTGGCCGATGACGAGGGTTCGGAAATTTAAACTTTTTAACGCAATTACCAAGCGATACCGCGGTTCACGTGGAAAGCGAGGAAACTACGAAGTAGAAGACTACACGGCGTGGTACCGAGAAACAGTAAAAGGAGTTGCTTACCTTGAAAATAAGGTATCAGCTTGCACATCGTCAAGCCGAACACGAAGTTCTTCAGAATTTGTCCGAGGAGAGTGAAGGGCATGCAGAAGACGCCGAGTAGTAAGTCCGACACGGCCTGAAACACGAAATTATGTTTTACAGTGGGCGAGGTTAAAGTAAACGGGAGAATGAAGATATTCGCTCGACGATATTCGTTTAATGAAACGTCCGTTAAAGTTAAACGGTTGGACGAGAAGACACGGGGACCGGTGAGGAGGAACGTGATGTTTCTGTCGGCATTGGATGGAAAAAGCAGAGAACGGTCTAGCAGCGAAATGTCATTATCCAAGGCAGAAGTAAGAATATATTGTAAAGGGAAATTAGTTTTCGTTGGGTATATCCGACGATACCACGCGATCCGGCTTGTTCTCCTCTGATTAAAGCATGCAAGAGGAACTCTTAATAGCGTTCTGCGAAATATCCAAAGGCGCAGAACGCGCGGCCCCACCGCCGGCTAAGGATGCTTTTTACTTTATTACCAGAGAAAATCCTTTCTCTCGTAATACCTTCACCTCTTCGATCTCTCCGACTCTCCTCTCTATCCATCCACCCACTTTCTCCTTCAACCCGCTGTTTCACTCGGCCCAGGTCTACCGGGAGCCCGTAATGCGCGCACGCGCGCACACCAACTCGAGGCCCGAACTTTCCTCCTCAGAAAGACAAACGCACCCTTGTTCTTTTTCACGCTCGTCAACCCAATCATACCCGTGCCCGGGCTTGTCCCTTCGGACCGAGCGCAAACCCAATTCCTCGGAGAGCCTCGAGCAGACGCTTGGAAGGCTAAAGCCACCGTGCGGGAGTGTCACTCGGTCGCGAAGGTAACGTCTATCTACTCACTTGTTTAGTATATTTTTAATATGTTGAATGTGATAATGCGCGCGATAAATGCCCAAACAGAAAGGTACCAAACGTCGTGGTACCAAAGTGCTTACATCCAATCTCAATTGCGCCCCCGGCAAACTTTTCCGAGCGAATGAACATTCTGCGAAACTGTAGCAGGGTGGTGGCGAAGATCAGTTTTACGCGCGGCAAATAGCCCAAGTTATATCGAATTTCCACGAATAATATTTATAGTACACGCTCCATCGCGACCAGCCTCGTCGATGGCACACCTTTTACGAATTCGTTGGAGTAAGAGGGTTGCGATTAAGGTAGGGGATAATACCGCGACGACGAAACGCGGGACGGCGAAAATTTTATCGGTCCATTCATATTTTTTTGCCGATTCGGGCGCTCGACTGGAATGCGAAATAGACAAGCGACCTTGTCACCTGGCAGAGCCGATCGCATTGGATTTTTCTCTTATTTCAAAATCAGACACCGCGTTGGGTCGCGCCTCGGTGGTGCGCGCGGTCGATACCATCTCCTTTTGAAAGCGTCGGTTCGTTTGTCACGAGACATTAGCAGCATTGAAATATTTCGAGTAAACCGTCGACGGGGGCACGGTGCTCCGCACGAGCGCCTTCATTAAATCCCGAGAATGGCAAGTAACAAGATGTTTTATTTTCTCTTAATTCGATCATTATGCCGAGATCTCGACGGACAAAACATTCTAAGGAGACGCGGCAAGTTAATCGCGAACGGCGTCGTCTCTACCCACCGGTCTTTCCACCAAATGCATTGTTTTCGTCCCGTAATTTATCGCGACAGCTTAGAAGTCGACGGACTATTTCCACGATTGTTTCTCTCATTAGTCGACGTACAAATGAACGCGCCTTTGTCCGGTTTATCAAAGTGAAGTACATTACGCCACAAAGAGGAAGAACCGGCGGTGGGTTTAATTGGCTTCTTGAATGTCTTTCGGCTGGAGAACTTGACGTGGGTATGAAGGTCATGATTTTCGACGACACTCCACGACTACGTGCAAATATATTTAATTGAGACTCCGGAATTTCGGAAAACTATGGGCACACGTATGGATTTTCGTAGACGATGTTCTTAAGGGCTGAGAAAACGAGCGATGGGCATTTAGAGTAATTCGTTCCGTTACATCGACCTCGAGTGGACTGTTATACTCGACATTGGCCGGCATAACGCAAACAACCGTCATAACCGACCAGACGAGGAGTCGCGTGCCACCGATAACTACGATCGATCGAGCAATCCAATTTATCATGTTCCGCCCGGAGTTACCCTCCTCCGAGCGAAGGAAATAAACTTACGCGTACTTTACTTGGAATGGTCAAACGCCTCACTGGGCACCGTTATTTACTGCGACCAATACTCCGCAGTAAAAGAGGGGCCAGAAGTGGAAAGTTTATTACATTGTGATCGAGAATAATTGAACTTGGGCGAAGAGAATAATTGGGCGACAACGGATTCTACGATCGATAGCTCGACTCCAATTTTATTACTGTAGTTCGCGTAACGTAATATCGCATGACGGATAAACAATGAGATAGAAGATTATTGAGAAAAAAAGCGTTTGTCGACGTTACACTGCCTGATTGAATGCAGTAAAGTGGATAAGAGTACGAGGAATCTTATGCACTTTATATCGAAATGCATTATCAAGGATTATTAAGAAAACATTTTCAGAGGATTTCAATCCATTTTCGGGTGTTTGTTTTGGATAGAATTCAGGAGGGATTGCAGTTGGTAATATTTAATTTGTATCTTGCGAGCTCTTGCAAATGTTTACATAGTTCCGTACATATTAGCGAACAAGGGGTTCGATATTTAATACCCGCGGCGACAGGTGATGGGTTCGAAATATTTGATAATATTTGCGTAATGAGAAACTGCTGCGAAGAGCAACGTTTGAAACTCATTTTTCCAGCAGTTCGCTAAATGGTTTACTTAACTGTTTAGGAATTTTCAATCGCCATACTGGATCCGCCATTATATATTTTAAAAATCTGATTTCAGATTCCAGTTTAGCAACTCCGAAAACATGAAAGTACCAAAGCACAATTAATTCGTAATAGTATAAGTATGGTTTTTCAAAATGCGCATTTGTGCGTAATGAAGCAAAAGTGGTACGACTTTTTTTGACGCAGAGTCATTAACTCTGAGGGGGTAATGACTTATGTTAGTGCTATAATTGTTACTTTTAGTTTACAGATGCAACGACTATTAAAGTAACCATATTATACGCTTGCGTGTACACGAGAAAGTTCACGTATTGCCTGTAATTGCCTGTTTCATTACTATCTCAATATGAGTGAGAAAACTGTTGGTTTTGTTCCATTAGCCACTTCCATTAGGGAAAATGTAAGCGATTCTCACTATTTCTCCTTTAAAGGTCGCTCCGCATTTAGTCTGCCGACTGATTTCTGATTTCATCTCAATGCACGCTACAAATCGACGTTTGTTTAAAATTTGTCGATAAATATGCATATCTACTATATTTTACTAATCGACATACGTGTACATATTTACATGTAAAGTGTACATCTTCGCGGGCAGAATTTCAATCGAACGATAAGTTCGAGGACTAATTATTAATAATAAATGCTTCGACTGGTTTTATTGTGACATTCTACACTGGCGGATGCCGCACCAATTAGATATAATCGGAAGTGGCATTTATTTATTCATTCATTCATTATAATTTCAATTTTCTCGAATGATTTAAATCGCGCTTATAAAATCAATGTCGCGGTAGGCGCGTATCCGATAATGTACAATTGAATTAGTTTGCTCGAAACATTTCGACTGATTGTTTAGTACGATGCAGTAATTAACGATGACAATCAACGAGACAATTCCAAATTTAAAACGAATCTTCTTTAACCTATCATTTACTCTGCGCATCGTGACAATTACAAAAGATAGTGGCGCCTGCGAAAAGCTTCGCGTGAAAAATTGCTACCTCCAATTTCGCACGCCATCGTAAACATCATAACCTGCAGCCTCTGTGACAGGCACAATTTCCCATTGGACGTAGAGACTTCATCGTTGTAAAACGTTCAGCCTTTTCGCTGAAAGGTCAGACCCATCGACCTTCCTGCTACTTCATCGGAAGCTATCTTAAAGTGACTCGATGAAAGGGAGTGCGATGGCGAAGTTTTAAAATGTTTCTACCCCACCTCGTCTCTCCAGCTGATCTCCTCGCGCACCCTCTCTACTCGTAGCGCTTACTGGGCCCACGAACGCTTTAATAACCTCTTGTATAAAATCGGAGACGCGTAGGTAGCTCGTAGGGAGGTAGCACTCCGACGAGGATTTGCAGTAAATTGTGTCACGTGCAGGACGGCTAGACTCCCTCCCGTAGAAGAATCGTCACGCGTCCCACTTATCATCCCGTCGCACTACGTTCGGACCAAACCTACGAACCCTTTTGTTCTTCTTTCGCGCGCTCTTTTACTTTTTATTCTCCTGCTTTTCTTCTTTCTCTCGTTCCATCTATCGCACCTGCCATGCGTTGCCAGATACAACGACAAAATTAACTGTGTACCGGTGCGATACATTCGGCATGCGCGAAACGCTTCGGACAGTTTACGAATGCGAGCGTCCGCTACTCCTCTATAGCGCGCCCTTCTTTCCACCCACTCCACTGCTGTTCAGAGGTTGAAAAATCCAAATGGTCTGCTCCGCAGCGATGCGCGCTCAGGATGGCAATATATCGTAGTAAAATAGGACCGGTGTACTTACCAACTCGCGCGAAATCTCTGCTCCGCGAACGGCGCGGCGCTCGAGGCACGCGATTAATCGCGGACCATTTCGCGGCTCGATACGCTTCTTGGAGAATTGCGCTCAAGAACAATGCCGATTTGCTGTCTCGTTCAACATTTTTTTTCTACTTTTTTCACACATAAGGTCAATGTTCCAGTTTTTACTCAAGCTCTGATTTCTACTCACTATGAACTTTTCTTCTTAACATTAATATTCGATTGATAAAATAAGTTACGGAAAGATTAATTATTAATTATTTAGATACTCCGGCATAAGTTACATAGGCTCCTTGATCGCTAGGCAAGAGCTCGTTGTTAAAAATAAATTTCATAATCCGAGCAATCGTTTTAGTCTTAAATGAGTTGAAATAGGGACATCGATCTTATTGATATCGGTAAATCGAGACTGAGTCTGTTACACTTGTATGCGCAGAAATAGGGAGACGTGAGTAGATATACAAATACCGCGATGTTTGTCGAGTAGAAATACGTTCATTTCTTCCATCGCATTTAATGAACAATTATTCGTAATAAAAGTTTTTAAAATAATAAGTTATTAAAGTTACTTAAAGTAATAATTTAAACTATTGTTTTTAGTATGATTTGTCTTAAATGAGTAGACACAGGGACATTGACCTTATTGCTTTTGGTGAATGAAAAATTACCGTATGTCCGAGAAATTTCACCACCTAGTTTTATCGTAGGAAGATGTTGCTTTTGAGGGGAAAAGATAAATGGAGATATCGTTCGGCGTGTGTGACAAAGACTTGCTTTGATAGTTAAAAGTATGACGAAAGTCGATTATCAGGTATCGTTTTAAACTTCGAAGGTCCTCTTAGAACGGAGTCTTTCTCGACGGCGAAAATGAGGGATGAATTATTAAAATCCCGTATGCACCCCGGGAACTTTTCTTCGGAGTTTCCTGCTTTTTCGTGGGACCCGCGTCGGCTTCTTCAATGCTCAAAAAGTTTCGTTCGCCTCGCGAAGCTATTTCTCCTCCCACCTGCAGTCAGTATCGCGACGGGAAAGTTCTTTCTCGATGTAGCAGGTGAATTCATCGCAGTGCATGCATCTCTTTTAATCTTTTAAGCGGCAGACGCCTTCCGTTCAACGATGAGTCCGCCATTTAGTTTCTTTCCCTTCCTCGTGCGCATTAGAAACTTCTTTGAACCCTGGCGCGTAAGCACGTGCGATTCCGGCCTCGTTCGATTATTGAGTTTTAATTGGCACCACCGACAGTTAACACTTTGACTGTCATGATGGTCATATGTGACCGGCCACGGTTTTTCCTGTGGTGCCACGGTGGTTACCGGTGACCTTCAGAAAAATCATTAAAAAAATGATTATGCTAATCCCATTTTAGAGCACTTTAAAAAACCATATTGTTACGGGTCGACCCCCGTTATACGACAGCTATCAGTACATTGGATAGCAACGCGTTACCAAGGCACAAACATAAGAGACTAGCTCCATAAACAACCTCCAGTGCTGGCACTCTCTCGACTACCGTTGACTACTACACACGTTCTCGTTACCCCCAAATTTTTAATAAACCTATTCCTTTTATACTTTCGAGTCATATTCATTCGTTGACCGACTCCGGTGCCGCGCTTCCGTAACAATATGTTAACAAAAGAAGAAGCATGAAAAAAATGCAAAGTGTGGCGTCACGGGACATCCATGAAAAATCTGCGTAGCAGTTAAAGTGGTAATTAAACGTCGATCGTGCACCAAGTTTACAGATATTAATTATCACGTTAAATGTTCGTACAATGGGTCAATGAAGTCAGACGTTAAGAAACATTTACTCCCTTTACGCGATACCAGTGCCAGGTCGTCAGAGTGACTTTTCAAAAGCGGCACGCTTAATGTCGACGCGGATTAAAAGCCCATTCGATTGTACATAATGCGATTCCCTTCGTTTCGGTTCGCGTTACGGCAATTTCGGGGTGCTCATAATTCCGTAACGGCATTTCCAAATCACGTTTCGCATATTAATAGGCGTGCCTTTAAGTGCCGTGGACCGAGATCACCCTTGCGGGGCTGATCTCTGGTTATTCTTAAAAGGATGCGGCAAGAGAGGAATGCTAATGCGCCGGGAGTAATTGGCGTGGATAATTAAAATCTCGATGATGGCGAGGGTGAGGAAAATGTCGAGAATTTGAAAGGCGTTTGGAGAAAAGTTGAAGAATGGAGGAGAGGAAATGGCGAGGGAGGATTTATCGATTGAGAAATATCGCGAGGCGATAGAGAGAGCGATTAATTAAGTATTTAAAAGGCGAGAGGGACGAGTAGACCGTGGAAAAAGGGAAAGAGAGAGAGAGAGAGAGAGAGAGAGAGAGAGAAGGAGAGAAAAAGTGTGAGTGACTCTTCGAACAGTCGCTGGAGAGTGCTCGCGAGATGAATAATACGATATACGCGTATTCCCTTCCGAAGCTCTCAGAAACTTACGATTAATAGAGGGGTACCGGCACTGTAGGAATGCAGAATACGAGAGGTGATCCGAGAGAACGATGAAGTCCATTTTTCTAGGCCACTTCGTGCCACGCCGAGAAAGCTGATGAATATTTGGCCCGAAACAAAAGGAACGATTTTCGTTTAAATATCAGCTTCGCTCTAACAGCTATTATTAGCTTTCCTGCCCTCGCCACGAAATTTACTCATTATTTGCAAGTAGCGCGCAGTATGCGCATTTGGATCGAACCATACACTTTTGCGTACCGCAGCGGAATCAATATTATTCCAGTCAATTTTTCAAAAGATTCGACTCTCGTATTATCCCAGGGGAGTTCTTGTCATTTTTTTTTCATGTTATCGTGGTGGCCAGATTTCAACGGACGGTCGTCGAATCGTTTCTAAACAAAAAGTCGTTCATCCAAGGGGCATTTTACTAACAATAAGATCGTATAAAACAGTCATTAGTCCCAAATCTGAGAATGATCGAAATCTTTTGTACCGACAAACTTTATTCGTCCCGTGCTTTCATCCTCGAAAGTCTAATTCGCGTTTCCCTCGCGAATACCCAAACTTTATAATAAAAGAACGAAAAGGAGAAAACTTATCGCCTTCTTCCCCGCATTAAATTTCTCGATGGCCCAGTGGCGACCGGGCTCGCTCGCGCCAATCCATGAAACTTGAAATCGTCGTAAGCCTGGCCCTCGCACTTTCCATAATACTCGAAGTAAGAAACGTGACCAGGAGGAAAGGGAGGCCAGAAGCGAAACAGTCGTCCTACTTATTGTTGCGATATCCTTTGCGTCCTCTTTACCCACGTCCCTCTCTCTCTCTCTCTCTCTCTCTCTCTTCTCACCCACTTTCCGAACTTCTTATTACACGTGGCCGGCATGCCCGAGGTAAGACGGAGATCGATAATCGCGAATTTGAATTTCCTACCTGGGCGACTCGGCATTGGCTTACCGAGATCGTTTCACCTACGATTACGCAATTCACGAGAAACACGCGCATACTCGCACCGACAAGAATATTCGATTGACGTATATCACAAGTGGAACGGAAATCTCGTATCTCCCTCGAAGCAATTTGCAGGGAGAATAAATCCACGAGTAACCAAGCGAGAGTAATTGCTAGTATTGCGGGGCTCGAGTGGAAGAATGTCGCAACTCAAAACCACCCTGCCACCGCTGGAATAAATCGCACAGGTGATCGCGCTCGTTGCGGATATTTATAGCGGCAGAATTCGTGACGCGTATCTTGGACTCGAATCGGGGAGGTAAAACGAGAGTGAAAAAGCTCGGAGATCGTCTGCAATCGGAGTGAAAATGTTTCGTGGTAAAATCTGGAACGTATCTAGGGTGAAATCTGGTGCGATTGGTCGCGATGTAAGCGAGAGAATCGAACGAATTTCATTAATCGATCGACGAAACGACGAATTGCAGGCTATAAAAAAAACAAAGTAAAACTTAAATAAAACAGAGTTTCCATGAAACGAAAACGCGAATATGCTGTGCAGCGTATTTACAATACCCTCGAATAATGTCGATCCGATAAAATGCGTGATTCGTCATTAACACTTTGACTGCCATGGTCATATGTGACTGCAACGTGTTTTTCCAGTGGCGCCGCGGTGGTCACCGGTGACCTCCAAAAATCATGAAAAAAATGTTTAAGGTGAGTTGGAGTAAGTGCAGCCTCGGGATAAGTGCGCCGTCGAGGCGAAATTTTCTATGGTTTTTTCTATTATTTATTTATTTTAAATGACTATATAGTAAGGTGAGCTTGGGCAAGTGCACACATGAAAATTCGAAATTTGTGTTTACTCTCCTTCCACAAGCTTCAAAAGTTGTATGCAAAATAGAAACTTTGCCAACATGATTTTCAACTGTACTTTATAGATGCGTAAGGTCATTTGAAAAAAAATAAATAATAAAAAAAACCATACAGTAAAACCTGTTTTTGTGCGGGGGATAGGGACCGCATAAAAGAAATCGCATACAAAAAAAATATCGCGTAACTTCATAAGGTTTTCGTTTGCAACACATTTAAAAAAAAAAAATTTTATGCGGTAAATGGAAAAATCGCACATAAAAAATCGCATTAAAAAACCGCACAAAAAAGGACCGCATAAAAACAGGTTTTACTGTACTTTAGAAAATTTCGTCTCGACCGCGCATTTACCCCGAGGCTGCACTACCCCAACTCACCTTATATTAATCGCAATTTACAGCAGTTTAAAAGATCATATGTTAAGAAAAAAAGAAGCCGAAGAAAAATGCAAAGTGTGGCGCCACGGGTCATCCATGGAAAATCAGTCAAAGTGTTAACGATGATCGGCATCAAGTGGTATCGATATCTCGACTGTGTACCAGTCGCGAAAGAAATGATACGAGAGAAGGAGAGCTGGGACGAGAGAAAAGTCGATCGGCTGGTATACGAAGCGCGCTTTACCTTTTATTCTCGAGCCATTGCGCATTGGTCCGAGAAGAAGAAGGAACGAGGAGGGACTGACGTAAGATTATGAAGCATGGGTAGGTGGAAACAAGGCGAAGGAGTCGGCGAGTGCACACTCGTGTTTCGGTGCCCGGTGACCGGTCAGACGGAGCGGCCTGAAATGATCCCACTCGAGTGAAAAGCCTGTTTAGGGCGTCTGCTCTTTAATCTTCTCGCCTTCCTTTGCCACGTGGATTCCACCGTACCGTTTGTCACGGGAGAGGATCGATTCGGGGGACCGCTCCTAAGGGTTGTCGTCAGGAGACCTCCTAGAATTTTATTAAAAAAGAATCTCCTCCTCGAACACTTCTGCGAGAAGCTTTTAGAAAGAGAGTTAAGATCTAGTAAAGACAGTATATTGGAAATGACGTTTCAGGATTTACCGTTAGTCGCTTGATAAGTTAAATCCGAGATTCCTTCTTACGAAGCTGCTCTTGTCGATTTTGGATGTTCGACGATAAACGCTTGCCTCGCGGGAACGTCAATATCGCAACGTCCCAAAGGAAGGCGAAATATTCCGAGCGCCAAAGATGGGTCGACGGGTGCCAACATTATCGGCAAGTTTCGAACCGTCAGGATGCATTGGTTTAATGTATCTCATCTTAAGAGAGCCATGCGTGGAAAAGAGCAGTTCTTTGCATTTGTGATTTACGGAAGAGTGGCGCGTACGATCGAGTTGAGTAGAACAACGGCAACGCGATTATATGGGAAAGTGCAGTTTTACAAGAATCGGAGTGACTGCGGGAAACGCAATCAGGTTGAATGTAAGCAGGTTTTAAATATTTAACAGTACGCCCCTTTTCGCGATACGTTTCCTTCGGGAATGGTTAGTTTCGGGTAAAATCTAGGGGTTGGCGGTGAAGTCGTTTCATCGTGTCCCGCGGTCTGCTTCTTTTTTCGAGGTATTTTTCGTGTAATATAAAACAGCATGAATTTTTTCCCAAAATTCTGTCACCGTCGCTCGCGCGTCAGCAAACTCTGGGGCGGAAAATTCTCGGAGCCCAGTTGATATTTGGTGTACCCAGCTGGTCGTGGATGAAACGAATGAAATGTGCTGGGGTATTGAATGCGATAGAAAGAGTAATATAAAAGAAAAGGAAGAAACGGATGTAGGGAAAAATTCGAAAATTTTCCGTTATTCTAATTCGTTTATTTCTTTTCGAAACTTGTTTTATTTTATTTTGACGCGACGCGCGATCTAACTAGCACGCGAGAGAATGTATTTTGTATTTTGTTATTTTTCATGTTGACATGGTGGGTTCACGATTCGTGTGTCCGGCGTAAAATTTTTTCATGCGGATTCTGGGCTGAAGTTTTACTGACGACAACTCGAAATCTTAGGAAACGAAGTGTTAGGGGTGCATAAAGGATGAGTTAATAATATTCGAATATGCAAAAATTGTGTCGCGAATGTTCGGATTCGAAATTCTATGCATGCGTGACAAGCTGATTAAGGGTCGACTTCTTACAAATCTTGAGTCGTAGTTTACGATTTTCAGCTGTTTCGGTAATATTCGGAGAATGTTTTTAACCCTTGGATTCTCTGTGTCCATATTTCATATCATTCCATCAACATTCCTTTGTCCCTTGGTTACTTCATAGACCCTCGACTTATACATTTATGCATTGCGCATACATTTATATATGTTGGATTAACAAATCGATGAATCGTGCATTTTGTACGCTTCTCGTGCAATTTTAATCTCGCAGTGTCACAAAATAAATCAGCGCATTTTCCATATTTTCGTTTATTCAGATTTTCATTTTAACGTTGAATATTTAAGTCTTTTTTGTACACTCCGCATTTTCCGTCATACTAAACCGACATCATTTTTCCAGTCACTCGTCAATTTTACTTTCAACGCCGTCTCCTTGAATTTTCTCTACCGCCTTTTTCTTCTTAAAATGAAATTTATCATTCTGTTCTTTATTTCACGAGCTATTTGCAAATAACCGGCATCCGGTCCGGAAAGCATTTGAAAGCGAACCTAAAATTCGTTTTCTCGCTTTCCTCCACAGTCCCTCGATTTCCCGTCGACTCCGCTATGTTCACCCTCACCATCGTCATATATTACGATTAGAAAAATTGAAGGGGGTTCCACGCGATTTCGCGCCTCTTTTTTTCTCGATATTCGAGCCCAGAAATCCAGTGCGGAAAGATTTCAAGGACGTCGAGGGGTAAAATTCGTGACCCTTCTGAGGGAGAAAGTGAGTGGGTGCCATTTAAAGTGATCAATGAGAAACGGGGTCGTCGGTGTGTCCTCGAAATCGTACGTGTGATTCGCCAATTTCACCGACCGAGCCGCAAAATTATTTCCAAATGGATTTTCCTAGCTCTGGAGAGGAACGGTGGCTCCCTTCGAGGATAAAAGGCAGTATTCAATAATAATGGAAAATGTCTGCCCGAAACGTAATCGTCATTCGGCCACTAAGGGTTATTTGAATATTTTCGAGATATACTGCTGCAACGAGGCACGCGATAACAATAAACTCTCATAAAAGTCAAAGAGCGCCAAATTAATTCAACTAAAGGACTAATGTACATAATTTGCATTACCGCTTCCAGAAACGTTTCGGTTATGTGAAATTGGCCAAGTGCGTAATATCTGTTTTCATCGGTAGGTGCGTGGTTTAATTTAACAGGCGAGAACAGGTAATCTGACTTAAGATCTCGGTGCGGTTAGGATTTGCGAGTAAATTTTCACATACACGGTACCGCAAACGAAGACCCTCGTGGAGCTATGCAGCTGATACGGAAACTATTTCCATATTAATTTTAGCTTTGCCGAAATCAAGGCGTCCGAATGTTTCTCATAACTGCTACGGGCGCTAACACAATATGGCCACATCCATCTATTTCGATGGTCGAGACGTACGTATCATGTGGCCTAAATTCTGTTACTTAGGCACTCGAGACCGCAACGGTTGCGACGACGGAATATGGCTTTGTATAGGACGCCGACCACCGATATTCTGCCAACGTTGTAACCCGACGATTGGCGTGACCTTTGTGGACGGCAATAATTGTTACACTTTTATCGAGAACGACGTTACTCGCTTTTTGTGAGATATTCGCGACATCGTCATCCTTCCATTTTCTCTCTTGTCAAAGGAATGGAACCGGACTACCAATTACTCCGCGGGATCTTTTAATGCCCATTGTATTTGTTCGTTTTTGTGTGCAGTGTTTATTAACAATGTGTTATAAAGAATCTCGTAAATACCGGTGTAGAAGTAGCTTGGATGCCAGAAGTGAATGGAAAATTTGTAAGGAGATGAAGCTTCGCTAATTTCATTAGTTCCTCATGTTTCGTAGGTATAAGGAGTTTGTAAACTGTTCTCGGTAACTATCTACTTGATGCGAGGCCTTGCGTTGTTTAAGGCAGAAGGTGTAGTTACGGTTAAGTGCAGGAGGGATGGCAACCTGAAAGTTTAAACGTGAATGGTGAACCTGTTCTTCCACGGTACGAGCTGCTTAAAAAGCATAAAACCCATTTTAAATAACAGAACAAACTTTTATTTTCCGTATGAAAAGCAGCATGGAACTCTATTTCTTGATTCTTCAGTTGCAGAATATTTTAATAATATATAATAATCGCACCTATCATTTTTAACGCGCGTCACTATAAAAACAATCATAACAAGAAGAACGATACCTTTAATAACAATATATTCGCGTTAACGAAGCTCTGAGGACAGTCATATTAAATATTGTTAGAGTGACTGTTTGGCCTTAAGCACTGTACAGGCGATCCGGTTGCAATTAGTTTTCACAATGGAACAGTAAATTGAAACATTTCTACTGTTTTATATACCTCGCGTCAATTTCCGATCGTAGACAGCACCGGCAGAACGCTTCCATCGACCGTCTATTCCGCTTTTCCTCGCAGCACCGAGTATGTGTCGCATAAATGGTATTTATAATAGTAGATTTTACCCTATAGCTGTATAAACTTCGCGACGAGGGTCTGGAGACTCAATAATACCCCCTTAGAATTTATCCTATCGTGCGACGCCATTTCGAGGAAATGACGAGTCGGGTTTGGTTGTTATTCTTGATGGAAGACGTTAAATTTGAGATTATTGAAATGACTGTGACAGTAAGAACGAACGACGGGGTAAGCGAGCGATGCCCTTTAAAACATTGAAGAACTACATAGTGAAAAATAATTTTACCAATAAAAAATGCAGAATATTAATGCACGTAAATTAATTCGTTCATTTTCATAAATTAAATGGAAACGGAGCCAAAATTTTGTGGAACAAAAGTGGCGTGCAATTAACTTAAAGAAGGTAACCAGGACATTAGAAGTGAAGAAAATAGAAAAATAACAATCCGAAAAAATACATATCACCCGTATCTGGCGCGATGCAAGAGCTGGGCGAAACAAAGGCAGATTGATTTGAGCCCCGAGGAAACTGCGAGCAAACATTCTATATGTATGTTTCATTTGTTTAAATATTCAATTCAACGACTGCCGATTAATTACCGGCTTCAACGGATGGAAATCGTACCCTCGGGATAAAATTACCGTTCCGAGTACACGGCAGCCTGGACTTATTTTGCAAAATTTTAATCGCTGAAGGTGTAAAATCCGCAACGCGCTAGTCATACTGCGAGTGCCCGGTTTGAAATTGGAAAGAGTGGTGCCACGGATATTTTCTATACGCTATATAAAATATCGCGTTGTTTGGACAACGCCAATCGACTGCGTTGACCCCTCACCACTACCCTCCCGCGTATTGAAATTCTACGCTCTTCGCTCTTGCTTCTTCTCCCCATTCTCTGCATCTCGTTCTCTTGCGATATCGATTCTCCTCGGTTCGGTTTATTTCGTGCAACACGCCGTCCTACCGTTTCGTCACGTCGAGTGACGATTATAGACATAATTACCGCGACATTTTAACCCTTTGCGAAGGAACACCGCATATATGCATTCTGCGTAAACCATCACTGTAGCCGACGAACTGATACATGCGTTCGGCCAAAACAACTGCTAGAGCCGAAAGACGCATATATGCGTTCTTCGTAAACCATCAATGTGGCCGAGGAACTCATATATGCGTTCGGCTAAAACAAGTAATAAAGTCGAAAGCTCGTACATAGATCCGACGAACACAACTGATAGAACCGAAAGATATAACTTGGTGTGCTAAGAACGGTAATTGCACGTAAGCATGTAATATGGCATAGACGCCTGTAGGCTTGCAACCCGTACAAGTGTCGAAAAGTAGGAGGAGAGGCCAAGGAGTAGGGCTAATAAAAAGCATACAGGATGATCAGTTGGAGATTAGCCATTGAATAAGCCATTGAATTAGCCACGTCGAAACAATATATGAAGCTCTGTGTTACCAATGGCCACACACATTCATTCATTAGAAGGAAGGACAGAGGGCTCTAACTACCACGATACACGAAGACGGGTTGCAAGTTAAACTTATATAATTATTGTTCAATAAACTTAACAACACGACCCATACAACACAGAAGCTTGTAGGAACATTGCTGCGACGTTGCAATATTGCACATTGCAGTACAATGTTGCAGAGACATTGTAGAAACATTGAATTGTAATATTGTGTGAACAATGTTATAGCAACATTTCACACGTATCGTAAAAATAATATATTATAATTATACATATAATTGTATACAGGGTGTTTGACATAAGATGGATAACCCGAAAGTTGGTGATAGATGGGGTAAAACCGAGAAGAAAAGTCATGTACCATAATGCAAAATTCGCAATAGTTATCGAGATATTAATAAAAACGCGTGAGCCAATGAGCGGAGCCGGTGAATGGCGATGGACAAGAGGCGCGCGGTGAGAGGCAAGCGGGATAGACAAGAGGCGCGCGGCGAGGGGAAAGCGCGCCTCTTGTTCATCGCGCTAGCCCCACCTGTCCATCGCTCTTGCCCATTACTCGATGCAAAAAAAAAAAAAAAAAAAAAAAAATTAGGGTCAGCCCTAACCCTAACCCTAACCTTAGCCCTAACCCTAACCCTAACCCTAACCTTAGCCCTGACCCTAATTTTTTTTTTTTTTTTTTTTTTTTTTTTTTTTTTTACATGGGGAAATGTGTTACGCATCCCCTCGCCTTCTGGGGTTCGTCATCTGAAGTTATTCTGGAATTTTAAATTGTTATTCGACGAAAAACATAGGCGAATGAGCGCGCCCGTAAAGCCCGCGCTCAGGGCAGTCATGTTCGCCACTCACCGCGGTTGTGGACGGACGCATCGCGGTGAAACGGCACGAAGCGTTGGACAGAAATTATGTCGAATAACAAATTAAAATTCCAGAATAACTTCAGATGGCGAACCCCAGAAGGCGAGGGGATGCGTGATACATTACTCGATGCAAAAAAAAAAAAAAAAAAAAAAAAAAATTAGGGTCAGCCCAACCCTAACCCTAACCTTAGCCCTAACCCTAACCCTAACCCTAACCTTAGCCCTGACCCTAATTTTTTTTTTTTTTTTTTTTTTTTTTTTTTTTACATGGGGAAATGTGTTACGCATCCCCTCGCCTTCTGGGGTTCGTCATCTGAAGTTATTCTGGAATTTTAATTTGTTATTCGACGAAAAACATAGGCGAATGAGCGCGCCCGTAAAGCCCGCGCTCAGGGCAGTCATGTTCGCCACTCACCGCGGTTGTGGACGGACGCATCGCGGTGAAACGGCACGAAGCGTTGGACAGAAATTATGTCGAATAACAAATTAAAATTCCAGAATAACTTCAGATGGCGAACCCCAGAAGGCGAGGGGATGCGTGATACATTACTCGATGCAAAAAAAAAAAAAAAAAAAAAAAAATTAGGGTCAGCCCAACCCTAACCCTAACCTTAGCCCTAACCCTAACCTTAGCCCTAACCCTAACCCTAACCCTAACCTTAGCCCTGACCCTAATTTTTTTTTTTTTTTTTTTTTTTTTTGCATCGAGTAATGTATCACGCATCCCCTCGCCTTCTGGGGTTCGTCATCTGAAGTTATTCTGGAATTTTAATTTGTTATTCGATGAAAAACATAGGCGAATGAGCGCGCCCGTAAAGCCCGCGCTCAGGGCAGTCATGTTCGCCACTCACCGCGGTTGTGGACGGACGCATCGCGGTGAAACGGCACGAAGCGTTGGACAGAAATTATGTCGAATAACAAATTAAAATTCCAGAATAACTTCAGATGGCGAACCCCAGAAGGCGAGGGGATGCGTGATACATTACTCGATGCAAAAAAAAAAAAAAAAAAAAAAAAAAAAATTAGGGTCAGCCCTAACCCTAACCTTAGCCCTAACCCTAACCCTAACCCTAACCTTAGCCCTGACCCTAATTTTTTTTTTTTTTTTTTTTTTTTTTTTTTTTTTACATGGGGAAATGTGTTACGCATCCCCTCGCCTTCTGGGGTTCGTCATCTGAAGTTATTCTGGAATTTTAATTTGTTATTCGACGAAAAACATGGGCGAATGAGCGCGCCCGTAAAGCCCGCGCTCAGGGCCGTCATGTTCGCCACTCACCGCGGTTGTGGACGGGCGCATCGCGGTGGAACGGCACGAAGCGTTGGACAGAAATTATGTCGAATAACAAATTAAAATTCCAGAATAACTTCAGATGGCGAACCCCAGAAGGCGAGGGGATGCGTGATACATTACTCGATGCAAAAAAAAAAAAAAAAAAAAAAAAAAATTAGGGTCAGCCCTAACCCTAACCCTAACCTTAGCCCTAACCCTAACCCTAACCCTAACCTTAGCCCTGACCCTAATTTTTTTTTTTTTTTTTTTTTTTTTTTTTTTTACATGGGGAAATGTGTTACGCATCCCCTCGCCTTCTGGGGTTCGTCATCTGAAGTTATTCTGGAATTTTAATTTGTTATTCGACGAAAAACATAGGCGAATGAACGCGCCCGTAAAGCCCGCGCTCAGGGCCGTCATGTTCGCCACTCACCGCGGTTGTGGACGGACGCATCGCGGTGAAACGGCACGAAGCGTTGGACAGAAATTATGTCGAATAACAAATTAAAATTCCAGAATAACTTCAGATGGCGAACCCCAGAAGGCGAGGGGATGCGTGATACATTACTCGATGCAAAAAAAAAAAAAAAAATTAGGGTCAGCCCTAACCCTAACCCTAACCCTAACCCTAATTTTTTTTTTTTTTTTTACATGGGGAAATGTGTTACGCATCCCCTCGCCTTCTGGGGTTCGTCATCTGAAGTTATTCTGGAATTTTAATTTGTTATTCGACATAATTTCCGTCATTGCCGTCATGGCCCTGAGCGCGGGCTTTACGGGCGCGCTCATTCGCCTATGTTTTTCCTTAATAATTCAAAAATTAAGCCTCGTCCAACTTTTTCGCAAAGGAAAATGTTGTTTAGAATTATTTCAGCTACAACCCTTTCGCGGGGATTACACCTATTGCGGGACACCCTGTATATTACAGAAGCCGTTCGTATGATGTACAAAGATATATCCGACAGCGACATTGCGGAGTACAGTTCCAAATGGTTTGCTCAGGCAAAAGTACGAATAGACCGAATAAAAACTTAAACAAATTAATTTTTTTTATTTATCTGTATATATTTTATTAAATATTCTTAATTATTATATATATTATGTACATATGTGATAAATAAACATAATTATAATGCTTTTGTTGTTTTTCATTTACATCTTATACTTAGGACGGAATTTATAGATGTGTTTCGAGTTTCAAGACGATCTTCAGTTCATCTTCAGATGCTGTACGAATCGTTTTCTTCGTTACGCAACATCTGCAGATAAATTCAAGGCCGTATTGAAACTCAAGACATGTCTATGAATTCCGTTCTTAGAATATGCATAATATACGTTATCAGTAACAATATTTATAAATATTACGATACAATCATTGCATATATATTGTATTGCATTGTTGCTGTATTGTTGCGTTGCAATATTTCTCGGGGCGGACATTTTACCATTGCTGCAGTTTTGTAGTAATCTTGCGGCAACATTTCGCAACATTCGTGCAATGTTGCAATCTTGCGGCGTAATGTTATCACAATGTTGTTGCAATCTAGTTGTGCTGTATGGGGAACGTTACAAGTAGAAATGTGCGCTGCCTTCGCTTGGCTTCGAACCGTCCCGTCCGCAAAGGGTTAACCCTTTGACTACTAAAGGCGTATATATACGCCTTCACAAGTCCATCAATATATAAGAAAGGCGTATATGTACGCCCTCACAAATCCATCAATATATACGAAAGGCGTGAATATACGCCCCCTGTATTTTTTTTTACTATAACACCTTTACTGTTTTACCGATTTATTCAACGTGGAATTTATCGTCCTTTATATTTAATAACCGATTATTATTGAAGGAATGCACAAATTAACTTAAGTAAATTAAAATAGCGTAAAAAGCCACTTAAGATAAATACAAAAAATGGATATTCTTTATTTACTTGCCATTATTAATTTTTAAACCCTAAGAATGGTATCAAATTTCCGGGTACTGTTTTGGTCACTAGTCGGTGGACAATCAGTCGCAGCGACTGACATGCGAAAAACACGCCGTCCATATTGATGGATTCGTCCGAGAGCATGCCGCAGTCAAAGGATTAATATCCACTGTAAATATTAATTTTGCTCGATGGCTCGCTAACGCCCTTCGCTCTCTTCGTCTTTAATCCGCAATGGTCGAATAAATTCTTGGCCCGTGAGGGATAACGGACAGAGATGACCGCTTTTACGAGCAAAGTCCTGCCGCGTCGACCGTTAAAGCTTCAAGTTTGATCCTGCTCTCTCCTCGTTCGCGTCTAGAAGTTCGCCAAAAAGGCTCTCGTCGAATGAACTCCTCCATCCCACTCGATTCACAATGCACCCGAATTTTCTCAATATTCCGTACTCGCTCGAGCACGTCGCTTACGAAACGCCAGCCTGGGGGAATCAAATGCCGCGCATCTATGCAAACCAGGACACACCGGTTTCACCGGAAAGATTCTTTCACCGCGTTTTCGTGCCGCGCGTGAGAAGATCGCGGCAATTTGGATGAAAAACCGCTTGCAACGAAATGACGCGTTTAACGAAAGGATGAATCTTAAAAGGCGCGACGGCGAGAGCGCGTCTGGCAGAAGGAGAGGCGAATGAGACGGAATGTGTTTTCCATCTCGCGTTTCTCGTTTCGCTACTTCCGTGCACACCGCCACGAATTTTCCTTCCTCTCTCGTGGGGATGAATAGCGAGGAATTATTTATGCATGGATGCACTTCTCACGAGAAGCTGAAAGCCAACTGGCCCTTCGAGAGGTCTCGTTACTTAGCACGCTTTGCCAAGCTTGCAAAATTCCTGACGTTTACTCTGTGACGGGCAGGTACGTACTTAGTGGTCAGAATGCCGTTAACGTAATCGCGTGTCTTATCGGAATTCCACTTGGACACTTCCTTCCGTGAAAACGCTGACCACTAATTCACCATTGAATAGACGGTAAATATTGGATCAATTAAAGGTAGATTAATCGAGGAACTTGAGAACAGGCGGAAGATGGAATATGGTGAATAGTTGCGAGGATCATCTTTCAGAAAGCTTGCTGCAAATTTCGTGAGAAGGATATATCGAGGATAATCAGCGTCGTTTTAATTAACACGTACTAATTGACAATTTCTATTACGACCAGGGATCGTAGTGCGCCTTTGTAGCGAGATAATCTCACGTATGAATCACTGTAGTTAATTACCGTAATGAGACATGTTTATCTGACTGACAATGAGTGAGTTTAGTTGTAGAAGGCAGTGCGCCCTCATTACTGACCTACTTATATCTACAGTTTTATACGGCGTTCTCCGTTTTACCTAACTGTACTTAAATTCTAAGCTGTCCTCGGCTCATTTGTCATCCATAACAAAATACACGTGACTTGCAATGTGGGGCCTGGGGCGACTCCGTTGGAGATAACAATGTGTTTGACATTTTCCTCCCAGCCATTGTGCCTCCTTGTTTACACGGCTGATATCAATTCCCTCTACCGCGGCCCTCGAGAAATTGTGTGCCAGAAAATTCTTCACATTCTCGAGGTTATTAAGAATCAACGTCTCGTTGGTAATATAAAACGTATAAAAGAAAAGCAATGCGGTCGGTGTGAAAATAATCGAGCTAAATGGAAAGCGTATTTAGTCACATATTTTTTAAATAAATTTTGGTCGCTCGCTTAAGTGGAGATGATGAGAACATTGAAATTGCAATATCATGAATAAAGAGTAACAATTTAATTGTATTTAACGTTATGATGTACGATGGACAGATGGATTATAACAGGATTAAAATTCCATTAAATATTGCTCTGTACAGACTCTGAAGAACGTAGCAATCGAGGGTAGGTGCATTTGTTTGATATAAAGGTCGAATTTTGGTACTTTTTCCCGGTAACAAGGATCCACGCGATTATCTGTTTTCGCCAGACTCGCTTTATTAAAGTGAAATGCTCCTTCCAAATACTACGTTCAAACCCAGACGTTTAAAATCATCAAATATCAAAATCATAGACTGACATATTCAAATGAGTGCACGAACTAATCATGTAAATAGGCAGAATGCAGAAGTGGAAATGTACATCCACCGATTGGGTAACAAGGTGAGGGTGGGTCTACTCCGCTCAGATACACAATGCAATTTAAATGGACAATATGGTGAGACCGTGATAGTTGTTTCTAAACATGCGCTGGGAATATCGAAACACAGTGCTTGAAATCAGTGGTCAACGAGAACGTAGAATAGCATTACACAGTAGCTGAATCACAAGTCCCGAATAAGCTAGGGCAATAAATTAACTAATTCCAATGTTTAATTCATTCCAACGAATTAATTAAATTAAAACACCGCGAATTACGAAGTGAGAGAGTGCTACGTCATTTCGTTAAGTTGTAAGTTGGACATTAAATGAGGAATGTTCTCCGTGTAAAGGAAAATAAATAAATATTCTTCGTGTTTGAGAAGAATAATTAGTCACTCTCGTGCTTCGTGCCTAAAAATCCAAGATTATTTTAAAACTAACCAACTACGCTTAACGGTATAGCTGTCGTCGTGTTACATCGACCCGTTTGGTGTTACGTGATATTGCATCGTTTTGCTTCCCGTCCACAGCTTCTTGGTGCACCTCCGAAGCATTCGCGCGTTTAACTCCTCACAATTCCACGATTTTAGTATATTCGGTCCCAAACACCTGCGCTGCTTTCCAGAATGATTTCTCAGCCACAGAAAGCCGCTTATCTCTGAACGAATGGAGAACGTCTACCTATATGACGCGCATAGACTAGAGTTTTGACGACGGTTTGACGCATAGCAAACAGTAAGAAAAATATGGAAAGTGGTAGGCACATTGAATATCCGAAAAATTCACAAAGCGTACCGCATTCATGTAAATTAGATTTCGCATCGAATGTAAACGACTTATGATTTCGGCTTTTCGTGGAATCACCTAGAACTTTCGATCTTCATAGCACACATTATTGTAATTGTAACAATGCGACAGATTGCATTACAATGGCAGAATAAATGTGGAAACTGTCTTTTAAATACAAAAGATTTTTAAATCGACATTGAACACGGAAATGATAAATAAGTTTCTGTATATAACAATTACGGTGATTTATGTCACATAATCCATTCACACGACCTTACGATTCCCGAATTTTATTCGTTAAAATTAGACGTGTCGTGTAGACTCGACACGTTGCACGGTAGTGACATCGTACGATTTATTTTTAGAATCAGACGTGAGGTAGATATTGTCGAAAGTAGTACGCGAGCCGAAAAGCGAGGATTCATTAAAAATTTAAACGGGTGCCAAATAGATTGTGGGGTGAGCAGGAGAAATGTAATTTCCGGCTTCTTCAGAAATACTTCGTCTTTTTTGATCTTGTTGACGTGGCATACCGCGTTCTCGGCGGAGCACTGCATATTTTGATGCTTGAAGCAAGTATAACGAGATGCGCGAAGGAGAAGGAACAGATACCGCAGTCTCTTGCAGGCGACGACTTGCCGCAGGATTAACTTGATTTCCTTTGCTTTTACATGACCCGCGAGCTAGGTACGACACAATAAAATCAGAGTATACGAGAACTTGCAGTCTTAGTTCCGAAGGTTTGAAATGGTGCATAGAAATCTATGTTTGCGCTAGACGAAGTACTGTTTGCGTACTTCTATAGAATGGATTTACTATTACAAGCTCTCGCGTATGGAGCCACAGATACTCGTAGAGCATGCTTTACGCGTTCTTAAACTACAAATTACAAAATTACAAAATTTATCTTGAATTCATGGAGAGTGTGTCAGCTTGCTAAAATTCTATAGTGCACGTTTAAATTACGAGGCTCTTTCTCACAAAGATCGTGAAACGCAAACAAGCAAGAGAACTTTTGCAATGTCGTTGAAGTCAACCCAGATACCTACTCGTCGTAGAAATCGCAGTAAGACGATTTTTCAATTATCGGGAAAACCTTGGGATAGGTGGGCGATGCTTACATCTGCGATTCTTTTGTAGCATCCACATTGGTGAGACGCCGCCGTTTCATTGCTCTCCTTTAGCCACCGTAATATCTTCATGAGAAAGTTTCGATGTTGAAAGGTACACGAATCTCTTCTATGTGTTCCTTTCACAAAACAGCGACGCAAATAACCGAATTTTACGACTGTCTACAAGCGTATGCGCCAATAATCGGTAATTGAAAAGAAAACTAAATTGACGAACGGAACTGTCAAATGAAAAATATAGATGAAACACCAGGCGCACTGTGACCTCGTTGCATTGACAGCAATCGGAAAATTGATCGTACCACTTATTATAGGTATCGAATGATGACTGCTTTTCCAATTATGATCAATTAATAACCGAAAGATCAAATGCTCGTTCGTGCTTCTTTTGCTTACTTCACGCTTTCACCCTCTTTTCACCAAATCATTTCGCGATTAACTGTGCCTCGCGGCGCATTCTCGTTAATTCCACGAGCCCCACACAATTCTTTACTAAATTCCTCGTCTACATTCGAACATGCGTAAATCTTTCACTCCAATCTCATTTCAATTGGCGTTAATTTCTATAAAAGTAAATGGAATTTATTGGTTCACCCTACGAATTATTTCACGATTACAGCAGCCTCGCGATGCATCCTCGTTAATTTCACGAGGTCTATACAATTCAATACTAAATTCTTCGTCCACATTCGAACATGCTTAAATCTTTCACTCCGAGCTCGTCTTAATTGGCGTTAATTTCTATAAAAGTAAATGGAATTTATTAGCTCACCCCACAAATTGTTTCACGATTACAGGGGCCTCGTGATGCATTTTTAGGCACGACCGTAAAGGGAGTGACTTATGCAATCGCCATCGCGAAAACCGTTCGTGTGTGTGTGTGTGTGTGTGTGTGTGTGTGTGTGTGTGTGTCCGTGTAGATCCTCGATTTCGGAAAAACGGCTGAACCGATCGGGACGAAATTTGGCACAAAAATCAAGTACACTACTGTGAGTTGACAATAAGGTTTGTGAGCCGCCATCTTGAACCAACACAAAATGGCGGGAGATTCAAAATTTGAAAAAAATGTAATTTAAATTTAATATTGCTGCCATTTCTAAACGGTTGAAGATATCGATACATAAAGTTTCCTGGCACCAAATGGATATATACTCAAAGTACATGCCAAATTTCGTTGCGATCCGTTCAGCCGTTTGGCCGGAATACTGGACGAATGGAAATAGTGAAAAATTCATTAATCCATTAGTCCACTATTCCGGCCAAACGGCTGAACGGATCCGAACAAAATTTGGCATGCACATCAAGTATATACCCATTTGGTGCCAGGAAACTTTATGTATAGCCATCTTCAACCGTTTCGAAATAGCGACAAATTCAAATTTTTAATTCACTATTCCAGCAAAACGATTGATTAGTCCACTATTCCGACGAAACGGCTGAACGGATTCGGACAAAATTTGACATGTACATCAAGTATATACCCATTTGATGCCAGGAAACTTTGTGTATAGCCATCTTGAGCCGTTTCGAAATAGCGGCAAATTCATCCATCAATCCATTACTTTATAATTATAGTTTGAAAATCCCGTAATTTCGAAACGGTTCAAGATGACCATGCATAAAGTTTCGTGGCACCAAGTGGGTATATTTTTAAATTACATGCCAAATTTTGTTTGAATCCGCGCAAGCATTTCGCCGGAATACTGGATTAAAGATTTCAATTTGCCGTATTTTCTGAATGGTTGAAGATAACCATGCATAAAGTCTCACCGCAGCAAAGGTGTATATATTCGATGTACATGTCAAATGTTGGTTTGGATTCATTTAATTGTCCTGTTTTGATCACTTGGGCCTATTGCAGAAATACTGCATTTCGCGGGCGAGCGCGAAGCGCGAGCATCCGACGACCCCGGGGGGTATGGCGCTTGAGCGAAGCGAAAGCGCAGAGGACTCTGTAACATAGTTTAATATCTCAATACTTGTTAATAATTTCGAAACGGTTTGAAATTCGTGGGCGAGCGCGAAGCGCGAGCAAAGGCGATCTGGGGGGTTGGCGCTTGAGCGAAGCGAAAGCGCAGGGGGTTTACCCCCTAGTTACTAATTCCACGAGCCCCACATAATTCATTACTACCTAAATTCCTCGTCCACATTCAAACATGCTTAAATCTTTCACGCCCGGCTCGTCTTAATTGGCGTTAATTTCTATGAAAGTAAATGGAATTTATTGGTTCACGCTACGAATTATCTCACGATTACAGGAGCCTCGCGATGCATCCTCGTTAATTTCACGAGGCCTATACAATTCAATACTAAATTCTTCGTCCACATTCGAACATGCTTAAATCTTTCACTCCAAGCTCGTCTTAATTGGCTTCAATTTCTATAAAAGTAAATGGAATTTATTAGCTCACCCCACAAATTGTTTCACGATTACAGGGGCCTCGCGATGCATTCTCGATAATTCCACGAGCCCCGCACAATTCAATACTAAATTCTTCGTCCACATTCGAACATGCTTAAATCTTTCACACCAAGTTCGCCTTAATTGGCGTTAATTTCTATAAAAGTAAATGGAATTTATTAATTCACCCCACAAATTGTTTCACGATTACAGGGGCCTCGTGATGCATTCTTGCTAATTCCACGAGCCCCACATAATTCATTACTAAATTCCTCGTCCATATTCAAATTTCTATGAAAGTAAATGGAATTTATTGGTTCACGCTACGAATTATCTCACGATTACAGGAGCCTCGCGATGCATCCTCGTTAATTTCACGAGGCCTATACAATTCATTAGTTACAGGCCACTTCCCACGACAAGGGTCATTATTAGCAGGTATTATCGGTGGCACGTGGTACGCGTGGGTACAAGAGTCGCTTCACACCTCAGTTGCGATCCACCATCTCGACGATCGTGCATTTTACCATCGATCTTTCTCGCTCACCGGTAATCCCTCTCGCGCCCCAACGCCGACGCGCCACGAGCTGCACGTTCGTCCTGCCATTAGCGATAAATCTCTCGACACGGTTACTCGACGCGCGGCATATTCACGACGCAATGAAACTGACTGGGCGTGATGGTAGTCACGTGTGCGTACAACGAGCACGAGCTACTTCAAATTTGTTGCATATGGGTCAATAGGCTCCTAGGGGAAACCTGGACAATTGCGTGGGTCCTCGAAGGACAGACGGACGTATTACTTTCTAAACTTTTTTCTATCCACGGTGCTCTGCAATTGAAAACTGACGTGTACAGATAGATTATGTTTGGTTGGAGAAGGCCCAGTGAAGTATTTGCGATAGAGAAGGGTAAGAAGGGAATACAATTGAAGTTGTGAAGTCTGTCATTGAAGCAAAGGTGGAGCAGAAAAAAGATTCTTCTTCTTCACACTTGTCTATATGGAATCTTCCAATATTTTTCAGCTTTAACCTAAAGGCTGCGTGAGACGATCTAAGCCTTCTTCTCAGTGAACTAACAATCTTCTCTAGGGCTCTCCAAAACACCTTCCAATTCACTTTCAACCTTTACAGTTTCTCGTATTAACCAACACGATACTTACACCCTAACTTATGTAGCTTAAGCAACTTCTTACGTAACTCCAGGAGCTTGATTGAAAATTCTTGGAAAAATGGAATTCAGCTAACCGATAGCAAGGTGAATTACGAAGGTGCAGCTCTTCGTCGCCACTATCGATGCACTTCTACGGATGTAGAAGAGCGGGCGAACGAGCTGGCGATGTGGAAAGTACATTAACGTAGGGCAGATACTGCAATGGGCCACCCTAATGACATTTCGCCAGGACCGGGTGATACTTCGACGTCGATGTATTCGCGAACGGCCAAGAAAGGGTTCTCGTGCATGTGGGGTATGCGTATGCGAAAGCTCACGGGTACCCTACTACGCTCGGCAGGATATTATTTTTGCATCGCCGGCACTAAGATGCAGGAAGGTAGAAGGGAAATAACTTAGGAACTATCAGTGTAGGGTGAGGGAGAATGTCGCCGCTTATCATTATCGCTGAGTAGCTCCCTTAAGAAGAAATCCCTTTGGTGTCTCTTCCACGTGGAGTCTCTCCATTGTCGAGAAATTCTCGGAGCAGCTTACCCTTTAAGTAGGAGAGCGCAGTAGTTAAGAAATTTCATGAAGCCCCTTTTGTGCGAAATCAATATGGAAATTTGGTCGGTACAGTTCCTTTTCACCCGATTATAAGAGAGATTTGGCTACTTCTCGTTTCGACGTTCGTTCGAGTTTTCGCGACGAAGATATTTGATCTTTGCGACAGTGGATATAGTTTCCTCGAGTGAGCGAAGTAATTGACGAAAATTTCTGGGATCTTGTAGAGTAGAACGGAGTACCGCATGGGCACTGGAGTTGGCCTCTTTTCGTCAGTGGCACGCGATGAACGCTACTGTCACGAAAGAGAACTTAACGAAGAGTACTTTGGTGGATTGAAAAATTGGCCGAGAAACAGTCATCAGTTTCGCTCGTAGAACTTCTCGATATTTCAATCCCTCTCGCGATCGATAGGATATCTAGAGATGTGAAAATTAGTTACCTTTTCTATCGAGAACTCTAGGCGCTGAGCTACACGCGAGTGAATCTATCTTTCTCATCTAAGTATCCGTGATCTTGTGGTTGCGTGTGTGTATCCAAGCGTTACCCAGGATAATTTAGAATTTCTTTTTTCTTCATCGATAATAAGCCCAGAGCGAATATTTTAATACTGGATCCTACATTTTTCAGTGCTCCTGATATTAAAGTTGGCAAGAATATCAGAAATTACAATACTGCAAACTGTAGCTACGATCATATGCACGCTAAGTTTCCGATCTTAGAAACGGTCCAATTCTAAATATAATTATACCTACATATGTATTATAGTAGTGACATCCATAAAAATCTATTAACAATACTATTCACATTTATAATACTCCGGTGTACTTATACACAAATCCAAAACTGTATAAATCTTTCGAATGCCATTTGAAAACACAATCGCTTACTACCCTTCACCCTGATTTCTTTCAGACCCAGTCACCCTCAAAAGCACATCTGAAAAGCACCCTCGATAAATCAAAAAACACTCTGCACCCACGAAAAAAAAAAGAAATCCTTACCCACCAGATTGAGAAGGTAGACATTGGTGACGGTGCGCATCCTCTTGTTACGCGCCAGAGTGATCAGCACCAGGGAGTTGCCGACAACCGACAGCAAGAAGATCATCCCGTACAATGGCACTATCACACTCTCCAGAAGATTGTCCTGCGATGCGTTTGCCAGAGTGACGTTCATCGATTCGGCGGTAACAGTCGGTGATCTTGGCGCGTGAGTCACCAAGAAAGAACCTGCGAGATCACGAGGAGGATCGTAGACCGGTGGATCCAGGTACTCGATGGGCACTCGAAGATCCGATTGGTTGCTGCGTTCCTGCTGGATCGGCATGTCGAATTCGTTCATTCTCGTGAATTTCTCGTGGTGCATCGTCCCTTCGGCACAACCTTCCACGTTCTCACCGCGCTTCAACCCATCTGCCTCGTCCTACAGCTTCGTGAAACTTTTTCGTAGCATATGCTCCTGGTCTCGTTCTATAGGCTTCCTGCAATTAAGCCCATGACGGATGAGCCTGTCGTCGTTTCTCCTCCTCGTTTTCCTCGACGTTCTCGCGATAGCCGACGACGTCCTCGTCCTGGTCTCCTTCGTCGACTTCGCCCCGTGATGTTAAATGATGAGGCCGCCCTTCGACGTCGCGCTGTCCTTGATTCGAGAGAGTCGTATCGTTCCACGTCAGTTATTCATTAATGTCCTCCCACCGCCTCCTCTACCGGCGCGCGGAACTCTCCGGGGGTGGAGAAGAAATTGGATACGCGATGAAAAAAGTTACCGCGAGGTCCCACGCAACGACGACGACGACTCCTCCTGGAAGGTGATGATCTGCAAACTAGGAGAGAAAAATATGATTGAACGATTAGATCGCGCGGTTTCATGGCGAATAGGGTGAAAACGGTGGCGAAAGTGGTAGAGGGTGGGAGTTTGATAGATAGAAGATCTCTTATTAGTAAGATTAGATTTGTCGTGTTTGTCGTTTAAAGGCAGGCGTCCACATTTTCGCATCGTAAGTATCGGACGCATCGCATCAAACGGATCCTAGTATTCTTTGTATAGAAAACAATACAAGTGCGTCCTCTGATCCGCATCGTACGGATCGCACGAATCTACCCGTATTACGCACACGCATACGCACTTGTATTGTTTTCTATACAAAGAATACTACGATCCGTTTGATGCGATGCGTCCGATACTTACGATGCGAAAATGTGGACGCCTGCCTTAAAAGAGAATACGATCGTTTAATATTCGTGATAAAAGAGTAAAGTGGCAAGTGAAGTTGGTTGGCTTGTATACGTGGAAAGAGGGTAAGCACATGCCAGTTCGTACTGGAGTAAGTCTACTTTAACTTTTTTTTACGAAGAAGCTTCGTTACACCGAGCGTGGATCCTTCCACGACTATGAGAAGTTGTTACGGAGGAAAGTGTATTGAGAGAGTGGTCGCAGGTTTGGATTTATCGAATCTCTGCGGAAAATTTGTAAGTTTCTTTTCGCACAAATCAAAAGGATTCGAAAAGTTTACGGTGCACCGCTGCTAACTTTTTCTTCGAACGTCGTTCTCCACCGTCGAACCGAGAAGAACGAGGGCTGTACACTCTATGTAAGTCGGGTATGATAATGTAGCACGTTCGCGAACTCGGATTTATCATTACTCGAGACATTTTTACGGGGTAGAAATAAAAGCACGCGAGTGCTCTGTTTTATGGGCGCCCTACTACTACTAGTTCCTTTGCCGACGATGCGTCGCAACGCGCGAACAGACTCGAGAAAGTAAAGTGTTCGACGGATGCTCTGGCTAATGCGCCTACGGTAGAGCAGTGGAATTTTTCTAATCTCCTTGCTCTTCTTTACTTTTTCGTTACTGCACGACACTCCTATAATCGCGCTAAAAAAATCGTGAGAAGTGTGACGCGGTGCTTTTGAACTAATGAAAGACGATGTAACGAAAGACATCTTTCGAGACATTATTCCCAACGCTTACGAATTTTCAAAATGCATATGCTCTACGAAATGTTCAGCCTTGATTTTTATATCGAATATCCAGGGTATGTAAAATGCCTGATCTTGTTAACACTATTTCAACCGAGATTTTGTATATGTATTTCGACCAAGAGGCGTCTTTTTGTGTCCAGGATGAGCTGCAGGAAAATTATACCCCTAAATGAATTTAACAACTAATATACGAATAGTGAAAGAAGTGATTGAGGAAAGATGATTCAACTTGGAAAATAAATTTAAAATACAATTTGAGAAGGTGTCTTTTGACACCTTTGGTAGAAATAGTGTTAAATTACTGTTGCTGGTAAGTGCATTATTTATGCATCAATCTCGTGCCCTTGACCGCATAGTGTAACTAATCGTAGCAATATCTCCCCTAGCATTTGCACTGGACGGCATACTCCTAGTTCGTGAATCCTCACGCGATAACCCTCGTCCATACGTCACGCATGGAAAACACCGTTACGTACGTTCGCACGTTGGATCAACAGGTTTCGCTCGGCAGGTAGTCAGTGAAAAAGAGCAACTGCGAAGGGTACGTTCTTAACGATCATTTCTCACATTTGTTTGTTCGCACCACGATGACATCGCATGCGGACCATTAGTGTTTCTGTCAGACAGTTATGTTTTTGGCAGTAGAGAATAGAACACTGGCCTTAAACGAATCATTCTATCGGTTTACCTTGGATTTGTTCAGGACAAGTGCTATACCTAATCTGTTTCAAACACATAACTGTCCTGCCGTACCACTAATGGTCCGTATCAGCAGAGGGTAAAATCCCTGGAGAAAAAAGGAAGAAGGACAAGAAAAAAATCATTTTCCACTGTTTATAAACTTATGAGATATCACGGCTTCTCTTCGCATTTTATTCTTTCTCTCGACTCGCCTTTTTCCACCGCGTTACTTAAAACACCGACCCTTTAATGAATTAACGCGAACGATTCGCGCGAATCGCCTCGGGGGACCGAAACTTCTCGAGGACGAAGAAAATCGTTCGATGGAAGGACACGTACGAATCGATTCTTACGTAAGGTCCCGTATCTGTTTATAGTTTCTCGCGATATTTACAGTTCCATCGATTTATTGTCAATCGTTTAATATCGAGATGGGTATCGATCGCGCGCGAACTGCCAATTACTCGCAGGGCCCTTAGCGTGAAAGAGAAACGGAGATGGAATGAGAAGGGTAGTTCGAAGGCTTAACGCGAGGCCTTCCAACTTGAAGATTCGAAGAGGAGGGAAAAGCCCACGCGAGTTTTTCAATTTACAAGGAGCATCGTATCGTTATCCGCGTCCTCGGCCAGGCGCGTACATCGAGAGCCCCCATCCCGTTCTCTCGAGACTTTAGGAGATAAGAATGGCTCGTTACGCCTGCTATATACCCACGAGGCCACAAGTTTCTCATAAGCCGCGTATAACGTAATCTCGCGTTTGCGCTACTTTACGTTTAGACCGCCGCCGCGTTTATGCTCCACGTCGGTAACCTCTAATTTCGGGGGTGGAAAGAAGAAGAGGTAGGTCTGGGTTAAAAAAAAGTGTTGCTGCAACTTTCCGAGCACCTTCGCAAATCCACTTGCTTTTACGAGGATCTTCGTAGACGAAGAAGACAAATGGAGCAGCTCGCGTGGCCGGTATCAAGTAAAATTCTCTTCTCTCCTTATTTTCTCCCTTCTTTTCTCGCTAAGGATTTTCACTCGTTCTTCTTTCCTTCTCAGCTTCAATGTACTTCACCGAAGGAAGAGAAAATCGACTTCGCGAACGACTCGCGGAGTAAGGATTGTTTAAATTGCGATTTAACAGGTCGTCACGCACGGTCCGGATAAACATGTGCGATGAGCTCATTTCTCATCTCGTTTGTCGGTAAAACTGTTGAATTTTATAAAATACATTTCTCATTAAAAGAGTTCGCTCTTGGTTCGAACAATTTTGATTATTCTATAATTAAATTGAATTATTAACTGGGACGATGTAAAAGAATATTTCGCGAAGAATTAATGTACCCAGCTTCGATATAATGAGTTCTAAGATTTCCGGCTGGGAAAAATGCGCGACGATTAAACGCGCAATTTTAAATCTTCGTTCCGAGAAATTGTAGAATAAATGGTCCCGATCGTATTTCCTATTGAGCGAGTGAACTCTTATTTCTTTCACAATGTCTTCCGCGTGAAATTTTATTCAAGATTCCAACGAAGTAATCTTAAGTCCTAAGCGCCCTCTAATTGCAAATCAAAGCAGCACATAAATTACGCCACGCTTAAATCAACTAATCAATGAAGAAAAGAAATATCTCTCTTCGCTCTGGAGCTTATCTATTAATTCCATTCCGTATAAAGATGAGCAAGAGTTTTACAACCTCGTTGAAAGGGAATTTTTTTCTCCAAAACGATAACTTTGTCTTCTCTCGACCATTCTCTGAAAATCATTTATCGTTTCGCCATCAAACCAATGACCGTATAACAGAGGATGGACTTTTTTTCCGTCCCGTCACGTCGTTTTAACTGCATCATCCTCCGTCCGGTACCTGCTTACTCCTCTTCTCTCGCCCGAGCGCGCTCCATCTTCCAGGAATCCCATTCAGGATTCCAATTAGATTATCCCATTGTAAAGAATAAGGCGGATATTCCTGTAAGAAAGGCGAACTCGTCCCCGCGAAGTAACTTTCCGAATCATTGGGGTTCCTTTCGTCTCGAAATCGTGGCCCCGAGCACTATCCGGACCCTTGATATCATAATTTAATTTTAACGCTCCTATTCCGCTTCCTATGCTCGCGCCGGTCGCTCCTCTATTTCTCATTCCTTCTCCTCCATTTTCTTTTCCGCTTCACCGTCTCTTCGACGAAGAAAACGCGATGTATCTCGAACAAGACCGCGCGAAGAACGAATTTGTTCGCAATTGTCCTCTCGAATTTATGTAATACTTCTGGAGCGCGATTGCATTGAAACTTTGGATGTCAAACTACTGAAAAGGTGCCGAAAAACGTTCTGCAACCCTTACAGTGGCAAAGCAGTCTCATGTGAGTTCGAACAGAGTGAAAGCCAAAGTAGAAAGGAAATATATGTTTAATTAAGAATGATTCTTATTTGGAATTATGATTCCTGCACAATATGGGGAATTTTAATGACATCGCGAAGTTTTCTAACGTCGAATTTTATCGTACCACTTGAACAGATTAATCAAGTGACGATAATTTTCCTTCGCGAAATCTGCCGTATAGTCTGAACTGTATTTATAAAATGTACCAGCTAGTTTCACCCGGCACACGATACTTTTCTGCCCCAGCAACGCTCGAAGGGGTTGTAAAAGACTTCGTGCTAAGTTTCATCTCACAGAAATCATACAAGAACACGAACTTACAAAGTTCGACTGTGCTTCGAGAATTTTTAATCTCGGCTACTGGGGACGGTAGTCGATCAGAGGGTACTTCAACAAGAACGAAAGAACTGAGAAGTTTACCGAATGCTGAAGATAGGTGACGCGTCGTCCATCACAAAATGTGGGACAATTAAATCGGAAATATCGAATCGATCGATTGTTCCAGTACATCTCGTAAGTGACCGGTATCGCGTGAATAAACGTGTCCATCTATGGATGAAGATTATTAATTTTTAATGTCCATGGAGAAGTGTTCCACGTAACAAGGGAGTGTTCGAAAAATCAAATGAAAATGAAGGACTTGTACAAACGCTGGGGAAATTCGCGTAGCACGTGCAGTAAACGCTCGAAAATTAATGGGAAATTAAGCAGGACTGGTTGAGTGGTGTCGTTCGAACGACAAACTATAGCATGTTTGGATTGATAAACCGCAAAGTATCGATGAAATTTCGATAGAGATGCGAAAATCTTAACCGACACGCTTGTCGATGATTTTGACATGCGGCGGGATACTTGTCGACACATGTGTTCTCTATGTGTTTGTCCTGAAACGCGAAGTTCGATATTACATTTTTCGTTCGACGGTCCTCCGATTGCATGCGTTCACGACGAAACGTATATTTTCCATCTCCTTCTTTTTTTAATAAAACTGAAAGAATGTAACTTTTTTAAGGAAATAAAAGACTTCTGTCGCTAGGCAAAATTTTAAGAGAAAGGGAAAATTGTGCGAATATTTTTTGTAGGTTAATTTAAACGGCCTGAAGAGAGACGTATCTCTTGCGTAACAAATTAATCGAGACAGATTAAAGCGTTGGAAACGAATTTTACGTCTCAGCTGTTGAAGACGATAAAAGACATTCGAGCGCGCTGATGAATAATTTGATTTTCACTGGCTCTCGAATTAATCGTACTTCTGAGAGGGACAGAGCTCATTGAGCCTCGAATTGTTTCTTGCAGCCTCAAGGACGAATTGCGTTCTTTAACCCTTTATTTACTGAATTTCTTAAAAGTTTTAAAAATTTGCGCTAACTTTTGTAAATACTTAATTTAGGTGTAAGTAAACACTCTATAGTATAATTTTTATTATGTCATCACCAAGATCATTAATTATATAGACAACAATTTGAGGCTTTAAAGCCCCGACAGGACTTTACGGAACCACTATTTTCGTAATAATAATATTATAATATATTATTTGGTAATACGTGTTTGAAATTTTGATGGTAATTTGAAAGAATAATAATAACTAAAAATTATAACTTACCAAAAGGCAAAACACATAAACATTTTATATATGCAAACACATGGACGATTTTCAATCTTCTAGGCATTCATCTTGGCCTTACATCGTCTTATATACTTGTCTCTAGCAAGCTTCCAAAGAGAAGTAAGATTGTGCTGCCAAGCAACAATTTAAGAACGAACTTCATAGAAGTGGTCTTCAAAGTCCCAGTGGGTCTCAGAGCGTTTAAATTAATACAGTACCATGAGAAAACTGATGGGACATTTAAGCCAGGTCAGTAACTAAAGGGTTAAAACAAACGAAAGGGGCGCTCGTAAAGTTTAAGAACTCGCGGCAGATGTTTCGCGGCTCAGCTGAAACTTTCATATTCTGTTCCAGCTCGAACGCACAGGTCGCACGATTTTCCGATCACGCAGCGACAATTCTTCTTGTAGAAACGTGTCGAACTTTCTGCAGCGAGACACGAATAATCGTCGAATTCTCTAATATTTTATTCCACCTCGCGTCCTATTCACCTCCCTCCCTACGTTTCGGTCACGAAGAAAATTCGAAAATGCCGTAAAAGGGATATTTACGACTTAAGGGGGCAAGATCCGTGGCGACCGATGATTTACAGTTGAGAATTTTCTATCTTTGATATCGTCTTATCCAATAAATCGTATCACCATATCGGCGAACGCACGAAACACGAGGACTCTCTCTCTCTCTCTCTCTCTTTCTACTTTTTCTTTCTCTCTCGATATTGATGCGAATACGCATTAGCATGAGAAGCGAAAGCTTTCTGCAGAGAAGTAACATAGCTCGCGTTTCAGTAGCTCATGGAAGAAGTTTCTTCTGTTCCTGATGGATTCCTACCTATGCGCCACTCACATCACTTTTGTTTGTCATACGATTACCATCTGTTCTACGAATATCGACGATTTGCTGTCAATCATTTGTAAACTCTTTCTTTCGGTCGCATCCGTCTCCTGCAATGAACGGAATACGATTTCCAGAATTCGATATGAATTGAAGTACACAAATTCTAACAATCAGACGCAAAGCTACGAGGTGCAGTAACGCGTTTCGTATTCTTGAGAAGAAGACGTCAGGAGTAGAGAAATATTTTTAAAATTTTTCAGAATGTTCCATCTCGATACTCTCAATGCATTTTTGTATCGTAGTAGCTAGCTGTCAACTAAGGGTGTTGTTGGCCGTTAGTAGATTAGGCGATCTTAATAGCATTGATACTTTCTTGTTGGATCCAGTACGAAATTGTGTATGTTAGGACGATGTTGGAAAAATGTAAACAATTTTATGAATTTCATTTTATTTCACTTTGCAGTTTTAGCCCCTAAACCACCGTCATTCCAATATATACCGAATTATTTATTCTTTATTCCAGTTGGGTTCGGTTATCAAATATGTTTGTTATTTCAGTAGGAAATCCAGAAAATGATTAGAGATTTCAGGGTCTGTGTATATCGTTTCGGTATACACGAAAAAGGGACGGTAGCTCGAAGTGAAGAAAGTGAAAAAGAAGAAAATCCTTCGTGGATATGAAATTTTTATTTCATCTTCCACGAACTCTTGCTCTCCCTCTTAAAGATCGGAGCTTCATAAATGTTACAAAAATATCAAGTCCCTAATGAAGCGTACTTCTCGGAAGTTCTGCTTCCAAAGAAATCCAAGGGAAACGATCTTAAAGGTCTCGTCGTATTGCCACCTTTAACGAATGTCACGTTCGAGGAATTTTTTTTTCGCCGATATTTTTCCTCGTCGGATGTAGTACTTGGAAAACCTGGGTCCGATAACTTGAGTGCATAAAACGTACGAGGGGTTTGGGAAGTTACGATTTATCTTTCTCTCTTTGTCTCTCTTCTCTGCCCTTCTTTATCCCTTTTCTCTTCACCTGCCTCTCCTTCCGTCCAACATCGAAAAATCTCGTATGAAAATATACGACTGCGAGGAAAGCCATGATCTTATTTCCTGTTGGAGGAGGCGAGGCGCTAGTTTTATTCCTCCCTGAAAAGAGCGTTGGTCCTTACGATCCTTCACCAGATCGCTTGAGATAGGAAACTACTCTCTTTCCATTTCTACGGTACCTCTCGTAACATATCGCATTCGTTCTCGAAACATGCGCGTGTCAATTTTCCACCACGTCGAATTGTCGAGCGACTTTCTACTTCGCGATAGGAGAACGGAGAGAAGAGAAGAGGGATGTGAGAGGAGTTTCAACCGATGTCGCGCGAGGATGGCGTAGGTTCGACGAAAGGGAGGGAATTCTTTATTTACAGTGTTCCACGGCAAACACGGCCAATAACTCGCAGTACCTGAAGGGAGGTGAGTACTTCGGTAAGGGGACGGTGGTGAAGTTTGTGTACCCTGTGCATCCCCAAGAACGCGCACCCCACGTGAAAAATATCGGCGCATATTAACTCGGAGAATTCTCAATGACTTACGGACGTGACGCGTGAAAACACATCGACTGAAACGTGATCGCTTCGGAAACATTGGAGAGAGAAAGAAGACGAGCGTAGAGCAAACATTGGTTTCCTCGTGGATGAACTAATTGTCGTCGTTTCAGCGGGAAACTGAAAATCGGCAGTTCTTGATTTCGATATCCGATAGAAACCTGATAATACGAATATTCGATTTTAAATATCGGCCGGCTTCGAAGCAAAGTTTTTTTTCAGTAAAATCGACTGCCCATCTAGGATCCTCGCTTTATTCGGTAAAATTGACTGTCGGTATGCCCCGCGATATTCGGTATTCCACCTCGTGTCACTAGAAAGGGTTCGGACGGAGCGAGATGAATATCAAACGTGAGATAGTCTCTTAACTCGCCTCTGGCGAGCCCACGTGTCAGCGAGACTCTAGCTCTCGAAAGAGGAAACTTCCGTTGACATTATGGAACATAGTTCTCGGCGTTTCGTGGCCAGAATCGAGAAGAACAATGCGATTGGATGAGACGGAGGACGTCAGAATGCTGTTGTAAGGGAAGGCTTGGAGCGAGCATTCCATACACGGCGCCCGACATAGTTCGGCCAATGCCGGTGGATTGAATAGGACGTGTTCGAGGTTTCCAACTTTCGATTCTCCTCCGTTTGTAACTTCGAATTACGAACACGTGCGATTTCGTTGTTGCAAATAATGCGCAAGCCTTTCAACGGTGCGCGGCTAAATGTATACGTCCGCGAAATTCTTAAAGAATGCCACAAAATGGGACAGTGGAAGAGTGAAAATATTAATCGTGTATCGTGTTGTTCCGTACCTTTCGACGATCTACGCAAGTTCCTCATGTGTCGTGCTACAGAAAGTGTCAAGGATTAAGGTTCAGGTAAAATGTTTAACAAGGAGTTTCACTCGTGTTACTTTTTAATGTTAAGAGACGGTGTAATGAAGCATTATACGTCTCATTCACACTAACAATGAATTTACTAGGATCTGATTGAGTTTCGATTCTCCTCTCCTTCGAATTTTTAATTACCCACATATCATCCCCTAATCACAATCTTCGTTATAATAAATAACGCATACTCTTTCAACGGTGCCGATAAACAGGGGCTTGCAAATGTATCCGTCTGCGAGTATCTTTAAAAAAGCGCGCAAAAAAGTAGGGAGTAGACATGTTCGTAGAAAAGCGAAAGTATTGGTCGCGTGTCAAGCCGAAGGGCTAAGAAACGGACGGTCCGTAGATTCGTCCAATTTACTTTTCCACTTTCGATTCGACGTTTTACGCGTGTATGTACCTACGTGACGCGCTGTGCTTCGAAAAGCATAAAAGGTGAAGGTTCGGGTAAATTTGTTCAACAATCGTTTAACTTGCGAGAGTTTTTAGCAGCGTTCTCAGAAAATGAACGTTTAATCGACTGTTGGCTCGCCGTAGCACTGTCAGTTGATTTTGCCGTGTTGCGCTTGTTTATCTTTCCTTACTTTCCCAAGACCATCATAGTTTTGCAAAAAAGTTTAAGGGGATCCAACTTGACTAGGCTTTCCCCTCGGGATTACACCGAGAGCCAATAGAAATCGCGGAAATGAGAGAATATTTGGACCAAATTGTTCGGCTCCATTTTACATTATTTTCTAACGACAAGATTATATATGGAAAGCTTGAAGTTTATTCTATTGACGATGACAGCGATATGTGTGCGTAGTGCGCGTAGGTTGGAGAAATTCGTGAAAATACAGCCGCGAGAGCGGCCATATTGAAATGTCCTTGACAGCTAGAGGGACCGATGCTACTTGTGAGTGTAATTACTCATTTTACATTCTTCGATGCACATATATGGCTGTCATCGTCAATAGAATAAACTTCAAGCTTTCCATATATAACCTTGTCGTTAGAAAATAATATAAAATGGAGCCGAACAATTTGGTCCAAATCTCTTCTCATTTCCGCGATTTCTATTGGCTCTCGAGGTATTCCCGAGAAGAAAGCCTAGGGAGGTTGGATCCCCTTAAGAAGTATATTCGCGGTCTCACGTTAATCGATTTCATATCTCGTTTCATTCAAACAGAACCTATCCCCTCTCAACAAAAAGAAATCACTAGATTTCGTGCTAATAATTACAATTGACATCTCGTTACGTTTCAAGGAACTATCCTCCATCGAAATGCTTCACATGCATTGTCGAGGTATCTATGCACTCTTTTTCTTACCACGTATATGACCATGCGAACCAAAAAAATTCAACGCGAGTACAGTGCAACGTAAAAATCAATTCATCTCTTTTTCTCCGATAAATCACCTCGGCCCCTTTCTTCTACCACTTTCGTCCAATTCGCCCAAAATGGTCACGGACTTCATGTTCACTTACCGCGAAGGTTAACCACTCCACACTCGATGGCGTGATCCGCTCGTTCCGTCTAATTGTAAGACAGTGCTCCTTGGAGTTTCCACCCCAATTACGACAGTCGTGGACACCCGCGAACGTAACGACGCGCGTCGATAGCGGGCGCGAGCGTCCAGGACGAACGTCGGCACGAATGAGCGTCATCACACGCGTTGCACGGATCGTAGGAGGAAACGTGATGGAAACGAGAGAAGAAAGCGAAAGAGAGTCGGCGAGGGAGGAGAAAAATGGAGACCGAACGAAAAGCTCGTTAATACGACGTGAGTAACATATTTCCGGACTGGAAGGGAAGGTCGTCGGTGGAAATTCGGAAAATGTCGAGAGGTGTGTTCGAACGTGTATTCGCTAACAGGACCACGGAGCACTGGAAAAATCAACGGGAAGAGGTCGTCAATGAGAGGTCCAGCGGGACGAGCAAACGAACCGAGCGATCCAGGGACATCTCACGTGGACCGAAAATTCACCAAAGAGGCGAAGTTGGTGCTCGTCGAGAAGCCAGGAGAAAGAAGAGGGTCCTTTAAAATTCATCTTCAGATTACAGTAGACGAGAAAAATGCGTAATATTTCTATACCTACGAGGCCGAATAGAAGAACGTTCGAAGGAGAAGATCACGCGTAGATTTTCCTTAGAGAATCGTCAGAATCCGCGTGATTGACTGTTCTGAAATCTAGTCTTCCCCGGACGCAGAGCAACGAAGGAAGTCCACGAACTGCGAGTCCTTTCCACAGGATAATAGTGGATACTACATTCCAAAATCTCCTCGACCACCTTTTTTCTCGCGTTTGGGCTCAACGAGGTGTGCGATTTTCTGCCACTGCGCGAGAGACCTGTTCGTCCAGTGAAGAATTTTTACATTCACGTGAAATCGACCGACTGATTCGAAACGGCCCACTTTTCGCGGCTCGCCGGGGTCCTTTTGTTACGCGTGACACCCTTCTCTTCATTTTTCGGCCGCGCCGCACCCTTTGGTGCTAGTTGTCCCACCGTAAGGAAAAAATGTTTCCACAGCCGTTTGGAATTACTCTCCTCGTACGTAGAATAGCTTGAAAATCGTAATAAAAGTCCGTGAAACACCCACTTGCCTGCGGGCATTAACTCTTTCGCCTAGAATATCGTGTGAAGCTTGTGGTGACGGATTCTGGTCAAGTATGAAAATCACGGGTGCGAGCCGTGGTATGTCTACCAGACTGAACGTGTTTTTATTAGCAGGCCGTCTTGTTGATTGTGGTCCGCATCGTTGCAACATCAATCGTAGGGCGAGGGGTTAAATAACATCGACGAAAGAGCCTGCGGAGGTTTTTAACATCGACTGGAAGCGATTCGGAAACGCAACGGACTAGTGGGAAAATGAGAAGAGCTGAACAAACTGAGAGCTAAGAGCTGAGACGAGCTAGCGAACATACCTAACTAGTTCTTGCCGTTTAGGGTTCGCTTTTCATCAAAGTCGTTATTTCCAAAATCCATGGCGTCAATCTGTATCGATTGGCTTTAATCAAATTCTGAAAGTATGGTCACTTTTACTTCGACTGTCGTATTTACCATTTTCGGGACACCATGGATGCTGGTCCGTATACAATGAACTGTTATCACTTTCGATTTTAATTATCGTAGTGATTGTAACGAATATTATTTAATTCTAGGTTCGATCATTCTCAAGAACAAAGAGCGCGATCCTCGTCGTCATAGTTCGACAAGAGTAAAATTAGGTCATCGAATTATTCATCGCAAGGTAGCCCCACGTTCTTTTTTTTTTAACTTTGCGCGTACACTAGCCTACGCGGCTCCTTTGCATTTTTCGTACCGCGCTCACACGATTAAAGTCCCATCTTCGAACTCTTCGTCAAAGGCGCGGGTGGTCGAGTCCCTTGTGAGAAAGAAATTTCATCGGCTCGTCCTTTCCAACGTAGAATCTATGCGCGCGTCTACTTCCACCGAGCAATTGTTTTTCACTTTTGTGGTACGCGGCTAACGAGCTTTTACGATTGAATCGCATATCTTGCAAGCGCTTGGTAGACGCATAACGTCCGAGGCAATCGTTCCGCGTAGCAGGGAACTCTTTTCGGGGAAACTTAATCTCCATACATATTGCGTGTTCGCGAATTCTACACGACGAAAGGGTCAATGGACGTATATACGTGTATAAAGAGCCAAGCCGGAAGCCACTCCTGCTCCCGTGGCATCGGAGATTTTTAATTTCCGCTCGGAAATAAAGTTATGCCTTTGGCAAGCATTCGCGCCAAGCCGTTAGGGATGAACCACGAAGGTAAGAAAATCCGCGCACGCGAGGTGCTCAAGAAAATGTGCAAAGTGACTTTCTTAAAAAAAAACCTTTATCGTCCCTTCACTCCTCAACACCTTCTGAATTCCTGTATCTTGGAAAGATCAATCCAGAGAGAAGGTTTTTCTTTGGTTTCTAGATACCTACGATGCCTCGAACGACAGATTCCATCCACCAATAAATAAAAAAGAAGATTCTTAAACGAGAATCGCGTTTTGGCTGCGTCCTGCCGTGACAATGTCACCGGAAAGCGACGAATCGGGCCGAAGTAAGCCGATTTGTTTCTCGCATTCCCACCTCGGGGATGGTAATCGTCAGTTTTCATTGGCGCGAGCTCGTTAAGCGAGTGATTTCAACGCAAGGGGTACACTCGGAAAAAAAGCAAAAGCGTACGCCTGTTTTTTAAATTTGTTTTGCTCGCGATCAACGAGTGCAGTTAATCTTTCGTTGTGAGTTCACCTACGTGCGCGCGCCCCAGTTAATGAATTTCACCTTCGCCCGCGGCGCAAAGCGAGCGTTTGGGTTGAAATTGCGTATATTAAAGTGGTGCTTTTTGCGTGGGCCGAGAAATTCGACAAAAGCGGGAGAAGAAAGAGGATGATGAGAAGGTAAAGGAGAACAACGGCTGGTTCGACGGAATTACGTGGAGGCCGTACGAAGACGGTTACGCGGCACACGCAGGCTTCTGCTAATATCAGACGCGAGCACTTCGAAATTCACCGACGTAGCTAATTATTTAACTCTTGGAGCTGTATTAATACCGGCTTCGCTTTCTAAATGTGAGCTATTGAGGGTGGAGCTTACGACGCGCCGAGCTATTCGGAGGAACGTCTGAGAATCTCGCGTTCGCTCATGTCGAATTTAGGTTTCTTTTCTTTGCTGCTCCGTAACGAACCTTGGCTTGTCTGTAGAGATTTTGCAAGATGGATATTTTACGCGAAAGAAAAGAGCTTTTAAGAGTTCGAGTGCTGATCAACCAGATCACACTTTTCTGGGGTCGTTAACGTACGTAGAAAGAAATTATTTCGCGCTCGAACCCTCGAAACATGCTGGATAGAAATCCTCATTCGAACATTACTATCGATTGCGTCGTTTTAAAATTTCCTTTGCTTGTCTTTTACTTTGTGGCGAGAATATTTTAATTACGAATGGCGAGGTTTCCTGTGTTAAATTTATCCAACCCCTCGCGCATTCTACTCGGCAAGCTTTACCTTTATCGTTTTTCTAAAGTTAAGAGTTGCATGAGTATTAAATCAAAACAACAACAAGGTGTGTTAAAGAATGGCCGGAAAAAATGTTTATTGGGCTCGTACCAAACAGCTCGGAAAAACATTTCAGAGCAAGGGAGATCATTTGACGAATAACAAATTAGGCACGGGCCCTCCTCCATCTTCATAACACTTTTACCTCGTTATCTTCGCGAATTCGTTATTAATGAGCTAGACATTAAGGAGCCTACGGTCTCGGAGAATGACACTACGGACATCTGTATTAATTACTCGCCGTGACAGGCTCGTGTAATTATGATGCTGAAGATACGGAAGAATAAGTGGAGAAGGAATGAGAATCGTAAGAAGGGCTGGCGCGCTTCTACCACCGGAGATTGGAATTTTATGGATATTTGAAAAGAGAAAAGGGGGTCGTGTCTCCTTTCATTCTCGAATTACGCGACAGCTCCGACCCAGTTGGTGGTCGCTGACAGAAAAATTGAAGAAGAAGAAAAAGAAACGAGGCGAAACGAGCCACTGTCGAGAAGCTCAAGAGAGGATGCTACCTTTGGGGACCACCTCCTTGCCCTTGACCACATTTTCCTACCGAATTGCACTCTCGTCCCGCCTAAGTTGACGATTAGTTAAAACTTTTCCAAGAGCCCCGTAACTCGAAGGAACGCGAGGGACCCTCGTCGACGTCTTCATCCGAGAACAAGGATTGAAATTTACGAGAACACACTTGCGAGTTGCCAAGTGAGAAGAGTCGAGGGCTGAATGGAAATAGAATGGAAAAAAAAAGAAGAGCGCACGATCGAATCCGAGCGAAGTAATCGTTTTTACTTTCACGTCATTTACTTTTTACTTTACACGTATAATTTCTTTTTTCTCTGCTCTTGGAAAAGCGATCGTGGAAGAAGCTTTCGAAAAAAAAAACAAGAATATAAACGCACGTATATAAACTCGGGTGGAAAAGCGCATGGAAATCTTCAAATTTTCGTTACTCCGAACTTATTAAAATTAATTTTTAATGGATTTGTTGGTAAGTCGCTTTCTCACTTTAATCTCCTCTCCACCTCGCTTTTTCCTATCCGTCACTTCTTTTTAAATATTCGCCTTTCACACGATCGACACTGCTGGTCCGCGAACAAGTTGGAAAGTTTTACGTGCGCGGCGCGGCACCGAATTGTGAATGAAAGTACGCTCGCGACGGGCTGTTGCGCGGAACGTGCAGCCGTAGCACGGCTCGTGACGCGCACGCGACGAATCTTCGCCGCCGACTGGAGTCCTGGACTGCTCCGTACTGGTCCGGGCCAGCGCACACCTAGCAGACACCGCACCATAACCAATCGTCGGCGAGCCGTGGGACATCTACTCGCGCGCGGCGCTCCTCGTTGTGGAAGAGTGCGTGGAAACTGACCAAAAGGCGAATCGCGTCGTCGGATTTTTTAACGGTCCTTTCTACTTTGTAATCTGGAAAGAAGAGCATTTTTTGTGATTTTTTTCTGCCAAAGTAAAAAAGATACATAAACCATTCTTATCGTATAATATTTCGGTAATCTTTGACAACGTTTAAAAATTTTTTCATACGGAATTAATAATATTGACTAAGAAATTCATATTGTTCAAATAACTCGTGCAACAATGACATGGCCTGTTTGCGGAAGTTCTCCCGGGCTTTACGATAGACTGAAACTAACGCATTTAAAATTTTAACTATTATTTTTTTATGATGTACGGGGATCTTCGATTTTCAGTCGTTCCGCGACCCGATCATGGCAAGAATAAACATGTTCGATTTTCAGTCGTGAAGCTTGCAAACATGAAGTATGATCAGACAGTAGAATATAAGGCGATTGTTGTGTACTTGTCGCGGACCAATTAATGACAGCGCTACCTGCATATACGGCGCTATCATTAAATGCTTGTAACTTCACCAATTTTCCGAATTCGACTTTATAACTTTAATACTATAATCTACACGCCTGAAGCTTCAAAATTATACGAAGAAAAAAAATCGATTTTTTTGGCCTAACGAATTAGACCCTTAAGGACCAATAGAGCTTGCTTTTTCTTACACGCTGATTGTATCGATTCTTCTGGATCTTCTTCGTCCTTTTCTTCCTGCACGCTTCTTTACGTGAAATTTTTGTAAGCCGTATTACAATTTGAGAACTTCGTCCCTTTGGCTCGGTAAGCGAGTCACATTTTTCTTTCTGTATGTGAATTTAGAAAGAGATAATTTATAATGGCAAAAGATGGAACTCGTTTTATTGAACCATTAGGTGAAATAATATTGGAATTCGTCGTGCTTTTGAAAGTAGGTACGTATATCCAGTGGATAATTTGGCAGAAGAACAAATGATAATAGTATGCTAAATAAAAAGTAATTATTCAGAGGAATCGTACAAATTAAGAGTCTAGGATTAGGTTAATTAAATCTTAAGTGTGCCGAGGGGAATCCTCGGCCTGCCCAGTGATTGCGAGCGTGGGCGGTGCCAAGATTATTTTTAAGCCCTTGCTGTTGCCATGGCCCTCTGCGAGATGTAAGAATGACTAATTCCAGTTTCCTCTTTGCACGATCGAGGTGACAATATCCCTACGGAAAAAAAGGTTGATAAATAACAATAAATTGTAAATAACATTTGCACGTTACCCGAGCAAAATGAACCGAACAACCTACTACCCTAAGCACAAACAAGAACAAATGCGCCAACACGCGATATTTAGAAATCTGACATTTTGCGCGAATAAAAATAAATTCTCGTTCACGATTAAGCGACAATAAAAAATATGTGTAAAGCAAGAAAACCGGTCGCGATATCGACGTCGATCAAATAAATCGCGTTTAAAGCACGTGATTAATCAACCGACGAATGAGTCATTGAACAAGAAATAAATCGTATTTAAAATTGTAAACTCCAGATTGTTCTAGCTGGAATAACAAAGAAGTGTTTTTCAGGATTCCCGTAGAATTTGGGCTCCGCGTTGCGCATGGTAACGGAAAGGGTGGGTTGAGCAAGGATTATTTAAAAGCGATTTCCCTGGATTTATCATCCTACCGTGGCATTCGGGTATTATCATATGTGTCTGCCACCCACTGTTCGTTCCGATCTCGTGCTCTTTTTACGTCGTGGATCCACGGTCGCTTTCCAGAACGCATTTCCATTCGCGGATTTGCCTTACTAATTCATTAAACGCGCTGCTATCCAATTGCGAATACCATGATTCGGAATTTAAGAAAACAAAAGAAATTCCAGGGTCGACTGTACGATTAAAACGATCTCGGTTCGATCTCCTTTTTAGAGTATTGTCGAGGGAGAACGTGGCTGCAGAATTTCCAATAAAGATCGAAACCTATCAGAAATAAGAATTACACACAATCGTTTCTTTCGGCTAAGAAGAGATCTGTCGAATTACCAAATCAATCGAACGAGCTACGCGAAATTACCTTTCTCATTCTCAATTGATCCTAGCAATTCTGTAGCCGCTCAATATTTTCAATACTCAAAATAATTCTAACGATCCATCGATCGTTCTGGATTTTCTCATCATTCGTAATCCAAGCTCACGCGAAAAAGCTCCGTGTTATAACTGACAGTGGAGTTTTTACAAGCTCTCAATATCTTCTCTATTGCGAAGATCGATCGACTCACCTTCGCCTCGTTAACGCGCGATCACGAAAGCAACCCCCGAACGTTTAACTCACCCCCGGGCAGTTAACGGAATTCTTGAGAAAAGGAAGAAGAAAAAATTATGCGAGCAACATCTGCGTCGATTCGCAGCGAAGGAAGTGCAGTTTACGCGGAATGTTTTCTCCGAACGTTCCACTCCGATTTTCCTAAAGGTAAAATCCGTGCGGCTTGAAAACTTCGATACCACCCTGCGACACACGCGTATTAGCGAGTGCTCGTCAAAGCAAACATTGTCGCTAATCTCTGACCTTCCCTTGCTTCTCTAGCGCTCCAATCCCCTTCGGATCGAAAATTCATAGTGGAATTTTCATCCTTGTAACGAACAATCGAAAATTAATCGCAGGATGGATTAATCGAGAGGATAAGCTTGCAGAACTGCTCGAGCGCTTCTCGAACCATTTCTCCGGGATGAGAATACGTACTTTCCCTAGGATTTACGAGGACATAACCGCGGATGAGTGCATGCACGGATGACGAGCGATAATCATAGTAGTGGAAAAGTTTTCGATCGTTTACACGGATGATATCGCGTTCTAACGACGGGTGGAGAAAGCTTGCTAGGGATGTTCGATCCTGAATCGATCTTCGGAGAAATCGATTCTTTCTATTAAACAAATCGATTTTTTGTATTGATTTTGAAATGTTCGATTTTGAAGCGAATTGATTTTTTGAGGTTCGAATCGATGTTTTTTTTTCTTTTTTTTTGCGCTTTCAATCAAAGACTGAATCAGTTGGCTAATCAGTCAATAAAGAAAAGTGAAAAAGATTAATGCGTTATTTAAGATACTTTTTATTCTTGTCTTCGAGCTATCAAAAGCTTCCTAACTCCTAAATTAATGGTCGTCGATTCGCCAACGTTTGTGGCCTGTGCTAAAATTTTATCTCAGTTTGAGTACGGAACTGCACTTTAATTAATTTACGTTTTGGCATGTTTGAATTGTTTTTATACTGTGGGTTACTTCGACGAAACTCTGATTAACTTAATCGTCGATTAACTTCCGGGGCGACTAACATGAATATTTCTAATAATATAATCCTCGTAGTTTTATGTTAGTCGCCCTATAAATCAATGAACGATTAAATTAACCGGAGTTTGGACGAAGTGGCCCTGTCCCTGTAAAAAGATCGATTTTTACAAGATCGATTTTTTATTCTCCGATTTTAGAGAGAATCGATTTTCGCACCGGCGCACAGTGGGCAAAATGACTGATTTTTTGGACAAAAATCTACCGACAGTGCAATTCTCAACCGATTTCAAAAAATTTTTTTTTAAATTACTCGTGAAACATTGCTCTATAAGGTACTACTGCGCCATTTTAAGAAAGAAGCTGAAATTCAATATGGCGGACAAAAAATGAGCGACGATAGTATTGAATCCCTATCTAATGATACTTTCTTCTTATAATATTAAATATATTTACACTCAAATTGTTTTTCCGGTCGCTAAGCATGAATTTGAGATCAAACTTAAAGTTAAAAATTAAAATAACATTTATTATAGAAGTTAGAAATGCTGAAACTTTACAAAATTTATTTTTACAACTTTACGCACAATTAATTAAAATTTATCATATATTAACATTAAATTTGTACAAAATATCTATTGAGTCTTTCGGAAAGTTCGTACCGATTTTGAAGGTTATTAAAGGGCAGCCCATTTAAATTTTGATATACATTTTTTAAATTCGATAGGTGTCATTCTGTTCCACAACCTTTCTAGATTTTTCAGGCAGTTTAAAAATTCCGTCCTACCGGAACCCCTTGCATTTTTCTGCGAAACACTTTTTTAAATGATTTCGGAAATCGGCATGAACTTTCTGGAGGATAGAATACATACAGTACTCAGCTTACCACTAGGTTTGCCAAATGCTTATCGACATAAGAGATTTTTTAGTTGAGTCATATGCCTGATTTTAATGTTAAACGCAGTCATTCGACACGTACACGTACACGACACACACACACACACACACACACACACACACACACACACACGGAGTTTAAAATCTAAAAATTTTAAATTATATAATTAATGTAAATAGAAACAAATTTCACATAATATAACAAATATAACAGTTAAAAAATATAAACATTTAAAAAATGAAAAAAAAAAGATTTAAAAATCAACAACAAAGCAAACAAAAAAAACCCGTACCCTTGTAATAGCAGATACCTTCACGCGGTATAAGGGCTTAAATATTGTTTTATTACTTAAACATTTATGAAGCAAGCTAACAAAATTCTGCTATTTTGTACAAATTTAATGTTAAAATATGATAAATTTTAAAATAATTGTGCGTAAAGTTGTAAAAATAAATTTTGTAAAGTTTCAGCATTTCTAACTTCTATAATAAATGTTATTTTAATTTTTTAACTTTAAGTTTGATCTCAAATTCATGCTTAGCGACCGGAAAAACAATTTGAGTGTAAATATATTTAATATTATAAGAAGAAAGTATCATTAGATAGGGATTCAATACTATCGTCGCTCATTTTTTGTCCGCCATATTGAATTTCAGCTTCTTTCTTAAAATGGCGCAGTAGTACCTTATAGAGCAATGTTTCACGAGTAATTTAAAAAAAAAATTTTTGAAATCGGTTGAGAATTGCACTGTCGGTAGATTTTTGTCCAAAAAATCAGTCATTTTGCCCACTGTGCGGCGCGGCGATTCGGAATCGATTCAGAAATCGATTTTTATCACAAGGTCGCATATCTTTAAAGCTTGCACGAGCACAGGAAGATCGGAACATTTTTATAGCATCGCGAAAACTATAGAGAAGATTCGTAACGACACTTGTCACAATGATTGTAATAATTTCATTCGATCAATAGGCTTCGCTAGACTGGCTTTCTTTCTCTCGTTTATTGCGATAAATACCCCCTCAAGGATCACTGCCATTCCTCCAGGTATTCTTAAAGATGATTATCGCATTAAGAAAGCTCTGGCCGGAGAACTCGATCCTAGAGGGTTTGAAGAAGAAGGTAGATGCCAGAGAGAAGTCTCTAACATCTGATACCATTCTCACCGTGGAAGTTACCTCTACGGCGATGTTAGCCCATTTTTTTTCCTCTTCAGTGGGATTACGCGCCGCAACGGCAAACACACTCTACCTTCGGCATCGGGGATCGAAGTTTAAAAGTCGTTTTTCACGTATTAACGGGCTTTGTGGATATTTAAGAGATCCAAGAGACCATCGACGTGAAATTTTCGGTAGATAAAACTCACCCTGAGCTTGCAGTATTTTTCTACGTCGCACGAAGCGTTTGTGCATAACGTATCGGTAAAGAGCAAAAAGTGCCTTGCCTCGCATCCTCCTTTTTCTCACGAGCCTTCTTACGTCCCCTTCTTCCTTTTCTTTCTTGGCCTTTTTTCTTCTTCTTCTTGCTTCGCGAGAATTTTTATAAAGCAAGAAAGAGCTCGAAGATTTAACACCGTCTTTGACAAAGGAGTTTTTCGCCGCATATAGGAAGATTGCATTTCGCCCCTTACGACGTAGTTTAAAAGTTCATTTTTCAATTTTCTTATGGAATTCTCATCTCGCACTCATAATGGTTTATTCGTTCGTATTGTCTACCGTTCTCGCGCGAACAAAGAGAAACACGAATTTTACGAAAAATCCCTTGGAGCGTATCGTGAGCTTTGTTCTATGGAGAACAAAAATTACATTGTCCTGAAACAAATGCTCCCCTTAACCTTGTTTCAACCGATGCTCTGCGCCCACGCGCCCTCGCGTAAGAAAATTCCGCGACGAGAATGCGTAACTCGATTATCCGTAATTATTAATACCACCGAAATGTTTCACTCACATCGCTCTCGCGTTTTCATCTCACTTTACTTCGAGTCACTTGCAATCGCACCTTCACACAAGACTCGCTATTTCACTACCGATCACTGCATTCGACGAATTTTGAAGCATCGTTCGAGGGAAGCAAACAAGGTACGCGAGTGGAACTGTAAGATTCTACTCTCCATACTCCAGTTCAGTCCTGATGCCACGAGCTTACGATTCTACGAGATGTCTACCGAAGAGTGTCACGATTCGAAGGAAGGAAGCACGTGTGTCTGACGGATAGATGCATTGAAGCATCGTCACCGTTAGAGACGGCAGAAGCGTCGAATGGAAACGTCACACGATATCAATGTCAAATGTAAACCGATCTACGAAGGATTCACTCGCTGACAGGAAGAAGATGAAGAGGAGAGAAAGGAGCAGTGAGGATGCATCCTGGTACTCGAAGATCGTCGATCGTACTTTTAAAGTTACCGCCAGAACTTTTCATTCGTTTTTCGTGGATACCGCTCGAATCGTGTGACGAAATCGTGTTCGGCTTCTGGGACGATCTTCTGGGCTGGCAAGCGAATTATCTGACGCGAGGACAACTTCGAACTTGGCAGTGATTTATGAAGCTTAGCAAGGTTTGAGTAAGACTTCCTGGAAAAGCTGTGGAGATGGCGAGAATGAAGAAAACAAGAAAATCTTTGTGAAATTGTGCAGGAGAAGGAATGCAAAAAAAAGGCGCTACCCTCTGGTGAGGATTTTACATTGTTCCGCTAATGTGAATTTCTGAATGTTCTTTTCTTATTTCGTTTCCCCCCTTTCCGTTACATTTATTCACGCGAATGCGTTTAAAATTCCAAGGTGAATCCTGAGCGAGTTTTGCACCGGCAGAAGTCTCGTGAAGTCGTGAATGAGGAGTAGAAAGCGAGAAGACGAAGGACCGTGATACGGTAAGGTGCAATAAAAATCGTTTCTTCATCGGATTTCTCGCATACTTCCAAAGAGTAATAGTTGGCTAATAATAATAAGTCCGGTCGATAGGACAGCACGAGAAGAAATCTTTACGAATGTTATGCTTCAGCAGAAATAATAGGGCGTCGTGTTTAAAGACACCTCTATTCTTTAATGAGAGTAATCTCTTTATCTCGAAGTATTATTTATTTAAATGAAAATTAACATTTGTAACATGTCGTAAATTGACGCGAATTTATTTACAGAATATTCTACTGCATAATATTTATTGTAAGAGTTGTTCGCTTTAACAGTCGTTTTTCGAAATCTTCTTTTCATCCCATAAGTACCTTTTCGCATCCAAGATCACGTCTACGCATCACTCAAACTTCCACGTCAAATTATCCCTTGGAATTTTTAACTAAGCCCGTATCTATTTCCTCTTTCTAAAAATCAGTTATCCGTAGCATGGTGGAAGCTAGAAATTCCAACGAGTGCACGAGAGAAATGACGAATCGCGGAAAGAGATAAATTCCTCAGGAGTGTAAATCTGGTCGAGCTATTGTGAAGCACGCGCACTGATTGGCTTCTGGACCAATTTCCTCTATAGCATACCCACGGAAAAATGAAAATTCCGCGCGCGATTATCTCACCGCAGCCCTTTAATAAATCCACATATTGCGAGGAATTTTCCATTCTTCCTCCCGTCTCCCGTTTCCATCTTCGCTCTTCATCTCACAAATAATTTATAATCCCTCGTGCTCTCTGTAGTCGTCGAAAACAAAGGTCGAGCGTAAAAAAAAATCTCTCTATGCAGGACCATTGAAGGCTTTCGGGTGCGATGAAGTTTAAGCCTGACGAAAAAAGGGAAACCCGGAGAAAAGCCTGGCGGAGAGAAGAAAACAGTGGAAAACCTCCTCTCGTAGGTCGAGGGGAATTATATCAAGGTCGAAGAGCAACGCGACGGTGGAAAGGCGAAGAGGCGGAATAGTGGAGGTGGTTAATCTGCCGTGGGTTAACGCCAGCGTGCGCTCCTTTTTCCTCGAGTTGCGCCTAACTCACTGAAGGATAAGGAGGAAGAGAAGGAACCGGGAATAGCTCAGCCTCAACTTTGCAGAGGGTGCAACATTCCTGTGGTTCGTACTTGAGCATCCTCTTGCCTCCTCTAACCTCATCCACCCCATTCTCTATTAAACAAGCTTTTCATAACGCTGTGCACGGTGGAAAACATCCTGCAACGTTAGGGTCAGCCTGACTAAAGCGTAGATGCTGAATAGCGGCAGCCTGAACGGATGGCGTGTCGCGAAGATTCTTTAGCATTTTGCGTGCGAGAAATTCTCTCGAGCAGTTTCTTCCACATGCCACTTAATTCTAAGCTTGGTGAAATGAAACGGCGAATTTTTACAGTTAAAAGATATTCTTTTATTGCTAGTGCCAGATTATTCTTTCCTCCTTCGCGGTAAACGTATTTAAATAGTTGGACACGCGATCTATTAAGGATACGAGTGGTGCAGGCGATAATTCAAGGTTCGCACGTTCGAGTGAAAGAAATTTTGTATTTCTTCGTCCATCGGCGTAAACGTCCGCACGAATAAATTTCGTTACGAGTTTTACCGTCGTAAACTTCGACGAGGTTGCTTGGTAGGATTATAAAGTTTTCTTGATCGCGAAAAATGGCGGGAATCCTCGAAAGAAACGGACGTAGGCTCGTCCCGGTCCTAATCTAGGCGAGGAAAAAGCGAGCTGAACGAGCGAGCCTCGTAATAGAGAGGGGTTAAGCAGACAAGGTTCAGAAGAAGCTTTACGTCGGGCATTAATGTGCTTTTCGGCTAACGACCCTCGTGTATGTTTCTTTGGAGTAGGCTCTTGCAGAAAAAATCTCCTTTAAAGAAGCTTCGACGCGGCATTCGATCTTACATCGTGTCCGAGTTTACTTTCGGAACTGTCGGTTGTTACCCAGGATTTTGCGAAAATGATCACGAGGGGATGAAATTATTTTTTATTTCCACTTGTGCACTGAGAAGCCCGTGAAATTTATTTTTATTACGTCGTAGCGTACACGGCGTTGGAAAATGATACAGGGCAGTTGGTTGGGTTGTCTGTCCATCGGTCTGCAGGCGCTCGCTCTGTTGACCCGCAAGAGAGCGTGGAGAAATTTTTTAATTTTAAATTTGCACTTTTTAATTTAATTTAGATACTTTAATTCAAAAAGGATTTGAATAGAAAACTTTACTCAATTATTGATCTTAAATACAATTATCAGGTAAACATCGCCGTCTTAAGGAATCAATCGGAGACATTCATACTTCACCGCGGCCCAAACTTTTGTTAATATCTCGTTAACTATTAACTTTCAGACAAACTACGTTCAATACTTTTTTACTCAGAAATCAATGCTCTTTCGAACTGCCGTAAAAAAATAAGGGATTCCATTTAAAAAACCAAAGTTCGCCTTCAAATCTCCTAAGCGCCTCCACCTATAAAGAAGCCACGTATATAATAAATGTCCCCTTCAATACCATGCACTTTCATATAAAACAACTTTTTGTATCATGCATAATTTAAAAGTTATTCGATGTGATCAAGTTAGGTGACTCACCCTGTATATGGGGATAGGCTGTCGGTCTACTGGTGCTAGATGACATTGAAAGGAATCGATTAATAGGCTACCGGTTGGTAAAGTGCATTTAAAATAATTGAAGTGCAGTTAATACATAGACTTATACTCATAGACCGCGCATTCTGTGAGAAGCGTTGAAGACAACATGATACGAGAGAGTAATACTGGGAGTGAGCCTGCCTCTGTCTAACTGGAGCGTTGGTGGGGGGAATAAAGAAAACAGGAGAAGAGCATACGTTTACGCGTCTAAACATTTCAACGTATCCTCGCGTTTAAACGTTGCTCTTCTCCTTTTTTCCTTATTCCCCCCACCAACGCTCCAGTTAGACAGAGACAGGCTCACTCCCAGTATTGCTCTCTCGTATCATGTTGTCTTCAACGCTTCTCACAGAATGCGCGGTCTATGAGTATAAGTCTATGAGTTAATATAAGGACGAGACACGAGTCTAGAGTGTCAACCCTAACCCTAACCCCAAACCAGCATCCCGTCCTCCTCCACGCTCTTTTGCCGGTCAACAGAGCGAGCGCCTGCAGACCAATGGATAGACAACTCAATCAACTGTATCATTTCCCAACACCCTGTACATAGTTCCAGAATGCACGGGCCGTCCAGTAGCCCACAATTTATTCGATGCGCGCTTCGTACTTTCCGTGTTTTATCCTGGCGTACGTTGCATGTGACGTGTTAGCGGTGAATTTGTCAATGTGATGAAACATGCGTGCGTTTTGCGGGACAGTTGGTATTACTGTTTGGATGTAAAACAGGTGTAAATGACAACAGCTGGATTTGGTGAAGTCGAGAACTTCGAGTGACACGTGTTCTTTGAAATTTTTAATCCGACGAACTTTGAATAGTTTCGAAAATGGAGGACACAGACCGAATTTTCTAAACTATTGGAAAATCACGCGCCCGCGTAAAATAAAAACCTTGTTTCTAAAGGGTCTAAGGTAGCGGAGGGTGTCGATTTTCCAATATTTCTTACTCTTTCGCCATCTCTCGTTCGCTCTACACTTAAAGGACACTATTATCCCCTCGTAATTTTACCTTCATAATTTTCAATTCACGACGAGTCAAATGATTCTAAAGGCCAATGAAAGTCAAGCGTGTGCGAGTGAATGGAAATAATAATTTTTTCCGCCCGAGCATGGATTATGCCCGTAAAATTTGGAAGGATATATATTTCTACTAAAACCCTTCCCATTAAATCGTGCCCACTCGCTCGCACCCGCTGCACACGTTTTACACTCGTATGTGTGGAATTTATCGAGCTTTGGGGTACGCGTCAGCGAGAATTTCGCGAATAATTCTATTGGCCATTTCTCCTCCTTAGTCACTCTCACTTTCGGCGAAGGTGCGACACCTGGTACAAGAAAATTATCGTAGATCTCACGACCGACCGACGTAGGGAATATTCCCTCCTCCGCAAACACCACGACGATCTCGTCGAGGAACTGTGGTGTGGGTGGAGTTATGACACGCACCTCGATCGATCAATTTTTCCTCGCAGATCTCGCAACGCCGGAAATATTCGTTTCTACACGAACACCACGAGGAACTCGTGTTGTGATAAAATTATAAGGCGCACCCCTATCGAAGAATTTTTGTTTTCGTAGAACTCAACGCGCCACGAATATTCGCTCTTTCACAAACACTACGAGAAAATCTAGTGATGGTGAAATTACAACACGCACCCCATTCGAAACATTTTTCCTTGCAAATCTCACGTCTCCCCTCCGCAAACACCACGAGGTACTCGTTGAAGAACTCCTAAAGGTGGTAAAATTACAAATATTTTTGAACAATTTTTCATCACGGACTTTACCACGAAATCTACCATTTTACCATTCGCTCCTCCACAAACACAACGATAAATTCTATTGGCAGTGAAATTACAACACGCACCACCCTCGAATAATTCTTCCTCTTATTGTTAAATTTCATGAAAACCACGAAGAACTCCAACGGTGGTGGAGCTACGACACGCACCTCCATCGAAGAATTTTCTCTTCCCTCTTCAGTATCGGTCTCTCGCAATCGACAAGTTCTCCACGTCTTACGTGCGACGCATGCGAAAATATACGAAGCGTGGCGCGGTATTTGACATTTAAATGCGAAAGGATTCAAGGCTGCGGTATGTAAAGTCCCGCGGTACGAGTAGATCGCAATATTAGAACGATACAGTGGCACGCACACTTCTGTTTCGGTTCTCTTCTTTCGGTCTCCCGTCGTTGCTCACCTCGCGATTCCTTTTCGACGTTTTTGGCGTCACGTTGTCGAACGACGCACGAAGAATTCCAGGGACGGAACGAAGGTATCGAGCATTTGTTGGACTTTTCGTGCTATCGGAGAAGTTTTCACTGTACGCGCCATTACGCGAAGGTGTCGAGATTCTGTTCTACTATATGGGGTTTCAAGCGAACAAAAGGCGGAAGTTTGTTCTTGGATAAATGAACCGCGATGGATACACGAAGTACGTTGCGAAATCTTGAACCAAGAGAGATCTGTTAACGTCGTGGATTACAAATAGCGTTCTGGTCACGGTGGAATTAATATCGAAGGAAATGTGCAATTTATTGTTATAACAATTGAAAAATTCCAGATTACTTTATCGCCGAATTATGAATAATCTTTGGGATTATTACGATATGGAACGATACGCGTGGTTTGTAGCTCGGTGCATATTCATGCGTTATTGTAAAATTTACAATAGGTGCATCGACAGGAATTGATTTATCCGAATCAAGTTGAAATTCGAGCAATTCCTGCTGTCCCGCCTGCATTATCCGTTGCTTGGAATAATTCAAGGGACCGAGCTGAAATTCATCTTCGAATTTTACCCGAGGCGGTGAATCTCTCGACGACGTCTGACTCATTTCGCGGTTCACCACTTTCGTCGTCTCTGGCTTTCTCATTAATACGCCAGGAGTGCCGCACAAGAATTAATTGCGTTAGGTACAGATCGCGTGAGCGCGACATCCAGGATTAGCTTAATACGCGAACGTGCCGGGATCACTTAATTGAAGACGCATGCAAGTGCATACAAGGAAATTGATATCGGTAAAAACTCTCGCCATGATAATTTTAACATCGTCCAAATTCTGACAGTAACGAATCATAAACGGATAGCTTACTTGCTATGTACATTTCACATTTGAAATCATTTTCTCTCCATTTTTCCAAACGATTTTGTAACATTTTAGAAAAATCAGTAATGATAACTTACAGTCTGTAGACTTTTACCAATCGCTTTTACGCAACTTTTGGCTTCTACCGATTTTTTCCAGTTCTCCTTATAAAAATTGTTAAACACACTTTCCTGGGATGCTGTGGCTTTTAGTAAAACGGAAGCGACAGATCTGAACCTTCTAAAGCTTGCATATACGAAGCTGTAGGGCACAGCACATTGTGCGACAAACTGGAAACCGGCTGCAGAATGAGGTTTGAGATTTGCCAGATTTGGGACACACGTTTGCGCGAAAGTGCAACGAGATTCTCGGTAAACTGGACATTTTCACTTTGAAATCTAAAGCGACGAGTACATCGTCCAAATTCCTCTATTGTCGCATTCGACATAGACCAACGGTGCCTACCAATGCACAGTCCGCGAATTCGAATCACAGATCTTCTCGGAGAAGAACTCTCATTACCTCTGGATCCGATTCACGGACACAGGTCCATATAGAAAGGAGATCGACAAAAAAGGATGAAGCTAAAAAAAACCCAATTGGAAAACGCACTCGGCACTGTTGTTAACGCGCGTATTTCCTCGCTCGATTTTTCGTTTGGAGTTTTATGTTTCAATGGGTTAAACGTGCCGAAGAGAGAATGCAGAATGCGAAAATACAAACGAAAAAAGAGGAGAGACAAAGGAAGCGAACGATACTCATTGTAAATCCAAAGCTCCGTTTGTCGACTATTGAATTCTGAGCCGGAACAGTAAAGCGCCCTCGTTCGCCCATTTTCGATCTTTTTCCCTTGCCTTCTACGCCTCCTACACGCGCGCACACACTCTCCACGTGCACTGGACGCAGTACACACAATTCTCGTTTCACTTTACGCGCTATTCGTCCTCGCCTACTTCTCCCTTTATCCGCTGAAACTTTCAGCCGAGCATCAAGCGGCAGATCCCCGCTCGTTTGTCCTCGCGATTGTGTCGCCGTGTTTATCTTCCTGGAGAAACGAACGCCACGCGGCATCTCTATCGCGTTAACACTGAATCCTCAATTCCTCCATATTGCAAATATTCGCATGATCGTAGACATGCATACGTGTGTACGCTTGCGCGGAAAATTAGAATTAATTAATTCTAAGGAGTAATGAAAATGAAATTTGGCTATTTTTTATACGGTGGACGGGTGAGATAAGTCGAGAGACAATTAATTTACAAGAAAGCATTAAGTTCTTATTAAACTACTGCAAATAACAGAATGTGTTAAGTAAAACGGACTGAATATTTCTCTAAAATTTTACTTTAAAAAATCGTGTAAAGCTGAGCAAAATGTCGTAAAAAGAAAAAAACATCTTGTAAATAGAGAATCGTGTTTCCGTATAATGTAGAAATAATGTTATTTGCAATTTTATTTCTTCATTATCACTGTAAAGACTTATCCGCTTCGGCCACCTAAATTACAAGTTTATCGGTACGAATGAAAGGATTAGTTCTCGTATTTACTATCCCAAGGACAATCGATCCTCTTGCATTAGCGCCGAACCCATTGTATTCTAGTATTCCAGCGAGGTCGAACGAATCTGCTACACAATACCTACTTCACGCTCTTACACATGGATTATTAACGCGAAACTTACAAGCACTACGTTACAAGACCGCACTGCCGCCATCTGTTGCGCCGAGCTACGTTGTATCCAAGGATGCGTAGTACAACTCGACGAAGTGGTCGATGGATCATCCGCAGTATTTACAAGTGATCGAGCTCGAACTTCGAATTGGCCACATCCAGCTTCTTACTCGCGAAGGAAGTAGTACTGGTCTCGCTCAATCCACGCCATCGATCAAGTACTCCGCTCTTGCGTTTCCGATCGAGAAGCTTCCAATGACCCAAGCTGGAACACTTTAACGCGAATCGCTGGAAGCGGCGTATCTTCCACTTGGACGAATTCAGCTTCGAATGTAACCCTCGATTCCACGAACCTTACAAAAGATCGTTTCCACCGATCCGAGTAAACATCCACATTTGCTAGTTTTTCTCCGCGGAGAGTTTTGATCGCAAATATTTTCAGGGCAAATATTAGGCAAGAGTACGCGAGGAGAACTGAATACATATACTTATTACTGACCAGTAGACTCCACAAGGAGTCTTATTCCATAAGATTATTCTAAGATTCTTTAAATTTCCATAATCTTTTCGTACCCCAGACTCTACGTTATAGAAAAAGGACAAAACCTCGTAGATTTAATCATTGCAAGATAGAAATTCGTAGATTGCCCCGCACTCTCTCAATCAAGGATCACTATGCAAACGCTCGTATTTGATTCGGCGGATATTGTACCCAGGAGAGTAGTGGATTTCGGAGCGAAAGGGAGACTCTAGGTTGCTCCGTGAGTGAACGCGGTGGAGGAAATCGATACTCGATGAGAGGTTCAACCCCAATCTGTAAGTTTATTAACGGCTGATGCTTTAGATCACGATTACGATCGATAATTTCTGTACGAGCAGAAGCGCGCACTGATCTCTACCCGAAGGCAATCAGAGGCGAGAACGCATTAATGCGCGTTCACAGGTGACGAGAAATCGATGCTGCCGTTTAGGATTCCGTGAGCCACGCACGGAATCTCGAATTTCGAATATCAAATGAAGCGTTTACAGAGGTACGTGCGTCCGTTTGCTCGCGCATTGGACATTATGCATTTCGTGAATAATTTGCTTACAGCCCATTCCAACGGTCTAGTGCAAAGAAGAAGAGTCTCGCTTCTCTTTTTCTTTGAAGTTGTCTGAATCGTTCCGCAGAGATGGAATACAGATTTGCGATATCAAAGTGATGAGTTAATGAAAGCTCGTGGCACGGCGCTGTGGCGAAAAGAGATTTTTTCTTGGGAAATTGACAAAATTCGTTACGAAGTAGGTTACGTTTTAGTGGTCATCGCAGTGTTTCTCGAAAGTATTGCAATCGCAAACTGCAAATCTCGTTAGAAGTTGTAATGGAATTTGATGTTCATGGGCAGCGCAAATTTCGTTTCGAGCTCACTTTTTCTCGCGAAATGCGAAAAATCTGCTTCCATGTACTTTTCTTCGTTATTCAGTTATTGGATCACGAGAGTCTGGAATAAGTGACAAAATTCAATTTTTTTTTACAGATACCGTGAATCGGGTTTGAGTTTTGAGATATTCTCGAAAGTGATACTTCCGCGAATTTCAGATAATTCGTCGGTTCGAATGCTTCTCGTTGACCCAACTGTTTAATTCGTTCGATCGTCACGTTCTTATGGAAGAAAAACTCACGCGTATAAAACTGTTGCCACGATTCTATTTTATTTTACCATTTTTCAGTTGTTTATTTATAAAAGCATTCTGCCGTGTTCACTCGCGGATTGTTTTTTACCATCATAAAAATCCGTTTCGTAAAACTTTCTGCACGAATAACATCGAGGTTTCGTCCTTTCGATATAGGTACACATGTTGAATTAAAATTGGAAAACGAATATCGTACGGAGTCTAAATATTTACCGAAAGAAAAAAAAAACTTAGTCTGGGGACTGCATTAACCATAAAGCCTTTTTTTTTACTTCTTTCCAAAGCGCCTCTTGTTCAAGATGTATCTTTGCCGTGCACGTGGATGAAAAAAAAGACATAGAACGAGGAGAAATGAAAATGCTTTGACGTGGACCGGTTCGATTTTATTTGCGTTCTGCACTGCCTTTCGTTGATCAAATTTCCTTTCAGTGGTTGCGAAAATTCTTTCTACGATATTTCACATTTCGGCGATGTGGATTTTTCGTGGACACGTGAGAATACGAGCGAAGTGAAAACGGAAGAGGAGAAAATTTAAGGCTACCCGAAGGGAGATGGAAAACACATTGTTTATGTCGCTTAAGGCGTCATAATTCAAAGCTTTGTAAAAGCAGATGGTAACGTACGATGCATTTTAGCGCGTGAGAATCCGTGTAAAAATTTCGACGTGAGCATCCCATTGAATCGCACGAAATTTCTGTTCACGGTTACGAATAAATCCAAAAACTAATTTCCACGGGATTTATCGCAATGACAAAATTCCTCTTCACTTTGCCGATTTATCCAAGGCAATCCTTTCGAACCGAAAGTAACTTGCGGCTTCGCTTAATCCTTTTAGGACGCGCGCGGTGCATACACGACACGTTCTACTCATCGATAAATTATTCTACCGGTTAGGGGAATAGCTAAGTTATAAGAAGAAACTTACCTCTCACGGCATTGCTCTCACTTAATTCTAGTTGAAAAATTCCTTCTCGCTGTGTCTTTCCACCAACGTGGTTGACTACTTCGAATTACTCGGCTTCGCGAAGCGTCGTATTTTCAAAGGCAAAATTTCATTTCTCTTATCGTTCTTGAATTCCTCACGCGCATCACAACGCTCTCTCGTCCTCTCTCTAACGGGAAATGTCAAAGGGTTCGGAGCGCCGAGAGGCAAAGCCTCGGGCGACCATTTTCCACGTACACGGAGAACCATCATAAAGTAGAATTTAATAAAATCCTAACGATTCGCTGTGGCCACCGCGCGAGACCACTGCCAATCGTGATCCTCCTCCTCGCGTTTCACATTATTTCAGAACCTTCTCGTTCTCCTATTTTTCCTTCCTTCTACTCTGCTTATTCTCTCACTAAAAATGCCCCGCGTCTCTCGTCGATTTCCATCGACGCGCAGTCGGAACGTGAAATCGACGTGGCTCTCCTCCACGTATTATTAAGTTTATGCATACTATGCACCGGGTCACGCGTAAATCGAGAAGCAACCCACGTCCGCTCCCCACGCTATCCAAACGTCGAACGCATTTCTCGATCTCCGGTCATCCGCGAGCGACGACAAAGCGCCACATTCGAAATCAGCTGGAAAAGGAGGAGCGATGAAGGGAGAAAAGAGACGTGTGCCTAGATAAGCTGAAGATGTGCGCAACCCCTTGGATTTATCGGAGCGCACCTTCTTTTCATTCACTTTGAGCATTCGCAAAGTGTTTAAACGCGCGCGCTTCTTCTCTACTGACCAATCGATTTGCGTCATGCAGGACGTAGTATTTAGAGAGAATTTTCTGCAAGAAATCCTCTCACCGCATCGACTTACTTCTGTATGTGGAGAAGATTCTAAAGAATCGATAGAATGAAAATGGTATAATGAAGCGAACGAGGGGTTTAATCCTTAAATAAATAAAGTATGAATTTGGATGCCAATCATATTAAAGGCTATGACAAACAGCCTACCTTTCTCTTGTTTCCATGTTTTTTTTTTTTTATTTTTAAATAGAAATTCGTGTATTTAAGAGTTGAGCGCTCTTTCGCTTGATGGGTACAACAACTAAACCCAATTTGAAGTTGGACCCTTCTAGTGTCGCCTCTGTTCTCTCTCACTATTTCTTCTATCTATCCACTATACATAGAACCTGAGCAATGACTGGTGGCTTGTTTAGTGACGATGAAAAATATTCACACCACCGCAAGAAGCGCCACAAAGGTTTACGACCGTGCGCGTGATGGGTTCGTGCGAAAGAGCTCGTGATACGTGGAGTTGGAGAGAAGTCCCGTGGAAGATGCAAGCCAAAAGAATTGAGCAGAGAGGAATAAGAAAACCTCTTGTCACGCGTATTTCAGGCTTTATTAAAAGGAACGAACGATTAGTTGAAAGGGCGAACTAATAATTGTGAGATTTATGGGAAGTACGTGAGATACTATAAAATATGCGAGAACGTAAAAACTGTAAGTAGAACCCACAAGAGACCCTGCTTATCCTTGTGCCGTTCACGAAGTTTCTTTCCAGCTCTGCATAATAAAATCGGATTCAAGAACTCAACACTTCTTCCGCAAACCTTATTTCTCTACCTCTCCTGTCTTCGTTCATAGTTTTCCTCGATCGCATGCCCGATTTCCGCCACTCTAATTGTCCAAGAGAACGCGAGCATTCGATCGACGACATTGCGACACACTTTTCTATCGCGAAAGGTTCGATATTTAACCTCTTAGCGCGCTCGCCCGATTTAATTCGGGTTTAAGAAAACGATTTTTCCGCGCGCCTGAGTTAATTTGCCAGACCTGCAATTTTGATTTTTTGTATAAATACAACCGAATATACTCGTTAGACGGTGTTGTGCTTATTTCGTCTCACCCGAACGAATGAAATTTCTTGCATAAGACAACAATTTCCGTATTCTTTTTTTTTTCAAGGTTTGTTAATGTTACTTTGTGTTTCGCGAAAATAGGGAATAAAAAATTGGTGGAAAAAGGACTGCTTTTGAATTTCTAATTGGTGCGTTAAGGGGCTAAGAGAGCGTGAAAACATGAGAACGAGAAACGTCGTCGCGCCACGCTATTTCCAATTCTTATTTCACTCTATGAATTTCTTCGAGCGCGTGGGGCCGATCATAAAAATTTAACCGACCGTGGAAGTACGAGCGCGAGAGCTGTATTTTATCCAAAGTGTTCGCTCTAACGCATGCCACTATAAGTGGGAGGGCGAAGAGTCAGTAAAGCAGAAACGGCTCGGGCGCCGGCCGTAGCGCGACATCAGCTGTGATAAACCGGCAAAAGCTTCTGCCGACTTTCTTGCACTTTCACCGCCGCTGCGGTACACCACTGGTCGTTCCACTCAGCTTTTCCACTTTTCTTCGTACCCAGATCCTCGCCTCCTCGCGTCCTCGAGAAAACGTGACTTCCTGATTTGTTGCTTCTTCTCGCGAGAAGCCACTGTGCGCCAGCTTGCGGATTTGTCCTGGATGTTTCAAGAACGGCGGAGTAGACGAGTCCGGTAAATTGGTGAGATGTAGATGACGCGGCGAGCGTAAGATTTGCAATGAGATAGCGGAGAAGTTTCAAAAAGAAAAGTAGAAATGACGAATTTGTAGAAGAGTCTTGAAATTTTCCTTTTTGCTTTGTCTCGACTTCGAAAGAGAGTCGAGGGTGAAAGGGAGCGGTACTGTTTTATATCGTTTTTATTATCTTCGATTTGATCAAGATTTCACGTGTGTAAGTACTTGGAATTTTTTTCTCCCACGTTGATGGAAAATCTGTTAAATTTTAGCGCCGTGTACTTGTCTAAGCGTGAGTAAACAAAGCACATTCCAATATTCCCGGATGGTTCTTATCCGGAAAGATAAGTATGTCTCACAAGTAACACTACCGAACTACTCACTCACCGATTTGAATGAAACTTAACATACTTATTGAACACCGAAAAATATTGAATACGTGTTTTTTTGTTTCGGCTAAATACGCTTTTTAGGGGTAGAAAGCACCCCTCAACCCCTGGAGGTGGAAACACTTATGGCTAATTATTTCTGAAACGATACATTTTCTGAAAGAAGTACTTAGGACCAACGTTGTAGAGTTCAAAGTGATGCACTTTATGGCGACCTTGAAGTTGACCTTGAGGTCGGTTATCAAGGCCAATGGAAAATCATTTCATGTTTTTCATAGGGAGTAGTTTACTTTTCATCCCGAGAATCGATAGAGCGTAGAATTTTACATTGAGAACGTTGATGGTTTGTAAATAGAACAAGCCTCTGCAATTTAAAACTGTTCATTGATCCAACCAATTAAGGCAAGATCAGTCAATAATTCGATCAATAAAGGAATTGAAAGTTAATTATTCATTCAAGTAAGGCAAAATGTGATTGAGATCCAGCTTAGGACCAAAGTTGTAGAGTCCAACCTCAAGGTTGATTTCAAGGTCAATTAAATTTGGAAATAATTAGTCGTTGCCGGACTTTGACCATATCCTGTATTTATAATCAGTAATTTTACGCTCTATCGATGCTCAGGATGAAAAGTAAACTACTCCCCATGAAAACATGAAATGATTTTCCAATGACCTTGATAACCGACCTCAAGGTCAACTTCAAGGTCGCCATCAAGTGCATCACTTTGAACTCTACAACGTTGGTCCTAAGTACTTCTTTCAGAAAATGTATCGTTTCAGAAATAATTAGCCATAAGTGTTTCCACCTCCAGGGGTTGAGGGGTGCTTTCTACCCCTAAAAAGCGTATTTAGCCGAAACAAAAAAACACGTATTCAATATTTTTCGGTGTTTAATAAGTATGTTAAGTTTCATTCAAATCGGTGAGTGACAGTTCGGTAGTGTTACTTGTCAGTCTTACGTGCCATGCGATATTTACCCCGTAAGCTTTGAAACTAACCTACTCTCGTTCTTCTTCCGGATCGCGGTGAGCACCATCGGCATTGGCTCGTGGATTGGCACTAAATTGAACAGTATCTACATATAGATACAATCTGTAAAATGTGTGAAAAAACTACGGAGCTATGCACAGGGAAAGTGAGAAATTGTAGGCGAATGTATGTTTATTTCTGAAACGGTCGTTACAAATTTGCCAAGATTTCTTGCGCGTGGAAAGTTTTTGGATATCCTGTATTATCTGCAAAACAATTTATTCCATGTCCATTTAACAGGATATCGTCGAACAAAAATATTCGGGACGCTTCTTACGTAGAATAAATGTCGCGCGGCTGTTCTGTTCGGAATCGATGCGGAATGTCACGGAGAATTTTCGTAGCGCCTAGAAGATGTTAGTCGTCGGTACGTTCCTGCATTCTTCCAGTAAACGCAAAAATCTTCGAACGCCTCTCTAGACAGAACCGGAACGCGGAAAAGATTCCTTCGTACCGAAAACGATGTCGCCACTTTGTGGAAAAATTCCTCGTGATGGAATTACTCTTCGTATGAAAATTTTTAAATTAAATTTGTGTACACGCTGCTCGCACGATGCTCGAGGAAAATAAATGAGGAGTTTCGATTTTCTGGTCTCTGTCAATTTATTCGGATTACATATGCTTAATGGAGAGAATTCATTCCGAGTTGTGAAAAGAGGTGAACATTCGGACAAACGGAAATGCTAAAAAGGATAATCGAAAGTGCATACGTCGATGTAAAAACATTGATTTTACGCGATTAAGTGGAATTGAAGGTGATGTTATATCGATGATGAAAAAGATAATCAGGACACGATGAATTATCGAGAATTAGAAGGCAGGTAGGCACGACGCATTAGCGTGGTTCGAAGCATTTTAGAAATTCTGCGGTGGATCAGGCGATTTTTCTTAAGTGCACAGGATTCCTCCTCTGGATGGTAAGACCAGAAGTGACCTCACATCCACATGATCAATGCCTTCTACGTATCTGGTCCCCTTTTATGGTAACAATTTATTTCTTCGTGGGTAGTTTCTGTCCGCTTTACCATGATCGGATTTCGTGTCGGAGAGAGGAAAATTTTGCGTTGCAGAATCTACAACGTGTGGACAGGTAGAATAAAATCGTTTCTCGTCTTTAAATAATTCTTCAAAACATCAAAACCTACTAGATCCGGTAACTTTAACCATATATATTCAAATAACACGATAATTCTAAGAAGAAAAATGTTAATCGGTGCTCCAGATGCAGACACGTTCCCTTCTCTTATCCTTCCGCGTTTATCCACTTAAGGCTGACGTAACACTGTAGTAGATTTTTGTCCAAGATCTTGTATAAAATGTTCTTTTATCAAATATCTTACAGTGTAATGGTAATATTTGATAAAAAATGACCCATTACAATATTAAATAAAATATTCGACAAAAGAACATTTTATACAGGACCTTGGATAAAGATCTTTTACATAGTAATATCCACCTAAGAACTGAAAATATTGCAGTACCGACCCGCGGCATTCGACAAGGCACTAAAATATTATTCGACGCGCGTGAAAGTTCTGCGCGTTCCTAACTACCGGTAAGGCCGGCGCTATAAATTTCAAGAGCGTACCGAAGGAAATTGTTCGAAACGGCAACAGCTTGAGCGATTTCTTACGTAGGATCAATGTCTCGTTCGCGAGTCTTGCTGTATAGCTCACCACGGCGCACATGTGGCAGGCCATAATTTATAGGAATTTACGTTCCAGTGATCGGCGAACAAATTTGCTTCTCGTCTTAAAGCGTCGTCTTCGGCGTCTTGCAAGACGATACGACGCGTCGCCATTCCCTTGGATATGTTGCATGTCATGCCATTACCGGAGAATCTAATGATCACTCAGGAATCGTGAAATTTTCTGCTGTCTTTTCGCGACGTAAGACATTTCTCACTGTTCTTTATTAGAGAAAATCTTTACGTTCGTATAATGAAAACAGTGGTCCTTTCACAAGTGAACAATGTTTTAACTCCTTGTCGTTCTATTTACCTCGACGAAATCCGAGCCAAACCGTGATGTTCGTATTTGACCAGATCTTTGTTCGACGAGTGTAGACTCGTAATCTTCACGTTTGATTCAAATTTGTTTCGACGAATCCGATTCGTGATGCTCGTGTTCGGCCCACATTTAGTTCCACCAGTCAAAATACGGCAAGAGGTTAATACTGTGAAACATCGTAGATCCTGTCAGACGAGTGATTAATGATACAATTAGGTATTTTAGGAATGTTGTTATGACCGTAGTCCTCCAGGTTTTTTTTTTAATCTGCATATTTCGCAACGGACGTATCTGTCGACAAGTTGACGAACAAGTGCACTGAAATGTATTTTAAACGATACAGGACTTTTCTCGCGCGCGCGCGAGATGTGCAAGAGGACGATAAGAACCTGGTAGAAATAAATTACTGCATCTTTTCGACGAAGTCTTCCTTCCACGCCCACACGTTCCACGGTAAAATTTTTCAAAACTCTTCCCCTCAACCCCGCAGCACTGCACGATCCTGTCGTGTGGGTGGAACATAACCAATGGCCCCATATTCTTCTTATTACCAAACAAAAAACTTATTTCACGCTGCGCCGTGACATTTTCTCGTGACGCAGATGTCCATCTGTTGCATTTGAAAAATTACCCTCGCTACACTCCGAATACATTTTCGCAAAGCTCGAAAGCTCGGTCGAACATCGGAAGGAGCAGTAACCGAAAGAAGGTGCTGTCGAAAAGGTCGGCGTAACGAAATCTCAATATTTCCAGTGATCCAATAAAATAAACTGCTTTGCCTTTTCTCGTGCGGATCGGTCGCGGAGTGAAGCGCGTATTCTGTAAATTTATCTTCTGCTGGTTCGACACCCGACGAAGGAACTCGCTCGTCCGGATCGTCGTGGACCATGTCCATATCCACTGGTCCCTCCTCTTATCGCGGACCATCAATAGACCGCGACCTCATGGGTGAAGGTCTCGGGGACTGAATTCTATAACTATCCCTCCCGTAAACCGATAGGTCGCTCGTATAGAATATGGACCCCACATATCTCATCAGCCCTCGAACCAACTGTCGAGATGATGTATCGTTCCCAGGGTCGCGCTCGCGGATTGCCTTTGCGGATACATGGGCGTGAAATCTTGCGTAACAGATAAAAGAGCAGGAGAAAAGAAGGTGTGGCGCGACGAAGCGCGGAGAAGGAAGAGAGAGGAAGAAGAAGAGAGAAATGTTCGAGGAACTTCGTTCGAAGTTTATTTATGCAAGTGCCGATTTTTCGTCGCTCGGCCGAGCGTAGGTATCTTGGGTAAGAGCGGAAGGTAAGTTTGTGAGAGGAGAGTGGAAGAATTTCGTCGTTTCTCTCCCCGTGGATATTAAACGTCAGCAAGGCGTGAGTTACGTGGGCGCCTCACGCGAGCACTCGCGAAGGAAACTCTTAGTCCGGTGAATATTTCGTTTTTCGTCGTCTTTACAGAAGGAAAACGAAGGCTTGTGCATTTCGCGGAGAAACCGTTCGATGGTGAGAAATCTTGTATGATTCGAAGAAGATATCGGAGTCCGGATTTTTCCAGGGTGTAGTTTCGATCGTCTAAACTCACTGAGCGTTTTATCATCGTCAGAATCGTATGCCTGTCAACTGTACGAGTTCTCATGTCCTAAACTTTTAGTTCGTTGAGTACTTCGTTTTTCGTTGTCTTTACAGAAGGAGAACTAAGCTATGTGCATTTCGCGAAGGAACCGTTCGATGGTAAAAAATATCGATTGATTAGAGAAAAGTAGAGTCTGGATTTTCCTGATATACATATCGTCTAGATTATCTAAACTCGCCGAGAGATTTATCATCGTCAAAATCGTACGCCTGTCAACTGCACGACGAGTTCTCATATCCTAAACTTTTAGTTCGTTGAACATTTCGTGTTTCGACGTCCTTGAAGAAGGAACACGAAGACTTGGGCATTTCTGGGAGAAATCGCTCGATGGTGAAAAGTCTCGAACGATTCGAAAAAGATGTCGGAATCCGGATTTCTCCAGGCTGCAATCTGGACCTTTTAGATTCACTGGGAGATTTATCATCGTCGGAATCGTACGCTTGCCAAATGTACGAATAGCCCTAGACCAGATGCATCCTTCATCTTTAAAACGGACTGTGAGTCTGCAGTCTCGTTATTTCCCCCGCACTGGACTGTCGCATGAAAGTGCGAATCCTTCGCATTTTAATTTCCCTCATTGGCCAAACTCTGTAAGCCCATGCACGCGCGTCAACCAATTTTACCGCTCGTTCGATCAGTTTGTTCATTAGCGAAACATTCTCGGACAACGTCCCGGCAAAATTCCTCGGCCTGCTTCCAATTAAAAGACCCGAAAGCTTCGCACCACGAGCGTCGACTGCGAATTTCTAATTAGCGGCGAGCTGTTGAAATCATTGGGAAACTATCGCGAATGCAGCTTTCCTCGCGGGCCATTTCTAGCTTCCCCTTTCTCGTTTTTCCTTCTGGAATCTACGCGCACGAAATGTCGTTCCTCCCGCCGATTAATTCGACATTAGCGAATCGCCGAAACGGAGAGACGAAAGGAAGGAAAAATAGATCCTATGGTAAATATAAAGATTCGCTAAAATTACAGAATCTGGCGAATCGCGAGAATACTCCCTTCGAAGCTTACGTGCCGACGAGTAATCGATTTGAACAGCCATCCTCCTCCTCCACCTCCTTCCACAGCCCTCTTGCTAATTCCTCACTACCCACATCGGACTGCTTAACACGACGCGCATGCCTCCCTCCTGGGATTAATTACTTTCGGATGTCGAGCGTCGTGACGCGATCGCTTCCGTTTCATACTCCCAGACAGAGTGGAAAGGTGAAAGAAGACAAGGACAAGGTGGAAAGAAGAATCGCCGAGACGCGAAAGGTCGAGGGAATGATAATTTCGCTAATCGGCACCGGCGATCTGGAAAGATAAATTCTAAGCTGCGATGACACGCGCGCGCCTGGGTCTCGAGTAACCGCGTAAACTCTTTGCGAGAGACGGTGTTAACAGTTGCTCTCGCGTGGGCGAGGTTCGATTCGAACACCGGCGTGGGCGGCCAATCGATTCGAGGCGCAACGCAGTTTTCTGTCTATTAGATTTTCGTTTATGGTCTATCGGACAGATCGTACCCCGTCGCGAGCATCCACGACGAAAATTCTGCGAAGGTCGTCGTATTAATAAGAGAGTTTTGACAAGACGTTGATTACGGACACCTTCATTGTCGCGCACGGTCTTAAGTCGAATCTTTCTGACATTGGCACAACACGTCGCGTTAATTTGCAAACACGTCTTTGTAAACGACATCTGAGAAGACAAGGTGGATTTGTCGTGTAGCTCGTTAGAATGGCAAGTGTATTAGTGATCGTAGAAGTGGCTCGAATAAAAGATTCTAAAAACAGTTCCTTTCTGCTTGCGTAGGGTCGTGTTGTGAAATATTTTTTCGATTCGTTAGACCGCATCACCGGAGGACAATTGTAAATAATTACTTTCAGCCTTGAAACGTTCTACGGTATTATATTTTCGTGTTTACGAGTAGCGAGGATACTTCCTACGCGTAAAAACGGAAACTGTCTGGAAAGAATAATGACGTTTATTATTATGTTTGTGGCCGATGTGCTATTGGAGAGAGGATCGAAGCGTTACAATGACTCGATGACAGAGAGCTCCTATAAATCTACGGATTAGCCCGTGAGAAAGACAATACGCAAAAACCGATTAAATTGTCTTTCCATCATTAACAAATAGCACGTCCCCGAATGTCTCGGTACGTGACAGAAAGCACGCGTCGTCGGTTTCGTCGCATGCGGAGCGTACCTTAAATAGAGACCCCAGGGTGATTTTCGACAGATTGATTAATGACATGTATTGAGGGTTCACCTATACGACCTTTCCGCGATTTTTTCGTATGCAATTTATCACGTATTTCTTTGCCGCATTCACCGTAACCGAGCAAATACTATCGGGCTGGTAATTTATGTGTCCAATAAATAAGGCGGAGACGCCTCCTTCTTCGATAAAATATGAATTTGAAATTAATTGCCTCAACGAACTCGTCGGCCACCAACATTCGTACGAAGAGGAGACATTCTTCGCGATCCTTGACACTGCTTCTCGAGATAAATCAATTGTCCACGACCGCATTTTAAAAACATTCGGAATTGTTAAACGAGGCTGAGCCTGGAATATTCGCAATTTCGTGGCACATTGCACGAAGAATTTCTTCAGTCGGATTTTAAACTAAAGGGTTTAATAAAAATTGCTTCTCAGGGATTCAGATTTCAAGTAGTCTGAAACTTTTGTGGGAGCCTGCATGATATTCCGTAATTTAGTTTCGCTTATGACAAGGCAGTGGCCATTACGAGTTTCGTGTAACTGTTTAAATAGCGAAAAGGAGCAGAAAGCTATAAAGTTAGGTAAATTTTTAATGTTGTTCGCGGTTATCCTTTCGTAAAAGGAATTTGATATTACGCAACAGGTGGTTGTAACCCACATTTCACATAGGTGTAAGTACAGATTAATATAGGGGGAACTGGTAGCTTCTGCCACGTGATATACATATACATTCTCCATGAAATTACCAACCTTTGGAACAAAGGTACTATGCAGCTTGTATGCTTAGGACGTGGAACACAACGATGTCCAACGTATAAGGCAAAATTGCCTCTACGTCAACATTCTGAATAAATATTTTTAATATCAATGCTGCATAACATTAAATGCACGACATTTCAATGTACCTACATTTCGTGTGTCTGAGCGTACGCGTAAGGCGGATAATAATTTGAATGCTTCCATTGAATTCGGACCGATGAAAGTTGTTAGAATTAAAATATTATCCAGCAACAGAAAATTTAAATCCTCGAGTTCCATGAAAAATTGTACCGTAGAGTAAAATTATTTGCTCATGTAATCTGTTGTACAGTTGCAAAAATTTTAAAAAGTGTCGAATTAGAATTCTGTATTCCTATTCTTGCTTGGATAATGGCATTAGTTAGTTGTGTATATTGAAATTCTTCAAATTAATCTACAAATGTTCTCTCCCAATCTATCGATATTTTTACGTCGTAAATAAAATGTGACGCGTGATAAAAAAAAATTCCACGAGAGTTGCGAGGCTCTCAACATCTAGTATGTTCGCAACCGCGAATGATCGATGACACGAAAAGAGAGATTTATTGTTACGTCGAAATGGGCCCTCTCTCTTTTTTTCTCTCCCTCTCCTTCTCTCCTTCCTTCCTTCCCTTTTTATCATTTCTTTATTTTTCTCGGCGATTCCGCACTCACAGGGAACCGTGATTACAGAATTCGCACATCTGGGGACTACTAAGGTGGTGACTTTTACGACATCCGTAAAAATATCCAGGATCCTGTTTTACGAGCTTCCCACACTTACGCCATCCGTGCGTATGGCTCAGCTTTTATGCGAATTTCTCAGTTTAGAATGATCTTCTTATACAAACGGTGCACTTCGTGGACACATGGGGCATTGTGTCGAGGGATAAGGATTTTTACCTCCATCTTTGTACGAGGAATCCTTTTATAGTAGAATGAACACTCTGCATCCGCGCAAAGTATATTTTGCATTCATCCGACAATATTTCTCTACTCTCTTTGGAAAACGTTTTTCCTCTTCGACCACATACAATTACGTATCTGATCCTATGCATACAGAGAGCTGCGCGTTTTATGCAAATTTAAAACAAAAAGAAATTGTGCAACTCTTAATTTAAGTTAAAAGCATTCTGTTAAACGACCATCCTTTTCCTACCTTACGATACCGAAAAATCCTTCCTTATCGTTCCTCTCTCCCTTGATCCTTTTGCTTTCGAAGATTCCGCGTCCTGCTCGTTCTCCTTCAAGGTGAACGTTCAACTCCACCGGGTGAGATTAGTCAATGTGATTAATTGGGCCATAAAGTAATTCTCATCTCGTGGAAGCGCGGCTCACTTGACCGTAACTATTGTCGAGGAGCCGGCAATAAAATTTCGTTGCTAAGGTGAAGTGAAGGAAGGTCTGAGTAAATTTCAACGAGGCAGCGAGAAGCTGAACTCTGCATAATACGAATAATATCGCATTAAATTCGCATTTGACCTGTCTCGAAAATTTCCAAATACTGTTAAAACATTTCACAGGATTTCGGGTGGAGTGCATCGAATTATCTCGAATCGTCTGTACATCGCAAATTGCAACACTTAAGTCGATGCTTACCCACTAAACTTCGTTTTTTACTTTTCTCTCGACCATTGGTACGGAGTCTGGCGCCCTCTCGTCTCCTATATCATACGAAACCAGACAACTTTTTCTCATCGTCAATTTTACACGGACATCCCTACGCGCTAATTACCGAGCGTTCCCAATGTCTTTCGTTCTTCCACCCCGAATCCTTTCACGGAGATATTTCTCGAGACAAAGGATCGAAGAACGAGCGGAAGCTCCAGTCGACGAATTAATCCTTCGAAACTACTGCATCTTGTCGCAGATCCGTGAAACTCTTACTTCCATGGATTTTGCATTCATCTTCGCGACAGGCCTACGCCCGCGCAGTGTTACCGTAGTAATGGGCGGCCGGTAAGAAAAGCCGAAAACAAGATCCGGCCATCATAATTTGTAACGAGGCATTACTGCCGCCTATGATAAACGAGCGTGGCCCCATGGCGAGAGAGAAAAAACGCTGAAGAAGAAAAATAAATCGGGCTCCGAAAGTGAGGAGACTCGCAAATCTTCCACCTTCGCGGCGAACCGGGCAATTTTACTTTCGATGCGGAGCTCTGGCCGTCTCGTCCTTCTTTTTTTCTCTTTTTCCTCGACGCAACATATCCTTCTTATTCCTCCGTTTTTTCGATTTACCGTTCTCTTCCACATCGAAGACGAACTTATCCGTTGCAAAATCGATCGAGGCTGATGAGCTTCTTGTGCCGATAACGAACGCGAATTTGTTTTTATGATTTTAACTGTATGACATACCGATACTCCAGCATCCTCGCAAATAGCTCGTCAAGGTAGTTCTCACTGAGAATTGAATAGTCTCGATTACTGGTTGTCCTCAGTTCAATCCGTTTTTCCAATAAGTTCCTCGTCCATTGGTGTGCATGCGAATCAATGACCATATGCGAACGCATCGCAGGATCTAACAACAAATAAATCCTTTTTAATGACCAGGTTAGACACTAAATTACACTAACCAAGATCCAATACCTAAACTATTCAATTCACTTTTTACTCAATATCATATCTTTCGATCCATATGCCCGTTTCCTCCAACGTGGTTCAATTCAGAGTTCCTGTGAACTGCGTTCAAAGTTGAATCTTAATTTAATCTTAAGTTTAATCTTCGGTCAACTTGTTCGCTTTCCATCAACTTTACTTTCGTTCCGATTAACTGAACGTACACCTTATGCCTGCTAATTCATATTCAAGTGATGTGATTGTTGCACAGCTAATGAATCAAGCGTATTGCTGCTGAACGAACCGTTACCTGACCTAATAGTATTTATATATGAAAATAATACAGGCACATAACCTTTTACGTTAAATTTTATTTTTTCCGGAGTTTGCTCTATTAACAAGCGAAATCTCATTTTAAATTCCTTTTCGTCCAAGTCATCAAAATAGTTCATCCGTAATGTAAACCCTCTAGGTCTTGTGTTAACGTATCTTATGCTATCTTTATCATCGGATGATAACAAAATATTATATGCCATGCTGAAATTCAATTTCGTGTATGCGGAGAAAACAGTCCAAAATACATTAGTTGATTTCTTAGACTCTGTATACGTGATATTAGTGCATTTATTAATAGTTGTATTAACTCCTTAGAACATATACAACTGGAAGGGGAATTGCCTATGCTTCTCATGTAAAAGATCTGTGGCCAAGTTCGGTGCGAGAGAGATACATAGATATTAACCTTTGCTCGTAATGCGCAAACGCGGATGACGCTCACCGCCCCGTTTAAAAATGGAAATGTAATTGGGATACAATTGACGATTATTGAATAGATGATTATTAATATGCACACAATGACAAACAATTATAAACTTTATTTTGTGCAAACAAAATAAGAAATAACGAGAAATATTATTACTTACTTATGATAAGATACCGATTTATCACGTTTATCGCATAGGACACAATGTAGGCTTGGCATTTTTTCTTAACTAAGGTATCGATGGTATAATTGACAGCTTACGAACGGGTTTAACCTTTCAATATTTTGAAACCCACTGTCAGTTGTCAGCATGCGTCGCTCACGCTTGCGCATTGCGGACGAATGTTAATCTCAGTCCTTCTCTCTCTTCTTAAAATGTTTCTCTCTCGCACACAACTTGGACACATACGCGAATTTCCCGGTCCACTAGTTGCAAGCATCCACAAACGTCATGGACTCTCAACTGTAGTGGAACGAATTGTGGATGATAACAAACATGGACGCCACTGTGGTTTATACCTTGCTAATGCGTCGAAGAAATTATGTGTCTAAAAGCTCATCGGGTTTGGATGAAGATTGGGAACCAGACTTGATAGAGAGAAAAAAGCGTAAACTTCGTCCGCGCATTACAAATTACGCCGACGTTGTTGGCCGTTATATGAATTTAAAAGCCATTTTAGGTTAGTGATCATTTATTAGTGTTGCGTTTTATTTGAAATCACATGCGCGATTCGAATTATTAATATTGATACAAGATCTCACGCTGACCCATGTATAAAACATATAAGTAATGCTTGAAACACCTTATGAAATGGCAATGTATGGAGACAAATAAACTATTAATGCGATGACATTTCTTCCATTTTAATATAAATTGACTGCATAAATTTTTAATTGTTTCTTAATTAATTCCTGGAAATTTTCCTCATAGTGCGAGAAATCACGTCTTTGTATCAAGAAGTTCACAACTGCATCAGTTCTCTTATTAACATTTGGTTCATCTCGCCAAACGCAGAATAACGCTTCGCGTTGCACTCCGGATGTCAAATGTAAATATGGACATAACCCCAAAAATTGCAAATAGTTGCAGCTACATTTAATATAAAATAAATATTAAGAAGTCATTTAATAACTTCATACAACTAACGCGAACAATCCATGCCAATCTCAAGTTTTCTGCTCCACCAAACTTCGGAAAATATTAAAAGAAATAGCAAGTTCGAAACCCACATCTTAGGGCCATATATCATTACTCACCCTCAAAAAATTTTTATTATTTTTATATTATAAATTGCTTACTTACTTATTTTTAGAGGATCCATAGCGAAAACAATATAAAACGTACTGTTTAGCATGGGCCTACTGATTGAAGTGAGATCCAGAGCGACTCGCAGTAAAGCCGAGCGCATCTCAACTTGCAGAATCGTGTTCTTTCCGGCGCTACCGACTACTCCCAGTTCGATGTTTGCATGCATTATTCTTAGATTTCATATTCTGAAGTATTCAGATTTATTTTTAAGCAACAAAAAAAGTGAAAACATGCAATTGAATATTTTACTTTCGCTCGCTCAAGTTAGCAAAAGTGACCACTGTGCGCGGTCGCGATTAGTGACGTTATCCATGACGTTTCGACCGCGACCACAACGATCGCGGGCGTTATGTGGAACGGACTTGCAGACGTTGCAGACGTTGCAAACGTTAACTGGAAGGCACCCATACTCGATCCTCTATTCCTCTTCCAGTTGTATATGTTCTAAGATTAACTCCCCCCCCCCCCCCCGTCTTCTTTGTTTGTGATATACAGTATGCGTGTATGTGTTCCATATACCTCTTCAAATACTGGTGTTTCGCACTGTCTTCTGCTTAAACGCCGTTCAAAAGCTGTTTTCCTTTCACGATCAGGAGCTGCCCTAGGGCGCACCAGGGGCAGCTCCCGACAGCTAAACTCGTTAACCGACCAAAAATTAGCGTTTAAGATGAACGTCGTTCAATTGCATTGAATTTTCAAAAATTGGTGGAACGGAAAATAGCGTTGATCGGAGTTTAAACTCGGTTCAAATTTTGAACCACGTTGGAGGAAACGGGCATTAATCGTTTGCATCATCCTTACGTGGAGCCTTGAAAATTTCCCTCGACGCAAGAAATACCACGATGATCGGGCCGCCGTTTCGACGAACCCTTGTCGGGCTTTATGAACCCATCTTAAAAGCTTCTAATCCCGCGCAATGGCGATTGGCAGTGTGGGCTCGGCTTCAAGGCGAACGGTCATCGTTTTCTGCGTTTCACGCCGCTCGAGCGAAACAAGTGCCTAACGTCCTTCCGCTAAAGCCGGCTCGCCCACGAGGACCAGGGAGCGACCATTGATCCATAAAGAGGTAACCCAGCAAATTATTATATTAGAATAATTTGTATATCATCTATATATTTTCATCAGAATAATCTACATATCAGAAGACTTTCGAAATTAATTCCCAATCCGAAGTCAGTCGCTTACTTGCTTCCTGCTTTCTCTTCTGTCTTCTGTCTCTCGTTCTCTTCCTGTCATTTTCTGCATCGATTTCTGTCATTTTCTCTCTCTCTTTCTCACGCGCGCGCCAGCCTAACATTGACGACTCGGTTACAGGACCGTAGGCTTTACTTTTATATTTATCCTCCCTTCTTATTCTTTCCTTTTCTCTTCGCATTCCTTTCGTTCGCTATGTTCAGTTTTCCTTACATTTCATCTGACACTTATTTTATGCCTTTCTTTTCCTTTTAATCACATTCTCTTGCACGGAGCATCGAACGAGCTCGCTCAATTTACCTAGTTTTGTTGCAACATTGTATTATTATTATTGGGTCGTCCAGAAAGTTCTTCCCGATTTTAAAGGTTATTGAAACGCAGCACATGTAAATTTTGGTATACATTTATTAAAGTATATCAAAATTTGAATGTGCTGCGTTTCGATAACGTTGAAAATCGGCACGAACTTTCTGGACGACCCAATACATATGATCGTATCCTAAGGGTCTAATAGACTCAAGACACATGGAGACTATTTCATTCTCCTCTTATCTGCCGTGCCTTCTTTCTCCATTCACCTTCGCTCTCGCTCGATTCACAGAGATGACAGATGTCCATCGTCGTTCATCGACAAGTCCAGACGTCGAACGAAACGAGAAAGGAAGGTACGAGAACGCAAGGAACTCGGTGAACGAAGCGGACCGCGCATTTTGGTACAAGGATAGCGTCTTGACCGCGCCAAAAGAATATTCTGAAGAGACGCGAGGGTATCGCCGGAAGGATCAGACCTCCATCGGCCCTGATCGTAAAGAAGGTAAAATCCTGTTGCGGGCCACGGCTTCGGGAACGTTTCTATTTTCTTACGCGCCATCGTGCGCACAGGATTGCCGAAATATTCGCGTAAATCCTTGCCCTTCTCTCGCGCGTTTACTCGCGTATCTTTCGAAGCCCCCGAGGATCGTCGAGGGCTCGTCCGTTGGGCTGACTTTCGAGAGAAATCAAGACGGGTATCGTGGGCGGTTGGAAAGATCGTGGAGGGTTCACGTTGCTGTAAACAATTTAAATGATTGGGCCACGAGCTTCGGATACAAAAGGTTAGCCGATATCCTTTTGCAATAATCAGAAGGATCACGACCGAGTTTTTTTCGCTTTACGTCGTCGATTCCCCTCGTTACGGTAGCGATGGAGATAATGTGAAATGGGACATGGCTCGAGGATAGGAAAGAGAATAGAATGGAAAGAGAAAAATACAAAGCGTTAATTTTTAAATAATGCTTTGCTAACGAGCTCGCGATTAAATTACTGCGCCATTGTTATTCAGTCGGAATTTCGCGAACAATGCGAAATATTGGTGGGACGTAAAACGATCCTTCGTTATTCTCCAACGTGTGTATGTCGATTCGTGGTCACGCGAAATAATCCAGGTATCATTTGATTCAAACATCCAGACTGCTGCTGCGCGCTTGGTCCTGATTTCATCTTTCTTCTCGGTAGTGTTCGACGTTCTTTGAAACTGATCATCGACGCTTTCGGAGTCGCATTACCACGAGAACGTCCAAGAGGATTTTCTCGAAAATAGTTCCCTGCCTTTCTAGTTTCTTTCATCTCCCTCTATCCCGCTTTTTACATTCCTTCGCCTACTCACGCGAGAAAGATCTTCGAAGGTGCATCTCCGAGGGTGCCATCGATCAACGGTGAGAAGTTGGCGAGGACGCACATTAAGAACCTAGTGGTTGAGCCTCTGGTGTGCGAGAAAAAAGCGATTGGAGCAGCGCGGGGCTCTGGCTTGCAGGGTGCCAGACTGACGAAGAAAGACAAGGAGGAAATCCATAGTAGAGATAAACCGTGGAGCTCGGTTAGTTTTTCGCGCATTTACTTTTAATTCCTCTTTTGGCCTTTGCTTTGTCTGTCTTTCACGAAAATCGCGTCACCCGTAAATCCCGTTCATTTTATTTGGGGAAAATTCCGATCGCAGCAAGTAAATGTTCAGTGAGAATGTTCAATCCTTTCTATAGCTTATGGTGAATAGAGTCATTCGTCAACAAGATACCATTTGCATGCGGCTTTTCAGCATAATCACCAACTACAAAGTTTGTATTTCAACTAGGTTTACAAGTTTCGGTCTTACTTCGTTCGAAAACTAGGGCTCTGCCTATGTTTTGTTTATGTTCTGCGTTCAATGTTAACTCTTTCAGCGTTATGAACGCATATATGCGGCCTCACACACCATTCAATTTAGGCTATGAACACATATATACGCTCTTACACAACCATTCAAATTAGGCTATGAACGCATATATGCGTTCTCACATAGTCATTAAATTTAGGTTATGAACGGATATAGGTGATTGATACTTGTAAGCCTAGAGATATGAAAAGATAATGCGTTTAAGTAGCTTTTGTACAATAATCTGAAAGTTGCCCAGCCCAGCATGGGCGTTGTCGTGAAAAAGGGGGCAGTCCTCAGCGCACGCTTAACATCGGACAACTCAGCGCTGAAAGGGTTAACACTATTCCTACCACGACCGGTCAAATGACCGCTTTTAAAATTTCCATTAGAATTTTCTACACATAGACAAGGTAATTGCATCGCTTTTAGATTTCACGACTTTTTCTAAAATATTGAAAAATGTATTACACCTATATTTTAGAAAAAGTCGTGAATTTTAGAGGCGATGCAATTACGTTGTATATAGGAAATTCTAATCGAAATGTTAAAAATCGTCATTTGACCGGTCGGTAGGAATAGTGTTAATAAATAACGCTCAACGGCGTCTTCGAGACGAAAGTCTCTAATGGCCCCGAATGTTGAAGATCGTTCCACGGGAGGAATTCCGCGACGAGGTCCATCCTAGTGAAAGAGTAAAAAGAGAACGAAACTGGATGATAATTATCGTTACTGAATGTAGCTGTGTCGCGTTTGAAACGAAGAGGTGAGAGACGCGAGTTTCCCCGTGTGACTTCGAAACGAATATTCGTCTGGGGGCATGAACGCGCGACAAAGAGCGTACCGATTAAGTTAGCTTGAACAATTATGTGCCTGGCGACATTCATTCTCTTTTATATCTACCGCCTAGAAGCTAGAGAGCAGAATATTCGAACGGTGGTGCGTACAATGGATCTCCTGCATTTTATTTTTCGCGCTAACAGGGCAAACGCGTATTCAATTTTAAAGCATTCGTCTCTCTTGCGACACCGATGTCGTCTCTCTTTCAATAACGAGACAAACGAACGAATAAAATTTTCCATTCCGAGGGAACGATCCTCGACGGAATTTCTCCCTGCTAACGGCTATAATGAAATAGCGATTGATTCCTTGCATTCTTTCACGAGAGTCGATTAAAGTGACTTTTGCGCTGACGCTATCGTAACGACGCGAACAAGTATTAAACTAGGGGGCAAGCCCCCTGCGCTTTCGCTTCGCTCAAGCGCCAACCCCCTCAAGATCGCCTTTGCTCGCGCTTCGCGCTCGCCTTAACGGGTGCAGAAAAGCTTCGCTTTTCTGCAATAGGCCCAAGTGATAAAAACCGGACAATTAAATGCATCCGAACCAAAATTTGACATGTACATAGAGTATATACACCTTTGCTGCGGTGAAACTTTATGCATGGTTATCTTCAACCATTCAGAAATTGCGACAAATTGAAATCTTTAATCCATTATTCCGGCGAGACGCTTGCGCGGATTCAAACACAATTTGGCATATAGTTTAAAAAAATATATCCATTTGGTGCCACAAAACTTTATGCATGGTCATCTTCAACCGTTTCGAAATTACGGGATTTTCAAACTATAATTATAAAATAGTGAATTAAAGATTTGAAACTGGCACCATTTCGAAATGGTTGAAGATGCCCATACACAATGTTTCGTGGCACCAAATGGGTATATACTTGATGTATATGCCAAATTTTGTCCGAATCCGTTCAGCCGTTTCAAGATGACCATGCATATTGCCGCCATTTTGTAACGGTTCGAGATGGCGATACACAAAGTTTCGTGGCACCAAATAGGTATATACTCGATGTACATGCCAAATTTTGTCCGAATCCGTTCAGTCATTTCGCCGGAATAATGGACTAAAGATTTGAATTAGTCGCCATTTTTGATTCGGCCAACCAAAAAATTTGAAAATTTCCAGTAATTGTCATTGCGTACGTGTACATGAACGTGTAAAATTTTATCAGGATCCAATGAATAGTACCAAAGATATGAATTTTTCGATATTTGAACTTCCCGCCATTTTGTACCGGTTCAAGATGGCGGCTCACAAACCTTATTGTCAACTCACAGTAGTGTACTTGATTTTTGTGCCAAATTTCGTCCCGATCGGTTCAGCCGTTTTTCCGAAATCGAGGATATACACGGACACACATACATACACACACACACACACACACACACACACACACACACACACACACACACACACACACACACACACACACACACACACACATACATACACACATACATACGAACGGTTTTCAGGATGGCGATTGCATAAGTCACTCCCTTTACGGTCGTGCCTAAAAATAACAACCGAAAATACAGAACAGATCAATCACTTGCCATTAAAAGCGTAAAAAATCGTAAGTGGACGGACCACGAGAGAAATTCTGAATAGATTTTGTTGCATAAAGAAAACCACTGAAAAAACATAGGAACCTTTCAGTCGAGTTTTCCATTTAAAAGTCTCTCGCACAAAACGCGCGAGCATTAAACTTTTTCTTTTGATTTTCAACAAGATAAAAGACAGATGCGGAACATATCCGTGGAGCGTAGTACAGCATTAATTCGGCGAGAGCACTTCAACGTATAACCGTGCATATAAACCTGCCACGGAATTCGTTACGTTTCCATTAATCATGGCCGATGGTTCGGGGTGTATTCCACTGTGTGATATTCGTTTTCCCGAGCGTGCGAAACGAACGTTCAAAATATCCGGCCGCGCGATAGAAATATTTATCGGGGCTGAAGAACACAATAAATACTTGTCGCCGACAATGTCGCGAGCCACTTTATTTTCTCCCAGTTCCAAAAGTCGTGAGAAACGCGCGCATAATAATGAGACAATTCGCGACACCCCGTGCGGTCCGGATGGCCGCGAGAATTCACCGCGCTCGCGTTTGCCGAACGCAATAGATCGTGTACTTGAAGGGCGAGTAAATAAAAGTATTCGCTCGAAATGCGAAGAACCGCGTGGACACACAAATCCTTTTCGTGTGGAACAAAGAGCACGGCGTGATGCCCGATCCTGAATTCCAACGGATTGTTTTTGCTTGCCTCTAAATTGAATTTGAAAGCCATGCGACCGTGAAACGCGCAGTGAAATCACTCCAGGAATTTCGTGGTGCAATTTTTGCCTGTCTACGTCGAACGCCTGCTCTCGCAGGTTGACTCATCGATAAAACGTCCATTCCGAATTTGGAGTTAGCCACTTGCGATCTCCCGCGTAACCATCCATAAATGGGAAAACGTATTAAAGGACGTGTAAAAAGGAGAATTAATTTCAATTCCATCGAAGTGTTCAATTTATTACAATAATTTCCAGAACGCGCCTACGACATAATCAACAAGCCTTTAGAAACAGAAACCATCGTTCGAAAACCTTCATTTCAGTCTTCTCAACCCTTAAATGAACAAAGTATCAATTTTAATCCCAATCGTATTATTACGAACAACCTAATCTTTCCTTTTGCTTTGGCTCAATGGTTTTTGCATCTTTTGTCTATATTTCTTCGAGAATGATTGAAAAAAAGAAAGTCAGCTGTCAAAAATACTTAAACCTTTGACCAATGAAAGTTTCCAGCGCGAGTTTGAAAAGACAGTGATTGAAATTCATGCATTTAAGGGTTGAAAAGCAAAGCTCCTTCTCACAATACAATAATTAATCCAAGTACCCTAGGTAAAACTAACGAAGTAGCATTAAAACGCAAAGCCGCATCTCTCCAATCTTCACCCACGGTTCTCTCACCTTGTTATCATTCTCCTAACCTAAGAACATTATATCTCTGCAAAATCTCTGTTTCAATCTCGCGCAATGGAAACTGCCGCAAAGGAGGCAGACGAGAGAAAGGAATGAGGGTGCAGGTTGAGGAGGCATGAGACTAGGCAAATTAACCCATTAAGTACCAATGTTCCCATTTGGGACTACTCAAATTTTATCGGTATTTTATGTGTTCATTATTGCATTTATTTTGTAATAAATATATGTAACCCTATAGAAAAAAGTTGGTGGTACTTAATGGATTAAAGGTTGAAAAAAGAACACAGGTTCGATTCGTATTCTCGAACGAGAATGGATCGGTTGGATGTCTCGAGAAGCAAAAACCAGATGAGAAAATGCATGTCCTTAACAGGTTATGAACTTGGAGCGTTATCGGGAAGAGAAGGTTGGCGGCGGGTCCATGGGAATCGTGAGCAGGCAGGATGCACTTAACGAGAGCGAACCGATTGAATTGCCGCACGGAGCCACGAGTGAGTCAACTAATTTACGACTACGTATTTGGTCCTGACGCTAAATTCACCGGGTGCTTCTTCTAAAGCAAAAACAGGGCGTGGTCGTATGCGCTCACGAAGTCAAAGCGAAATTGCACTTGGCCCGGTAGTTGAGTCTACGAGAGTGACACGATGGGAGCACCGAAATTCGCGCTACGCCCTTTCCTTTCTTCTTCGTCTGATCGCATCGTCGCACGCGGCGCGAGGTGGGCGTGGATCATCCCCGTGAAGAAGCAAACCGCTCGTGGGCGAGGAGGAAGTGAATTTATGCTCTGTTGTTTCTGCACCCTCGATGTTACCGTGGGATTTAATCGTGAGAATAATACCGGGAAGACAGTAGTAACGAGTAATTTTAATGTGTAATTTTGACGTGGTACCATATTTTCGAGAATTTCCAAACACAATCTGCTTGGAACAATGTTTCTTTATAGAGTGCGATAGGAAGATTCGATTTCGGTCTAGGCTGTGGAAATATTTAGGAGCGAGAAGGATTGTTTTTTATACAGTAAGAAAACGTCAGATCGGATCGTGAGAATGAATGCGAGAGAACGATAAGAGCAAGTGTCCTGTCGTTTTTAATTTTTACGCCATTCGATCTTTCGGCGAGTTTCCAAACGTAATTTGCGAGTAACAATATGTCTTCGCGTCGTGCGACAATGGGAAGACCAATTTTCTGTCTACGTTCTAAAGAACAATTTCGCGAGATGAGAGAATTTCTACCTTGGGCTGCGACGGAATAAAAAGTACTTCTTTTATTACAAAGTATACACCTCGTGCACGATGCAAAGGACGTATAACGTTCTTCTCGTCCCTTCGGAAATGATTACATTCCCAAGAGAAGCAAATCTTCAATCGTCTGAGAGGCGGCTCTCTTCGTTCACTGAAAAGGGAAATCCCCGTTGGTCTCCTTCTCCCTATCTCTCTCTCCTTCACCTTACTTTCTTACTTCTTCTTTCTTTTACCACTCGAACACACCTAGCCAACGTCTCTTTACGACGCGACTCGGCACGAGCCCTCCCCTAAGGACCCAGGCACCGTTTTTCCACCTTCGTGCGAAATACATCGCGAAGTTAAAGCTCGATCCGCCCACAATCTAAATCAGCGCGGTGTAAATTCCCTGGAACATGCAATCCTCTCCTCTGACCTGATTCAAGCGCGCGCGCACGCGCTTGTTTACGAAGCTAAGAGCGACGAAATTGAAAGTTCCCACTCGGGCCACCCACGGTATTTGTAGGCGACGTATACATATATCTCGATCGCTCACCAGGATGAATGTACCCTGTGTCTCGTTTGAATGGAAATTCCAATGGATGCGTTTCAATCGCTTCCAAGTCCTCTTTCGTGCCGACATTTACTGCGACGTGGACGAATCGAGCAGATGGTCTTATGACGCAAGGAAAATAAAATCGGAATAGATAAAAGTGGAATAGCACGAAAACAGCACAGTTGTTAAAGATAAACGTGAACTCGATTTTGGAGGAAGGATAAAAGAAGTTTCATAAACCGCGGGTCGTTTCGATTTCAAATCTCTCGATAAATGTTGGGAACATTTTCCGATGAAAAATACACGTGTGGCATTTTTTCATGTGCGATTAAACTGTCGCAATTATCTCTCGTAATCTCGTTCGTTCAATATTCATTCGATCGACGATGCAATCGAAATGCCTCGTTGCTTTCGCAGTGCTTCAGTTGCTTCAACGCCAAACAAATTGCTCGGTCCAATCTTACAATTAGATACTTCCCGAGAACTCTCAGGACGAATACCGTATTAGGTATCTAAGTTTTAAGTTAAGGTTATCCACGTTCTATCCTCCTGTCTCTTAACCTCGCAAATTATGTTCCGATTGAGTGTCGGCCCCTTTCTCGCCTTCCTACCAACTTCCGAGTAGTTTATCACGGCACTGCGAGAAATTATACGTGGCGCGGTGGTGAGTTCTGTTATCGCTGAATCGTACCTCCGTATTACTTTCCCAGGCAGGCCACTCGGCCTGCTTTTACAACTTCTGCGCGAGATTTTATTCCTTAATTCCAAGTTTCTCACATTGCCTCCTCCTTCACTCGTCCTTCGTCGAGAAGTCTTTGCCTCTTCGCTTTCTGTCGTTCTATATCTGACAGGCAAAATTGAGAATCTTCTTCTTCTTTTCTTGAATTGGATTTTAGCTTTCGCCAATACGATATTTTTTTTATCGCTTGAATTCACTTGCATCACTGTTACGCAGTTGGTTTTGCTAGTTCACTCAGGTTGAATGTTTTTTTTTTATTGTCCTTAGGACACTTATGTTAATGTCGAATGCTAGTGATCTTCATACATTACAATCTTTCAGATTAGTTTCCAAGATGTTTCATTTCGTCCTTAAATATTCTACGATCAAAGACTATAGGTTATAGATGTTCTTTTTTGCGTTCACGAGAGCTTCTTCCTGGATTTTAATTATTACGAACCCGTCGTGCAAAATGTAATCACCCACCTCAAATCCTTACAATGCACCATACGTATGATGTCTCAATGATGCCTCATTAAATACTCACGAATACGTTGTAAAATGTTTTTATCGTAGAGAACTATTCTTCGGATTATAACGCACATCCGAGCGCCAATAAAACACGAAAGGAAAGAAATTGCGAGGGACAAATGGATCGTCGAAGCATTGGGACAGGGTAACGGGGACACGCGTTTCAACTTTTGTAAAAATGGATTTGTCGAGTTTTACATGAACCTACCCTTTTTTCTTCTCGCTCCGTTCCCTCGCGAAATGCCTCCATGGAGTTCGCGCGTTGAATTCAAAACGCCTCGACGAAACGGCGAAATAAAATATTGCCAAATCAATTTCGAAAGTTGCGCTACCAGAGACGATAACGCGAAAAAAGAAATTTCGAAAATCAGCTTACGCATTTAAGTATTTTTCTGCGACGCGTTTCGATGCTTGGGATTATCAGCTGTATAACGGAATAGTAATGAAATTACATGCTCTTTTCACAAGGTAGAGACTCCAAATTTTCAATACGTACGTTCGTGCTTTTAGCAACTGAACTGTTCAAACTATTGCGGACCAAGCGCAGACCTAGCCCATTCGAAAGTTTAATTAAAGCACGATAAACATCGGGCGGGTAAAACTAGCGTCCTCGCGTTTACCGAAGGAAGCCAAAGTTACATTTTAAAATCTATACCTTTGCCCGATGCTTCTCGACCATATACGTACGGCTAATCGAATTTACGCGGAAGACCAAAAACTTTTGAAAAAAAGAGCTCCGTTCGTAATTCGTTTTGGCAAATTCGATGCTTTTTTCGAGCAACTTCGAATTAGATTGGTCCCTTTTGTGGCGAATTATTATCATGGCGGACCTCTCGGTGCTGCATGGCCCGAGCGTTTAACGTCGGTGCTCCAATTCCTCGATGAACGTCGAGGCGTAAGTGGAGCGTAGATTTGCAGCACGAAATGCAAACCTGGAGGCACACGTTCCGTGTTCCCAGTTTTGCCTAATAAGTGGACCGCAAAAATTTATCGAGATCCCGAAACGCTTTCACGGTGGAACGAAAAGGTAGAGGAGGAACGAACGGAAAATGAAATCTTGTGACTTAGAGAGTGCTCGCGTTACCAAGGCATAAAGAAGTCCTATGAAAACTTACGGGACTTGTTTGCTTCCCGCGCTACTAATCAACAAAACTGGGTTTGTGGCGCGGGAGGAAAAACCGAGCGAACGCATTTTCCGTTTCTCACAGTTTTCGTCCGATATTTTATCGGGACGCTCTGTCCGAGGGATGAAAGAGGAACGGAAGCAAAGCGGAGAATATAATCCTGGAACTTGGAGACTGGCCGCGTTACAGGGTCTCGTTAATTTGCCGTTGACAATTAATTAAGCGGGCACGTGCCACGCGATTCGCGTGGAGGCATTCTCACGCGATTCGATAATCCAGTAAACGCCTCTCGGCCTCGCTCGCGATCGCCTTCTTCTTCATTCCTTATTTATTTCCGTTTTTTTAAGTAGACGTAAAAATCCAAGGGACCACCCTCCGGTCCCCGGTTATGCATATGATGTATACTTCTAGGCGACAGTTTTGTTTTACGAGCCGGGCACGATGCATATCTCGGGCTCCGCTCGTGAATAGGGTCGACCGCTTAATGTCCTACTCCCAGAAGGTATAGAGGGCTACTTTCTAGGGTGGAGATCGTAAGCCGAGGGTATACACGCTCAGAAGGTACAGCTTGTAAGGCGAAACGCAAGTACTCGCTTTTGTAGGGTAAAATCTGCAGCTTGACGGGTGAGAAGGGATAGCTTTGATTTCACTAGCAATTATCATTAAGACAATGGAATTCCTCGGGCTATTTGATAAGCTTGAAGTTACACGTGAAGGCGTGTGGATTTCAAATGCGAGCATCCTATGCATCAACGCCAAATACGCAAAGCAAGCGCAATATCTAAACGTACCGGTGATTGTGAAAGTGATCTAGGTCAGAAAAATTTTAATTCACAAATTCCGTATTTCAATCGTATAGATGACAATAATGATACGTAAATAGAAAAATTAATTTTTCGAAATGATTGACTTAGACCGCTCTCACAATCACCGGCGCAAATAGTCTTTATGACAATCGAGCTCTATTCGCGATCTCTCGCGAAGAAATTACGAAGGATTTACCGTAAGGATCAGAAGTATCGAAGGATTAAAAATTCATTTGGAATGGAAGAATTCGCTGAAAGAGCTGTGGAGAGTCTTTGTAGACGAAAATTGATCTTTGTGTCCTATTCTTTTTTCTGTATAAAGAAGTATATGATGAAAGATTATTTTTCTTTTCGTTTAAGTAAACGTCAATGCGCGAATCGCGAGACTCGACGACAGTCCGAAAGGATCCCCGGATCTGACCCAGAGGTTGTCGAGGACCGAGGCTGTACGACAGGACGCGCGAAGGTTGAAGAGTGCCACCCTCGGCAGAATGGGAAAGATTTTTAAATCACGGCCATCCTCGTCTACGGTGACCACGGTGGAATCGATTTCGAGTGCCATGAAAACGGTGAGTTCATCCTTTAAATATTCACACAAAATTTTTCATTCAAAGGCAAAATAGTGCGTGATCTCGAAATGGTCCTTTCGTCATCGAATGAAATGCAGATGTAGTCGAGGAAGCCTCTTCGTCTAATGATTTTTAGTTTTAAGAAGGCGATAAAAAAATGCTGGTGATAATAAATAATAATGTTTACAGCAAGATTCGTTTATTTCGGATGTTAGAAAATTAATAATGTAATGGAACGCGTAGAAGTTTGTTCGGGAAATAGTCCCGATGCTAGAGAGGACGTGAGAGGACGTGAGAAAGGACGCGGTGGAGACGGGTATTCGATTAAAAAGAGCAATTGAACGCGAAGTATGCGTATAATGACCTGAGTTGGTCACAGTCTTTTATTCTAGAGAAGTCGTCAAATAGAGAAGTCTTTGTATAATGGTGAGAGTACAGTGAGAGTAGAATGAGATAGCCCGACGATATTGTTGACTCGGCGAATTAATTAATTTGAATAGGTAAATATCACCGTGCACCCCGTTCCATGTAAAATGGCCACGCTCGCGCATAAAATTATGAATATTTACTTTTCCTTCATCTCGAATTTTCCACGCACCTTGCACGCGTTATTGCTTCGCCTCTCGTTCTGTTCGTGTTGGAGAGGAGCTCGTGAACGTTTCGAAAATAAGGTACACACTTTTCTCGGTGTAAGAAAGCAAATCACGGATGTTGAGAGCGTGGGTCGTTCCGCCGGAAGCAGACTCACGTGAGGTTCAACAATGCATCGTGAAAGGTCACCAGGAACTATATGAGCCCTCAAGGGTGCCGTTCCTGTTTAATGGAGTCCGCTCACTCCTACGCACGATTCATCCAACTACACGATGCTTCTCTCCCTGCGAAGCCCAGATGTATTTTTCGAGCTCTGCTTAAATGTCACTTCCGCTCGGGCATAAAGTACAACAAATTTGCAAAAGCCATTCCCATTACGTTCACTGGTGCTATTCGCCGAATTCTTTCTCCTGTCACTTTCCTCTCTAAACTACGTTTAACCCTGAAATGCATAAAGTATAAATTTTGATTTGAATAATATGGAAGGCATATTATAAGCTAATCCTTTTTTTGCTTGAGCTCCACGTTTTTCTTTATTTTTAAATGGAAATTCATGCATTTACGGATTAACACACTTAGCCTCCTTAACACTAGAAGTACCGACTGGTCAAAATGACCGGGTGCATCAATTTTTCACAAGAACTTCTCTAACATTAGAACTACCAATTTTGGTTTTCGTATGGAAACTCCTTTAGTTGACCGTTCATTTTGACAGAGAGAGCGTTTATTTTATCACTACAGCTACCAGTTCTTTTTTTCATATGGAAACTTCTTTTGTCGGCCATTCATTTTGACAGGCTTGGTAGTTCAAGCGTTAAATTCGAGAACGAAGGCCAGAAATTGTTTTTTGTCCCAGATTGACTATTGAATATTTATTGACGCTAAGATTTTAATGACGAATAAGCATCATGGTCCATATAATTGAATCGAATGTGCGAGTACACACGGTTCGCACTAGGTAGAGCAAACGTGACGTTATACTCCACCTGCACGGCCACGATGTCACCACGAAATCTCATTGCACCGACAAGAATTGCGCGTCTCTCTAAAAGCGCGCAATCTCCTTCCTTCTTTTTACCTCGGGGCTTCTCATTCTCACCCTCTTCCGAGAGAAATTCACCTACTCTCGCAGCAGTCCGTAAGAATGACGAGAAAGAGCTTCACGTGACATACGTGAGTCGCATCCTCGGAGAAAGGACTCTTCTTCCACCACCCTTCCTTTCCTTCTAATCGCATTTTCCGAGAAGGCAACGAATCGGTCGCGCGCGATAGGCACTCGCAATTAGGTCAAGGAGAGAACAGGCAGAGAGAAAGGAAAGAAAGTAAGTTTAGAAGGATACCGTTCTTTTCCAACTCGAGAAGGCTTGATTAGAAAGTCCACGGGGGTGGACGAAGACGGAAATGGAGGAACCTGTTCGACTTGTTCTCGGTGCTCCTTGAACGGAGCTTGACATTTTTTCAAACAATTTTTGCACTTCTTAGAGAATCTTTACGTTGAATTTAATATCGAAGAAGTCGATGCGAATGAAAAATTCTCACGAACGGATACTTATAAGAAAGAATCTCTCTTTTACATGTTTGTTACAAGTATAAAATGCACGTCACAAGACGCGCCTCGAACATTTCCTCAACACGTCGACATTGTGGAAAGTATTTATAGATGTTGTTTAACCACTTCGCATCTATGGACGAGACATCTGGCGACTGAATATCGTTCGTGACACGCTCCGGATGAGATATTTCGCGATGCGATGTTGCTTACCATACGCTTTGCACGAGATATCTCGTCGATGGTTTTCATTACAATGTGAGATACCTCGTCGATAGTTTTGAATTAAACTTATTTTGTAAGTTATTGCATTCGCGTATACAAAGGGGGTTAGCGATGTAAAATGAGTAATACGTCATGTTTTTTTTAACAAATAATTCTATTTTTCCAGTGAATGGTATAATTAAAAACACGGTGTTATACATAATGCTACGTTACAATTTTTACACAAATAGCTACTTTTCTTATCCAAAACTATCGACTAGATATCTCGTCCAAAGCGTATGGTAATCAACATCGCATCGCGTGATATCTCGTCCTCAGTTGCGAAGTGGTTAAAGGAACGTGACTTCGAGAGAAACCTACTTAAGCTTCCTATGTAACGGAGGCCAGGGTTAATTGTCACACAGTTGAGATAATTCATTCTGGAAATAGTATTACATTGTAACTTTTTGGACACACGTCCCCTCGTATCCCTAAAACTATCGTTTTAAATACACAGAACGAGAACGCTCTGCCCCCTTCGTCGGATAGCAATTACACGGAGCAGCCAACCTGGAAGGAGAAGACCAACTCTCTCGGCAGGATGCTTAAGCTGGTGGACAAAGATGGTACGCCGAAGAAATTGTTTACTCACCCGCGGGCGGGGTCGCTCAGTCGTATTCTAAGAAGAAGCTCGCATACCGAAGGTAGTGAAGAGAGCAACAGAACTTCCCCGGAAAATCCTCCGTCACAGGGAATACTCACCAGGATGCTCAACCAGCTCAGAGGTGAGTAAAATTTGTTGGAGTAAACCAACCAGAGAAATATCATAATGAGATGTGAAAAGCTGAGATCAATCATTTTTTCCATCCCTCTCAAAAATTCACAGTGAAGAAATCTAAAACACTAAAGAAGGTTTCAAGCGTTCCTTTTGCAAGATTGCGATGGTTCACGAGTACTTTAAAATCACTTATTTACGTGTATCTCGGTGGAATATTGCGGTGCACGAAAAAAATTAATATCCTTCGGAGGACAATTATTATTATTAAAAAATAATAAATCTTTGCGCGTATCACGGTTCGTTGAATATATCTGCATCGAAGAGACAAAAAAACCAATGTGGTTACTTGCGAAAATTGTCTGCTCTCGAGAGGGTCACGCGAGTAAATTCTTCATGGAAAAATGCAAGGAGGAAAATGGAGTGCTAACGATACTCGCGAGAGCCATCAGCGTGTACAATGGATTGATTTCTCAATCGTGCTTCGGGATTGTTATTTCACGAACGACCAACGATCCGCGGCGAGTGCGTCATTACAGATTCAAATTTACACAGAAAGGAATGGATCATTTAATCTCGCGGATTCGTGACGCGCGCAGGAAAAAAAGTACCAGGAAAATATTAAAACGAAATTCCAGCGACCAAACAGATTGATTCCATATGTTCCACGCGCTCGTATGCACTTGAAATCCACTCGCCTATAAGCTGCTATTTCGATTTTACCAATTTTTTTCGCGATTGTCACTTCGACCAGATTCGTGCTTTCGAGAACGAGATTATTTGTAAACTTTCACGGAACTCGTGGGAATGCGAGCTTTATTGAAAAGCTCATCCGCCCAAAGGTAAACAGCTGAAAATAGCGTGGGGGAAATTCATTGATTTACTATTTTCTATTATTACTCTTACTCTTTTCTATTATTTCGCTATCCCATTACCATCAATTCCTTCTACACCTTACTCTTGCTTTCATACTCACTTGAATTTACGGAACATAGATCTCGCGTTTCGAATTCAGAAACTTAGAATAAATATTACCTGAATTCAGGCGCAAACTCATTTGTCAAACTTTCGAGGGTGTCTCCAACAGAGTTTGACTAGCTCGTTAACGACGCTAGTGTTCTCCGACGGAATAACATTTTCGGTAACAAATAAAAATCTTCGAATCGTTGGTACACAATAAGATGTTTGGCGAATGCTCACAATAGAAATCCATTACTTATCTTGGATCTCGTTACTTGAGGAAGATCCTCGAACGAACTTGCAACGGTCGATTCACGGTTTTCTGCGGTCCCACGGTCTCTCGAAAATTCGACAGTGCGAGTAGAATTAACCGATCGATCATCCCGATACTTTTCTCCACAGGTCTCTCGAGTAGTGGAGCCTCGACCGAGCCGAGAGCACGAAGATCACGAGAAAAGTCGGGCTCTTCTTTACCACCGAGAGTGCCCAGCGCCAATGTCAAGGCCAGTTCGTCTTCAGCAACCACTTCCAAACTGCCTCAATATCCTCACTCGCCCTCGCGGAAGAACGATCAGATGCTCCAATTGGATTATTCCGAAGATCGAAGAGCGCCCGCGGTCTAAATTCGTAAAGATCAAAGACTAACGGTGCCTGTTGAACATTTTTCTTTCTTTTTCTTAAAATATACAATGTGTCGTGGATGAGCGTTGAAAGATGCTTCGGTGATTTCGAGTGTCTCATTCTCTGGTAAGAAACTGTCGCGAGGAAGAAATCTAAAGTGTTTTCTTTTTTTCTGTTTTACATATCACGAAAGTGCGCACAGAGAGTTATTCCGAGTGAATGGAGCAGGGATTGAAACTCCCGGAAGGTTTCTACGATAGGCTGTACTTCAAATTAATAACTTCATTGTGAATAAAGAATGTGTGAAGCATAGTCTTTGTACTCTGGCAAAGAAGAACCTCGTAGACAATACGCGTTCTTCTGTTGGAAAATGCATCGTGAAATTTTTGTATCGAACGACTTTACGAATCTAAAGCCTTGTGTTTATAACTTACGTTTGTTTGTACGTCTATAAACGTGGTACCCGGGTATCTACATGTGATTGGTGAAGAAATAGTAGAGACTGGTAAAATAATACGAAGAAGGCGTTCGGAACGTAAGTATTCTTAATTATTTCGCGGTGATGATGATTTAACTTTAGATATTAAAAACGGCCATCTCCACAAGAAGAACTTTACATTAAAAAACCCTGCAAAAATGTTAACAAAATCTTCTGGATGCCACGATTATAGACACAAGGGTTAATTAAACAAATAAAATCTTCGAAATTCATTTCTCCATCCGCGTTCTACGAACGAAGTGAAATCTCGTCTTGCTTAAGTTCTCAAATTTAACACGTTGACTGTCAGGTCACCCGAAATTTGCGACTGTTCAGTTAACAATCGGTGCGGTTAATAATCCCTCTAAATATCTATTTAGATCGTTTATAATGAGGCACTGAAGTCATCAGCCGAATTCAGGTGACACGGTAGACAAAGTGTTAATGCGATACCGGAAAAAAGGCGAAAGGTGTAATCGAAATGAAAATTTCATCTTCAACATTACCCACCTTACAATTTACAATATTCTCAGAAATCCAACGGGAACCTTCAATGTAAGCCAGACACGTTTCTACACGGGAAATTTTATGCTCTCAGTTCCAGTGCACCTTAGCGCAAGAGCATTGGAAACAAACGTATACAGGAATCAGTGCAAACACACGATCTCGTTGGAAGAACGACATTTATTATGCACGCGTATCTTCTTGTCGTGTCCTGATTTCGAGTGTGTCACCTGTGTGTGTATGTGTGTATGAATAAATGTATGTGTGTATGTCTGTGTCTGTTTCGTGTACTCGGCGAATTACAATAAGAAATTGCGAGACAGCCCGTGCCTCTTCGTGCCTTGCACGTTGTACAAATCTTCATACGTACATCATATACATATATATTTCTATATATATATATATACTGAATATGTTTCACGACATCGTAAGACAATAGCGTGTCGCGCGAATCCACGAATGAAGATGACGAAGAAGAACGAAACGCAAGGCGTTGCTCTTTGCAAGTTCGTTCGAGGATCCGCTCGAGTTTGCCTGACTGTCCAAGCAGTCGATAAAAAATTAATGTATGTACAAAAGACCATTGGCTTATATATATATTTATATATATAAAGGACGCGAGTTGTCCGATTTCGATGCGTCGCGAAGCATCGAGCTTCTTCTAGTCCAGTCTCTTCTAGTTTTCACAGAACAATTTTCCTCAGATTCTTTGCGTGAGATCCGCGAGCACACGGAGACGCGGACAACTGGCGGCTCCTCGATGTAAATTTATTTACAGTAATGCACTGCAATTACGACGCTATCTCACCCAGCTCATATCACCTTGTCGCCTCTCGTTGTCCGTTCACACGAGAATTCGATCGAGCCCTTAATTCCATCCGACGCGCATCCTCGCGTGTCGGCGCGAATCGAACGACGACGATCGCACAAATTGGCACAAAACGATATTCACACATACAACACTCTCGCTCCGACTTCGTTCTCGATCGGCGATCCTGATTTATCACAGAATAACTTAAACTCGTCGTAAGGATGGCGACTGAATAAAATATCGTAAGCGTTTATCCACTACCCTTCCGCTAAGAGTATTAATTGATTCCTCCCCATACTCGATTCTCATCTCGCTCACTCGATCGGCTACGAATAATTTCTCTCGATCGTTCGATCCCCTCATTAGAGGCTTAAATCCGCGGTTTTAACTAAGGTCGCTTAATCGTCTCTCTTCAACCGTTTGAATGCAAGGGGTTTTCGAGTCTCCCAAACGAAGATTGTCAAGCGCTTGTTTCATTCCGTGTCAAAAAATGCCAAGAAGCTTGATCGCGCTGTTTTAACACTATTTCTATCGGGATTTTGTATATACCGATTTCGATCAAGAGGTGTCTTTTTGGGTCCAGGATGAACTGCAGGAAAATCAGACATCTAAATTAATTTAACAACTAATATACGAATAGTGAGATAAGTAATTAAGGAAGAATGATTCAACTTGGAAAATAATTTTAAAATACAATTTGAGAAGGTGTCTTTTGACACCTTTGGTAGAAATAGTGTTAAGTTAACATATATCCGGTAAATCTTAATTCTTTCGATTCAGTACTATTCTGATATCTCGTTGAGTGGGAGTAGGGACATTGTGAGGTTATTAATCGTTGATTCTGATTCTAATAAATCTCATCGTAATATTAATATCCATAATACGTTGGCACTTTTCGACACAGAACAAAAGAAGCGCGATCAATCAAACGGTTAAGAACGCGAATTACGAAGTAACGCGGGTAAAGGTGAGGCACGCCGTTAAAGATGTATCCGTATAATTTCACGGCGAGCTAATTCGAATTGAACTGAATCGATGAAAATTTAATCTGTCGCCAATCTCTCCCGTCTCTATCGTATACGACGATATGAACAAAATTTCTCCTTGGTTCCCCTGATCTGATATGACTCACGGTATCTGTAAAGTTTCAAAATTTACCATGAAGTATACACTTTATATAAAAAATTCTTCGATTTGGAATTTCTCTCCGCCCACTCTCTTCGCACTCTCAACATGAACACATTCTCTCCATCCAACGTGACCACCGAAGGAGTCCAAGGCGACGCGATTAACACGACGCCGCTGTCTGTATGTTAATTATTATACAACGAATACGGATCGACTGTTCCGTAAGCGTTAATGAATCACAAGGATGTAGTAACAGAGGCGATAGCGGCACTCTGTTACTTCCTCCTCCGTGCTTGCACTTGTTGCTAAACGACAACTTCTTCTACACTTTTTCAAGCTCTCTCAATAAGCGAGTCCACTACGAAGGAAAGCACACTCGGTTAATCGTCGACTTTAATTATGCGCCAGTATTGGAAAATTTCTTGGACGAAAACTGACAGAGAACGGTAGAGGTTGTTATCGTTTAAGCGACAGCAACAACAATGATAATAACGTAATGGTAAAAATAGCAATAATAATAATAATAATAATAGTAATAATAATAATAATATCATTAGGGCTAATTATAATAATATAGCGAATATTACGATAGTAGATAACGATAACAACGGATATTAGCTTAATAATCGCGAACAGCGTTATAAAATATGGGGACGCGCTTTTTTTTACGTTGCCTCGGACCTTCCGGAGACAAAGCGTTACGTGTGTAATATGTACAAGTGGTCCATTCAACTGGAAACGAGGAGAAGCGTAGGGTTAAGGTGAGTCGCGATTAAATCTTAATATAATACAACGCGCTAGTAGTGGAATAGGGCCGCGGTCGCGAACGTAAGAAAAGGAAGGAGACATGGAACGTGCTATATTACATTTACAATAATCACGTAACGATTAACGTGGCTGGCGTATACGGTGCTTACGATGATTAACCACTGTTAAAAATTAATAATCGGTTACTCGCGGATGGAATCTTTACGAATGTATTGGTGCTAATGCGTGGGACGGATATGGTAGGGGAAGTGGATGCTCGAGGATGAGTGGAAGAAGGCTTTGACTACTTGCAATCGATTGTTCTTATCGGTCACTTTCTTGAACAAATTAAAAAAGAAAAAGAAAACTTATCTACAGGTCCTGCATACCAACGAAACGCAAGGATTGTCTATTGGAAAATTGCACTTACGTGGAAATGCAAGTAATGTCGTCGGATCTTAAGCGGGAGATGAAGCTTCGTAGATAAATGAAGCGAGCTTAGAGTTCTTAATAAAAAAAAAAGAAATACGTAAATACAGAGATCGTTCTCGTAGAGGGTACGTGGAATGCTCAGTTGAACTTAAGAACTTTCTCTTTCCAGCTTCACTTTCTATCCTTGCCCCGTACGGGCGATGTGTCTCATTACGAACGAAGAACGACAAATGCTGGATGCATTCCTCGATACACGAAGGATGCTCTCTAATGCGTATACAAATGGTTAGACGTTCAATTACGAAAAGAAGCCTTTTTACAAGCGCGAACGTCACGCATCCGGTAAGATCCTGATTCGACCGTTTTTCAATCGATATTCGTGGTCGTTTAAAAGCTAACGATGCAAGAAAGGGTAAGTGTGTCGAACCGGAAATAGAAATGTTCGTGGAATAGGTAGCAAAGATTCGTTCGCGAATACTGTCGAGTACGAAGGATATCGATCACTTTCGAAGTGAAAGTTCACGGTCAGCGCCCTACCGGATCGTGACGTTTTTCAATCTACGCAACTTTACACCACGAAAAAAGAAGTCCACTTCTCACGCTCGTCATAGATACGAAAATTAAGTACACACGCTCGCACGTAGTCGAGAACGTCGACAACATTGAATTGTGCGACAAAGTCCTACGAATTCTCATCGTCCTTTCATTCCTCCACATTTTCCAGTCTTTCGTCCTCGTCGCGTATTACAAATTTCTATTGTTGCACAGTTGTTCGTAGAGTGTTAGGACAAGTGTGAGGGTATGAAACGTTGGATAAACCACGATCGATCGAGTAGCTCGAACACTCGTGATTTACGCGAACGTAACGAAGGAATATTCAACATCGGACAGATCATGTACGAGAGTAAATGGAAATTTGCGGTTAAACCGACCGTTGCACGTCATAATGTTTCAATCGGAATGATAATGTTTCTTTTCCAGCGAGGGGGAAAGAGTGTGAAGAAAATGTCGAATTTACTCTTATCCTTAACACTAAAATTACGAATACCAGTCGACAGATCGACGTTTCACGTGGAGAAAAAAATCTTCGATAGTTTCAGTGTTGAATTCGATTCGATGAAAATTCGTAGGGAAGCAATTATCGCGAAGATACTTTTCTACGTTCGTCCTCGCGAAATTCTCGACGCATCTTCTCACGAAATACCGTCCACAACTACACACGAATCGTCGAATGATACCCTTGTGAAAAAGTGATATGGCTTCTACGAAGATGCGAGTTTCTTGTTCCCACTGACGTCTATCTCTCCCTCTCTCCCTCTCTTTCACGCACACACGCATACTTTTCTCTCTCGCGCGCGCTTTCTCTATTTCTCCTACTTCGTATAAGAATGATCGACAAATAATTCCGTTCTCTTCCACCCTCGTCGTCCCTTCCTCTTCACCTTTTTACCATAGGGTAAACATTATACTCTTTAATTGGCACGTCTAATACGGCTCCTGGACGGATGGCTGCCACTCTTCTTCGTACCCTGGTTCGAATCCCGAGAAATCTCGTCTCATCGTTCATTCGAATTCTCATTGACAATTGTTGACTTTTGTCTATAAACAAGCTGATTAATTATCTATATCGTATTCGCTTTGAGTTGTCGTTAGCGGAAGACCACTATGGATCTAGTCGGTGTAATTTTCCATACGCATTGTGCGTCTCGTTGAGTCTTGATGTCTCTTGATGATTTTTCTCCATCCTCGAGAATATTTATTATCAGCCCGCGACGATTTGCTTAATTTCTCATGGACGCGATCTTCTTCGTGGCAGGCGAACGGAATATACATTTTGCACTCTTCAACTGTGCGCAGCATTTGTCCGTAACCGCGAAGACGTGAACGTGCTCATGGGCGCCGTGCATCCACGCGAATAACTTAGCAACGCCGTTTCATCCTTCCTCGATTCTCTAATAAAAAACGAGTACAATATACAGTTCCACCTCTGACGAGTACGAAGTTCTCCAAGACTTGTCGAGTAATTCGATTACGACGTGTCAAGTCGATTTTTCAATTTTACTTTAAAAAAGTTAACGGTTTCGGCATAAATAACATCGTGAAAATTGTCGAAGAGAATGCTTGTCCTTACTAGGACTAAATTCATCTGCACCTTTGACAATTGGAATACGTTAATTTAACAATAGATTCATGCGATGAAATTAGCATCGCGTAACGAAAAAAGAAATTCGCTTTTACAAATAACTCGTGGCAACATTTTCAGCCCACGATCTATAAATCTTCCAAGAAACTTTGCGGACTCGTCAATGGTTTGCACTAAGGAGTATTATTTACAGATTTCCTGAGCCCATTCGAAGCACGAACACGCCTTAACGCAGGTACTTCTCACAATCAGTAATGCGAATTTCTGCTTCTTTCGCGCACCTATCCCTGCAAAACTCTCTGCGGTTCCTGCTGTTCCCTGTGATCGACACGATCAATCGAAATGACCATTCGTTTCGTGCTCTCCCGAATATTCTCCTCTCCTCGATCCATCTTCATCTTCCTTCTCGATTCTTCGTTCTTGAGGCCGACAAAACCAATTGGAGAGGATCAGTCGAGACATCCGGGAGAACTCAATCGTCCCTAGGAATGTGAGATTCGTCCTCCTCTCTCGCACTTCTATCGCAACACGTGAAAATGAATTTGCATTATCATATTCCCGACTCGGCTATACCCTCGTCATCTGTAAATCAAAACAATCGAGTTAGGTTTCCTTCTCTCTCATCTTCGTGATACTGTCGATCGCCTAACCGACAACGTCATGCTCGATGCAAACTTAACACGCGCTTCGTATATTTTGCAAAACTTATGAATCCTCTCGCGACCGAGTGCCGCGATAATCCGTACGCAATTAGAATGACGAAACTGAAATGAACTGAGGACGAATTAAGTGGAGTGGTCAAGTGGATTCGAGCAAATGGTGTGGAGCAAGCGTTCCTTCGGAAATGAGCAATTTCTCGTTCGAGTCGCTCGTTATTATCCGTATTGCGCACGTCTCAGTTAGGTATGAATCACCTGACGTCGAATTTAGCACTCCATGCACGGATTCATAGTGGGTTGATCCTCTGGAACGTCTCCTCCGCACGAACGGTGACGAATCGATGCAATTCACAGAGATTTCCCCAACCACAGAGTTAATTAAAGAAAATTAAAAAAGCTAGTGTTGCGGCGCGATTAAGAATTGTTAATATACGCTCTACGTGTGCTCTATTCTCGAACGGAACATCGTGGATCGAGGGGTACGAGTATTTATTATAGCTTTCTCGAGACAATTTCTTTTAAAACCGTTTCGCAATTTTACGAGGCCGTAAAAATTTGAATGGCAAAATGATCAAAAGCGTCTATTTACTCTTGAAAATATAATCATGCCGGAGTATTGGAAGAATTGATCTTAATTCTCGACGGTGAATTTCCGACGAGTACTTCACGGAAAATATCACATTCGATGACTAATTCGCGATGTTCCGTTCGATGTACTTCCATCAATTCTCAGCTGACGCCGAGACCCGCGTAGGTGCATGCGTGGTACACAAGTCGTCATTCCTCGATCGTTACGCAAGATGCAGAAGAAGAAAAAAAAAGAATATAAAGGAAAACGCACACTCAGGTCTCATGCAATAGGGAATTAAAAAGAAGCGACACTCGAAATTACCGTCGAAGCAGGAATCGCAGTTTGAAGGTCACCTCTCCTTCTCATCTTCGCCGGGACTCTTCGCGTTTTCGACCGAGCTTCTATTCTTTCCTGGATTCAAAGGGCGCAAAGGTTGCAGAAAGGATGTAGAACATCACGACGTTTGGCTTTAGAAAGCCTCGTGAGACTTAATCGAAAGCAACAAAAAAAAGGATCCCTCGAGTTTTCGCCTTTACACGAAAACCGCCACCATGTTGCGGCCGTCACCAAAAAGCACAAATAAGGTCTCAACGGGTCGTATTTACAAACATGTAACTTTCCAAAGCTCTCTCGTCGAAGCAAAGTGATCGTCGAGACGGTCTCCATTCGCGATCAAGGAACACCAGTGAACGCAGTAAAGATCTGGTGTCCGCGAATCGTTTAAGAATAAAAAAAAAGAAAAAAAATTCCAATCAACTGTAATCGAAAGATCACCAAATTTCGCGAGCATCCTCGAGTATGTCAAACTGGGTCAAAACTCTATATCAAAACTGGCCTCGCGATCTATAGCATGCACTAAGGACTGGTAGCTTCTCGAGATATCAGAAAACAAACGGAAAGAAGGTGCTGGCGCTTAGATTACTCGTGAATATCCGACGTAGGTCGTAGTGATGAAAGATCTAAGCGTTCACAGTATACACAGATAACCAATGGGCTTGAAAATCCCAATAACTAATTAGGCAATTGTTAATCGAACGGGTGATTCAAACGCCTTATTTGTAGATGATCGATTATCAAGTCTTACCTTCGTATCCCTGATTGTCATGAATCTCACGGGGTGGACCAGTAGTGTCTTGGCCCTCCAGCACCGCCAGGAGGCACTGATGTATACAAATGTATTGTTGCTCGGTCTGCACCATCCACACGCGCTCCTTCCTCATGGCCCAAACGATTCCAAATATGTCCACGTAATTGGACACCAAGATCTGCTGAAGTATCCTGTCGAGGGTGATGAAGGTACCACTTCGTCCGACTCCAGCGCTACAGTGAACGACTATGGGCCTTTGGTCGGGCCTGACGCGTTCTCTGAAGGCCCTCACGAACCTGGCCAGAGTCTGGGGTGGACTAGGGACGCCGAAGTCGGGCCACGTGGTGAAGTGGAAATGTTGGATCACCCTTTGCACCTCTCCCTAGTGCATAAGAATCGAGGAAATAAATAAATCATTTACTTGTTCGTGGTTAAACTCGTAATCATAAGCTTGGGGCAGCTATAGACCTATACAAGGGTTCGAATATTTGTAAATGTGAATTCTAAGATGTAGAAAGAGTATTTGCAGGTAAGGTACCTCTGAAATATTTAATATAGAATACCATTTATCTACGTGAATACAGTTTTGATTGCCATACCTGAAAACTCAACGGTTTCTAAAATTAGAAAATTTCCAAGGGTACCTGACACTTATATCGGCATAACTGCATTCAGGTTCGGGAACGTGAACGATGTTTACTACCAAAAATAAAGAATACTTTGCTTCCATTGCTAGGAAGTCTTGGGCGGAAAACGAGGATGTCGCTCGAATTAATTAGTTTTCGTGACGTCATCGAACCGTTACAATGGACGAGGCGAAGAGCGTCTCGTTATTCATTCGTAGTGAGCATTGAATCGGGATGGACTCGGAGTTGGAAAACAAACGCGAGGATTGTATCGTTGATTCGTGAAAAAGTATCTAAGAAACTTGGAGGGACTCACTCGGCACAGCATAAATTCCGTGATGCTCCAGTCGGGATAATGCGTCTCATTCAGTATCGTGACGCAAATGTCACCGTAATAGACTGGCAGCGTGTCGGTCGGCCAGTAATGGTCACATTTTTCTCTACCCTTCTCGATACAACGTGTCAGCATGACGATGGCTCTGCTGTTGCTCTCCCAAACCATCCTCCAAAAATCGTCGCGCGTCGAATGCAAAGGTCCTTGGGTGACGATGAACTCTCTCGGTGAATTGTGACCCTACGAAGAGCACAATACTTAGGCTCTTCTTCAACGAGATGCATTGTGTAAGAAACTTCGAGATTCGAAGAAGCTCCTGAGATTAACTTCTTCGCGTTATTCAATATTGTCCACGATGAATTACGCAAAAACTTTTGCATCAAATAGTTTCTTATTACGGACAAACGTCCATAAGCGAAGTAACAGTGAATCTGAACGCGAGGAAAGCACCATGAACATTCTTATCGAAATTAAAATTTTTGCGAACGCTTCACCTATCGCGCTGTAAATAAGCGTAACGCAATGCGTCCAAACAAATCGAACACCTTCGTGACTGGTCATTCAGCCCGCTTTGAAATACCTCGAATAAGATCTATTTCCAAATGATCGACTCACAGGTACGTAATTCGCATTAATGTAATCGGAGCCCTCCTCGTCGTCCACCGGCTGTAGTTTGAATCTGCTGTGATCGTATGGCAAAATATTGGTAAAGCGATTCTTGGGCCTATTGCCGGTGAGATCGGCGGCCGTGCACGGTTGATCACGTCCCACGTGCTTCAATTCCTCGAACTCCTCGGAGAAGCGGAAGTCCGAATCCGCTGACATCGTGCGATAATGCTCGGCGAAGTCTTCCACCTTGATCGGACGGCTTGAAAAGAACGAAGAAGGCGTGGAGATCAAATAGTCGGCCGCTAGTGACCCGGTGGCGCGCGAGATTAAAAACATTCTAATCGATTCGCACACGCACACGAGCTTCCTCTCGCACTCGAGCAAGCTCCACTTAACTCAGCGCACGCAGACAATCACACACCCTTATTCGACAGCAGCGCATACCTAGGCATCGCGAGTAAGCACCGCGAGGAGGAAACCTCGGAGACAATGAGCAAAAGGGGGGAAAAAAAAGCAACCGGCACTATTAAACTCACGAGGAAGCTGGCGCGCAAACGGTTTCGCGCGCGGAAATTAAATCGGTAAGCAGCCGCTCACATGAGCTGCATCACGAGCCGCGAGCACTATAAATCTCCTTGGTGGTCGCGAGCGATAAAACTATCGAACGGTAACGAGTTTGAGGCATTCCGTCGCACGTCGAGTTGCGTTCTCCAATGACAAGCGGCGCACTCGCTCGTTCGCTCGAGCGAATGAGCGAGCGAGCAGGCGGAGGCATCGAGCGCGCAGTGAAAAGGTGCGCGCGCGCTTGTGCGCGCGGAGTGCGCCAACTTCAAACCGCGTGCCTCCTGGCGATTTATTCATGCGTTGGAGAGAACCATTGCGAAAGCAACACGGCCAACCACCACCCATGGACTTGTACTCATAGACCGAGCGTCCTGTGAGAGGTGCCGAAGACTACATTAAAACGAGAGAGCAATAGTCAAAGTGAGTGTGTCTCTGTCTAACAGGAGCATTGGTGGGGGAATAAGGAGAAAAGGAAAAGAGCGTTTACGGTGTAGACTTATACTCGACTGTGTTCCGAAATTCACTGCCAGTACTGGAAATGTATAGTTTATGTCACGTATACTATAGATTTTCGGTACTGGCAGTGAATTTCGGAACACAGCCATAGACCGAGTGTCCTGTGAGAGGCGCCGAACACTACATTAAAACGAGAGAACAATAGTCAAAGAGAGTCTAACAGGAGCATTGGTAGAGGAGTAAGGAGAAAAGGAGAAGGAGATTTGCGTTATCCTTCCCCTTCTTGTTTTCCCCCTCTCTTACCACAAAGCGAGAGAGAAGGCCTCACTTTTGCTATATCTCTGTCCTTCAATGTAGTCTTCAACACGCTCATAAGGACGCGCAGTCTATGAGTATAAGTCTATGCCACCACCACAACTGTCGCTATTACCGTCACCAACAAACAAACCTCCAGTCTAGCCAATCGATAGGTACAAATTGTGCGCGCGCTTTTACCTGGTGTCGATGACGCTGTCGGGTAGAGAGAGATTATCGGTCGCCCTAGTTTCCGTGGTCTTGCGACCTTGACTCCTTCGCCTCCTCACGAGCAGACCGATGCCCAATAGGGACAGGAGCAGCACTATCGGTACGGTCACTCCAACTATAATGGCCGTGTTGTCCTTATCTACACCGAGAGACGAGGGACGAATGTTAATTCGTGCGCATTGCTCTCGCGAGGCACTGTTCGCGCGTGCATTGCTAATGCCTGACCCAGTCTCGAGTGGGAGGAGCGAGGCGGGTTTAGAGACAATGATCACGATGATGGAGTAATATGATAATCGAGGGTATGATTGTATGATAATTGTTCGGGCAGAGATCTTGTGGGACGTAGAGTTGTCTAGAACGACTCGAGAATGTTCGTTTTAGTAGGAAAAGAAAGAAGGGGGGCTCGATCACGCGCGAGTTTCTGGGTTTATGCAGTTGGTTGTTGTCTTACCTGCCAGCAGCAATCCTTGGGCAGACATGTACACGAAATAACGAGGCATGAATTTAACCGGGGTTCTACCGCGTGGGACTCTTTAATCTCGCGCCTGTCACGGTGGAATATTTGGATTACCCTAATTTCGTTTCATCGACTATCGGTTCGCCGACACGATTTCATTCGTATAAATGTTACTTTTCTATTCGTACGCGTATACGCGCATTTGTTCGATTGAATAAAAGTGACTATCATGCGGATAGGAGGCGACATCGATGAGTCGATAAAATAACTGTCAATAAAACAATTGTGCGTCGGCGAGTTAACACTAGAACTACCAAGCCGGTAAAAATGACTGGTCACAAACGTAGTTTTCACATAAAAACAAAAGTAAATGGCAGCTCAGTGGTAAAATAAACGCTCTCTCTGTTAAAATGAGTGGTCAACAAAAGAAGTTTCCATACGAGAACCAAAATTGGTAGTTCTAATGTTAAAGAGAAATTCGTGTGAAAAATTGACGCACCCGGTCGTTTTGACTGGTCGGTAATTCTAGTGTTAATATTATATTGTCGTAGTTCGGTGTCGGTGAAATCATTATCTATGAAACGACCCTCGATGAAGTAAAGGTAACCCGGAATACTAAATCTCGATCTGCTTATGCATGCGAACGATCGTTCGTAAAATAATCTCAGATACCGATCACGGTAGTGACTGTTCCACGGAGAGTGCAACGATTGGTGAATAGAGTGAAGCAGAGATGACGTAAAGGAGACTATGAAAAGGGGCACGCACGCGTGCACGGCTTATCGATACGGTAAATATTCCGTCGCGGTTGATACGCGCGGCTCGATTTCGTCTTAATGAGGATAAACGAGCTTTTCACACGATCGCTCTCACCTGTTTGTATGGGAAAGCTGTAGCTGGTGTCGGTGAATTTGTCCGCGGCGGTGAACGCTCGTACCTTCACCCTGTAGGTCGAGCCCGATTTCAAGGCACCGTTGCAGTATCCGATCTTGTTGTCGCAGTTCTCCGAGCCTATCGTAAAGTCTTCCACGGATCCGTTCTTGAAAGGATAATAGGGCTCCATCACCTGTGAACGAAAGGTGAAAGGAAATTTTGTTATACTACGTGGTAATAGCTAGGTCGATAAAAGCAACGGCAGGAAAAACTTTTGGTCGAGCTGAGAAATGATAATGCACGGTGGAAAGTAGCTTATGTAAAGGGCCAACGAATAATTTCATATCCATACAATGTTCTCGACTTATTATCGTAAAGTGGAATTGCGATACGCCTCGACTGAATTCACCGTGACTAACATCGATCGTGTTTATGGATCTCGTTTCCCGGTACACATTTCGTTTATAGCCCAGATCTCATCCAGCGAGGCGAGGCGAACATTATTACACCGATTGCGAAAAAATCGTACCACCGGATTCATTACGTGACTGGTTTCCCGGTATACGTCCGATAAAATGATTCTTCACGGGTGCGCACACGGCTGCACTCAAAGAATGCACGTGGTGCAGCTTAAGTCCTCGTTAGAATCAATCTATCGACTTTGCAGAGACCTCGTGATATCATCGTCCTGCCCATAATTATATCCAAATCGAATTTTATCGTCTTCACTGCTGGAACTAATGCACGCGCGTAATTTTAATGAACACATTGTGCGCAGCTTGAACGATCAAAAAACTCCTGCAAAAATCACCTGCGCCATGAGCTTGCCAGTTTGCAAGATGAAGTTCTTCAAACTATCCATCATCACGCACCGTACACTGTTCTCAAACCTTCGGAAACATCGTACAAAATCAATTAAACAGAAACTTCGAGAATTCGATAAACTTATTTCTATCCAACGACACTCGGTTTCTCCTTGACGTTTAAACACTAACGCGAATTCACCAGTTTCTTCAGCCACCCATCACCATCGAACTTTTCTGCGTATCACCTGCGCACATGATTCGTCACATGGTCCCACCCATCGTTACCATCGATGGTTCGCGCCTTCTCTTCCTCGCGAGGCAACCTCATAACAAGAAACAAACAAGTCCGGCCAAGCCCACGAATTTCCAGGAATATCTACCACGTGCGATTCTATCGCGTCTCCGATCATCGACTGATCGACGACGAGCAAGCTCGACGAGATATTCGCGACACGCTCGAGTCCAGCGCGGAATTTACGCGGCTTAACGCGCTCGCGGAGGAGACCTCGAATCATCTCTGGGACGCGCACCCTTCGCCTTCGGCCTACGCGCTCCCACAATGAGCGCCCGCCGCGTAATGCCGTGTCGTCGTCAGCTTGGTAGGAAGGCTCGTAGAAATCAGCATGATCGGAACGCGCGTGTGTTGGTGCGCGTTGTTATCGTCGTCATCGCCTTCGCGAGTGCTCGTGCGTAAGGTTAACGTTATCGGCACCGCAAAGCTGTGGTCCTCGTTGAGATAACGACATTTTCTTTGAAATGTTTGAAAACGTTCGCGACGGTTGTCAATTCGTATTATCTTTTGTTATTTAGTTAGAGTCTCCAGAGTTTTAGATTTTCTTTTTTTAGGTCGACAATTTTATGGTACTACTTGATTTAAGATCATGGACAAGATAGTAATTCCTCGGATGTGTTGGACGTTTGGACGATTTCGAAATTTTGAGAGATTTTGTGTTTGTTATGATGAAATCTTTGGGTAAGGAGCAGACGGTTTTTTTCGAGATAGACATGACATCGAGAACGTGTTTGTTAGTAGATGACGAGGTTTAGAAACACACGCACAACGCAAAGTCGCGACTTTGACGTTGTAGTCACTTTTCAAGAGATTCTAAGGAGACGAGACAACAGTGCGCGAGTGTTGGTCTCCGACGTCTTGAACGACGTCTCCGTCTGTGCGATAGTCGTCGTCCGTGATCTTGCAAGTTAACGAGCTGCTCGGGATAATTCATTGAATTAATTACTACGTTGCGCTCCATAGGTCGGAGAAGTCTCGCGCGAAGAAACTGCATGGAAGGCGCTTATCCGACGGGGGACAGAAGGCTCGAGATGGAGTGGAAATCCGCAACGCGTGATTTTATTATATGAATTAACGTTTAAATAAAAATATCCACGATTTCACCAGAATTTAAATAATTTGAAGATCTCTACTTACGATAAAAAATTAGATCTCAATTCTAACTGTTGTGTGGTAACAAGAAATAATTCAGTGATTAAAGATGATAAAAATCAGGATTTTAATAATCCTGTGACAATTTGATAATTTACATGTTTTTTTTTGTAATAAAAACATTTTTTCAGGTACTTTCTCGTAGGTAATAGTGTTAGTTTAAGTCGATATGTTGTATAAAAAAAATCTCCAAAAATTTAGTTGAAAAATCTGGATCTCTTCACTTGAACGTTACATTCCTTAGAGAACTTTTGTGCAGTGTTCTTCTGATTCTGTATACATTTACGTTATACCGCCGATCACGAAGTTAAGCATTGCATAATATCGTCCTGCTGGATGGGTTTCATTCATACGATACACAAGACGAGAGATTAGTTTCTAACTCATTGTCAGTCGAGCGACGTTCGATAAAAATGGGGCATTGATGTTGGCCTCGGTTACGGTAAAAAAAAACACTGAAGTTGGGTTGTTCCCTCGAGAGATATTCACGTAAATAACTATAAATTTTGCAATGCAGAGTAGAAGAATTTGTACATTATATACACTTGTATAATTCTCACTAATTAACTTTTAGGTGAATTTAAGAAGATTGGTACTTGCAAAAATATAACAATATTAATATACTTCAATTACACTTTCCTTTATCCTACGTACCATTATCAGTATCGTTACTGTTTTACCTACATTAGACCTTCATTAATTAATCCGATACGCATCATAAATCGAGTAAGTAATTAATTCGTCAATTATCCGATACCTGTGTTCGTATCATATCGCGAAAAAAAAATTCTCAACCAAGGAACCAGAGATAATTGTATCGTATAATTTCACATCACAGTGAATGACACAATAGAATTGGGCAAGGAGCTGATTATTACCTGATAAGGTGGCCATATGCTGTAGGCCTGAACGTCCCGCCAGCTGGGCATCTCCAACCCAGATGCGTTCTTGCTGTCGTCCTCGGCCACAATAATCGTGTACGAGGTCACCGCGCCATTCTGCTCACTGAAATAATTCTTCCTGAAGCGTATCTGTATGGTGGTGCTGCTTCGGCAGACTTCCGTGGGCACAACTTGAGTCGAAGGTTTGGGCGGCGCAAGAATAGGCATCTTCTGCTTCCAAATAGCCTCAGGTCCAAAACCGATCTTCGTTTCCGCCTGTATGCGAAATAGATACGTCTTCCCCGGTATGAGAGACTTGATGGTGCCGCGAAATTCATTCGGCCTGAAGTCTTGCATCTGAGTGTGCGTCGAGCCCTGGATTGAAGAGCGTGAAGAAAAAAACAAAGAGCATCAGCTGTGATCCGGCATCGATAACCGAATGATACGTTGCAATGTTCGAAAACGAATTCAGTCACGCTCACGGATTTTACGCGTTCCGATACAATCAACGAGAAATTGGACTTCTACTCAATATTAAATCTGAGATTTATTATTGAAAACGTGTACAGGTGACGAGAGATTAAAGCGTGAACATTTCTTAGAATAACTTGTGGAAAAACAAGAATGAGTTATGCAAATTTAACATTCCGGTATCTCGCATAATATTCTACAACTGTTCGCGGTCGCTTGCAAATCATTTCTTTCCATCGCTTAGACCCTTCCACGAGAAAGAGGCCAATCGCTCCTACTCACCTCGAGTCCATACGTAATACTGAACTTCCTGATGATACCATTTTGTTCTTGGCTAGGTAATGACCACTCGAAGCTGATGTCGCTCGGTTGGATATCCGTGGGACTGAACTTCTCCACTCTGCCAGGATAAGATTCGCTGGTGGTGAAGCTGGCACTGAGAGGATTGGATACCCTTAGGTACGAGGACTCCGTGCCGGAGCGCACCACGAGGGTGAAAGTGTAATTTCTGTGAGGCTTCAAATCCGTGATAGTTATTAGATTAACAGAGGTGATATTCTGAACGTAACCTCCTTCGGTATTGATATATTGCACTTCAAAGGCATCGAACTCTCCTCTCGGAACGTCCCACGTCAAAGTGATCCTCGTGTCGTTGATGTCAATCGCGTGTATCGCGGTAATTGGCTCCGGGTCTGGAAACACCAAGTGATCCTTTAGTCTCAAGCTCGACGAATTGCCGAACTCCTCGAGAAGTTCGATCGCACAAGTATTATTAGCCGACAACACTCCAACCCATAAAGCTAACAAATGTTTCAAGATGCCTGGAGTACCACGTTACCGAGTGGCTTTGTGACGCGAATGCACATGTTCCACTTGAGACACGCGTCTGTGATAAAGACGAGGTAAGCGAGAAATATCAGACACAATATACACTCGATAGCGAGGGAAGTACTTGGTCGACGATGATTGGCTCGCCGATGAAGTCGATTGCGAAGATAACAATAATGCATTTCTCTTTACATCGGATTAACTCTTTGAAGTTGAGTGGGTTTGAAATTGTCCCGTCTTTTGCTCAGCTTTTTATGCATAGTGGGATATATTTCATCCCACCTCGAAAAGTCGAAGTTACTCAGTCGTACAGTTTAATACTTTATCTAAGGTCTTTCGTCCAAATGACAATGCTACGAAGTAATGGTAAATGCGTAAATAAGTGAAAAGAAAAATGTATATAACTCTAAATGCATTAGTAAATTGTTGAGACTGTTGTGAGCAAGGTTGACGAGTTGTGCGGTGTAGTGAATTTTTGTCTTTCGTAATGGTAAGTGTTGTTTCTTTTCTTAAAAATTTATTACGAGTGAGTGCGAAAACGATGTTATTCGATGTTTTATATTAATTTCGAAGCTGACTAAGCCATGGGATTTTACATATCCCACCATGCTATTGGAAATAATTAAACAAATCATAAAAAAAATTTGTTTATCTTATAAACTTATAAACGTATTATTTCCCGATCGTATACGTTAAATAATCGAAATGGATGTTTTTTTCCACTTTTATATTAGAAAAACTGTGCAAATGGTTTTTTTTTTCTTTAAAGTTCCGTGCCTTAAACAATTAACGGATAGCCCCGCTAGAATCGATTGGAATGCATATTCGACGCATTTAACACGGAATAAACATTTGATAAGAGACTATGTCTTCTTTTCGGATCTTCCCCTGTAGTGCAAATGCACTTAGCTATCGCTGACAAGTGTAGCCACCGATCTTCGAAATACTCACAGAGTCTATCCTGCCTGAGCAATGGCCTACTCTCGACGCCGTCGCTGACGGTCCACACGGTAACATTGTACAATCTACCAGGGATGAGTCCAGTGAACGTGACCTTTGTATCAGCGTCTTCAATCAGCCGCTCCCTCGTAGTATTGTTCTCGTCACTGATTCGAAACCGATAGAGATCGAATCTCGACGACTGGATCGGCGTTCGCGTATATCTCAAGGTCAAGGAGTCCGGTTGATCTCGATCTACCACGACGACCACTTCGGACTGGATCAGCGGCACTGGAGTCGACAGATTTTCGTTGATCTTCGGATCGTTTGGTAAAACTCGACGTCTCGACCGATTTACAACAACCTTTCGCGCAGACGGTGTACAACGGCAAATGCCTCCTTCATACTAGATTCTCTAACCTGGATTCTCCGTCGCGGTACGTACAAGAAATGACGAGCGAGGTGAAACGTAAGGTGAAGAAGGACTCGTCGAGGATTAGACCGGTTAGCGATGTCTAAACACACTAAATGGCCTCGACATTTGGTTAGCAAGCGAGAGAACACAGAGGCGTGAAGGTGCGTGTTAGAGAGGCGTCGGACACACCAGTTCGGTAGCCGATAGTGACGCGAGAACCGCGAGGACATCGAGTAGAAGTACGTCGTTGTTAATGTCGAGCAATTGAGAATGGATTTTTTCGGCAGGATTGGGAGACTCACTAGTTCTCGTTGTTAGATTGCTCACGTCGCTGACCAGATCGTAGGAGATCGTGTAGATGAGGAATGAGTATTGGACACCGGGCATCAAATCGCTCACCAGGACCCTCTCGGTGTGGACGGTGCTCTCGTCGTAAATTAGTCCTGCGACGTCGTTGCTCTCCGAAACATTTTTTGTTCTCACCTCGTCCGGATGCTCAACGGGCCACCATCTTATCACGTAGGTCTCTATTCTACCCTCCGGCCTTGGCCACTCCAAGGTCACATTTGTCGAGTCGATCACCGGCGTGATGTTCGACACTTGGTTCGGCCCTGTGGACAAATTTTTGTCAGTATCTTTCACGTGGTTATTATTGCAAATATAATTGGACGAGTGAAAGATGAAAGTGAAATTTTATTAAGTTTCTTTTTTATTTATCGATTATTTTTCGTATGGATTATGAAATTATCGGTTAGGCTCATCTGTGCAGGTGTTAATTGCATCGTGAGTGGTACTACTTACGAACGGTATGGTTCACTTGCAGCGGATACAAACTCTCCACTCCGTAGCTCACGGTGTTCACTTGAATGGTGTACTTGTCGCCGGGTGTCATATCGGTTACTTCCGCTTCCGTTTCGCGAACACTCGGTAGCTTCACCCATCGTGGATCGTCCTCCGTACGATATCTGATGGAATATTCGGAAAAGATCGAATCGGTCGGTGCCTCCCAATGCACCAACACGCTGTTACTCGTAACTTTCTCGATGCTCAAATTCTTCGGTGGATGAGGCACTGAAAAGAAAGAATTTCCTCTATAAATTTCTTCGGATGACAAGGCTCACCCACTCTTTACCATGTAGAATTCAGAATTCTATTCTTTGAATGAGAAAAATCGTGACTTTGAACTAAAACGTAACGTAGAATCCACCCGTCATTAATTCCACATCCTCTCGTGCAACTTTCCCACTTCCGATTCTGCAATTTATTACTCACACACTGCCTGGAAGTAATCGTGCGGCTCGCTCCTCAGGCCGTGGCTAATTGCGAAGATCTTGACCTCGTATCCGGCACCGGGATAAAGATCCTCCAGAACAATATGAGACTCCGTGATAAGAGTGGTCGCACTTTCGCCCGTATCGTTCCTATTGTGCGTGACCTCGAACTTCTCCTGTCGTGAGTTCACGTCGCTCTTCCATGAAATGTTCAAGCCTTTCTCGATCGACTTCAGATCTTCGATAATGGGACTGGATGGTCTCGTGGCTTGGTACAAAACAGTCTCGTTCGATTCCACCTTGTTACTGATCGCTTGTACGATTATCGAGTAATTTCTCCCGGGTAGAAGAGATTCCAAGGTCACCTGAAATCAAATTCCATTTTAATACTCCCGTCGTTTATTAAAGCTGTGCTAGGCTGTGCACGGTATGCTCGCTGTGTTCTCCATGCTCTATACTCGCTAAATCGAGTGGTCACATTGAAAGCTACGTTTTGGACGATTCTTATCAACTTTTTAACCCTTTGCACTCGAAGCTTTTAGTAAACTCCATAAGGATACAGTATTTGCATTGTCTCCAAAGCGGAGCCCTCGAGTGCAAAGGGTTAAATATACATAGCTAGCATAGCGTAGCTGCTCTGTGTGGCCTTATATTATATTGAAAACAAGTGCCACTCTGTGCAGCCTTAGTTCAAATCCATAGAATAGCGATTCGAATGATAATATTTACCCTAGTCTTATCCGTGGGCAAGGTATTGCTATCACCACCACTGGCAGTCTCCACCTCGTGGTACTGAAGCTTGTAGGAGTCCTGGGTGCTGGAGTTCTCAGGATTCCAGGACACCCAGACAGTTTTCTCGCCGATCGACGCGCGAAGATCGCGAACTGGCAGGGGTTCTGGAATGTAATCAAGCGACATGAATCCCTGTTTCGAATGCTTCGCGAATAGCATTTAAGATTCTCCAATATTTTTTGCAACTAGAAAATTCTAGAAAAATTCTAGAAACATGAAATGGTATATTTCTTAACCTGACCCAGATTTATTCTCCTAAGGTTTTTTTCCGAATACGTGTCTGTTGTACCCTCGAAAAGCATCTGAGTACACGAGAGTAAGAAACCAATACTTTTTTTTCAAACAGAATTGACGTATTCGAAGTTTAGTGTGACTCGTCGTTCTCTAGATTATAAACATAAGATTCTGAAAAAGAGTGACTACAAAACTATTTGAAAATCTTCAATTGACCTAGCAACAAGGAAGAGAACTGAAACATCGAACTCACTGAGCGTAACGTCCCCACTGGCTGGCCAACTGGTCACCTTGCCAGTCACCGTTTTCACCACCACTTGATAAGTCTTGCCTGGCTCCAGGTCCCTGAACTCCCACTTGGTCTCTTCGCCGCGATTTCTGGTGACCGAAGCCTGTCTGCGGTTACCCAGCGATATGTGATACTTGTCGAACTCGGACGTCCCGTTCGGAGGATTCCAGAATACGCGGAAGGAGGTCGACGTGACGGAGGCCTTGTCGAAGGTCACGTTCAACGGCCGCAACGGCACTGTCCGATACTGTGCTGTGGTAGGTGTAGATGTCTCGTCCTCCGAGATAGTCTGCACCGAAATATTGTAGGCCCTACCTGTGTGCGAAAGAAACATAATTAAATTAATTAATCGAATCGTTTTTCTTGAGAAACTTAATCCCTAAATGCACGAAATTTCTATTTGAAAATATAAAAAAAAAACCATAGAGCCTTTAATACGATTGGTATCAAAATTGATACTTTATGCATTTAATGGTTAAAAACGACAAAGAGGCGGTAAGCGGAATATTCATACCAAGAATCATCGCAATTAGTCACGCTAGGCGCTTAAAAGGAAAAATATTATAATTAACGAGCACGAGCATCTATTGTTCCGATTCTCGACTTTATCGATGCTACGGGCAAACCTTACCCTCTCACGTCTGGTCATCCTCGTGCCCTCCGGTTTGCTTTGTCTACCCTACGCCGTCGACCTAATCGCTTTCGACGAGCGAGTAAGCGATAAGGTTCGTGATAGGGAAAGAAGGAGCGAGAGGAACGAGCGTTGTTCACAACCGATAAACGGTTACGTATTCGGCGTGTGAGTAGTTGCACCGACTTCTATGCTTCGTTTTCTTAGAGTGTATGGTACTGTGCAGAGATCGTAAGTTGCCGAGGATGTGTATACTGAAGGGCGCAAGAGCACCGAGACCGGGTCGTAAGCTTCATCTTATCCGCCTCGAGAAGACCCTTTGGCTACTTCTGTTACGCGATAGACTTGCAAATGCGCATACAATAAATACAAAATTCAAGTATTCACGAACCAAAATTCTTTACTTTTGTAGTGAGCTTCTTAAACTCCGTTAATGTTCCGTTAATTTTGCTTACTCACTCGATAAGTAAATTCTACTTAATCAATTTATTTCTTTTTAACTTCTTTTCTGGTTCCTCGTGTTCTTCGCGCTTGTTATACACAAAATCGTTAAGGATACCACACATTTTCGTAATTGCCACCATCCTGTTTCGCTGACTCACAATTTTAACAACTACCTGTATTTCATTTTCCACCAAAATTTGCAATTTCGCGGTAGTTAAATTTTCAAAGAATTCTGCCACTGGTACACCATCTTCGTCGAAGAACGACAAAACGCGAGCCTGAAAAACTCTGCAGTTTATTTGATTCACCGGCAACTTATGATCTCCGAATACTATTTGTCTCGCGCTAAGTCCGATCTCAAAAGTACAGAATCTCGCTTAGCATTTCTAGCCTGAATAAATTGCGAAAGGATCCTGTCGAGGGACATCTTACCAGGCACGAGTCCCTTGAAGGCCGCTTGCGCTGGTCCCGGTGGTTCTCCTTCCTTCTCCACGTACAAGATGGACTCAATGGCGTCCCGTGGGTCTATGCTGACTTTATAATGAGTGTAGATCCCGGCTGGGTAGGGTGGCTGCCAGAGTACCAGGAGGGTCGTCTCGTTTCTGAACCAAACGATGAACTTCCCAGGAGTGTTGGGTTCTGTTGGAGAAGAGCATTAATAATGAGAGAACTATAAAACGGTCCTGAAAACCGATCCTCCTATATTATGCACCTTCCACCATCCTCTACCTGTCGTGGAACATGTCCACAAGAATTCACGATATTCCCAGAATCCGATCGAGTGCTCGAAATCGTACGTGTTTTATTTAACTGTAAGGAAGGTAAGAAAGTCGTGTCATAGCCGGAAAAGCCCGAGTGCTCGAAACGTCTCCAACGTTCGAGATACGACCGGCCGTGTTTTTGTTATGGGTTAAGGGGACGAGGACGGGCCCGAGCCAGTCAGTCTTGTACGAACTCGTGGAATAAAGAGATACACCGTTAGCGGGAGTGCGTTATTTTTCCGATCCTTACATAACGTACAATGAAACTAGAATGAAACTTCAACGCGGTTTATCAAGAAAGGTTAACATACTCGTAGTAAAGTTTCTGCTGGTGTAGGCGACACTCTCCTTGGTGTCCAGCACCGTGAACAATTGCAGGGAGTACGTGGCCCCCGGCGTGAGATCTCGAAGCGTGTAGGGAACGGCGTCAGCCGGTATGACGCTCGTTCGTGGATTTCCACCGTCGCTGAAGCTCTGCACCCTCAACCGGAAGCCGGAATAGTTTCCTTGGGCGGGTGGGGACCAGTAGACGATCGCCATCTTTCCGTTGCGCACCGAGACCGTGAGATTGGACGGTGGATCCGGTGCTAAATTAGAAGGGTGTATTTGATTTCGTGTTAATAATAAACGATATTCTTGCTTATAGATATGACATTTTCAGGAGAATCTTGAGAGTCGTTACCGGTGGTAATTGCCTCGGTCCATATCAACCAATCGTGGGCCGTCGTGCCGTTGCCGTAGTACAACCAAAATTCGTATCTCGTCCCAGGCAGACCGTCCCTGAATTTGATTACGTCGCCGATCTCGGTGGCAGCCATGGTGGTGTTCGGCGGTGGGTATCCAACTCCCGGACTGTAATCCAATCGATACCATGAGCGGCCCTGGCTCAAATTGCCCGGTATCTCGATCGCGAGGTCGGCCGAGTAGGTAACCTGTCGAGGGCATTCAGAATGTTGTACGTATAGAAGAGAAGGTACTCGATCGTGGTTAGATAAAAGCAAAGTAAGTTTGTTATTAATGCGAGTGATCGCGCATGGTGAAATATAACAGAACGCGAATTTATCTTGTATACTATGCCTCGTACTTTATGGCCGTGTGTCGGTTACATCGGCTTGCAATATTTAGTCGAAACGATTTTAATACTTAGGTATATGATCTCTTTGGTATTTTTAAAGATATTTTTTAGGAGATTGTTTGTTGCATTTAACAAAAAGAATCGACGCTTCGTTATTATATTTCATTCGGATATTTTATCGAATACACACTTTTCCAGTATTTGCACGGTCGATTTTATATTTCTGAAAGTATCCATTAATTTGAAATCTCACTCGACGAATTTAATAAAGTGTCATCGTAGGCATTATCTGAGTGTTATTGTGTAAAAAAGAGATCCAGTGAAAAGTTGTCTGGCACAATTTCTTCGATAAAATCGATACTCGGTACAATTTCCATCATGGCGGCTCGTAGAGCGAAAATATACCGGCCGATAAGTTTAGAAAAATCAAACTGAGCCTTTATAAGACGAGCCTCCGATAGGATCGCTTGTATTCTCTCGCAGAAGAAACTGCGAAAGAGCACGCCTACCACCTGGAATACGAATGGTGGTTCAAGATCGTCGTTTCTCAAGTCCTCGAACCTCGAGGAGAAATCGCAGCAAGGATATTCTTCTCCGCGCCCATAGGCTCACCCGAGAGTCGGTACATTATTCTCACGACTTTATCGTGCGTTATTGTAACCCTGACCCGTGGGCAGCGCTCGCATACGACGAGGTCCGTTATAAGTCACAGACGTATCTCGCACCTCAAGGTCCCTGTACCTTGAACGTGTACTGGCACATCGGAGAAAAACGAAATTCACCGGGTGACGATGATGCATTAGCCGGCAAACGTGAGAACGAGGGCTCGATGTAATCCTGTGGATTAAAAGAGTCCTCGTGACCTAGTGACAAATGGACTCGGACGATATCCACGTGGAAAAATGATTATTGACGATGACGATAATAATAATCATTCTTCTGCTATTATTTTTCTCAAGAAGCTAAAAACTAACTCTGTAACGTCACGAGGAGAATTGAAAATCGTTAGGTCAATGAGGGTCTCGTTCGATTACGCGAGAAGGCGAAAAGTAGGAGAAGGAGCAGTTTGGAGTTGTGAAAAGTTTTTAAAAATGCGAGATTGTGAATCTTTAAAGAAAAGTCTCGTGTGATCGTTTACTGATACGATCGTTTGGTATCGAGATATTTAGTTTCTTTCAGAAATCCACTTGATAACGAGATCATACCAGTTATTAAAACGAACCCACTCTATTCTACGCGAGTACATTTCTACGCCCATTAACATTCTAAGAGAAAGGCACGCATTGCTACTGACAGACGCTCGCGCCTTTTCTCGGAACGCATTAGAATATTTTATGGACAATGAAGCGTACGACATTCCTGCATTACCATTTCTCGGGGCCCCTAAGAGACGATATTCACTATCTTAATCGTCCTATCACCTCAATTAAACAGACATACGTAAGAATTAATTACAGACCGATTGGACTATCGATTGAACTCGATATTCACCTTAGCTGGACCAGTGACTAGTAAAAGCGAAAGGCCTCGGTCCGGTCCACCACCTCTGCGCCTAATTTCGATCTGCAGTCCTTGCGCAATCCTCGTTGCGTCATACGCCGTGCGTTTGACAACGTAAAATAAATTTATTCGTGTGAAAGTGCACCTACTTGAGAGGCTGCGAGAAGAAAGACGTCTGTCGTGGATCTTCCGCATTGCTTTCGAAAGACATCGCGGAAAACGAACTCGTTAAATTTACTTTAGAAGACTCCGTGGAGATTGGAAGTGGACGAAGTTTATTTTCTCGGTGGAAAAATTCCATTGGATTCTCCACACGTGCAGAACGTGAGCGTCTGGCTGGTGCGAAGACTTCGAGAATCGATAGGAAGTTCGAGGCTTTTGCGAGCAACACGTTCTATGGTCAGGTGGGACGTTATCACGGCTCCTATCAATTTATCCGTTTTCAGCTTGGAACTCTCTGCAGTTTCACCGGTACGTTTACTCGGCCAATCAGTGAAGTGGCTTTTCCATTCCGATCTTGCATCAGACACGCTCTCTCGGTGCTGCAATATTTTCCCTCGGCTCCCCGACGATTGCGCGAACACGTATGATAAAAATTTGAAGTTGGAAAGGGGCGAACGAGATATTAAATCCGTCCATTCAAACGACGTTCGGAACTAGAACGTCGAAGAATAATAAACAAATAATAACAGAATTATCACCAATTATAATGGAGATTAAACTCGTTAACGCGTTCGCGGATGTGAATTCTATAGCAGTAATTTTCATTGTGACGCAAAATAACGTGAATTCTATAAGACTAAAATTTATTCTGACATATAATTTCTCACTTATATTATTTATTCAATTTGATACAGCATTTTTAAAATGATTGTGCATTTTAATGTAAATAAAGCGTCGTGGGTAAATAGTTGGTCGACTATTTTCATTCTGTTTTGCCTTTCCCATGTTAATCTCATTCGTTTTAAAATCGGTATTAATTTAAATATAAACATCCTGTGTATTTCTGCAGCTTGTTCAAATTCTTATTGACAGCGAACGTTTTAAAAGCCACTGTACGGAGACTAGAAATTTTGCTGTAGAATCTAATTTTACACTAATTTCTGGAATACCTGTATGTTAAGTCTACGATATCTTGATCAGGTATATATTGTGGAAACTCAAGAATTTTCTACAAAACTTTCCCCAATTAATTTCCAAAACACTGCGACTGAAATATTTGCGAGAAACGATTGCTATTGCTGCCAAAATATTCAATCCAGGAAACGTATCGGGGAAGAGCATCCTTCGAATTTCATCCCGTCACCAGTGTTAACGAACGTGCCTGCGTTTAGGTACAATGCGAATGCAGGTGTCGACGCTTCCGCGTTGTCGACCCCGCCATCGTTATCGGCACCTCCTGTGCGTTCGCACACGAAGTCCATCGCCGCGTGAAATCTCCTCGCGTGCAAAGGAGAGAGAAGGTGGAAAAGGTGCGAGCCTCAGCTCAGAGCTTCGCTTTCTCGATCGCCAGGCGCTCGCGAGAATCGCACGAAGGAACGCGCGAAAGAACTCCTAAACGATCGTAGAATGTCGGATTGGAGCAAAGCATTCGAATAGCAGGTGCGCCAGTTTGTTTACTCGAGCTTACTCGCTGCACTTCATCAGAATAACGAGACACACTCGATTCAGACCCGAGCATTATATCCAAACAGCCAAACAGAGGTCCGTTGCCAAGTAACGAGAAAAAATGATATTGGAGGGATTTTTTTTTTAGGAGGTAAGCATTGACAAAAGGGCTGAGCTGAGCTCCATTAATGAATATTTCATATTGGAATGGTATCTATAGAGGAATTTTGGGATCCTATAAAAAACAGTAGGAGGGAAGAGATCAGCGCAGAAATCTCCAGCAAAGCAAAGATGATTCCGTTAAATTTTCTGTAGTACGAAAATTGTTTGCTCTTTTGATTAAAAAAAAAATGAGCATCAGTGAACATTTTCTGTTTTATTAAAAAATGAGCGTTAGTAAAAAACATTCGTGGTGGGAAGAAAGCGCGATTACAGAACAACAAGGAAATTCACGAAACTTACACGAGTTCATCGAAAACGCTGAGAGTTTCAAATTAGAATAACACGATCTATCGCGTGTCGACACTCGACATCGACACTTTTAAGACTACCGTTACACTATTTAACTACAATCAATTCACCGAAAAAGGGGCCCTTTTATATCCGCCAATCACGAGTGCAAACAAAAGGGCAAACCAAGCGGTTCTGCACCCGTCGATTCTTCCGAACTAACCCAACAACCCGGTCAATTTCCCATTCATTCCCAGGGTGTGTCCCCCTCGGACGATTTTGCCCTCTCGCACGAGTGTGCCCTTTTCTCGTTCACCACTACCATCGCCACGTCCACGCCTCTCGTTCTTCAACAAGCCATAAAGCCTGGCACGCGAATTTTTGCCCGTTTAACGCGCAGGACTTGCGAACGTCGGAGGCAAGAAAATAGAGAAGAATCTAAAATGTCACACGAGCGGCACCCCTCGTCCACGTTCCACTCCACCATCCCACCCCGTCCTCAACGTTCGCGCATTGATTCACTGACTATTCGCAGCTACGAAGTCCGATGAACCACGAGTGTGCACGACATACCGGAAGCAATGCGCCAGACGTGGGAAAGAGGCGTACCGCAAATCTATGACGCTGTTACTGGCGCGTTCACGCGCGACCGTTGTGCCTCGACAGACGGCCAGTTTCAATATCGATATACTATATGGAGTGAAAAGTCTACCAGCTCGCAGAGACGAGGCGTGACTATTTTAAAATGTTTATGTTTATTCAGTAGTACGCACCTTATCTAGTCTCCAGTAGGAATTTAATGATATTGTATTTCGTTGATTAGTTTACGAATTGCAGTCGTTAAAGCGACGTTACTTTTGCTTTTTGAGGAAGAATGTATTTCACAGAATTTTGTACTTTTTTTTAATAAACATTGTTCCCCCACTGACCATATTCTCCATATCTGGCCTCCAGCGATTGTTATTTGTATCCTAACTTGAAAAGATGGCTCCGGGCAAAGATTTCACCAATGAGGAAGTCATATCGAAAACGGAGGTCTCTTTTGCGGTATTTGAGAAATCATATTATTCTTAGGGTATCAAAATGTTAGAGGGCTGTGGAAGAAGTGGATTTCGCTTCAAGAAGATTACGTTGAAGAATAAAAATGATTTCACAAGCTACAATTGGTTTTTTCATTAATAGGCCGCGGACTTTTTAGCCCATGTAGTAGTAGGTTTGTTCTTTATTCCTGAACTGACCAGATAAGTGTAAAAAGTTTATGTATATTGGTGTATACGCACATGTGATATATGTACGTGTTCTATATTTTTATGGAGAGTTCAGTCCCAGTGCAGAAATGAAGAACAGGTCTAGGCAATGGACGATCCTGTACTCGGGTGATGTGATTTACTGAAGAAAAATCGACGGTGCAAAAATGAGCAGGGGATCCTTGGAATGAATGAGAAGAAAAAAGGTGTCGAGAAGGGATAATTTTGACAGTAGGAGAGCGTCTTTTTCGAGATGTTCCGAGAACTGGAGGAAGCGGAGAATCTTGGCGAATGAAGTTTTGAGAAAGGATTTATTTTCGGATTGATGCCGATAGCGAGAATCGTCCTTTCTAAGATGTTGTTCGAGATAAAAGTCAGATCTGTTTCGCTTAGGTGACGTGTACCTCGTACAGGTACCAGGAAGTTTTCGCAGAATTATCCTTTTTTCCTTAATTTCTTTCGCAAGGAAATTAAATATGCATATTACGATTTCCCTAAGATGTCGTTATATGTATATGAGTAAATTTTGCAATTATTCGAAATACGCGAAATTTGACATCACGCAGATACACAGGGTAATTTTATTTCAAAAGAATCGATATTCACTTCAATATCCCTTAATTTCTGATATTTTTTCTGTAACCAGCAAAATGTTAAACCATCGAATTATTCCAGACGCAACTTCGTCGCATTTTTTGGATAAATATTAGTATACCCTGAGAATAATCGAAACATTCTAAGCACTCGTAAATCGACTTTCCTTATTAAACAGTCCTACGCAGGATATACAAGACAAGATAACTTTATTTCAACGAAACGAAAGGTTAACTAAATATCCTTCGATTTCCGTTGTTTTCTCCGTAGACGACGGAATGTAATATCGCGTCGAACTATAAAAGTATTATATTTCGAAAGCAACCTGAACCAATTTACTGGCGAATCACTTCTACAGTGGTATGCAACCGAAGCCACCAACGTCACCACACTCCACAAATCCTCAGAGTGTCTTCACCGCATCGCGAACGGATTCGAAACTCAGAGGGAACTCGGCGCGCGACGCGCATTAACTTTAAAGCGCTCAACTTCTACTTCCTACATCCGGTCGCGACGGCTAAGGTGCATATTGATCCCTCCTTCCTCTTGCTCTCGCACTCGCCTCGCACTCATCTCCCCTTCTCACTCTTCTCTCCCTCTTTCTCGTCTCTCACTCCAGCCTCTTTACCCTCCCGCAGACCGAACGACGACAGGAGCTCCTAATTGCACAAAGAAGGGCTGAATAGAGCGAGCTGGAGGCGGTAGGGCTGGAAGAGGAGTAAACGAGAGAGAAAAAGAAAGAAATAGAGACAAAGATGGAAAACGAGTGGAAAGTGCGAAGAAGGAGGGGTGTCGAAAAGGAGAAGAACGACCAAGGAAGCGAGCAGAGAGAAATGAACGAGAGGAAACTGAGAGAGAAGAGAATCGTGGAACACTGCGTGGCGCTGCATCGAGGCACGTAGTGCCATGGAAAAAAAGCAAGAACCAGAGAGAACTAGGTAGAGAAATGGACGAAAGGAAATTGGGATAAAAGAGAATCGTGGAACGCGACGGGGCATGGAGAAGCGAGAGCGCCATGGAAAAAATGCAAGAAGCAGAAAGAACACGAGAGAGAAATGAACGAAACGAAACTGAGAGAAACGAGAATCGTGGAATGCTACGTGGTACCGCATCGAAGTACGGAGAATCGAAATGGCCGTGGAAAAGTGCAATAATCGTAGAGAACTAGGCAGAGAAATGAACGAAAAGAAACGGAGAAAAGAGAATCGTGGAACACTACGTGGCGCGGCATCGAGGCACGAAGAAGCGAGAGAGCCATGGAAAAGAAGCAAGAACCAGAAAGAACTAGGTAGAGAAATAGACGAAAGGAAATGAAGATAAAAGAGAATTGTGGAACGCGACGCAGCATGGAGAAGTGAGAGCGCCATGGAAAAAATCCAAGAACCAGAAAGAACTAGACGGAGAAAAGAACGAAACGAAACTGAGAGAAACGAGAATCGTGAAACGCTACGTGGTACAGCATCGAAGTACGGAGAAGCGAAATGGCCGTGGAAAAGTGCAAGAATCGTAGAGAACTGGGCAGAGAAATGGACGAAAGGAAACGGAGAAAAGAGAATCGTGGAACGATGGGTGGCACCGCGTCGGAGAACGGAAAAGCAGGAGGGGCTACGGAGAATTTCATTTACTCGTGGGAATTCAATTCACGAGGGGAATTATTTTCACTCGCTCTTACGGTAATTAAATTCAGAACGGTGCGAAACGCCGATGGTTGAAAGTTTACACGGCGACGGAAATGGCAGTGCGTCCCGCGCCCGTGTAAACTTTTCATGTGAGTGCGAATATAATAAGGAGAAACTTCGTGACGTGGGGACTCGACGACGACGCACCGCGGTCGATTTAATGACGTAGCAATTGTTGGATAGTTTCGCGACGTTCTTGCCACCGGAGCGCGTGCAATTCGCCTGGAATTCGTGCATTCCGGGTCCAGGTGAATTTCAAGTGTCGCAGAAGTTAATCTTATTGTTCAATGGAACTTTAATACATTGCACAGAGGGCGTAACAGACAAACTAGAATTAGAACGATAGGAGCTCACCGAATTAATTACACTGAGAAATAATTAACGTAAGAATTTTAATTACGAGCTCGAATCCACGAATTTTACGGAACATTCCGCTTAATAGAGAATGTTAGAAATGGAATGACAGTTTCGCGATACGCTGAATTGACGTGAGAATTTCAAGTACCGCGGTCGAATCCACGAGTTTTACGAGTGAACCTTTTACTACTAACAATTAGAGACGATGCTCGTTTCGCAATGTTAAGATTCATCGATGCGTTAAATTTAACACTCTGATTAAATTTAATTCGAACTAATAGTGTTATCCATTGCGAACCGTAATTTATAATATTCCACGATTTAACTGGAATGGAAAATTCACGCGATAGAAGATTAATCGTGTACAACGAAATTTCACGATCCTTTTATACGGCTACGTCAATTACGTTTTACAACATACAACGAAAGCAAGTACTCGATGTCACGCGCCGATTTTCGCGACAACGAAACGCACTGAATGCGTAAGGTCCTTGGAGTGACCATCAACACGCGACGCCCTTGAAATAAAATTAACTCACCCGACTGACCTTCGAAAGGATTTTCTTTTTCCTCCTCTCAATGGCGTGCACGATCGATAACGCGAATGACAATGAAATGAGGAGAATAATGATATTGGATAGGGCCGCGCGAATGTAAGATTAGACGCTCCGAGTAACGTGGCTTAATACCGCAATCCGATTAACGTAATCGCGTTAGTATCGCGCGTAATCCTCGTGAGATCCACGCGACGCGCTAAAAAACTTTACTAAAGCGATCTTCGAAAGGCATCGCGACACGATCGCGCGCACCTGTGCATTCCGAGGAAATAACAATTGCGAGTCAATCGTAAGGAACACCTTCCAAGGAACCTAACCTACACCTAACCTACTCCTAACCTAATCCTAACCTAACCGATCCTATCCTAATCCTACCTAACCGACCTAATCATAACCTACCTAATCCTAACCCTAACCCACCTAATCCTAAACCGTAACCTAACCTACCTAACCCTAACCGTAATCCTACCTAATCCTAACCACATCCTAATCCTAACCTAATCCTAATCCTGACCTAATCCTAATCTAACCTAACCCTAACGCCAACCCATTTTGGGTAACAACATCGACGACATTTCTCTCGATACGGTATGAGAATAATTTCCAATCGAATAGTTTAAATATTCCTACTCGACTGTACCTTACTTATTGATTTACACATATAATAATTTCGTACCGATTTAACGTACCAAAATTCTCAAGAGCCTCCTTTGGATTATAAACTTCGATAACAGTTTAATAAGTTCAGGCTTTCCAAAAATTGTGTAATCATCGCTAAGGTAAACAACGAGAAATGTCAGACTTGCACAATTTACGTGTGCATTGAATTTAAGACACGACGCAGCTTAATTTTTGTCGCAAATTCATAATTTTGGTACATAAATATTTATATCGTTCGTGGTACGTTTGTGCTCAAGACGTCCGTGCATCTCGTTGACAAGAGATGATCGAGAATCGGTAGGATGACACATCCAAGGAGAAACGACACATTTGCTTACTGACGCGTCCACTCTAAAATTATGTATGCGCGGGCCAAATCTCTTTGATGTTTATAAGCAAATCCACGCGTGCGTTCTTATGCGACCCACCCGTCCACCCTATCATAAATTCGTTGGAACTCGCGTAAATTTTCGCAGAATGGAGCACGCAACGTACATATCAGCAAGGGTGCACACGGCTTAACGCTTAAATGCGTAAAGCATCAATTTTTATACCAAGCGAATAAACCAGTTAACTGCGGAATTTAATTCCAAAAGTCCTTCGCAGAATGTGTAATTAAAATCAAGTGACGACGAGAATACACGTCGAATGTAATGCAAATATTTTCACAATGATCTTTACGAACGAATCAAAGTGAAAAGTAAAGGATTACATTTTTATTGGATACAAAAATGGACAATTGATGGTTAAAATCGCAGCAGGAATACCGACGAAACGTACTACTAAATGACACGTGCATTACATTTACTGAAATTTTAAGTTTCTATATCGAATCGTAATTTTATTATCCGCAACATGTATACACGACACCGCGCCAAAGTAAAAATTTGGGTTGACGTATATATACATGGAACACAGTTACCTCGTTAAAGACCTTTACAAATAATCTACCGTTCTTTTTGCCTTCACGCTCTGGTTTTTTTTTCATTTTCAAATAGAAATTCATTCTCGTAAACTGAAACGATTGAATGTGGATTTTAATACCAAAAGTCCTTCGCAGAGTGTGTAATTAAAATCAAGCGACGACGACAATACACCCCCAATACAATGCAAATATTTTCACAATGATCTTTACGAACGAATCAAAGTGAAAAGTAAAGGATTACATTTTTATTGGACAAAAAAATTGACAATGAGAGAGAAGTTCGTGAAAAAATTTCATCGCGCCTGGCACTAGGCAATGGTGATTGTAGGATCCGTAGGAGGCGGGTTGAGACATGGGCGCAGGCGTGACGCCGTCCGTCGAGCCCTTGCAACTCCGCGCGCGAAACGCACGGCAGCTGCAAATCGTTAAATGGACAAAATCCTGGCGTAGGGTTGCGAGAGAGCAACCCACCATCACCAGTAACATCGGTAAAATGGCATGCGTGCGTCTCCTACGCCGTCCTACGTTCGTGCACTATTAATACCGCAGGCGGCAGTTACATGCCTCCTTGCCATTGACTGCAACTTGGTTCGCAACACGAGTGTCATTAGGACGGCGCTTCGCTCCCATGGAACGTCGGAATGTCGGAATGTTCGCGATGCGACGACGCGCGCTCCGTCTACGCGAATCTTCCTCGTTTCTCTCTGTGCCCCTTTATCATTACCGCGTCCTCGTCCTCGGAACACGAGCATGGGCTCCGAAGCGAAGAGATGAGAAATGGACGAAAGCAAAATGCACCGAGATCCTCGACGACGACGGAATTTGGCGGGTCCTGATGAAATCGTTACTATTTGAGTCTTAACCTTTTGAGCGCTATGAACACATATATGGGTATTCGCATAACCATTCAATTTGGGTTATGAACGCATATATGGGTTCTCAAACAACCATTGAATTTGAGCTACAAACGCATATATGCTTCTAAGATGATTTTTGCTAAGATAACGCAGGCCCACAAAAAAAAAAAGTACCCTGTGCTGGCGATCTGACTAGGCTAGTCTTATGTATTTTGTCCCGCTGAATTCGAATCTGACCTCAGAATTCCTCCATCACGTCACAGTTTTTTTTAAATCGCAAAAATAGACGAAATTCATAAAAATCGACATTCATAATAAGATTGCGCTTCTTAAACAAGAAGTTACTAAAATCATATTTTAATGTATTTTCAAACGTTATAAATTCAAATTCAACCTAAAATGCGTTGTGCTCGATTTATGATTCGAGCTGGACCTAACGTCCGCATAATATCACTTACGATCGTCTGTGCTTACGCACTCTTTTATCTTCAAATGATCTGTGAAGCGAATTTCTTTTAGTTATATTTTCTCTTTTAAGCATCCAACAAAAAGAAAAACACATAAAAGAAATCCGCTGCACAGATCATTTGAAGATAAAAGAGTGCGTAAGCGCAGACGATCGTAAGTGACATTATTCGGACGTTAGGTCCAGCTCGAATCATAAATCGAGCACAACGCATTCTAGGTTGAATTTGAATTTATAACGTTTGAAAATACATTAAAATATGATTTTGGTAACTTCTTGTTTAAGAAGCACAATCTTATTGCCTTAGAATGTCGATTTTTATGAAATTTCGAGTATTTTTGCGATTTAAAAAAAACTGTGACGTGATGGAGGAATTCTGCCGTCAGATTCGAATTCAGTGGGACAAAATACATAAGACTAGCCTAGTCAGATCGCCAGCACAGGGTACTTTTTTTTTTGTGGGCCTGTGTAATTGATGCTTCTAATTGTAAGTTCAGAGTACGTTTAAGTGTGCTTTTATGCAATGAAATTTCAAAGTTAGCCAGCCCAACATGCGCGTTGTCGTAAAAAGTGGACAGTCAGGGTTAATAGGAATTCAGAATTTATTTTCTTCGGTATGTTATTCGTTGTTGTTGTCGTACGTTGTATCTCCGCTTTGGTAGTTCTACGACATGGTCTAACACGAGTATCCCTCTTCGTGTTCCGAGTATCAATATGTGAGCTGCTAAGATCGTATCCGTTTTGTAAGACCCCATCTTTAACGTATTATAGAAAGTTACGGTACACGAATGTTTTAATCATTCTACCTGTTGTTCACGGGTTTCTTCGAGCACGCGAGCTCACGTTAACTCCATTATGATAATCTCAAATTAAGTTCCGACCCGGCTGCAATCTCGTAATCTGGATGTTAGTAAATCATTCTCCTGCTCTTGCCCGCGCGCTTCCACATTCTTTCCAATTCACTTTTCTGTTTTCTTGAACGTACGAGGGGGTCCCTGTTTCTTTAATATTTTTATCCTTTTTTTGGGACTTCTATTGTTTCTTCATCAGTCCTTTTATTCAATTTTAATTTCCTGGTTCTGCTATTTTCTGCCGCCCGATTACTCTCGTTCTTCTTCTCCCTTCTGGCCTATATTTCTTTTTCCTGTTCCACCCGTCTTCTACCTCCTCGCAACTTTCATTTATCATCTTCTTCGCTTATTCTTCCATCACTTCTCCGTTATCTCTCGTATTTCTATCCGACAGTCTCTTCTTTTGCGGACGCTCTTCATTTCGATTTCTCTGCTTCTCCTCGTAACCTTCTTTTACCATTTTCTTCACCTATTCTCCCATCACTCCTCCGTTCTTCCTCCCACTTTCCTTTTCTGCTCTTTTCTCTCAACACTACTCTCTCCTATTTCCAACTCCTCCATCCTCTCGTCTCTTTCTTCTCTCCCCTCGTCGCAACTCGACCGCACGCTCGATAACCGCAAGGATAGTTCCCTCCTGGCACCCACCGAACAACTCCTGGAACGTTTCGCAAGGTTCGACGCGGTCTTGGCGAGGAGAACGACATTCGACGTGCACGTCGATACCCGGAGACGACCGCGAATGTCAACAACGGCGAGTTTCGCTTCCCGCTGGTGACCGTCACGCGCGACGTCAGCTCATCGTGCGCCGTTCACGTAACTTACCGGAAAAAAGTGTAAACCGCGAGCGGACGGTTGCCGGATGTTCGTACGCGTCACCGACACGTGACATTCAGCGGACGACAGGCATTTTCGCGTAACTAAACACGCTCGTAAAACTATGCGATACGAGTGACCGCGTCCTACAGTCGATACCTCATTCGACGTTGCCTCATGATAATCGACGTGTCCCACCTAATGCACAAAAAAGAGCTGTTTGTCGGATATTTTAATCGTAAATGTGGTCACTTGTTAATTTAATCTTGCACGTGGGTAAGAGAACGACGTCATTTGATATAACTCAAACGCAAGTCAATAATAGATAAGAAGAAAATTATGATAATTTGCTTGAGAACGTGTGGAACGATAGTTTGCCATTCAAATATTGCCATTCGATATTAACTGTTAATAGTTGCGTCATTGCATAATAATTTTAAACTGCATATTCGACTTAACGCTATTCCTACCGACCAGTCAAATGACCATTTTTAACATTTCGATTAGAATTTCCTATATACAACGTAATTGCATCGCCTTTAAATTTCACGACTTTCTCTAAGATATACTTATAATACATTTTTCAATATTTTAGGAAAACTCGTGAAATTTAATAGCGATGCAATTACGTTGTGTATAGGAAATTCTAAAGGAAAATTTTAAGAACGGTCATTTGACCGCTCGTGGTAGGAATAGTGTTAAAGTACTGTTCAATTCTATAAAAACACAATCGATCTGTAACGTTGTTCGATTCTTCCTTCCAAAACTGGAAGGAGCAAGAAATTCGCATCCTACCCATTGTTTTCTATCGATACGCGAAAGCGAGACCGTCTACACAGGATCGGCGGAACAAAACTTTATAAATGGCAAACACGCTCGTGTTTGGTATGCTTGCGCTCTTACGTCACCGATCATTTCACCTCGAGCAACGGCCTGGGGCGATTCACGAGACTACGACGACTCGTGGGCCCAGTGTCACAGGGATTGGCGTGGAGCCAAAACCATGCTGACGAAGAGAAAGAGAGTAGGTGAGAAGGGAAAACAGAAACGGAGAATGTAACGACACGACCGATGACGTACTCAGTGCGCGATACTCATTCGAGTTGCGAATTTCAGATCGTCATTGGAGCATATCCGTGTGTTCGCGAACTTCCATTGTAATACGTTCGACCCTATTGAAATTACAAGTTTTGCAAATGTTCGCAGAAGTTGCTTAAAAATAATGTCGAAACACGGTGCACCTGGACTGTGCGAACGACTCTCGAAATGAAGAATCCTGATTCTGATGTAATACGAAGCTCGCGAGGAAACGATCTTCGTTCGTATAAAATTTCAAACCCTTTCCACTTACTCCAATTTTCATATTTCACTACATTACACGCGCAATTAAATCGGGGTGCGGGGCTAGCTCACGCGCTTGGGATTTAATAGAATTCAATTTTTACCGCTTCGTTTCACCACCCTTGCTCTACCTCCACCACCCTAATCCAATTCGCTGGATTCGTGTAATCGAAGAGAAATTAATTAACGCCATAACCGGTCAATTTACGAGGAGGCGAGAAAAAAAGAAGAGTTTCGACGCCTCTCGCGTCATGATTTTGCAATTTATCGGAACACGCCCGCCCGTAATTCGATACACGATTACGGCCACGCATACCGGTTTACTTCGCTTCCTACACTTTCTCCGGGCGTTGCATTCGTAAATGCCGGGGATCGCGCGCAATTCCTGGCACAAACGTCGAGAGAAAGAGCTCACGAGCATTTCACAATAATTAATAGTATTTAGTGACCGATTCTGCCCTACGAATAAAGGATTCGACGAGATCGTTCGATAAAAAACGAGCAAATTTTCGGCGTCCAAGCATGATAAATGTAACTACGAAATTGGATAACAATTGTAACTCCTTTCTGTTCGACATCGTACAACCATGTATTACTTCGTGTAACGAACTCGTTCCAATATTGTTTCGAAAAATACGGGTTTAAACCTGTAGATACATTTATGCGTTTACTTCATGCATCTCACTCACGGACTAATCCACTTATCTCTATATCAACGCTCGTCTCACGTTAACGCACTTCTATCGTAGAAAGTTTGTTCGATAGCATCGTCACGTCGAAATTAATTGCGCATCCAATCGTGGAGCACTCGAATACTCCACGCGTCGAGTACGCGAGCATTTTCTGAAAAACAGAGAATACAGAGATGCACCTGCAGCGCGTAAATTCCACGAAAATCATGCGGTGGACAAAAGCCTGCCCGAGGCGCCGGACAATCCAATGGCCAATTCAAATGCAGGATTTATATATCGCGAATGCGGTGAGACGCAAAGGATTTATAGAGGCTCAATGAAATTCCACTGACATCACGCTTTGCCGACCGTGGTACACGAATTTCGTCCGAAATGTGGCGAAAACGAGTGAACGCTTCGCGCCCATGCAAATACGTTAATTTCAATTCTCGGCACGTGATGTGGAAAGAAGTATTCATGCCGTGTAAAATTCATATTAATGTCGCTATTTCGGAGGATCGCGTGATCCGCAGAACGAAAATCTCGCACGCACTTTTCACGCTCGTTCCTCGTGTCTCGATCGTGCTCGGCCTTCGTAATCTCCTCGTGAAGGTATCGATGCGCGATTTTATTTTTCTGAAATGTCTAGTCGCCCTTTGCGAACGCACGCGATCATTCTGAGGCTTGCTGTGGATGCAGATTCGCTCAAAAGAGTTAATTTGATGAAGTTTGAAGAGCGAAAGGCTTTCGAGCGTTCTGTTTGTAACGAATTTCAAGCACACCTAGACTACTGTCTACGAGAGAACGCAAGAACGAATGTTACCATGCGTTGCTGGGTTCACGAGCACGTAGGCTCACGCGTGTACTCTCAAAGACGTCACGACTGCAACAAGAGGAAATTTAATTTCGCTCGAGTTCGCGAGCAGCTCCGCAAGGAAGTTTCAGCTGCTTTCCTAATTCATCGTAACCGCGTGGAGAATCCAATATTTCCTTTGTCTACGTGCGACCCTACGAACCCGTCCGTGGCAAAGAGCAAAGTGACACACAGCCGTGCACATTCTGGTTCATGGACGAGTCCCGAATTTCTAAACAAGCGAGACTGTAGTTGAAACTCGTGCGCGGAATACCACCGAGGCTTGCTAAAATGCGAGTGAACGACTCTCGAAAAAGAATCGAGTCTTTGATGGAAGGTGCTCGAGTGTGAGGAGTTAAGGGATGAGGTGAGAGAGGACGAGAGGGGAATAGGAAATCGATAAGAAAGTGTCGGTTGACTCGAGATTGATAAGAGAATGGCATCTGGCGGTTACCTAATATGAGATTTTACGCGGTATCTCTAAAACTCTTCACGGAGGCAACAACGAGGAACATTTTGGAGCCTGTCGTCGTCAAAAAATATCCGACAAATGCTAATCTATATTAAACTTATGGAACATCTTGTCCACACGCGGCGACTTTTTGAGAAACATGCCACATCTATGAAAAGTTCTCCGTTGTTGCCTCAATAGGGACAAAGCTTAGCACGAGACCTCACAGGTCACTAACGACAATAGTACTTACGCGCGATTTTTACATAATCATAATTGTACTGTAAGAAAGCAATGTTTAACTACCGATATTTAATTATCTTTTCTAACGGATTTTTAAAGTAGGTGAAATATTTCCTCAGTAAAATTTTGTCAACATTTTCGCGATGTGCAACTCTTGCTAATAATAGTGGTTCAGGAAATTCTTCGGTACCTTCTCTCACATCCATCCGAATCTCAAGGGTGAAAGATTCATCTCTTAAAAAGATTCACCCCGCTCATTTAAAACCAACGACGGACAACTATCATTCAACTATAAATAAACAGCAAAGAAAAAAGCCAGTCTCAACTATAATAATAACAATCTCTTCTCTACGATTTCTAACATAAATAAACTAGGTACTTCATTAATAAGATTCTTCGACAAATCGAGTCGCAACTCTTGCTAACATTAGTGGTTCACGAGGTTCCTCGGTACCTTCTCACGCATTCACCCGAAACCGAAAGCTGAAAGATTCATCTCTTAAAATGATTCACTCCGCTCGTTTGAAAGCAACTACGCGTTCCTTTGGCACCCCGGGTAAGGCAAATGCCCAGGAAGCGTCGTGGAAGAACTCACGCGTCCCCACAGTAGGTACTCGTATGCCCACGTGATTCTAAGTAAGTAGCTCGCGTGCTTCGTCTTCTTTGCCCCTGCAAAACCTGTTGCTCGGCTGGAGCTTCGGCTCGTGCCGATGCATTTGCCGTGCGTAGCCTTTGTATGCCGGCTGCAGTAAGCCGCCGCAGCCGAGAAATCAATTACTTCTTCTCTTCTCCTTCTCCTTTCTCCTTCTTTTCTCCTTCTTTTCTCCTCCTTCGTCCTACCACGACCTCCCATCTTATCTCTCCTCCGTTATTGTAACGAGATTTCGTTCTTGCGAGCCACCCCTTACCACCGTTACACCCCACTTCCGGCCAATTTCACCTTTTCACAGTTGGCCAATTGAAAAGGTCAAGATCCTTTTTTCGTTTCGTATATCGGAGAAGAGTCGTCGAGTAAGCTAATCGGAGTGTTTTATCGATTGAAAGAGTTTCTCCTGTCCAGTGAATCGATAAGATCTCACGAGATGTTGCGGATAGTAGGTGCGTTTAACGTATCGAACAAATGAGTTTCAGCTATCGCTTGGGTTTGATTAGGACTCGGTTTGGATTGGTCGAACGAAAGCTATGAAAGCTGCTCGTCCTCCATGACCTCGGGCGCAATATGCAAATGTAAGAAGATTCCAGCTGAGAGTGGCGCGAAAGGTGAATCCTCCTGTGTCGCAAAGAAAGCGATTCTCTTGCGAGCATCGACGACGACACACGCGAGATGAAACAATCGTACAATAGTATGCTTGCGTTCTCCTCGTGGAAAGGTGATTGCGATTTTAATATCTAGCATCGATTCTTAGAAACGTCGCATTGTTGGGAGCGTTGGAATGTTCCTCGTAGCTGGGCTCGCTAGGTTTACTCCGATCTACGATTTACAGGCGAATCAGTTACTACGAAATTGCGACGTTATCCTCGTCGATTTTCTTAATAGGCGAGCAGTCGTCTCGAGCCGGTAAAATCTTCCATTAAAGTTTAAGATGCTTTAAACGAAACAATGGGTTGATTCGAACTAAATTACACATAGAACTCCCGCTATTTTGTACAAGATATTTTAAAAACACGCGCATCTTCGAGTTGGACATTAACGAGGCTACGGCACCTTACTGCTTCGAGGATTTCATTGCGAAACGAAGTTCGTTACTTCATCTCGCATATTTGGTAGGACAAGGATAAAAAGAGTTCCCGCCCTCCTACTCCCGTTTCTTTACTTTACTTTTATCTTCAAACTGCCCGTAAAAAAAGATCCGGCACGATTTCGCAAAATAAACTGAAGACCATCAAGATTGGGAAACAATGGACTAGCCTGAGAATAGATTATAAATTACGGAGAGATTATTAGCGAACTCGAGTAAGCCCCATCACGAAATAGCGAAGTTTTGCAACACGACACGAGGTATGAAGAATGTGCTAAACGAAACAAAAGCATCTTTGCTACAGAACTCACCGAACAAAAGCCATTTTACTGGAGAACTTACCAAACCCTCTTACCACTCATTGTTCACGTATGACAAAAACTCGTCACGCGAGCAACTTTCTTGTGCCCGAGTTCCACGCAATTCCCTCTTCTTTCCACGTCCCTTTGCCCTCGTTTATTCCACTTTTTTCCGAATTGAATCGCGTGACCGAGCACACCGGTGGTGCCATGCTAATTATAATTGTCCTTTTCCATTAATTCTCGCTCCGGAGCTCGGTGAGAATCCTCGGAATTAATAAGCGCGTAACGAGCCAAGTGACTACGTTCACTAGTCCCGCGAGATTCGAAGTAACGGAGCCAAGACTCGTGAGTAAACGGTAATTTGATAATGGACATTGTATCACAGAATTATGCTAATGAGGCACGGACAATCGGACGGCACTCGACGAATGAGAACGCGTAATTCGTCGGCCGGAAAATGGATACGATTGCAATTACTCAAGCTGTGAACAACGAATTTAATTTATCTCGCCGACAAAGATCTGCGTTAAATTGTCGCACCTTATGAAGTCCACGTGAAAGTAATTATCTTAATGACAACTGTTTCTTTCATAGCATTTGCCGTGACGTTACATAAACACAAATTACGATTTTAGTGCTTTCGAATTCTTACAGTTTTTATATTATACAACTGAGGATTAATATCTAGAAAGTTTCATGTAAGCGGGATAATACGCGGCTGCTAATCTTCCAGGTTAATTTTCTCTGGAGTTGGTTGAGCCGTTTTCACGGAACACGAGACGGTCAATCGTCCATTACCGTGCCTCTTATTTCGACAGAGTTTTCTGTCTAATTTTTGAAGAAACTTTTAAAACCGTATCCTCGAACCGCTCTTTTAATTCACCACGCTTGTTCCAGTTTCGCGATAATCTTTCAGACGGGCATTGTTTCTGTGAAAATGAGGCGTTCGGTTATCGCGCATGCGAATCGCGCACCTTTGCTGTTGATCGACCGCGATTCGACCTACATTCGCCAAAGAGACGATTAACCCTGTGGTATTATGAAAGGACGATGCAAGAACGATGTCGTCAGAACGTCGACCAAAATCGCCCGGATTGGAACGACGTGAATTATTCCATTCATTTCTAGAACGTTTAATCAGCAATCGTAACGAATTTCGAGGCATGCGGAGCTAAAGAACAGACACGACCAAGCGGATACGTGAGGCATTCTTTAAAACGAAGAGTATGTTAAGAGGAAAGGAGGACGCGTGTGGAACAACTCGTATGCTAATTGAAAGCGCTAACTTAACCGTGTGCCAAACATTTACTTCCCGCTACCAGTGAAAGCCAATCTAATTAATTCGCGTAAAAATAAACGAACACTTAAATCGAGGTACAAAGTTCATCAAGCTCCGGGTATAATTACTTCGAAGAATTTATTTATAGCTTCTACGTTTGAAATAAAAAAACATCTGTGTTCATATCTGATAACCCTGAAGTATCCTTCTGACGTGTATAAATATCCTCGTTACTCGCATCATGCAGCTCAGATTCCAATTAGAAAAAGTGCCCATGAAAATTTTCATTCGTAACGGCAGACTACACCGATCCATGCCCATGCATTAGGCGCACCGTGTAATTTTCGTTGATAATCATTAGATCATCAACGACAAACATCGAGCTTCGATATCTCTGACGATGTCAGCTAAAAGACCTCTGTAAAAAGACCAGATAAAAAAAAACTCTTTAACGTCCTCCCTCTTCTCTCAAATATTCGAGATACATCGAAATAAATATGAAAAATACTCAAATTTCAGGTTAAATATCATTCGTGACAACGTCCACTTCGAAAAAAATCCCAAAGTAATTAAAGCCCTGTGAATATTCCTACAATGTGCAATTCATGTCACTCGTTTATTTCTATCGTCAACGATCAAAATAGATTGAGAAAAGTATCGTGTACCTGGTGCTTCAGCGAACAAGTCTAGACCACAACTACGAAGAAATAAGAAACCTCCTAAGACACAATCGGCTGTCGCAAACGAAGATTAGTTTAATACCATGCGACGTCGATCACAAGAACACATGAAAATTACTCTTCTAAACCTGCTCCCTCACTCAAGAGATTTAACTCTCCTATCGCTCAATTCTTCTCGAAGCGTCCGTCTTTCAAGATTTTTTTGCGAGATCACAAATTAGAAGGTAACGACGGATGGCGGATGTGGCCGTCCGGGATGCTGAAGGGTCCAGTGGAAAAAAGCTCGCCTGGTTTACCGCCAAATGTAAATTTCGCGCTCGCTTGCGTAAACACGAGGATCGCCGCACGTGTTTGACTTTTTTCGTAGCCACGTGGCGCGCGCCGTGCAAACATATTTTCTCGCATGACGGAGCACGTCTCTCGATATCCATCGAGCACGTTTCTTCTCTCTCCTCATCCTCCTTGACGATTTCTCGAGTAACATTGCCCAGGAAGACAAGGAGGCTGGTAAGAAAATTGATCGTAAAACATCCGTGGAATATGACCAGACGCAAATACGAAGAGGAATAGATCAGGATTGAATTGAAACACCTCAAGATCGAGCTGTAACTTAACACATTGACAGCCGGCCCTGCGAAAACGCGGGTTTCTGAGACTGTCGCTTGAGTAATGGCTCCACGATGATGTGGAATTTTTAAATATTAAAACTTTTGTTTTCTGTTTACCTTATATATGTATATGTAATAATCCACCATGAAATGAGAAACTGTATTTTTTTCTATAATGATAAATTAAAAATGTCGATTTTGTTTCTATTTCTAATTACCGTTAAATTGTATACGACGAATATGCAAATAAAGTGTACTATTTTACGAAAATATATAACGTTTTGCATCTTTTTTTTTGGCTATTCATTGATCAGAAACAAGCGAATAAGGCCGGCGTTTGGGAAAGTGGCCGATGCTCAGGCTTTAACACTATTCCTACCGACCGGTTAAATGACCATTTTTAACATTTCGATTAGAATTTCCTATATACAACGTAATTGCATCGCTTTTAAATTTCACATTTTCTAAAATATACGTATAATACATTTTTCAATATTTTAGGAAAAGTCGTGAAATTTAACACTAGAAGTACCGACCAGTCAAAATGACCGAGTGCGTGAATTTTTCACAAGAATTTATTTTTAACGTTAGAACTACCAATTTTCATTTTCCTATGGAAACTTCTTTTGTTGACCACTCATTTTAACAGAGAGAGCATTTATTTTATCACTGAGCTGCCATTTACTTTTGTTTTTATATGGAAGCTTCTTTTGTTGACCAGTCATTTTGACCCCCTTGGTAGTTCTAGTGTTAAAAGTGATGCAATTACGTTGTATACATATAGGAAATTCTCAACGAAATTTTAAGAACGGTCATTTGACCGGTCGTGGTAGGAACAGTGTTAAATGTCTCTTAGGTCGCCGGCTGTCAATGTGTTAAGGTAGCGCATCTTGGATTATCGCGGTGGTATCGAAGAGCCTATCGATGCTGCGTTATCGCGGATGCTGATCACAGTTTTTACGTAAGCATTGTGATCCACGGTGATCGGACAATTGACATTTATTTATTTAAACTTGCATCCAAGCGCGAAGGAGAAGATACCTGTCGGAGAAGGGAGAAGACGAGAGCGTCGCATTCGAAGCGGAACCGAGCGAAGCCATCGCGCGTAATAGCAAAGAAGAACCTTGAGAACGTGAATGAAGGATGTCGAGATAAGGTCCTCTTATCGCCCGGTTATTATCGCTTCGTCTTCGTTGTTTGGTCCGCGGAAGTTGTACAGGTCAGGGGCCAATCGATCGATTGGTAATCGACTTTAATATCGGATAGTAAATTAAGAAGGGAACCGGAAAAAAAGTTACGGCACAAATCACTGCGGCAATTACGGCAATGAAAATGCGGACTGACGAATCAGCTTGATTATTAATCATTGAATTGCGAGATATTGCTGGAGGGTCGTAAATGAAACGCATTAAACATCGTCGTAGTTACGGCTTTTAGAGCACAGCTCCGAGAGTTTTCAAAACAAGAGGACTATTTTGTAACGGACATCACTTTGGAATGTGCATTGACTGTTGTTAGTCGTAGCAGACGAGACGTTCCTACGTTTCAAGGATAATAGCTAACTTTTTGTATTAGAGACACGATTACTTCAAATCTGCGAACTCGTAAAAGTGCACGGACAACAGTTTTGCCCGGAGCTTGGTTAGAAGCTGGCAAAGAGTAGGCCAATGAAAAACCAGCGGAAATAGACACACGCGGTACAATTGAAAGTGTGCAATTATTTCACAGGTAACCTTAGACATGCGCAAACGAGTGAATTTGAGTTGTAGGAAACGTTTGAAACATATGAGAAAAGAAACGCGTTTATAAAAAACGTTTCATAAATTCAGTGTTAACCCTTTAAGCGCTATGCACGCATATATGTGTTTACTCTATGTTATCGGTATGGACTAAAGGCACACATATGCGTCTGTCGATTTTTTCGATCACTTACATAGAAGTATCACAGTTACTTCTTTGTGAGATTAATACAAGATACAAGTGCATGGTTAGATAATAATTAATACTCAGAAATAACGCTCTTTAATTATTTAATCTCGTGCAAAAGGATTACTATAACTTATTACTATTTGCGCCTTGAATATTTAATCAACAGAGTTCAGTCTAGCGACCGTATGGACCGCATAGGCCGCGAGTATTCATCACTCAAAAGATTAAATACTCGCCAATTTTGCGAATTCGATCCAACTAGTAGCCCTTCTCGTGCCTTGCATCAACACCGTCCCGAAGGTACTCCGGAGTTTCCTAACCTACCTTGCAATCGAGGTCTCCCCGAGTAGAGCGCGTCGAACCAACAGCGGCCAGTAATTGCGTCAGTGAGCAATTGAAATGGCATGGCAATAAGCTAATTGATATTCCACGGCGGAGTCTGATAACATTTCGTGGGCGAATCGACCATAACCAGCGCAAGGGGCCGACAACCTGAGAGAAGCGTGGCAGAGACTTACCGTGGACGACAAATGAGAGCAAATCATTTCTTATCTCGGCGTAAAACGATTGTGCGCGGACGATTGCAATTAGAAAGCCAAGCCATGGGTTCCACGAGGATCAGAGTCGAGGAGAAATCCTCGGACTTCCTCTTGCAATCACACTTTGAGCGCGTCGAATCGCCGGCTGAGCGAGCGAACGCTCCTCGGATAAGATCTCCGTGCGCTTAACGATCCTTCTTCCTGTTTACCAGACGTCCGACACGTTCCAGTGATCCTGCGTAATCTGACACTTTGTGCAACGGGCCGCCGTGAAAAATTACGTACAGCTGGGTGTAGCGACGAGGTGGCGGGCGATTAGGTAACGCGAGGTTGGTGCGCACCGATGGAAGTGATGGAGGATGCGGAGGTGGTGGAGGAGGTCGATCTCACCGCCTACGAAAAAGTTTCCTCGCGCACTCGTGCAATTGACAGGCGCAATTTAATGCGCCCCTTTGTTTTGCAAATAAGCAGCCACGTGATTAATGTACCATCGATGCGCGGTATTTTTTCGACGAGCGGCACTCCGGATGAGCAAACAGTCTGTCGTTTGCAGAATTGCACGAGGATGAACTGGTTGGGTGTGGGCGAGAGAGAATGCGGTAAGTGCAGCACAAAAAAGGAAGAAACTTTTCGGATGAAAACGATGGTTATAGCGAGACTTTACGACTGAACGTCTCATCGGTCGGTGCAGTCAAAGAATATTCTCAATGTGCAGGTCTCATTTTTTAGGGTGTTAACCCTTTGCACTCGAGGCCTTTTTCGCGTGGATGAACCAGCAACTCGAGACGTTTCGCAGCATATTACATTATAACTTAAAATGATTACTTTTCAAAGATACTAAACATAGATGGTCACTCTCGTGCATCGAATTTTCGCATCAAACCAATTGGTGAGCCAGGGTCACCTCTCGCGTGCAATGGGTTAATAAAATCTTAAATACGAGTCTAAACGGACTTTTGGAGAAGAAAAGAGAACTGCAAAAGAGAACTGCGAGAACGTGAACCAGACGATCGTGCGAGCCTGTCGAATTCCACGTCGGATCGACCGAAGAGAGAAAGTCGCGAGCGAGAAGCGGAAAAAGCGCGCGCGAAATTCAAAGGTGGAAAAACTGGGCGTTGAGTTCGACGCGTGTGGAGAAAAAAAAAACCTCGAGGCTCCTATGGCGCGTCCGACATCGACTCGGCCGTTGATTCGCCGCAAAAGTTTCGGCTTTGCGTAATTGTTGGATCTTGCGTCACCGGTTAGAGGCGCGTAATCGTGCGCCATTTACAAGTGGCGTTAACGTATGCGATTGTGCAAAATCCAGCCTTCCACCATCGCGAGGCGAGCGTGCGGGCGAGCAAAGCTTTTCGAGCGAGCGTCTTATCGTAAAATCGGTCTAAAATCATTCGGCGCAAAACGAGGAGAAATTTGTTTGCCGTGCGATCGGCGGGAGAGAATATTTGCACGTGAAAGCGAGCGAACATTTTTACTACGTTTGACGAGAACCTTTTATCCAACTACCTCGAAATGGTTTTCACTTTTATTTTTCCTCTCCACGCTAGTTTATTCCGCGGTCTCTTACAGGATTTACGGTTAAACCCGGAAAGCCACGAAGGCCTTGAAATTTTGGCGCATACTGCTACAGTCGTAAAGCCCACTGCTATGGTCATTAGCGCGGAACCACCGCCAGTATTACGTGGACTCGACAAAATCCAACCGGTAGCAAGCAGTTGGAGGCCGAACTCTGGCCTCCTAAATTACGGCCATCGGACTCCGACCATTAGACTACCTTATCTCCCACGTGGAAATCTCTTCGAGGGTAATGCGAGTCTCGGTAACGAGTACGGGAAACGCGTCGGCGAGAGATTACCTGGCGGGACGCGAAACCGTTCGAACTGAGATAGAAGGAAGGAGAAACGTGAGAAGAGAGAAAGAGAAGTAGACGGAGTAGAAGAGATAAATGCAATCGGCTTGAGTCAGAGCACAATGATTCATCGATAAACGATAAAATTCCCGTGGCCAAAGGAAGTTCGTGTTGAGACCCTTGCCGTTTCGTAAGAATCTCAGGAAACGGAACACACTTTTTTTACGTTCCAGAGAATTAACGAGCATTCGCTTGGGTTGGTCAATTAAATTGCGATACTCGAAGATGCGACTCGGAGCAAAGCACGTTCAAATATTCTTTCCTTCTCGTGAACGTTCTTCTGCGGTGAATAATTCGTGCGCTTGCGTTCCGCGAGGAAATGTCGCTCGTGTGCGACAATCAAGTAGGCAACATCTACACGCGCGAGTGTCATTCAGAGAACAATCTGTCCATCCGTCCGATCTCTCGTGAATCTTCATTTGTCGCGGGTCCGGGATAAATTAAACCTGTTCAACTCCTCGTCAAGGTAGACCCCTTTACATTCACGTGCGTTCCGACAATTATCTTGCCTCGCGGAGCAAACGAAGCGTTCGTTTCTTCTCGTCGCTCGTCCTTTCTCCATCCTCTCTCTTTCTTTATCTTTTCTTAATCTTACCCTCCTCCACGTTTCTTCGCATGGCGGAAGTCGCGAGAGATTCTCTATACTCGATAATTTTATCCCATCGATCGTTTCGATCGTGACGAGCATGCGCGTTCTGCGCCAACTGTGTAGAAACACAAGGAGGATATCACGGGCCGCGCGAAAAGACGAGGAACGAGGCGTGACGCTGGCGCGTAATGCCTGTAATTACGAGCTTATTCTAATGGCACCGAAGTTCCCTCTTTCTTGGAGAAGGAGAACCTTGCGTGAAAATTTAGTTTGTTCCAATCGGTCCGATGAACTCGTGGTAATAAGTTGGTGAGAGTATTTAGACGGACGATTAGATAGAGTTCGTGTGTTTTTCGATGAGACTGCGATAAACGGCCAGATTGTGAGCTGCACGCGATTCGTGAATATTCTATATTTGATGAATGGAATTTGAAAATTTGTGTAGGTCGATGGAAAAGGTGTCGCGTAAGAATCGTATTGATTATTATGGGAATTTTATGTACAGACACCAAACCCTAATCAAATTACGTAACGTTACTTTCAAGAGGATTCGGACACTAAGAAAAAGGGACTGTCTAGTAAAGTATCTTTATTAACTCTGAACGCATTGAGCTTAATTTTATTTTTTGCGAAACGTAATTGTAGGTAATGTATAATAAATCGCGCTTCATAAATGAAAATTTAATCCTTTCATAATTCATAGGGACAGGTTATTGAATAGTTAAAATTGATCGTTTTGGCAGTATCCGTGTATTAAGCGGCGATGCGGTTATTAAGAATTAAAATATGCAATACGATGCGTCCCCTACGGCCAAAGCAAATGCCGTTCCCTTGCAAAGCCAAACTTTACGACTGTTTGGACTGACGTCACACGCTTATCGTCTTTTGTTCGACTGTCCATGCTTTTTAGTAAGGACCCAAATACGGCCTGGTAATTCAGAACCTTAGCTTGTCCACGGTCCTATAGCGTGCGATATTCCATATTTGTCGGTATATTTCTTACAGGTCGACGGCACTTACAATTAGTCAAGCGATCGGATAAAAGTTTATGCATTTCTACGCAGCAAGCGACGTAATGTTTTTTTGTACGTGACTTCCAAATCCGACCGTTCAAATTAATTAAACCTGATCAGCCTTAGATTTTGTATGCCTATTTAGTGAAGTTGGGCTTACAAACCCGATTGAAAAATATTTCTGCAAAAGATATATCATAGAACCACTGTCATAAAAAAAAACATTTCGATTTCACAACCATACCGAATTGCGCAGGTGTTTGTTGCGCAACTTCCCCATTTTACTGGAGTCCGTCAAATCTCACTTCATCGTCCACGGGTCAACGAGTCCAAATAAAACATCGTGTGGCCAGTTGCAAAGCAAAATGCCAACAGGTATTTCCAACGCGTTGTACTCCATGCAACAATCCTCTATGTAACCATCAAAGAATTCACGTGTTCTTCAAACACTTCCAATCCGGCGCGATTTGCTTAATAAATTCCACCGCCTCTTCCTCTGTCAGTTAAAAATAATTTCTCGTCGATCATTCGTCTCAAAATTTGCCGTTTCTTCTCGAACCTTTAATTTCTCACGAAACGACTCACGCACCGTGCCATTCTCGAATGACCTCCCGCGCTATTGTCGACCCACGCGATCCACTCGCTTCCCACAATGAATGCGCGAGCTGCTCGCAAAGTTTACAGGCGCGTAACCATCGCCAGGCCACACGCACACGCTTCTACGGCGCCACGTAGTAACCTAAGCGACTTAACGGAACGATCCCGCAACAACGGACCGGTCGCTTTTGCCAACCACCGGCGGCAGTCACGAGGATTGCGTGGGCGCTTGGAAACTGCTTTGCGACGTCTAGCGTTGGACGATCTTAATTCGCGCGGGCGGCAGCATGTCCGAGCTCCTAGAGAAAGAGGGTGATTCGATTGGAAGAAGTTACGAATTTGATAAAATTCTTTGCATCTTAATCCTTTAAATGTCATATGCGAAAAGGGTCAGAGAAAATCTCGGTAAGACTTCCGCATCCGATTCTCGTCCGACTTTAATAAAATTTTACTGGTACGTAGCACTTACTAAATGCAGTCGAACGCCATAAGTACGAATTTAAGGAAGCGCCTGCTTTCCGAGATATTCAATTTTAAAGTTACATGTTTAAATCAACTATTTTCGAAATTTTTACGTAAGACGAAGACTGAAAAGTTATTTCTGGAAAAACTTTTTCTGTTAATAGCTCTTTAATAAATGACGAGCGGAGCTTAAAACCTTGACAACATTACTCAGGGTGATAACCTCGATAACATATGTGGAGAACATTAAAATTCGAGGTGGATTTCCATAAGGGAATAATTACCAAAAAAACATAAAATTGTTTTCTATATTTCTTGTTTTTAGTATGTGTTCCAATGATCTTTTAATAAATTAGTATTTACAATCTTGCGAGATATTAATAAAATAAAACATTTCAGCAAAACATTTTTGAACTTTAGTCTTTTTTCACGTAAAAATTTAAAGAATTAAACGTAATTAAAAATGCAATATCTCGGAAACCAGATGTTTCCTTAAATTCGCACTTATAGCGTTCGACTAGATTTAGTAAATGCTACTTACCTGTAAAATTTTATTAAGGTCAGACAACGATCAGATACAGAAGTTCAGCCGAAACTTTAAATGGAAAGTTAGAGAAATATGATATTTTTTACAGTTTCCAGGGTCTCGGAAAAGGTATCCAGATCTTGAGACAAGATCGAAAAACAGACCGAGATTTAATTTTTGGATGAATGGAAGTTACGAGAACTTTGATCGACGGACAGTCGTCGATTGACTCGAGAGGACATCCGCGAACTCTTTAAATTTCCATTTACGCGTACACCACGTCTACTCTGTCGGAAGAGAAAAGAAAAAATAAGAAAAACGAATCCAGCCTCTCTCGAGCAACCCAGCAGTATTCCGCTCAACGTGGGAAAATAAAATTCAAAGCTAAAGATCCACGCATAATTCCGACGATGAATTCAATGCGCAATTTTTAAATTATGATTTTTTTCCGAAATCTATAAATATACGAAAAATACTGTGCGACAAAAATCATCGACTCCGTCCATCAGTTTCTAAAACCAATGTCCCGTGCGATCCCTGCGCGCGGTCGTTCGGCCCAGTGCGCGGCAGGAAATTATCCATTTTATTGTCCGATTGAAATGTTACGCGCGAAGCGGAGGAAGAGTGACCCTCGCGCGTTACACGATAGACTCACGACTCTAAACTCTCTCGTTGTAAACGTCCTGTAAAGTCTTGTAAAGAGAATGAACAACGGTGAAACATGTGGCGAAGAAAGTGCGCCGGTTAAACGCGCCCGAATGGCATCGTAAAAAGAATGATATCTTACATTTTACTGCGTTCACGTTCTCGAAACGAAGTCAATTTCACGCCATCGATGTCCAACCTTCTCAACACTGCACCGTTTCGATTAATTGTCGACTTCTTTCGTTTAAATAAACTCTTGCCATTTTGGCGCTAAAGTAGTTGAAAGTACGTTGAAATCGTGCGATACAAAAAAATATTTTGAATTTGAATCCTTCGATGATCTATACGTCTCGTTAAAGTCAACATTTTAAATTGTATTCCGAGAATCGTCGGTGTTCGTTCGTCCATGCGAGTGCAGTTTTAGCTCGCATTTGAATGAGCGAACGAGTTGAACCGAGAGGGCTCATGCAAATTTTCTTATTTGCGCGAATGAGTGAATCCTCGTGGAAAAAGTAATGGTGCGTAACATCTCGTACCTAGATGCACCACTTAAACGTGCTCTGTGACGAATAGGTGACCCCGTGAACCAAATTTTCCATTCAACTCTATTCAGAACTTACTTGTCAGCCACCGAGGCGAATACGAGTATTAATAATTCACTCTCACAATATCTAACCACGATGATGCGGTGTAAACAATGATGCATTTACTAAAATTAAAATTTTACAGAAGAAAAAAAAAAGTTTAACCTTTCAATTCTTCGACAATAATACACGTTCGAGGTATATCGCTTCGTAAAATAGCATTTTACAATTCTGTTCCTGCAAATCATTGGGTCGTCCGTGCGAGAGCAGTTTTAATTTGCATTTGAATGAGCGAACGAGTCGTTCCTCTGAAAAAAGGTAATCGCGCGTAACGTTTCGTACCTAGATGCACCACTCAAATGTGCCCTGTGCCGAATAGGCGACCCCGTGAGCAAAATGTCCCATTCAATTCTATCCACAACTCACTTATTACCAACCGAGACGAGCACAAATATTATCACTCCCACAATAACTAACCTTCCGACAATTCTGAACGCTCTCGTGCTTTTTTCCATCGAGATGAATCTCTTCCATTTTCCACGTAGGAGGGAACTCGAACCGGCGCGGTTCGTTCGCTCCTGCGGACACAGTCTAACGAACAGCGAAACTACTCTCGCTGTATTTTCGCTCGCGGGCGGGGCCGATGGCGACGAGAAAGGGAAACGGCCTTGTTTCGCCGCTAAGTGACAAAAAACGGTGCTGTGCCCTCCTCTCCTCCTCGTGCCACCGACCGCGCGACAGATGCAGAAGGGAGAGGTAAGAGAGAAAGAGAAGAAAGAGATACCAGCAGACGTTCTCACACTCGAAAAACTCGCGGGACTGGCTCTCACGATAGGGCGAAGGAACAACGGGAATGAGAAGAAAAGGGGGATGAGAGAAGAAAGAAAGGAGAGATAAGAAAAAAATGAGAGTGGAGAATGAGTACATGGGCCAAGCGCGTTGTCGCGTACCCCAACGACAAACTCATAATGGAAGATTTGCGAAAGAATTCTCTTGCGACACGAGATTTCCCTCACGAGAGAGATCTCGCTCTCAGGAAGAATTTTCGCGCGAAAATTTTGCGACAAACGAATTTCACAGTTACAGCGCACCTGCCTTGCGCTTGCAAAAGCGCTCCTTACAATTCGGTACTCCGACGAGCACTTGAGAATTTCACGAATAAGTATCCTCCTTCCTCGAGATAATTCGCTCGAGATTGCCGCGCGTCCCATCGGAGAAGTTTCGGGATATAATTAACCGGGAAGTTTTTTTTGCCACGGTGAAAATGCAGCAGGGATGAAAGAAAGTCTTGGTGGGCACTGATGAGGATCCAACGCTGCTGGAGGAGAAAGGACGGCGTCGAGACTTCTCCGACTACCGGAGAATTTCGTTTAATTAACCGACCTGACGTTCGTCGTTGAAATCCATTAACGCCGTCCACTGGACGAGGGAGCGGCGTTGCACAAAAGTTGTAGAGCAGAAAGAAACGAGAGGAAACCGTCTGATTGCCGGTACGCCGGAAGGAACGAGCCATTCTGTCTTCGCCTCTTAAGCGATACAGAACTTTCGGAATACGGAGCTCTGATTTAGAATGCGAGGCGTTGTCGAATGTAAAATTTATTGCTCCGCGAAGCTTGGCGAATTGAAGATAAAATTGAGAAAGGAGAGAAGCTCGTGATTCTTCCACGATCGAAGCGTTTTCGCAAAAGAAAATGGGCGATAAGCTCGTAACTCCATTCGCTCCGTCTTTCCGTTTCACGTTTGTATCAGTCGGTGGATTTTTCGAGGATCAAAGGAGACCGAGGAGGGGAAGAGCCCTTCCTGAAATTCGATTCTCCATCCCGTTTTCGTCGGATCTGTAAAAGCGTAGAAACGCTTTCCCTACGTCGCTGCATCCGGATGAAGAGCACGTGGCCACGGGACCGAGACGAAGGAGACGGCGAATCATCTGTCGGAGCGCGACGGAAGAGGAAAGAGGAAGACGCTTGAGGCGAGAAGAGAAGGAAGCATACCGAGAGGAGAATGAGTTGGTGAGGAGTGCGAACGAATTTTAGGATCCGATCGTATGGCCGGATGTTAGTCGAGAACGAGAAGCGAACGTGTAAAAGGAGAAAAGATTTAAAAGTGTATAACGAAACGACGAGTCGCGTCTAAGAATTTATTTGAGCCATTTGACGAACTGCTGTCGCATTGATCTTTTTGACGGGATGAATCGTACGACGAACTTAATGCTGCATTGCTTCACATAAATGCATGCAATTTGACATGTCGATATTTAACGCTATTCCTACCGAACGGTCAAATGACCATTTTTAACATTTCGATTAGAATTTTCTTATACAACGTAATTGCACCGCCTTTAAATTTCACGACTTTTTCTAAAATGTACGTATAATACATTTTTCAATATTTTAGGAAAAGTCGTGAAATTTAAAAGTGATGCAATCACGTTGTATATAGAAAATTCTAAACGATTTTTAAAAACGGTCATTTGACCGGTCGTAGTAGGAATAGTGTTAAATATGACGTCGATGAATACGATTACGAATAATCGTACGAATTGAAATTTCAATCTGACAAGTTTCATTTTTCTGAGACAAGGTTTGCGAGTGAGAGCAAAATTCGATTAGGACATGAGATGTTGAGCATTTGGCACTCTTAATTTTTCACCTGTGTCAGGTGAAAATGAGTAATCGGCGAGGAGAATTGGAGCTACGAAAAGCATCATAAGTCTATGTGGCACCACTTTCGGGAAGAAAGCAACTTAGAAAGGAGTTTCCATTTAACGACTTTCTTTGAAATTTAACGACGCTTCGGTGGCCACCTGAAAGACGGCAGTTTAAGATGTAGTAAGCGAGCCGAGTAATGCAAGCGGTACCGCGCGAATTAGGAAGAGACTTGAATTTATCCTGTACCTAATCGCCGAGGCAACGTGCAATAGTTCGTTTTATCGCGCTTTTACGAACACGCTCGTTCACCAAACGGAACCAAAACAAAAACGTTCTTACGTGTAAAATTTTTACGAGTACTAATTAACGTTCTTTATGCGTTACCGTACATTCGCATGGAGTCTCTCGCACAATGAACCGAGGTCCGTGTAATCTATAAGTCGAACCTTCTGTACACTACAGAGTCAACGGCGATCCAAGAAAATTCTCGGAATAAAGTAAATTGTTTTGTAAAGCACGATTACGAGCAGTGCGTTATATGCGAAATCAAAACGTATGAAGTTGATTCAACGAACCTTTTATACGCGCTCGACAGAAATCGAAGCGCGATCGTCATTCCACCGACTGACTCACCGATAAGGGACCGGATTCAAGAGTAGACGCACAAGAGGAGCAATCGAGCACTATGTATGCAAACGTGCCGTGTAGACGAGAGGTTAGAAAAAAGGATTACGAAAGGGGTCGAGGAAAAACGAGAGTATCGTTGATCCGCGACGTTCCGGGACTCGCCACCTCTTTCTTTATTCAAATGCGTCACGAACGCGACGGATGAAGATAGAACAGAAAAAGAGAAAAGAGAAAGAAGCGAGAGACCAAGCCTGCCGTACTTATTACAACCATTATGCATCCTTCTTCGTAGCTACGTAACATTTCTTTACTGTTAATTAGTAGAAAACCTCGCGTGCGTCAAGAACACGACGGCTGAGGATGAAGGATCTCCTTATCCTTAATTACTAAAAACTGTTTCATCCTTTATTTAAACAATTTCACAAGCAGTTAAAACGTGAAATGATTCATTTAATAGGAAGTAACAAGAACGAGCAACACATTTCGAGAAGGAAGTCCTAATTTTAAAAGCTTCCTTTCCACTTCGTATATTAAGAAAACCTTGACACGTTTTTCCTACAATTAGTCGAAATGGAGTTATTAAACTTATAATCGACAGGGCAGAGGAAAGGAACCGAGGCGTGAAATGCGCACGAAAGCGGACACGAGGCGAGCGAAAGAGAAAGGCGCGAAAAAAGGGAGGTGAGCAAGAAGAGTGAACAAGAAGAGAGAAAAGAGACGTCCAGTCTGCTTCTTTTCTCTTAATCGGAGTGACGTCAAGATAGTCTTGGAGTGGCCCTCGTACGTGCACGCGATGCACTCGACTCGCCGTCACGTGTATTTTTATCCTACCCTACGCACCCTTCCCAATGCGAAGAAACGCGTTATTAATAGACGCGACGAAGGGTAAGGCCCTGATAAATTACTTATCCGATTATCGATCCTCGTCAAGGATCCGCGAGGATTCACTTCCGTGAACCTCTAACCCTCGGAGTAAGAACAATTTGACATTCACTCGAACGAATAACTCCACAGAGGGATGCTTAAAAAATTGAGATATTAAATAACGCAGTATTCAAATCGGAGTCTTTTAGTGAAATCTTTCAAAATCAAAATCATTGATTTCTTCGACAAATCCTAAATAACAAACTCAAAAGCACATGTAATCGAGAATATTTTCAATATCTCTCTAAGATATTAAAAATACATACAAGAAATTCCAACGCGCCGTCGACACTTGTATCATTTTTATCTTCTCTCCAATGCAGGATTAAACAATTGCGACCCTTAAAGGATTCAATACTCCTTAAGACAACGCCCAATTCCTTTCTCTCGACTGTCTCGTGTTTTTGCACATGCGTCGAATTTTTCGTATCCCACCTGGAGACGTGGAAGAGCCAGACTGGCAATCGTACGCGCACGTGTCGCGTGAAATCTCATCCCGACTTTATTGTTCCTGTTCGAATGACGATGCCACGAGGAGGCCTCTCGGGACTCTCGACCTTATCGATGGCGCACGAGAGTTGCCGGGGGACCGAGCAAAATGAATCTCCGGCGATTTATGCCTCCAGTCTGCTCTATTTCCGTCGCGACTCCAACCATATCCTCCTCTCTCAGGCTAGACCAGGATGTACGATCCGGATGCAGACTCGCGGGAGCCCAGTGACACTCGCCAGAGCCAGTAAAAAGGATAGGAGCGCGGAGGAGAGAGCGGAATGGAACCGATGGCGAATGTCGTCGTAAAGCACCCATGAATCTTGACGCCGATGGCTTGTGCCAATTTCTTTTTTCTCCCCTTTTTTTTAAGAGACTAAAGCGCATTCAAAATTTGTCGCTTCGTCGCTTCTAGGCTCTAGCGAGAATAGGTTTGCGAAATTTTGTTTACAAGCACTAACTTCCGTTCAAACCCACTTGAACCACTCGAAAGTGTAATTTTGCGATAATCAGAAATAACCTGGCAATGTATCCCTCCGTGTGCTTACGCTTCGAATACAGGTTCCACGTAAGATCTTAATCGACTTCATTCGTGAACTTCTCTAGGTCGGTGTACCAAAAATCTTTGAGATACGCGTTAAAATGAAAAGTGAACGAGCTGAATTAGATTCCGATACAGTCGACCAACAATATGTATGATTCGAATACACTTCTGTGCAAGGATCTATCAAACTTGAAGCTCCTCCTGCACTCGCTAAAAATTTCCGAGACCTGGCACATTAACACTAGAAGTACCGACCAGTCAAAATGACCGGGTGCGTCAATTTTTCACAAGAATTTCTCTTTCACATTAGAACTACCAATTTCGTTTTTCGTATGGAAACTTCCTTTGTTGACTACTCATTTTAACACTTAGCCGACCGATCGGAGAGATCTCCCACTTTGACCTTAGCAACGCGTTTCTCATTTTCTGTTATTATTAACTACCTTGATCTGGAGTTGTTCGCAATTACTGACGAATTGGCCTAAAAGCGTCTATAATTGATCACGTAAATAATTTTCGGACTTTTTTGATTTCAAATAGTGAATTTCAGTCCGCGTTACTTCCGAAAAATGCGCGATGGAGAGCGCAGTTTGACATCTCCGAGCGCGGCGGAAACCGTACAGTTCGCTGTGGCGCGCGCGGTCGTCTAACAATAAGTGTTAACAGAAGGAGCGTTTATTTTATCACCGAGCTGCCATTTACTTTTGTTTTCATATGAAAGCCTCTTTTGTCGACCAGTCATTTTGATCGGCTTGGTAGTTCTAGCGTTAAAAACAAAAATGAAAGAAAAAGAAAGAAAGAGACGTGAACAGCCTGAATTACGTTCCGATTCCGACGACAGCCAACAGGATGCCGTACTTCCGACGCCATAATTAACCCTTTCGAACGGCAGAAGCGCAACGCGCGCGGTTCGTTGCTCGCCGGGGTCTCCTCGCTAGGTCTGGGTTAGAGTCGCCTGCTTGCCTTCTCCCGGAGCAATGAAGCGACCACGTGGCTAACTAACGCGTATCGTAAGTGTAGCGTAACGCCGGCTTAAAGGTGACCATGCCAACTATTCGCGAGAAGGCATTCCACGAAGAGCTTACCAACCTAGTAGTAAAGGAGCTTAATTTAGCCCGCGGTCATGAGCCTCGAATTCTGGGCCAATAATGTCACGGGCTCGTCTCATCGTCTCCTTCTCCTCCACCTACCCTTCCTCGAAGCTTTCAAATCGATCCTGACATCTTTGATAAGGATTAAAAATTTGTATTCGCGAGAAGATCGGAGTTCGAGTCTTCGAATTAGATGGAATAATTTCATGGAGCTTTAGTGAGATAAGATGGAACGTAGAAGACGAGGACAATGGAACCGGCAGCTTGTAGGACGCTGGTGGAAATTATTCGAAATTATGCGATATTATCGTAACATTATCCGACTCTAACTAGCTGCTATTATCTGTCCCCGGCTCGCGATATTTAAGTTCGATGAATCATCCTATTCGCGGGGATTAGCATCGATCTCTGGATAGACGCATTCGATTTCAATGAAATCACAGTCTATCCGCGATTCTTTGCAAATTGCGCAATAGTTGGCTGACACGCGAGACCATACCGATTTCCGTGAACGCGAGATGCGGAATGTTCTATCTCCAAACGATTCCGAGAATATTTTGTTGTATAATCGAAAATGAGGCAACGTTAGCCCGTCGGACTGTTCTTGGATCGTTGACGAGACGGCACGGACGGCGAGTGACTTGTGAAATTGTCGAGATCGACGTTCAACAAAGAGCCGATGCAAATTCATCGACGAAATTAAAATTCGCGAAAGACCGAACACAGGAATTCCCAGTCGACTGTAAAAATTCCAAGAAGCAGTTATTACTTGGATTATTATTTATTTAATGTATGCGGAGGTTGATTAGCTACATCTAAAGGCTTCGATGAAATAATAATGATTCTGCGATAAAGTTAATTAGCAGTTTTGTATAATTTTTAACGTACGAGGCACTTACTCTTCCCTGGTCGTTACATCGCATAAAATCGTTTACGTTGATGTATAGAATCCAATTGTCGTCAACATTGTGTTGCAGTTTCCTCAAATGTGATTATAGTAGGGAGTTTCCTAAATCCGATTACAATAGGGTATGTGGCGTGTGGCATATACGTATTTTACCATAGCTAAATCCATTATTAATGCAATCCCTTAATACTCGTATAATCATCACGCGGTGCGAGCATGCGCACGAGCTACAATAAAATTCGATCGCAAGTTTATTATTTATGTAAGCTTGCACGCGTGCCATTAATCTGGAAAAATTAAATTTTCAACGAGACAAAGTAAGTGAAAAATATTACCGACCGACGTGACGCGTACATGGAAATATTAATAAAAATTACTTTTACAAAACGTTCACTACCATCCAAGGAAATATCCCTTCACGAGTAGCGAAGGCTGAGAAACGGAGAAAAATTGATTATAAAAAAAAAGGACAATTCTCACCGCGAGATTGAATTTCACTTTATGACTACGATGATGGAAATTGTATAAACCGCAGACAATGGCTCGCTGTTGGCCGATACTCCATTACCTCGCGGACGTTTCTTTTATCCTCTCTTAGCATTCGCGTGCTTAAACGATCGTGTAATTACCCAAATGAGATTTCCGCTTAAGAACTTCGCTGAGGAATATCTCGAGGAGGGAGGAAAGTCACGTTCGGTATGAAATGAGCGAGCGAAGCAGTTATTTACGACGTTTCCTTAAATTGTTCTGCACTTCGGAACCCCGCGCCAGCAAAACGGTGAAACAAAGCCCACCCTGCTTTCGACAACAGATGTTTGCAAAAACACTCTTTTGCGACTACATTTCTCTGCCCGACTTATTTACGAAATTCACCACTCACGATACAGCCACGGCACACATGGCTGTAACACGATGCAACAGGAGTGCACGATGCAACGAGGATATTACGATAATGCAGATAAAGCGTAAAAATAACGTGACCATCTGTTTTCATTTGTCACGTTCAGCCTCCGCCTTCCTCGCTATGCCAAAGCAACACGTTCCACGATCCGCATGATCCTTACAATTCAAATTATTCCAACTGATCTAATTTATTTTCTAGTCCATTTCTTAGCACCGCCGAATTCATGTTCGTTCGAACAATTCTCGCCTCACAGTTGAGCTTCGAAATCACGATATTAATTATGGTAGTACCAGAGACGATCCTTTAACGATAAAACGTCACGATACTCCAGAGTCTACGTCATCGTTAATCAAAATTTCGACAGGGCCCACGTGCTCTAATTCGCACCCGAGCGAAGCTTACAACACCACGTGGTATTTGTAGCGAATCCTATCAATTCGTCGAGGTCAATTAACAATTACCGTGGCAGTCGGTCCTTCGTGAGAGCATCGAATCTCGCGACGGTAGTCTCCTCCATCCCTCCTCTACCACAGTTTTGCCCACGCGAGCGCGGTCAGTGCGCGAACTCATGAATCATCCTTTCGGTCAATCGTGACGAGGGGCTAGGTACGAATAGACCGTTATTTTTAAAACGATCGAAGATAAAAGCGGAAGCGGGCTCGGTTATTTAGCCGAGACAAAGAAACTGGTGGAAGAGGAGAAGGTGAAGAGGATTGAAGCGCGAGCGGAAAAATAATCGTGCTGGAGAGAAAATCCAGAGAGAAGAAACGAGAGGTGATGGATGGAGGGAGAGCGAGAAATGGAGTATTTAAATAATTGCATATTCATGCCGAGCATCGGATAATTTCAGCTCCGGTTATTTTACTCGCGCGCGACCGCCTCGACGAAAGAGAGACGGATAAACGAACGCGAATGATGGGATAAAAAAGAAACGAGAAACAACGAAGAAGGATGGATTTTCGTGCTAGACGATTCATCTGTGTGAACCTGGCACCCGAGTTTTTTGTTGTTGCATTCGAAAGAGCGTCGTTTGTACCCGTTCGTACCTCTTTTCTTTTCGTTTGCACCTTAAAGGGTTCGGAGATAGAGATACTTCGATATTTGAGAAGAGGCTCAGTCTGTCTATGGAGAGTCTAAGCCTCACTACGCCCTCACATTTAGATTATTGGTTTATTTGCTTTATTTGCTTCATAAGCCAAATAAACCAATAATCTAAACTTGATTAATTGAGGGCGTATTGAGGCTTTCTGCATAGATTAATCTCCACAGCAGACTGAGCCACTTGTAAATTTTTACAGTATCTCTATCTCCGAACATTTTGAGGTACAAACGAAAACAAGGGAGGTACACACGGGTACAGACGATGCTCTTTCGCATAGCGTTTGCAGATTTCAGATATCTCAAAGAACAATAAAACTCCCTCTTGTAAATGTTTGAAGTATCTCCATTTCCGAACGCTTTGAGGTACAAACGAAAACAAGGGAGGTACACACGGGTACAGACGATGCTCTTTAGATCGCAACAAAGAAATTTGGATATCTTAAAATCGGGTGCCAGGTTCGCACAAGTAGACGATTCGGATTTAAGACGAACGAGGAGACTGGCCGATAATGCGGAATGGGCGTTGGTACTCGCTCGATCGTGAAACGCATCGGGCGCGACACTCCATTTCGTCCATTTACTGGGTGGAGAAGGAGCAGAAGGCACTCCCTTTCTTCTCGCCACTGGATACAATGCCGTTCACTTTCCCCGAACTTTCCTTCGCTCGATAAAATCGATAAGTCCACCCCTGTTCGCGCGTCGACTCCCCTACCCGCTTTGTCTTTTCCTACCATTAAGACGGTCCTTGCTTTTCTTTTTCGGGCGGTTGATAATACGGCAAGCCTGACGCGATGCTCCGTATTCTCCACGGTTGGAGTTTTCGTCCGATAGTCTCAGTAAGCGATAGGATATCGTCGCGAAGAAAAGGAGATCGTGGAAATTTTCTAGACCGGGTAGTTTTGAGTGCTGCTCGATACGAGTTAATGAAGAGAATCTAGTTGAAAATAAAGTGGGTGCGGCTTTAGTTCGATAGGTTTTAACGATGGGATATCGTTGGGAAGAAAAGATCAATGGAAACTTTATTCTTATTCGAAAGTTTGTTGGCATTATGAATTTCTCTAGTTATTTTCTCGCGCTGCTTGTTCTAAGTCGATGAATGGAATTTAGGTAATTTTAAATATAGGATTTCTTTATTTTTTCTAAGAAACAGTCTAGGAAAATATTTTCAACATGTTCGTCCAATGTGTAAAACCAAGGTTTCACGAAAATACATTTTTTTCACCTCGAGCTTTTCCTGGGGCGCAATCTCGCGTAGGTGGCACGTGAAACGTTCGAGTCTCGTGAGCGCATAATTTCCGATTCTCGGCCAGACCCCGGTCAGACAATCTCATTTCCTCGTGATGCCGCTCTTTCCTCGCGTAAGCGATTCGCGCGCGTGCTAGCAGCGAGAAGAGGATAACCCGCTGGCTCTATGCATATGCAACGCGCGCCGGCGTGGTGGAACAAAACGAGCAACCTTCGTTCCCGCGAGAAGAAAATAAAAGGATAGTTGCGTAATAGCGCGAGCCGCGTAATTTCCCATACGAGCCGCGTGGCTCCTCGCTAGATATTCAAATCAGCCCGGAAGAGGAGGATGGGACCGCGCGGCGTCGAGAAATCACGTGAGCTTCGCGTCCAGGAAGTGGAAGAATGGCCCTGTGAAATCGCTGCCTGACCATCTTCTCGATTATCTACGCCCAACTGATTGTCTCTCGAAGATGCCGACAGATTCTCGCTGAGTTTCTTTTTTTTGTCTCGCAACAGCATTTGTCTCGCTGATCTTTACGACCGTGCTCATCCTCCGCTCGTGCTGCTTCTTGCAAATGCGCGATAATTAATTTTAAATTGATGCGAATTTCTTTTTTTAGGGAAGTTCGAGAGAGATATCGGTCCTGTGAAATCAGAACTCGTTGACCTTAGGTAATTTTTTTGGTTTGTATCCATTGAGAACCAGCTGACACGTTGAAGCGTTCCAGTGGAAGATTTCCAGTATTGAAATGTCACTGCGGACGACCGGATGTTCATCTCGATCTAGGCACTGTTTTGAGTTTAGAGTAACTCGTGTAAATGGGTACTTGGCAATCCACAATAAAATGAACTCTGGCCCATGGTACAGAAACTAACATTCGCATGCGAATCTGCGTATTTTCAGAGAATATTTGGGGCACGACGTAACGCTGCCCCAGGCTTTCCTGGCGATCAAATTCATGATTTAGAAACACAGGTCGATGAATATTTGCGAACCGCGTGAAATGATTCACTTTGACGATTTCAAAGGTCATTTCCTTCAGGGTAATCCTCAATTCATTTTCTTTTTCTGAATCTACGATTTAATACCGCAGATTGAATAGAAGCTTCAAACAATAGATACTGAAACTCGCGTATCTCTCGATACTTCTAAAATTAATTTCATCAACGAAATATTACAATACGCAGAGGATAATTTTGCGAAGCAATATTAAAGCAACGCCCCGGAATTCAGAGAAGCTTATCGAACCTACCTCGAACAAAACAAACGTCTTCAAATCATGAAAGGAACAACAAAAATTCCTCTGCATGCTGAATATTATCTGAATGGATTCGCAATCATGCTTTCGTGTCACTGGAGGAGAACCATCGGCTAGAAAGGATTAAACTGTGAAGTGTCCCTGTACCACCATCAGCCAAGGTCTACGTCCACTCGACAATCCTAGAGGAATACGGTTTACGCCCACACGTGCGCGAGCAAGCTTTGCATACTTCTACTATTTCACACTCGCGTAACGATCGTTAGATCTAACAATCATCAAACCATCGATCATGAGAAAGATCCTTTGCATCTGATCAGCTACTTCTCATCGCCCTAACGAGGACGCATCGGCTAAAATCGCAAGGCCAAGGCGACGATTGCTTTCGACAAACTTCGCTTGTGTCCTTCTACTCGTAAGAGAAGACACCGTCGTGAATGTAAGTAGAACGATCGTACGTATTCTAAAGCCAATCCTCATTATCCGCATCATCATCATCATCGTCGTCATCCTCTTCCACGATCAAAACGCGGATTCAAAAGTGAGCCGCTATCGGCATTCGTCGCGGCGTATTCAGGCGTTGGGAAAGTCACCGAGGGGTGTAGAGAAGGAAGGAGGGGGTTTCGCAACGCGCGAGGACTCGAATCGGCCGAGCAAAGAAGACTGGATGTCGGTCGCGTTCCCCTTCACCGATCGCTGACCACGAGTCACCGACTCGCTAACTAGCTCCTACCAGTCACAGAGACTATCCAGTCCGATTCTGTTTTCGTGTAATAAATGTTTAATATTACACCAAGCTCTTTCACGATCCTTCATCCGTTTCCTCACTCCGAAAGTAAAAAAAGATTTTGCGACGGTGGAAGATTCTGGAGAAGAATCGTTCCTGAGAGGAGCCGTTAATCTGACACAGAAAATCTTCCTTCCAAAAAGTTTCGCGAATTTTGCAGACAGAAATTTATAATTCAAGAAACACGTGCATTTTCAAAATATTTTCTCAGTCCGTCGGAGAGAATTGAATCGCCGAGATGTGAAATGTTTCGTCAATTTTCTGGAAGGGAAGATATTTGCTGAAATACGTTGACGATTTGCCGAAAGCAATTACTCGTGGAATGACACTTCGGTAAGTGAAGAGAAGAAGAAGAAGAACCGAGAAAAATATTCATTTCGATCATCCAGTAGACAGAATCGTTGACAGGATCGTCGTCCACCGAAGTGCTTCGACCGTTTACCGCGGAGAATTGTTCTCCATTGGGAAAGGGACGAGAGCGGAGCCAGCTTGATTGCAATTTTGCAAGCGATAGAAGGCGAGCGTGCAACCGGCGGGTATGCGCGACTGTTATTATGCACGGATATTTATAAATATGCGCGCGATGCAGTCGTCGCTAAAAGACATACCTGCCGGTCGTCCTAGATTCCGATCATTGTCGGTGGCGCGCGCAGTATGTGCTAGGCAGGATAGAAAGATATTGGGACCCGGAACAAAAGATTCAGGAAAGCGCGACATCGATAGCGGCCACTCATCCGGTAACGGTGCCGTTCGAGAAAGAGAGATAGAGAGAAGAAAAAGCGGAACGAATGGAGGAGAGATGAAAATTGGAGATGTCGAAACGAATGGCGGAAGAGAGGGCCCGAGTAGCGTGGAGAACGTCCAGATGAGGTCGATGGTCCTGGAAATGCAAATGGCTCGTGCCTCGAGAAGAAAAGACGGGAGAACGGAATGCGAGAATGGGAGAAACCTAGAGCGAGCTGAGCCAGGTAACTCCTAAAGCCCCAGGCCGAACGTATGCACGCGAACGCGGAAGATCATCGACGAAATTAATTTAAAGATCTCCGTAGGCCACGTAAAATATTGCAATCGCCCGAATGGGCAACCGAGCGATAGCAAGCCTATCGCTAGCAGCCGGGCTCGCATCATCGTCAGTTTTAAACTCACTGGAAAATACTAACGAATAGATAATTGAAAAATTCGTCATACCAGAGAGAAGTAGGTAAAGTAAGCCAGCGACGTAGCTACCACGAGCACGCTCGCGTCCCATATTTTATACCCGAGACACTTTCCTAGAAGACCGAACGGTGTCCGGTGTTGTGTACTTTCATTTCACCATGCGTCACCGCGCGGAGCAGTGGACACGGGGTGTCCTTTGGATTCTACGTACCTCCGCGAGTAATATCAGAAGCAGGAGCGTAGTTCCGCAGAACCGCGCTCGCGCTGATAAGGGATGCTGAATCCACCGCGTGCTCGTCATCCTCACTGGCATTCCACGTAAAATCTAGCAGACAGAATGCCACCGGTGCTCTTGCCCTTCTCCCACGATCTCTTCTGTAACACCTTCTTCTCCGTTTCTCTTCCTGTCCTTCTCACCTTTTCTTCCTCGTCCCTTTCCGCCTCTCTCGGCGGCCCACTTGTGCGCGCACCGACGACAACTCGCACTTGGCACTCGCGACGTATGACGCGGACTCACCGAAGGAACGGCACCTGAGGAATACGAGCACTGCGTGCAGAGGGAATGCGGGCGGAATGTGCGTGTGTGAGTACGTCTCTTTCTCTCTCTCTCTCTCTCTCTCTCTCTCTCTCTCTTTCTCTTCTACTCCCTCCTATGCTGGCAGTCCCTTTTCGCGTCTCGATCGATCGTCGACGCCTCGGACTTCTCAGCGTGAGCCCGCGCGACGCTCGGGTGTCCGCTGTCAGGAGAAATCCACGAGAACGTTAGCCCTAGGACCCCAGGACAACACCTGGTAGCCCGATTGACAGTCGTGACGATGGCGTTGCTGGTGTTACCGAGGCTGACGGTACTCCAATGCAAGCCGATGCGCGAGAAGCAGCAGCCATATCCGGTGAGCCTGAAAGATTAGCTCGGATGCCTCGTGTTGGTTAATCGGTTGGATTTCGTCTCGCTTGGATTTCTCCTACCAATCTTTTCTTCTCGCCGATCCCAGAGACCTTAAGAAATCTTTCAAGTCACTCTTATCTTACGGTCGTCTTCAATAATCTTCCGACGACCCACGAGGATCTCGATGAATCGAGGAGATTCGTAGTTCGAGAATAGTTTTTGGCCAAGTGAACAATAATAAACTCACTCTCGTTCGTCTCCCACGAGTCCAGAATAGATGGAGAAGCGATTTCTAAGGTAAGTAAATAGAGAGAGAGAAGGTTTTGAGATAATCTGCATAGTCCTTTTCTCGCGCCCCGTCAGTCAACCCTATCCACCTAGGGTTACCCCGGCCAGGTCTTTCTCCTTTCCATTCCCATGATTGCAATCTTCTCCTTACCCTCGACGCCACGTGTCTCTGCACTCTCCTTTGAGTCCCTCTACCTGAAGATACAGTCGCGCACAAAGAGAGGTCCGGGTGAAGAGGGTTGTCACCCTTCGCTGGTGGAGAGGACTCGCGATGAAAGTGATCGGACAGGGTGGCAAAGACGAGTTAGATATCCTATCCCTCTCACTGCTGCAAAGTAACGAACCCACTAGAATCCTCGAAGGCGGTTCGTTATCCGGGATCCTAACCGATCAATTCCCGCGTCCGACTCACGCGCACTCACCTCGAACGGCACTTCGAACCGTGCGGCACGACCTGTTCAAACACAACGGTGCGCGAAACAGGATAAGAACAAGTATCCTAGGGGGGTCTTTTCCTCATCACCCTCGATCCTCCTCTCGTGACACGTTAAAGACGGAGCCCTCGGCACCACGAGCCTGTTCCAAATTCGTCAACGACCCACTCCTGATTTAATCCTCGGAATGGAGCAGTCTACAGGACCGTTCACCTTCCCTCGCCTCGAGCACTCCTCCTACGAACTCGTGTCTCGACCACGCCGTCTCTCGGAATGTCAAGCACGGAGAGTAGGGGAAGTACCGATAGTAGCAGCACCGGTAGTAGGATCACCGGAGGAGAGAGTCGCCAGCGAAAAGACAGCCTCGTGCCGAGCCGTGACAATGACAGGACAGGTGGCACCCAATAAGAGAATGTTAGTCGCGTGCTGGACGGTGCTCGAACCGTCAGTTGTCCTTCCGTTCCAAGTGTTTCGCGCTTCTCTCAACCTGCTCTCTTTATCTCTGAACTCTGGCAGGATTATTTCGCGGCAAGAACTCCGCGAGGCTTAGCCGGCTCGGGCTAACTTCACTGGCACAACTGGCGGCTGAGACGGCGGCGGCAGGGCCGCTCTCTCATCACGGCCCTCCCCGTTGTTCGAGGCAACACACACGACAGTCCACTAAGGCAACGGGACCTCGGCTGCTCTCTCGACACTCCACGGTGCGCCTCCTCCTCGGCCAGAGGCAGCAGCGCCAGCTAAACCACTGTTGGGCTCGGCCAGCTCCTCCGCTCACCCTGGCTCTCCCACCTTCCACCGTCAAGCTGCCTGGCTGCTTTCCATCCTCTATCAGTTTCTCTCGGTTCTTCTGCTTCTCTCTCTCTCTCTTCTTCTCGCTACCGTCAGCCAACCACTCGCTCCAACTCGCTTCTTCTCTCTTTCCGACCTGCTCCGGTCCGCTGTTGCGTGCCCCCGGTCGGATACCCCGACGCTCTATGCCACCTCCATTCGCAGCAGCGGACTGCCACCTACGGAGTGGGAGAGACTCCCTCGACTTCGCTCAACTCCCCACCACATCGTCCAGTCCCTCGTGTTCCCTCTACTTCTTCCTCCCTCCAATTGAGCGTCCTTTTTCGACCCCTACAGCTCCTCGGGCGAAGGAAGAGCCTACCTAGCGCAAGCGCGGGTACTATTGTTCTACGGTGTATGCGTGTTGTGTGTGGGTAGACCAGTGGCGTAACTTCGCTCCCTGAAGAACGTATCTCTTCTACAACGGGATTCCTTTTAATAAACGGTGCTTCCTTCCCGAAGCTATGCTTCAGACGAATAATGAATGAAGTATCTGTAAGAGAAGCGTTAGCATCGATTCCTTGGATGGAGTTTGCCTGATGATTTTTTATCAATTATTACAGAAAAATATTTTTTCGCTAAACATTTCTTCGCAGGTCTCGTAACTTCATAAAACGATGCTTTCATATTTTCATCGTTATGTTCGTTATTCTTCTTTTTTAAAAGAAAAATGTTCGCGCGTATATGTGTACGTTTATTGTCGCACCCCAGTCTCTTTCCACGATTCACTACGTGTTGAGCGCGCGCGCGCGCGTCACTGGCCTCTGCGCCAGTGACGCCTCGCGACGTAATGAAGTCCCTTAGGCGGGAAATTCAAACGTTCGTTAAAGTCTCGGCGGAGTGGTGGCGCGCACGAGCGGCCATCTTCGTACGTCATTTCGCTTCTGCGCACGAGCACACAACTCGCAGGTCCCTCACAAGCGCCGCACTTGATCCCAACGCACTACACCACGCACTTTCATCGCGCACTCTTCTCACTTCTTCCACGTCCCTTTAATGTCAATCGTTTCGTTTCGACCCCCCTCTCCTCTCTTCGAGTCCGTCTCGTAGTATCACACGTACGAGTTGTCAGACGGTTGCCATACGCGCGAGCCTCATAGTCGCGTGCTCGTGTCATCACCAACACACACGCGCCGACCAAGCTCTCTCTTGCTAGCTCTCTCAGCGTCCTCTTCGCTCGCTCGACGCATTCTCTTCCGCTCCTCTCCGCCTCTTCCACTCGTTCAGACCCCCACTGCTTCGCACCTGGACTAAAACTCGCTACCTGCAGGCCTCTCCACAAAAGCTAAACATATGTATGCGACAACGGTTACATCCGTGTTGGTACGGCTCTTCTCTTCGTCCACCCACGAGAACCGTCGCTCGCACAGGGACGCGTTCGAAATGCGCTTAATGCGAATTCACGTTGTAGGTTGAAATGTCGCGTGCAAAAAGGGTAAGGGAATTTTTCGAGACGATGATTTTCTTTTTTTTTCATCTGCGTACGTTCTTGCGAGCTGATTCGGTGCACGGTGGTTTTTAAAGTTTTCTGGTCCTCTGTTTACTCGTCGTGATATCACCGACACCTGCGTTTAATTGACTAGTTGAATTGGTCTTTGAATTCGTGCTTTCATAGTTGGTTGGCGTGTGATAAGAGTGGGTTGGAAATTGTAGAGAAACTTTTTCTTTGGCCCACCTCGTGAGTATCGAACGAGTTGGGAATGGATGTCGTTCGTATTGTATCCGCACTTCGGGATACCTGAGATTATCGCTGGGTTGCAGAAATTGGGCGCATGCGCGGCAAAATAACGGTGCCCAGACAGCGCACTGGGTAGTTGAGTATACGCGAGCGGGCTTTACGAGAAGACGGATTTGGGCGACGTCGGCGTCGTCGCTCGTCGTAGTAGAATGCAAACCAGCTTACGTCATCGAGTGAAGGTGCCCCGTAGCTTTCACTACGGCGGTGGACATGGTTTCCTTAAGGAGAATCGCGGGAGGATAGCTTGGCGAAGAAAGAGACATGGTGGGCCTTGAATCCGATAAAATAACGATACAAATTATCAATAGACAATTGATTTGATTTGCATCGGTACGGATAAAATTTTATTGACAATTTTCATTGGAGCAGAATCATACTTACGCGAGGGATTATACGTGTTATTAATAGTAAATGTTTTATATGGCGAATAATGCGGGTCCTTAGTACAATGTTATCATTGTTCGATCTTTACCGTGCAAATTCTTTCAAATTTATCCTTGAACGCGATGCGAGCGCTTGAAACCGTTGCTAAGGTGGTATACGAATTAATTGCATTCCACGGCTGCGTATGTGTGATGATATGCACATTATTGTGCCATTCGATTTTCAAAGCGAGCTACGTTCGTTTAAGTTTGCACGAAAGGAGGATAAAAGTGAATGGTTAATCGGTAGAATTTACGAAACGTTCGTGACATTTGTGTAAATAAATGAAATCGGGCTGATATTCAATATTTCGTGCAGAAATAGGTGGAAAGGATTTACTAATTCGTTTCGGTTAGATGATATTTGCAATGTGTGGAAAAGAAATGATATTACAGTAGTCAAGAAGGATTTATGCGAATACAAACACGTTTTTTATATTGCACTTTTCAAATTTGTGACAGTTAAACCAGTAACAACAAGATAAACAGGATGTAATTTTGGTGAAAATGCGATAAAGACAAGAAACAAAATCTTTACCGATTGGAGGAATAGTAGTCGTTGGTAATATAGGTTCCTATCATGTCGACTGATAATAAGTAACTGAAGTAAAATAAATGTTACCATACTAGTGCTATTTCCGTGTTGATAGCGCTCTGCTCGTACAACAATTTTTACAACGTCGATAAAACCACTTGCGCGCTGAGTGAGAATACTAAAATAAAGTTTGTTTTTTATATCTGTCACAGTACCACAGAAAAAAGCAACGCGATCCGTTCACCGTGAAAAACGGAGCTACTAGTAATAGATACTAAATTCAAAATTGTTTATAAGAATCTAGGGGCGCTAATAATAATTAACAAAGTAACTACTGCTGGTTACTCTTACTTCGATAATCCACATGCCATTCTCACAATAGGTATCAAGAAAATAAGTATCTTGGAATATCTAATGCAAATCTTAATGAAAAAACTTTCCAATCGCCTTTGCTTTTGAAAAGGACCTAGTCTGGCGAGACATTCGATTACCACGTAACATCGAACCATCGTAAATCATTATTAACCTCATAAGCTTCGAGAGGTCCATTCGAGTGGCTCTCAAATTGGTCAAAAATTGCATTACTAGGGAGCGTGAGCTTCGTCGCGTAGCATCAAGTGCGATTACGTCATTGAAAGGTTAGAGCCTCCTTCAAGAATCTCCTTTTTTGTTTACCCTGACATCATCGGCGAGATGAGAATACAGGGATATTTCAGAGGACCGATGGAAACAGCCGGCGGAACGATCTTCACGAGTGAATCTTTGAAACGCGCGTTAGCCAGATTGCGCTCTAGACCGTGAGACAATGATAAAGGAAGGCGCACCGAGGACACAAATATTTCTCGTTGCTTATATGCGCTAAAAGCGATAACGATAATTTTAGTCCGTGCTCACCATCCGTCACACTTTCAAGGCGGTTCCGCTGAATTTCAACTATACCCTTCCTGATACGCCATTTAATTGGATCGCGCTCGAGATTATGCAAAATGCTGGTGGCGCGCGGCTACACCGAAACTGGTAAATAGGGAGGTGATCTCCTGGCTCGCGAATGGCTAACCGTGCTGGCGTGGCACCGTCATCGATGCGTTCTCGACACTTCGTTATTACCATAAGTAACGATTCTTGAGGTAAAAACGAGCGCTGGCACCGCGAGAGTAACGTGGGCGAGGAAGAAAAGAGAGGTATGACACGAGCCAGGGACGCATTCGGTGGAAAGGAAGAATTACACTAGGCTTGTCGCGAGAGTGAAAAATTAATTCGTGCCTCGTCGCGGCTGCTTAAGATTCTCGCGAGATCGGAGAAAAAGTGGGAACGTGGGCACGCACTTTGTATTCCGCCCTTACCCACGTAGAAGATGCTTTATGACGCGGAGGACGATCGATCTGCGTCACAGGAATAAATTCAACGGGCGTGAACGTGATATATGTAGAAATATAAAAGAGTGGGCGGTGAAACTGGATGAAATCTATACACGACTGCTTCCATTATACCGAACGTCTTAAAATACCGGAAGCTAGAATAGATATTTATCTTCGTCCGTGACGAATTGAAATCGTCAAAGCGACGGCGATTTTTGTTTTTTTAATTACAGGTTAGTCAACGATTTCAATTCATTTGTGAAATCGCCTTCTCGCGATAGAGGCCCGAAACGAGTCGGAACACTTTCGCGGGTGAAACGTGTGGACGCCCACGCGAAGACCTTCGTGCCAACGTCAGGGATATCTCGAACGAAAGCTTTTTCTTACAAGGTGGAATTGGACGGTTCAATGCGGCCCTGTATGTAGGAGTAATACGACTTCTGCGAACGCACTGACCGGACAGGGTCTACGCATGCTTTGCCGACGGGTTCTCCCCGAGCACCTGCGCATGCGTGCTGCGCAACAATATTTTCGCCGAAGTTGCTCTCAACGTGCGAGATTTAGTCGGCGAATCGCTCTACATTGCGAAACCAAAGTAAAATAGCAAAAATATTCACGATCCTACGTACATTCTGATACTCGACTGACCGCCGATTTATAAGTTGAGATGTGTGTAAAAGAAAGAGTGTGAAATATCCAGGATAACACGTTAATGTAATCTCTACGAATGTAGTCTCAACTAGCCAACATATTGGCAAATTGTATCAATTTCTTTGATGGCTCGATATTACCTTTTAAGTCGGCCGTACTAAAAATCCAATTAGACGGCTTATATAAATAACAATCGTGTCTTCTTTTCTCAATTTTCATTTTACATTCGTTCAGAATAGCTAAATTAGTTATCTTGGCTAAAATGCTGTACTCTTATTTACCCGGTGTCTTCTGCGCTGTGTCAAAGTTTTGTGAAAGAAAAGGGAACGTTTAAATAACAAAATAAATAAATGCTTAAAAAGCAACGTAAAAAATTGTTCATTGGGTAATTCAATTTTACAAATAAGGTGAGTTGGGGTAAGTGCGCCGTCGACGATGAAATTTTCTAAAATATGATTTCTTCTATTATTTATTTTTTTTAAATTACTATACAGTAAGGTGAGCTGGGGCAAGTGCATACACGAAAATTCGAAATTTGTGTTTACTCTCCTTCCACAAGCTTCAAAATTTGTATGCAAAATAGAAACTTTAGCAACGCGACTTTCAACTGTACTTTATAGATACATAAGGTCATTTAAAAATAAGTCACTCCCTTTACGGTCGGCTTAAAAACCATACTTTAGAAAATTTCTTCTCGACGGGCGCACTTACCCCGAGGCTACACTTACCCCAACTCACCTTAATCCTTTTCCTCTCTCAGATCTCTTTTTACGCATCTTCGAAAATTGAATCTCGGGAGACAGAAACCACGAAAAGATTTTCTTCTAACGCATTGGCGCGGATCGAATCGATCGAATCGATCGAGCCAGCTGGAGGGACACCTGAAGACGCGACAAGCGCGCTAGCGTGCGCGCATGCGCGGACGCTCACGCGTCGCCTCGCGGTCGCCACGGTCCTCTCGTCAGGCTCCGGCGCGCGAGCTTCTCTCGCTGGCCAAGTGGATGCAGCCAGTTCTGGACGGACGGCCCCTGCGGTTTTGTCGCCGTGTGCGCGCCGGTGTCTCTCGCCTCTTCCTCCACCGCGAAAACATCACGAGCGATCGGCACGTTCCGTGTGCGCGCGCGCGCGTGCCCAAGAGGATCGAGCCTCCTGAGTAAAACGGGCTTGGGAAAATCTAATCGAGGATCCTAATCGACCAGTGGATTTTATCGGCGCACCGCTGCAAACGGATTTTTTAACCCTTTCTCGCGAGGTAAGATTGCATTCCCTTTTCTTTGTTTTTTTCGTTTCATATTCGTGCAGAGATAATCGTGAAATAGAAATATGTCAATAATTGTCGCGAGATCGAGAAGAAGAAAGAAGAAAAGGGTGAATTTATTTCTAGAGTTTAATCGATAATCTTCGAGAAGTTCGTAGCATTTTTTGGGAGGACTGTAGAACTTTTCCATAAATATTTTCTTTATCGTAGTAAATTTCGTTGAATACTGTGCTTTTGTACTGGACGAACACCTGAATAGTACGATTATAAATTTCCAATCAACGAGGGTCTACCCTCTTACAATTAGTGACTAACACACGCCTGAAGTTGACATTGTTCTACACGCGCAATATTTCACGTAGCGACTCCATCCGATCTTTCCTTAACGATCGGCTAATTACGCCTTGTAAAATGTCACGAGTGCGCGCGATCCGAGCCACTTGAAAGTGGGTAGGGTAAAATAACCAGTTGCCACGATAACAAGTTCCTTCGTTTCTCGTGTCTCAATTGACAGTGAGAACGATGAACGTTCTCGTAAATCTGTATTCGAATTCCATTCGATCGCTCGGCGAACGAGTCTCCGAAGTCTCTGGCTATTTCCGCAATTTCCATACCGATTTCCAACGTAGCTCCTCGTTAGAACCGTTCTCGGCATGCTCTCTAAGACCAGTAGTGCTGGCTCGAGCTGTAATTAATCTTCGTTCGTTGAAAAACTCCGACTCGGTGCCTTTGACTAACTGCAAACAGTGGTAGCCATTATTCAGCGCGCGCGCAGTTGCTCAACGCTCCTTCGCGTATTCTCAAAGTGCTTGTAATCAGAAAAGTATGTGATTTACCGTAACCAGTCTCCACCGTGGATTCTTCCTTAGTACCCAAGACAGTATCTATTCCTTCGTCCAATGAATGCGCGCACTAACGAATAATTATGTAAGGATAAATCGATAAACAGTTTTCCAATTTTTTCGATCGTCGCGGAGATCGATCTTTTAAAATCGTTGCGTTGGATGTTGCGCACTTTATCGTAAATCTTGAGCAATTTACAAATGTCCATTCAAAAATTCTCGATATTTTAGTATACGCGCTCCTCGATTTCTTCTTCTGACACAATCTTCTAGGATTGTATGTTATATTTACGTGGCCAATAGCACACGTCCCACTTTCGTCCCAAGTGGAAGACCGATCACGGTTATCTTTGACAATTGTTTACAGTGAAAACTCTTGCCAAGTAGTATCCACGATGCGATAGGTAATGCCAAACGCAAATATCCGATGTCGTCAAGACCACGTGCGTCTCGCACTTGAAAAAATAAAACACACAAACGGTCTCTCCTTCCGTCTCCCTCGATCAGATCTCTACGTCCTTTTCGTACTATAATCAAACAACTTTTCTTATTCATAAGCATTCTCTGCGTCCTGGTCCATTGTGTAAAATTAACGGTATCGCTCTAATAAGATTCTTCCTGTTAAACGTCTCTTCCTCTTCTCCTTTCGTGAACTTTTGGAATTTAACAAACTACTACGGGGTTAAATATTAACCGGTGAGCTATTGCGACGCGAGGTTACGTTTAACTGTACCGTCGTGTTACATCGTGGCATTCCTCCGCAGAAGCGGGGCGTAATCGAGCGACCAGATGATCGCCATTGGGTGGTGCGATCTCCTTCGTGGATAGGCGGAAGGTCGAATCCCACTTTCCATATTTGACGATCTTTCATTCAAGTAAGGTGCGCTTCAAGGTTCACTCCGAGGAGAGCAAGCGACTTGTGTGACTCTTCGCGGGACGAGACGCGCGTCTAAAGCTCGCCTCACGGAAGTCGCTGAACTCCTTCGTCGTTCATGAGAAACTCCGATACTGCTTTCGTTCTTCTTACCGCAGCGGAAAATTCGTTCACCGTTATTTTTCATTTTGCTAGTAAATGTTTCAAGGGCCTTTAGACATAGGATGAAAAATCGTGATCGATATACGATTTAATATCGAATTATTGTTTCATTCTTCGGGCAGTTTGTATATCGTGTGCTCATTATTGGTATTGTGTATTGAGTACTACAATTTTAATGTGTTTTACTTTCTTAGAATACCGATAGGTTTTTTCGTGCACACGTTTACAACGTGTTGATATATTTTACTCGGCTCTACGTTAAACAGAGTTCAAGTAAAAACGAGTACCACTAAAAACGAAAATATTCTAGACATTGATATCTTCATACTCAAAGACTGCAGCTAGTGAAATCACCGCACGAGAACATTGATCTAATAATAAGAATGAAAAAACTCAGTGATCGATAATACTGATTTTTCTATTTATTCGCATTAACGTTATCCGTCGTCGTAAAACAAAACATAAAATATACTTTCTCGTAAACGCAACAAACCACTCTACTGCAATATTAAATAACAACATCGACAAATAAAAATATCCTCACGTTTCTCCTCTACATCGGCCAAATCGATTTCCAAGATTCTCATCTCCGAAACCTTTCCAATCTGACACTCGATCCTTTCGTAACGTGGGCAACAAAAATATTACATAAGAGTCACGCACGCGCCTGCCTAATGGAGCGAAGGCGTCGAGCGAATTAAAGGTCGACGGCGACGAAACATGGGAAGTCGCAGGCGCGAAAGGCAAAAGGAATAACGACGTGATTACATTGTCATCGATCGAAAGGAGAGCGTAACGATGGAGCACGATGGCACACGAAGAGAGGGAGAGATAAAAATGGCCTAACGCCAAAAACACTGAAGATCCACCGGTTTACGACAGCGTCCACTCACGACGCGTCGGGCACCTAGCCAAAAATAGAATCAAATTTACCGATGTGTGCGAGTGGCGCGGTCTTTGGCGATGAGAGTCGTCGCGCGCCCTCGTAACTCCCTTTTCTCCTTTCTTCTTCCTATTTTTCCCTCGACCGCCGATGGAAATAACGCGTGAATTCACGGAACGCATCTAAATAAGAACACTCGCCTCTCTGCAAATTCGCGCACGTTTCCTCGGTCGTTTACGATTCGAAGCATCCGTTCGCGAAAGGGGAGGCTTCACCTTGAAAATCGGCAGGTTCTCATTCGCGATCGTCCTAGAAGATAGTCGAACCAATGGATTTCAATTCGTCCCACTTTCTCACGGACACGAGAAACGCCGAGAACGTCCTCGAGAATTTTAACACGCGTGGCGTCCGAACAGGTGGCGAAGCTCGCCCGTCCTACAGCGAAATTAAAAGTGAAGGAAGAATTCATGTTGAATTAATAAAACGATGTACGGAGAGCTGAACGAACGCGTGAAATTCCCAGATGCGGAATGTTTCTCGTTTCGTCTTTTGGAAATCCGAAGCCATTTGGACGACGGCACGTGGGTGTGTTCGCGCGAATTAAATAAAGCGTTCGAGATTACTTGCGAATGGGCCGGGCAAGTACCGCGCCCTGTGGAGATGAGAAAAGTGATGAAAAAGAGACGGGAGGGAGCAAGATGAGATTCCGCGCCGGTTGCTTGGGCCATTGCCACCCACGTAACGTCAAATGTCCCCGTTAAATTTATAGGAAGACTCGCGTTCTCCTCCTTTCCCATTACACCGCAGCAACGTGGGCAATTACGACGAAGGAAAGAATAAAGTGGATATGACCTATTAATTACCAGAGTTATCGAATTCAATTTCTCGCGATGGCACGGTGCGTTAAACCGTGGGTTACGTTCGATGTGCTGAACCTAAGGAGAATTCTTTTTCTCTTTTTTATCTCCACGAGCCATAATTATAATTGCCGGCGCAACGTCCTGCCAGCATTGTGCACCGACATTTACAGTCCTTGCTCCGCCCATTTCCATTTTCGATGGTTGGAAAAATCGCTCTCGTACCTACGAGAGAATAATGATCTTAGTGGCCACCCTCTTAGTACGTGGCACACGGATAAATCGAGGAGTAAGAGAACGAGTGTCCAATTTCATCTCGAAAGAGAAGTAAGAATAAAATTGCATCACTCACTGTGCAAGATGCTGCAGTCGCGTCGAGGAGAGCCGCTTGTGTCAGTGATGATATCACAGCTCGTAACACAAGAACGATTACGCTATTAACATGAAAAACTCGACTTTCGTGTTATCTTCGGCTGCTAATGCTCGACCTTTCGCATCCGCGTGGCGAGATTATTTGGGTGCGAGGCAACGAGGGGGAGCAAGGAGCGGGGGATGATCGCATGCTGATGAAGGTCAACGCGATGGCCTTGGAATTTCTTACGCCTAGTCCATTCGTGGAGCCGATTGGAGGAAGCCGAGAAAATCCGACACGCGAGAATTCCTTGTTAAACGACGAGGGCAAGGGGCTTGGACTCTTTCGCGAGATCAGCGACCGTATCGAGTTTCGAGCGTCATTTTTGAATTACGGGATCGAGAAAGATTGATCTCGGAGAAAAAGTGTCTTCCAAATGTTTAAGGATGTTAAGTGTTAAAGAATTGGTGTTGAATGGCTACATAAAATAGTTTCGAATGATTATTTTTTGTTAGAGTATAAGATCCAGTAATAAAGTCGGAAAAAACTTGTCTTACGAATGTTCGAGGAAAATTAGTATCAAAGAATTGGCGTTGAACAGTTACGTGAAACAGATTTAAAATTATTCCTCTGTCGAATTACGAGATCGAAGATAATTGTCGGAGAGGAAATGTCTTAAGAATGTGTGGGAAAAATTAATGCGAAATAAACTCACCACGTCAGTTTTAAAATGATTATTTCTCGGAAGTTGAGAATGACATCATTTTATGATTCTTGGCACAGTTATCGAGCTTGTATCGAAGCAAGCAAAACTACCGACGCAGAATGTTCATCCAAACTCAGCACCACCCTCCAGCAATTTAACAAAACGCGTCATTTACATAAAGTTGCAAGTGACTCTGCTATTAAATTAAACGCACAATCCCCGTCTGGTTGTCTCGATATATTACACGCGACGTTCAAAGGCTCTCTTCTCCTTACTCGAATACCCCCTCGAAACCACAACCGAAGGAATTAAATTCATAAATACCCATTACTAACAATAAGTCACCGTTGGTTACAAACGATTTTCATGAACACGATAATCCCATCTCCATGTTAATTCACACTTTCGTTCTTTTTCTTCCTCTTTCTCTCATCTTCCTCGACGTAATTTAAATTTACCTACGGCCAGATTTGTTTTCCGACAGTGCGGAAATTATTACCAGCCGCTTCTCTTCTACTCCGAATAGAAGAACGCGCACCGAACGAAATCACGCTCGGTTAAATTTTCGCATCGTTAAAAGCGGGTAGGAAAATGTCGATAATTCCAAGTGGAAGCGTGGGCGGGTGCATCGGTACGGCAGATGTAAGCCCAGTGGACAACTGTTGGGTATCGATGTGCTCTCGTTCACGTTGGATCCGTTCCCTTGTGGAAGAGAGCGCAGCTGCGGTGAGTAACGACGCACTCGAGCTTAATCGCTTCCTGTATGCAAAACACGGGACTTTCTCTTATCGACGCACTCCCACGTTTACTCGTCCATGCCCAAAGCACTACGTGCGTGAGGTATGAAGCGAACGTCGAGAGGATACGTGAAAGCACGAAGGATAGTTTCGTGAATTTTCCACGCGCTGATTACCTAAGCTCAGGCTTAGGAAAGTAATAGGCTGAACTTCCGTATCCGACCCTTGTCAGATCTTAATACAATTTTACAGGTAACTAGCATTCAGTAAATCTAGTCGACCGCCATAAGTGCGAATTTAAGAAAACACCTGGTTTCCGAGATATTGAATTTTTAATTAAGTTCAATTTTTTAGATTTTTACGTAAAAAAAGACTAAAATTCAAAAATGTTTTGCTGAAATGTTTCATTTTATTAATATCTTGCAAGATTATAAATAGTAATTTATAAAAATATCATTAGAATACATATTAAAAACAAGAAATATAGAAAACAATTTTATGTTTTCTTGGTAATTATTCACTTATGGGGAGCCATCTCGGATTTCAATGTCCTTCACATATGTTATCAAGGTCATAACCCTGAGTAATGTTGTGAAGGTCTTAAGCTCCGCTCGTTATTTATTATTTAAATATAATAAATGGAGGTTGATCTAACCAGAAAGACATACCACGCTCTCAAGTTTAAATTATTTTTTTATAATATTTTTTTCTGAACGATACGTCACTATAGTGGCTTTCGTGGATATCATGTTTTTGAATGGTATGTCACCCGAAGTAGCTCGCTCTGCCTATAAATATGTTTAATATATCACCTGGCTGCCTTCCTTATTTATGTTACTTCATATTTCTTTGACTTGACCCACATTTCCTCACAATACGGACGCCATCGGTTAAATACGCGTGTCGAATACATTTTCTAACCGTAAGTCTTTCGAACTCTTTACACAAAAATCTATAAATAAATTATCATTAATTGATTTATAATTCTATTCAGTTGTCGCGTCATAGTCCAAAGCATCGTGTACACTACTAAATCATTTACGCGCAATCCACATCGGACTTTGCTGTACAGAGATACAGCGCGGTTGAAGGAAGTCCAGCCGTAGCTGAAAGGTTAAATAAAAAGAAATCCATTTTGAAGCTTCGTCAGCAGAAATAAAAAACGACATTGTCCTAAGACAAAATCATCTATGGCGAAGTGGTCCGCGATGATTCATTAATCGTTCATTCGGGGTCGGTTTAAAAGTAACTTACGATCGTCGCCAACGGTATCTAACGACCGGAGACGATTAAGCATCGTGCCCCACGATGCCAGTCATCGAATTAATTTCGTCGACGTTACACGGTTCGCTGATCCTGCTCGACCGGGGGCGCGGCATTCGATCCCTCGTTTATTCGCGCATTCGACAAATTCTCTACCATCCACGAGATTCGATTCGTTGGTGACATAATCGTTTTATCATCTCGAGACTGTCCTCGTTACGCATTCGATATCTACCGTCAGAAAAGATCTCGAGGGACCTTTGACACGATAAGAAGGTTCGAGGAGCTCCAGTGGATTTTATTTCGGTGAAACATTCAAGGGTAGTTCCTTCTGTTTCTTTTGCATTTCGTGACAAGGGGTGGTGAATTGTCGAGGTGCGTGAACGCTCATTACTCCCCATCTACTGCAAAAAAAAATTCAAGTGGACCTTTGACACAATGTGAAAGTCTGAGGGAATCCAGAGGATTTTATTTCGTTGAAACATTCGAGGATAGTTCTTTCCTTCTCTATTGCATTTCGTGAGAAAGGGTAGTTAATTGTCGAGGTACGCGAACGCTTCGTTCTCGCTATCTATCGGAAAAAAAATTCCAATGGACCTTTGACACGACAAGAAGGTTCGAGGAGCTCCAGTGAATTTTATTTCGTCAAAACATTCGAGAATAATTATTTCCTTTTTGCATTTCGTGAGAAAGGACGATTAATTATCGGGGAGTGAAAACGCTCGTAAGTCTCTATGTGCTGTCAAGAAAAATTCCAGTGAACCTTTGACACGACAAGAAGTTTCAAGGAGATCCAGTGGATTTTATTTCGTCGAAACATTTCAGAATAATTCTTTCTCCTTGGATTTCGTGGGAAAAGCTCGTCGAGTACCGCTGTTGATTACCAGGGTCGGTACGTTAAAGTATTTTCGGACGACGCGCTGGAACTCGCGGTTGTAATAACTCGTGGAATTTATCGTTAATACCGTGACGTTCCACGGTGACGTGAGAGGAATTTCTTCTCGAGATAGTATAAAATTGAACTTTGATCCAAAGTTTCGAGAAAGGTCGCGTTGCACGTTGCAACAATAAAGTGCAAAGAGATTCCTTCGTGTCTTCGGCGAGTACGCGCGATTCGTGAGAAATCCATCGCCGTCGGATATTCCGTTTATTTTGTCGCGTGAGACGAATGGTCTTTGCACCACTACTGCGCCCACTGTAAATCGCCCATTGGATAAATCGACCTTTCACTCGAAAGGTCATATTCACGTACGCTTGTAAATCGGAAAATTTCTATTGATTCTCGTGAGAACCGCTCGCTACTTCTCTCGCTTTCTTCTCATCTTCTTTCTTCGATACTCGCGTGTTTTAAGGGGGCACATACGTTTGGAGCTCCCAAAACAAGACATTTTTCATGAATTTTTTTCGAAGCCAAGAGACAAACTATAACAATGGGGCTTTGTGCATAATAAAGTGCATCTTATTTTATACATCTTATTCAAATTTTGTTGGAAAGATAGTTGCAAAATGCCTCCTCTTTACCGTCGTAAAGTCAACTCCGTACGATATGCGTGATTCCGCGGTAACAACGATTTCTCCTTGCTCGTTCATCTGAAGCGTAAACATCATCTTAAAGAAGAGTGTTTTTTATTGTCGTTGATGGGTCCGATTTTGTAAATTCCAATTCTTTCTAATTTTTTTTAACAAGAAAAAATGAAATTTTTAGCGATAATCGACCCTCAACTTTGAAGATCCGCCATTTTATTTGAAATTCGAATTTAAAAAATCGGATCCGTCAACGACAATAAAAAACACTTTTCTTTAAGACGATGTTCGATGTTTGCGCTTCAAATAAACGAGCAAGGAGAAATCACATTAGAATAAGAAGTATAAAAGGTGTACTTTATTATGCAAAAAGCCCCATTGTTATAGTTTGTCTCTTGGCTCCGAAAAAAATTCATGAAAATTGCCTTTTTTGGGAGCTCCAAGCGTATGTGCCCGCTCAATACAACATTAATCTTACAAATATCTTCTCCTTCCAATTTTCTGTACACGAAGACGAAGCAATTCGGAATGGGATGCGTGTCTGAATTTAAATTAAAGAATTTCCGATTTTCAAGTCCCGTGGGACCCGTCGCCTGCGTTCCTCCCTCGCCCACGAGCTCGCAGCTTCCAGGCGTGTTTCAGTAACGAAAGCAATCGCATGCAGATCGAACGATCAGCGGAACGCCCAGGTGCAGCTGCGTAGGTCGCACGACGCTATCCGCACAGCTGAGCAATTACGCGTGCACCAAAATACACGCTCGATTAACGCGCGCACTCGCGAAACGCAAATTGATACACGACGATAACAATTGCTAATTTAATTGCGCACGATGAGTTTCTCGTAGCTTTACGAGCGACCGAAAGATTTCGTGGCCTTCTTATAGATACCCGTGAACGATTGACCCATTGTAATACGTACCGAAGATATCATTTATCTTTTAACCCCTTTCGGTACAATGACGAGTCTAGCTCGATCATTGATAATATGTATGAATTATAAAGTGCAGCATGTTTCTGTCAACAGAGAAAAAATTAAATACTTATTTCATGCACAATTTTTCATAATTAAATCGTACCGGAAAGAATTAAGTAACTGTGATTGAGAAAAATTTACAAAGACTGGTCGAATTTGTTCTCGATTTTTCATGGAAGGTGAATCCGTTTAATTTTCTGTTAATGTCCAGGGCACTAAAATTTGGTATTTGCTTTGAAAGAATGTATTTAGAGAAATCAGGGTTCTGGAAAGCATACGAGGTTATTTCGAGTCCCAGGTAATCGTTCACGAGCCATCGAGTGCTCTAAACAAAGATCATTACTTATTCGTTCCTCTAAATAGAAGAGAAACCGAAAGAGCTTCTCCCGTCAATGGATACTATCTTTCGTAAGACCTTGCGAGGTTTCAAACAAACGATTCTCTCTTCGTCGAGTGTATTCTGCGATTACCTCCGGGGGTTCTTAGCAACCGCCACTCTTTGCAATTGGAAAAATAGCGACGCGCCTTTCGCACGCTCCTTCGATCGAGTCCACCAGTCGCCGTCAGTCGGGATTGACACGAGGGCCTTGAGCCGAAGTGCACAATGTCACCAACACCAACGACGCCTTGTTAACGATGTACTTAAAGCGCTTACATCGTCCAATGCCAGTGGCGTAACCGAAGCAAACCGCCTTCGAGCAAATTGGTCGATCGCGATCGCTTGGCCATCCAGATGCTGCAATTAATTACTAGCATCGTCCTTGTTAATTGCAAAATTACAACACGGGTCAATTGTTTAAAAGGAATTTCGTCGCGCGAGATCTTTTTCGATACCGTGAATAATTTATCACGGGGTCAATATTTACCACCAAATTTAGAATCTTAATCTAAAATTTTGTTTTCATGTCGCAGCATTTACGCTGTTATAAAAAAGGCAGCTTATCAGTGGATGCAAGAGAAACTGCTGGGTAACATGAATAATTTCAATTCTTGCGTTGAATTTCATAAGATCCGCGAGTTCTCGTCACACGTGAATGTCTCGACGGCTTCGCGTAGTTTTCTTTAGTGTAGACACACTTGCACGTTCGGCGTTCTTATCGGAAGTGTATGCATAATGTCTGAGGAGTGACTGTTGTGCTTGGAATAGACAGTTTTTGTGCAACGCATACTGCGTCGCGTGAAAGCGCGCTTATCCAAGACGCAAGGCGCTCTATGCTAAATTTTTTACGCGCCTCGGTGATTTTCTACTAACCTTAAGTAATAAGTGTGGTGAAAGTGCTTTGTGCTTGACTCGGACAATAGCTCTCGAAAGGTTTTCTACTTACAGTTGTGCTCACTGAATAAACCGAACGAGGTCCCTCGTACAATTTCGTGCACGCCCATTCAAGGGTATCGTTATTAACTAATCCATAAATCACAATGAAAGAAAGGCGACGAGTGGCCACTCCGTCATTTAGCAAGGGTCGTCCTTGATCCCCATTCTCTCGACCTTGGTCCAATTCGAACGGACGGAGCCCATCTCGCAGAAATGGTCGTGCACAAAAAGAGAAGTACCCTTCGTTAATTCTCATTGTAGGGGAAGATCTCGTCATGTTTTCCTCGTATTTGATGATCTAATTGTTAGTAATACGTTGGCGCGCGATCATTTTCATGGGCAAGTGTTCTAAATTTTAATAGGGCGTAATGAAACTTTATATAATTTTATAATATACATAGTTTAGAATTATTTTACAATGAACCCCAATATTTAATTGTGTATAATTCGCATTCTGCTGTTATTTTTCCTGTGTTAACAATAGTGCGTAAAGGAGTCCTTTGGCAAAACGTGATCTACCGCGCTTCTTCGCACGATTTACCAGCCCAACAAGAATCCCAGAAAGTAATCGGCCATTCGAACGTTTCACAGTAAATATTCGAAATTTAGTAAATCTGTCGATAGATTGACTTTTAGGCAGATTCCTCTTCCACTCTTCGCTGCCATTTTTTCGCGCGATCACACGCAATAGTGCAAATACAAAACAATCATGGATACCTAAAGGATTATAAGTCCTTTGGCAAAACGTGGTCTTCCGCGCTTCTTCACACGATTCACCAGCCAAACAAGAATCCCAGAAAGTAATCGGCCATTCGAACGTTTCGCAGTAAATATTCGAAACTTAGTAAATCTGTCGATAGATTGACTTTTAGGCAGATTCCTCTTCCACTCTTCGCTGCCATTTTTTCGCGCAATCACACGCAATAGTGCAAATAGAAAACAATCATGGATACCTAATGGATTATAAGTTCTTTGGCAAAACGTGGTCTTCCGCGCTTCTTCACACGATTCACCAGCCAAACAAGAATCCCAGAAAGTAATCGGCCATTCAGACGTTTTAGATGGGATCTTGTGAGCGCGCGCGGGAGAGTTGCTGTAGACGTCGATTCTCGGAAGGCCTCCTTGGCCCCTTGGCCCCATTCGCATTGGTGCCTCCACCGGAATAAACATAAGTCGTTTGGCATTTCCTGCGAAATTAGCTTCCAGCAACCCGCGTGCGCTTCTCCCCTCGTTTATGAGCCCAGCGCACATATTTCCTGATTCACGAACCGAGGGAGGATTTCGGAGACTCGCTTCTCTCACAACCAAAGAAAAAGAAATTTAGAGGACCAAAGGCAATCAGTTTCTGATCTAAAAAGAAAAGTAAACTTAAACCTAAAAACCTGAAAAGAAAGGAGTAAACCCTGTAGACTTTTCTATTACATCTTTACATCTAATACACCTTTTCTAATAATACATGCGGTTGTGGATAGTGAAATTCTTTTAGATAAAATGCGAAGGGTGGTTATGACAAGAATAATTTCCAAAGATTCTTAAATTAGGAAAATCTAAAATTTCAGACTTGTGGGCCCTGTACAATCCACCGGACTGATCCAACCACGATGAAATCCGTGCTGGGTGCAAGTCGGCGGAGACTAATTTTATCATAACGTCTGCAAAAATCACCAGCCCACTCGACTTTACCATCTCGCGAGTCATCGTTCCTTCTATCGCAAATCCGCATCCTACGATACCTTTTCCTTTCTCGAAGAGTGACGACGGATAAAACACACGGAAGGAGAGACTCACTGAAGTATAAACAGAAGAAGAAGACAAAAGTCTTTCCACGTTTACTGCTAGAAATCGAACGACGGACGTTCGCTTGTAGCGCGAAGTACGTGAAACTCATTCAAAATGAAAGCAACGAGGTCTTCTCTTTTTCTTTACCTATGAATTGCAACTCTAAGGCTATTAGCTGCGCGTGATCGAGCAACCTATCGAACAGAAAATCAAGGAGAATATCTTTTCGTTCTCGGTGCTGAATACGAGGCGCGTCGCGATCCCAAGCATCGAAACACTCCGCGAGATTCGCGAGCAGCGTCAGCCCGGTCGGCATCAGAACCGGCTCTCTTAAGGTGTCCGCGGGACGCGAAAGTTCTCCTCACCGCGCCCCTAGATCTGGTTCCGTCCACCTTCGGCTAGCCGCCATATTTATATCCTCGCCGTTTCTATTAATAGCAGAACCGTCGGGGGTTTTACGGCGCCCATATGACTGTAATCTGAGATTTTCATCTAGTCCGAAACTAATCCGCCAATTTACCGGCCGGCACGCCCGTATTGCGCTCTAATCGGCACACTTCCGATCCTGATTCTCGACGTATCTTCGCACTTTGACGAAAGAAATTAAATAAACGGTCGAATCCAATCACGAGAGATTCGGACGAGCGTGAAATTACTATTGTGAGAGTATTTCGACGTTCGACCAATCGGTCTCTAGGACCTTTCGAGATAAGAAACGATGCTTGCCAACGTATCACATGGCCATTATTTCACCCCACTCTCATTCCAGCCGCAATAATAAGTGTCTCGTGTTTCTGTGTTATTTTTCCGAGCAGAATTCGTGAGGCAGGGCCCCACAAGAGGAGCGCAATGTCAGCGGCTGTAAGGGAGAGAACGAGCACGCACACCAGCAGAAAGATTCTGACTCATGGCGGTCCTATATCTGGCCAGAGCCACGGCGGAGCGACGGGCAACAGCCTCGAAAACAACTTAGGTAAATCTTTAAATGCTCGCCTTCGAAAAGGTGTAACCCTATCCTTCGATGAGCGCGTCGTTTTCTTCCTCTCCTCTTTGCCATTCTCTTTCTGCTCCACGCTTCTCTTTCTCTTTCCAATTTTTTATTATCTTCTGTTCTCGAGAGACGAAATTTGGAACCACCTGCGCTTAAAACGAGCGGGCGCGTCGTTAAAGAATTCATTCGTAGTTGGTTGGACGTGTCTTAATTTTGTCTTTTTATAACATCGAGATAAAGGTACTCATGGTCGAGCATGAATAAAGTAGTTGGTCGATTTTCAAAATTACACGAACGATAATGAGGTTTCTAAAACTGACGATTCATTAACGAAAATGGAAATAAATGAGTTCGTAATTTAATCGCATGGTAAACGCGCTCTTTAGAAGGAACTGTTGGTACCTTCGTATTACGTTCTTTCGATATCGTTTCACTTTTTAATTTGTATGCGGCTTATAATTTTGTAAATTCGATCGATCGAGAAAGGAAAAGGAAATAATGAGCCAAGTCGAAAGGAAAATCGAACGAAATAAATTCCATCGAGCGCATTGAATTGCCATCCTCCTTTTGCGGAAGAGTGGAATTCGATCGTTGCCAGTAATAAGCAGCGCATGAGTTCCTTATTGGATTAGAAAAAAATGTAGCTATGATTCGCGACAGAGAGATACGAACTCCGCGTTCCACGGTCTTTGAATTCCGGCACGAGCGTCAACGTGAAACCGTTGTGAGTCTGGCAGCCCGAACGGTTTATGATCTTTCCAATTAATACGATCGTCTAGTTTTTCTCTTACTTAAATGTCCCCGCAATTAAGAGTCGCGTACATGCCCAGACCCCGATAATAATGTTGCACCGATAAATTGCGTAATTCCAGATTATATGACTTCATCGTCCCCGTACACCATTAGTATCTCCTTCTTTTCTCACAATGAGAATCGATATAAACCACAAAATACGATTTTAATGTGAAAGAGAACCTTCACTTTACACCTGATTCCTTCGAAGACCACCTCCTTACCTAAAAATTTCTTTTCCATGTAACAACTTTATTATCCACGTATTAATTCACGCTCTTTCCTTCTTACTACATGGTTCAAAAAATCGTAGTAAACTCCGAGGAATTCCAGATTAAATGAAATAAGCAGCGTGCTTTTGTTAGTGTAATTCGAGAGAATATGGGCGCTGAACAATTTTGCGATGAAACGAGGGCTGAGAAGGGAAGCAACGAGAGAGAAAGAGAGAGAGAGAGAGAGATGAGGAGAAGGAAAGCAACGAAAGAGAGAGAAAGTAAGAGAAGGCAAGGAAAACATGAAGCATCCAAACCAAAAAAACAACAGCAGAAATGCTCTTGTTTCTCTTCAGCTTCTCTTCGCTCTCTTCCGTTCTCCTCGCGCTTCTTTTCGCCTATCCTCGACGCTCTCTCTCTCTCTCTCTCTCTCTCTCTCTCTCTCTCTCTCTTTCTCTCCCTCTTTTTCTCCCTCTCTCGTCGAGGCTTGAAGTGAACCCTTTCAACAATTTCAGACGCTCTTCTGGAGGATCTGCAGACGAGTGTCTCGAGAAGTACCACTCCCAGTGGCAGGGGCGGACGAACGCTCTCGCCCCAAGTCGAATACCGCGTGGCCGCAAATCCAACCAGGGTGGTCTCCGAGGGCAGGTGAGAGCCTAACGAACGAACGAACACGAGCAACTACTCGTTGTTCTCGAGTGGCGCTTACGACCAATAGGACCGAGCCCGCGCGCTACCGACTAAAGACGAAACGAGAGACAGAGATAGAAAAAAGAAAAACAATTGCAAAATTTCAGGCCGATCACACCCACGCGCGGCGCCACCACAACGACCGAAAAATTCGTGAGCACCGGACCCAGCGGCGCACCCAGTGGAATACCGGGCTTGGAATTCTTGGACGCGGAACTGCAAAATGTAAGTGTTCTCTTGAATACCTTCTTATACGTATTAGCCAGCGAGAATTTTGCTTTCTTTGAGATTTAATCGCTCGAATGGCATCTGAACGGCTGTGCCATTATTCTAGATTTCTGTAATTATTTCTAGTACTTCGAGTGAAGCGTGGAATGTCGGTCATACGTAGTAACAGGTGTACGTACAATTCGAAAGTCCTCGTTTAAAAATTCAAATGAAAGAAACCATCTCAATCGAAGGTTAATCCTATAGTGTCCTTGCTCTTTCTCTTTCCAAGTTCTCTAAGGAACTTCGATTCGCCCTTTACTCCACCTTCTTACCACCTTCCACTTAAGTTAAACCATTCCATTGCAATCCTCGATTTGACCGTGAATTTCACTTTGTGCCTTTAAATCGTCGACGAGGGAAAACGTTTTGCTGGTAAAAGCCGAGTCGAACTAATGATTCCCGGTAAAGTGTCCTACGCTCTCACTCCTATCTCTTTCTTTTCTGCTTACGGTCTTTCGCGAAGCACAGTTGGTCGACACTGAGGAAGATAAAAGAACGACGAAGAGAACGAACGCGCGAGCGCTCGCGAGATTTACGGGCGAATGTTTCGCGGGACCAAGAGGCCTCGCGAGGGCGCATGCGCGATTTAGTCCCGCTTTCCAACGGCAGGCGAGCCATTATATTTCACTAATTACACGTGCGCGAAGATTCTACCCTCTCGATCCCGATTACTCGCCGTGCTACCGTCGCGATAAATCTTCCCGGTTAATGACACTCTCAAGCTCGCTCCTTCTCCGCTCCAGGAAGAAGCGAGCTTTTTCGCTCACCGGGCGTTACGCACACCACTCGACTCCACTTCCTTCTTCTTCTTATTTTTCTTCTTCCATCGCTTGTTGTCGAAGCACCGTTTTCCTTCTTACTCTTCGTCTGTTTTATTTCATTCTGTTCTTCTCCCACATGTGTAGGTGCCTATTGTCGAACGTTGTTCATTACAAGTTCGACTCCACTTTCTTCCTCTTCTTACTCTTCTTTTTCTAGTGCCCGTTGCCGAAGCACCGTTTTCCTTCCATTCTTCGTCTACTTTATTTCATTCCGTTCTTCTCCCACATTTGTAGATGCCTATTGTCGAGCTTTGTTCATTACAAGTTCGACTCCACTTCATTCCTCTTCCTGTTTTTCTTTTTCTATTGCTTGTTGTCGAAGCACCGTTTTCCTTCCATTCTTCGTCTGCTTTATTTCATTCTGTTCTTCTCACACATTTGTAGGTGCATATCGTTAAACGTTGTTTACTGAAAGTTCTACGCGGTTATTCTTCCCCAAGTACTTCGTGCAAGGAATTCCAAGGGAATTCTAAAGCAAGGGAGTCTCTTATTTCGCATCCCTATCCATATTTGGCTCTATCTTCTTCTTTGTGGCGTTGCGTAGAATTTACCTCCGTCTTCTTCTCGTGAACAATTTCCAGTGCTCATTTTTCGAGGCAAGTGTATTTCTTATTTCGTACCCTTATTAATCTTTGACTTTATTTGCTTCTTTGTGCGGTACGGTAGAATTTACCTCTGTCTTGTTCTCCTCGACGATCTCCGATGCTCCTCCTTCTCCCTCTTTTCATCAAACTCCACCTCACACTTCATTTCTTTCTTCTCCTTCTTATACTTCCTCGCGGTCAATTGTCCCCTTTATTCGTCCACCTCCAGTTTTTATTTCAGTTGGCTCTTCTTTTTCTTACACTTCTTTACGAGCACGTTCTTTTTATTTCCACTCAACCTCATCTCTTACTTCACTCGTTGTTTTCTCCTTCTTTTTATAGTTCGTCTTGTCCACTGCCTCCTACCTGTTTTCATCCAATACCAATTCTCTCACTTCACCTGCTTCTACTCCTTTACTTCCTTATTCTCTGCAGCCCCGCCTCTTTCGATTTTCATTACACCTCCATTGAAAATCAAACCGTGCACTCTGGACTAGGTGGCGCTGATCGAACGCGTCAGAAACAGATGAGTTTCTTCGTTCATCGGACTCTGACCACCCCTTTTCCACGCCATCCTCGTTCTTCTCTGCCACCTGATTCTAAAGAACTCTTTCTTCTTCCACCTGCCTATTCTCGTCTCATCCGTTTTTCCTTCACCTCCATTGAAAATCAAACCGTGCACTGTAGTCTAGGTATTGCCGATTGAATACGTCAGACACAAATGAGTTTCTTCGTTCATCGGACGTTCATTCTTTCTCGTCCTTCTCTCACAGCTGGTCCCACAGAATTCTTCTCGAAATTAAAATATCGTGCGCGGTGATGGCCACCGCTTGATCTTTCGTTCGCTCGTATCCTGCCGCGAACGCAAAGGAAAAACATTCGCGCTTTGATTAACGACCCGAGAAACTAGTTTCGCGAGCGTCCTTGTCGGAGATGCGAGACGCGAGCGCGCAGACACGACGAGAACGAAGGAAGTCGTTCGAGACTTCGTCGAGGACGATAATTTAAAGGGCGGAAGGGTTGGGCTTAAAAGAGGTGAAGGAGCGACCGTGGAAAGGAAGTGTTCGGAAGCCCTCAGTTTCTTCTTCCTCCGTCATTCGATCGTCATACGGAATGTACGATAGCCGCAATGAGTACCAGACATTACGAGATTACCACGAGAAGGAAAAAGATGGGAGAACCAAAGACAACGACCAATTAACATAATTCATAATCTCGTTTCCGTCTTCTCCTTCCTCGTTTGGTATTCTTGCTCGGATTCGTTCTCTCCGTTTTTGTTTCTTCTTCGTCTTCTAACATCGAGCTTCTTGCTTGGTTTCGCTCTCTGATTTTTTCCTCGTTCTCCTTTCCATCCCTTTTTTCATCCCTTGCATCATCTTCTTCTATTTCTTTTTCTTGCTCTCTTCCTTGGCATCGTTCTCCACGGTTTTCTCCTCCCTTTTTTTCACCCCTTTCTTCTTGTTCTCCATCTCTTCTTGCGCACCTTGCGCCCCTTTTTTCTACATCCTCCTTCCTCTGTTATTCCTGTCCAGTCCAGCCACTCTCTCGGCCACTTCCGCGTGCTTTCCGTTTTACTCTCTTCCCTCCAATCGATCCGATCTTTCGTCCGTTTCCTCCTCGCCTACCAACATTTTTTTCTCACCAATCCTTCTTAGCTCGACGTTTTCCGTTTACTATTTCGCATGTCGCACTCGCAATTACGCGAAGTAGGCGCGCATACGCTCACGAGATTACATCGTTCGCTTAGCTGCCCCCGAGGTGAAAAGAGAGGTGGCCTGCTCGTGTGTGCCGATCGAGCGCACCATCCCCCACGCTACATTAAGAGCCGAACCCAGCAGTGAGATCACTCTTATACTCGCGCGTTTAAGTAATCCTTTTCGCGATCAGAATCGCGCGCGACCACTTCGCGCCGGTTTCTCTCACAGTCCGCGATCCACCGTCGAACGACAAATAAGTCGCGGGCACGTCCCTGCGACGAATATCGTCCTCACGAACAGTGTCCAACGTAATTCGAGCTGATTTGTTACATCGAAGTTTGCTCGATTGTTAAAAATCGAAAATCTCTCGCGCGCGAGCAGATGCGAAACGTCTCACGCGAGTGACGATTAATTGACGTCGAGAGTGAACGTTGGATATGAGCAGTTTTCTATTTAACGTGAGAAAGTGATCATGTCCACGAAAGAGAGAGTCAACTACGGCGCAATGATACGCTCGGAGGTAAGATAATGAGGTCGATAAAAAACTGTCAGCTGTAGGAAGCTAGGTCGCTGTCTTCTTGCTCGTCTACATAAAGCGTACCGCATAGAAGAATAAGTAAATGAGGAAGCAAAACATTCTTATACTCCTACGAGACGGTATACGGCACTAAAAGTCCTTAAAGATTTTCTCCTCTTTCTCTTGTTACCGTATAGTAAAATAAATAGATGCGAAGAAAATTTGCTGAACGGTAACGCTCGAGTTGAAAAGAATTCTCAATGGAAATACCAGGAAAGATTCCTCGCACGTCGCAATAAAGTCCTCAAAGATGATCGCTTGAGCGAGAACTATTTCTCGCGGTAATCGTAAATAACTCGTAATCCTCGCAAGGCGGAAGATCGCCGCGGAATTATGCGTTTCTTCCAAGGAAAAAAGTGAGGAGGAGAAAAAAGCCAGCATCCGACGACGCTCGCGACGAAGTCGCCGCCACACGCGACGGTGGCCGGCCATTAGAGAATCACGGGTAAGCGGCGCGCACGTTCTTGCGCATACGCGCTAGGTAATTACGGCGTTTGAAGCACTCATGGGGCCTATAATCTAACGCTCAATGAAAATAAATTGGTCGCTGGAGTAATTTTCTCGCGCTTCTTACGCACCTACGAGGCGGCATGCGACGCGACACTAAAGGCCCTTAAGGATTTCTCTCTCTCTCTCTCTCTCTCTCTCTCTCTCTCTCTCTCTCTCTGCTTCTCTCTCTCTCTCTCTCTCTCTCTCTCTCTCTTGCCACGTGTGCTCGCGCGCCTCCCACGAAATGAGCAGCTGAACTTCCGTATCCGACCCTTGTCCGATCTTAATAAAATTTTGCAAGTAAGTAGGATTGGATTGACCAAATCTAATCGAACGCCATAAGTGCGAATTTAAGGAAACGCCTGATTTCCGAGATATTAAATTTTTAATTACGTTTAATTTTTTAGATCTTTACGTAAAAAAATGACTAAAATTCAAAAATGTTTTGCTGAAATGTTTTATTTTATTCATATCTTACAAGATTATAAATAGTAATTTATCAAAATATCATTAGAATACATATTAAAAACAAGAAATTAAAAACAAGGAATATAGAAAACAATTTTATGTTTTTTTGGTAATTATTCATTTAGGTGGGGAGCCACCTCGGATTTCAATGTCCTTCAAATATGTTATCAATGTCATCACCCTGAGTAATGTTGTGAAGGTTTTAAGCTCCGCTCATCATTTATTATTTAAATGTGATAAATGGAGATTGATCTAACCAGAAAAGCCTACCGCGCCCTCAAGTGTAAATTATTTTTGTATTACATGTGCCTAACGATTGCACCTGCCTAACCTAACAGTTTGTGGAATTTCAGTCTTCCTCTTACGTAAAAATATAAAAAATTCTTGATTTAATCGTGTAATTTTAAAATTTAATATCTCGGAAACCAGGTGCTTCCTTAAATTCGCACTTATGGCGTTCGACTGCATTTGGTAAATGCCACGTACCAGTAAAATTTTATTAAGATCGGACGAGGGTTGGATACGGAAACTTTTACCGCAGATTGTTCTTGAGAGGGTCGCCGCTCGACGAAAGAATCGAATTTTAGTAGGACCAGACGACTAACTCTATTTGCACGAATCGTTTTCCTCTTTTCACAATGGAACCTTTCGCGAGATGCAGAAAGGCTGCTCCACTTTCGCGTCTAATCCATTGCCAGCTGCCACGAGTTGCTTTTATCCTTGTAACGAAAAGAGTAATACACCGGGAGCTCACTAAGTGTGCATCATTACAAATGCGGAGATCGAAGTCCGTAAGTTTCTCTCTTTCTCTCGACGTTTTCTTCTTCTTTTAAACAGATTGCCAGACGGGTCTAATGCGATTTCCTCGTCGCACTCGCAAACTTTGTCCGTGGAGAAGCTTTGCGTAATAGCTTGCGCTGACATCTGCATTACGTTTGCCGATGTACTTCGCGGTGATTAGCCCGTCAATTGACCTCGTGGCTTTGCAAAATTAATCGAGATACAGCGTCGGGCTTGAAGATGTTGAGTAGAACTTTCGAAGGGCTCTCTTTCTATTTTATTCTTCTTCCTTGGTTATTCAATTAACACCTATCGCGTGACTTTTCTAATTACAAAATTAACAGATTTGCAACAACAGACTCCAAAATGTTGAACACAATTTTTCGATTCCTCTCCTCCTTGTATTCTTTCTCCCTGATGATTCGAATGACACCGACGCCTCGTGCGCGAATTTCCAATTCCTAAAAAATTAATCGGTATGCAACATCGGGCTCAAAAATGTCGAGTTTAATTTTTCTAGTGCTCTTCTCCCATTTTATCCTTCTTCATTGGATAATTCGAGTATCTCCAATGATTCGACCCCACTCGTTACCACCAACGCCTATTGCGCGACTGCAATTAACGCGCTACGAATTCGCCACACGCCAGTTGCGGAGGAGGAGTCGGTGTACGAGTAGGAAAGATGCACCTGGAAAGGAGAAAGAAAAAACGACGACGCGTAAACTCGTGACACCAAAGAATCTACACGGCCGCGTTTCGTTCGTAATGCGGGGAACGGGCTAAAGAATCGCGGAGGATATTCACGAGCGGCCCAGTGCGGTACGACGCAAACAAATAAACATGCCGGAATTAATCGGCGACCGCACCCTTAAGCACGACAGGAAGAGATAGCATCGAGACTCGGAAGGAGCTCGAGCGAAATTTAATGGCATCTCCTGGGAACACGTTAGATATCCGTTAGAGCACGGTCGGTCCCTCGGAGGACTCGCTCGTACTTGTTTCGTGGAATTCGAGGCAAAGGTAAACGCGCTCCTTTCCTACCTCGTCGTCCTAATATCGCCTTATTTCGAAAATAACACATTTTACACGTCGACCAATACTCACTATCCCCAACGACGCTTCAACATTACCACAACTTCTAAACTTGAAGAATTCTCCCTATCCTATTTTGAAATCATCGAAAAATTACTATTTAAGACGGTCTGTTCTTAAAACATGTAAATCTACTGTGTTCGTTCTTTTCTTCTCATTATCAGTAGGTTACGTTTCGATAGTCCCTATAACTCGCAACCGTTTGAACGTTTAAAAAAAGAGCCTTCGAGGATTGTTCAAATATAGATACCCAACTGTAAGACGATCTGCTAAAACGAAAAGTAATCTAAAATACGTTCGATGCGCCGTCCAAGCGGAAGATCTCCAGTGTCTATTTTCGAAACGTCCACGCGGCTTCAAATAATTCTTTCGTAGAAAGAGAGAAAAAGGTCTGTTTACACGTCGTGAAAAATGGCGATGACGCGCCGTCACCTAAAGATGACGCGATTCTACGCACAATTCCCCAAAGTTCGAAGCTAATGCAGGAGCTCGCCCACGTGATCTAAAGCGTTTAAATTCATATTCATTCCGCGCATAGCGAGCAGATCGGAATCACGGTGGAATTTCAAAGATCCGCCAACGTCTCACGCTACGTGGGCCATTCGGTAATAAGCGTAGCGTCTTATAAGGCGAGTCATTCGAACGCCACCCACGTAGTGTGCATGCGCTTAATTCATCGCACCTCCTTGCTCGCGTGATTAATACAACAGGAACAAAACGGATCACCTGAATACCAATCGATTCTCGATCCTCAGTACGATCTTATTGTCGGCACGGTCTACTTCTTCGTGAGATCCTCGTTGCGCGCGAGTCGACGTGTTTGCTTCAGAATGCGTTTTAGAAAGCGGGAGGTATGAAGCTTCTTTTTTGCTTACGCACCCTCGTCCGCTCGTTGACGATGCGAGAGGAAGTGATTCTTAAGAAGAATGGGAAGATAAGGTGATTTTGTTGTCCGTGCTTCCAGGTGCAACCGGGCCAAAGTAAGACGGTGGCATACAAACAGGTGTCCTATCAGTACAACAAGAACTTCGATGGAAAAACAGGCGGTAAGTGTTACTGTAAAATATGAAACTTATTCTCGGCTACTATTTTATTCGCGCACGAGGTCCACTGTACTCGTCGGACTTCTAGAAGCTTTTGATTCTCACGATCGAATTAACCTACTCTTCGATCTTCGATTAGATAGCTGTAGCATCGATACAACGATGTTTATAAAGAACTCGATTAAAATTGCCATGCGATGTCGAACACTGTCAGAACAACTCATGAAAATGCGTAAGAGGGATCTCTTCTTACGCGTCTCGACATTCTACGGACATTAAAAGCAATTTTCCGAAAATACTGCACCGTTCCTCATCACAAACCGTATAAATTCGTGCGCGCCACACGACCACGCTTCAGGCGTGCTCGCGAGTATCGTGCGCGAGCGCCGTCACGTTTTAAGCGATCGTGGAAGGAAGGGGAGAGCAAGCAGCTCGTGTCGCTCCTTTTAAGGAGCGCGACGGCCTTGCAGGTATACGCTTAATTGACAATGAAAAAGATAAGGCGAAACGGATTCGTAACGGGGAGAGAATATCACGACGCGATCGCTCGAGAAAAGGATTCCTTCGAAGCGGAACATCCAGAAGAGAAATTCCGAGTCGATTCTTTCGCGCGAATTGCAAACCTTGACCGAAGAAAAACAAAATCGGAAAAGAAAGTACGAACGAACTTAGTGGCACTAATAGTAAGGTGGGTTGGGGTAAGTGCAGCCTCGGGGTAAGTGCGCCGTCGAGACGAATTTTTCTAAAGTATGGTTTTCTCCATTATTTATTTTTTTAAACGACTATATAGTAAGGTGAACTGGGACAAGTGGACACACGAAAATTCGAAATTTGTGTTCACTCTCCTTCCGCGAGCTTCAAAATTTGTATGCAAAATAGAAACATGACTTTCAACTGTACTTTATAGATGCATAACGTTATTAAAAAAAATAATAATAAAAAAAAACCATAGAAAAACTTTAGAAAATTTCGTCTCGAAGGTGCATTTACCCCGAGGCTGCACTTACCCCAACACACCTTAATCGAAACTTTCCTTTTTAAAAGAAGAAAACAAGAAAAAGAATCACAATGTACCTAATCTCCAGTGAATTCCACATTAAAAGAACATTCTCCGACCTAATCTTAAAATCACTATCGTCTACGTTCCAAGTGTGATCTATGATCGATTGCACGGACACGCTCAAGGAAAATTCTCACGATCGAGTGGCCATAATCGAAGAGGATGCTGGACCCGGTCGCGATTAACCCTGATATTCGAAGTTCTTACCGCGATATACCGTCCGTATGCGGGAGACGCGCGTAGCAGGTAGGGATCTCGACTTCTTTTGCGGTAACACATGACACACGGGCGTGACCATATTAGGATCGTCGTATAAGCATAAGGTTGACCCGATTTCACTGAGCCGACCGTGTCTCCTTCTTGCGAGACACACACATTGAGAGAAAGAGAGAGAAAGACAGAGAGACGCAGAGATAGAGAAAGAGAAGCTTAAAGGAGACCGAGAAGAGATGCGAAGAAGGTAGAGAGACACGAAAGACGCGCGAGGGTGGCAGAGAGTCGGAAGGCGTAGTCGTGACGCGGCATTGGAAATGAGTGAAAGAAGGACGGTAGGCCGGTCGATCGGTCACCAGGTGATGGTCATCCGCGCGAAGATCTCAGAAGAAGACGACTTCGAAGAAGGCTGACGACAGATTTAATTTCGTTAACGTTAGAAGCGTCCTCGATTATGCAACGATACGAGTCACTCGCCTCCAGATTGAATAAGCGCGAACCGGATGAAATTAAAAATCGCGCAATGAAGTATTACGTGGACGCGGTAACGACGAAGAGATTACGAACGTTAGCACGAGGCCTGACTGAAGACGAACGACCGGTGGCAGAAGAAAAAAATTCTGGATCGGATGTGAGATGGCGCCGGAAGTCGTGCAAACAATTCAACCGGGTTCGGGATCAGTGGAAATAAACAGCTTGGCGATCTCGGCTTTCGAAAATACACTTGCACGATGGAATCGCGAGATAGCGCCCCGCGGTGATTAACGTCGGCCAAACACCAGTGGGTGACTAATTTCTAGAGATCCCTCGGCTCACTTTGGCACGCGCCGAAATTTTCAACGCCCGCCACCACTTCCTGTGGCCCGCCATTGTCGCGAGCGAAAACACCGCGGCCAATTTCTCGGCAAATATAATCGCGGTAGGGTTGCAAATTTACGAGCTGCTCGACGCTATTCGATTAATCGCACAGCACTCGGGGTACAAAATCGATTTCGAAGTTTGCCAAACGCATAGAAATTCGATGGCGGATAATAAAAGCACGATTCTTCTTTCAGACTCGTGGACGGTGGCGGACAATGCGCTTCCAAGCAACGGCTCGCCCTTGATGTGAGTACACACGGTGTTTTCTTCTTTCCCGTGGAATATCACCGAAAATATCTCTTACGTCTGAATTGGTGCCAAGAGAGCCCAACACCGATTTCTACTGAAATAGAAGCGGGCGTGCTCGCGGGCGCGCCCGTAAAACTTCTCAAGACCGGGGAGTTTTCGCGACTAACGTTTGTTTTGCGTGTTGGACTTTAAATAAATTTTCAGCAGCGTGACGCGTGGCTCGTAAGGGCTCGCGAGACGAGAAAAACTCTCTCCACCCTCTTAAAAATAGTCCGCTTTCGCGTGCTTTCAGCGATGATATCAGGCAGACCTCGTACGAGGAGAGCAGATCTCGTGTCCGGCGTCGCAGCCCGGAGCCACCCATCGTCAAAACATCCACCGTCAACAGGGAACTGGTGAGTCACCGTTAACCTTGTTCACCTAGGGTCTCGTGGTACGAAGGAAGATCCTTTCGACGAATCCTATTTTCAGTTGTACGGTGATAGCGCCACCACCACCAGGTCCAAGCAGACATCACCCTTGCCAGGTACCCAGCAGAGGGACATCAGCTACTTGCACGAGTCCAGCGTGTCAGGTTGGCGTCTAAATTAGAACAAGCTCGGCACCTATGCCGCAAATAAATCCCGTCTACGATTCTAAACGATCCGTTACATTTTCCAAGGTTACCAGACGGATCCGCGACCGGTGCAGCGCACCGTGACCACCGAGGAATACGGAAATGTGGAGTACGTGCCGGTACCTTCGCCAACACCTGCGATACCCATCAACCTGGCACCCGGTCCAAATACGAAGGTGACCACCACGATCAAGACCTACACTTACGAGCTACCGGGTGCGCCTGAGACTTACCTACCGGGTGGCAGTCTGCCAAGAGGTGCCGTGCTACCTGGCGATCAAACGATAACCTACACTCTACCGAGGACCACTGGTACCACCGATAAGACAGTAACCTATCAGGCCTTAAGCGAAAATCTGCCTGGTCAGCCTACGGGCAGATATGGAAGTCCACCACCCACGGATATCACGAAAAAATCCACGACGTTTCATAAGGAGGCCAAGTTCTATCGCGAGGAGCATGGCCTGTCGGGTACTTCCCCAACGCGAGGTCCAAGTTCACAACCAGCGGTTACTTATCATCCTGGACCGCCTGGAATCGAGTCTAAGACTACCGTGACCAGGAACGAGAAGTACTACCAAGTAGACGGTACCTATCCGAATGGACATGTGCCTCATGGAGACAGGCCGGATTATCCGTCCGGTGTTACTATTTATGAGAATCAGCCACCGATACACGAGACCCACACAACCACCACGATCGACAGAATCGAGGAACATTATCCGAATAGGCCACCTTCTAGCGGACGGCAGCCAATCTCCGAGAAACCCGGCACGCCGACTTATTATACAGCATTGCCGCAAACCTCGCCCCAATCCAACACGACCATTTATAAATTTTCGAACACGACCACGACGATACCACCTGGCAAGCATGCCGACGATCACGAGGTACTCCTGCCGAAACCCTTTCCCACTGGAGGTGTCCAGGTTTATCCTTCGAATGCCAAGCCCACCGAGCAGCGACCTCCGGCGAAGCTGGAGGACCTCATGGCCTCGTTCTCTGATTCCGAGGTAGGGTTCGCTTTTTTCGTGGCTAAATAGGTTCAATGAAGTTTTTGGTGTGTTAACCTTTAGAGGACCGGAATATCTATATATAGACGTTATGGGTGATCGGTACTTTGTATTGTGACGTTGCATTTTTGGCACGTCACAAAAATTTAGTAAAATCAGATCAATGCGACTCGGACGGACGCAACGAAGGAGACATATAGAGTAATATCGACAAAAACTTAGATTTAGTAGATCGATGCATTCCGAACTGTACCAACACGAAGAGACGGCAGCGTGGACACACTACCGCCAAAAATGCAACGTCACAGTATAGGTTACATACAAGATATAGACACTATATTTTTGCATTTTCTACAAGGATTAAAGCTCATCAAATACCAGCCCTCTAAAGGTTAATCCGCGAGGGCTTGTACTTTTGAAAATTACACGGATTATTGCGTACCGAGCATTTTGCTTACGGGTTTACCAGCGTGAATAGCTATAATATTGTAATGGGTGACTCGCTAATTTTTATTACGATAATGAAAGTAAATCTTTTTATTACGATGAGCAATATACCAGATTACGTGGACTGGTCGAATAAGTTATTAGCGAAAACTGCAGTTCCTGTTTGCATTGTCGTTGCGCGAAGATCCTTGTCATAAGTAAGATGCTTACAACCCGAATGCTCGCGGGATAAGTAGTTTTTTTTTTGTTTGACTGCGTTTTTTAATAATTTGCACTCGTACTTTTTCTCGGTTAAAGCTTTGGCAGTGCCTGTGTACTTCGAGTGCAAAAGGTGAAAATCATCAAGGCATAGTTTGTGAAATTGTCTTACTTGGAGTAGATCGTAGGAGGAGCGTTTGGTCGATTCTGAATGTTAATGAAGATTGCGTTTCTTAGCTACCTACAACTTGCGAAGACAGATAAAGAGGAGATATGGTAGGGAAGGCTGTTAAATGGTGTGCACCGTTTTTCTTTTAGCGCGAAGTGCTGGACGATATAGAGAGACAGGAGAAACAGAAGAAGAGGGAAGCACCTAACGCGAAGAAGGAGGTCGACTTCATCGCCCACACGCCTCCTAAAGTGAAGAGCAAGAATGTTGCTGGACCGCCAGTCTACTATCCACCTGGCTCCGCTGAGTTTACTAAGAAGGAGGAATCCGGCGGTGCCATGTCACAATCGGGCGTAAGCATTTTAGTCTATTGTCTCAGTTAGTCACAACGCTTTTTCTTTTTATTGATTAGATTCCATTGTGCAGAGATAACGAATTTTCTGTGATTTCTTTTTTCAGGGAGCATGGCAGAAAGCCAGTGGAAAATACGAATACGAGGCTTCTAGCAAAAGCAAAAGTAAGAGCAGCAGTGGAAAAGCAGTCGTTCCAGTTTGCTTACCACTCTGCTGTGCCTTGCCATGTGTCATCATGTAATTTATTGTCATATTAACACGCCGATCAAAATGGTCAACGCGATATCCCCAAGTCGAGTGAAAATTTTAATCTTGACGAAGTCTAGCGATATACAGTTGAATATTTAATGCGCACAAGTAAAATCAAGATGATTATCGACATTTGCCGGTTGGTAAATTTTGACCAACTGTATTATAGATGACGCGATGTAATATCTTTGGATCATTTTAGAATTGCCTAGATATCGGCTTAAAATGCCTAATTATAGAGTGAAAAAATTCGTTATGCGATGTTTATGTTAATACAGTCTAAATACTTTCCTTGCCAATACACTTACATGGAGGTTGTAATATTTAACGAGAATTAAATGTAATCAGTTTTACGTGTAATAAGCAAGTAATCAAAATGAATAATGTAGATTCATATCGATGTGGACTTGGCATGCTTATGAACTCTTTCATCTGTACTTTATGATGTACAATCATAAATTATCATCGTCATTGCAAATATGATTATCTTATAGTATTAAGCATAAGTTTTCGTACATATCCGTATAATCTTGCGCACAATATATAAGCCTGCAATAGAAACGTACGTATGTAGAATATATCGTCAAACTTGCCGAGTCCATATTATCATTTGGAAGCCATCTTTCATTTCCAACGAATGCAATTTATTTTTCTACTTCTGGCAAAATTGAAAAAGTAATAGAGAGTACGCAAACAGCAGTTACATAAATAAAAAACTATATTCCGTTTTTTGTAGTAAATACTTATACATTACACATTCGTGTAATTGGTGATTATGAATCTATATAAACTTATATTATTTGCATCAAAGGATAGTTCAGATTCACTAGTGATTGATAAATTTTGCATTAACGAATAAGCCTTTCTCATAAATAAATATTTAAACTGATCATGACAAATATATTTAATAGTTAAGAATGAAAATTGTTTAATTATAATCTTATACCGTGAATTATAGTGCTATAATAATATTAGTAAATAAACATGTGAATGTACTAGCATCATTTCGTAGTCACGAATTAATGTATTGTACATTACATGGATTCATAATGCTATGTGAAAGTCGTGCCATGTTGCGATATTTAAAGTGTGTAATAGTGTATGTATCTTAATATATGATAATAATAGTTTGCATTCTAATAAATATTCTGCTGTTTGAAAAGAATAATGTAACCACGTGAATTTATAAAATTACACAATGTAACACATTTGCTACTGATTTCAAAGTTTCCCTATACTTACTTAATAAATTATAATTTATCGCCAATGTCAGTAATAATATATGGCATATACCGTAGCCACACAGAACATAGTATCCTGAAAAAACATACATTTTACATAAACTATCAAAACATAAGAATGTTTGTATAGAACAAATGCAATCAAATGCAACCTAATGCTTAAGGACATTGTTACGTTAAGTTATAACCGATGCCGATTGAAAAAATCAATATTTTAAGAATAATCACGTGTACAGTTACTTCTTTCAACGTATATGTACATAAACACGAGTGGAAAGAAGAATCGGTCAAATTCTCTAAATATTTTAAGGCTAGTCAAGTTGCTGTACCCAATCTATCGCATAATTTTCTTACATTCGAGAAACTGTCGTAAGCATAAGCATCTGCTTCTGCATCCCAAATACATCTTGTGCCCATTTTTACACCTGCGCCATGTTGTTCCCCCAAAACGACATTGACAATGTACTTGTAACGTTTGAATTTTAAATCTACAAAAATTCAGAATACTATGGAACCTTCTCTTGCCACCTTCACCTACTGCGCACCGTTTCATTTACCTTTGACTTTTTCCCTAATTGAATCTGCTATATTTTTACTCCAGTGAACGGCATCTTCAGCGCTATATGTCTTTGTCGAAAGTTCATCAAATAATACATTCTGTATTACTTCTTTGACCGTTATAGTCTTAAACCTGCAGAAAAATTCATACGCCAATGGAACTAATTTATCAAACGCTTTGGTAAAATGATGTTTGGTGTAACTACCCACTGCTACCAGAGTCACATCTATAAGAGTACTCGAAGCAGGTGCAATTTCAAACGATGTAATCAAAACATAAATTAAATGAAGCAAATGGAAATTAGGTTAGAAAATGATTATGTGCGTCTGCCAATAAATCAGCTAGAAAACACATACTTGTCGTAAAGGTGTGGACGAATTTTATACACGACATCTTCGTCATCCTCGTCTACTTGTGACAACGAAGTTTCTCTTTGCTCGATGTCTTCTAAATCAATCTCGGTTTGCAATCTCTCGCGCTGTCCATCCGATTCTTGAGATATTTGTTGGGGGTCAGGATCATCTTGATCGAGCATTTTTACGATACAAATAAACTTGTTTTTTTTATTAGATTATTGAAAATGTACTCCGACGTTATTAACACGATTTCCTTCACGGTGACAGCCTAACCATAAAATACTATAAAGTGACAACAAACAAATGTGTCACAAGGTGGGGATTTCTCGCGCTTGCGCATACTGCGGTGCGCCAGTGAACTACAGTCACGTCGAGCAGCGAAGAAGGCGCATATCTCCAATGGAAAAGTTTCTAATCCATTTCCACACTATGCGACGTACATAATTGATACTATTTCAACGTTTTCGCGAATGAAAAATTTCAAATAGAGTGTAATCAATTTAGCTAGCATATTAAAGTACGAAAATACTTTCGCTATAATTCTTATGTCAGTCATGGTCCACAATGATACAATCATCAGAACTAAAATCTTATCTTCTTCAAAGGACACGGTATCCTTTTATTGCAATAATTAAATCAGGTTACACTTCGATTACCTACTCTGTAAAAATGTATTTTATTTTCGTAGAATTATATGAGCCGTTCAGTGCACAAATCGATTAACTCCATAAATTAATGTTCAAAATTATGTTACAAATATAATAAGTAGGGACTTAATCAAGTGCTTCGATGCTTAAATTGATGAAAAATGCAAAAAGTGGAGTTAATCGATTTGTCAAGTGAGCGGCTCATATCTGTATACAGTTCGAATAACAATACTACAACATCGTATTTCTCTTTTTACTACACCCTCCCTCTTGTTCCGCTTATTTAAGCGTTCTTTCACTCTCGTTATCGCTCGATAGACGACAAGCAGGGGTAGTTTTAATTTTCGCATGAAACCATTGTCGCTTGGAATAGACGGTGCAATCCACTGTAAACACAGCATAATGTATGGCCGTGTAATGAATGCACGTATCTCTTAAACTCCACTTTTACTCCTTCTAAAAGTATAAAATCGGAATACGACAATGATCCGATTAAATCTCGGTGCCTTGCAGCAGAGAGTACGTGGATTAGCATTAATATTTGGAGAATTAGAACACGCACGGTTTAGTTGTACGAATAGAAATTCTACCTTATATACTTTTCAGGGACAAGTCGTCCTTTCCTCTTCCAACTCACTCGGTCCTGCGATGTAACGTTGCGATTACGTATTTTTGTTTAGAAGAAGCGTGAACCCTAACAGGGTTTACAAGTAGATACGACAAAATTCTCGCTGTCGACAATACGGTATTGATGATTCTTGAAGGAAGTAAAGTCGATCTCACGCATCTGAATGACATGATCGAAGATCTTCTTGATCACGGGTGGAAAGCTGGGAACTTTGGCAGCCGCCGCGATCTCGTCGTAATAAGCCCATTGTCTCTCTTTTAGTTTGGTATAGTACCTTATCTGTCGAAGGAAGATCTTCGATTAGTACGAGAAGTTGCATAATAGCAGGCGTAGTATTCTTTATCTTTCGATAGCCTAAAGACGGGTACAGACATGCAACGGAACATCTTGATGCAACGGATTTGCCTTATCAAGTTAGATCCTACTCTGTAACGTCGTAACAGTGTAACACCGTAACTACATTTTTTCATTTTTACTAACAATAAGTAGTACATATTGTATATGATGCAGCAGCAAAGTCGATATTGCGTAGAGATAATCAGAAATTGATAGAACGGTTGAATGGCCGCGCATGAGACGCGTTGCCCCGAATCTGAACACAGTGTAAAAAAGCGTATCATTATCGCGTAACAGGAAATTGTTACGTGACAGATGCCCTGATGTCCTGTCTGTACTCACTTTTAATCGATTCGGATCCGGGAGCAGAATACTATCGTGCTAATGCTTTAAGGCTACCGAAAAAAGAAACGTCAAGTACTGATAAGGGCATATCGAAGAATCAGATAAGTCATGTAATTATTTGCGATCGCAGAAATATCTACTTACCGGAATTCCTTGTTCAACAAGAGCCTTCTTTTCTCTTTGGAAATCTTCGCGCATTTCTTCGGACGAAGGAAGCCTAACGCGGCCCTCGAGAATTCCCAAAATATATTGTGCCTGGATGTGAAACATTGGAAATGGAATGACAATACCGGGAATGCCCATGAAGAAGAGATTTGGAGCATCGGTATGTACGAGGTGTTTATAAACTGGTTCCACGTGATTCTCGTCCGTGCGTATCTCAACTTTACTCGACATAAAGGGATACGTAAAGTTGTATCCTGAAAATCATGACCAACCGCTTATGATTAGTCCATTAAAATACAGCTGATCCTGTCAATTTTTAGGCACGACCGTAAAGGGAGTGACTTATGCAATCGCCATCCTGAAAACTGTTCGTATGTATGTGTGTGTGTGTGTCCGTGTATATCCTCGATTTCGGAAAAACGGCTAAACCGATCGGGACGAAATTTCGCACAAAAATCAAGTACACTACTGTGAGTTCACAATAAGGTTTGTGAGCCGCCATCTTGAACCGGTACAAAATGGCGGGAAATTCAAATATCGAAAAATTCATATCTTTGGTGCTATTCATTGGATCCCAATAAAATTTTACACATACATGTACACGTATACAATGACAATTACTGGAAATTTTCAAATTTTTTGATTGGCCGAATCAAAAATGGCGGCTAATTCAAATCTTTAGTCCATTATTCCGGCGAAACGACTGAACGGATCCGAACAAAATTTGGCATGTACATCGAGTATATACCCATTTAGTGCCACGAAACTTTATGTACCGCCCTTCAACCGTTTCGAAATTGTAGGAAATTTAAGTATGGAAACGTGAGTTACGCGGTCGTGCCTATGGCAGAAAGCAAAGCTTTTCTGCACCCGGTAAAGCGAGCGCGAAGCGCGAGCACCCGGCGATCGTGCCGAACACTAACCACCACTAGTTTTATTTGCGAATATACGAATACACAATGCGAATAATGATAATAATGCGATGATACTCAAATTGAAAATAACGGTAATAATACGCGCGTGCGGCAATATCCTTGCTTATTTTATAAAAAGTATTACTCTTATGTCTGGGTGGTTTCAGTCGTTCTTACGATGTTTCGTATTGACAGAACTCCGAGGACTCATACATAATCGATTGAGCTACCTCGATATATTACAAGTAGAAAGGAAGATCAAGTCTCTTTACCGGTGCAGTAAATGAATTCGTCCACTTCGGCCGTGGAACCGTCGAGGAAGGTAAAAATGTTGCCTTGAATTGACGCGATTCCTGGCCTCTGGTCCACATTCTTCGTCAATCTCGAATCCAGCGGTTTCGGTTGATTGTGACTCAAGTATACCTGTGTAAGTGAAGTAAGTCGATCAAGAGTCCCCAGAATCGTTATTAACATGGTAATAAAAGTAATTAACATGGTAATAAAAGTAACCATGTGTTTCTTTTCGCCAAAGAATCTGAGTGTGCAAATCAACAATCGAAATAATTCTTCGTCGAACAAAATGTAATGAATAAAAGGAAAATAGAGAAAACTAAGTGTAGACAAAAAATGGCCGCACGGAAAATTTCAAAAAGCCATTGATTTCTCGACCCTATCCTAAAGTATCCTTTTTAACGCCCGATGAAAATTAATTCGTACATACATAGATATAGTACACGTTTAAACTTCACTATTGCATGGACTCTAAGAAGACAGCGGAACAATTGGCATACATTAATTACCTTTTCAGCATGCTGACAGACTTCCAACACTATATCAGCCCCAGACCAGGATGCACCAAGAACGCAGAGTTTCTTTCCGGCATAGACTTCCGGCACACGATACTGGTGACTGTGAATAGGTTTTCCAGGGAAGGTTTCAATGCCAGAAATATGTGGCACATGACCAACGGTGTAGTGCCCGTTACACAAGACCACAGCGTCAAACGTTTTCGTGGTGACCATTTTGGACGTCATATCTTTGTACGTGACCAGCCATACCGTCTGCCTGTTTCTGAGAGTATCAGGTTCGACGTGCTTCACCAGCGTGTTGAGCTATTTAAAAGTTCCTTCGTTCATTTTTACGTAAGGACGATGATTCGCATAATCTAACAACTTTTCTAAATCGGAAGGATACATGACTTAGAAGCTGGTAACGTTTAAGGGTTGTTCTCAATATCCGCGTCATGTATTCCAAGCTCATTTACCGTTAGAAGTATGTTTAATGTAAAAGTTTCTTTATTCACCTTTATGTAAGGATGAAGATTAAAGTGATCCGCATAATCTGACAGATACTGCCTGATTACACTGTGATGAGTGAAGGAGGGTCCGTCGTCCTTAAATGGAAAATCGGGTATCTCCATGATCTCCTTCGGAATATTGGTCCTACGCAAGAATGCAAAGAAAACATGAATTGAATTTTCGCGCTTCAATTTCGCTTTTTAACTCGTAATTATCGTGGCGAAAAATGATCAACGATTGAAACGCGAGAAATGAGTAAAAGCATGTACTACGCAAGTAACTCCTACGACCTAGCAGTATTTTTCTTTCGATTTGAGTCAGCTCAGTTGTCATTGGAGCAGCGATAAAACATACTTCGTTTAATGTCAATCAATCTTCACATTACGACGTAAACTTTCTTCGCTCGTCGTTCGTGCTGCTTCGATACGTCCTGTCATCGGGATTGATGAAAAAAGGTCTGTTACTACGCACAGAATCCTTGGTTTCGTCATTGGAAAGGGATACGCTCGCAGGACATTTGCGATTAAAAACTACTAAGGAAAGATAAATCATGCACCGTTATCGCCAACCGCAGTTTTATATTTTCCGGAACTGTCGGTCACGACAATCATCGTGTTAATAAGCGAAAGAGAGTATCAAGTGTCACCAGAGTTTATCTCTGGCGGGTTAGTCTCTTCTTGGGCTGTGATACGTGGTATGAGTGAACGTCCGTGTAGACTCGAACGTCTGACCGTCTTATTTGTTAGGACGGTAAACATTTCCAATTGTTAGAAAGGGTGCACGCGTTCAACTATTGAAATGTCGAGAAAAGGAAATTGGCTCGATTCTACGATGGTGTCTTGTAGCTTTCGTCCATGCAGGATAAATCACGCGAGGAGGATAAAAAGTGATCCGTTTGAAATGATAGTTTCACCGACTAACCTGAGATTCTTGTACATGCTGCTGTGCACCGGCAGGCCATTTTTGTCGAGCTCGGTTTCGTCAGTGTAAACCCAAGTTCCACCGATTTGATCGGTTTGTTCGAAAAGGGTGAGACTGTAAGTGTCCAACTTGGCCGTAACGTGACGCGCGACCACCAAACCAGCCACTCCACCCCCAACTATGGCGATTCTTGTCTTGGTACTCGGCATATTTACACTTGAACGAGGTATTTCTCAAACCTGATAAAAACAAACTGTCATCAACGGTGAGTCAATCTTTCCAGATTTATTATAAATATTATTCTATTGCATTAGTCAATCGTCGAGTACCTGAAACTTATTTTTCCATACGAAATGTCGAAATTGATGTGACTCGTATTTGTTAACTTCCACTATATCGTATTGACGTTAATTTGTCAAGAGATAATCACAAACATGTCGAAATTGCGACGTAAGCTTTTATGTCGTAAGTACACGTGTACATCAATTGAATATCTACTTATACAAAGTAAATTCCATTAACCATAGATTTACGGAAATGAGCCAATTTGGCTCGTTCAAAGGGGAAATCATGGTTATAAAAAATGTTTCTTTAATCTAATGTTAACCACCAAAAAATTAAAGTGAATCTTGTAGAGAAGGACATTGTCGAACTGGAAATAAAATAATTGGCTTTTTGCCAATTCTACACCGAAGCGGTGCACTGATCAAAACGAAAAATTTCGGATGTCGCTCCGGCGCGAGTAAAAATATCAATTAAATATTTTCACTTACCTAAAGTGATACTGTACTTTCTTCGGGTCCGTGGAGGAAGGCAGATTCTCGTAGCCAAGTAAGACTAAATCGAGGACGGCGTGCACCAAAGAAAAACAAAACGGTGCAACAAAGGGCCACAGAAAGAAGAGAGAAAGATAACGCGCACGCACTCCGCGAAGGGATGGCAAATAAAAATGTTATGAAAACTTAATACGGCTTGCCTTAACGGATTTTTTTCTCTCGCGACAATGAGGTATAGATAGGCGGACAGAGGGTAAGAGGTCACCAGTGCACTGAATGATGAATCAGAGGGAAACTAGTTTCGAACTAGCTCGGCCAAAGGCTGAATTACGACTGTCCACATAAAGGCAAGACACGGATTTCATTAACGCCACTCTATGCCCCTACTCTCCAAACTGGGCACACGCTTACGTAAATCGGACATATGTTTCTTTCTAACGAAAAAATGCGTGCCGAACATCTCGCGTCTTCTGACGAAATCGCAGAAAAGTTTGTAGTCAGTTCGTCACGCGACGCATGGCATTTAATGCTGACGATCGCGCACGGTGTCAAGCCTCCTTCTTGCTACGCGACGGTTTAGTAAATAAACATTGCCGACATTGGTAGTAATATGCTCGAGAGGATACGACAATGATTAAAAGTGACTAATGGCAATCGTCGGCGCTTTCTGGACAGACTGAACAATTTTAATACTAGATTTACCGAAATGGAAAATCGTGTTTATAAAAAATGTTCGGTAAATCGAGTGTTATGGATCGAGACCGCCGCCAGTGCTAGAACTGCAGAATGGAAATGGGATGTTACGACGAAAAGGCATGCGGCATGAAGTTAAATTCATTGACTTATAGGCCAGAAAAGTAATCGCTCAGCAAAGATTAGAAATAAATAATCGTAACTAGGCGATAAGGAACTGTCATTCGTCAAATCAATGGATACGCGCGATTCTTGAGTTTGTCATACGCGAGTTGCAGTGGAAGAGAAAGTTTAAAACGAAAATTCAAAAGTTTTCGGTCGGAAGGACTCTAAAAAGAGGAGGTAACAATTCTAGGTCCTTCTTGTCCATAGGGTTAAGAGTACCCTGCAGTACAGAATAATACAACGTTTCTTTTCAATTTTAGACATAAAACGTTTTGCTTAATGTCAAACATCGTGAAAACGGGGCAAAAGCATTTAATTGAATAAAAATATGAGACTTATTAGGATTTTTGATACATTTATCTGTGGAAAAATTTTTAACCGAGAGTGCTCAGATTTCTTCATTCTTTGAGGTTACGTGGGATGAAACCTGTCCCACTTTTTGCTTAGTTTGGCTATATTTTGCTTAGGTGGGATATTTGTTTCTCCTTTACAATCGTTTGCCTCCAAGGTTTAATACAACCCCATGCCATTTCTTACCCTACAAGTTTCCTCTCCATTGGATCTATTTTCTAAATCCTCGACAAACAGCTCCTTCAATTAGCTCTCTCTTTGCACCCTCGTCATACCTACCCCCATTTCCTTAAAATCTCCACGTCCAGTCAACGCGAAAATAATTTCTACCAGAATTATATTAAATTATATCAGAATCAGCATAATCTTCATTTCAGTTTTAACGATACTCACGATCATCTTTACACGAAACATCGCTACTTTCGAACCCTCGAGCGTCTGTTTATCGTAAAGACTGGACGATACACGCGCAAGCTTCTTCCTCAGGTCGCCTACGGAATGACAACGCCCCTTAGCGACAAACAAAACGTCAGCGAAGAGCCGCGCGACCAAACACGCGTCTCGTATCCCCGTTTCGTCATCAAATCCCGAGCAACGCCTCCAAATCATAAATTTTTTAAAGCGCCGTATCTTCGTTCCTTCCATAAGAGATGGAGAACGGAAATAGCTTTTAGTTACGCACTGTTTTCATACGTTCTCGGCGCCACCTGCTTAACTTTTTGAGGCTGACAAGCTACCGCAACCACGCTCCAAATACAAAGTCTGACGAATGAGCAGACAATAAGATCCTGATCCTACACGGAGAAAGCGAACTGCCAAATATTTTCACACGTCGCGCGATCGTACCACTGCTACCTGTGCCATAAAAGTCGTTTTATCTGGTTTTCACGTTCCTCGCAATTTCGCGATATCAACAATCTCAGCCTCGAACCCACCATTTAGTTTGGAATGTCGAATGCTACTTTCGTCTTAACGATCCGGGCGCTTACATGTTGCACCTAATAGCTACGTGAAAATGGAAAACCGTTCTCCAACGTGAGTTCGGGTGAGTTCTAAGGCACCAGTAGAATTTTTCATCGTTGAATCGACGAGACGTACGATTCGACTGAAGTTTATCGACTGGACTGTTAATCGTTTTGTTGTCACAGACTCGCGCACAGTCATTAGAAAAAGGATATTAGCGACATTGTCGTGGACGATTCTTCTTGATCTTCCTTATTCATTCTTCATTTATCCTAATTCTCGATACCTCCTACCCTTGCTTCGATAAATTAAGATTTAAGATTTAAGTTCGGTTCCATGTTTAACGGATGACTTCTTTTTGTAAATTCGTGCCAACTATCTCTCGCGCTGTTGCGGCAAGCTCGAAGTGAGAGGAAAATTGGAACAGTCCATTGCGGACAGGCCAAATTACCGTAATTATTTCCTGGTCGCGTAGTACTCGTTAACGATTATCCTTTCTGGAAAGGAAGAAAAAAAGAGAGAAATAGAAACAGGTAAAACGCATTCCTGTAAGCACTCCCTCTTTCATCGGTTCTCTACCGCTTGTTTTTGTCGGCGCCAGGTCCTTTTTACGCAAGTGGAAAAGTTCAACTACCCGGTTACATCACGTGATCGTTATCTGTGGAACGGTAAATAATACGAGGTATTGAAAAAAGAAGAGAATTGCTTCGAGAAGAGATGAAGAAAACACGATGAAAAATGTAAAAGGGTACAAAGACCCTACATTTGTTCTGCTCTCTTTGAAGGCACGTTCCGACGATTTTAGCTTACAAAAGAAGAATGAAAAAATCCAAAGAATCAGTGGATGTGAAAGAATTCGTTTCTGTTTTCTCTTCTCGTGTCCTCGTCACTCCACCGCGTCGATGAGATTTTTCTCTTCTGCTTACCCACGCGACGCGACGATGAGAAAAATCTCAGCCGTGACAAAGCGACGTCGATAATAAATAATTAGCGGATACGTCAGTGATGATGTTGTTGCCTCGAAAGTGGGAATAACACTCTTGCTCCGATTCATTGACGACGCATCGAGACGCAATCAGAAATTTCCTTCGTCAGTACGTTAATGATATTCTGCAAGCTCTTCTTTGTACTTTCTATGGAGCACAACATTTTCACTAAAAAGGTGCTAGAATAAGAGAAAAAGAATTTCAATGACATAGCACGATCATCATCTGCGTTATTTAAGCTTTTATCTTGCACGTAGAAACCAAATCGTTCCCTTCTTACACAATTTCGGTCATTTCGTACATTTTCTCATAACGAAGTGAAGATGAGCTCTAATAAGATTTCAAAACTCTTATCACCTTGAATTCAAATGTTTACGAGAGATTAAAGGGATTTTACTTACGGTAAACAGAGACACACGCGCGAGGTTCCCCAATCATTACGCGTACCACTTTCCGCTCTTTTATCACCGAGGACAGGGTTCGCTTAAGTGAATGAGTTAAGCGTAACGATAAAGTCTGTCAGAATTATCGGTCCTCACCACCGCGCCGATTGCCAGCCGGCGCAACTTTCCTCTTTCTCCGCTCTCATTGTTTTTTTCCCATTTTTTTCCAGACGATGTCGTGAAAGGGAATTTCCATCCTGAAGCGCGTGTAATGTTGTTACAGAAATGGTGGTAAGTCGACGAAAGGATATACCAGAGAAGGACAGAGGCAACGGATGATAGCCTGGGATGTGACACGAAACAGAACGAAGAGAACAATAATATCAACATTGTATATGCCGAGAAGAGTGGCCTTTGATTAGAATGAAGTACTAATGTTGCATCGTGACAATTACACGTGGTGACATAACAAAGGCGGAAATGACGGAGCTTATCGATTTAGATTACAGTGGGTATGTGTAAACAAAGTAAACTTCGGTGAGAAAATGCAATGAAGGAATCAAGCGAAGCTAAAAAAAGTTCTCTTACCAACGTTCGTATCTTCTTTCCTATTTCAAATTGTTTTGTTCGTTGTAGAGTGCAACTGACAATTGCAATCCGATAATTCCTGTGGACAAACGAGCATCGTGTCCTATGTACGTACACATACGTACGTGTCCTACATTGTAAAAGATAAACCCTAAATCCTTCGTATCAGTGGCTGCGTAAATTATTGGAGATTGACAAGAGTTTGGTTCTCAAGAGTTTGAGAAGTACCTTTCAAGGCAGAAGAGAAGGAGAAGTTGGGACGTCAAATTTCAATCTGCATCAATGACTCCAAAACAATTTCAATTTAATTCTACAATAACAACATTCAAACAATATAAATGTCACGATCGTGGCGTCCTTTTCGAAACACCCGAACCTATCATAAATTACGCAATTCGCGACATGTTCTCGATAAAACCTGGGTTAAATTTAGCATACGCGCTTTATACAATACGTATACTCGTGCGTAGGTATGTGTACACAAGAGCAATCACGGCCTCGCGGCGTGTACTCTACATTTTATACCATCCTTATTGCATTTGAAATAAACGCTCTAGGTAAATTTTTCTATCCTTAACTACCGGAGCGAAACATTAGTCACGGGATAATTATTATAACAAAACTAACTGGACCATTAAATTGAAATGTATCGTCGCGTGCTTTGTACCGTGCACTATCAACGAGTATAAGATTAAAACAATTGAATTCGTTGAAGAGACTGTTCATTCAAAATTCCGTTGCTTATATCCGTATCGTCGATTGTATTAATCAACAACTGTGCAACTAAATGTCTCAATTTCAGTGCGCATGCGCTCCCACGAAGTTTGATCCGTCAACCCTTCTGCATCCTAGGCGGAAAAGTTTCCTTTACGCGCGAGTGAACAGGTGAGATAGAGTAGGAAAGAAAGAGGCATGCGATGGAAGAACGAGAAACGGTGCTCGTGAAAAAACGCAAGATCACATCGCGGAAAATAAACCTATTCTTCCACGGGGTCCGGGTGCCTAAGATAAAGGATGACGTTTAGGCAAGACAAACGTCTGTTACGAAATCGTTTGTATGTACTAGAGGGAGATATATTAGCCGTTATCTAGCCGGCCAATGACAAGGAAGATCCCATTCTTTTCTTCATCTTACTCCTTTTCTCATTTCTCCCACTTTCCTCACTCGAAACGCCCGAAAATTAACACATTGCGTACGGGTGACGAGATATCTCGTTTGCATACATAATAAACAGATACATAAATAATATATAGTAATATTTAAGATACTTTATATGAATATAATACCAAATGTGAATTAAATAAAGCGTTTCTGGAGCGTTCAAAAATCTGCGGGCCCTGGGAGCGCGTTGAGCGCGCAGGGCGCCGTACGCAATGTGTTAACAGAAGTAGTAAACTCGAGTTTCTTCGTGATTCTTTGCCAATTATACCACGGGACTTCATCGTCCACGCAATCGAAGAATTTAATATGCAGAACATCATTATGTGGAACGCGATGTGTGTTCAGGATTATGAGCTCTTTCAAAATCATTGGCAATTAATTTCCAATTATTCACTCAAGGAAACTTACGTCTTGTTTCTTTATCGTCGCATCGTGGTCGTAGTAGATTTTGGAACACGAGATCGCGTTTTGGAATTCAGGAAATTCGTCTTGCGAGAGTTGCAAAGCAAGCCACTGACATATTCGTTCACAAGAAAATTCAACGATGGAGAAGGAACAGCTCTGATCTGGTTATTACTCGTTTAAGGCGCAGCGATTTAATCGGCTTCGTAGATTTGATGCATTTGTGTGCTGCAATTTTCGGTTGCAACACTTGGACAAAACCACTTTAAAACAGAGAGTATAGGAGTGATGAAAATAAAGAACACAGATAAATTACAGGTGTTCCAGTAGAAATGCGCGTATTATTTTGACCAGATTATCCGGACCCACAATTACGGACACACATTGAAAACAACGACAACACTGTTAATGACATATAACATTGTTGTGAGCGTGATCCACATTCGTGGTTAAGCCCTACTAGGGTAACGTTAGTGGAGTAAAACCATTCAATTCATGCTGAACCTACGCTGAATTAATGCCGCATTATTTTATTAACACATTGTTGTTCGTTCACGAGATAACTCGTGTTCGCATTTGCATTGTTTGATGTCGGGTTTACGATAATCCCGCATTATTTTATTAATACTACAAGAGTTTGTAATAGTAATAGGGTAGGACGTATTATTTTATTAATCGTACCAACAATCGCAGAAGTAATAGGGTAACTCTGGTATCAAGTACAGATTCCACGTGAGTTAAACGGGTCCTCGGCGTGACTGAGAAATAACGACAAACAAAAACAAAAACAAAGATGAAATTCGCGGGTTTACCCCTTTGACCCCTTCCGCAATGACAAGGTGATTTACGAAATTCTTATCCAAAATCGCGTAATGTCTCCTCTCCAGGAAATTCCTCCGTAAACACGATCTTTTCGCGGAAAGTTTTCGAAGTAAAACATATGACACGTGCGTGCTAATTGTCGTCAATTGACGTTTAATCGATACGAATAAATAAACAAAGCATCTCCGTTTGTTCTCACGTCTACAATAATAAACTCACATATAACACAAGTTTTAACAACCCGTTAAAAAAATAACATATGATTACGAGACAAATATAGACAATAATATTCAAGATGATCAATAGTAATTGCCTTTGGCAAATATGCCATTATTTATTTTACAGGTTCTCTATACGCACCGCGATTTCATACAATGTCCAATGTATCCACCGCGGCGCACACGAGTCTACTGCACCGTGCTGCTGTGCGAAGCTCATACGAGATTTGCGCCTGTAAAATATTTAAAACGAAGCGATGATATCAGCCATCGTTGTTTACAATGAAACATTTTTTAATCAAATTTACCTCTGCCCCAACCTCCTGCAGAAATAAGACAAAAGATTACAATTACAGTAAGACTCCGTTACAAGAGCGTAAGTCTCTCGCATATACTTGCAAATGTATTTAAACGAAGTCTATCGAGAATCTGCAGAGTCAATGTTTTATCGTCAACGCACTTTTTAATTATCGATAATACGAATCCTTGGAGGATCTCGTCCTTATCGAATCTCAATTGTCAAGTACATCAGACTATCGTGATGATAATCACTCGCGCAAAATCCTGCATCTCTCTTCTCTTCTAATCCTCTGGACACCGGCGCGGCGCGTTGGGGGTCGTTTATGACCCACGATAAGCGACGAGTGGTCTAGACACGCGAACCGTCGTATCAGCACTGGGCCACTCGATTTGTTTAGACTGTGGGCCATGCTCGCGAGACGTGCGATACTCGTAAAAAATTTTGACGAGTACTGACAAGAGAGAGAGAAACGGAACATGAAGGAAGATTGCACCCTCTACGATATGCAACGGCCTCGATTTTCGTCCAAGACTCCTGTCCTTCTGGAAGGTTGCAAATGACGTGCGAAATTGCCCGAGGGATTTTTCATCTCGTCCCATTTCATCGGATCGCAGATCCACCGTCTTATCTCCGCTCCGCTTCATTCAAGTGCCGAAACTGTCATTGCGCAATCGTCATAGAATTGTAGGGTAACTAGAGCGACTAATTGGAAGTCAAAAAGCAATTATGGTCCAGTTGAAATTAATCACCGGCTGTGAATCGCTTTGATGGCAATGCTGTGAGATTTCTCAAGGCTTCCTAAGAATCCACGTGAAAGAGAGTACCGAACTTTGGGCTCGTTATGATTAGGTACAGTGCCTATGGTTTAGTGCAGAGATTTGCTCGAAAAGTATACAAAAACGTGTTGTTCTTTTATCTATTAGAAATGAAGAAGTTTCGATAATCTCCTTTTGACTTCTGCGCACATTGTTAGACGAGTTCGCCCATTGGTGTCGTGAAAATTGATTTTCACAGTAATTTAAATTATACTCGCTCTTCGCTCCACTCATTAACTTCTCCATGCACTCACCTTTCACGCTATTTCTACCGGGATTTTGTGTATATCCATTTCGACCAGGAGGTATCTTTTTGGGCCCAGAATGAGCTGTAGGTAAATGATACCGCTAAATTAATTTAACAACTAATATACGAATAGTGAAAGAAGTAATTAAGGAAAAATTACTCGACTTGGAAAATAATTTTAAAATACAAGTTGAGAAGGTGTCTTTTGACATCTTTGGTAGAAATAGTGTTAAAAAAGAAACGCGATTATGTCTCCCGAAAACTCATGTCGAGTAACGTGCTTCGAATTCTCGAGTCTCCCGAGAGCCTTCCCCTCTACTATCGTGTTAGAAAAGTGTAATCACGCGTGAAAGTCTTTTCTCTCGATTCGTCAATATTATCACCGAGATAAGATTTCCACGGTGAGATGCACAATCTGGAGGGAAACAATCTAGTTCCTTTTCGCAAAAGGGTCGATGAACGATGCAACGTCGAAAGAGGAAAGGCAAAATTCGTGTGCTTTGCCGCGTCGATCTTCACCGAGTGATCATCGAATAAAGAGGGAGGCAACGAACTAATGAAGAGAACTTTCCTCGTCAATCTGCTTCTGCCTGCTCGTATCCGCCCGAGGCACCTCTAGCTTGAAGTAAAGTCAAGTTCACTGGGGCGCCATTCATCTTGGTACCCGCCGAAGTGGAGGAACCGCACGCGTGACGCGCGCGCGCAATCGTCACTGTCGTTCACGGTATCTCCGTTATTTATAACACTATTTGTATCTGACATTCGCGGCTAACATGTCAATTGATTAGAACCAAGGAGACAGAGTAAAGGGTACAGCTTCGAGGCGAGAGATGGAGGAGGTAGCCCACCGATCATTATGGTGCCTTTATTTTTTCTCTCTCTTGGTACGAGTGCTTCGCCAAAGACGATGATACCTTCGGTTAGTCTCACTTTTCATTCGGGTGCAGATGATCATTATGCCTTCAGTTTCTCTCTCTCTCTCTCTTTCTTCTGGTAACTACTGAGCAACCACATATTTTCTTTAATTCTTAGATTTCAATTGACAAATTGGAAATTGTAGATCCGTTGTCTTTGGTTTCTTTAATTTTAGTTTTTCAGTTTCTTTAAGTTTCACGCAGATTTACATTCACATCGACGTGTGATCAGATGACGAGCAGTTATGTCATTATTGCTTTTGGGTGCCTGATTGGAAATGTATTCTGACGTACAGTAAAATATGATTGTCTATCTATCTATCATCTGTCTTATCTATCTATCTTTCGTTATTCGCGTGCGTTGCGAATGATGATGCCTCGAGCTTTTCTCTCCTGGTTCATGTACCACGCAAAAATGATGCCTTCAAATTCTCTCTCTCTCTCTCTCATCAACTGCGCTCAAACCACAATGATACCTTCAGCTTCTCTCACACCTCCCAACGCACACTTCTCAGAGGATCCTCTTCTTGATCCCTTGGCAAGCACGCAAGATGCGCATTGTTTTACAAGCTGTTTAACGATGCTCCTTACAGATCGTAAATCTCGAGACGACAGAATTTTACTCCCACCTCCTCGTAGACGAGGACGACGTCGGTAATGACGACGGAGGTAGGGGTATCGGGAGAAGGCCGCAACACGAAAAGAAAAACCACCAATTTTTAAGAACCCACACGGGGACACGTGACACTCCCACTCGATTTCTCTCGAGGGGAGAAGAATCCCTTGGCTATGATTTCCCCCGCGAAGATCGAGGGTTCGTGTGATTGTACTTGGGAAACGACCATGCAGTTCTACGCGGTGACACTTGCCGATTAGAGTCACAGAGTCACGAGCAGGCAGGAGGAAGTAAGCGCGGGAGGGTCCTCCGCGTTTCGATCGAGACCAGACACGAGACCGAGCGAGTTTTTCGATTGGCCGCCACCGACAAGCACGAGGACGAGCACCCACGATTATGCGAAGATAAACGAAGAGTATCGATGTGAATCGCGGGGATCACTGATTTCCAAACGTATCTTATCCGTATTCCTATTCCTACGCTCGTGGAGCGAACCGTGTGCTCGACAGAAAGAATCCTCATCCGGCTCCTACTCCGTCGAGTTGCTCAATCGTGCGTGTCTCCAGTTCTCAAGAGATCAAAGTGTACGAGAGAAATGAGCAAGAGTAAGTAACCTGGTTTTACCATTGTGCATCATCGACGAGGCACTTTTAACGACGAAAGCTATCATTCTCATTCGCGCATTCGATAGTGGAGCGATTAATCGAGTGATCGATGAGATTGATATTCGTAAATTGTGACACGTAGAAAAGATTGAATAAATTAAAGCGTTCGGATTCGGTCGTTTTGCGATAATTGACAATGTGCTCGCAACATATTATTCTAATCTAGTTTTCTACATGCGCGCAGGAAGTAGCTTGGTACCGTGCGCTACACGTAGCATCACTTACGTACATTCCAGTTTAACTAACTCCGTCAATGAGATCATTCAGTGTCCTCGTATGTGAACACAATAGTTCCTTTACCTTGGATTAAAGTCACGAAACTCCACGTGTACGACAAACGCCATGTGACTATCGACTTACTACGATCTACAAATATGTTAATTGAATTTTCACTTGTGCAAACAATTGTCTAGAAGATATTTGTTTAGATACGTTTCGACACCTCGCGCGAGGCACACACGTAAAATAATAATTGAATTCAAGCGTAATCTGGCATTATACCATTACGCGTACGACTGCGCAATAACAACTGGATCTACTCTCAAGTTTAAAGCGGCGCACGCCAAATACACGTGTGTCTAAATTTGAAATTTCAGTTGACACATCGATAGAGCTATCTCCGTTGTGATTCTCACGTGCAGGTTGTAGTACCTAAAATATCGTAAGAAAATGTAGCTTTGTCGAATGAAAGAAATAAGAAAAAGGACGAAGCGAAATGCAATTTGACTTTACAGAAGCTGAACTGCTCAACTGTCGAGATGTCCTGTGGTACCTCGTGTTCTGCGGATTCGCCATCAACTATATGTTGAGGTTGAACCTGAACATGACCATCGTTGCTATGGTGGCAGGTAGACCCAAGGCGGCTGCTGCGATACAGTGCAATGTCCAAGAAGACGTGACGCTACGCGCCTGGAGAAACGACACCGTCTCGACGCACGCTGATAACTCCACCACTGCCAATGGATTTTCCGGTACTACGCCAATCCCTGACGATGTCGTGCTGGTACAAGAATTATTCAATTACCGTCTATGAATTAATGATGCTTGTTGCGTTCACATATCGCGCCGACTCACCGTCTTCATCAGGGATGTACCAACAATGACCTCTGATCCGCTTTTATGGGTTAACTCTTTGGGGCACAGGATTTTAGAAAATAAAATAGACCCATGTTGCACAGAAATTTTCACATAAAGCCAGGAAAAAAAGATTGTCGCAATAAAAACTTCCACTTGATGAACCTGTACTGGTATGTTGAAACTTGCCAACACAAGGGAACACATTTATAACATTTGTTCATGGTATTACCAATTGCTTTACGCAAATACGATTAAATATAAATCTATGCGCACGTAACTATTGCAACATTTCGAGGTGAATCAAAAAATGTCTCACCATGCATAGTCGCGCATCAAAAAGGTGGAACAGTTTTAATACCACCGTGCCCCAAAAAGTTAAGCTAACGATCGACTCTCACGGTTTGATTACACAAACCAAGATTTCATTCGTTCATTTTCTTTTCGCGTGGAAACATGTAGAATATTCACCTGGAATTCTCCACTTCCTTGTCTCTCGTGTCGATGTAAATTTGTACAAATTCATTGAGGATTCCTGATTATAGCGAAGTTCGTTGTTTCCCATGAAGTTAATTTGCATCCTGCGTTCCACAGTGCTGTGTCGAGTAGTACTACGCAACGTTCTGTAAAATAAATTTGTTAGTTTGTGTTTTCTGATAATTATTATTCGCTGTTATTTTTTATCATTGTGAATGTGTTCTTTAGTTAAAACCGCGATTCGATTGGAGCGCGCACCAGCAGGGCCTGGCATTGGGCGCGTACTACTGGCTGCATTGGGTCACGCAATTACCTGGTGGTCTACTAGCTCGACGGTACGGCACGAAATTCATTTATGGTTGGGGAAACTTCTTGGCGGCCATCCTTGGACTTCTCATCCCCTTCGCCACGAACTATCATCTCAACGCTCTCGTTTTTCTTAGAGTCATTCAGGGCCTGATATCGGTAAGCTCGACGATTGCTGCACAGTAAAAGACACTTGGTCAGTGGAAAAACGAATTGAGCCTGTCGTAAAACCGTAATCGACAGGTTTCTTTATCTTATTTTCTTTCTGGAAATTATACTAAGCAACTTTTCTAGGGCGTAATTTGGCCCTCCATGCATGACATGACAGCCAAGTGGATACCACCAGATGAGAGGAGCAGATTCGTTAGTTCTTACCTCGGTAAGATCACACGAACGATAAATATACCAATACACAAATGAATGACAAACAGAATAAATTAACCTGAAGATTCTCAATAGAAGCGTGTCCAATAATTCCTTCGTGATGTGCACTTTTCAGGAAGTTCCGTGGGTGCGGCGATCACGTACCCTTTGTGCGCTGCGGTCAGCAGTTGGCTCGGTTGGGAAGCTGCCTTCTATGTCACATCCATCTTGGGTATACTTTGGTAAGCGGATTTAAACTCGAGCATCTCGCTCTGCACCTTTTCCTGTATCCACTGGAATACTACAAGAGTGGAATCTGTATCTGAAGATAAACTTCGTTTTAATCGACAATCCTTTGTATCTTCGCAAACAGGTATGGCGCTTGGGTCTTTCTCGTTTACGATTCGCCGCAACAGCATCCGCGCATTAGCGACGACGAGAAGAAATACATACTGGAGAATCTTTCCGGGACGACGGACGACCAGGACGCCAAGATACCTTGGAAAGAGATCTGCCTGTCCGGGCCTGTGTGGATCACGATAATAGCTCACTGGGGTGGCGCGTGGGGCTTTCTCACTCTGATGACCCAGGCACCCTCGTACTTCAACTTCGTCCACGGATGGGATATCAACGCGGTAGGGTTATCTTCAAAGAGCAAACGAGCTGAGAGGGAGTAGAAGCGTATAATTAGTTCGTAGAAGAAATAGTGGCTTACTATTCGCTGGACACTTCTCGAGGGACCACGAGCCCGTGGAATGTCCAGCCAACGTAACATTCCAAAGAATTCGACTGTTGACCTTTGAATGCTCAAGCTCGGATTAATTTCGGCCCGCAACATGGTTTTTCGGTGACAAATTGTAGGCGAGTTGTTTCCGGGATTTTTTTTCAACAATTTTTGCCGAATCGTGAATAATTTATAATAATTATCCCAATGTGAGAATGAACGAAAGCAGTCAAGTTTGATGAAAAATTCAATCGAATCGATGTCAAATTTATATCAGAAAATAGGAGATGTCAAAATTGGCCCAACTTTGAAGGACGATTTATTGAAATTTATCTTGGGAATCCGAAAATTAACTCGGACAATTCTCGTGGCTCATCCACAATGTGTTGAGATGCGCCGTAAAGAGCGAACTTATTGAAATTATCGTCAGTGGATAAATAACTATTGTCAAAATCTGAATAACCAAAACACGAGATTTATTAATACTTCAGATTCGCATTAACAATAATAGTAAAATATGCTCCGTTACGCGTTTGTATACACGCACGTATCGCGAATTCTACCCTAATAAATATGTCGAAATACTGATCGGTGAATAAAATCGCATTATTGTTAGTTCAAGGCATCGAAGCTCTCTCTCAAGGCAACGATGATAATCGAAGAGCCTTTCTTTTTGTTGAACGAATCAAATTTCAAAATGAAGTAATACTTAAACCAAAATTCCGTGGCACGACTAGTCCTCTACAACGGAAATTCAGATTTAAGTACGACTTCATTTTTAAGTTCGACTCGTGGTCTCAATGTTGCAACTTTGCAGACCGGCCTCTTGTCAGGAGCACCTCACGTCCTCAGGATGATCTTCTCGTACTTCTATTCCATCATGAGCGATTGGCTGCTGCGTACAGAAAGGATGAGTTTAACGAATGTTCGAAAATTGGCGACCTTTGTCTCTATCGGAATCCACGGCATTATGATCCTTGGCTTGGGCTTCAGCGGTTGCCAACCGACTTTGGCTGTGATCTTCATGATGATAGGTATTGCAGCGAACGGCGCAGTCTCCGCATCGACACTCGCAAACTTTGTCGATCTGAGTCCCAACTATGCCAGCATCCTTCTAGGATTTTGCGGGATGATCGTCATTTGGGCAGGATTCATCTCGCCCGCGGTTGTCGGTGTACTTACCAGCAATAACGTAAGTATGATTGAGCCATTTATGTTGAAAGTGGCCTAGTCCATTTTTTTTTTAAAATAAGATATCGCATAATTCGCGAATAATTTAGTGCAATAATTTAATGCTATGTGATATCTCATTTTTTTTTAAAAAATTGACTTAGGCCACTTTCAAAATAAACGGCTCGATTATTCGTTCGTCGAATGTCACACGTACCGTAACCATACAATAAACAATTTCAACGAATTATTATACTCGTTAACACTAAATATCTACCGAAGATTATTTCCGTGTGGAAATTTCCCTTGTCACTGGCTAATTTGTTTACTGTTAACGAGCATAATAATTCCTCAAAACCCTCTTTTCAAAAGATTTCCGGTTGTGATCAAGTGTGGTCGATTTTCCATAAATGTTCGTTTTTCGACTTTCTAGTTTACGAATTTTCCTTGCTCCTTTATCTTCGTCTTATAACACTTTGAAATTGAAAATGTCCATTTTAGCAAACCGTGGAGCAGTGGCGGCTGGTGTTCATAATCGCAGCTGTAAATACAATAGGGGCTACTATCGTGTACGTGATTTGGGGTAACTCCGATGAACAGGCGTGGAATCAGTACGGAAAGCCAACAGATCAGAAATCGCAAGAGATGCAAGTACTGAATACCAAGGCTGAACTGCAAAAGTGCGAAGAGGGGGTTAATCAAAACAACAAATACGAAGAGACCAAACTGCTTGACGAGAAGGTGAAGCAGTAGATTTCGTTTATAGTCGATGGAAAGTGTTTCGATTGTGAAATGTAAATGGGCGACTTACACGAGTGGTAAAGTGGGGGTCGATAAAAATTGATATTATTTATCGTATTCGTCAGATTAGATATGTTATATGTATATATAATGAGGAAACGTAGGAAGAAACGAATTTTTGGACTTTCGCTGTGAAAGCATACAAGACTTTGGTAATAATTGATCTTTAACGGTGGATAACATTATAAAATTTATACACATTTGATGATGCGACTGTACAGTAGTATTAAGTTTCTCGTCAATCGTATACGCGTAGGAAGTGGAAAAAATGATGTATCGAAATAGTATACATATAAAACCTGAAAATAAGAATATTAGTAAATTATAATAATATTGAAAGACATCGTACACATATCATGCGAAAATAATAAAATTATATTTCTATAAAATTTTGGCAATTCATATTTATCATGAACGGTACTTCAAAATACTTATATGTATTTATGATATTGGGAGCAAGTTGGGGCCGCATAGGTCAAAAATGGTTTACAAATTAATGTTCAAGATTATGTAGTATGATCAATCGAGTGATTTTTTATTTATGAGTAGGATAACTGGACAGCAAAGCACCTTATGGATTTCAAATAAGTGAGTCCACTGAGTATTGCGGAAGATAATTTAATTGTATAAATTATTTGAAGAACAGTGTCTTGTAGGTAAACACGAAATTATTAATAGTATAAATAATGTTATAATCTACAATACATCAGGTTCATTCATTAAGGAATCATTTCGTTCAGTTCTGCATTAAATCCGTGTACCTGCTATATTTAATACACCAATGCAATATCGACATCGACCTTAAAGCATAATTACCATTTTCAATTGTATATGTTTCCAAAGATCTCAAAGTTCATGTATCAAATAACATTGTAAATGATTGTGCATTATTACCGTAATCTTATTAATGCTAGAATTATAAAACTATTGTATGAAATGTGCCGCGAGGAAAAAAAAGGGTTAGAAAGATTTTAATAATGGAAACTGCATGTTCCATTAATGCCGATCTCGACTTTGCTTGGTTTTATAAAGAAAATCATTACCGGTGACGTTGTAAAATCAGTAAAATGTAATGAGATATGTAGCAAAACGTCAATAGAAGTTCGTCGCAAAATTGCACTTGAAAAACATATTAATATTCAATTTCTTATAATAAGACTTTAGTCACATTTCTTCATTTGGAACTTCCCTAACATTTCTTACTGTATAGTAACACGCGCAGACGTAAGCATCTAACAATTAATTGATCAATCCTCTTAGAAACCACGTTTTACACGGATGTGTCTCACAATATTATCACAGCTTCTCTACGGCTGCGACAGCAGGAGATTCAGTGACAACGGCACATTATTCTATCCTGTCTGCAATCCTTATAACAATTATATTAACACAGTAGTTGCCAAGATGGACGTTTGCATTCGTCGTAACCGTATACATACTAAGGTCTTATTTCAAGATTTTGACGATGAATCTGTTTGTTCACTAAAGAGACATACTGAATAATTTAATTTCAAGCATAACGATTGCGCTCTTATGAGCTAAAGTAATTGCCTCTACGCAATGATGTACGCGAATTTGTAGACATATTATGAACTTATCATTCAGGATTTACTTATAAATAGAGGAAGAAAACGTAATTGTACGACTAGCGTTGAAAGCGCGTTATAAGAACGCTAACACAAATACGCAACTGGAAGCTTGAAGCTTTAAACTCTACTTAAAATAACAACAAAAGATTTTATTTATATAATTCATATTAGGCCTTAACTAGGAATCTATCATCAGGTATGCCAAATGTTTTATACTATAAGATAAATTAAAATTACTTCAATTATATATTAATATATCATATACATATATATATATATATCTCTATAGTTATGGATCTGTGTATATGATAGTCATTCTTCATGCCTCATAGAATTCAAAAGATGTGCTTCTACGCAACAAGTGTTTTTGACGTTTGTTAAGTCTTTTTGAGGTCCCACTAATTTCTACTTTTAGAAATGCATTTTTCATGCTTTTGCTGCATGGTACTATGATATTTTGATCAATACAATAACCCATCTTGAAACAATAGAATTTTAATTGTCCCAAGTGTCAAAGATAAGAAAGAATAAAAACAAACAAAAATACATGTATCTTCTCCTGTCATATGTATAAACATTGGAACAAAACAGTACTAATTCGTTATAGATATAATTATATATAATCTAGTGTGCTTTGGAGTATGTAAAGTGTTATTAAATGTTTGAATTTTGTTACTCTTAACAATGTATACATATATGTATGTATATATATGTATATTATATTATTTTCTCTACATATTTTATATTCATATATCAATTTGATCTTTTAATGCTATATAGCTCTTATATACTACCCTGTGCTTTAGAATGTAAAATCATTGAAATGCGAGGAAATACTTCATTGGAAGTTGAGTATGTTTTACAAAATCCTGTTTAAATAATTATCAAAAGATTGAGTAGGCAGAAAATTTAGTATTGTATGAACACATTGGCACATATTATTTTTCCTTGCTATTGTACGTCTGAAATATTCCTTTCATTTTGATTTAAAGAAGTTGTTACTTTACTTTACCATTAAGTGTGCTGAATTTACTGCATAGGATGACAATATATCTATTTAAAACATTAATATACTCTGAGAAACATGTAATAATAATTACTGCTATGTTGTAACGATAATTTGATTGCAATCTGATAAATACTGCCTGGTATACTTTCTATTCTGTCTGTAGTTATCACATCTATGATTAAGTTCACTTTTCTAACTTTTATTCAGAATCTTCTGAATTTAAATATTGAATCATTAACATCTCAGGTTTCATGATTTATAATTCTACATTCTAAATCCTAATTATGTCAAATTGTTTTTTGGAAAGACGGTCGTGGATAATACAGCGAGCACGCATAACACAATGGCACAATTCTCTAGGAAGAATTAGGATGCTTGATATATCTCATGTACCACTACATGGCCCCTCCATTGAGCATTCACTCATCCATTGAACATACATTTAAATAAAACCGTCGACTGAACGAATAAATATTATGCAAAAATTATAATAAAACACTTTGCATGTTTTTCATTTTTCGAAACGTAAATAAATGTTAAATTGCCCAACTGTGCAAAAATAAAATATTTCAGTAAGTATTATCGTGTTACCAGACACAAGCTATGCTCACCGAGAGAGATTAAAAGTATATAACTTATGTTTGTTAATTTACATAATAAATATCTTTGATAGCTTCTCATTTACTCATCCCTAAAAAAAAATTTATTACTTCGAAACCACAGAATACTGTCCACCTAATCTTCGATTGCAGGATATAGCTGGACATAGTTGGTCATGATACAATTTGACATAATTATCCATGTGAACAGTTTTGTCTGCTGAAAGGCAACTATAGCAGATAATTACTTGGAAGGTTTGTACAATACTTCCAATATTATTTTGTACGTTAAAAAAAATTGTCAATTGCACGTAGCATTTGATTTAAATAGTGCACTCTGTGCACTTTAATTGTAACTACCTAAACATCTTCAGACAATAGTCATACTTGCTTTGATTATTTCAAAAGAAGAAACGATTGATGCATTCAATGCTATGTGGAATGAATTACTTAAACTGGAAGGAATAGACAGACAGTTACATTATACATTAGTTGGCGGATCCATAGCACAAATTATAGCTTTCATAACGCTAGCTGCTGCTAATGATGCATACGGCTGCCATTCTTTTATCCTAGAACCATCTTTGTAATCAGAAATACCACGAATAACAGCAAAGTTTTCGCGACAGTTACCCAATATACTTTCCACCACTGCATCCATCTCTGCATCAAATGCCAGGGCTCCAAATCGTGTAGCAAATTTCTGCCTCAATTGATCATCACGTGCAATCTGTCTACCCGATGCAACAGGAGCTAAATGAATGCGTGGACACCCATCCAACCTATTATGTTACAATAACAGTAATATAGGCACTTATAATAACATTAATACTTAAATTCATAAATAATTCAGAAAAGAATTTATACACAAGTTTCATTGTTCATTACTTTTCATAATTAGTAGAAAATAGAATTAATCTGTATACTTATTGAAAAAAAATCACTTCAGTAACATGAAAAAATGTTCTACAATACATGAGTATTTATGTAAGCAGAATTAATTTTTACAGTTACCTGGTATATACATTAACACAATGATATGTATGGCATCATAAATTATTCAGAGATGACAAACGTGTAATCAAGTAAAAGCTTATTTAATAAAAGTATTTTAAAGAATTAACCACCTTTTGCAAGTAGCATCTAAAGGAGCAGTAGGGTGAGCAACTTCAATAACATCTCGTTCTCCAATTGCCATGTACAACTTATCCGATTCTGGCGATGGTGCTTTAAAATCATGTTCCGATTCACTACCTAATGTCTCTAAACCTTCCTTCATATATTTTTGCCATGGAGGACTTGTCTCATTTTCCACCTGACACAATTATAAATATAATCAACCATGAATATAGTCAATTTTGTATTATTATAAATAATACTGATCAAAATTATAATACCTGTTGCGTAAGATTAGCAGCTATATCCTGTAATCCAAGATTAGGTGGACAGTATTCTTTGGTTTCAAAGTGATAATTTCCGTTTTCGAACATCTTTGCACTTTCACAATAAACATATACATATTGCTTATTAAGAGGCGTAGGATGTGAGATAACCACATCTCCCAGCCTCACATGTTTATTGTAATCCGTATAGTGAGGAACACCACCCCCGACACCAATCAGAAAAACATAATCCACTTTTTGAAATGTACCTATTAAATATATGTGGGTATAAATACGACAAAAACAGCAATTGTAAATCTTACGCAAATTTCACTAATACCTAGCAATCTAGTAGTAGTATTTCCAGCAGCAGTCATAGCTTCTCTTGTATGGCCTACAGTAGGAAGTTTTGTACACACAATTCTGTGTGCACCAATGTTACCCAGGGTATACACATTTGATTCACCTGTAACAAATAACGTTTGCATGTCACATTGTATATATATATTTGTTTACTGCACCCCTTCTGATGCGTGTATTATACATGTGCATTGTGCAACTAATAGTTCGCACAGATTGATTCTGTGTTATATGTGAAATTTATAAGGAGCAATTCATTCCATATAAATGCACTGGATATGCCTAGTATGTTCTACTAGACACATAGTTTACATAAGTCCTTACAACTTTTGTTTAACGATTAATCTTTGCCAATTAATCATTGTCAAAAACCTTCTTTTTATATAAAGAATAATTTAAGTTACTCATTTGAATCATTGTAGGGAAGTATCTTTGTTTTTCTCACAATAAAAAGTAGGAAAACAACAATAAAAAACAAAAAACGAGTACTAAGTAATGTCCATCACCCCATTATGTAATGTAACAAATGGAAGTAACTGAATACAAACAAACACATCACATAAAACAAACACAAAACAATATAAATGTAGGAAATTGTTATGCTACCATAGCAACATATGCTTATACCAATGCCTGGTTTAGACGGACATTAACCAGCAGACTAAATGCGGTAGAAAGTATAAAAGAAAATAAAATGTGCAACATAGTGAAACCTATGATAGCATAACATTTTCTTCAATGATAAATAAGAATATTATTATAATGATTTTGACACAAACATGTTTTTAGCACCTTGACCCTGTAAACATTTGTTGAAGATAAGCAATTGGCAAGCTGGTGACAATAAAATGATATTTGAACAAAAAAAAAGCTATTTTACAGACTACTTTACCAAAACGGCATATCACTCGCGGAACTCCGCCAATTGCGTCTGGTGAGGCGGCCGTACCTAAAGTTTCATGCACCATGATATATATATTCACAAAAATTTGTACTGTTTTTCATCAATTTGTGTAACAGTGCCGATGTTATAAGGTACACACATGTTAAATACATGTTGCATGTTTAACATACAATTTATTGACTGGGGTGCACATAATTTATAAAATTCTGCTCTTTTAAAATCAACGTGAAAAGGAATTAGTTATTGACTTCTGTGCAGGATTAGTACGAAAGATTTTAAAGTCTCGAATTTATATAAAAGAGATACCTGGAAATAAAGAATTTTCTTAGAATACAAATTACAAAGGACTTACCAACAGTAGTGTAGCGGACAAAAGTTTCTTTGTTCTCAATCATAGAATCTACTGCAAGCTTTTCGCAATATTGGGCTGTGATAATAGCTATAGTTGGCTGTTTTGAGCTAACCATTGTTGGCATTTGTTTTACCACCTAAACACACAAGTGTACAATGGTTAATACAGAGTATTAACAAGTGGTTCAAAGATAACATAACAAAACATAAATTATAGCTTACTTGAACTTGTGTATCTTGCTGAACAATTCTTGTGAAAGCTCCATGTTCCATTGCCTTGACAAGACCCTTTTCTTGCAATTCTTTTAGTTTTAATTGAACAGCTGTAATCTCCCAGTTATGTTCTCTACAATCCATAATAATCAGTACAGACATTCATACAATTGGAAAAGACCATGATATAAGAAGTGTGAATAATAGTGTACATATTTGTTGTAAATAATATACAGTAATAACATCAAATCTTACTTAGCCATATCTGTAATAGTAACTGGATTTGGATATGCCGATTCAATAAGTTCTAACAGTTTCTCAGATGTAAGCTCCACTATTTGACCCATAACTGTTTCATCTGCGGACACTATGCACAAAATAATTGAAGATATAGTTTTACATTAGTTGTCATAGTATTAATTTGTTTATTAACTTTGTAAGCTGTGCAATAAACTATTGAACTTTAGATAAAGTTTGTCAGTATAAAAAAAAACAATCCATAGGACAATATTCGTCGCTTTCAGTGGCATATGTGTATGGTTAATGTCAGTAAGTGCAAAGGTAAACCAGTTATGTATCTATTAGTTATATTATATCATGTTTAAGTGCATGATTAAAATGTGTGAATAAAATGTATACATAATACATGGCAACAAATACGAGTAATGTGATGTATAGTAGTTAGAAAAAGCTACCATTTTATGTGGATGCATATGTTTAAAGAATAATATTGATAGAAATGAGTGCATGATGCATAACTATTTATTACTAATTTATTAGATTTAATTGTGGTGTGAGATAAACACGTGGATAAAAATGATTGATAATTGCCATTTAAACTGATAGTATAACAGTTTCATTATTTATCGAATAAGAAAGTTTGCTATAAATTTGAAACTTTTCTTTGGTTTAAAGTTTTTTTGTCTAAACAAGCATAATCATCCAGAAAATTAAATGACAAAATTGGTCATTATCAAATCAGCGACAACTGTTTTTACACATTGTCAAACATAGCACGTAAGTAATATGTTGTTTAAGTAAATGTAAATAAGATTTTTTAGTAGATAGGTCTGTGTTGTATCTGGTGTGGTGAATATAGCGCGTGTATAAAATATACAAACACAACATATTTGTTACTTCATCTAACAGAAGCTTAAAGAATATAATTTTTTACTGCAGCTAAGAAGACGAAATATATTCAATTTAAAAATTTAACGCGTGATAAGATGACTTAAAAGTACTAAAACTTCATATGCTTCTTGTAAGTGGTTGCTAAGCATAACAAATTATGCAACACATGTCATAACTAGAAAATGGAATTAAGTCAATATTGTCATGGTTACAACTGTACTATATTATGCAACAGAGCATATATTTACCGGTCAAAGAATTTCCCAACTTTTATTAAATTTAGGTAAGTGTACGAGACTAGTCATTCAGATCACTATCTCATTGTACTTATTTACATAATAATGAATCAGAATTTGCACGTTGGAAAATATACCAATAATCTACAGTGTTCTGACCGGCAAATGTAAATTTGTTATTTAGGCTACATAAATACATATTCATTTTCATTCTATGAGCATCAACTATAGAAATAAACATGAGAACATGACAAGTATACAAAACTCCCGTTGTGTCGAACCTGATTCCCAAATAATTTTCTCTGACCAAGGAACAGCAAATTGTAAGTGACCAGATTGTGCTGTGAACGTAAAGATTAAATATGTAATTTTTTTTATTGTATATGAGAACACATGTGTATGGAAAAAAGCATTATATTATATTAGTGAAATGCCGAGAAGGTGAGTTCCAATGTAAGTGTGCATTTCCTCCAACCCCATCTTTAATGTGCACTTGAGACATACCTCTCCAATATCGTTCAATAAGCAACCACTTAGTTCAATGAGCCTAATCAAGTGAACGACGACCCCTATCCGTTCCAGAATATTACATTTTGATGCGTTACGAAAGGATATGTTAAAGAAGTTATACAATAAAATTACATTAGTGTACGTTAGTGTTTCTTACTTACAAGGTCTGGTAGGAAGGGTGATTGGTTCTTCTAATTGTTTCAGTTCTACTTCTAGCTTCTTAATGGTAACATATTTATGCTGCATCAACTTCATGATCTTTTTTATAAAACCTACATAATCTGCAAAAGTAAACAGAAACATTTTAACAATTTAAAAAATGTATTCATTATAAGTTTACAGCGCATGCAGCATGTTAAAACATGTCAAATTTTTTCACAGCAGTTTCAAAAAACTACAGTTACATATTACAACAAATTCCTCTTACCTCTTGGGAATTCCTGTGGACTAACGAGCTCTCTAAAGAATTCTTGCGCAACGCTAGGTTGCTCCACCTCTGAAAGTGTATCTACAAACCAAAATTGGAGCGTTCTGGATTCCTGCGTATGTTTTCCAGTTTGCGCACTTACAAGAAACACTCTAAACTGAAGGCAAAGATGCGCAGGATGCATTTCCCCATTTGTAACTGTAAACAAAAATAACAAATTACGCTCAATTGCGTAAGCTCGGCACCCCGACTAAATTATTCGTCGTACCAGCAGCTGCTTGTTTGTTGATGACAATCCCTTTATGATCACCACCAGCGATGTGAACATTATTTTCGTTTCCATTTTCCGCGGGTGGTTCCAACGCCTGTCTCTCGATTATCAACGTCGTGGAATTCGCAGTTTTGCATTTCGGCGTCATAACAATGTGTTCTGCTTAAACAAAAACATCATAACGCATAAGAATAAAAATCAGTACTCGTCGCATTATATCGCTAGGCGAAATATCAAACTGAAACGTAAATATAGCAGACGCCTTGGCTCTGCGCTCATCCTCTAACACCGATGAAATGTCTCTTGAAATAAAAAACGAAGAAATTGCGTCTTACACGGGTCTGTTAAGCTTCTTAAATAATATAACATCCATCTTTTCTCATCAAAAGCTCTTTTCAACGTTTTCTAGGAGTAGAAAAACGAGCCAGAGAGACGAGCTACGTTTTGAATAGATTTCGCACCGAGAGAATAGCTAACAAAAGATTTCACCAATACTAACCGACTTTCTTATCACCCATCTTATTGTTGGCGTTGTCCGTCAGCTGTGTACGCAAAGTAATTCACCAAAGCACGGCAGCGTTGAGATAAAACTGGCCCCTATATACCGTGTAATTCGATTCTACGCACCCACAACTTGCCTGTTCGGCCGGCGAACGGTCACTGAGCCTTTTTCCCACTTTTTGCTTTACCGCGCGCGCACACACCGCAGGCTCGTCTTGTCAAGTGTCGTCGATATAACCTCTTTGTTTCTTTGTGTCACCTCCCACCACCTGCGATACATCGAATTCCGCGAAAAGTAAAATAAAGCAAACACATTGCGTGATAGTCGCGGTTCATCGTAACACTTTAAACATGGCCAGAACCGTGCTAATGGCTCTACAATAATTTACCGACTAAATTATTGATCCTATTGATGACACATGCCACCGCCCTACGCCATATTTATATTTAAATGTGACGATGCCCCGATTGCAACGCGCTACATGTGTTAGGTGGAGACCTGTATGCCAAAGTAGTGCGATGACGTCATCGGCCTTATGTAGATATCCGTGACGGAACGAGTTCTATTTTTATCGCGGATAATCACTCTCGGATACGTTACAATTACGCGTAGGTTGTACGTAAAGCAATACGATCGACATTAGAATTAAGTTTATTTCGACAAAGAAATAACGTTTTCTCGCTTCCCTTTCTCTTTTTTTTTTTTTCTTATAATTTGTACAGAGGTAGCACTTAAACGATATAAAAACATACATATATTAAACTCAGTTAAGCGCACATACGAGTATTTAAGTGATGAAATAAACGACGTTGAAATATGTCGCATTCAACTGTAACCAAAATACATTAAAGGCATTAGTACAAAGTTTATAGATGGATTAGACGGCATTCGTAACGTAGAGATTATTGTAAATACATATCATACAGCGCGTATTAAATATATCTGACAAAACAAATGAACATTTGCAAAGGTTTCGTTGGCTTAGCTAAAATGCTTATTGATATTTGCATAAGTGGATACGATTTCTATTATGTACATCCAGAATGGTAATACAGTGAGCATTCGCATAATCAAAAACTACTCCGTGTAGACTATATTTACTGTGCTTCCTTTATGTTAACATCAATTTAATAGATCGTGTCGTTTTTTTGGTATATCCCTTAATACAACTCATACATACCCATTTAAAAGCATTTCCTATACGTTAATATAAATTTTCCTAATTTGTTACTGTAATCTGTCAAATGTACACCTCGGCATGTTATTAAACTTTTTAGATACGATTTGTGGCCTTTTAATGCATAAGCGAAACAATTGCGTTAGCGCTACGAGGATAATTAAATGTAAGGAAAAGATATCAGGGATGTTACGGAAGAAATCGATGAAGGCCCAGAGCCAAGATCGAGTTTGTCTAACTCCTCGTCCGCTTTGTTGTTTTTCAAATCTTGCTGCGTGTATAAGAATTTATTCCAGTCGTCTATTCTCGGATGCGCTAAATTCTGTTGACAGTAAAGTATAATCGAATACTCGTTAATTCACTGACATTATCACCAATTGCCTACAATGCTTCATGACTTTTATAAATATCGTATTTATGACTAAATGCGAGGGTAATTATGCATAAAGAGCGCCCCCCCCCCCTCCGATGACCTTCAAAATAGGTGCATTCGACGCGTCTTCGCACGGGAAACAACTTTTTCCTGTGACAAAATCGCCGGTCTCCTCTGCGAACAAAGATATTAACCCCTTCGACGGCATTGACGCAAAATGCTAATAAATCGTCATTAAACGTGTATTTTTGCAGTTACTCTGAATTGATATCTTCGAAGCTAACTCATATAATACAGAAAACACAAACACACATTGTTGCACGCTGCTGTAGCCGCCCACCCGGGCACACAACAATGTGTGTGTGTATACAGTACTTTTGAAAAAAGTATATACATTTAATGTAATAATCGCCGGTTAAATTTTTTTACATAGTATTACGGACAAACTCCGTGAAATGTATGTGTGTTATATGAGCCGTTCAGTGCACAAATCGATGAACTCTACTTTTTGGATTTTTCATAAATTTAAGCATCGAAGCACGTTGATAAAGTCCCTACTTTTTATATTTGTAACATAATTTTGAACATAATTTATGGAGTTCATCGATTTGTGCACTGAACGGCTCGTATATGTGTCTTTAACGTTTAATATCTTTGTTTGCAGAGGACACCGGCGATTTTGTTAGAAGAAGAAATTGTTCCCCGTGTGAAAACGCGTCGAATGCATCTATTTTAAAGGTCATCGGAGGGGGGGTCCCTGTTTATGCATATTTACCAATGTGAGTTACTAACGTTTACGGTGCGATAATGAGTACACGAGAAACAGAAATAAACAGGATGTTACCTCTGCCACGTCGTAAACCCAAATCTTTCCGGAATCATCGCCGACGGTAACATGCAGGCCACTCGCTGTCCAAGAAACTCTATTCAATGCCGGACATCCGTCCACAACCACGCTCGCAGTTGGCACTTCGGTGTCCTCGTTCAAATTCCACAATTCCAATCGACCTGAGTCGTCTACAGCTGCGAATACGGCAGGATGCGTCGGAGACCAAGCGACGTCGTAAATGTAATCACCGTTGTGCTCAAACGAGTACAAGGGCTTGTTTTCCTTAAGGCTCCACAATTTAATCGTCCAGTCGATGGACGATGACAAGAATAGGTGCGAGAAGTCTATTCCACCTTGTACAGCATGCGTACTAATACCAGTAACAGGTCCTAAATGGCCATCGTATGGTTCGGTGACACCAGCCTTTCCACCGTGCCGACAAGCTGATGCGAGAAATTCAGAAGGCAGTTTTTAAACTCGGATATCGGAGATAAGTTATTGCACGAACGGTTTTAACGAATGTAGAGTAATGATTACCGGCGTAAACGGTACCATCTTCACTGCCAACCACAAAATTATTGACGTCCCCTTGTGGAAAGGCCAAGCATGTAGCAGCAATTGGCTTGGACTGCTTTGCTTGTAAGTCCAATCTCTCTTGCGGTTGCGACAACATTTCCAAACTCCACGAGCACAACTTACCATCAGTAGAAACACTGATGAGATTGTGTGCATTCTGCGTTCCCACGACGGTCAGGCAGTAGACGGGATGCTGAGAAAAGGACAATTGGTTAAATCGTTTGGTACTTTCTCCATATTTTTTTCTCCGCTCATTCCTCCGTTCCTTTTGTGGGTATGAATACCACTTTTAAATGGCGCTCTCAATCGCTCCTTCGTTCCGTACGTAGAAATGTAAGATTCGCAATAATCTTGTTTTTATAATGACCGAAAGATTACTATAATTACAAAAATCGATGACAATATTATTAACTAGTGTTTCTGAATAATCAGAGGAGACAGCACCGAATGTAAGCTTTTCACGTTGTGCCGTTTAACTTTTGCAAGCACCCTTCGAACAGCATTAGTCATCCAAACGAAATGAGTCTACTGAACTATAGAGGCTTTTTCAATATCTACTGGACAATTGCAAGCGATGGAGTACTCACTGCAAGTGCACTGAACAATTGTTCTTTGACAGTACATCATTGTATTAGACAATTGCAAGGGATGGAGTACTCACTGTATGTGCACTCGCAGAGAGCGGAGTTCGCTGTATCGGAGTTCTCTTTTGCACCCTGTTGTCCCAGAGAACAATTTGCCCGGAATAAGTCCCTCCTAATATCAAATTAGGATGAAACTTGGCGAAGGTTGCCGAGAGCACTCCAGACTGACAGTGGAAAGTAAATTCGGGGGTGGTTTTCTTGAACTTGCTGTTCCACACCAGGCACACCCCGTCAGGATCATTGGGCGTGTCGTCGTTGCTGTTGTACGAAGCCGCCAGGAGTTCAGGGAATTGAGGAGACCAGTCCATGGAAGTGACGCACCGATTGCGGGACCATCTCTCGCAGTAGAACGAACGATTTAGCCGCAGCTGCTGATGTATCTTCTTGTCCCTGAAAAGATCGGCGAATACGTCCAATAAATTGAACTGTTGCAGGGTGCGAATTTTTAGAGAGAGCGAAAATTAAGAGAGTGATATTAACGCTTTAACAGTGTAGCGAAAGTGAGCTTTACTTGCCACCAGTGCGTGAAAAAAAAAGTTTGTTAGATTTCTGTAATGATTTTAGTATCCATATTTGTGAGGTCGATGAATCCGAATATGATATTAGAGTTTTTAAACGTCGGATCCAATATGGCGACTGCAAAATAAAAGTTTATTTGATTGTTATGAAACTCGGTATCCGGGGGTGTTTTTAAATCGCTGAATATACGAATATACCTCCAGATACTGAGTTTCATAATAATCGAACAAAATTCTTATTTTTTTGGTCGCCATTTTGGATCTGCCATTTTGAATTTTGAAATTCTGATATCATATTCGAATTCAGTGACCTCCAAAACCGTAGGATACCATAATTCATACAAATCGTACAAGGGTAAATCGGTTTTTTTTTCAGATGTGCATGTATGCACATCACACTCCAGTGGCACGACTTTTTTTGTGCATATATGCTACATACACTGCTAAGGGATTAATCGCAAATTGAAAATATGCGGCTTAAAAGTAACTTCGTATTACAATTTCGCAAACGTAAAGTTAACATCGTGTATCCGAAATAATCAATTTTACTCGATTTTTCACTTGCGATTGGACCGTTCTCATAATCACAGGCAGAACTGAGTCCACAGTTTTCGGGGCAAAAATTGATACGTTCTATCTGAGAAACGGAAACTACGCTGCGAATATCTTCATCGACAATTACCAAGGTACGAAATTCTGAAAGGAACGGACTACTCACATTCCGTCTTCGCCATCCAGGGCACCCGTGTAATCCGTAAAAATATTAACCGTTTCATTCAGAGCACGGTCGAGGATTGTGCTGGTGCGGCGGAGGAACCGTTGGAAATCTTCGGACAGCATTAACATCTGCTTCTCCTCTTCGCTCAGCTCTCTCACTAGAAGTAAACCAGGCAAAGAGTGCTACTATTAGCATTATTGCCACTAGTCGCGCGTTTTTATTATCGAGAATCATTTCACCGAGAATGTTGACATCGATGTGAAATGAAATGATTCTCGGTAATCCTAGACAGACCAGCCTGTTGGGACTTGTCGGTCTAACGTTCTTAGAAAGTGTAAGCAAATGAACTCATAGGGTAAAATGAACAAATAGAGTGGAATAAGTTCGCATAGTACCTTCTTTCGGCTTTTCCTTTTCCTTTTCTTGCTCGACCTGCGTAACGGCAGGCTGAACCTCCTTTACTTGCGGCAGGCCATGGGGAAGTATACCAGGCGGTAGCTTGCTCTGAAATCCATCCATGTGCGGCAAGCTGTTCTCTTCGTCTTCGGCTTGGCCATCCACATATGTTAAAACTGTGGTGAATAAGCTGATTCCGGCTCGAGTATCCTAACACTCATATACAAAATCTATCTACCTCTCTCTCTGCTGCATCCTAATCAACGACTATCTACACCGATCGTTTTGCATAACGAAAAAACTCCCAATACTGTGGCTCGATGCTGAAGATCGCAAGAAAAATTTTCATCCAGCCGTCGCGGACACTTCTTACACGATGTTTTGCGAATTTGATTGCCCGCGGCAGGCACAGTTCTCGAGAAGTTAATTACCCGTAGATTGTAAACATATAATACAAGGTAACAATACCTACATGCCAGTGTGAGAACTATACGAACTAAATTCTACTCGAACGAAACATTGCTCAACATAAATCAGTGTGACTAGTCTATATACGTACAAGTACGTAGAAAAAATAAAGATAAAAAAATTGCATAAGCATCTGTCTCGTAAGTGGAATTATGCAACTCTCTTTAAAAAGCTTGTTCAGAAGCATTAGCGAACGTATACGTAAAATAGTCTCATGCTGCAAGCACAAAACTTTAGAACGGATTTGGGCTTTCTGTTCCGAGAGAATGCAACTGCATGCATAAGGGTTGATTATACTCGTGGGAAAGGTGGACTGCTTGTTGGTGGATTATCACAAATGAAAATCTCGTATTTTTAAATGTGACGTGGCATGTGAGAAACTTTTCGTTTCACTTTATCATTCTTTTGCTCTTTTAAGATCGTGTCTCTCCACCCTAAATCACAAACATGCAATGCCAAGAAAGTGAAATAGAAGAGAAGGAAAGTGCAGGAGCGTCGAGCTGAACGCGCGCCAGATATCCTTGTATCTACAACTGCGCATGTTACACCGCGATGCGCGCGAGCCAACCATTTTCTTTTTTTGGAACTTAAATTATCCCAATGCTATAAACATCTCCCAATTAATTTTTCTTTTTCTATTTTTTCGGGTACTCGCGACAAACGAAACGATTTATCGGAACAATGCTATAAGGTGTGGACGTTATAAAGCGGTGCAATGAATGTATAAGAAGGACGTATAGTTACCTAATCGTAAAAAACATGAGGAAAAAAAATACAATAACAGAATATCGATAAGGCAACATTGTTTTCGTACGTTTTTCGAGAGATGAAGTTCGTGATAAATGAGTAAAATCAAAAGAGTAATGTATAGAATGCCCTTAACGCAACTTCCTGGGGCTCATTTGTATGTCTAGCAGGACCAATCAAACTTCTACGTTAAAATTAAGAGGAAGGTAAAGGCCATAATTGTCTCGCAAACTATTGAAGGTAATGTGTTTTGAAAGGTATACCACCATTACGATATTTTACTGTCAGGATTCTCGTTATCCATCTTTAACACAAACATATTTAAGAAAGCGACCAAAAAAATCAGATACAAGATTAAAATAATATTTTCTAAACGTGCATGCGTTTTATGTGAGGCAAATTGGTAATGTCTACAAACCGTTACCGTCAAAAGAAAACACTAATACAACAACTCATCAAACTATGTATTCTTTGTGAAACTAGCGATTCCCTCCTTTTGTGCAAACGAGGCGAAAACAATAGATCGAAAGAAATGTTACAAATGGTAAGTATCTTAAAATGTAATTTTGCGAATGTGAACGTAAAGTAATTTATGTGATTGCAATGTAAGTGAGACGTTCTAGAGAGGATTACCTACCTGTAAATTCGTCCTCCCATTCTAAACCTGGGTTTAGATTGTACTCGTCTTGAAGGAGGGAAAAGAAAACGTCAATCAATTTTATATCTTAATCTGTTGATCATTTTTTTTTTAATTTCAGCTCCCTCAGAGAAAATTATTGATGCATGTTATAGAAAATCTACTTCCTGCATGAATATTTACATTAAGTCCTTGCACAAATCCTCCCAATGGTAAAATAATGTAAAATCCCCTATTTTCCATCATTAATGTTTATTACAGGATACATCAACAATTAGCCAGAAAGATTGAAATTACTAAAATTGATGAGTCAGTATTAATAAAACTATTCACATGCACGCTGTGAGCTCATTATTAATGGCATTTGTTATCTTGAAAACTCTAAAGGGATCGATATGGAGCTGAAGACCAATCTACTTTGCTAATTGCAAAGTTACTGTATGTAATCAACTTTACAATTTATCAAGTTAGGTTTAAACACAGCAAAGCTTGTCTCGTTTAAACCAAACGTGCAAAACATTATCATACATTATTTGTAATAATTTCTTGTAATTATAGTGTACAAAGGTAATTACACTTGTACGATACAACTGTATTAATGGAATATAACATCAGCTTCTGGTACGTTAACCGTTAATTAAGTAGTAAGATTGAACAAAGGAAATACAAGTTTACTATGATCCCTTTAAGTCAAGAGAGTTCGATAGAATTTATTTTCTTCATCACCCACGAAAATCTGCACAACATAATCGTTTATGCAGAACAAAAAGAGGACAATTTTTGTTCCAAACAAATGATTTGAAGAAACGTATTAACTGCCAGTATCAGAAAATATTCTAAGAAGCTTTCATAGCAACAAAAAGGTGGTCAGCGGGAAGTTATGATTTAAGTTTGCTTTATAAATACTGACATCTCCGACTATTTGCCCATTTTACACAGAATATTTTTGCCAGGCAAAAATCTACTTAACTTTTCCTCCATGACATTTGTGCTACAAATATTTTTTTACATTCTAATAAACCTATACGATAGTTTTCAAATAAAAGGTTTTCTTTCTAAATGCAACTGTGAGCACAAGCTTAAAAAAAAGGAATCCAATAAAATCGAGCATTATAAATTGTAAATTGAAAATTCTTTTAAATCAATGAAATGATCTAGAGCTGATAAATATATTTGTTACAAATATCACTTATCAATTTTGTTGCTACGCCACCTTCACTAACTGTGCTGTTAATAAGTAACTTTGGCATGTAGATGCTCTTTACTCTATCTCACTTTATAAAGCAACAACAACAAATGTTTGCATCATTATAAAGCTTAAGCCGTGAACCATTTGTACCATTAGTGTTATTTTTCTACACTCTCGTAATTAATAACAATTTTAATATATTAGTATAGTGATGGCATTGCTAATCATTTGTTAAATTAGGTTTTGTTGTTCTAAAGCCCACTGCAGTAATCTTCTTTAAAGATAATAGCAGTTCAAACAAAAAGGAAAGTACCCGTGTCACCACTTAGAGAACTCTGGAAGGTGCGTTAAGATGTGACAAGTTTTGCCAATGGATATTTCTTTTTAACATAGATTTCTTATAGTTTTATTATTCCTATTATTAGAGTCCTGGACAAAAACTTTGTAATATTTTCTGCTTGATATATTAAGAAGCATAAATGATTACAAGGACTAATTATTTATCTTCATACTTCATGTAACACAATGCCCCTTTTATGCAAGACACTGTTATTCTAATTTGAATTTCCACGATGTAACCATTTTCATACAAACTTTCTATTAAAACTAGTTTATGAAAAACTTTAATACTTGTAAAAAAAAAAAATTTTATTGGTTTTCTAATGTATTCGTAGAATAACATATTGTGAGAGATTCCAGAATCACCGAAAACAATTCTGATATTTCTAGCAACTCTATGTACGCACTAGAAAAGAAACACACCCTATATACTTTACAAAATTCTTTAGTATATGCTAATATTAAACAGTAAATTATTAGCTTCATCATTGCCACTTATTATGTACGATTCAAAAAATCTTCTGAATAAATATATTTTCTTGTTTTATATGTATATATATGTGTGTATAAATGCATAGATAGAGTAGAAAATTGTATTGTGTATATCGAAACACTTGCTTTGAAAGTCGGGATGTCAGATAAGTAAAGTAAAGTAAAATGTAAACCAAAAAGACAAATAAACCCAAAATTATATCAAGATAACTGTAGGAAATAGCTGAAAAGCATTTCATAAGAGGGCAAAAAGAATTCAGAACTTGGGTGGAGAGTTCTTTTGCATTTGCACAGTAGCATTTATTGTTAAATACATCAGCTTCTAATTGAAGTTTTGTTTTCATCTTATTTTTTTAAGGCTGACTGTAATTGAATATTACATTAAAAAAAAAGGAAAGATCAAAATAGAATAGTAGGGGGAAATAGAGATGAATAGATAAAGAAAGAGGGCAGGAAACAGTTGTATAAGGAAAGAGAAAGAGAGAGAGAGAGAGAGTGCATTCTCTAATCTGTTTTTTTTTGTATTTGTTATTTCTATGCTTAATAAGATTTACTTAAATATGCTAAATAACAGTACAAGGCAAAATATGTACCGATCATTTTATAAATTTTCAAATGTAGAAACAGTGATTTGTATTGATTATGGTATTCTGGCATTTAAAATATCATTTTCAGTTCTATGTGAGAATGGTAACAAACTGATAGCAATTAATAGTAACTATCAGTCTAATCAGCAGATTCATGAATTCTAAGCCTAAATCTGAACCTAAGAACTGATGAAAACCAAGAGAAATCATAACTTACCGTAATAGTCGAATGCATGAGCTGAGAAGGGGAGGGAAAAAATTTGTACTTAGTTACGATTTTATAAGAATGCACTACACTAAACACCTCTCTACACTCAGTCCATCAGCTTTTGGTAAAAAGAAAAACTCAAAAGAAGTTCGATTCTTTGGTCCAAAATAATTTTGACTAACACTAGACTATGGAAAAAGTAGCTGTACAATTTGGATAATCAAAGGAAATATTTCACTGAGTGCAAAAAGTGTCTATACCACTGCGTTCAACTATATGAACATTTGTTATTAGTAATATTTCCTAACCAACGAAAACAAAATTTATATGTATATATATACATACATATATATAAAGCAAAGAAGAATACGCTGAATGTAGTTAGGTGAGAAATTCAATTTTTATAGTGTACTGTGCTTTAAGTCCTATGCATAAGAGGAAACATACATATTCAACAAATTTAGTTTTTTGCTATATAATGACATATTATAACCCATTTTTTTTTTATTGTCAGTCCAACACTTTCTTATACGTTTACTGCACTACTCCAAGTTAATGATATGCTTTGTTGATACCAGTACTGATAACTCTTAAAGACATTGCTCTCTCAAAAAGCAGTTCTGAGTAAATCTCAGTATATAATACATCTTATAATATCTCACTTACATCCCTTGTCACATTTATGCCCACCCCCATCCAGTTCCATTGTAAATTTAACGATTTTTACTTTATAGTAAATATGATCAATAGTCTCGATTATTTTCCCAATTGTCATATAGATATTAATAATCACCACATCAAAATATAGGCAGAAAGCAAAAAACGAAGAAATAACCAAATAGAATGTGATAAGACCGATATTGTCTGTTGCTACTGTTATTTTCAAGTTTTGTTAAGAGACCGATCCCTAAGTTCCCAGAAAGTGAATTTTTCAGAAGTTGTTTTGTCTATTTAATTTTAGTATGTGAAGTAAGACACAATATTGTATCATAGTAATTGTTTTTCCAACAAACAGGGCGCCTGAAGTTAATGTAATATTTAATTTTAGTACATTGAAAAATTTGTTAGAATGTTACTATAGTAAACTATCCCAAGCGTGAGAAAGCCTCTTTCATTTGCAAGCAAAGTTTTCACTGCATGTGGAATTACTGATATAGGGAATACTGCAATACTATTAGATGAATGGAATTATATAATAACTTCAATAATAGTAAAATTTGAAGTGATGCTTGAGTACATAAAAGATAATGTCACAATCAATGAAAAAGGAAAAAATCTACATTGAAAAATTATATAATTTAGTTTCTCCTTAAAAATATATAATCATTTTTCAATATGTCAGATTCCTACATTTCATTAATTTGAAATACGAATTTCTAGTATCCTTAAACATACGGTATTTTTCCTGATATTCTACAAGTAGTACATATTATCAATGTCCTTTAAAATTTTGTATCATGATCTTCCACACACAGTGATAGCTACAGTTAAGTGCAACAGAATCACATCTTTATAAACAAGGTACCTCCTTGTACTGTAAAGGGTATAGCAGAATGAACCGAACAAAAATGCATATCCTCAGATTAAAGTAAAATTTTTTTGCCTGTCATATAAACATCAGCTTTGTAGAATAGTAATTACATAAAACAGTTTATTTCCCAGTGATTTATGCGAATGAAAATTTTAAAAAGATTCATTTCACAAAACTCTGTTGCCTAAACTTGGTGCAAAACGGATGTACGTTTGAATGATGCATTCCAAAAAAAAAGTCAATATACCAAAAAAAGCAGGTTATTTTATGGAATTAAAATTCTATGAAAATAATATTTATATAATCAATGAATGAGGTTAAAAGTTTCACTTTCACTTTAATCCTTGACAGAGAGCTTTTGACCATTTTCTACCCTCCTATACCCTTGATATTTGCACAAATGTTACATACTCTTTAAGGGCAACAGAGATATCTGATGTCTATTAGCGAGCTGTGAGTCTAAGCATAAAGCACACCCAAACTTGATTCTATATCCCTTCAATTTTGTACGCGGACAAACAACATATCTACCTCTATTGTATACTGTTGTACAACAATTATGGAAGGGTAATAAAAAAGTAGACAGAACATACATAGGTAGTTTGGTGCAGACCCACCTTTCCTGGGACGCCACCAGTCAGTCTCATAGTAGCCTGCGGAGCAAGAGTGAGTTGGTGTTGTTGTTGAACAGGAGTAGATGGTGTATGCGGAAGAAGATGCGGACAATCCTTATGTCCAATACCGGATGATTCGACCAATTGTATCGCAAGACAAGGGAACACGCGTATGTTTAATAAAACCGCAAGATCAGTTAGGTCAAAAACACGTGACATGTGATATCTCATCAGAATTTCTATGTAAGCAGTTTTGTATATTTCGATGTACACAATTGCTTATGTTACTGTTATCAAATTTAAGTAAATTTTCCATTGTAACAACCGTCGTTACAGTAAAGTAGGTGGCACACAAATAAAATCTATAATTTTATGCCAGTTAGTCCACATAAAAAAGTCTTTTTGAAATGTTTACTGAAGAAAAATGGTTAGTAATTATACAAACATGGTTAACAATTATAATTACATATGACATGTATAGGCTAACTGAGTTTGCGGACCGATAAGATGGAATTTAAAAGAGTAATTAAAAGGAGAAATCAATAAGAAAATAAAAGGGATTTTCCACCACCATAGGAAACATTATCTACCACCCTTAGATGTATTGTTAGTTAACCACATCTAATGAAAACTTCTTTCATTGTTAGTGATAAAGCTTGAAACCGATACAATTATGACCCTGTTATTACAATATAATGAAGATGGCGTGAAATAATATTAAGAATATTATTTGATTTAAAATATTATTTGAGTAAGAGCGTATTGTCTTGCTTGTGAGAAATAGTTTTGAAAAACATGTGCTACATATTTCACTGCAGACACAAAATAAGTGCAATTTGCATGGTCTATCATATGAAAATTTAACAATGACTTTACAGTGAAAATATATTTTAACAACACATGATAAAGAAATGGAATTGTGGATGCAGAAGAAAGTCACTTTAACTTTTGCTATTGACAATCTAAGGAACACAAACAATTACTTCTGCATATAACGAAAACTTTGCCCAGTATAAATTGATCTTCAAAAATGAAGTAAAATTAGAACCCAATAAAATAACATCAAATTTTAAGAAGTGTATATCATACTAACTCAGATAGCGTAATGTACTAAAACGTCACGATGACATCTACCATCGAAAAGTTTCAATTTTTCCATCAAGCAGCAAAAAAACCGCAGTTGTATTAAGTAAATGTCAATCCCTTCACAAGTGTTTCTTACATTTAAAAACACAATGCATAGTACATAATATTAAAAAGTGTTGTCAAGTAGCGTCCTTTTTTAGCAAATATTTATAGAAATATTAAATAACACAAGCAGCAAAATTAAAGTAATAATCATGTTGTGTTACGTGATTTAATTTATTGTCAATAAATGTTTTAAGAATATGTAAGTTTCCTCACCAATATTGTTCTTACAGACAAGAAAAAAAACAAAAAAAGATTAATAATAAAGAAGGTAGAAACTTTACATCTAGTAAGTATGTTTAAATTAAATAGTGCAATAAATGGCTAAATTAACTAGTGCACAAATTATAAACTTGTTAGAGCTGTAACACAAATGTAACATCATATATATCATACTTTTTTTATTCACCACCCACTTTACTATATGCAATTATTATATTATCCAGACAAAATTTTGCATATTAAGAGACTGGTATATATTACGGGTTAATAAGAAACTGAGAATCTCTAGTTTGAAGTAAAGAAAAAAAACCTTTGATTGCATCTTAGCATACAAATGTGTATAAATTTGATTAACTGGTGTTCAGGATATATGAAAGAGACATTGGTAAACAGATTCATTGCACAATAAACGCTACTAGAACCTACAGAAATTTTAAGAAACAGCGAGTCTGCATTTAAAAAGTGGTATTGTTGTAAATCAATCTCTTTTGCAGTTGTCGCAAAAAAAAAAACTGGTATTACCCATCGGATCAACTTCCTTGCAAAATCACAAGTGAAATATAATATATATAGTGCAGTCATGATACAAATGAATAAAATTTGGACTCACCGTCGTGGGAAGTGTGCGTTGCCTGAATAGTTTGTGTTTGTTTGCTGTAGAATTCTGGTGCTTTTGGAGAAATGTCCGTGTGACCCACAAGGACAACTGTAAGTTCCCGATTCTTTCTTCGTCCTATACTACTTTACATAAATAAAAGAAAACGAAAAATTCATTAAGTAATTTCATTCTTAATTTGGATATATAATATCTAGGTTTATTGATACCTTTGAGCAGAATTTATACTAGAAGGTTGTAAACTAGCGTCGGGTGTAGCATTGGTACTTTGTTCGGGTGTTAAAGAGTTCATACTGGATAAGCTTGAAAGCACGTCTACAAACAGATATGGTTATATTATATTGGAGAATGGTACTAAATAATTTACGATGATAACAGCATTTACCTGATACCGGGGCAACACCCAAAGAAGAAAGCATTGCGTCCAGCTCTTTGCGATGATCTCTGTCAGTGCCCGCGGCACGAACAGTTGCTTCTTCGACCTTCAAAATGAAAAGTAATTACACATGGCATTACTACGGTGATATCCACACAATCCGAGCATACTAAAATTTCACTCACATCTTTCTGTTCTTTCTCTTTTCGACGTCGTTCCTTCTCTTCCCTGATAGCTTGCAGCTTAGCTTTCTTTCGCTCGAGTTCAGCTTTCCGATCGGACATCATTTTGTTATGTGCGATGTCTACACCTTAAAAATTAACAAAACAATTTACCATGGTCAATGTTATAAACTGTATCATGATGTGAACACCTATGTGACAATATTCTGGAAGAAATTTTTCATAATATTTCAGAAGATCTGGTAACCAGACAGTCCTGGCCGACTGCATACATAGTTATTCAAATGCAGCAGCCCATTTGCTAATATTGATTTTTACTCGGCAAAATGTATTTTTGTAAAATAATTATACATGTGTCGCCTTGTACGGAAGTTGTAGTGCATTATTGAATATCAATTCGTTTATTAACACGTGTTCTTTTCTACTGCATTAAAGTCCGTTAGTAACGGGCAGAATTAATTGATATTCAGGTGATAGCGAACAATAAGTCATCAGATCGGTACCTAAAATGGTTCGTTATGTTGCTTAGTCAAACAAGTCTAATGTATACCGACGACAACAAAGGCTTCAGAAATATAATAATTGTCACCTTTAACGTTAAATAATTTAGCCCAAACTCATGTAGAAGCGAACGGTCTTCTATCTGTCACAATGCAGTCGATTCCTCTTTCAAGTACGTCCAGCCAACCTTCATGCGCTATAATGAACTGCAAGTAACGCTCCGGGAATGAGTGGCGCTTATACGAACTAACACGCAGCATGGCGCCATATTTGAAATTTTGTTACATACCCACATCACCGAGGAGAGATTGTTAAAGATGGTCAGCGCCCGTGTATTTGGAGGGACCGTTTGCCGGGTCCGGGCGGGTCGCGGAGATAATTGAGCCGTTCAGTGCACAAATCGATTAACTCCATAAAGTATGTTCAAAATTATGTTACAAATATAAAAAGTAGGGACTTAATCAAGTGCTTCGATGCTTAAATTTATGAAAAATGCAAAAAGTGGAGTTAATCGATTGGTGCACTGAACGGCTCAATTGTGCCTGTGATTGTGAAAGTGGTCTAAGTCAGAAAAGTTTGGTTCACAAATCATTCCATATTTCAATCGTATAGGTGACAATAACGCTACGTAAATAGAAAAATTAATTTTTCCGAATTATTCACTTAGACCACTTTCACAATCACCGGCACAATTGTAGTGCTCTATTCGATCAACCGTACTTATGGAGTTGTAATGTAAGCTATGTTGCTTTGCTATGAAGTTACGGTAAAGTGGCGCTCAACACACTGAACATTTTTGGCCACTGTAGACGCATACGCGCTGACCCTTTTTGACAATCTCTCCTCGGTGCCCACATGTTTACTCGAGCAGAGTAAAGTCACCCTTTTTATATTACCCTGTTTCTATTTTGCGCGAGAATATTTAACGCGAATTTCGCAAGTACGTACTTCCCAGGTAGCAGACCGCGTCATTTTTACGTCATATTTTAGTGAATATGACGTGAATATGACTAAAATATGACGTCAAAATGACGCGGTCTGCTACCTAATAATTATTGGCCAACTCTTGCATTAATCACTTCCATATGCTTTACAGAGGGAAGTGAGTAGAATAACAAAATATATCCTTTCGAACATCTTTTTTTTCTTTTAATAGGCATAAACACTTTTCAGTACACCTTATTGTTAGTAAATAGATACATTAATAACAGAATGCAGTAGACTCCCGTATAACGCACGTTTCTACAACGCGAATTCCTATATTACGCCAAATAAATGGGAACCACTGTTTTCTTATAACGCGATTTCTCTCATACAACGCGCGAATAATAATAATAATAATAATAATAATGTTCTTGCGGAACCAATAGTATATACATATAAGCAACTTATTTTTATGATATTGACCCATTTGATAAAATACAGAAAACAAACATAAGCACAGTAATAAACATCCGGACATGTCGCTATAGATTATACGTGTTATGTGAGGTAAATTCTCACAGCACAATTTCCTATAACGTCTATTGCACACTTATACGAAAAACCCCTCCCGAAAATATTGTAAAGCGAACTTAATAATACTTTTCACCGGTTACCTCGATATATGTATATTTAAATAAGACATAATAATTATGCAATATATCCTAGGACCAAATGTTGCATTTCGTAGGTAAATTCATTCGAGCATCGGCTGAACATTTGAACGCTTCATTAAACTCTTTCAAACCTGCGAAGCTGGTGGATATTCTAACATGTGCGTCGCTATACGTCATACTTTCGCATTGACTCTGCAATTGCATGAATAACTTCAGTATACAAATTCTTTTAGTTCCTCAGCTCAATCGTAGACTTACGTATGCGATGGCAACGAAGAACAATTGATCGTTGTTGTAGGAGAGTCCTCGTAAAGACATTTCCATTTGATTTGCGGAACGCTTATATGTTGTCCACGCTGAAGCGATAGCAGCCGAGTCTTTGAAGAATTCCATGAGCTCAACATGTTGGTCAGTCTACAATACTCACAAGGTAAAAGTTTCTGGGAATATCATTGACCTGTTATCCGGAAAACAATACTCACATAACTAAATCGGAACAATGCGTTATCGTGTACATATTGTTTATACAATCCGGCAAAACACTGTTTCAGATAGTCGTAGGAAATTTTTGTCGGATCACGTCGACGATTAATCCTACTTTCGGCAGTACTGAATATAGTACCTGTGTTAGAAATTATGATTATTAGATATATACATTACGCATACTTTGATATTGCATTGATTTTACTGGAAAAGACGAAAGTTCGTCAGAAACAATTTCAACAAACTGCTCAGCCTTACTTAATCTGCTAAAGAAGTTGTTAATGTACATGCGTCCCAACCAGTAGTTTATTGTACCGTAGTTCATTGCTCTATAAAATAAGAGATTAATCGTTATCGTTATACATGCATTCCCTTTGACATCAGTTTAAAGTAGTAGGATAAGAAATAAATTTTCGAAACTTCGGTCTTTGCTCTTTCCTCAATTTCTTGTAGTGTGAAATCTTGAGTTTAATTTGTAAGCAAGTTTTTATAAAATCCCAAAACATGATCATGTTATGCCGATTTTATTGCTCCTACGGAGGAATTACTCTATGGCGCAAGGAATTACAGATAGAAGATGCGAAAGGATTTTCATTTTATCCGTGACTCTTTATGCCATTCTGTTTCTTTATTTAAACGAATATTGTGAGCAAACTATGTATTTTAGATATGTATATGGGAAATGTATGCGGAAACAGTAGATTTAATTCCGCTTTTTCTTATCGTTTCGCTAAAAAATACGCCTTTCAACTAAGTTTTTCGGTCCATTCTACTCTTATCACTCTTCTAAAAGTACATTTTTAGTTTTCACGCACGATCGAAAAAGGAGTGATTTATTTGGCTCCAGATCACCGTAGCAACTGTTAGCTTGTACATCATTAGATTACACGACGAATGCGGCCCTTTTGTTTTTAATTAATAAATCTTACGCACAAAATTATGGAAAACCGTGTACTGTCCATAGAAATTTGACATTGTCGTTTCGGTATCTTCGCCAAAAGAAAGACTGAAAGTCGATGTGTATATTGAATCAAGACCGGATACTACTGTCTTAAAAAATAATCTTATACTTACTCAGGTATTCCTGATCTGAAGAGGACTTTGTTGAACATGCCGGGTGGATAAACTGAAAGAAAAACAAACAACTTTCGAGTAACAAAATCGGGAAACGGGGTTTTAATAAACAATGCACTAAAAATCAAAACGTACTGATCGAAAGCTTGTCAATATTGCTACCAATATTGGTGTGATCTATAATCTGCCTAGTTAAATAATGAGCAGGACGCCATCTGAAAATTATCATCTTTTAATGCTTATTGTTCATTCCAAAAATTACACCAAACTTAAATTATATCAAATGACACCATTTGAAGTAAAAGTAGAATTATAGGAAGGCGGAGAAAAAGTTCTAAGAAGGTAGACGAAAATATGCGTAAGAAAGTACACTCACTCCGTAAGACCTACTTCAGTTCCCAATTTCTGCTGTGCTTTAATTGCATCGAATTTCTTAACAATCAAAATATTATCCAAGAGATTGAGTCCAGATAAGACTAACTGCGAAAGGTCATACAATGATTTGTAAACGTCATGAAGTGAAGAAAATTCGGGGATTACCAGTTTAAAGCATTATTACATACATTTTCATAATACTTATTTATATTTGTACTATTGTACCAAGATGGACTGCCCAGATGTAGCAATATACCATCCAGTTCCTTCTGTAACAATACTTTCTCCTCTTGGGTCATCCAAGTAGTACGATTAGATTCTTCGCGCACCGTGTTTTTAAACTCGTGCAAAATTTCAGAAACCTACAAACATTTAGAGGATACAGTAAATACCGGCTGATTGATCGGGTTCCGTTTACAAGCACCAACTTTGACATGAACCTTTTGTTTCTCGTTATCAGGGAAGTAACGTTTCGCGTATTCGTAAATTACGGCGTGTTTCAAGTTAGGCATCTCATAACAATGTTGTTCTCTGAAATTCAATATGAACGATGAAATTTGAAAGTGTATTGTTAAGTTGGAACAGAAAGAAATTTGTATTAACTATAAATCTAAAAAAACAAAAATTAGAAAACTGATACTGGCATACTGGCTCATTGGGTGAGCATTTCCTGATATGACCATTTCTACGCGGTCGGCGTAACCCTGCATTTCTAATGTGGTGTAGGGTAGCAAATGTCTGATGAAGTGCCATAAAATGTAGTTCACTGCAATGTAATCGATTACAAGATAGTTAAAATTCCTTCTTGCCTATTAGACGTTAAGTATAATATGATCAAGATATGACACGTTGATTGAAGACCGCATCTTCTTCAGAATACTTCTTCAATGAAGTATTACCAATGATACGCTGCGATGTTTTGTCCAAAAGCTTGGCCAGCCTCGGAAAGTAATTCCACCCAATAACGACAATGTTCTTCGATTGGAAAACTTGGTTGCTTGCTGAGAGAATGTTACCTATCATCTGCTTCCAATTTACCTGAAACATTGCAAATATTGAACTTTCGTGTTATACCAGCAATATGCTAAATATTGGTGAGAGCATGCTGTAGTACATCAAAATTCTGTTGATTCTCTGATCATATGTACGTATGTACAGGATATTCTATTTTATTATGCTATTAAGTAATTAAATAATTCGAACCTGTCCTTGTCCTACAGCGCCAGCTTTATCGTACTCATTTTGAAACTCACTCAGAGAAGTGTTTTTATAATAAAGGTCTAACGTGAAAATGTCGTGTGCAGTGCTCATAGCCTATGAATAGTAAAAAAAATCAGTTTTTTAGAATTACTTCACATTTATCGCCAAATTTATTAAGACTAGATTTAAGGAACATTTTTAGGCACGACCGTAAAGGGAGTGACTTATGCAAACGCCATCGCGAAAACCGTTCGTGTGTGTGTGTGTGTGTGTGTGTGTGTGTGTGTGTGCCTGTGTGTCCGTCCGTCCGTGTATATCCTCGATTTCGGAAAAACGGCTAAACCGATCGGGACGAAATTTGGCCCAAAAATCAAGTACACTACTGTGAGTTGACAATAAGGTTTGTGAGCCGCCATCTTGCACCGGTACAAGATGGCGGGAAATTCAAATTTCGAATAAAATTTAATTTTGCCGGCATTTCGAAACGGTTGAAGATGGCTATACATAAAGTTTCCTGGCACCAAATGGGTATATACTCGACGTGCATGCCAAATTTCATCCAAATCCGTTCAGCCGTTTGGCCGGAATACTGGATTAAAGATTTTTATTAAGCAAATTTAAGTCTTTAATCCAGTATTCCGGCAGAACGGCTGAACCGATTCGGACGAAATTTGGCATGTACATGGAGTATATACTGATTTGGTGCCACGAAACATTGTGTATGGTCATCTTCAACATTTCGAAATGGTGCCAATTTCAAGTCTTTAATCCACTATTTTATTTTATAATTATAGTTTGAAAATCCCGTAATTTCGAAACGGTTGAAGATGACCATGCATAAGTTTCGTGGTACCAAATCCCAGATAGCACACGACGTCCAATGGACGTCCATTTTTGGTTCTTATTTAGTCTAAACGTCCATGGACCTAATATGGACGTTTTAAGAACGTACATTATTGGACGTACAAAACATGTTAACTTTTGTATGTTTTAAAGATGTCCATTTTATGTATTTATGAGAAACATGTGTTTGGCGGCTCACATATGCCTTTATTCCATTAAATACGTCACCGCCATTGATTATTTCTCGAATATATATACATTTTCCATTTAGCACGTAAGCATCATTCTATTTTTGTTACTCACTGTATGTAAAATAAAGGTAGAATGATGTTTGCGTTGACTTGAATCGGTAAATAGAAAACATCCAATGACGCTGCGAGGGATTTTTAGCGACGGCCCTTGATTGTCAAGAAAATCGATTTTAAATGTTTACGGTTTATTAAGGTGTCTATGTATACCTGTTCTGTTCAATGCGATGCAAGCTAATGAGTGTAGCGCAGTAGAGTAGCTGGACGATTCGCACCCTAGTGACCCGCGTTCGAATTATACCACCGACGATGGGTTTTTTCGAAATCACATCACTACTGACCAGACCAGTGAAATTAGCCACAGATTTATGGATAATTGTTTATTAAACAAAGCAGACTCTAAAGACGTGGAATCCCTCTATATAAGTGTTAGGTAAATTTTTTAACATTTATTAATAAACATCCCTTTCACGTCCTAAAAAGTAACATTGAACGTTTTTAAAACGTCCTAAAGATGTTCACGAATCTAAAATGGACGTTTTACATACGTACGTAACGTCCAACATGTACGTTTTTAATACGTCTTTAACACGTCCTTGTGCTATCTGGGATGGGTATATTTTTGAACTACATGCCAAAATATTTCTGAATCCGTGCCGGCGTTTCGGCGGAATACTGGATTAAAGATTTCAATTTCCGCAATTTCTGAATGGTTACAGATAACCATGCATAAAGTTTTACTGCAGCAAAGGGGTATATACTTGATGTACATGTACAATTTTAGTTCGAATGCATTTAATTGTCCGGTTTCGATCACTTGCGCGCATTGCAGAAATGCTGCATTTCGCGGGCGAGCGCGAAGCGCGAGCACCCGACGTTCTCAGGGGGTATGTATGTCGCTTGAGCGAAGCGAAAGCGCAGATGACTCTCTAGCATAGTTTAATATCTCAATACTTGAATTTTCCACAATTTCGAAACCTTTTGAAATTCGTGGGCGAGCGCGAAGCGCGAGCAAAGGCGATCTTGAGGGGGTTGGCGCTTGAGCGAAGCGAAAGCGCAGGGGGCTCTGCCCCCTACTTTATAAACACGATTACCTATATGAACGAGTTAAATTGACTCGTTTCCGTATATCTACTATTAAGTGGTGTACGTATACTTACCTGAAGTATATCAGTTTCAAATTTCACTATATCCTCAACATCCTGATGTAGCGTCGAAGGAACAATGCCGTTTCTGCTGATTGCTAATTTATCGGCAACAAATTTAACATACTCTTTATAGGCCTCCACTTTTCTTGGATCAGACTGCTGTCTATCTCTAGGACTTCTTTGCGGAAGGAGCGTTGAAGGCTCCAATACCTAAAGAAATCTTATTATTAAATTACTTAGTCGCCGTTATAATGCTGATAGTTGAAGTTTTACTTACATTTAAGACGTACTCGGGACCATCAGGATGTACATCAATTTGATAAATACTATGGGAAGTAAAATAGAGGTCGACGTTCTTGCTAATCTCTCGCCAGTCCATGTTGTTTACTGCATTATTATCGGAAGACAGTAATGGCCAATCACCAACCTCCTTTACTACCTCGTTTAGTGCAACCAGACCATCTTTGTTTCGCTGATCTGTGAGGCGAAATTTCAATAAAGATATAAGGAAATAAACCGTTGAATATTTGTATCAGAGTTCATTTCTCGCAAAACAATATTCCCCTTACTGGTATTTGTGCACATCTGATGCAAAGTTCTGGCATCATTCAATTTACTTATATCTGCGGGCTTCGGCTGTTCGCTTAAGATTTCTGTAAAAGTACAAGAAAGTAAGGTCTTTTCCTGCCGAGTTCGAGAAAAACAAAGTTAATACTGGGACAATCAAATAGTACCCCCAACGCGGCTAGCAAATATCTGTTCCATGTCAGGCCGAACGGTTTGATCTTGTTGAGAAATAATAGGATGATTCCTTTTCCATTTACCGCACACATGCTGGTAAAAATCGTCGCAAGCACTGACTTCCGGGTCTATGCTCTCATGCAAGGCGGTTGCTATAGCGGGTAAAAATTAATTGTTTACTTGAAAGTCCTGTATTTGTAGTGGGATTTTAACACCTTACTTGGCAAAATAATAACGTTAAATCATACATACCCGTCTCCTCGCATTCCGTTGTTTCGCAAATGGTGCTGCAGTCGGCAGTGAAAAGATGAAGAACGGTAATCGTTAACAGGACAGATCTGCGATAATTGAAAGAAACATTTATTTGGGGCGAACGTGCACAACACACTTGTACGCATCGTTGGTTTAAAGCAAATAACATTATTAAATGCATTACTTACATTCGTAACATCCTGGGGCGTCTTTTTTATTTTCCGGATAAACTATACCATTCAGCAAACGTTACTAAAACAGGTCTTGAACGTTACTAAAACAGGATGCGAATCGAGTACGAAAATCAGTAACAAGAGTAAATATTGTAGAAATGAAGCAGAATATTCTACGCAATACTATTATGAAACTTCGCCATATGCGATGAGCACATTCTAAAAGCCACGTAGCCGAACGCTTGAATTTTATCCCTAGGTAACAAGTCTATATGGACATTTCGTACCATAGACGATAATCGGTAATGCGACGATTATGAGGAACAATACGTATTAAAAATCTTTTCCGGTTACGAAGACTTCGCGATAAAAGACAAAATAAGTGCAAATAACGGACCTTCAAGTGACGAGTTCGTAAGTAATTTTTGTCTACGTTCGTGAATTATCTGCGGTGAAGTCTCATTTGCGTCATAACCTTCGAAATTCATATTTACTTGCCGTAGATAATAGAATAGGAAGTAATACGTCCGATATAGTCAAGAGTGCCTTTGCTTCTGTTCGAAAATATTTCTGAAAGTTTTAGGGTTCATAAAGTTCTGCATTCTTGTTATCTTAAATTTGGCCTCAGCCTGGAAGGTCATTTGCACTTTTTAATGGGTGTTCTTATTTTTGACTCCGAATTCGAAAAGAATGAAACATTTTGGGTTCGGATATGTGAATATCATCTGTTTGCATTGTGTTCTACATTATCGGGTTACATTTATACAAAGAAAAAGACTAACATGTGTGAAGATAGATCATGCTGCCATAGCCGATTACTATTCGTTAAATCTTTTGCAGTTGATAAAGATGCAAGAAAATGATCCCGGAATTACACTTACCAGGAAAATCTTTCACTTCCTGCTTTACAGCGGGATACAAATAAAACAAGAAAATATATCTTCTTGAACATCTTTTTTTCCTTTAATAAGCATAAACACTTTACAGTACACCTTATTGTTAGTAAATAGATACATTAATAACAGAATGCAGTAGACTCCCGTATAACGCACGTTTCTACAACGCGAATTCCTATATTACGCCAAATAAATGGGAACTACTATTTTCTTATAACGCGATTTCTCTCATACAACGCGCGAATAATAATAATAATAATAATAATAATAATGTTCTTGCGGAACCAATAGTATATGTATATGTACATATAAGCAACTTATTTTTATGATATTGACCCATTTGATAAAATACAGAAAACAAACATAAGCACAGTAATAAACATCCGAACATGTCGCTATAGATTATACGTGTTATGTGAGGTAAATTCTCACAGCACAATTTCCTATAACGTCTATTGCACACTTATACGAAAAACCCCTCCCGAAAATATTGTAAAGCGAACTTAATAATACTTTATACCGGTTACCTCGATATATGTATATTTAAATAAGACATAATAATTATGCAATATATCCTAGGACCAAATGTTGCATTTCGTAGGTAAATTCATTCGCGCATCAGCTGAACAATTGAACGCTTCATTAAACTCTTTCAAATCTGCGAAGCTGGTGGATATTCTAACATGTGCGTCGCTATACGTCATACTTTCGCAATGACTCTGCAATTGTATGAATAATTTAAGTAAAGTAAATAAATTATATGAACAATTTCATGTCGTTATACGAATTCTTTCAGTTTTCCAGCTCAATTGTAGACTTACATATGCGATGCCAATGAAAAACAATTGGTCGTTGTTGTAGGGGAGTCCTCGTAACTGCACTTCCGTTTGATTTGCCCAATGTTTATAAGTTGCCCATGCCAAAGCGATAGCAGCCAAGTCTTCGAAGAATGTCTTGGGCTCAACATGTGCGTCGGCCTACGATACTCACGAGGTAAAAGTTTCTGGGAATATCATAGACTTGTTATCCAGAAAATAATACTCACACGATTAAATCGAGACAATGCGTCATCGTCTACATATTTCTTATACAATTCGGCAAAACACTGTGCCAGATTCTCGTAGGAAACGTTTGTCGAATCGACTTGACCATTGCCGGCAGTACTAAACATAGTACCTGTGTTAGAAATTATGATTATTAGATATGTACATTGCATATACTTCGATATTGCATTGATTTTACTAGAAAAGACGGATATTGGTCAGATACAATTTCAAGAAACTGCTCAGCCATACTTAAGGTAGCAAAGAAGAGAGAGTACTTGTATCCCAGCCAGTAGCTTATTGTGCCGTAGTTCATTGCTCTATAAAATAAGGGGTTAATCGTTATCGTTATGCATTCATGCCTTTCGACATGAGTTTAAGGTACTAGCATAAGGAATATATTTTCAAAAATTCGATTTTTGTTCTTTCCTCACTTTTTTATAGTTTGAAGTCTTGAGTTTAATTTGCGACCAAATTTTTACAAAAATCCTTAAAATGACCATGTTACGGCAATTTTCCTGCAGCCATAGAATTATTACTCTATGGTGCAGGAAATTGCAGACCAGAGACGAGAAAGAATTTTTATTTTATCCGAAACTTTAGGCGAAGGCACTTAGTTTCAATTATTGTCTCCACGCTATGCATTTTACAAATTTATGTGGAAAATTTATACGGAAACAGTAGATTTTGAATGGCCTTTTTCTTAGCGTTTCGTTCGAAACTACGTTTTCCAAATGTATTTTTCGGAAACATTTATTTTTTTCATTCCCGGAAAATCGAAATTTTTTTCAATGCGGTGACATTTTCACAATTTTTAAAGTTGCAAGAAAGTGTCCGTCCACTCGCTATTTTTATCGCTCTTGCAAAAGTACGTTTTTGTTTTATGATTTCAGATCTCTGTGGCAAGTGTTACTGTTGTTACGTCCCGAACGAAGCGTGCGAAACGTCGACAGTACGATTCCCGAAGAACCGTTCGCTCGACCTGGAGGCCAGATGGGCGGTCAGTCGAAACTTTACTCGCGTTTATCCGACGGTCGAACGGCACCCCTTTTTGAGTCAACACGATACGCGCTATAACTCGGGATAGGGCAGAAAGTCAATGATCGTCGATCGTTAGAAGGGTGATTGTCGATGATTCGAGAGGGCAGGATGCGTAGTTAAAACGGTGAAGCCAACACAACAACCGGAGTCCGAGAGAGAGGGAGAGGGAGAGAGAGAGAGAGAGAGAGAGAGAGAGAGAGAGATTTTAATTCACTGATTCTTACTTTTCGATGTTCTCTGGAACTAATCCCTTGTCAACGTAGTAGAAGGTAGGTGTAAATTAAATAAAAAACACTGAATTTAATATAGAAGAAACGTGGAAATAAAATATATATATTGAAAATGAAACTGGTGAATACAGAGGTTGCACACTAGAAAATTAACGTCTTTTAAGCGTGATGGTCACTGTCGGAATGAACTGGCAGCGAAATTGTGACTCGAAGAAAGGTGTCTTAAACTAAAGCTGTGTAGGAAAGGACTTGAGGAGAGGAGTGTTGTAAAGAGGTCTTGTATCAGGGTTTGAAATTTAGGCGATAGGAGAGTTCCTGGTATGAACCAGAAGAGAAGTCAAGAGGTTTGGTGACAGATTATTTTGGCACTGAGATAAAGAGGAGTGTGAAGACTCGGTTGAGGAGGTATGTTCGGATAGGCCTTATCGATAGGGAATCTGCGTCCTGTGTTATTGCAAACCAACTCACATTTCCTCGCAAATAAGAACAAGAAGAGTTAGGATGGGAATGGAATGTAAAACGATCGTGGGAAAGAAAGAGGATAGAAAAGAATTAAATATTGTACAAAAGGAATGCGAAGTCAAATAGTACTGAGCAAGGGAAACATGTTAATAAGGAGGGAAGAATGGAAATGAAGGAACTCTGACAAATTCGGTTGATACGTAAGGCAATTCAAATCAAATAACTACTTACTTCCAAACTGAAGGTTTCGGACCCAAGTAGGAGACCCTTTTTGGTATGACGCGGTTAGTTAAATTGCACAATTGAATTGGTCAGGATACGTTGAAATAACTTTGAATATTGATTGAGTAAAATGAAGAGTGAAGCAGAAAACTACAACTTGAGTTAATAGACAATGGTTAAAAGATGTAAATTGAACAAAGGTCTGAATACTAATGAGAGAAAGTGTATTATTGCAAGCTCGAATATTAACGAATGAATGCCCTGCTGAGCATTGGTGGTCCTATTTAATATTTTTTTAGGATGATGCATGCGTGGTCAGATTGATCCATAAGTGGGGCAATTAGCATAGGGTGGGAGCATAGGAAGGAGTAAGATGGGTAGGTTCTTCATAGTTCGTCACATTTCATTAGCCAATCAGGACAGGCCACACAGTGGCCTTCTACCCTCGAGTCACACGTTTCGTGATTTTCCCCCGACAGGTTGCTGTACATTCCAGAGCACAGCGTAGCCAAAACAATTCTTCTCTCCCTGCGTCTTTTACTAATAAGTGTTTTCGCACTTGCCTTCGTTTCTCAGAAGCTGGCCATGGTTAGGATGAGTTCTACGCATTAGATTCGCTGCTAATCGTCAGATTGAAATGCAGAGGTGAGGATGAGTCATGCACATCCGCTATATTAGCGATACCGAAATCTCGGTGATTGAGATAGATGTTATGTGTTTGGCACGGCTATGAATCATATTATCTTATTTTTATGTGTTCCAAATGTGGGGAATTATAATAGCGTATGTGCATCGTCAAACCCATTATGTATTTATGACATTATTAACAATTGGTTCGATGTTAAAGAGAGTATCCCGAGAATAAAACCCCAAGTTACGCTTCGAGTGCGTAAGAGAATTCGTCTTATCTTGTGTTACCGTTAATCGCTGCCTACCAACGGTCGGATTGTCGCAGCGTCCCTTTGACATAGAGCCTCGTTACGTCATGGACGTAACACTGTGTACACAGATAGACTACACGATGGTGATTACAGTCCCTTTCTTTAATATTTATAAATGTGTTGTCTATTCCTATATTTCCATAAATAAAAATAATATTACGCAACACCTTCTACCGCGTATAATAGTTTCACCTTGTCTATCCAGTACACTTGCCAAAGGAAATATTGAAAGTCGATATATTTAATCAAGCAAATCCATATGGTAATGCCTTAAACAAGAACCTTACACTTACTCTGGTTTTCCTTCGGCAAAGAGGATATCGTCGAACATATCGGATGAGTAAACTGAAAACAGATGAAGAAATTGGATTAGCCAAATCGATAAACCGGTTTCCAATAAATCATGCATCAGAAATAGTGTTACAAGAATCTGAACAAGCGTACTTTAAATAATTAAGATGTTTTTAGAACTATTGTATATGGACGCAATTGTAATTGTAGCGGCTTAGTACTTTATAAACTAAGAATGTAGTATAATGTAGTAATTAATATAGTAACGAAAAATAAAGTCAAAACGTACTGTTGAAATACTGATCAAAATTCGTGTTATGGGTGACGTAGACTTGACGAGTTGAAAAAGGAAGACCGAGCCACCTGAAAAGTTTCATTTTTTAATACTGATTGTTCATTCTGAAAATTTTTCCAAGCTTAAATAATATCAAATCACACTATACGAAGTTCTAAGAAGGTAGAAGAAAATGTGCGTAAGAAAGTAGACTTACTCCGTAAAATCTACTGCAGTTCCCAGTTTCTCCTGTGTTTTAATTGCATCGAATTTCTTAACAATCAAAACATTATCCAAGAGGCTACGCCCAGATAAGACCAACTGCGAAAGATCATACAAAAATTAGTAAACGTTATGGAGTGACGAAGATTCAACGATTACCAGTTTAAAACATTTATACATACATTTTGATAATACTTGTTTATATTTGCGCGACTGTACCAGGAGGGATATCCGACATGTAGCAGTGAACTGTTCACTGTATCCTGGAATACTTTTTTTTGCGCGGGGTCCATCCAAGTAACACGATTAGACTCCTCAAGTACCGTATTAATAAAATTATGCAAAATTTGAGAAATCTACAAAAATTCAGAGGATACACTAAAAAGCGGTTGATTCGTAGTATTCGATTCCGAAGTAACAAATTTCGATATAAACCTTCTGTCTCTGATTATCCGGAAAATAACGTTTTGCGTATGCGTACATTATGGCGTGTTTCAAGTTAGGCATTTCGTAGCAATGTTCTTGTCTGAAATGGAATATAAACGATGAAGTTTGTGAGTGCAGATTTCTATTGGCTCTAGAACTGAAAAAAAAAAAAAAAAAACAGGAGAATAGTCGCATACAGATTTATTGGGTTGATACGTCCTGATATGCTCTGATCTGAGCGGCTTACGAAACTCTGTATTTCTCCTGTAGTGTACGGTAGCAAACTCCTGATGAAGTGCCATAAAATATAGTTCACTGTAATGTAATCGATTACAAGATAGTTTAAATTCCTTTTTGCCTATTAGACGTTAAGTATAATATGATCAAGATATGACGCGTTGATTGAAGACCGCATCTTCTTCAGGATACTTTTTCAATGAAGTATTACCAATGGTACGCGGCGGTGTTTTATCCAAAAGCATGCCCAGCCTCATGAAGTAATTCCATCCAAGAACGACAATATTGTCCGGTGGGGAAACTTGGTTACTCGCTGAGAGAACGTTTCTTATGATCTGCGTCCAATTTATCTGACGCATTGAAAATATTGAACGTTCGTGTTATACGAGCAAAATGCTAAATATTGGTGAGAGCATGCTGCAGTACATCTATTCTGTTGTTTCTCTGATCATGCGTACTTACAGGATACTCTATTTTATTCTGCTATTAAGTAATTAAACAATTCGAACCTTTCCTTGTCCTATAGCGCCAGCTTGATTGTACTCTCGTTGAAAATCATGGAGAGAACTCTTTTTATTGGAATGGTCTGATGCATGCAATTCTTGTTTATTGCTCATAGCCTATGAGCAATGGAAAAAATGAGCAGCATATTAGTATTACTTCAACCTTTATCAGTCTTTATCCTTTAGGGGGCCGGAAAGTCTATATATAGACGCGATGGGTGATCGGTATTTTGTATAGACAACATACAAGATATGGACACAATATTTTTGAATTTTCTACAGGGATTCAAGCTTATCAAATCCCGGCCCTCTAAATGTTAATTAAGCAATTTAGAGCTACTTACATTACATATATCAATTTCAAAATTCACTATATCCTTAACATCCTGATCTAGGGTCGAAGGAGCATTGGCGTTTGTGCTATTTGCTAATATCTGTGCAACTGACCTAATGTACTGTTTATAGGTCTCCACTTTTTTGGGATCAAGTGACTTTCCCATCAGTGTAAGATATCTTTGTGGCAGGAGAATGGAGGGCTCCTGCAGCTGAAGGAATTTTGTGATTAAAATGTTTAATTACAGTTATAATGCTGATAGTCGAAGAATAAGTTGTACTCAGGGTATAATTACATATATGTTGTACTCAGAGCCAGTGGAAAATACGTTAATGCCATAAATACTGGAGGAAGTAAAATAAAGGTCGACTTTCTTACTGATTTCTTGCCAGTCGATATTGTCTACTGCATTCCTATCGGACGACAACAGTGGCCAACCATCAACCTTTTTTACTACCTCGTTTAGTCCCACCAGATAATCGATGCTTCGTGCAGCTGCAAAACGCAACTTAAATAAAAATATAACTAGTGGTGATTAGTGGTCGGCACGATCATGGGGTGCTCGCGCTTCGCGCTCGCCTTGCCGGGTGCAGAAAAGCTTCGCTTCCTGCCATAGGCACGACCGCGTAACTCACGTTTCCATACTTAAATTTCCCACAATTTCGAAACGGTTGAAGATGGCGGTACATAAAGTTTCGTGGCACCAAATGGGTATATACTCGATGTACATGCTAAATTTTGTTCGGATCCGTTCAGTCGTTTTGCCGGAATACTGGACTAAAGATTTGAATTAGCCGCCATTTTTTATTCGGCCAACCAAAAAATTGGAAAATTTCCAGTAATTGTCATTGCATACGTGTACATGTATGTGTAAAATTTTATTGGGATCCAATGAATAGCACCAAAGATATGAATTTTTCGATATTTGAATTTGCCGCCATTTTGTACCGGTTCAAGATGGCGGCTCACAAACCTTATTGTGAACTCACAGTAATGTACTTGATTTTTGTGCCAACTTTCGTCCCGATCGGTTCAACCGTTTTTCCGAAATCGAGGATATACACGGACACAAACACACACAAACAAACGCGCGCGCGCGCAAACGGTTTTCAGGATGGCGATTGCATAAGTCACTCCCTTAACGGTCGTGCCTAAAAATGAAATCGGCGAATATTTGAAGAGGTGTATTTTCCACATAACAAAATTCCCCTTACTGGTGTTTCTGCACATCTGATACAACATTCGGGCATCAGTCAATTTATTCATATTCTTGGACTCTGACTGTTTGCTGCGTAAGATTTCTGCAAGATTAGAGAAAGTAAAGTCTCTCGATCGTGAATCTGAGAGGAATGCTAATAATGCGGCAATAAGGTCGTACTCTCAAACCTGCTGGAAAGCATCAGCAACTTCATAGGTCGAACGCTTCGATCGCCCCAAAAGCTAGAAGGATTATTCCGTGTCCAGTTACCGCACACATACTGGTAAAAATCGTCGCAAGCACTGGCTTTCGGGTCTATGCTCCCATGCAAGGCGGTTGCTATCGCAGGTAAAAATTAATTGTTTACTTGGTAGTCCTGTATTTGTAGTGGGATTTTAACACCTTACTTGGCAAAATAATAACGTTAAATCATACATACCCGTCTCCTCGCATTCCGTTGTGTCGCAAATGGTGCTGCAGTCGGCAGTGAAAAGATGAAGAACGGTAATCGTTAACAGGACAGATCTGCGATAATTGAAAGAAACATTTATTTGGGGCGAACGTGCACAACACACTTGTACGCATCGTTGGTTTAAAGCAAATAACATTATTAAATGCATTACTTACATTCGTAACATCCTGGGGCGTCTTTTTTATTTTCCGGATAAACTATACCATTCAGCAAAGTCTTGAACGTTACTAAAACAGGATGCGAATCGAGTACGAAAATCAGTAACAAGAGTAAATATTGTAGAAATGAAGCAGAATATTCTACGCAATACTATTATGAAACTTCGCCATATGCGATGAGCACATTCTACAAGCCACGTAGCCGAACGCTTGAATTTTATCCCTAGGTAACAAGTCTATATGGACATTTCGTACCATAGACGATAATTGGTAATGCGACGATTATGAGGAACAATACGTATTAAAAATCTCTTCCGGTTACAAAGACTTCGCGATAAAAGACAAAATAAGTGCAAAATACGGACCTTCAAGTGACGAGTTCATAAGTAATTTTTGTCTACGTTCGTGAATTATCCGCGATGAAGTCTCATTTGCGTCATAACCTTCGAAATTCATATTTACTTGCCGTAGATAATAGAATAGGAAGTAATACGTCCGATATAGTCAAGAGTGCCTTTGCTTCTGTTCGAAAATATTTCTGAAAGTTTTAGGGTTCATAAAGTTCTGCATTCTTGTTATCTTAAATTTGACCTTGGCCTCAGCCTGGAAAGGTCATTTGCACTTTTTAATGGGTGTTCTTATTTTTGACTCCGAATTCGAAAAGAATGAAACATTTTGGGTTCGGATATGTGAATATCATCTGTTTGCATTGTGTTCTACATTATCGGGTTAAATTTATACAAAGAAAAAGACTAACATGTGTGAAGATAGATCATGCTGCCATAGCCGATTACTATTCGTTAAATCTTTTGCAGTTGATAAAGATGCAAGAAAATGATCCCGGAATTACACTTACCAGGAAAATCTTTCACTTCCTGCTTTACAGCGGGATACAAATAAAACAAGAAAATATATCTTCTTGAACATCTTTTTTTCCTTTAATAAGCATAAACACTTTACAGTACACCTTATTGTTAGTAAATAGATACATTAATAACAGAATGCAGTAGACTCCCGTATAACGCACGTTTCTACAACGCGAATTCCTATATTACGCCAAATAAATGGGAACTACTGTTTTCTTATAACGCGATTTCTCTCATACAACGCGCGAATAATAATAATAATAATAATAATAATGTTCTTGCGGAACCAATAGTATATACATATAAGCAACTTATTTTTATGATATTGACCCATTTGATAAAATACAGAAAACAAACATAAGCACAGTAATAAACATCCGGACATGTCGCTATAGATTATACGTGTTATGTGAGGTAAATTCTCACAGCACAATTTCCTATAACGTCTATTGCACACTTATACGAAAAACCCCTCCCGAAAATATTGTAAAGCGAACTTAATAATACTTTTCACCGGTTACCTCGATATATGTATATTTAAATAAGACATAATAATTATGCAATATATCCTAGGACCAAATGTTGCATTTCGTAGGTAAATTCATTCGAGCATCGGCTGAACATTTGAACGCTTCATTAAACTCTTTCAAACCTGCGAAGCTGGTGGATATTCTAACATGTGCGTCGCTATACGTCATACTTTCGCATTGACTCTGCAATTGCATGAATAACTTCAGTATACAAATTCTTTTAGTTCCTCAGCTCAATCGTAGACTTACGTATGCGATGGCAACGAAGAACAATTGATCGTTGTTGTAGGAGAGTCCTCGTAAAGACATTTCCATTTGATTTGCGGAACGCTTATATGTTGTCCACGCTGAAGCGATAGCAGCCGAGTCTTTGAAGAATTCCATGAGCTCAACATGTTGGTCAGTCTACAATACTCACAAGGTAAAAGTTTCTGGGAATATCATTGACCTGTTATCCGGAAAACAATACTCACATAACTAAATCGGAACAATGCGTTATCGTGTACATATTGTTTATACAATCCGGCAAAACACTGTTTCAGATAGTCGTAGGAAATTTTTGTCGGATCACGTCGACGATTAATCCTACTTTCGGCAGTACTGAATATAGTACCTGTGTTAGAAATTATGATTATTAGATATATACATTACGCATACTTTGATGTTGCATTGATTTTACTGGAAAAGACGAAAGTTCGTCAGAAACAATTTCAACAAACTGCTCAGCCTTACTTAATCTGCTAAAGAAGTTGTTAATGTACATGCGTCCCAACCAGTAGTTTATTGTACCGTAGTTCATTGCTCTATAAAATAAGAGATTAATCGTTATCGTTATACATGCATTCCCTTTGACATCAGTTTAAAGTAGTAGGATAAGAAATAAATTTTCGAAACTTCGGTCTTTGCTCTTTCCTCAATTTCTTGTAGTGTGAAATCTTGAGTTTAATTTGTAAGCAAGTTTTTATAAAACCCCAAAACATGATCATGTTATGCCGATTTTATTGCTCCTACGGAGGAATTACTCTATGGCGCAAGGAATTACAGATAGAAGATGCGAAAGGATTTTCATTTTATCCGTGACTCTTTATGCCATTCTGTTTCTTTATTTAAACGAATATTGTGAGCAAACTATGTATTTTAGATATGTATATGGGAAATGTATGCGGAAACAGTAGATTTAATTCCGCTTTTTCTTATCGTTTCGCTAAAAAATACGCCTTTCAACTAAGTTTTTCGGTCCATTCTACTCTTATCACTCTTCTAAAAGTACATTTTTAGTTTTCACGCACGACCGAAAAAGGAGTGATTTATTTGGCTCCAGATCACCGTAGCAACTGTTAGCTTGTACATCATTAGATTACACGACGAATGCGGCCCTTTTGTTTTTAATTAATAAATCTTACGCACAAAATTATGGAAAACCGTGTACTGTCCATAGAAATTTGACATTGTCGTTTCGGTATCTTCGCCAAAAGAAAGACTGAAAGTCGATGTGTATATTGAATCAAGACCGGATACTACTGTCTTAAAAAATAATCTTATACTTACTCAGGTATTCCTGATCTGAAGAGGACTTTGTTGAACATGCCGGGTGGATAAACTGAAAGAAAAACAAACAACTTTCGAGTAACAAAATCGGGAAACGGGGTTTTAATAAACAATGCACTAAAAATCAAAACGTACTGATCGAAAGCTTGTCAATATTGCTACCAATATTGGTGTGATCTATAATCTGCCTAGTTAAATAATGAGCAGGACGCCATCTGAAAATGATCATCTTTTAATGCTTATTGTTCATTCCAAAAATTACACCAAACTTAAATTATATCAAATGACACCATTCGAAGTAAAAGTAGAATTATAGGAAGGCGGAGAAAAAGTTCTAAGAAGGTAGACGAAAATATGCGTAAGAAAGTACACTCACTCCGTAAGACCTACTTCAGTTCCCAATTTCTGCTGTGCTTTAATTGCATCGAATTTCTTAACAATCAAAATATTATCCAAGAGATTGAGTCCAGATAAAACTAACTGCGAAAGGTCATACAATGATTTGTAAACGTCATGAAGTGAAGAAAATTCGGGGATTACCAGTTTAAAGCATTATTACATACATTTTCATAATACTTATTTATATTTGTACTATTGTACCAAGATGGACTGCCCAGATGTAGCAATATACCATCCAGTTCCTTCTGTAACAATACTTTCTCCTCTTGGGTCATCCAAGTAGTACGATTAGATTCTTCGCGCACCGTGTTTTTAAACTCGTGCAAAATTTCAGAAACCTACAAACATTTAGAGGATACAGTAAATACCGGCTGATTGATCGGGTTCCGTTTACAAGCACCAACTTTGACATGAACCTTTTGTTTCTCGTTATCAGGGAAGTAACGTTTCGCGTATTCGTAAATTACGGCGTGTTTCAAGTTAGGCATCTCATAACAATGTTGTTCTCTGAAATTCAATATGAACGATAAAATTTGAAAGTGTATTGTTGAGTTGGAACAGAAAGAAATTTGTATTAACTATAAATCTAAAAAAACAAAAATTAGAAAACTGATACTGGCATACTGGGTCATTGGGTGAGCATTTCCTGATATGACCATTTCTACGCGGTCGGCGTAACCCTGCATTTCTAATGTGGTGTAGGGTAGCAAACGTCTGATGAAGTGCCATAAAATGTAGTTCACTGCAATGTAATCGATTACAAGATAGTTAAAACTCCTTCTTGCCTATTAGACGTTAAGTATAATATGATCAAGATATGACGCGTTGATTGAAGACCGCATCTTCTTCAGAATACTTCTTCAATGAAGTATTACCAATGATACGCTGCGATGTTTTGTCCAAAAGCTTGGCCAGCCTCGGAAAGTAATTCCACCCAATAACGACAATGTTCTTCGATTGGAAAATTTGGTTGCTTGCTGAGAGAATGTTACCTATCATCTGCTTCCAATTTACCTGAAACATTGCAAATATTGAACTTTCGTGTTATACCAGCAATATGCTAAATATTGGTGAGAGCATGCTGTAGTACATCAAAATTCTGTTGATTCTCTGATCATATGTACGTACAGGATATTCTATTTTATTATGCTATTAAGTAATTAAATAATTCGAACCTGTCCTTGTCCTACAGCGCCAGCTTTATCGTACTCATTTTGAAACTCACTCAGAGAAGTGTTTTTATAATAAAGGTCTAACGTGAAAATGTCGTCTGCAGTGCTCATAGCCTATGAATAGTAAAAAAAAATCAGTTTTTTAGAATTACTTCACATTTATCGCCAAATTTATTAAGACTAGATTTAAGGAACATTTTTAGGCACGACCGTAAAGGGAGTGACTTATGCAAACGCCATCGCGAAAACCGTTCGTGAGTGTGCGCGCGCGCGCGCGTGTGTGTGTGTGTGTGTGTGTGTGTCCGTCCGTCCGTCCGTCCGTGTATATCCTCGATTTCGGAAAAACGGCTAAACCGATCGGGACGAAATTTGGCCCAAAAATCAAGTACACTACTGTGAGTTGACAATAAGGTTTGTGAGCCGCCATCTTGCACCGGTACAAGATGGCGGGAAATTCAAAATTTGAAAAAAATGTAATTTAAATTTAATATTGCTGCCATTTCTAAACGGCTGAAGATAGCGATACATAAAGTTTGCTGGCACCAAATGGATATATACTCAAAGTACATGCCAAATTTCGTTGCGATCCGTTCAGCCGTTTGGCCGGAATACTGGACTAATGGAAATAGTGCAAAATTCATTAATCCCTTAGTCCAGTTTTCCGACGAAACGGCTGAACGGATTCGAACAAAATTTGGCATGTACATCGAGTATATATCCATTTGGTGCCATGAAACTTTATGTATGGCCATCTTCAACCGTTTTGAAATAGCGGCAAATTCAAATTTTTTATCCACTATTCCAGAAAAACGATTGATTAGTCCACTATTCCGACGAAACGGCTGAACGGATTCGGACAAAATTTGACATGTACATCAAGTATATACCCATTTGATGCCAGGAAACATTGTGTATGGGCATCTTCAACCATTTCGAAATGGTACCAGTTTCAAATCTTTCATTCACTATTTTATAATTATAGTTTGAAAATCCCATAATTTCGAGACGGTTGAAAATGACCACAAAGTTTCGTGGCACCAAATGGGTATATTTTTAAACTACATTGCAATTTTTTTTGAATCCGCGCAAGCGTTTCGCCGGAATACTGGATTAAAGATTTCAATTTGTCGCAATTTCTGAATAGTTGAAGATAACCATGCATAAAGTTTCACCGCAGCAAAGGTGTATATACTCTATGTACATGTCAAATTTTGGTTCGGATGCATTTAATTGTCCGGTTTTGATCACTTGGGCCTATTGCAGAAATGCTGCATTTCGTGGGCGAGCGCGAAGCGCGAGCACCCGACGACTTGGGGGGGTATGGCGCTTGAGCGAAGCGAAAGCGCAGAGGACTCTGTAGCATAGTTTAATATCTCAATACTTGAATTTTCATCAATTTCGAAACGGTTTGAAATTCGTGGGCGAGCGCGAAGCGCGAGTGCCGCGGTCGTGCCTATTGCAGAAAAGCTTCGCTTTACCTAACCCGGTAAAGCGAGCGCGAAGCGCGAGCAAAGGCGATCTGGGGGGTTGGCGCTTGAGCGAAGCGAAAGCGCAGGGGGTTTACCCCCTAGTTGGTTCTTATTTAGTCTAAACGTCCATGGACCTAATATGGACGTTTTAAGAACGTACATTATTGGACGTACAAAACATGTTAACTTTTGTATGTTTTAGAGATGTCCATTTTATGTATTTATGAGAAACATGTGTTTGGCGGCTTACATATGCCTTTATTCCATTAAATACGTCACCGCCATTGATTATTTCTCGAATATATATACATTTTCCATTTAGCACGTAAGCATCATTCTATTTTTGTTACTCACTGTATGTAAAATAAAGGTAGAATGATGTTTGCGTTGACTTGAATCGGTAAATAGAAAACATCCAATGACGCTGCGAGGGATTTTTAGCGACGGCCCTTGATTGTCAAGAAAATCAATTTTAAATGTTTACGGTTTATTAAGGTGTCTATGTATACCTGTTCTGTTCAATGCGATGCAAGCTAATGAGTGTAGCGCAGTAGAGTAGCTGTACGATTCGCACCCTAGTGACCCGCGTTCGAATTATACCACCGACGATGGGTTTTTTCGAAATCACATCACTACTGACCAGACCAGTGAAATTAGCCACAGATTTATGGATAATTGTTTATTAAATCAAAGCAGACTCTAAAGACGTGGAATCCCTCTATATAAGTGTTAGGTAAATTTTTTAACATTTATTAATAAACATCCCTTTCACGTCCTAAAAAGTAACATTGAACGTTTTTAAAACGTCCTAAAGATGTTCACGAATCTAAAATGGACGTTTTACATACGTACGTAACGTCCAACATGTACGTTTTTAATACGTCTTTAACACGTCCTTGTGCTATCTGGGATGGGTATATTTTTGAACTACATGCCAAAATATTTCTGAATCCGTGCCGGCGTTTCGGCGGAATACTGGATTAAAGATTTCAATTTCCGCAATTTCTGAATGGTTACAGATAACCATGCATAAAGTTTTACTGCAGCAAAGGGGTATATACTTGATGTACATGTACAATTTTAGTTCGAATGCATTTAATTGTCCGGTTTCGATCACTTGCGCGCATTGCAGAAATGCTGCATTTCGCGGGCGAGCGCGAAGCGCGAGCACCCGACGTTCTCAGGGGGTATGTATGTCGCTTGAGCGAAGCGAAAGCGCAGATGACTCTCTAGCATAGTTTAATATCTCAATACTTGAATTTTCCACAATTTCGAAACCTTTTGAAATTCGTGGGCGAGCGCGAAGCGCGAGCAAAGGCGATCTTGAGGGGGTTGGCGCTTGAGCGAAGCGAAAGCGCAGGGGGCTCTGCCCCCTACTTTATAAACACGATTACCTATATGAACGAGTTAAATTGACTCGTTTCCGTATATCTACTATTAAGTGGTGTACGTATACTTACCTGAAGTATATCAGTTTCAAATTTCACTATATCCTCAACATCCTGATGTAGCGTCGAAGGAACAATGCCGTTTCTGCTGATTGCTAATTTATCGGCAACAAATTTAACATACTCTTTATAGGCCTCCACTTTTCTTGGATCAGACTGCTGTCTATCTCTAGGACTTCTTTGCGGAAGGAGCGTTGAAGGCTCCAATACCTAAAGAAATCTTATTATTAAATTACTTAGTCGCCGTTATAATGCTGATAGTTGAAGTTTTACTTACATTTAAGACGTACTCGGGACCATCAGGATGTACATCAATTTGATAAATACTATGGGAAGTAAAATAGAGGTCGACGTTCTTGCTAATCTCTCGCCAGTCCATGTTGTTTACTGCATTATTATCGGAAGACAGTAATGGCCAATCACCAACCTCCTTTACTACCTCGTTTAGTGCAACCAGACCATCTTTGTTTCGCTGATCTGTGAGGCGAAATTTCAATAAAGATATAAGGAAATAAACCGTTGAATATTTGTATAAGAGTTCATTTCTCGCAAAACAATATTCTCCTTACTGGTATTTGTGCACATCTGATGCAAAGTTCTGGCATCATTCAATTTACTTATATCTGCGGGCTTCGGCTGTTCGCTTAAGATTTCTGTAAAAGTACAAGAAAGTAAGGTCTTTTCCTGCCGAGTTTGAGAAAAACAAAGTTAATACTGGGACAATCAAATAGTACCCCCAACGCGGCTAGCAAATATCTGTTCCATGTCAGGCCGAACGGTTTGATCTTGTTGAGAAATAATAGGATGATTCCTTTTCCATTTACCGCACACATGCTGGTAAAAATCGTCGCAAGCACTGACTTCCGGGTCTATGCTCTCATGCAAGGCGGTTGCTATAGCGGGTAAAAATTAATTGTTTACTTGAAAGTCCTGTATTTGTAGTGGGATTTTAACACCTTACTTGGCAAAATAATAACGTTAAATCATACATACCCGTCTCCTCGCATTCCGTTGTTTCGCAAATGGTGCTGCAGTCGGCAGTGAAAAGATGAAGAACGGTAATCGTTAACAGGACAGATCTGCGATAATTGAAAGAAACATTTATTTGGGGCGAACGTGCACAACACACTTGTACGCATCGTTGGTTTAAAGCAAATAACATTATTAAATGCATTACTTACATTCGTAACATCCTGGGACGTCTTTTTTATTTTCCGGATAAACTATACCATTCAGCAAACGTTACTAAAACAGGTCTTGAACGTTACTAAAACAGGATGCGAATCGAGTACGAAAATCAGTAACAAGAGTAAATATTGTAGAAATGTAGCAGAATATTCTACGCAATACTATTATGAAACTTCGCCATATGCGATGAGCACATTCTAAAAGCCACGTAGCCGAACGCTTGAATTTTATCCCTAGGTAACAAGTCTATATGGACATTTCGTACCATAAACGATAATCAGTAATGCGACGATTATGAGGAACAATACGTATTAAAAATCTTTTCCGGTTACGAAGACTTCGCGATAAAAGACAAAATAAGTGCAAATAACGGACCTTCAAGTGACGAGTTCGTAAGTAATTTTTGTCTACGTTCGTGAATTATCTGCGGTGAAGTCTCATTTGCGTCATAACCTTCGAAATTCATATTTACTTGCCGTAGATAATAGAATAGGAAGTAATATGTCCGATATAGTCAAGAGTGCCTTTGCTTCTGTTCGAAAATATTTCTGAAAGTTTTAGGGTTCATAAAGTTCTGCATTCTTGTTATCTTAAATTTGACCTTGGCCTCACCCTGGAAGATCATTTGCACTTTTTAATGGGTATTCTTACTTTTGACTCCGAATTTGAAAAGAGCGGAAAATTTTGCGTTCGGGTATATGAATATCATCTGTTCGCATTGTGTTCTATATTATCGGGCTAAATGTGTACAAAGAAAAATATTAATATGTGTGAAGATAGATCATGCCACTACAGTCGATTTCTATTCATGAAATATTTCGCAGATGATGAAGATGCAAGAATATTATCGCGGAATAATACTTACCAGAAAAATCATAATCTACTACAACCTCGTCGATACGTTGGGAAACATAACCCGGCACTCTAAATTTATCAAGTTTATTTTATTCTTGTATTTTTCTGTTTTCCCACACAAGGTGGAAGATATTTGAATCGAACATATATCTTTTTAGATATATGTAGACGCATCTACACTAATTCTCTTTTTTTTAACTCACAATAATATGAAAGTTTACAATATTTGACAGTTCAACATTTATTAAAATACATTATAAGACTTTAAATATCCAGCATGCTCCGAATACGTACTGTTACATTTAATTATTATCATACCGTTAATAATAGTTTAAATTTATACACAAATGAGCGAGTGGTTTTTAGAATAATTTTAACACAATCGGAATAAACTAATTATGAATAAAAAGGAAAATGTATAGAAAATTACATAGGTAGTTTTTAAGGTTGCAGCATTAAATGCATCAGATCTACATTTATTAGAAATAAACAAAGATAGAAGAAGAGAGGGTGCTAATAATTGTAACTATTAGAATTAAGCTTTATTATACGCATTTCTCAATATACAGCGAAGGCGTAAATGGTAAATGCTCAATTTTTCTTAAATTGAATACTCGTTCTTGAACGAGCAAGAACGAATGGCTGCTCGCTTTTATTACGCCAGAGTTAAATCTACACAATATTGCCATCGTTTTGTACCGTAACACGATATATACGTAATATACGATCTGGTGACCGACGTAGGCAAGGAAAATCTAGTTCATGCTGAGGCAAAATTCGAATGCTACCCGCTCGCCATATTCAATAGTCGTAGAGGCTTGAAAATGTGAGGTAAAATGTGTAGGAGAATAAGAAGAAAGCTTTCATCGAAAATGTCCACGGCCAAGTAGATATTTTATTCGACGTGCATAAGGACACAGTACTCTTACTAAATGCAAACGTCGCTAACACGCGTCAACGTTTACGTAGTTTTCATTGACTTTCTGATTAATCGTAACCAAAAGCACTAAGAATCGAATCTGTCTTGTACAATTGGAATCGACAAAGGCATGTCGGACCAATTGCAACCCAGATGACCAAACTACAAATACATATGGACATATATATTTAAAGCGAATCGAGAACCGAAACTCAATATTATTTAAATAATAGAATAAACAGAGCGAGCAACGAGAACGCATTCCTCGTCAGTTTCAAACTAATTCGTTAATTGGACAGACAAAAATTTATGTTCATAGATCGTGTAAGAGGTACTGCTCGCATTAGAACGCATTAGTAAACTTTCGCGTGTTGAGCCACGAGAAACGCGGTGAAGAAGAATAAGGAAATATCACTGGTAGGACACATTGCCTAAAAGAAACTGCCAATCTAAAGAAATGTGTACGGCCGGATTGGTTCCGTGACTCTCCGCGTGGAGTGACTGTGTGTGTTACAGAAGAAAAGATCACAAATCGAAGATAGATAAAGCGCATCTTAGAGAATCTCTCGAATTTTCCAGCCAAGCGCTCGAGCGCAAGAGGACTACATCTTAAATGAAAACCGACAAAGCGTGCACGGACAACGACGGATGCTCCAACTTTTTACCGAGTCGTTAAAACACACGATCCAGGAAGCGAGTTCCCCCTTCCAAACCAAGATCCTACGTTCTGGTAGATTCGCCTGTGCTAAAGATCAAGTCGAGGTTCATTCCACATCTACGCACACCCTCTCCAAAGAAGGATACTTTTCTCCAAGCATATCTTCTAATTCAGTTTCCAAGCCAATGGAACTTCTTCGTCTCGCTCGTACAGAACGCTAATCCTAGGTGGATGTCTCGTTCTCTCTTTAAATTCGTCTTCCATCTTGGCATTGTTTTCATCTGCTTCCACAGGCAAGTTCATTAACTTTCGTATTCCGGTGTTCCTCGTCGAGGCCACCTTCTTCTCCCCTTCTCCGCTTTTTCTCTTTCCTTCCCTTTCTCTCAGCCCTTTTCCAATCGCCTTTTCAACCTTAAATGTATTCGGCGAACATTATCCAGTACGTGACGTTCAGCAGGGCGAAGAGAAAAGGAAAGAAGACACGCGAGACCCTGTCTATGTTGAGAGCGCGCATCCGTGCCCTTTGGGCAGGCGTGGGCCCTGGAGGTGGACCCGCTCGGGACTCCTGAGATCGACCGGACAACAGCATTGCGTTTTCCTGCGCGAGAACAATCGCAACTTGAACCGCCGCCACGCAGACATGACTTCTGTGCCTCGGAGTTACAAAATTCATACTATCCTCGCGATCTATCTGGCATTGCGAATAGTTCTGGTCAAAAGGAAGAACCTATTAATATTAACCCCTTGCCGTACTTTCACGAGTCTCACTCGTGATGACGAATATGAGCAAACATGAACATCACGAGTGTGACTCGTGAAATCAAACGTGGGTCGAACGCATCACAAATCAGATTCGTGAAATCAAATTTCAGTCAAACACTAACTCATGGAGTAGAGTTTGGGTTAAGTATGAATATGACCGTCTGGTTCGGATTTCGTCGAGCTAAATGGTCGAAAGGGGGTTAACGTTTATAATATCGCGTTTTCTACTAGTGCTGTGCGGTTCTAGGGTTTTGATGGTTTTCGAACCGATATACAAAGAATCGGGTCTTTTAGAGCTATTATAACCATTAGCATTAATAATAACCGAGCTGAAAACGCGGCTGTGGACGACTGGTTTAGAACCGGTTACAAACTTTGGTAAATATGGGGTTTAGGGGACCCCCCTCCGATGACCTTCGGAATAGGCTCACTCGATGCGTATTTGCATTAGAAACAACTATTTCCTCTGAAAAAATTGGCGGTCTCCTCTCCAAATGAAGATATTCAAAATTCAAGTTGAAATATAAATGTGATAAATGGAGATTGATCTAACCAGAAAGGCCTACCACGCTTTCAAGTTTAGATTATTTTTTTATTGGGTCCTTTTTTTAACCCTTATAAACCTTAGGCGGGTTAGGTTAGGGTTAGGGTAGGCGGTGATCGCTGGTTAGGCGCGGCGCGAGCGCTTACGCGCCCGCCCGCGCATTAAAAAAATAATCTAAACTTGAGAGCGTGGTAGGCCTTTCTGGTTAGATCAATCTCCATAGCTTCTACTGTTTTGCCTAATTTTTTAACGAACAATGAGCGCCGATTAAAACTTTCGGATTGTTACTCAGGAGGGTGACCTTGATAATATATGTCAAGGTCATCGCTACGCAAGAAAAGGCCAATCCGAACCCGTGCATTTATTTGTTAATAACTTTTTAACAAATAATGACCGCCAATTTTGTCAGAGGAAAAAGTTGTTTCTAATGCAAATACGCATCGAATGAGCCTACTCCGAAGGTCATCGGAGGGGGGTCCCCTAAACCCCATATTTACCCAAACTTTGTATATTGTAATAATTTTAAGTAGTAAAAACCTGAAATAAGAAAAATTACGCAAGTTTAGCCGAGTTTGTAAATGTCGTTCGATGAAGTTGTTATGTTTTGAAATAAAACATTACTAACAGATATGACTACTGACCATATTTTACATATATGGTCATATTCAAAATCAACAGGTCTAAATTAATGAAAAAGAAAATTCTCCTTAAATTTACTCATTAAAATCAAACATTTATAGGCCAGTGTTATTACATTTTAGGACGTTGCGGCGTAACATGGAAAGGGCGAATTAAATTAATATTGTATTCGAATCAGATTAGAATTGTCTTGGAACCGGTCAAAGTAAAATTAACGAAAAGGTTAAATTAATTGGTTAAAGTAAAACCATTGGCTCCGGTTCTATTTTCCAATAGAAATCGGATCTCAACCGATTCCGAACCGGTTCTAGAAAAGCACCGGAACCAGCGACCAGCACTACTTTTTACGACGAATGTTCGGCAAGCAACGTCCTCATTAACTCTGTATCTTCATCCCCTTCCATTTATTCCTCCCTATTCTCTTAACCTAAGTTCTCGCGAAAATGGTTAAATGGATTTCACATGGGTAATCTCAGGTTTGCAATTAGTTCTCTTCTCCGAGGCACAGAAGCAGTCTGTAAATACTTCCTGGCTCTTCAGCCAGGCGTTACCTTGCTGGCGACGTCGTAAATCTTGTCGAGCTTGATGGAATTCTCGGCGCAAGACGAAGAGCCGGATGGTCGCGGTGGTGGTGGCGCGGGCTTGGGTGGAGCATCAGAATCTCCGAGGACGATGTTCACCAGGCAATACTCCATGAGCGCCATGAAGACGAATATGGTGCAGACCGACATGAAAGCGTCCACGGCCTTGAGGTAAGAGACTGGCGGTAGAGACGCTTGACTCTTCGCGTGTTGCGTCGAGAGTGTCAGAAGTGACGTCACACCGAGGGTCACCCTCGCCGGCGCAGCTTCCGGTTTAATCCAGAAGGAGACCCACTGAACATGGAAATTCAAGGTTCTTGCACACGCGTGCTCGAGTGCTCTTTACGAGGTATTGGAAATGAGATTGAAATTAGGTGACTGTTGTCGGAGGATTAAAATACACCGATCATATGCCTTTGAAAAAGGTAACGTCGAATAAGGTCATTCTTAGATGATCGAGTGCTCTTCGGCAATTAATGATTCTTGACGAGGTATTTGAAATGAAATTGAAATTAGGTGACTGTTGTCGGAGGATTAAAATACACCGATCAAGTGCCTTTGAAAGAGGTAACGTCGAATAAGGTCATTCTTAGATGATCTTGCAAATGGTGAATACGGGTGTTGACCTTGTAAATGTTCCAAAGAGTGATGTAGGAATTAGACGGTGAGCGTTAAGGTTTCATGAGGCTTTGTAACAACGAGCGTCAGTGATTTGGAATATTAAAATATATCAAACTCACCGACATAATGACGATGAGGCAAGTAGGTACGTATGTGTGAAAGAGATAATAACCCAGACGACGTTTCAGGACAAAGATCACTTCCAGGCAGGTAAAGTTTCCTGGAGAGATACAGGACATTAATTCTGGCACCTATCGCATGTGCGTTGCTCATTGCGAAGGTGACTCGCTTAAAAAATTCCAAAAAATTAATTTCTCCACTACACCTTGCTCTTTTCGTGTATACGGCTGAAATGCAGAGTAAGTGTCAAGAGAAAAATTGTCTGATTTAGTCGACTTTCATTATAATCGGCATCTACGATTCGAACGAGAATTTCCAAAAATTCTTGAAGCACGTTAAAAAAAAAACCGAAGATCATCGTCAAACCTATCGTAGTAATTTAATGCGCTCCAATGACGAGAGCTTGCAAGCGGCGCGAAAAAGGCTTTTGGAACGTAGAAGAGCATCTGAATTAAAAGCGAATCATATTGCGTGTCGATGCTTTCTTCGTTAAACTGCATTTGTTCGTAGGACATTACGAACGTTGACTGACGAGTGCGCGTGAGAGAAGACACTTGTCATTTCGACATTTACCTCCCAAAAAACGAGCCTCCTTATTCGTCGGCTACTAATTGAATGCATCCTCACTCGGCTTCCCAGGGTAGTCTTTTATCCTGGTGAAAGAAAGATTTCGTCGATTACCCCACGTTACTTACCGGTCGAATAGACCTGCGTGCAGTCGGCCGTGTAATTCTTCACGAGCTGTAACTGGGGCAGCTCTATATTCTCGTCGACTACGAGTGGCACGTCGGGATCCCACTGGAAGATCATCTCATCCGTCGTGTGCGACACTGTTGACCGAGTTGTTTTATCCTTTCCTTTCTTTTCCGAATTGCATTTAATCGTACGGTACGCGCGCGCACTTTAAGCTAAAAATAGCGCGAAAACCGCGAAATCTTTCGATTTGCTCGTGAACGGACCGACGCGCTAACGGTAGATGTCAAACAAAGGGACGAAGAGGGTGAGAGTGGCTTGGCAATGACGAGATTGTAAAGATTAGAATGCGTTTTTAGGCACGACCGTAAAGGGAGTGACTTATGCAATCGCTATCCTGAAAACCGTTCGGATGTGTGTGTGTGTGTGTGTATGTGTCCGTGTATATCCTCGATTTCGGAAAAACGGTTGAACCGATCGGGACGAAATTTGGCACAAAAATCAAGTACATTACTGTGAGTTCACAATAAGGTTTGTGAGCCGCCATCTTGAACCGGTACAAAATGGCGGCAAATTCAAATATCGAAAAATTCATATCTTTGGTACTATTCATTGGATCCCGATAAAATTTTACACATACATGTACACGAATGCAATGACAATTACTGGAAATTTTCAAATTTTTTGGTTGGCCGAATAAAAAATGGCGGCTAATTCAAATCTTTAGTCCAGTATTCCGGCAAAACGACTGAACGGATCCGAACAAAATTTGGCATGTACATCGAGTATATACCCATTTGGTGCCACGAAACATTATGTACCGCCATCTTCAACCGTTTCGAAATTGTGGGAAATTTAAGTATGGAAATGTGAGTTACGCGGTCGTGCCTATGGCAGAAAGCGAAGCTTTTCTGCACTCGGTAAGGCGAGCGCGAAGCGCGAGCACCCGGCGATCGTGCCGAACACTAATTTAATTATCGAATGAGTAATAGAGGGTGCGTGAGCGGAAACAAAGTGTGGACGATGAGGTGTGGCGATTATAAATGACGAAGGTTGTGAATACGGTTTGGAGAGACTAGACGATGATAAATGTCATTTTGCAATTTGCTTTACTCGATTCTCTATTGTTCGACTACTTACGACTTTCCATTTGTAGCTTGCACTCTTGCGTGTCGTGAGGATAGATGAGAAAGTTCATGGCGCAGGAAAGTTTTAGGGTCAATCTGAAAATAAGAGTTTTCAAATATTCTTGGTAGAAGGGTGTGATACGAAGGCGCGGGTAAATTTTAGGAGCTTAAATACGCGGTCGCCACTTATGATGGCAATTACGGAAGTTCACGACACATCTGCTAGAGATCTCATCGAATACGTTAATTAGAATTTACAAGGTTTTCAAATATTTTTGCGACAAGGTGTAGCTCGACGAGTTCGTAAGAGTACCCCATGTTAGAAATATCATTGTACGTCTTTGAATCACTTCCCACATACTTCACCATATAAAGTATGGTTTTGTCCTTGTAGAGCCACAAATAATGGTTGGGTATCGTCATAGTCTGAAACGTCACGGACTTGGCGTTCTTGAAGAACGAATCGGGCCGCCACATATTTTTCAGCCAGTCGACTTCCAGCAATCTTAAATTTTCATTGAAATCAAATCACCGATTATCGTCACATTCGTCGAATACGAGAGGGACAAGAGAACGAAGTACAATGGGCAATATTACAACACGATGATGTGAATTGAATTTAACGAATAGCCCGCATACCTATATTCAGATGTCATATTTTCCGGCAGCCGCAATCTATTATCCTTCCACGTTTGCGCGAAAAAAATATCCGCGGCGTAAGTCTACAAGGGCAAGAGGAAGAATTAGTAATGTTCATTTTACTGTAAAATATCGGCAAAAGATGTCCATCGTAGACATTAAATGCGCGATAATTCTGTCGACAAAATAATCAAGTGCTACACGTAAACCAACATTTGAGTCAAACTATCCGCTTGCGTCGATTAATAAAACTTTCTAAAGAGCCCTAGTGGTACGAATTTTTCTCAAGAATCAACAGAGACGTTACAAAACCAATCATTCTCTTAATGTCGTACCATTGAAGTCTCATCGATGGAATCGAGGCCCATCACGGTAACGTGAAAGTAGACAACGGTGGCCTGTCCGTCTTTCTTGGGAGGTCTCATCTTGTCGTAAAGTTTAGGATCCTCTGGCAATAGGTCGTAGAATTCTAAGCTTCTCCTGAAATTCAATGTTTTCGGAAATCCGCGGTGATACTCATCGTCGCCGATGATATTTAAACGAAATCACAATTTTCATTTATTCTCCCTTCTAAAACTAGCTATTGAAACAATCTCCAAGAGTATTGTGGAGTCGAGCAATTGGATACGAAAAAATCGCGTGTCTCTACGAGAACGAGACGAAGCCTTCGACTTCACCGTTCTCCACTTCGACTAGCAAATTTCTCCAAGCTGCAACAGACGAAGAAAAGAGACGAAGAAGAAGTGAAAGAGAATCCGCAACCCTTACTGTGCATCCGCTCCGCAGTCTAGCAGGAACAGCAGGAGAAAGAGAGTCGAGGAGTGTAGGGCGGAAGCCATGCCGCCACCTCCTTGTACCTCTCCCGTCGACATTCTCGTCGTTCTCACTTCCGTTCCTCAACGCATCTTCCGGTTTCCGATTAGGCCTCTGCTAAGGGCCCACGCTCGTGAAAGAATCGCTCGCCAAACGAGAATACGCGCACGAAACCTCCTCACGATACCAAACCAAAAACGAAAAGGAAAAAAGCCCGAAACCACCAAAAGACACTGGTAATCAATCGAAGACCTTCCAGGAGAAGCACGAACTCTCCGAACCAACCGAAAAAATCAAACGGAACATACGAATCTAAAAACAACCGAACCCCTGAACTCTTCCAGGGAGGGAAAAAAATCTGGAGAACGGACGCGTCCACGGAAACCGGAAGAGGCCAGAAGGAAGAATACTCCTCGAGAACTCTTCCAACCCAGATTATCCAGTTACGACACAATGGTCTCCACGATGGTCCAACTGTGTACTACACGATGTATTCCGCGAAATCTTTCGACTCGCGAGGGCGCACGAACGAACGACGACTGGCTTTGCTCGGCACCACTTTGCCGAACCTGCAAAATCCTCCTCATCTTCGGCCACGGATGAGACGGACGAGGTGTGGAGGGTGGAGGATGGTCTCGCGGGTGGTACCACGGTTGTTGGTGGTGGTGGAGGAGGAAAAGGGAGATGGAGAAAGAAGGGAGGGACTCAGGTGGTAGAGCGCACTGGTGACGATCGGATTGGCGATGATGTTGGAGTCCGTCGTCTGATGCGATGTTACCCTCGTGTTAGGCCGATGCGAGTGGTGGTGGTGGTGGTACCGACCATTGGAGGTGGTGTAACAAAAATTTCAGTGGAGGTGGTGGCGAGCAAGCTGGTGGTGGTGGTGGACGATGATCGGCAGCGGGCATCCTCTGGCCACCCCTATCATCCCCTTACCCTCTTAACGCGGCATCGAAGCCAGATAAAGGAAGATGAATACGTGAGAACGGAAGAGGAGGAACCGCAACGAGGAAGGGGTAGAACTCGCTAGATGACGTATGCCAGAAAGACGCCTCCGACTCCTCCCTGTCTCTCGGCTTTCGAAAAGTTCTCGACGAGAGTATCGCGACAAACGCGGCGAGTTGCATCGTCGAATGTTGCACGCTCGGTGGCCGCAGGAATAGAGGGTGGTGGTAATCCCCGGAGGCGCGCTACGCCGCTACCACAACCACGCGGAATTTTTTACCCCAATGCGGCATCCTTCGCATCTCGTGGCTCAATGTCTCCGGGCTAGATCTTGTGCCAAGCGGATCCTTCAGCTTCTTTCTTAATTCGCCGTTTTTGCCTGCTTTTTGATTTTTCAGGCTTGTTTTTCTTTTTTTCCTCGTGATCCCAAGGTTTTTTCGTGGAATCAAGGGTAGGTGGTGAATGATTAGAGGAAGCGAGACGTCGAACGACAAGCGTGGAGTAAAAGGACATTGGTTGTGGGTAGGATTAGAGAAGGATCGTGTTAGGGGTTTTTTTATGTGGAAATTTAGCTTGATGAGGGTTGTTGGAGGAATACGAGCGAATTGGGATTATTAGGTGGAATGGGGTAGTTTTAACTTGCGATATGAATTTTGGTTGTGCGATTTGTATTTCGGATTAAAACAGAAAGTGAAAGGCGATGGAGAGAGATCCGTTTAGAGAATTGAAGTGACTGTTTTTATTTTTAGGATCGCTTGCTCCTCGATGACGTGCCTCGTTAAAATGTTGCTTCTAGGTGGCGGAAACACGTCGCAATTATAATGACGCGTCACAAAGATCCGATTCTCGTTACCAAGTGGGTAATGTGAGCTCGATACAACGAGACCGCGTGCAAATCTCGCGTAGATTACCTGCGTCGCGACATTCTCTTTGATCCTGCAGCGAAGTAATTATTTCTGTCAACTCAACCGTTTGGAATCTTCCGCCACCAGGGGACGCCGTCATCGGCCAAAAGCAAGAACCGTCGAAAGAAGAAGGAAGACGCAAAGAGAGCATACATCGAACGAAAGAACTGAAGAAGCTAACGAAAAACGAGGAACAGGCTTCGCGCAAAAATCTGCAAGATTGCAGAAGTTCAAGGACCAAATGGAAGAAAAAAGAAAGAAGAAGAGGAAAATTGAGGAAAGAAATTTGTTGGCATCGTCCAGAAGATTCGCGTAGACTTAAGATCCTTGAACACGAAAATCAAGAGGACCGACATTTTTTTTCTATGTAACGAAGCCATCTTTCCACTTACTTTCAAAACCTGTAAAACCATTCTCAAATTTACAATTCGAGCCTTGTCCGCAAAATTCCCTTCCGTGTAAAATTGTACCCTTTGAATCACAAATTTTCCACCTCGAATAAATACCGGTTCCCTTCGATTCACCTGCTTACCGATACATTTCAATCTCGACGAAATCTTTCCGGACATGCAAGATAGATTTCTCGAAAGCGAAAGAGGAGAACACAGGAACGATTGAACGGTACGAGGAAGGCATCCTTTTCCTTGCATTCTCCTCTCATCCAACCCTTTTCCAGCAGCATCCTCTTACGAAGGCGCTAACTACCGCGCCATTTGAAGAGACCGACGACGCCGACGTCCGACCGGCGCGCGTCGGGACACGCCGCTCGATATATCGATCCCTCGAAAATTGTGCCGCGAACAGAAAGCTACGTGTTCGCTCGTACATCGTCGAGTGGCCACTCTTCGAGAGGACACACGTAGCGGGGTGCGCACGTGTGTGCGTTTCTCGTTCAGATACGAGAACGAATACTTTCGTAGAGATGAGCTTGTGTGCGAGCTGAAGAAGGAGGAGGAGGAGGATGATGAGGTAGAGAAAAGAGGAGGCCGCGATGCCAGGGGTGAAGGAGCTGGTGGAGGGACCTGCGGAGGAAACCGGGGAGAAAGAAGGCTCAAACTTCGAACCTCGAAAGGGTAACACGTCGCACACTCCACACCGACGAATGTATCCTTACAAGAAGGACAGGCTCCCCTACCGAGCTGCTTTCAACGATAAAATTTCTTTAATCGCGCTACTAATTTTAGAATTCTTATTGCGCGTGGTGCACTCCTTCGTCTTGGTGTGCTTATGATGCGTGAATTTTGATATCGAAATTTAAGTAAATTCGTTTCTTGCGATTTCAAGTATGACTATTTTGAAGGATTCACGCGGCGTTTCTTTTCGTTAACGGTAATGAGACGAGTAATTTACTTGTCAATTTTTTTAGGCACGACCGTAAAGGGAGTGACTTATGCAATCGCCATCGCGAAAACCGTTCGTATGTATGTGTGTATGTGTGTATGTGTGTGTATGTGTGTATGTGTGTGTGTGTGTGTGTCCGTGTAGATCCTCGATTTCGGAAAAACGGCTGAACCGATCGGGACGAAATTTGGCACAAAAATCAAGTACACTACTGTGAGTTGACAATAAGGTTTGTGAGCCGCCATCTTGAACCGGTACAAGATGGCGGGAGATTCAAAATTTGAAAAAAATGTAATTTAAATTTAATATTGCTGCCATTTCTAAACGGCTGAAGATAGCGATACATAAAGTTTGCTGGCACCAAATGGATATATACTCAAAGTACATGCCAAATTTCGTTGCGATCCGTTCAGCCGTTTGGCCGGAATACTGGACTAATGGAAATAGTGAAAAATTCATTAATCCATTAGTCCAGTTTTCCGGCCAAACGGCTGAACGGATCCGAACAAAATTTGGCATGTACATCGAGTATATATCCATTTGGTGCCATGGAACTTTATGTATGGCCATCTTCAACCGTCTCGAAATGGCGGCAAATTCAAATTTTTTATCCACTATTCCAGGAAAACTATTGATTAGTCCACTATTCCGGCAAAACGGCTGAACGGATTCGGACAAAATTTGGCATGCACATCAAGTATATACCCATTTGGTGCCAGGAAACTTTATGTATAGCCATCTTCAACCGTTTCGAAATAGCGACAAATTCAAATTTTTAATCCACTATTCCAGCAAAACGATTGATTAGTCCACTATTCCGACGAAACGGCTGAACGGATTCGGACAAAATTTGGCATGCATATCAAGTATATACCCATTTGGTGCCACGAAACATTGTGTATGGGCATCTTCAACCATTTCGAAATGGTGCCAGTTTCAAATCTTTAATTCACTATTTTATTATAATTATAGTTTGAAAATCCCGTAATTTCGAAACGGTTGAAGATGACCATAAAGTTTCGTGGCACCAAATGGGTATATTTTTAAACTACATTGCAAATTTTTTTTGAATCCGCGCAAGCGTTTCGCCGGAATACTGCATTAAAGATTTCAATTTGTCGCAATGTCTGAATGGTTGAAGATAACCATGCATGAAGTTTCACCTCAAATTTTGATTCGGATGCATTTAATTGTCCGGTTTTGATCACTTGGGCCTATTGCAGAAATGCTGCATTTCGTGGGCGAGCGCGAAGCGCGAGCACCCGACGACCTGGGGGGGTATGACGCTTGAGCGAAACGAAAGCGCAGAGAACTATGTAGCATAGTTTAATATCTCAATACTCGAATTTTCTACAATTTCGAAACCTTTGAAATTCGTGGGCGAGCGCGAAGCGCGAGTGCCGCGGTCGTGCCTATTGCAGAAAAGCTTCGCTTTTCTGCACCCGTTAAGGCGAGCGCGAAGCGCGAGCAAAGGCGATCTTGAGGGGGTTGGCGCTTGAGCGAAGCGAAAGCGCAGGGGGCTCTGCCCCCTAGTTTATTAGTTTTAGGGATGTTCGAGAAGGATTCAGAAAGAATTTTAGGGATGGTATAATGATTCGCTTCGCTATCAATCAGTTTCTTAATCCAACAATCTCGAAAGGATTCACCGATAACTCCATTAATCGTGGGTCCTCCGATTTTTGTTTCTCCGTCACCTTCTTGGCAAGTAGGAAAGCTAAAACCTGCTGAGGTCCGAGAAAAGAAATGTTCTTCAGGGTGTTATACATTCCGTGTTTACATTGGCGTTTCAGGTCTAAATAAGCTCCAAGAACCGAAACTTTCATCGAATCGCGCAAATCTTCGACCACGCAATCTTAACATTACGTCAACCGATGCAATCCTACCGCCTTATTATTCGCTGGCACGAGAGAAACCAAAGGATCCGGACAAGATCTCATTAACTCTCGTAATTAGTAATTTTACTTCACCGCGTAGTGCATCCTCTCGGTCGCTCTTTCGGGGCGAGGGATCTTCGTAATTTCTGGCGCGTCCTAATTAACGAGAGAGAACCTCTTTGGCGATCGTTGAGAATCAATTAAGTTCGAATTGCGCATAGGCGCTCGCGCCATGGCGCAGAAGATGGCCGCCAGCCGAATCCAGAGACGAAGACAGCGGAATTTTCATCTTTGCCTCTTTGCTCTTTACCTTGACACCATGGAGTTCACCTTGGCGTTTGATGCTCGACGAGGGAAATGCTTTTCCTTTCACTGTCGGCGCTAAGCCGCGATAGTCTACCAGTCGCTCCCTGCGACTCAGTTCAAAAGCTGCTTTCGACAATGCCTTTCTAATTGTCAAGTGGCAATGCCGAGCGGGAGAAGGATAGAAGCGAAACGCATTGGCGGAGGAACATGGGATTCTTGGTCACTTCGACGACGAGGTCGACGATGAAGTTCTCCACTGAAATGTTCGAGATGTCGTGGCATTTCACGTGAATGCATGTTTATCGGTTTTCTAATTTTTCTTGTTTGAAAAACGATATTTCTATATTTAGTGGCTAAGAGATTTAACCCTTTGACTGGTAAAGGCGTATAAATACACCTTCACAAGTCCATCAATATATTCGAATGGCGTAAATATACGCCCTCTGTATTTTTTTACTAGAACACCTTTATTGCTATAAGTAAGTATAAGTAAAAAATAAAAGTAAAAGTATAACACCTTTATATTTAATTACCGATTATTACTGAAGGAATGCACAAATTAAGTTAAGTAAGTTAAAATAGCTTAAAAAGTTACTTAAGATAAATAAAAAAATGGATATTTTTAATTTATTTGCCATTATTATCTTTTAAACCCTAAGAATGGTATCAAATTTCCGGGTACTGTTTTGGTCACTAGTCAGTGGACAACCAGTCGCAGCGACTGACATGCGAAAAACGCGCCGTCCATATTGATGGATTCGTCCGAGAGCGCGCCGCAGTCAAAGAGTTAACAAAACGTTTATATTTTATTCATACTGGCAAATAATATTCGCTGGTCAATGAAAATTGACGATTCCTATTTGACGTAAAGACGCGTGCAATTGTTCGTCGGTGTTTATAAATATTTATGAGGGTAACAATGGCTTCATTATCTCTTGTTTTTATTTTTATAGGTACTGGTGAATGCGAGTACTTTTATTTCCTTACGCGACACCTTTTACTCTTCGACAAGACCGCCACTGTACTCCGGCGGACTTGAGGTTGACTCGTACTACTGACACTTCAACTGCACAAAGTACTCGCATATTTTTGCATCCCCAAAATCGCAGCGAGTTTTTACACAAAATGTTTTGAAAATAATAGTTCGTAGATAACCCACCCCAGATAATTCTACGCTTATGAATAGTTTCAGGTGCTCCGACATAAAAAACAATCTGCTTCTACCAACCCTCTACGTACCTACTACTTCACAACTGCGTACCAACTATTGGTTTCTACTACTCGCCCTGCAAAAAATCAGCACTTTAAAACTACAAACTCAGGCGTGCTTCGAACAGTTGAGGAAAACTAGTAAGAAAATCCTTCGAAAGAAATTTCTCTACTCCCACTCATCTCTTTTATCCGTTGAATCTTCAATCCGTGCCTACGCGAGTCCTCGTGCGTACTCCCGTGAAAATCTCCTCGTTGAAACTCCAGTAATTTTAATTGGAAGAATCCGCACGTGGGCATGTCAACGCGGCAGCGAGAAAAAGAAAATGAATGAAGGAAGAAGAGATTTCGCGAAACGCTCGTCAAAGGTATCGTGAAACGCGAGAGGAGGCCGACGATTAACAGACAGGCGCTTTATTATTTCCGACGATAGAACTCACGCAGGTAGTACGTGCGCGCATCACCTAGTCACGTCGATTTTCACGTGGTAACGAACCATCGAGAGGCCATCCTGCTCTTCTTAGCCCACACAATCAGGTCATTGGGCCTGGAAGACCACTGGGGAATGGCGGAATGCCGGGGAAGCACTCGAGCCGCCTCCTTCGACGATCCGGTTCCCTTTATTCCCTCTCCTCGTTTCCTTCTTTCTCCACCTCTTAACACTCACACTCTTTTCCACCTTTGCATTGCTCGTTCGTCGCATTTCAACCATAGGCCGACAGCTGCAGTGCCGACGTCAGTGCTAGAGGGAATGACGTCTTCGGTGGTACACAGAGACACGTTACAACGGCAGAGAGAGGTCGAACCGGTCCTCTTTTAATGTAAAGGTCGAAGGACGAGGAGACGATGCCAGATTCGTGGAATGGTTCGATCACGAAATTGCAACGACGTCGAATTGGTGCCGCGATAATGTTCAAAAGTGTTTCTGTTTGTTGTTTCTGTTCTCTCTTTTAACATTGAGTCTTACTGTCATCCGTACCTTGAGCACGGACTTTAGATGCGGGTTATACGTATGTAGAGGTATGCATGTTCGTGTTCGCACATGTTTATAGATCGTGTTTAAAGTTGGACCACTGCTAAAGTACGGGTTATTCGTGATAATCTAATTAGGTTCGTGAGACAAAGGATTCACGTTTAGTGTAAGTATTGAGTTGTCCGGAAAGTTCGTGCCGATTTTTTGAAATCATTTCGAAAAGTTTTTCACCGAAAAACCTGAGTGGTTCTGGAAGGACGGAATTTTCAAATTGCTAGAGAGATGGAAGAAGGTTGTGGAACAGAATGACACTTATTTCATTTAATAAATGTGCACGAAAATTGAAATGTGCTGCGTTTCAATAACCTTCAAAATCGGCACCAAGTTTCTGGACAATCCAATAGATTTGCCGTGCGTGGGCAAGTTCGATTCTTAAGAAGCTGTCTATGGCTTATAATAAACGTTGCAGAGTAGGATAATTTTGAAATTGCTTTTAACGCAGCAGGGTATTTTCACGTGAGGTAAATTGTATGTGGCTCAAAGTCAGTTAGACTAACAATAACGACGCCTATATACTTTTTGCAAAGTGTATCTTTATAGTCGTAGTTATTCTTTGATTAATCAAAGCATCAAGGGTAGACTCGTACAAAGTGAATAAAGCTTCCTACGATTTCTGGAGTAATCGATGCATCGTTATATTCGCGATAATTCTTTGGTTAATTCAATGTAACAGAGGTAGGTTCATCCAAGGTCCAGAAAACTTTCTACGCTTTCTAAAGTAATCAGTGCACTATTACATTCATAATTATTCTTTGGGTAATCAAGGATAAGCTCCCACAAGGTCAATAAAAATTTCTACGATTTCTGGAGTAATCGATGCATCGTTATACTCATGATAATCATTTAGCTAATTCAACGTGACAGAGGTAGGTCCAACCAAGGTCAAGAAAACTTTCTACGCTTATCGGTGAACAATGGAGGATTAATATCGTGATTAATTCCCGAATAAATCAACGTGACAAGGTTCTATATATCTTCGCACAAGGTCAACAATACGTGCCTCACGGTCAAGAGCCAAGATGGGCTAATAATAACCATCCTACACGCTTCCTGGTAAACAGAGCATCGTTATATTCGTGATCCCGATTCGATAATGAGGGACGCGACTCTGACATCCGCGAGAAGATCAAACCGAGTGGCCTGCTCCTCATTGGATCCCTCGAAGCCGTTGAGGCATTTGCGTCAAAGGCTACGACGATGACGTCACTCGTGATCCGAACCCGTGATAACGTCGAGTGGCCCTGCTCGCGAGCATCCTCCGATCTCGAAAATTGAATGCGCGATACGGTTTTTTTCCGCGAGACCTTTTACATCCTAGCTTGTCGGGGCCCTCGATCGTTCGATACTCTTGGCCCTCGCCTCGTTTTCGCCTGCTTTAAAAAATTATGGAAGAAACGAGGACGATGGACTTCGACGAGCGCGCTCGAGGACGCTCTGAAATATTCTTCGTGGATCGGACATTTTAAGTCAGTGGAGCCGGACCTTGGAATAATGTTGTAAAATATTAGCTGGACGAATGTGCTCCGGCATCGAACATATTTGTAAATTTCCATTGCACCTTTGTTTACACGACGAATGCCCGAGATGTGAATTTTCTGGATAAATGGCGAACTTTTTGAAAGAACCATTAACTTTTTCATGAATCCCATGTAGATGCGTTAAAGACTCTTTGGAAAAATTCAAATGACAGACATTGCAAAGGAGAAAAGTATGCTTTGATAAGAAACCGTTGGTTTACAGAACGGAGACTCGTGCAACGAGAAGGCGAGCGCCGCAGGAACATCGATGTCCCTAGGCTTGCGTCCCAATTGCGTTGAGATCTCTGGGCCCTCCTCGAGTAACGGACGCTCTCGTCTACCCAATGATATTCTACAAAATGTACAAATTAGTTTATCCTTCGCGACGTATATCGGTCTCTCGTTAAGCACAATGTAAAAAAAAAGAGGAAAAATGGAAAAAGAAAATATCACTAAATGAACTCTACACAACAATTCAAGATTACAAGTGAACGATACTTATTACCAATCACAATCGTGTAGCCTTAACCCTTTGTACTCGAGTGCTCCGGAGCGGAGCCATTTAAAGTTTCCCTTTAAACTCAAGGGCTCCACTTTGGATACAATAAAAATAATTTATCGTCCATCGAGTTTATTAAAAGCTTCGAGTGCAAAGGGTTAAATTCGCATTGAATATCCATGAAAAAAAAAAAAATCTTTTACAATCGACGCGAACGTATTTAATCATTCTTCAACATCGGAGCCTCCGACATCCCTCGACCCTTCTTTTCTCGCCTACATCGGGACACTCTTCTTGGCAGAAGCACGCGGTGGACCGGAATCGATCACGTCGCGCGGCCCTGCTGCTTTGCGTCTCCTGCCAAATTAGATTGGCGAACGTCGCTAACAAACGTGAAAAGAGAGGAAGGAGCGTGAGCGTGGAAGGAGGAGACAAGGTAGGGGTGAGCTAGGGAGACCGTGTGCACACAATGACACATGACGCCGGTAGTCGCGCTTTTTTTGCAGACGTCAGCTGTGGTCTACTCGTGGTGGAGAGAGAGGAGGATGAGGAGAGTCGAACGAGGAGGAGAGGATCGGTGGTTACGGGCAAGGAGGAAAAAGGGTCGGCGGGTGCCGTTAGTGCCCCTCTTGGGACACAGGTGAACGAAGTTACTGGAAGCCAAGCTGCCAGAGCAACGAAGATGGTAGAGAGAGGTTTCGAGGTGGTCGGAGACGATGCACGATAAGCACGCTCGCCCCTCTTTCCTCTGACCTCGTCCCTCACCCTCCAGTTCCTTTTCTTCTACTCCCACTACCAGATGTCCGCACCCTCTTAGAACCCAGAAGCTGCACCGTGTCTCACCCTCGGAGACTCGCGCTTCCGCGAATCGTCACCCGTTATTTTCAGACCATTGCCAATTGTCTTCCGCAATCGAGTAACCGCGAGCAAGTGGCAGTTTTATTTTCATCGGATCAGGTCGGTTTTTGGATTTCTGTAGACAGTGGCCATTTTGGATGGGCTAATTGAGGCTGAATGAAGATAATGGAAGGTTGGTAGGTTAGTAGAGAATTTTTTGGATTTCTCTTGAAGATTCGTTGTTTCGCCATGATTGGGTTAGTTTTAGGTAGAGAAATTAAGATTCCTTTCTTTTTTCGTGATAGGCTCTTTTGCGTCAGATAGATGCGAGGGTAATTGGAATCGGTTTTGACCGGTGTACTAGATTTAGAGACCTCGTCCCTCATTCTCCAGTTCCTTTCCTTCTACTCCCACTACTAGATGCCCGTACTCTCTTAGAATCCAGAAGCTGCACCGTGTCTCACCCTCGGAGACTCGCGCTTCCGCGAATCGTCACCCGTTATTTTCAGACCATTGCCAATTGTCTTCCGCAATCGAGTAACCGCGAGCAAGTGGCACTTTTATTTTCATCGGATCAGGTCGGTTTTTGGATTTCTGTAGACAGTGGCCATTTTGGATGGGCTAATTGAGGCTGAATGAAGATAATGGAAGGTTGGTAGGTTAGTAGAGAATTTTTTGGATTTCTCTTGAAGATTCGTTGTTTCGCCATGATTGGGTTAGTTTTAGGTAGAGAAATTAAGATTCCTTTCTTTTTTCGTGATAGGCTCTTTTGCGTCAGATAGATGCGAGGGTAATTGGAATCGGTTTTGACCGGTGTACTAGATTTAGAGACCTCGTCCCTCATTCTCCAGTTCCTTTCCTTCTACTCCCACTACTAGATGCCCGTACTCTCTTAGAACCCAGAAGCTGCACCGTGTCTCACCCTCGGAGACTCGCGCTTCCGCGAATCGTCACCCGTTATTTTCAGACCATTGCCAATTGTCTTCCGCAATCGAGTAACCGCGAGCAAGTGGCAGTTTTATTTTCATCGGACCAGGTCGGTTTTTGGATTTCTGTAGACAGTGGCCATTTTGGATGGGCTAATTGAAGCTGAAGGAAGATAATGGAAGGTTGGTAGGTTAGTAGATAATTTTTTGGATTTCTCTTGAAGATTCGTTGTTTCACCGTGATTGGGTTAGGATTAGGTAGAGAAATTAATATTCCTTTCTTTTTTCGTGATAGGCTCTTTTGCGTGAGATAGATGCGAGGGTAATTGGAATCGGTTTTGACCGGTGTACTAGATTTAAGATTTACTTGGAAATTACAAAAGATCGTTTCGATGCATTCCAACGATCGGAAGATACGAATTAGCAGTAGTCACGATGCGTATCAGTTCCACAATCGCGAGCAGATTGACTACGGAATTAATATTTAATACGAACGACCTTTGCGCGATGCTTTCTCGATAATTCGGTCCATTATCAAAAATACATATTTCAATATTCACTTACCTCACTCGCTTACGCTCTCCAAAATCTTCATCGTCAAGGCGCCGTTCTTCGATCCTTCCACTTCTTAAATTCTAAATTTCTCATCCACGAGCTTCCACCAACAAATCTGCACGCACACGCACGCACACAGGACTCGGACGATTGGTAGGATAGATGACATTTATTTAATTACTTCATCATTATTGTTTACGCTACTGAATGCTATACTCGTATAGATACCTACAATTATGTCGATAATTATGTGTGAATTTAAAGAATGCGTGAGGTCAGCCGCGAAGTTGTACAGCCCGTGTCGGTGTTACAATGATCGTATCATAAGGTAGAGATATTAATTAATTACAAAGAGAATCGTGTGGCTTCACGTGACGCAGACCCTTCTCGGCTGGCTCGATTAATATGCTCGATTTCAACGACCACGGTACGTCACCGCCATCGTTTTATTCCCAAAAGTTTTTCACCATTTTTCACACAATTACCCCGTCGAGGACGTGCGGCTGTTCCTCGCGTTTCGCGATCGGCCGCGGCCCCACCACTTCGCCATTGGAACTATGCGCGATTTCTTAAATTCTCCCTTTCTCACTCTCGCTCTCTCTTTCTCTCACACACACACTCTCACTCTCTCTATCTCTATCTTTTTTTTCCTCCCTTTTCTCACATTTTTCTCTCCATCGATTAATCCCTAAGGTTTATGCCCTTCCATCGCGATCGCAACAGATCGGTTTCATCCGCTCTCACTCTCTCCACTTTCCCTTTTCTCTTCTCTCAACACACTTTTCACTTTCCATCTTTCGCAGATCGGCCAGCGCGCCGCGCTTCGATCGGTCCTCAAGAAGGAACGGTCTTGCGCTTACACAACTCGGAGAACGGAAAAGGAGGTTAAAAAGAGAGGCAAGGCAGTGGACAATTCTACGAGGCTGATTACTCTTTCTGCGGAGCAAGAGATTCGGCGCGCCGACGTCGAGAGGAATACGAATAAATTATTAAATAGAAATACTGAAGGAACACAACGATCGGTTTTCGGAACGGGAGGCGCTTCTACGTTCTCGCGCACGCTCTCTCGCGTTTATTTCTCCAAAAAAAAAAAAGTTTCTTACTTCACTCGCCTCCCGTACCACGCGATCGACTTTCGACTTCGTCGACAAAGCTCACGAGGAATTCCTTCTCTCGCTCTCTCCTCTCTTACTCGCGTCGCGGTACCGATCCAAGTACTCAATCGATCCGCACGATCGGCTCGTATGTTAAACATCGATTTACAAGAGATCGTCCAGGCCTTCGAAGGGATCTTATTTTTTTCTCACCTCGAGAGAGAGAGAGAGAGAGAGAGAAATTCGAAGGTGTTCTCCGATCGTCGAACGTTGAAACTTAGCGTCTCGATGCTCGAATTTTCCCGCCACTCTCCAGCCTGAACTCCTCGAGTTACGAAGACGCTACCTTCCTACGATTCGCGTATAATCCTTTCTACCTTTTGGGCTTGGAGAAAAATTCTTTTCTCCTCTCTCCACGTCTCTCGGTTCCCTTCTCACTCTCACTCTCTCTCTCATGTACACACTTATGCACATACACACGCCCATACACACAACACACACGAATCGCATAGAAAGATACGGATCAGTGTTGGGTCGTGATACTTTCTAAAAATTCCGAGATCCAAGTTAGATCCTTGGATAGAAACGCAGATCGGTGGATAATTATTCTTTTAACTTCGCCGAATTATCGCGAAGGGCTATAGAAATTTCTCGACGTCTCGATTAAATTCTTCGATCTCGTGGTCCTTTCACTTCCACTCCTCGTCCTTTCGTCTAAAGTAGACGCTTACTCGGCGCGTCGTTACAAATGTGGAGACCACGATTTTTCATCGCGTACACAATGCAAGCCCTGAATCGTTTTTTGCAAGGGGGCTTTAACGTAGCACAACGACACCACCCAACACTTTGTACATTCTTACGCGACATTATATTATGTATATTTATATTTATATACTCGGACGGGAATTCTCGTTCCGAGAGATCCGCGAGACGGATTTACACGCCGCTGTTCTCGACCCGGGAGAGGGTTGGAGCACGGTGAGGGAGGGTGGAAGTGGAAGGAAGGGTGGCAAGAAGAAAATCGAGTTGGAGCTGGAGACGAGAAAGAAGGAAGAAAGTAAGAAGGAAATGATACGAGAGGCTGGCGGAATTATAAATTAAAGCTCGCCTTTTGCGTTTGCGATCGTTCGAACGCGCAGGTTTCCATTCTACTCAACTTTCGTTTTACCTGCGAATACGTTCGACGATGTTTCTCGCATCTCACGAACAGCGCCCGCTCGAAACAAAACGAAAAGGAAACAAGAACAGAAAGCTTTCGGAAACCCCGTGCGTTTATGTACAACGAGCCATGGACAGACGAAGGTACCCATCATCGATGCGACGAAAATCAATTGAGCTTTCGTTATTGAACATTTTCTTCCCCTTCGGCCACCGTTCGGGGTGCCATCCTGAAAATTTCACTCAGTCGCGCTCGAGCTTTCTCCGTTGATCAACGGGGAAAATAAAAATGCAGGAAGAACGAAGGAAGAACCGCACGTCGACTAACGCGATATATATACACCTGGACGTCTTCGCAGTTTTTACGCTTTTACTTTTTCACCCGCGCACGGGGCTCTCTCCGCGAATAACCAACTCTTCCTTCTAACGAACTAACGCGAGTAATGAATTTCGAACGAGCGCTGGCGGGGTGGCGCGCGCGCGCGCGCGCGTTTTGGCGCCAATCGGTCGCGAATAAAAAAAGAAGAGAAACATAAAAGAACAAAACACTATTTCTCGCGCGCCCGGTCACTTACTCAACTAACGTGCGTCGAGAGCAATCGACGCACACTGGCCGGTTTCACCACCCTCGAATTCCTCAAGACGATCGACGTGACACGCGCTCTCTGCCGATTTGTGGTCGATCGTTTGAGAAACCGTAGTGGTGTGCGTTTTGAGAACCACTGTCATTCTCGTGGTTCGAAACGCGCGCGGGTCAAGCCATTTTCACGCTTCGTCGGCACCCAATCTCTCCGATGCGAGGATTCGCCGCGCTCTCTCTACCCCCGCCAATCGTCGCGCGCCTCGCAAAACGCCCACCGAGTGTTTCGTCAAGTGTAGCGCTCTGATCGCCCCTTAAATCAGTGACTCTCAACCCTCTCGAGGAGAATTACGCGGGAATATTGAAAGAAGACCGTGACGCGGGCTCGAGACTTTGGAAGACCGCCGGACCAAGGCCCGCGATTCAAAGTTGTTGCATTCAAGAGCGAACAATGATCGTTCGTGAAATTTTCTATCTCCTATCTCGCGCTCTTCTTTCTCTCTTTGCTCTTCGAACATAAGGATATTCCATTTTGCAGGGAAAATCCTGCGAGATTTCGATCGACGTTCACGCGTTTCGCTCTTCTACGATCGTTTCGCTGAGAATCGAGGAGGTGGCAATTTTCCGGTTACCTAGGGAGCAGGAAGAATGTAAACGGCACGAGCAGCGACAACGAGGAGGTCCGAATCACTTTTATTCTCTATTCCGTGAACGAGGTATTGGTAATCGTGACGAAGCCGCGAATCTTTTACGAGCAGTGAGTCTGACTCAGTTTTATTTTTAACCGTCTGAGTAACGTGTATCGCAATCGTGACGAGGCGCAGGATACTTGCACACGGTGCCTAATTGTTTCTCTCTTTTTCTTTTCTTTTTTGTTTTCCTTCTATCGTCGCCACTGTCACTTTTCTCAATTAATTAAAGACGAACGTAGGCTGGCGATTCTTACGAGTAATCTCGCGCGCTCCCGCGATTGTCCCTGCTCGAGCCTTGTCGCGCCCGTAAAAACGAATCTTGGATGACGCACGAATTTGGCGAAAAAAAATCGTCCGAGGCGAACTCTCGCGAAGATTTGTTGGAGCGTTTCGCGAGTTGTTCAGCCTCGATCTACGTAGGATCTCGTGGAAGTTATCGGACGCGTACTCGCGGAAGAACGAGCGACGAAAGCGTTTAAACCGAACGAAACACCGATCGATATTCGAAGAAAGTGAGAAACGAGGGTGGACTCTGGTCCCGATCTCTACGAGAATGGAGAAGCTAAAATGAAGGAGAGCAAAACGAAAGAAAAAGAGGAAGGAAGTAAGAAAACTTCGTGCCTCGCGAATTACGGGCGCGGCGACATTGGGTGGTCGTGAGAGATCACGTGGCCTCGAAGCTCGCGTGTAATCTATGCCCATAACTGGAATTAATAAAAACTCGCTTAACGGCTAATCTCATTTTAGGAACTACTCTCGTCATCGTGGAAACACACATATAGCGGAAAGAACGCGTTCTTCCTACACACGTTTACATATATATATAAATATATATATATATATATATTTAAAAAAAAAGCGACAACGCGTCTCGAATCGTCGTTCTCCCTATTGCACTGTGCTCTGTCTCTCTCTTTCTCTTCCGTAGAATGGAGAAGAAATGCGTTGCGCCCATTCTCTCTCTCTCTCTCTCTCTTCTTCACTCTCGTCTACTTGCGCACACCGGAAACGCGTTGCTTCCCGCGCGAGAACTAATGGGGAACCTATGGGAAGTTACCGAGCCCCTACACTCCCCGGCCCGCCTCGATATCAAAAGCGAGAAAGTAAAGGGTAAGAAACTTAAGAAGAGACGAAAGAGTTCGGTAAACGCGCTGCGCAGCTAAAACCGAAGAGGATGGAGAAGGATGCGCGGGGCTGTGAACGGTTCTTCGACGGTGGAAAAATAAAAGAAGTGGACTCGAAGCCGATGTACCTTCCGACCAGGGAAGATCACCGAACCGGAAGTGCGTTTCTCTTCCGTTCGCGAGGGGCCGCTAAAATCCAATCTACGAATCATGACTACGTGCGACGACCGCGATGATCCTCGAGCAAACGTCACTTTCCTTCTCTCTCTCTCTCTCTCTTTCTCTATCTATCTCTCTATTTTCATCTCTTCATCCCTTGTTCCACGTCTCTTCTCCACCGAGGAGCTTCCTCGCGAAATAAAAGGAGCGTACAACCCGCGCGGCGACTAACAGTGTCGATGGTCGACGATTCGAGACGATCGATCGGACAGCCGTACCGGAGAGTTTACGTCAACGTGAGGCAGGAGGATCTCGCGACGAAAGCGAATCATCCACTTTCGCGTGGGGTCCCGCGTTCACTTATACCCTATGTTTTTTTTTCCTTTACCTATGTCCGAATTCTTTTCCGATAAGGACGCAACCTCCTTTCACGATTTTCCCTTCGCGTTTTTCTTTCTCTCTCTCTGTTTATTCTCTCGACGCTCTCTCGCCTGGTACTCTAAACTTCATATTCATACGGGACGTTAAAATTCCATCTTACGATCTCTTATCAATTCATTTCCTATTCTTCTCGATAGCCAACAGCTATGAAGAGAGAAAGAGAGAGAGAGAGGCACAGAGAGACAGAGAGAGAGAGAGAGAGAAAGAAAATTGAGGAAGGAAAGTCGGAAGGAGAATTCGAGGAGCGCAGAGTGCGGATGAGGTTCGAGGGGATAAATGATGGGAAGGGGTTGGCGACTTGGAAGGGTGGAATGGACGTGGACAAGAGTGAGGTGGAGAGTAAACCCGGGGGGGGGAGGGGGGACATTGATTCTTTCGTTCGCTTAAAATTGTTAGTTTGGTCTCGGGGTCCAACGACTCGTGAAGAGTTATTGTATGAAATAATCGGGATGGTCTGAGTCCTTCTCAAACCTCTTCGCCTCCTCCTGCATGCTCTCCTTGATCTTCAGGATGGCCGCCGACTCGGTTTGATCCTGCGAACCAACCAACACCAGGCCGGTTACACGTAAAAGGTTAGGCAAGCCCACTGCGTGGGGATACCTTGCCCATTATGCTCGGCCGTTTCGCCAACGAGACTCGGATACTATCCTCGACCCGTAACAAATGCAAAGAGTTCGAAACACGCGGTCCAAATCATTATTTTCTCTAAGTCGAGTCCAATCGAATACCGACCGACGACTTACTATGGAAAATTCAAAAGAGTAAATTTCGACGATTCTACCGGGTGAATTGTCGTCGTTTATAGAATCAGAGACTGTTTCAACACCGAGCTGACTTCTTCTTTTTCTTCTTTTCTTTTTAAGTACCGCGCGTTAAATGGTAACGACGTTCCTGATAAGTGAATAATACAATTGATCCCGTTGAGAATCTAATCGGAAAATTTATGAAAAATCGACGAGTGTGAGCGAGGAAATATTCCAAGTCTCGCGTCTCTCCCTGTTTCATGTTCTGCTCGTTTTACACGAGGTGGGAGGTGGCGAACGCGCTGGCCGGCATAATACGCGTAAAAAGCGCAGCTTGGTGGCGGTGCGTCGTGACGGGGCTGGGCTCGTGAAACGCAAAACTTGGTTACAAAGGACGAGAAAGAACGAGGTGAAGGGAACTTAGTCGGATGACGGTCGAGGGTATGGGGGACGGGGGGTGGGGATACCAAGAGACAAAAAGAATTTGTGGTTTGATTATTTCCAGGGTGCTCTGACCCACAACACATGGACGTTATGTAAGAGAGTGAGGCCCGTGGCGAGCAAAAAAAAAAAAGTAGTAGACTGAATGCATACACACATATACAATGTATATGAAACGATAATGCACCAAGAACAACCAACAACAACAACAAAAAAAAATAGAAAAAAAAGAGATAATGATAATAATAATTTGAGAAAAACAGAATTCTCGCTTTAACACGCATTTCCGTGCTCGTATAGCCTTGCCCCCCACGTACGCACACATCACCGGATTATTAAACAATAGCAAATATAACAATTGTAGGCAAGAAAAAAAATATATAGAGAAACTCGACGTGTCGTCCTTCCGCGCGCCTTCTATTTCAAACTGTTATTTTTTTTTTTTTAAATCTCTCTTCCTACCCCACTGGGGGGGAGGGGATATATACGTTACGTTTCTATTTCTTTTTTTTTTTTGGCAACTATGCATATAAATATATATATACTTTATGCATCGGATTCTTTTGTCCAAGTAATTCGATTCAACGTTTCTTTTTTCACTTTAACCATCGAGTCTCGGTACGATCTCGCAATCCACCAATCGCTTTGTGCTCACGCATCCATGTGCTACAGGTCAGTACAGGCTAGTACTATATATATATGTACATATATATATACAGCTATCGGACTTTCGTAGTATCCCGAATTTTGAAATGGTTCCGTCGCGCGCGCGCGCGCGCGTACGCCCGGCGACGCTTCTTCCTTCTCTCGGGAGAATTCGAGTCGCAGGATTATTCGAATCGCTCGCATGTACAGGGTGATGTGTTCACGATGCAGCCGGCGCCGTTCACTTCCTCGCAACTTGCCCTCGACGGGAAAAACTCCACGGGATCCTCGCTCGTCTTCCGGTGGGGCATGGTCTCTCGTGACACGTGGACACTAAACACCATCGCTTCTGGGCACCTCCGACATTCCTCTTGCTCGTCGTTACGATACAATGATTCGCGCGCGCGAGACCGAGGTAGAACAGCAAGTGTAAGAAAGATACAGAATGAGTTTGTTTTTTTAATCCGACAGATCTCTTCTCTCTCTATCTCTCTCTCTCGCTTTCACTCACTCTCACTCTCTCTCCCTCTCTTTCTCTTTCTCTCAGCCCTGAGCTAACGCGAGACGCGAGGTACCGTGGCCCTAACACGCGGTGGTAGCCAAGAGGCGTGCATCGAATTTCTGTGATATCGGTGCTGAGACGAGGTCGCCCTTTCTTTCTCTCTCTTTCGTTTTCTCTAACGTTTCGTTTCGTCGGTCCAACGCACGCCGCCACCGCTGCCGTCGTAGTCGCCACCGCCACTGCCGTCGTCGCCACCGCCACCGCCACCGCCGCCACCGCCGCCGCCGTCGTCGTCACCGCAACGTGAAACACAAAACTCTGTTCTTACGTGCGATGCGATCACGGGGTACAGACAACCGAGGTCGTATGCATGTCACGTAGCAATTCGTTGTTCCGTTCGTTAATTTTAGCCAGCACCCTGCGGGTTTTGTTTCTTACGGACGCAAATAAAAAAGAAAAACGCAGTAGTCTCAGTGTAACAGGATTACATTTATTGTCTCGATCTCCCCTGGCCTTAGGCATATATTAATTATGTTATTAACGTTCGTCGCCCATTTCGGAGGCGCCACGGATAATTCAGGGCGTCTTACAACGTGGGAGCGTGTGTCCAAAGTAAATTTTCTTCGAGGCCTTGAGAGTACGGACGGAGGCGAGCGCGTTTGAATTTTATCGTAACGAGTATATACTCCTCTAGCGCGCCCCCTCCCAAAATTCTAGTCCTAGATCCCCCTTTCTTCTCTCTCTCTCTCTCTCTCTCTTCCTTTCTTTGTTTCTTTCTCTCTCTTTCTCTCTCGCGTTATCGATTAGTTCGTTAATTCTCGGATAACTCACACCCCGTTTACTCGCGTCGAGAGCTCGCGGAATATCTCGTTCGCCACCCCTGTACTCTCAACGCACTTGGTGTACGTGTATAGATATATATATATATTTTTCTCGATCACCGAGTTTCCTTCCCTTTTCGATCACGGGTGTTCTCGTGTCCTATTGGAAAAAGGAGGGCAAAGGCGACGACCAAAAGATTAAAAAAAAAAAAAAGAGAGAGAGAGAGACAAAAAAAACCAATTAGAAGAGAGATTAGAGGAGACAGAAGTAACGAATTTGCGATCTCTTCGTGGAAACGCGAGCCTTCGATAGCAACGCGAGGGTCGTTACCTAGGACGTCGTAGAGTGGGTAATGTTGACGAGGATAACCGATGTTTTCTCATCCTCATCCTCATCCTCCTCCTGCCACCTTCTTCAACCTTCCTTCTCTCTCTTTCATTCTCTCATGCACTTTTTCGCTCATTCGAATCTTTCCGTCCGGCCAAAACGAGAGGTACGCGCGCGGTGGCCACGCGTGTGCCTTCTTACAGAGATTACGTGAAGCGAGAGCCTACAGACTGGACTACAAAATCGTGGAGTACCACAAAATGAGACTGCGACGATATGCGCCTTTTTCTTCTCTCTCTCTCTTTCGGATATCGTTAATCGCGCTCCTCGTTCTAAATTTTTTCGCTTCGAATGCGCTCTCGCGCGTCCTGTTGTCCCTCTCCTCTCGTCGTCCGCTCGCACTCATTCTCTCGACGATTACAAAAGTTTGCGAATCCATCGTTTTCCGTTCCCCTTCTCTCGTGGCACGAGATTGTCGTGTTATTCGTTACGATCGTCACCCCCTCCCCCCCGCCCTCTCTGTCTTTCTTTTTCTCTTTCTCCCTCTTGGGCTGATTGTCTTCCAAGTATCCTGCCGGGTATGATCCAAAAGCGCGCGCAGCCCTCCTAGTGTGGAAACGACGACGACATTCGCGCGTTCACTCTCGCACCCGTTCACCCCACGCACAATTTTTTTACAAGCAGACAAAAAGTAATATATATAAAAAGACTGAAACTAGATTCATGCATTCATTCACTCTCTCTCTCACTCTCTCCCTTTTTCTCACTGTCTTTCTCTCTATTTCTCACACACCGGCGCAGTCCTTTTCTTTATCTACTTCCTTCGTTAGACCCTCGTACGACGTCGTCCCTCTCTCATTTCTCTCCATCTTGCCATTATAATAATAATATTAATAATAATAGTAATAATAATAATTCTTTCACCGTGTCTGCGTACATATATATATAGATAATTATATATATTTATATATCCGTTACATAATTTCGTCAGTTTAGTTTTTATCTCAGTAGTTTAAGTTAATTTAAAAAACGTAATTAATAGCGGCAGAGCATAGTCCGGTACTGACCTATAACCACTTGCGGACGGATGGATTCCGGGAATATCGCTCGATACTTTCCTCTCTCAGGCCACTCTCTCTCTCTCTCTCTCTCTCTCGCTTTCAAACTCTTTCTCTCCTCCTTTCTCGCTTTCTCTCTCTCTCTCTCTCTCTCTCTCTCTCTCTCTTGCTCTCCCTTTCTCTCTCACCGTCCCACGAAATATATGTAGCTCGTGATCCGTGTACTTATTTCACCCTCGCTCGCCTCTCCCAGGTCCAGTACTCTCGCGCTGCCTACGTGCCCTTATATTCATACAAAAATAGTAACGTTTCTATATATAACATTCCTCTCTTTATCCCAAGTACTTCGAGTAAGTCGTTCGCATACGGCCATTTGCCTCGCAATATTCCAGTAACAATGTTTGCCCTTTGTAGAATCACGCGACGACCTTGTTTTCTCATCGTCTCCTCTCTTGCTCCCTTTCTCTCAATTTCTCTCTCTCTCTCTCTCCCTCTTTCTCTTCGTTTCTACTCCTCTCACCGCAAAAACTTAGGCCAGAGTCTACCGAGGAGCCGATCTACGGAAGGTCAGCGGAGAAAAGAAGAGCGACTTTACATCTTCACCCCTTTGGGGTTTTTCTTTCCTTCTTTGTTCTTTCTTTCTTCTTCTTCGAAATTTCGTGCGTAAGAGCGTGCGTGCCTATATTTTTGCGCATACGCGGACGTAAGTGTACATGCACACACCCACACACATATAGATTAATACCTTACTGTGTCACGGGGGTCTCGCGATCCACCGGAAGGAGAGATGACGCGGTAGGTGCATCGCCGACCGAAGAGAGAACATTGTCGTTTAAACGTGGCAAACATGTCATTTTCCTTGGACGTTTTTCTTCGAAGGCGGCTCTCTACCCTCCCTTTTCTCGTGCGGTAAGAAGACCAGAATGGCGCCGGAAAATGTTTTCTATGATAAAGCGTCGTCGTTCCTGTCGTCATCCTCGACATCGTTGTATTATCGTCATCTTTGCATCACGTCATCGTTATCGTCATCGTCATTGTTGTATTATCGTCATCTTTGCATCACGTCATCGTTATCGTCATCGTCATTGTTGTATTATCGGCATCCTTGTATCTCATCATCGTCATCGTTGTATTATCTTCATCTATGTATCTCGTCATCGTGCTCGTCATCGTCATCATCATCGTTGTATCATCGTCATCTTCATATCTCGTCATCGTCATCGTCATACGCGAGCACGCAGCATCATAGCAACATCCGATTAGACTGGACCTACGTATGACGTACCGCGTAATGTTACAATGTTCATTTGCAAAATCGAGCGCACGAACATCATTACATTACCACGTATTTCATTTAACAGGCTCCACTGACCCTACGTATTTTTCCAGGCATGCGCGTGCATCAGCTCTCGCGTTCGTGCAATTTTTTTTTTTAAACCAGCTTGCGTTCCATTCCAACACGCACCCACCCTCCCAGAGCCCGACACGCTTCTTCTTTTCTCCGTCGTCGGGGCACGTGCCGGCACGAGACTACGGCACGGCAATACACGCGATTAAATGCAATGGCAATGGTACACGTGAAATATTGCGATGCTAATGGCTGCGAAAAAGAGTGGTGCGCAAACCTGCCTCGAGCAGGAGCGAATTGTGAGCAAACAGTGGAGGGACTCGGTTCGAGTACGGCTGAGTAGATCGTCTCATTGCAGAGTTACTTCTTTTCTCTCTCTCTTTATTTCGTTTTCTCTTCCTTATCCCTTTCCTTCGTGAAACGCGTCTCTCCCTCGCGTATCGATCGTTCGCGGACGCGGAAGCGTAAACGGGAATTTTAACTACCAGATATTATGCTCCTCGCCACGGAAGGTCACCGTTTTTCGGGCCGATCTCGTATCTCGAGCGACTTAAGACCGGAGAAAGATATTCTCTTTGCTTTAGTTTTGCATTTGCTTCTAAGATGCTAGATCTCTCTTTCTTTAGGACGATACTCGTCGGAGCGATCGAAACGCTCGAGAATAGATACCTCGTAGAGTCCCGGTGCTCATGGGCCGTATCGATTCGCGTAAACTGGCGAGAGGTAAAGTTAAGCCTATCCTAATGCTAAACAACTCTGTAATGGGATGAAGAATCAGCCGGTCAACTGGCGCGAGCCAGCGGTGCGATTATACAATTAAAAAAAGAAAAAAAAAGGATAAAAAACAGAATAAAAATCGATTAATAATTATGCGATCGATAATCACAGTAGCGGACAGTTGTATATATGTATATATAATATATGTGCATACAATATATAATATATATACATATGTATATGTATGTATGAGTAACAGCCTTTCGTACTTCTTTTTTTCCTTTTCTCAGGCACCATTGCTTAATAGCTAAATTGTCAAATAAATATAAATAATAAGAGGATGACGGTCCGCGACGTGGACGCCGACTAATAGAGAGGGATGCTCTCACAAACAAAATTACGCCGTTAGCTTTCACACGATGAGACATAGAGATGGCTTAGTAAAAATAAAAAATAAAAAAGTGGAAGAAAACAAAAGGAGAAACAATACACCTAGTCTGCAACCTTGTGAGTATTTAGCGAAGCATATACATAGTGTGTGTACGTATTCTGTATTCGTGTAAGGGTGGCTTTCGCGTGACTGTGTCTCTGTGTGTGTGTGCGCGCGCGCGCGTATACGCACGTGCTCACGCATATATATTCGTACTCTCATGCTCGTCGGGCACGCGCACGCGCGCACGTGTGTGTGTGTGTGTGAAAATGTGTGTGCACGCGCGCACGAGCACAAACACCTATGCTTACGGTGGTATATCGTACCGATGTGTGTGTATGACTCACTAGCGTTATTTAAATGTACCTTTTATCGTGTAAACGTGTAACAGATACTGCCGCAACGAGCGTTTAAGTGCTAACCAAACTTGAGTGAAGCGATTGACAACAGAGAGACACGCATGATACGGTGCGTATTCGCCACGATGACCGTTTCGTTTCCGTTCTCGTTCTCGTTCTCGTTCCGTTCTAATTCGCTACGAGCAAGAGTCGAGGGCTTGAGCCATTTTGTCGAAACGTTTGTTCATTGCTTTTTTTTTCCTGCTTTCCATACGTAATATGTATATATATATGTATATCTTTCGCGCACATTCGCGTACGCAAAATCCGTTCTGCTTTTTGCTTTTTTTTTTCATATATTTTTTTATCTCACGGGTACGTGAAGTTCTATGTCACGTTCGGCGAGTTTCTCGTGTGTATGATCCTTTTCCGCATTATCGTTAATTAACGACGGGTAGTCTACGGGCATCTACGTACTCGGAGGCTGGATCCACAGCGACTTGACTTTTTAAAAAAACTGTCGAGAATAGAGAACGTGCACGTACGTGATTACTGATTGCACTTTGCCTTGTATCTCTACTGATATAATCCAAAGTTGGGTATGTGAATATATAGCCAAAAAAAAAACAACAAATTGACGCGATATGAATGTAACGAAAGGGAAAAAAACAAAAATGGTCTAAGAGTGAGAAAAGTGCTTCCGCGTCTCGGATAAGGGATCGATTATGTACCTCTACGCGTGAGCAACGAGACCGCTTCAAGTTGGTTACCAAATGAACAGAGAAACACCGAGAAGTTTTCAGAAAATGCTCGCCTTCGACCGAGCGTTCGCTCTGGACTGATAGCGTGGCAGATCTTATTGTCGAAAGAGTGGCCTGTTTTTATTACTGTTTTATGAGAAATGTAGGGTAAAAGTAGACTCTCGGTAGAAATCATCGTGAGAGTTCGCAAAAGATGGCACAAACGCTCAAAAGTGTAGTGATGAATACTACAATTATGCATAATACGAAAAAGCTCAAAGTAAATAAGTTAACGTAATTGTTTATATCTCACAAACTATGGACGTTGTTATATCTTAAAACGTCTCGGCATTTTTATGTCCGTTTTCTAACCGATCTAGTAAGTAGATGTACTGTTAGTGCAATAATAGTTAGCGGCGATTCGAACAAAATAAAAAGTTATGAAAGTTGCGTATATGTATTAAATCTCCCAAAAGACCATCCTGCGCAATTAATTAATTAAGTGTGTGTCAAATTTTTAGAAATCGTTGATGTTTAAAATCAAGCATTAATCAGGTTGCTGTAGCGAGCCCGAGGTTAAGCCTTCTAAATGTAGTAAAATGCCGAATTATTTGAATAAAGGAAATAAATAGCTGTCTCTTTGACAGAAGCGCCTGTCTCTGTTAATAGACAAATAATTAGAAGGAAGGTCAGCTTTAATGTGAATGTATACATAATACGAGTTTATAGATTGGCAAGAGCATGATTCGATTTTAAACCTATAATTCTACGAACAAAATTTGATCGGGTAACATTGCATACTCGTTACTTGTTTTATCCACAATTTTTAATACAACTAGTTTAATATTAGAAACATGTATTATATACAAATCCACATTTACACGTCGAGTAATAATTATAAGGAATTGTTAAAGAACCTGCTAATACTTACATTCTCTCCAGGACCTCCAAAACTACCCAGATTATAGTCACCCATTCCACTCCCACTATCTTCTCGAGGTGTACCAGGTCCGCCATTAGCTGGGCTGTTCTTCATACCATCAAGACCATCGCCATTTAATACTGGCCCCATTGTATTCGGACCCATCGGTCCCATAGGTCCACCTTCTGGTCCACCACTCATTGGAAAGTCCTAAAATTGAACAAAATCAAATTTCTAAGCTGTTCTAACCGGCGAGGGCTATTTTACATTAAATAAGAGCACAATTGAATCCATCATAAGGATGCAATAAAACGAATTTAGTAAATTTGATATAGCTACGAATAAATACAAACAAGCACATCACACGAAACTGTTTGTATACTCACTCCAGGCATATTTCCTCCAGGTACAGGTTTCATCATTGTATACATGTTTTCCCCGCCACTATTACTGCTGTCTTGTGGGCTGGGCATGATTGGTGTACCTGGTCCTGGGGGACCACTTGAACCTGGAGGTCCTCCATAGTTGCCAGGTGATGATGACGAATAGTTCATTGGCTGTACATAGTATATAAAATACAATGAAGATCGATCAATATAGATATGTGAAGATGATAAAATAGAAAAAATGGCAAAATACATTACAATAAATACAAATCTTATTATTTAATACGGTATTTCTCATTAATTAAGAATATGATTTTTCTAGGGAATTTTAAATAGTTATAAATGCACACCGTAGATGTATTTGGTTGCCATTGTTGTCTGCCTCCTGGTCCAGCCATACTCATTGGTGGCATCCCTGGTCCTCCTGGACCACCTGGTCCTAAACTACTGTTAGGTGGAGGTCCTCGCATACCTGGACCGTAACTTCCAGGACCCATAGGGCCCATTCCAGGACCACGAGGTGGGTTCATTCGTGGATTCATGGGATTCATTCCAGGTGGTCCTACAGAAAAAAAATGTAATGTCAAATATTTGTTCATCCTCTCATATACATACTTTTGTTTTTCTGTTAATGCTAAATACTATTCGCAGATTTATGGACTCACAACAAAGCATGAAAACCATGAATATTTCTCAATTATTCATATGGAAGTCTCTTTCTGTCAGATTTTGCGACATATTAAACTCATATGCTAGTGTACAATACCACAGTGTAAATTCACTCCATATATAATGTAATAAATATCATGCTTTGCTGAAGTCATCAATAAAGTGAAGCAAGTGGGGTAACATGCTAATTTAGCAAATATATACACACAAATTAACACAATAGAAAGCTCATGCTAAGGATAGAAACAGCACTATATGGACAACTAACTGATTATCACGAAGCAATGAGTCTTTCATTATTTAAAAATAAAACAGAATAATATATTTGAAACAATAGTTGAACACATTGAGACATAAAGTAATTAACATATGACTTCATAATTTTGACATTCTTTTGAATATTGCATAATATGTCTTATGTACAAATATTATTCTAGTTTCAAAATAATGAAAAGAGATATGACTATAACTATTTTCTAACAGCTGGGATGTATTTACTTCTAAAATAATTATAATTGATATTCACATACTATGAATTTCAATAGCAATGTCTGCATAACAGACATAGAATTAATAATGCAATGCCAGAATTTATACCTTTGTTAGAAGCAAGATTTACAAAAAATGCGTGTTTCAATGTGTATGATATGTGTAACATATGCCCCAGTAAAGTTATTTCACATAAGAAAACATAAATTAACAATGTATTACATAGAACACATGTGAACTAATCATTTGTACATAACATTGTTTGTTTGGATCAAAATCATCAGTACCAGATTGCAAGCCCTCCTACTTGCTGTTTCTAATTCAATGCATTTCTTATTACTGTTTATTCTAATCTAATATGCATGTTATTTACAATTTTTCTCAAAAACAACAACAACAAGCCTTCAATTTTGTCCTAGCAGTAAAACTTGTTTTAACTAGCAACAGGATTATTAAACATTTTTGCTGGTTTTTAGCCAATATTGACTGAAAAATAATATTCAAGAGTGAGACTTGAATCTATGTGCCTAATCTAAAAAGCTGCCACAAATTGTGAGAGTATTAATGTATTTATATTTATAAAACATTTTTTGCGATTATCATGCTGGATGCAATATCATATGAGCAAATATTGGCAGAGAGACAAAGCTAGTGCAACTATATCTGTGAAAGTGAAACAAAAAATCAGAGGCAAGGAGGAGAAAAAAATAAAAGTTAGGCTTGACTAAGTCATGTGAGTGTGATTCGGTTGCTGGGTTGCTTCCTACCTTGCCACCCTACAAATTCTCCAGCTTCGCCTGAGGAACACAAGAGCACACATTAGTACGGCAGGTAGGTAAGGTCAGGTTGATGGCGGTAGAGCCTAGTTAATTTGCAGTGGCATAGCAAATACATTTACAATTATGATCCCTGAAAACTTGCTGACGTACTACACACTTTACAGGTCGGATATTACAAGTTATCATTGACATGAAATACTTGCAAGGAATTATTATTGAGTACATGCATAGGGACTGTATCGATGTAGACGTTCTGATAAAATAACCATGTAAAATGATGTCCACGCATGTATTTATATAACAGCATACAACACTCTACTGTAATACAAAATATTATAAAATTTCAATGCCCAAAACAGATATTGTATTGTATGTATAAAAAGTAATAACTCTTATTATCATTGTTTTATTATTATTCAAATGCATCATTTGGAAGTATGTATATACAATATGACATAGATATTTGCTGTTACTGATCTTTTTGGGAATTCATTTTTGTTGTTTATGTTAAATTACGCCTATTTTTTATATCAGAAGCAACATCAAGGGAGATGTATCTCTGCTTGCATAAATAAAAGAATGTGAAAGTTTGGAAAAAAAGTTAATAATTATAAACACTAATGTCACATAGTAACTACTTACACAGCTTTGTAAATAATCAAAACTACTGCTTAAAATCTTTTTAAACTTTTAACAATTTTTCATAGTTTCTGCTCTTTTATTAACAAAAAAAACATAATTGAATATGCATGTAGTTTCAACAATACATAAACTTTTTTCTAATACCCATATGTAGAAACTACACCACTGCTCATAACTAGACAATTCAAAAACCAATCCACTCCACATCACAGCAATCCAATCCAATTATAAAATTACTTATTTATTCTTTGCTGTGTGGTTTTTGGTACGCATGCGTCTATGCCATTCTCCTCTCGCAACGCTTATAAATGCCAGAAAAAGGACAACAAAATACAAACATAAAAACAGGGTCTCACCTTGTCTAGTCGGGTCCATACTATTTGGCATCATTGGCTGTCCTGGTGGCTAAAGCAGGATTGCATGATTTGTTAGATATTAAACTAAAATTGTTTGTGACTATACTTTGTAGACAAAGATATATTGCTTATGTTGTATCACGTATATTAATACATACGCCATTAAAATCATTTCCCATTTGTGGCATGCGTACACCAGGCCTTGGTCCAGCTGGATATCTTGGACCCATAAACTGTAACAAGAAATAAGCTTATATTACTGTCCTATGTAAGAATTGGTTGTGATAAAATATTGAAATCTTGGAAATTGAAAATATAAAATATTGTTGTATGTTACAGTAACTGATCATATATACATCAGGCAGCCACAATAAGCAATTGAGAAGATAGTAGGCCACATAATATGTACACTTTGATTACAAATCATCTTAGTACATCATATGAATCAGTGTTTATACTTTTCTGTAAACAGAATCACGAACAAGAGGGATCTGTATGTAATAAAACTCTATACAAGCAGGAATTTTAAATTAATTGACAAAAAGCATATTTCAAAATTATTATAATATTATAATATTAACGGTAACCTTTTATTGTGCACTTTTCACAATACATATCTAACAATCACCTTACCTGAAAACTTACGCTCTACAGTGGTATTGCTGAAATTTTTCTATTGCAATTAGATTTATACAGTGTAGCTGATTTTTAAGGACGGATAACCTTGTCAAGATTTTCATGTAAATTGAAACATTGCAAGCATATTGATGATTGACCGCATTTAAAACAAAGTACAATACCTAACAGATCCTACTTGTTATGATTTATAGCAAAAACGAAGTATAAGAAAAATTGCAATATGAAAGTAATGTTGGTAGGAAGGAAGCAATTTTGAGCAATTTGCTTTGGGTATTTATGATGTAGTGTGATGACTGGAACGAGTGATTCTTAATGAGTGTGCATGTGTGTGTGTCTGTTGAATGAGGCTTACCTGAGTGGACATCATCTGCGAGTGTGGGGGCGGGGGTGGCTGGGGGTGCTGGGGGGATGGCTGTGATGAGGGGTGTGTGGGCGGAGATGGTCGCATAGTCGAGTTGTTCTGCAACAAGCAATGCAAACGACAGACATGTAGCAACACTGCGATCCAGGCAACAGCTATAGACTAGAAGGCTTGGGGATGATTGTGTTAATACTATATGTTGATTCACGTATTAAGAATGATACAACAGTTATAATTACGAAAATGAACTCAAAAGTACTTTCACGTTGCATTTAATACACTATATGTAATGCAATGTAGCATATACTTTGTTCTATTTAATTTAAGTCTACACATTCTCTTGTTGCAATATTTTATTGTTATTATGACTATACAAAATTGTAGTTGAGACTATGCTGTAAAATAACATGTCTAAACTAGTCTCAGTTCGCGTTGACCGTTGATTATACAACTGGTAACTGAACAAATTTCAGAACTATTATATGTGCATAGAGAAGAACGTAACATTGGAACAGACTGCTGATTATTTTCAATCGTCAAAGAAAAAAAGAAGGGAATCTATTACTGATATTTGTGTAATTTGGAAAGTGAAACGTATTAAAGTCGAATAATCGGTATACTTTTCTTTCGCTACAATTAACAATTGACAGATACTGTTAATGTGGCAAATAAGAAAGACAAATCATTATAGACTATGATTTAACCTGCCATGTAAAATATACTTTGTGAATGTTGTCAAATATTTTGGATTATATTGTTCAGTGATATTAATTTGAATGTAGACTTGTTTAAACTTAAATAAAAAATTATTTGCATTATAGGCAGCAATGAGTAACAAATTTTTTTGCGTGTATATATCAAGTGATCTATGTCTAATGTTTGTATATCATTTATAACAAATGCTAATCTACTATCTAGGCAGGCTCTCATATTATATATGTTTCACAAACCACAACGTTGTAGAAATATTTGTACAGCATCTTCAGTTTTTACATGTTGCAATGAAGATATTTATCAAATTTGAAACTATAAAACTTAATAATTTCACCAGAATGAAGTAGCATAATAAATCTTTTTATGTACATGAACTATTATTATTAGACAAACTTGAAATAGCAGAAACAAAAATTGGATTTTCTAACAATTTTGCTCCTGAGTTTCTGCTTTATCAACTAACAGAGACTATGCATGTAACGTTGTACAATGTGAAATAGTAGAGAAAAGTTATAAATTCACGATATCAGGATTTGTAAATCTATAAATATTCTAACTGTATATTTTTGCCTGATGGTAGTCCTATCACGCTTTATGTAACAAGGACATAAAAGAATGAAAATGGTATCAGAACGCACATACAAGAGTTAGGTACATAGCAAAGAGAAAGTAAGGACATAAATACAGTATAGACAAGCATGGCATAAGAACTTCATATGAATGTACACTTGTTTCAAAACGATTAAATATGATCACATTAACCTTTCTAGCAGCGCACGTGTAAGACAATTTAGTTTTTCAAATAAGCATAATTATTTATCTACACCTATTCTTTAGGTATGTATATTACATATATACTATCAAATAAATAATTAAACAAATAATATTGTTAACATCAGTGACAGTATGATATACTGTTTACTATTTTATCTACAAACTTTAGAATTAGTATTTTACTGACAACTTTAACTTTGTAGCATAAATAAAATTTCTGCTTAATATTTTTGTTACACCTGACAGAGTGTAAAAAGATAATCTTAACAATGTTAGGGTTCTAAATTGTCACCTTCGCGTATATTGATTTGTTATAACGCCAGTTGTTGCACTTATTTCTTTGTTTTCCAGTAAAGTAATACGGTGAGTCTAAGGCATCATTTCGTTCAAAATAATTTAAATCTTAATTCATTACCATTTTTCTGTGCTGAAGAAAATCTAGTATATGCTTTGAATCAAGTGTAAGTAAAGATTAGTGAGAACTGTAATTATACATACAATGATAACATATGTGTACATATGTATAATATATACATATATATGTTTATGCACACACATACGCATGAGAGACATATAGCATGGGTATGTATGTATGATATGACATCATGATAGAAACTTATGCATCAATGCTTATATATTGAATTGATGTGTACGTACTGTGGTTACAGGGTGAAATAATGCATTATTGAAAACTTATCTATTATTTGCATTTTTTACCCTATATTTTTATATTTACATAAATGGCGATGTACTATTGTTGGGTATTCAAATGTTTATAATTAGTAACCAAAAATGAGACAATATCATAATGCAGCACAGTATGTATTCATACAGATTGGAATTGCTTATATAATTTTATATATAGTATATGCAGTCTCATATTAAATACACAAATGTCACTAGTTCTAACACATTATATCATGTGACAGTACAAATTGCAATTAACGTGATTTATATAGTGTATACATACATACATGTATGTGAGCAATGTGTGAGTTCGTGCAACGTAGCAAGAAACAGGGGATACACATGTCTACACTTAGATGAAAATATTATAATGGATAATGGAATGTATGAATACATATGAACATACGATAGTGACAAAGTTTTCATGAGGAGCATATTGCTTTTCAACGGGTTTCGTATGTCTGATATTGAATACTTTTTGAATGTTAATATTCTTTTTTGTTCAAAAATTTGCTTCCTGCAAAATCTGTGACTAGATTTTGACTTAAGAAGTGTAAATACTTTGGTTATTGATGAAAATGCAGAAAGTATTATGGGATGTCAATAAAATGATTGTAAAAGAAAACTTACTGGGAAGAATGCAGGAGGCATTGGACCACCAGGCATGCCATCATTAGGTGGCATCTGTCCAATTGGAGACGGTGCTGGACCAGTATTCTGCAATCATCTTACAGTTACACGATGACTAATCTTTCACGTGACTTTAATTTTTTATTTGCGATCAACTAAGATTTTTTACTAGGTATGCAAGACATGATTCTACTACTGTATATTTGAAAACTACAGTCCATTGCAATGCAGCTTACTACTTTGCAGTATTCATATACCTGAATATATATGTAAAAATTTGAAAATATATAGCTGTGCTAGACCTTATCGAATATTTTATTTTTGCATTATACACAATAAATTATTGTGCTTATTATTACTGCGTATACCATATTATATGGCAGGTCGAAAGAGTCGATGCAGTTGAGTAGAAATAGTACAAGTAATTATGTTACAATAATTTTTATAAACGGACAGGTGTACTTTAATCTTCAACTTACGTGAGCGATGCCATTAACACCATAGCCACTGTTTACAAAACCCTAGTAGCAAATAAAAAAAAACAATTTATTAGTTTACATTAAAACTTGTTAGAAAAATACTTGTATAAGTTGGAAAGCATATACTTTCATAATACTAACATAATCGTGAAATGCTTTGGCTTCACTGCTGTGCTCACATGAGTCCCGCCGTTCTGGAGCTGCACAATATAGGTCCCAGAATACGCTGAAAGCATTTTTAAATAAAATATCCAATTTACTCGATGCATCCACTTTACATAGATATTCAAACACGGTAATCGATGTGCAATATATTTAATAATTTAAAGAACACTCACCACCACCACGAATGTAAAAACCCAGGTGGTTCGCCCAATGTTATATTTTTCTCCCATCTTATCTATAATAACAAAAAATAATTCAATTACGTATACAAAAAGTACATATTTTGCACAAATGCTCTACCAGAGAAACTATTCTGAGAAGGAAACATTACTTATGAGCATGGCACATAAAGATTAATACATGCGCTATTATTGCGAAATAAGAAGTTATCGTACGTTATTTTACTTATCGTTAGTTGCATTAACGTATGTGTAATATCATTACCTCAGATAGAAACGTCTGTGCAGCTTTTTGTGCGCCAACGTGTAGTAAGTACTCGTACACATACAGAGCTAACCTAAAAACATTAAGGATTGTCACACGTTATACATAAATATCGCGAAAATCGAAGTTTTACACGGAAATGTAATAACAAGGATTGACATTGTAATTTCCTAAGTAGCACTCGCTTAGCTTACTGTTATGGAGTATTTTCACTCGCCACTCCGAGACGGTGTCAATTATACCGTAACAGTTTACAGGGTGACATAAAAGTAAAGCTACCGGAAAACTTTTCAAATGTCATATCAGCGGTAACATCTCGCGTATGTTGCGCCTTGCTCTTCGAAAGATACAAACATGGCGCCGAATTGCATTGCTCTGCGAGTTGAGTGACTCTATCCAGTGACAGCGTACGGTGCAGTCGACTTTGCGAGAAAGCGGGTTATGCATCGAGCTCACAGGTAAACAACTATATTGAGAGAACATATTTCGAAATACACTTCCGCGAGGTATCGGCAATTCAATATTCCCGCAAGCCGTACCTACGTTACCCGTTCGCATTCCCATTACAACATTAAACCCAACGCAAAATCATCATCAGACCATCCTATCGTCGATACTTCGACCTGTTATTAAACTCGTACTACGCGCAAAAGATTTTTGCAATACCGTTCGATCGACTAGCGTCCATTATGCGAAGCATGCCGAACCGACGAAGAAGTGGAAACGTGAAATAACGAAAACAAGCAACCTACTCGCCGATCGCAATTTCAAGGGACTCAAAACACACCGACCTTCTTGTTTCTACCCGCGCGGACGTATTCGCGCACGGTGTCCGGCGAGAGAGAGACGGAGAGTAGAAAAAAAAAGGAAAAAGAAAAAAAATGGAGTCACTGGTCGATCAATCGGTAGGTATATTTTTTTTTTTTCCTCCGTCCAATCGCTGAAAGTCCCAATCGTGCCAGATTCCCGTGAATACGTACTTTTCTCTCGCCTGAGCGTCCGAGGGTACGGTGGATCCTTTGCCCTTCGCGTACATCGTTGTCTCTTGTCAATCCTTCCAACGTAAACACGATCGTCGTCACGAACCGTGGCAGCAATGTCCGACCGCGGATAAGCAGGCGCGCGGGGGTAGGTAAGAAGGGGGAGGGATGAAGGGTGGGAGAGGTGGACGCGCTCGGTACCTCGCGTATTCGCGAAAACAAGAATTAAAAGGAAAAGAAAAAAGGAAAAGAGAAGGTGGCACGAAGGAAGAGGATGAGGAGGATGTGGAGGAGGAGGAGGAGGAAGAGAAGGAGGGGAGAAGGGAAAAGGGGGGCGCCTAAGAGGCGGAAGAACGAATCCGGAACGGTCTTTGGAACGCTTATTTTCTGTCACGGCAGCACGTCGTGTCACAGCCGGGGCCAGCAGCCTATAGACACGGGACTCCGCATCATGGCTTGACGAATTGCGGAGCCACGACCGCGGGACGAAGAACGTACGTCGTCATCACACGGCGACGACGACGACGACGACGTCGACTACCGACTTTTCCCTTTCCTTCCGTCGACGTCTCTCACTTTCTCGTCCTTTTTTTCCCCTTGCTCAATATGTACGAGAGGTGCGCGCGTCCTTCCTCACCACCTAACCGAACTCACGGGCCGTGTTACTCTCGCGTCCTATTGTCCACGAACCCACCAGCGCGTCCTCTCACCGCGGTGTCGAAGTTGCGCTCTCGGTTACTTCACTCTTCACTCTTCGGCTTCACTCCTCGTCTCACCCGTCTCACCTCGGCCGTTCCACGCCGCGCCGCACCTCGGCAGAGATACAACACGAGAACGGAGACAGAACACTCGCACCTCTTCTCTTTCTATCCTTTCTCTCTCTCCCTATCTATCTATCTATCTATCTCCCTTTCTCTCTTCCTTTCTCTCTCTCTCTCTCTCATTTAGTCACGAAGTTCACCCCGATAGCACACCGATTCCCGAATCCTTGATACGTACGTCGTGACGCGCGTGTCGTGTCGTGTCGCGCTGACGTCCCTCTTTCCACCGGTTTTGCCGTTCGGAGAGTACACGGCCGTCAGACAGGGATAATACAACCGTACGCTATCACGGCACCACACACGCGATTGAACTCGCTCCCGTATAAATACGCGCGAGTTCGGAAGTGTGCCTCGAATTTCTCGCACGCGCCGCTGACGCACACAGTAACGCAGACGGTTTTACATGTCCTCCTCGCACCTCTTCCTTCTCTCTCTCGTACGGGCGACACCGTGCGGGTTGCGCGCGCATTGCCGTTTCTCGCGCCAGGGCTGTACGTGAGTGGAATATCGTGAGCAAGGTACAAACATGGGTCTGTAATATGCTTCGTATATCGATATTGCGAATCGTACTTATTCCACAGGGTTTTGCGTTACGCCGGAGGAAGCGAATGAATAAACGATGCTTTCGTAATTTTAGGTTAAGTCGAAGTAGCTTCACTTTCGGTAAATACGACGTTTGGAAAATGAGAATTTTGCAAGTGCTTCTAACGGGATTCTAGAGTGTACAGATTTTTGTAACGTAAATATTGGAAATAATATTTTCCAATGCGCGAGTACTATTTGACGGTTGATTCTAGGTGTCGTCAGGCTTTTCTTACGTCCGTGTGTACACGGTACTATTTATATCTACGTGCATCGAGGAATGCAAACTCTAGCGAAGAACCTGGACAGGTGTAAACTATGCTGAAGCAAATGCCTCGAGTGAACGTTCGCGGTCTTTTGCTTTCATAATCTATACCGGCAAATCTCCCAAGCGCAATCTACTTCCTCGCAAATGTATTTCGAGTTTCAGATTTTACTAAATTCATATCAAAATCTGTGCTTGTAGAATTACGTTAATTGGCCAAAAATTCATGGACGACGTTCGACTGGACCCTCCGAGAATTACCATAGACACGTATATTATTTAGCATTCGGTAAAAGATTCACGATTCTCTTACTCGTCGACAAACTTTCCCCGTTAAATATATCGTTCTCGGGTACAATAGAAACTACGATCTCCATACGGAACATTACCGCAACCGGGCCAATCTGCGAAACATAAAATTGTCAAGGACTCGATAATAATGCAACGATAAGCAGATGGGTGCAAATGCACCCGTAACTGCTACATACCTGATTGCAACTCTGCACCCCATTGGACAGCGACCAATGCATATACGAGGAATGTCTATGGCGTGCACACACTGCTGAGGGCTATCGGCGCGTGTAGAGCGCTAGTGGGGGAATCCGATTATACCCGAATGCTTCCGGATATGGCCGACGTGAAATAGCCGACAATTGACGAGGCGTCGAGGGGCCGGGAAGGGAGGAGACAAGCTGTTCTCTTGGGTGTACCGCTTCCCCTTTTTCAATTTTATCATGGAATCGACGTATCGCTTGCTCTTTAACAATGCCATGCAGAATGGAGGGAAAGTTCTGACGGCTATTTCTTAAAGAGAGAAAAGAGCAGGAGGGAGACGAAACGAATGCGCACGGGTGCGATTAGAACGGTCTATTTCACTTGGAGCACCGCGAATTAACCTAAATCTTTTCATAGTTAGCAGTGGCGCAGAACTCGAGTTTCGTAGCGTGTTACATTGGGAAACTCTTGCTGCTCTCCAATGCGGCGCGACGGTCTTTAAGAAAAAGAAATGACTGCGTAATTTGCATGTTTATTGTTTAACTGCCAATTCGAGTGAGCTTTAAGGGTATATTAATGTGTTAATTGGGAGTAGTAATGAGGGATAAATTAAGGACTTGCAGATTTTCGAAGGTCAATCTACGTATCGTAAAAATGTAACTAATGACGATTATTTCTTGTTGCTTATTATAAGAAAGAAGCTCGTGTTTTTTACACGTGAAGTGTTTTATTGCGGTCTTTAAACGCTTTTTCTTTTATTCTCATTTAATCGTTATTTGTCGCGAAGAATACGGAAATTGTTAGAGCGGACAAAGGAAAAGAAATTTTTTTGTCAACTTAAATTCAAGCATATGCCTATTTCAGCTCCATATAGCCGCATGGATGGACCGGGAACAATTACGTGGGAAGAATTTCTCGCAAATGCGGAAAGTTTCGTTTCTGTTTCGGACAAAGTTTCGGATAGTTGGAAACTCCTCGGCGACAAGGTAACGCTTCCTTCGAATAGACGCATAAAAGAGAAAGACTTCTCGATCCAACGATGTCACATCTAATGTAAAACATGAAACGTACAAATGTATACGTTGATCGTCGACAATTATAAACGTACCTTATGTAAAATACATATACTTTATAAGGAAAATAAATTATTATTAATTTTTTAGCTTTAATTAAAAAGATTACAAATTTGAACATTGAAAGCATAATTATCGTGAAAATACTTGTCCACGTTGTAAAAAACAATTTGTCCAATCAAATTTTAATTTTCAGAATGTACCTGGAGAAGCATATTTGGCTCGACAAGTAAAGCAATTCGTTACCGAGGATTATGGATTGAAGTTAACAATGAACGGGAAAGACAACGAAAACCCGAATGAAGACTTTGAATTTCAATTTAAAGAGGATCCATTCGAGGCACCTTCTACGTTCGAAATGCCCCTCATAACCGTGCACCATATCTTATGGTCTATCAGTTACAGCGTGCCGGTCCTTTACTTTAATGGATGGAAATCAGGTACAACGTCCTTGAATATTTTACTCATCAATTTTGCAACGCCGATTATTTAACTACATTTTTATTTGCACTCAACTAAAAATTATATAATTTGGAAAACGTCTCCTGAAACCAACAACAATATTCTGTGCATATAAATATCCGTAAAAACGAGCTGATTCTAATAGCTTCGAAGCTCGTTCCTTACATTATACCGAGCTTACTTAAATTTATTCAGAACCTCCTGAAAAAAAAAATATATAGAATCTCGAGTTAATCGCATTTTCTTATTCCACGTTACGCACGATGATCTCGTTTAAAAAGATACTCAAAGGAAATCATTAATGCTCTCGCATGTAAAGTCGAAACATGGTACTTACTTCCATTGCAATTGACGTGTCTGATCGCCACTAGACCTTAATCTGCGGAAGTGACGGGCGTCATAATGCTGATTGTCCCTTCGATTGTCGGGCCGCCTTAAACTGGGCTAAGAAGTCGAACAAGGCAAGGCGGAGTCCAAGAGAGAGAGAGAGAGAGAGAGAGAGAGAGAGAGAGAGAGAGAGAGAGAAAAAGAGGACGAGAGTGGGAGGGATGAGCGAGGAAGAAAGAAAGCAAGAGAAAGAAAGAAAGAGATCTCAGACAAGACAAAGAGAAAAAGATCGGAAATAAAAGACGGACCAAGCACCTTCCGAGGAAACGCACGCAAACGATCCTTTTTTCAGACAATGCCCAGTTCGCGTTTCACGCATGGCAATTAACCCCTTCGTAATTTTTCCCAAGAGCAAGCAAATTTCTTTCAGTTCTGTCTTTGCTGTTATTAGATGACTTGGGACATCATTATTTAAAATACCTGAAACATTCTTTTGGACTTTTTTCTGGCGTTACTAGGCGATTCGGTAGATAATTATTGAAAATACTTTAAACATATCAAAAATATGCTTAAAGCTAGAGCGTACATAGGGTTTTAACCGCAGGTTCAATCTTCAAATTTAGATATCGAAGTTCAAAGCCAGGGTACATTACAATCTGCGCCATGTCTGAAGGGGTTAACCTCGCAATTTACTTTCCACGCAAGGAGACTTTTATCCAAAAGCACGGGTAATCTGCTGGATCGTTCTAATTAACGAGACATCGTCCTGCTTCGTTGCTCGTGAGCGCAGAGTTCGCAAACGACGAAGAGCTTCACTGCGAAATAAAATGCCCGCTAACGAAGCGTCGACGAACGAACTCGATGAAAATCAAAATTAAATAAAAATTTATTCTCCTCGTAGATTCACTCGGCGTGAACCGCGTCAGCGTGGAGGAGGCACAGGGGCTGGTTCCTGGTAGCAGTGGATTGACCTACACCGAGCTGTCTCAAGCGATTCACCCCATTCTGAACAGGCCCTTCCTCCAGCTCCATCCGTGCCGGTCGCACGAACTCCTACGAAACACGCGAAAAAGGTGAGAAACAATGAGAGTGAGAAATGGAAAATGCCTCACTGAGAAAGATGAACCGTCGCAATGGGCTAGAACAATGTGCGACGTTCTCTATCCCCACTGCTAACGAACAGAATGTTTCTCGAATGGACGCGATCCGACTACTGGTAGTCCCTAATTAATGATTCATTTGCCGTATCTGCTTTCAGCAAGAACAAACTGGTTAGCTGGTTGAGCACAGTGGCACACGCCGCTCTTAATCTTCGCATCAGATCCGAGTACTACGATCTGACCTTGTAAAAGACATCGACTTCTATGAATATGAGATGCTCAGGTGGCAAAATCATAGCTGGAAGAGGACCAGTTTCGTTCCAGATGCGACGCAATTGTTAGCGCGCGAGGTTAACAGTCAGCGTGACTAGAATTCGAGTGTGGAATAGTGCGTGACACGTAGATTGTAAATAATTTAGGATAAGAGAAGGAAAGAATGTGTAGGATAATTAAAGCTGCGGTTGCTTAAAAGGTAGCTGCAAACGTGCGAATGGGTTACAGAGTAGAGTCTGTACTTTGAATATACAGTAAACACGACAATTGTTAAAGAATCTTTGAAAATGATCGAATCCATGGCGCACGTGGCATTTAATGCGCATAAGGGAAGGACGAAAAAATTGAGATTACACACCGGCGAGTATGACATTTAATATGTATTCGTCAGCGTGTAATCCAATCTTCTGGGCACGTTCGTTTATGAGAATGAACTAAATTACAAGTGAATTGGGAATTTCCGTGAATACGCGCGAAGCGCCCTTCGCAATCCTACGTTTCATAGACGACGAGTGAAGCGCGTTCTCGTGGATCGCTAGGAAGACCTCATGTAGGTCATAATATCACGAAATTGTCATATAAAATTGTAGGCAGAGGCACGGTACGCTATGCGTGCACAGGTGCCTGTATTTTACTGTGCTGATAGTGCAGCGTATTGATTGTCGCGCGTGCTTCTTTCTCGCTTAACGAGAAACGAAGTTTGTCGGACGTACAGAAATCCCAGTAAATAAGAACAAAATTAGGAATAATATCCGTGAATATTATGCGCCATTAGAGTGGACATTTTGTACATATATTGAAGCGCAACGAAACATCGACTCGTATGAAGCAGCCATTTTCATTAGACAATACAACGATGTGCGGATGGAAGTGCATAGAATCCATGCGCATGCGATAGAGCGTTAAATATTCGAGAAATTTCGATGCGCTCGCAAAAACGATGGAATTATTGATCGCATGTGCGAACGAGTGGAAACGCTCGTGTTCGGTGTATTCGTCGAGCACACACGTACACACCCATCTCGCGCCGTTCTGTTACACGATTCGTCGATCCGAATGACCAGGACCGATTTTTATTCCAAACAAAGGACAGTGATCGGACGGTTCCCTTTTATCTTTCCGCGCTGTTAGAAATCGATTAGCCTACATTGATACTAATTCCACGTGTTAGATATAAGTTTTTATGATTTCTCCAGAATTTAAGGCCCGTTGACAATCACCTGTGCGCTTAGATTTATACGCTCGACTAACATCGACGTTGATAAAATAAACGGAAAGCCGAGAAATACGTATATTTAAGAGGCATAAAGGTAGACTATGTTTTCTAATTTTAAAACATTATTCCTACCACGACCGGTCTAATTTTCGATTAGAATTTTCTACATACAACGTAATTGCATGGCCCTTAAATTTCACGACTTTTCCTAAAATATCATAAAATGTATTATACGCATATTTTAGTAAAAGTCTTGAAATTTAAAGGCGAAGCAATTACATTGTACATAGAAAATTTTAACCGAAATTTTAAAAACTTTCATTTGACCGGTCGGTAGGAATCATAGACATAATATACCTAGACTGCGCGTTGACGGAGTGGGGGGTAGAGCTCACGTAGAAAAGGATGCACTCTGTTTTGATGTCTGTGCGTTCTCTCTCGCTCTCGCGCGAAGGGGGATACGAGAAAACAGTTGCCAATCTAAACGTTTGCCCTTCGCGCGAGAGCGAGAGAGAACGCACAGACATCAAAACAGAGTGCATCCTTTTCTACGTGAGTTCTACCCCCACTCCTGAAATTTGGAAGAACGCCCAGTCTAGGTATATTATGTCTATGGTAGGAATAGTGTTAAAGATTCGCGAGAACTTTACGATTCATTGGTCTAATTTGCGTTCTTTTATCGAAGCGCTTCGCGCGTCCACATTCTGAATTTTTACCAAAGTAAAATTTGATTCAGCAAGCAGGATGCTTTACATTTTACACTTGCTTTTTATACGCTCGCGCTCGCGCCTATTTATCTCTCGGAAGACTAGTACGAGGCGCACAACTGTTGGGTGACAACCTCGTGAAAATCGTCCTGAATATCGTAGATGGCTCGCATTGTCGAGAACACAAAATACCTACGCCCTCGAGCTATCGGCCGACTTCCATTCTCTTCCCAGACCTCATTACTTCCCAATGAATTCGATACAATAGGAATGCGCCATTTAAACTTTTTTTCCGCTTGCCCCCTTTCTTTCATCGACCGTTGTTTTCCTCGTTCGAGTTAATTCAGGTTAACGCGCACAGCTGTGTCGTCGCGACACGCTCGTCGAAAATCATTGCCCTACTCGTCTCGTTCAATCGGTCGATTCTTTGAATCCACGTCGGTGTATGCTTCGTCGCATTCGATACGAAAAGCAGCCGTGCCTCTTCGTAACTTCGAATTAATTTCGTAATCATTCCAATCGATTAAACAATGTATTTCGTGATGTAATAATTAACACTGCTCGCGAGTCATCGATTCATCATCCGAATCCAATCTATTACGTAGAAGATACTACGCGAACAGTAAAACAGAAGTGTTCTCAGATTCGACGAATTTAAGGTTCGACGTGAACCGATAGTCACTCTCGTTATTTTTCATTCTGCTTCGAAGTACACAACCCGTTAAACGAAATACGGTTTGATTGTGTTGCTAGGACCTGATAAGCGATCTGTTGCGCGGTAGAAGAGTGTAAAAAATTAATTTAACTACACGTAGGCGGGTCGGTGCGCGCCGACATTGAAACGCTACCGTCCCATGCGATTGTTCATTTGAAATTCTAATGATCGCAGATCGTGAGATTTACCATCCTCCTAGCACCCTGCACTTTGTCCGATCGATTTTAACGAGGCTCATGAGCGCGGCATAAAAAAAATGTATTACGAGATGTATTACGTAAGGATGATCGAAGGTAGAACGTTACTGAAAATATGTAAAAAATCTGCGTAACCATGGGTAAGGAGAGTTTCTGTCCGATCGATACCTTCCGTTTCTCTTTAAGCCGAGGAACTCTCCAAGCGGCACGTGCGACGCCAACGCACCTTCACTTAAAAAATATGCTTATTCCTGGAAATTCCATTTTCATAGCAACGTGACATAAATGATTTATTTAATCGTAAGCTACATCGTGACATTCTGTTATTACCAGTCCAAAGAAATACAGGCACGTAAAAACGTGGAGAGCGTCCCGCAAGATGCACCCAACAATCTTGTCTTCGCGATAAACCTGGCGTAGAATCTTTATTATCGAGTAGCCGAAGGCCTCGATCGCTTCTGGGCCACTTTACACGAAGGTCGACGGAGAGATCAAAGCAAGAGAGCACGTGCACACATCGGTGCACTATCCTTCAGGAATACCGGTTGCCACAGGTTAAGACGAGATCGTGCTTGTTGCGTTTGTGGAATACAGATTGGCGAATAAATGACAGCAATCTATCGCTCGAAGGAAGCGCGAACGATCGTGTAGCAATAATTGAGCCGGTCACAAGCCAAATCGATTAACTGCATAAATTATGTAATAAATTATATTACAAATAAAACAAGTAGGGACTCGATCAAGTGCTCTGATGCTTAAACTTATGAAAAATGCAAAAAGTGGAGTTAATCGATTTGGCAAGTGAGCGGCTCAATTACAAGTACCATCTGTAACGACTATAAACGCAGAAAATGTAACTAAACCGCGATTATAAACAAAATATATGTGTTTTACAAAATTCGATAAATACGATATAGCCTCGAAGCAATTCGTGCAGCTGCCTTCCTTTGGAAAAATTCTTCGTTGCCTCATCCTTAGACCCATAAATGGTTATTGGTCGGTTCGTGATTAAGCCTCAAGAACGAACGAATACTCAGGCGCCGAAAATGCGTATTCCTCGTGCACCTTACACATCGATACTTTGACAATCGCATTTTACCTATGAAGATTTCGACGTATGCTTGCGCCATTTCTACGAAAGATATGTCGAACCAACCAACAAGGATAATCCTTAAGCCAATTGACGAACAAGTTTCGTTTTATTTAACGCATCAAAATGATTCAAGCTGAATATATTTATGATTCAATCTAATATAGAACAGCAGGCTCGAAACACAATCTCCTGGAAGCACATTAGCTTCTTCGATAGTAATCCATAATTTATTATCTACCCCAATTTCGTGTATCCTAGCTTGACCATCTGATCACTTCCGGGACACTTATTTTCCAAGGAGCATGGCCGAAGGTTGATTCGAAGAAATTACGAGTGCGCGTGGACGTCTGATCCTTGGGGAACGCGGGTTGCCAGGGGTTACGAAGAGATGCGGCTTGTTGCGCGCGTACAATGCTATCGAGAGAATAGCGTTATTCAACCCGGAGTCGTAATAGCGTGTCCTACAATAATTATACCTCTTATCTTTGCTCATTTCCTCATTCGCATCGAGCTTTTTTTCAATTACCGCTACTAACGATCTTCGTGTGGCATTTACGCACGCGTCGCAATCGAAACAATAGGCATTGAAATACTAAGCGCTCTAATCACGTTATCTCACGCTCGAGTAAGTAAATTGGAATCTTCAGATTCACTGCGGGACCCAATTACTTTTGACTCTCTTGTCAAAGGAGCGGGAGCTCAAGATCCAGTCACCACGATCCCGTAGGAACGCCGCTTTTCTCGCAAGCGCGTCCTGATCCTCGTCGAACCCCGACACGCTTCCATTTTTAATATCCATGGACGTACAACAAACAGGCGTTTCTGGCCCACTTATCGCGTAGAATGAGGCTGCAAGCGGAGAGGACGCAACGACGGAAGGAGGAAGAGGCGAGGCGGATTGAAGTCGAGGCGTAGGTGTAGGTGGTGGATCCTTCGGAAGCACCGGTTGCCAAGGGTTACAAGGACGAGTCCTCGCTTATTATCGAGTGCATTGGAACGGGCCGTTCAGCTTCAGCGGTACGAACGGAATGCCTCTTATCCTGGAGTCTTAAGCGAATGAGAGGATTCTAATGGATCGATCCTACTAGGCTCGTGAATCCTTCTAAGGAAGGAGCAATTCGTATTTTCATCTTTGCGTGAAATCGACAGACAGACATCTTCTTCGCGACGGTTAATCGTATTCCTGAATTGACTGAGGTCCTTCGAGGTATATGGAAATACGGATGTTGACTATCGCATAGATAATGACAAGGAGGAAAAATATGTTATTGGCGATTGGTAATATTTAGATCGAAGATGTAGGAAATCCTTCGCAGAACGATCGATCGAACGTACCCAAGTGAGATCCCTAAAATATGTATATGTTTTATTTCAGCCTCACAGCCATGAAATAGGACTTAGGTTACAATCCTTCCCACGCATCCATCCATTCGTTCCTTCATCCGTCCCTCATTCCACATTAATTCTTATCTAATTTACAGATTGCTATCTTTAAATCTAACGCTGTACAGTCTACTCTCTTTGCAACTTTGACTTGTTTCATAGCATCTACCTGTTTACTTCACTTAACCAATTTACCCTCTCCTTTTGCATCATTCTTCCAGGATTTCTTCTAGGGAACATTCCGGTCGCGGTATCTTCCCACATTCCTCTACTAAATGTTTAAGAGGTCCAAACTTTCCATTACAGAGCTTACACAGAGCTTCTTTCCTCGTATTTTAACCAATATCGGTTATATCCCTCGAAGTTTCCACACCTCGTCCTTGCTATTAATTTTTATCCATAACCCCTACTCTTACTTTGGTTAAGTGTTCCGGTCTACTTACACATATTATATACTTATACGAACTATTGCACCTTGAGTCTCTTATTCTATTATATTGTTCTTGTCTTTGGTTATCTAGATGTCTTCCCTCTACCTGGCCCCTTCTACCAGGTTTAACACCATTTAACTAAAGCCACATCCATTTATATATTCCACTCTTTCTCTATTCGTTCATGTTTTCGCTTTCATCACCCTCTTTTCTCTTACACATTCCTTCACAATATTACGTCCCTCTGTCTCTGACATTTTTTCTTCAAACGCAAAGGCTCTACCCAGTGAGAAATGAAACTTCGAATTGATATCGAATTGATATCAATACCATCAAAATGCATCGATGCACCTCTATACGCCAATAAATTTTAAAATTTCAACTGTGTTTTGGAGATTAATAAAATACCGACTTATATATTTCAAAGCACAATATAAATCATATAGTTACAGGTCTCTCGTCGTCTTCCATACTGCTGGATAGAAAATCGCCACAAAATTACTTTCCTGGTCATTGCTGGTCACGTCGTGATTTACTTCACGCCAACAAATTTCAGCACTGACTGATTTTATTAATCTCCGCATGATGTGCAGCGCTATATCGAAAGAGATCGAAATTTTTAAATTTATTCATGTATAGAGGTGCATCGATGTATTTTGATGGTATTGATATCGATTCGATATCTATTCGAAGTTTCATTTCTCACTGGGTACTCCCTGACCATATACTCAACGTCTTCCCTTTTGTTTCCTCTAACACTATGTAACGAGATCCCCAATAAGGAACTGCTATTTACACGACTTACGCGAATTACTCGAAAACACGCTAAAACTTGTCAACGTATTTATCCTCCAATCCGGATCTTGTCAACATCAAACGCTCGTAATTGCTCTTCCAAGCAAAATAGAACCCTGCTACTATCTCTTTACCCTAACGTATCGTCGCCGTGCAAATTCGAAGAGAATGAGAACAGCGCAAGGAAAAAGAAAGCGGAAGCTAAGAAATGTGGAGAAGGGTGGAAAGGCGAGGAGCAGGGGGTGGTTCTGGGTATCGTGTCATCCTCGAGTGTTGGACGTGGGGGGTGGCAGGAGGAGAAAGCGGAGAGAGCAGCTGCGTGGGTCGCAGAGGTGGTGGAGGATCCTTTGGGGATCCTATCGGTTGCCACGGGATACGAGAAGTCGTCGCTTGTTGCTTCTCTTCCTACGCGCGACTATCGTGGCTGCTTCCCGCGCGGCCAGGGCTACCGTTCGAAGGCATTCGTTCCGCGGACCTCGTGCGCTCTCGCCTCATACCACCCCGCCACCGTTGTCCCGCTTCCACGGCAAGGAAAGAGTGAAAGAAGAACGAAATTCCGCGAGGCGGGAGGCTGCAGAAGTCTACGCGAAGGAGTTCGATAGGTCTCTCATCGCACGGGGTTGGGGCGCATTCCTCACGCTTTGCTCGCGCGCGCGGAAATGAAATTCGTCGTGTTGAGCGGCCAGGACACGTCCGTGGATATTGCGTTCTCTCGAGCTGCCTAGTCCTTTAAGCCGCGCCGCCGAGAGTAACTCTCTTTATACGCTTTCTCTCATTGTTTCTCTCTTTTTCTTTCACTTTTTTTCTGTCCGTATCTCCTTCTCTCTCGCTTTCAAACACACACTTTTTCCTCTTCATCCTATCACCGACACGTGCGCGCGCGCGCGCGGGTGCCGATACGATCGAGCGGGTCGAGGATGAGATGAAAGAAGAGCCAAGCTTCGGCCCAGGTACGTAGTCATTTACGGTGGTGAATTTGATTTCCGTGGTGTTTCTCACGCCGATTCAATCGATATCGCTGCTCCTCTCAAGGTGCTTCCTCTCTCGTGCCGGAAGCTGCGTGACGTCCTCGGGTGAACGGTGGCTGCTCGCGTTACTCTCGGGTATTCTCGTTGCCAGATACTTTCTTGCATTTTCAAGTTTCTAGCCCGCGACTCGAAAGGGCTGTAAATGTCTAGAAAATGAGTTCGGATACCGATGATAATTGTTGATCGGAGAATTTTGAGAAATGTTTAAAGAACACCAATTCTTTCGTTCGTGGCTTTTCTTTTGTAGTCGATAAGTGAATCGATAATTCCTTGGAGCGTGTTCAATCAGTGTAGATGTAGTTTCGTTGTAATATTAGGGAACTACCCGAGTAGAAATGAATCTAGTACGTCCGATGTGAAACCTAGTAGGTAGATAGTATTGACTAGATTACATTTTCTTGCTAGCAGCTAGGTCAGTACTAGATAAGAATTTATAGACAGTTTTACTGACGTAGCGGTTGTGTAGTAATACATAGAAAATATGATACTAGATGGTGCTGTCTTTCCCAGAAAATATAATCCAATTACTAGATCGCCACTAGCATTTTTAAATTAGTCAGCGAATCTCTCACGAGCTTGACGACACCGGTGTGAACCTAACATCTCAACTGTCAGCATCTCATGAAAAAATTTCAAATTTACTTGCATCCAGCAAAGTTCAAGGAATCCTTACAAGTTTTAACAATAGTTCAAATGATTTACACCAAAAATCTCGTTTTAAAAAACGAGATGCGAACTTCGCGTATGGCTTGATTGCATCTCACCGAATTTCGATCTTTCAACGTACAGGAGTGATATTTCGAAGAGTTCAACGTCCTGGGCATGAAATGTTAAGAGTTCAGGCGAAAAAACTATAACAAAAATAGTTTATCATCGCAAAGTAAGATGCTGCGCAAAATTAGGGAGTTCATGTCGAAATAAAATGTTTTCTGGATAGCTGTAGACATACTACAACATATTCCAAATAGTTCGAGGCACTAGCAATGTCGAATTATTTTTAAATAAATAAATACTCTTCGAGTGCCGTACACTTATAAAGAAACTCCTTACTTTTGTGGATCATCTCACTCTTTTCTCTCTCACACAACAATCCGAGTTGTGGTCTATGTGTAAGGGAACAGGCTCCGTGAGCTAGAGGTCTCAGGTTCGAATCTCCTCACCCAAGAAGGTATATAAAAGTGGATTTTTCAATTCAATAAAAATACAAGTAATCGTTAAGCAAATTGAACACCTACTTACCGGCGTTTCAGGAACAACGATACGTTGGCAAAAAATAAGAATTATTCAGAAGTTTATTTTATTTTGCTACTTCCTGTCCAGCCCAGGCTAGGTTACTACTACATTTACATATCTTAAATTTTCTATCTAAGTAGTAGCCAGTTTTTTTGATGCAGCCACTGGTAGAAGTGACCGTTACATTTCAAGCCCACTACTACACACAAAAAATAGACAATTCCGATGTATATCTCGTTTTTTCTATATCTGAACTAGACAGCAACGATGTTCAAATTCTACTCGGGTAATTTGTATTTACGCGTCTCTTAAACAAATTTACTCGTAGATACTCGTTCTCATCCTCCCGCGAATCGATTCTTCCTTCTCCTTCCTTTACGCATCTTTTAAGCGCGCTCTTAATGAAGCTCCGTGTCTTCCACATTTAGAACCGAGGAAGGAAAGATTAGTTCGGGTAATTGGAAAGGTTACGTGATTTCTCGCGTCGCACATTTCTTACGGAAAGTCGCGTTAAAGGGAGATGCAACTTTTAGTATTCTTAGAGGCACGCGACGATAGTTCCTTTGATTTCCTCGGCATGTATTACTCTCATGGAGCGCACACGATTTATTTTCACCCGAAGTGACATGCACGTCCGCAATACTGTGTCGCGCCAATCCACGATTTATATTTCTATTCGGAAAGCTTGGTGCGTTATGCGTAGGTGGGCACGTAGCAAGATTCTAAGGCCAATCGTTGCACAGATCAGTGCACATAGCGTATACTCCTCTTTTCTACAATTTCTTGGAACGCACAATGGAATGTCCTTTCGCGAAACGCACAATGGGCCAGTGGAGAGATTTTTATCGAAATATCTAAGTTCGCGATCCCAGAGAGCATTTTTCTCGTGTCCTCGTAAACAATTTAATAAGGAGCGATCAGAGAACGAGAGAACAATGAATGTATCTATTGAAAACCAGATCCGTAACCTTGAAATTTTCCAACTGTCTCCTGTTCTTTGATCATTCTTTAATTACAGTACCGGCCAAAATTATATCACATTTTGGTTTTTTCGTCCGGTTTTGGTCATCCACGTTTTTTCTTCTTGACATAGCCTCCCTGGATGTTCAAACGCTTTAGAAATTTGGTCACAGTCGATATGGAAATGTCAAACTGTTGGGCGAGCTCCTTATGGGTCGGTCCTTGTTTACGACCTTCTATAATCGGGTTTTGCTGTCGTTCGTCTATATCTTTAGCACCATGAGTCTTTGCCATATCGAAACTATAAATTCAATAATTAAAACTACGTTGTACCTAACCTAACAAATGATTGGAACACGAAAAACAAAGAACACACAAAGGTGCTATTTTGGGGAATATTAATAAGAAATTTTAAGATCGTGGTATATTTTGTAAAATCTCATTATACTTCACGTACAAGGTGCACTTACTACCAGGTGTCTGCTGTAAAATATTTAGCGCATTCGATCCACTTTGACGAAAGTTATACTCAAAAAACCAAAATGTGATATAATTTTGGCCGGTGCTGTGTCTTACATTTCTTAATTAAAATTCTTGAATTTTAATTTGAGTATTACGAAATCGATCGATAAAGGAACTGTTTATTTTGCTCTTCCTAACGAACGTTACTCCATTTTTTTATTTTGAGTGTGCTTGCTAAAGTTGGGCGAAAGTGTTGCTAATTACGGGGAATTTACAATAATCGATAAATTGTAGAATCTCTTCGTGATTTCGAGCTGTTTGACACGGCTCAAGAGCCTGTCGGTGATTTACATCTGCGCGCACCACTTTCTCGTAGCTGGTGGTCACGTGCGAAGTCAGGGGCCATGAAACGCGAAGCACGCGACAGAGACTGTGGTCTCGCGTGTTATTTCTGTCGTATGCGCGGAAACAATCTCGGCCGACACGAAGAGACGCAGACGATCCGCTCTTCTGCGATTTTGGTTGCCCTCGTGGCACTGTACGAAGACGTGCGACATAATTCGCAAAACTTCGTAAAGTGCCACGACGATTTTCCGCGCATCGATTGCGAGAAGCAGTGAAAACCTTTTTGCACGCAAACGTGGATGACGATGATTTTTGAAAAGAGAAAATTCAACCGACAAATTTAGTCTCTTAGCAAGATGGAACGAACGTGTAAGAATTACTTGGTTATATTTAGATACAGACCAATCCTAAAGTAAAAATTTACTTCTTCGTTTGTACACTTTTAACGAGCTTTCCTCATTGCACCGGAGTTAATGCGAAACATCGAATTTTTAGGCAAACTTAACGTTGCGTAAATTTTTGCGCAATAAAATCGAGAACCACGCTGTACGAGGCCCTGCTGTATATTCTTTCGAGAAAAAGTCCAGTAAGAAATTCCTTCTTATAGTAAGAAAAAAATCGATTCGCGGTGATCAACCTTTCCCACAACCGAGACCCTCCTCTCGTGTTCGTGGAATGGGTAGGAGTGTCTTAAAAAGAACATAAAAGATCCTATCTAGTGCGCGTATCACGAGTCGAACATTTTACTTATTTCTGTTTGTCGTCCCGGATGAGACAAGGACGTACCGTGCGCGGGAGATAAAATCTTCCACGCGGTTGTAAATTTTCTGCTGTATCTTGGCTGATACACTTAAGAAACGATTCGAGACTTCGCGAGATCGATTCGAGGTTCAGAATGTTTAACGAGTACTGAGAAGTCCGACGTAAACACGACTGTAGAATATTGCAAATGCTCCGAACACATCGTACGATCTCTTTGAAATAAAAATATGTGCTTCTCCGGTTGCAGAAGTGAGTAAGCGCAATTTTATTGCGTTCCTGCGACACGAGCGCGCCGTTAAATTTTATAATCTCGAGAACGATCAGGCCGGGTGTTGGATTCTTCTATGAGCGAGGTATTTGCGATTCGTGGAGAACTGTATTGCAAAACACGAGCGATAAGAAGAAAAGGAATTTATTTCAACTACCGGCCCGGGCAGGTATGACACTCAAGTTCATTATCAGCTTCGTCCAACGGTGGCTACTTAAAGAAAAGACAAATTTTGTTGGCACGTTCGCTGTTGGTGGAGCCCTACCAGGCTGAGCGTGACGGAAATTACCGTCACCGGCATTGAACGTGTTAACCAGTAATCGATTATCTCGTGTTATTAGAAGCTTTTATTGCGCACCGAACAAATCCTCTATTTTTTTCAACTAACCGGTAATACGTTCTACATTAGACGTATCCTCTTCTTCCAATAATTATACGCGTCCACTAGCGCGGGTTTAAACATAACAAATCCATTAATTGTCGTTTAACGCGTGAATGCGTGCTCACACGAAAGACTTCGGCGGATATTAGGGGAACAAAGGGTCAACGAAACGGAGCCAAGATGGTAGTGAGATTATGGAACGAGATGATTGGCGTGGGGTACGACAGAAACAATAAAAATAAACTACACGCGCGCGAGGAAGTACCGAAAGTGCAGAGAAGTGGTGGGGAGGGTAGGAAGAGAAAGAAGAAGGAAAGAAAGAGAGAGAAGAAAGAGATAAAGAGAGAACAGGAAATCGCAGAGGGCCGTTTCTCTCCTTCCCTTCTTGTCTTTCCGGCAGCTCCTCGACGAGTTTTAATTCGACAAAGAGCAATTAATACGTGAAACGAGCAAATCAACACGAGGCATAACAAGCTTCACCCCGATGACGTAGTCGCCTCCGGTGTTTTCAATAAACACGGTGCGTTGCCTTTTTAGGCCTTTCGTCGTTCGCTCCTAAAACTCGAAAGCCGGCTAAATTCGAGCTCCGCTTCTCTGCGTTATTTCGGCTACCATCGTAGTCGACACAATTAAACGTGTTATTAAACTCCTTGGACGCGATAACGTGCGTATTCTTCGCGAGCGATGATTTATAAGTGCCTGGAGGAGAGATCGACTGATAAATTAAGAATTACAATTATGAAATAGCGAAGATAACGACAACGAAGGAAGAATTTCGAATGAAGCTGGGAGATTGTTGCGCGAAAGTTTTCAGTTAAAGAGGAAAATTGTCTGGCGGGTGACAGACGGTTTCCGTATCTCGTAGAGCTTGAGGAATTTTAATTAGCCGAGAAACGGGTGATGTACTTTATTATTATTGTTATAATTGTTCCTATAATCGTTGGTGGTTTCGTTGTTATTGTAAAATCGTATCTAATACTTAATACTTCGTGTTTCATCCTCGCGAAATCTCGGTGCCAAATCTTACATCGTTGAGAACCGATTCGCAAACCTGCCGTTAAACATCGTAAACTCCAAGTAGAGTGTACCGGTGATAATCGGCCTGTGGTTGATTACGTTGAGAGAACGAGGAGAGGAGTCGTAAAGTGCCGCGAACGAAGTGGTCGCGTAAGAGGCTCGTTAATGATAAAAATAAGGCGATCTAAGAGTGCTGAGAGCAAAGGATCGTGGAGAAAATTGCGAAAGGTCGCATGGGATGAAAGATAGAGGAAGGACGAAAGAGGATTAAAAAAGACGGTAGAAAAAAAATAAACGAAACAGGCGCAATTATGAAGTACTCGGCCCTTCCGTGATTCTCGTTTTATCCTTCTACTTTCTTTTCTGCTTCCTCCCTCCTCCTTCGAATATTTCATTCATCGGTTATTATTAATTAATATCTAAGGAGAATTCAACGCTCACTGTAGACCTTCGCAACGGATCCTCGCACATCGTTTCTGCTCATCTCCATCAATGTTCCACCTTCTTCTTTCCACCTTCCACGAATATTTAATTCACCGAGTATCAAAAATTAATATCGAAAAAAAAACGAAGATGCAAGTGGTCAACGTCACTTTTCATCACTTGCATCGGATAGTCGCGAGCACACGCCGTTTCTGCTCCTCTCCACCAGTGTTCCTTCTTCTTCTTTCCACCTCTCTCGAAAATTTAATTGTCCAAGCGTCAATTAACACTAGGTTTACGGAAACCCGTCAATTTGACGGATTTAAATAGGAAATTGTGCTTATAAAAAAAGTTCCGTAAATCTAGTGTTCATATCCAAGAAAAAGAATCGAGCGCGTCGAGTGATTTTCATCGTTTGCGTCCGACTCTCACTCACCTTTTCTACTTTTTTTCCACCAGCGCGCACACCTATAACTCTCACTTCTTTTCTCTATTCCACCTTCGACGAATATTCAATTCGCCGAGCATTAAAAATTAACCTTTTGCACTCGGGAGGTGACCATCGTACACCACTTACTTCGTTGCGGCAACCCGAACTATGCCACCGACCACCATTTGGGTTGTCGCGATACGTAGAGGACGGCGATATTTATCTGCATTTAATTTCTTTTGAAACTGAAAGCGTTGTACGATATATATAACCTTCCGAAGTATCAAATGATATATTTTATATGCAGGGTGTCCCATTTTAAATAATACATTCAAATATCGCCAAAACGGTGCGTTAAATAAAAAAATGTTTCAAACAAAAGTTGTACGACTTGAAAGGGGTGAATCGATCAATGATTCGATCCTGCAAAGTCATTTGAAGGTCACACGAAAGTCACGGTCAATTTCTTAAATAGAGCTCCCCATTTTTTAGACACGACCGTTAAGGGAGTGACTTATTATACCATATTCTTGTAGCTTATCTCGAGAGCTTTCCAAAACACTATAATAACATATTTTTCCACCACAGTACATTATGAAATCGAAAGAATTTCTCGAAAAAGGCCTCGAGTGCAAAGGGTTAATATCGAAAGGAAAGGAAGATGCAAGGGCTCAACGTCACTTTTCATCGCTCGAGTCGAAGAGTCGCGCGCGCGCGAGTACACGCCGTTTCTGCTCCTCCCCACCAGCGCGACAACCACCGCCTCCGCCACCTCCACCTCCTGCGCCGCTTCCTCCGTAGCTACTCCACCGGTGCCGCACGCCGCCACGGTGCTTTTCGAACCGCGGGCGCGCCGCTCGGATCGCACGCTCGACTTATAAACGGCACAGTCTCGCGATCGTCATCGCGCGGAGAGCACACGCGACAAAGGTGCCGGCAACGTTTCCACTCGCAATTGCACGAACGCGCGTAATCCGACGAGGAGTCCGAATTCGAAGCACGCGCCAATCCCGCGCTATTTCGAAACGTGCCATCCTCTTCTTGTACGGGCGCGCGACGCGCCCTTACATCGAATCGAGCTTACACGAGCGAGGAGCGTGACACCGGAAGGCGGCAAGAAGAGAGGAGAGGAGAAAGGGTGCTTCCACGATTTTCGTAGGTACCCACCCACCCACGCGAAAGATTCTAACCAACGATCGATCGGTCCCGCATGCATCTCCTCCTGCTCCCAATCTTTTTCGCGCGCTTTTTTTTCGGTACCCTTCGTTTCGTTAAGAGAACGAAGAACGATCGAGTAAATCACGTTTACTCCGGACGATCGATTTAACCGAAAACGAATCGCTCAGCTCGATTTCTCATTAATCGATTTCCGCCATTCCTGCTTCCGCCTATCTCCGAATTCGCTCGCGTCCCTTATGCGTTCTTCGCCAAAGTGAAGAACGATCGAACGTGTGTCGTTTACTCTGGACGCTTAAGGGACAATGGATCGTTCAATTCGATTTTCGGTTGATCGAAACCCGCGATTTGCTGTCATCCTCGCTTTCGAATTTGTGCGCGCGCGCTTTCCGTATCATTTCATTCGTCAGAAGTATAAAGAAAGATCTAACGACGAGTCTCGTTCAAGCTTATTGTTAATTCGATTCTCCGTCAATCGATTCTCGCAGTACTTCCGCCCTAATTTCATTCGCGAATACCTACTTCATGTTTTTTCCAATTTTCAATTTTTATAAGTTCGAGACTTCTCCGACGAAAAGTCCAGTAGCTTCGTCGAGAGTCCCTTTACCGAAAGAATCGATCGAAATTTACCATGGAGAATTTAATTCTTCGCGCGTACCGCACGGTGGGTTTCTATGGATGCTTGGAAGTCGACTGGAGCTCGAAGCTCGAACGATAAATAATTCCCTCTGCATGCGGCCAGGAGCGAGAGAAAGACGCTCTAAATTGCCGATGATTGCGTCGAGTCAATGAGTCCCGCGATAGGAGGAAGCGCACGCGTTGTCGGCGCAGAGCGCGTCATGGTGTGCCTTCTCGCGTGTTCCTACTGAAAGAGTGCGTTAGAGATAGAGCGAGAGTGATTGAGAGAAAGAGAGAAAGAGAGAGAGAAGAGAGAAATTTGATTCGATTCGATTCTGCATGCGCGAATCAATGCGATCGGGTTCGCTCCGGTTTGGCGGCCTCTTTCAAAGAGTCACCGGACGCTGCCGGACTCAGGTTTGGACTCTACCCCCTCTCTTGCTTAATTGGCGAAGAATACTACTTGGGGGCTCGTTAATTAAATGAATTCCTTCCGTCCCTCTTCTGTCTCTCCTCTCACCCTCTTTATCCAACGTGGAATCGAATCCACCTCGCCCTTTCTAAATATTGGAAGCGATGGAAATTGTCGTGGATCGAATTTCATTTGTTGCGCGAGCCGGATTTCGACTACGCGAATATTCGTAAAAGAGGTTATATCCTTTCGAAAAGAGTAAGAGAAAGTATTTGGTCGTTATTCTCGCGAAGAATTAATTTTCAAGGAGCGCAAAAGCGGAAGTGATCGCGTGGGTGTTCGCGTGAGCGGCCATTGTAAATAGGTTGTCAAACGATCTCTCGTGAGAATGAATTATTCGCGAATATAGGGTTCGCTTGGCCTTCGTTTCTCTGTTCTCGTACGTCTACTTTTTCCGTAATTCGGAGATTTCTTAAGCAGAAGTAAATTTTACTTTGCTCGTGCTCGTCTTTCTAAAACCAATCGTGGTAATCGTCCCTGTTCCTATCTGAGATCGCCGACTACCGACGGTAGTGTTAGTTTCAATCGCATATCGTAGAACGGATAACGTTCTATGAATCTCCTCTCTCGTTAAGAGCACGTATATCATAATTTCAAGCGCGAACGCGCGCATAGATGCAATTCGACTGCAGCTACGAATTAATACACGCTCGTCGTCTCGTTTAAACGCAAATTCTCCACGGTGGACCGTTTCGATACGCGGCTTTTCATAATCGACCCGAGCGACGGCAGTCAGTGGAAGCATCGTGCTATTACCAAAGAGCGAAAAAAAGAGGAAAGCTACGTAAATCAAACACCGATACGAGGCTTCTTCGTGCACGCGAGATATGACAGCACGCGATTCTACGTATCTGAGACTTGCGTCATAATTATAAACAGAGAGAGAGAGAGAGAGAGAGAGAGAGAGAGAACGAAGGAATTGCAATTGAGCTTTATCGCCTTACATTCTTTCGCGCGCTGCTTCTGCGGTAGAAGTACGAGTCGCCTGAATCACACAAAAATTTTCTCGTTTTCGAAAGAGATAATGCAAAGAATCCGTAAGGAGCTATCGAACGAGAAGATAGAATTTTAAATGATCTCCGACGGTGCTCTTGCAGTTCTCTTGAACATTTTTCAACGTTTCGTTGCTTTGTCGTTATGGCGAAGATAAGAGGAATGTTAATTCGGGTCAGAATTATTGTACGAGCTGGACGCGTGGGAACTTTCACGAGACGAGGACGAACGCGCCATGAAATTGCACGAGTTCGGCGACGATGCACAATTCGTTTAATTCCGCGGAATGGATCGCGGTCAATTGCAGTCGAACCTTTCGTCCTTCTCAATCGCATTACGCGATTCAATGAAGGAAGTAACGTTGATTAATTGATTTTTCTCGGCACGCGCACGTGCGGAGAATGTCGCTCGCAAGGGCTGCAATCGTGCATTCTGAAACATCCGCGCGAAAATGGTCTACGTGCGATTAACTCGCGAGGATTAATCTCCTCGACTAATTTCGCTTTAGCGAATTCCATGCTGCTTTATCTTACTCGCATCGTACTCGCGCTATTTTTGTCGCACGATCTAAACGAGACGTTTTTATCTTACATCGCGTTGGATTTATCTCTCGACGAGTGAATCATAAAGTTAAGAGGGATGCGCATTCTTGACGAATTACGCGAGTATAGTATTATGCAAATCGTTAGTGTTAGCTTCGTCTTGAATCTTGAGCGGCGCACTTGACTTGCCAATCGGATAGTGGGATCCCGTTTAATCAAATATCGAAAAAGGCGATCATAGACGAGGTTTTGTATCTCTAAGATTTTTCCATCCATATCCGTAGTCTATAATGGTTTATGACGCGTTCAATCGAAAATTGGCTTAAAATACATCTCGTAAAGTAAATAAATTCAGACTTGCTCGTATTGGAAAGATGCCGTGTCTGGGTTTTCGTCACTTTTCCACCGCGCGAATCCCTAAAATAAATTTGCCTTCCACGATATAATGGAAAAGCTCGCGAAGTTCATCTTCGAGGATCGTGAAACTATTGCCATGCCGAGTTTTCAGAATTCAATTTGCGAAATTTTATTCATTCCGCGAAACAACGTGAAACAAGGAACGCCCACTTAACTAAGCGCCTTAAAATCAACGTTTTAAACATGTAGCTTGACTCGTCGCACTCGCTAATACCGCGGCGCGGATTTGTCGCTTCTATAAACCATAAAGCTGCACTTTGCTTTCCGAAACAAAACAAATATACTCGAGAAATGATTAAACTGGAGTGATCATTATTATTAGTAGTAATACCGTTACTATCTCATGTTATTTGAAATACTTCCGTGGAATCCACGTGCATGGTCCAATCACAGTCCACGCATTGACGAGAATCTTAGTTTTACGATAGAGAATTTGATTCGTTCAGATCCAGGCACCGGTATTCAAAAGAAGATGTAATAAAAATCCTTAAAAAATCGAAGCTCTCGATTGATAAGTCACCGTGATCCGTAACCAGCTCCTTTCGACGCATGGCCCAATTTCATTTTTTTCCCTCGATAGACCACCGCGTAACGTTCAATTGAATCTGAAGCGTTAACATCGCGATTCTCAAAAGTGTGTCACGGTAAATATTTGATCATCTGCTCGATGGGCCGAACGTGGAAGCAAAGAACGAAGAAGTAAAGAGCCAAGTCCGAGAGAAGCAATGTAACAGAAAAGACTCGATATTCCGTTATTCGCTAATAATTTCGAACACGAATTGGCTGAACTTCTGTATCCGACCCTTGTCCGATCTTAATAAAATTTTACAGGTAAGTAGCATTTACTAAATCTAGTCGAACGCCATAAATGCGAATTTAAGTAAACGCCTGGTTTCCGAGATATTGAATTTTCAATTACGTTTGATTTTTTAGATTTTCGCGTAAAAAAAGACTAAAATCCAAAAATGTTTTATTGAAATGTTTTATTTTATTAATATCTTGCAAGATTACAAATACTAATTTATCAAAATATCATTAGGGCCTACCACGCTCTCAAGTTTAAATTATTTTTTTATTACGTGTGCCGTGCCTAACCTGACATTTTGTGGAATTCCATTCTTCTTCTTACGTCAAAATTTCAAACATTGTTGATTTAACCATGTAACTTTCAAATTTAATATCTCGGAAACCGGGGCGTTTCCTTAAATTCGCACTTATGGCGTTCGACTGCATTTAGTAAGTACGAGTAACTACGTACCAGTAAAATTTTATCAAGATCGGACGATGGTCGGATACGGAAGTTTTACACACGAATTTACTCGTTAATCGTTAATTTAACTGCTCGCACGGCACCTGAGCGAACCGAATAAAAATTCCAACCTTTAAAAATCACGTCCTAATGTCCGCCCAGTATCTGTCCTTAACCCCTTTCCATCTACCATCAAACTTTCGCTTTTAAAACTCGCAAGTGAGCGCGGAACTTCGTGTCATCTTTAAACATTCGATCATTTCACCGTCGGAGGACAAAACTTTTCCACGCGAATCATCGTGCACGCATCGAACATCCCGAAGGACTCCTCGAAGCGTAATTTCCAAAGAGAAGCGCGCGTCGCCTTGGCTCTTTAGCCCACGTCGGTTTCTGCTTCCCTCGTGCCGAATATAAAGGAAGCCAACCACTCGAACGTTCATAATGATCCCGCGAGGATGAAACGTGCGAGGCCAGAGGAGCTGGAAAAAGTTTTGCGCTAGCGCGTGGAAAAAAAACCGCTCCAGCATAGCCTCGCGGAGGATGGAGATTCCGTAAAAGCTTTTCTCCACTCGAGAGACGACTACGACACGAGCTACCATAAAAGCGACCTATTTATCCACATCCAACCAGCGCAAAACACGGCGCCGAAATAAAACTACGCACGATTCCGGTAGAAATGCAGTGGCACCCCCTTATGCGCCTTCTTCTTCTTCTTTCTCTCCTTAACGCGAGGTAGTAGTACATACCTTCTTGTCATTTTCGTCGTTCACGATTCTTGAGGCGCTAATGGTCGAAGAGCAAGTGCGATTAGTGGAAGATTAAAGAAAAGAAAGATTCGAGGTCGATTGGCAAAGAATTTCGAGCGAGTGGATTAATCCTCCTCACCGATAATCGCTTGTCGCTCGAGGCACGTGAATTGTTCGATTCTTCGTTTCAAGTGGCTGGAAGACGGTTCGAGGAACTGGGTGATCCCATGTGCATAATGGAGGTAGATTTTGGGAGTAGCTCTCGGGATTTTTTTCTTTCTTTCGTTCTTTCTGTTGGACGCGTGGAATACGGTGGAACCGGTTTGGATCCTCGATCGCGCGATTGCGAATCGACGAAGTGCCTACGCACGAGTCTTCGAGAGCGTGCTTCCTTGCTCTCGGTATTGAGCTTTGTGCTACTTCGTGAAGAGGGAACTGTCGAGTGCCAGCTGTATTGTGACATTGTCCGTGCGAGCATTAGAAAATACGAGTGTAGCGTTTCCACGCCACACTGTGCGCCACTGTTCCGCAGGCACATTCGTAGTTTTCAAACGGTTGATCGCGAATAAAGCGCTAATTGTCACTTGGCAAGGATAATACGATTTTAATCGCAAACCGTACAATGATGGTTTGAAGATTATTTTTTTTTTGGCAGGAATAAAATCTTCGCTGACGTTGTGAGATTATTTCTTGTAAAAAGGCAATCTTCGTCGATGTGACACGAAAACTGCACAAGGTTATAGAGCTTTGATGTTAAGAACGTTTACCGTCTGGATTAATTTCCGATTGCAAGCTACTTATTCTTTTCGAGTAGAACGAAATCGCGCGTTCAAATTTTCTCCTGCTCCCTGGTACTCTTCTAGGTACTGATTCTTCTACCTCGTCGTAGATTTTCATTCGTGATTTATTATAGATGCCTTGAATAAATTCACGAGAGGCGAGCTTTGCGTTGGTGCGCTAAATCAAACGATTCACCGATTGTGCTCAATATGGATAACGAGTTCTCGACCAACCGGTTACGTTACAGAGGTACGCGGATACATGACGAAAACGATCGGTGAAAGGTGATTCACAAAGCAGAGATTGCCGAACCTTGACCCGTCTTTCGTGTTCTCCTTTTCATTCACGAACCACGACGTAATTCCATTATATCGCGGAATGCGTGCGTAAATCCCCCAAGTGATAGGCCCAGTAAACAAGATTTGTTTATCGTGCTCGCAAACGGCGTAGAAAAATAAACTAACTCTTCCTCGTGTGCGTCAGATATCGCGTGAAAGGGAAATTAATCACGCGAGTCAACGGTCCACTCGTCAAATCCTACACACTCTGAGACTTACCACCACCCACTCAACCCGAATCCTAACGTTCTTTCCAAACCTTCACAAACATTCTCTCAGCAACTCATAGATCGGTTACGATCTCAAATATTCCACCTCATTTTTGCATTTCCACCGTGAAATCCTCGTGGAAAGAATACACCGAGAAATCTAACGAAGCCTTCCTCTTTCTCACAGCCTGGCTCGTGGAGCGTCCCAGCGGCTCGACCTCAAAATCCAACCTCCAGCACGGAACCACCACCTGCCGGATACTGTGATCCTCCGTGCGCCCAATCGTGAGAGACTCTCGGCAAAGGATCGCCAAGTGACAACCTCTGGGATCGTCATCGTCGAAAGAAATCCACCAAAGGAAACCACGAACGGAAGAATTACTTGTTGCCGTGGGCGATCGGCTGCGCCGTAATCGGTTAACTCTATAACCCTGCGATAATCCAGGCGGTCCGATCTGCTGTAACAAGGTAGCAGCATCAGGAGGTGTAGGAGGAACTGCGACGGTATATCCGAGCGAGATCATCGGCTAGATGATCGGCTGCTAGTGGAGCCTAGTAGAGCAGCTAGAACAATATAACAATAGAGCGATCATCCATCGGCTTCACCCGATGGGGTCGTAGCCGCACTGTTCTCTTGTCCACTCACTCTCTCTCTCTCTCTCTCTCTCATCTCGTGTGCTCCAGCAACGCGATATTTCTGGTGTATACGCGCCGCGTACGATGATAGGCCAGCATCGAGGCAGGAAGAGATCGTCGTAGGGGGAGATCGCCATAGCTAATCGTACCACCCAAGGTGGCACAGATTGAGAGCCCCATCAGCATACATCCTCTCTCGGGACTAGAACGAGGAGCGTGCGGGCGCGAGTGAGCCCATCAGTGACACGCAGCCGGCACGACGAGGATCGAAGAGAGCACAGCCTCCGAGAGTACTACGAGCGCGAACGCGGTACGTGGCGCGTCTCATTCGGGACGCTCGTTAGGACCCAAGTCGGTCGGGCTCTCATCCAACCGAAGTCATCTTCGTGCTGCTTGCGACTAGGACCGCCATCCATCGAACCCCAGGATCCAGGAGTTCCACGCCTCGTCCAGATATCGGAGCTTTGAAATTTTCTGGGGTCCGAAGGGTGTACCGGAGAGAATCCTCCTCGAAGAGGAGAGCTGGCGAAGAAGAGTCGTAAGGAAGAAGGTGGATCGAAGAGGATAACTCGAGAAGAGGAGGAGGTGGACGAGGCGCGGTGGAAATCCTTTTCTCCTTGTTTCTCTCACCTCCAACTTCCTACACGTATCCTCGAGACTCTCGAGCCACCGCCTTTTGTCCTCCCCCTTGTTTTTTCCCCACTTTTCGTAACCGTCTCTTTGCTCCTCTTCGGCCCCCTTCCCTCTCTATTTCTCTCTCCTTCTCATCCCTCTCTCCGTCTCTTTCTCTCTTTATCCCTCCACCTCTCGCGCCCCTCGCCGTTCCGCTCCCCATCGGGGCGCGCCGCACTAGCAGCTTCCGGCTAACCGGAAGTGACGCTCCATGTGAACGGCTGACGAGCACCTCTCGGACAGGATAAACTCCACGGCGCAAACCCGAAGAACAACGCACGCATCCGGACGGCATCATGGAAGTCGCCACCGAGCTGTACGTAATTTCACTCTTCTTCTTCCTTCATCCGTAGTTCTTAGCACGTTTCTTCTCGTTTCTCCTACGTGTCCGCGTGGTCCGCTTTTTCGAGTTTCCCGCGCCCGGACGCGCCGAGGGCCCTTTTCCGTTTCCGTCCAATTGAACGCTTTAACGCGGCCGCGCGCGCGTTGTGTTCGTTCGATGCCTCGCGGGGCGCTCCGTGAGAGATATTTTACCGGAGTAATTTAGTAGGCAAGGCTAATTCGATGTGGCATCGTCGCTTGTAATTAATGCGCTATTATCGGTGCAATTTGCCTGACTCGTAACTCGGGAGGTTTACGAAACTAGGGTGAGCTCTGGCTTTCGAGGGGCCGGAATTATGTAATCGGTCTTTCGAACTTCGTTTGAGATTCTTGAGTGGCATATCGGTGAATCGGTCGCACGATTAGTGCCTGGCGCGCACCTGTGCAAAGGTAATTTCGATTCTTCGCTAAGATGGACAGTTTTTTTCTCTAGGGTCTTGTGTATGGGTCTTCTGCTTCATTCTGTTTCTATTTGTTTCTCTCTCTTTCTCCATCTCTACCTCTCTTCTCCTCTTCGTCCGTATCTCGCACACTACTATCAATGAAATACGGCACGAGCTTTGCCACTGCGATCTACACTAAACAGTTGTAGCAATTTATCACTCCGCATGGAGCTTAACCCGTCTATAACAACATTATGCTATCCGATGACCCGTTGCCCAACGATTGATAACTACGGGACAACACGTGCGCCGAAATCAGTTAACCCCGCGTGCCCTCCCTCTTGACGCGAGTGCTCCGTTGAAGAAAAAAGAACGTCTTCTTCTTACTTCGCTTGCCACCTCCCTCTCGACGAAGTCAATCTCTCGCGCACGTTCGCGTTTATCAATGAGATAATAAAGAGGAACGCGAAACGGATGCTGCTCGAAGAAGAAATACAAAGGCAATCTCGTTCGATAACCCGCTCGTTTTATTGCTGCTAATTAGTTTAGACTTTCGACAATTTCACGCTGAGCGATTAGCATCGCGGAAAGTCGTTTGTATCACGGGGACTCGAAACTCTCGGACGAGATGAGAGACCCTCGAAATGAGAACGCGCACAACAGGTATCAGTCGAATTGGCGGGCGAATGCCTCAGCTCGGTCCTAGAGTATTCGCTATCAATGGGACTTCCGTAACGAGAGATGGAGGAGCACTTCACTCGGTGGCGCTCGTTAAGTCATTGTTAGGATCCTTCACGTCGATAAGAAACAAGGAGGCGATGATTGCGCGTGGTTCACTCTACGCACTGACCGCAGCTTATCGGAAGGTCGAGGCTTTAAATGCTTCGGAGAATTCACGGGGTGGCAGAGGCCAGCACAATTGCATTCTCACGGACTTGACGAATCGCTCTTAATTGTAATCTCCTCGGGATCTGGTCTTTAACGGGATTTTTTAATGTTTCGAATTTTCTTCGGGAACAAGAAGAGATCAAGGTTCCTTTGTGATTGCGGTGAGTCTATACTTCGAGAACGGTTTGGGATTCTTCGTAGAAATATCGAGGTCGATATCGAGTAAGGAATTTAACGAACGTGTAGTCCCGCGTTGAGACTCTTCGAGGTTTTTATTTGGGAAACATTTTTCATTTTTCTCGACGAACCCTATTCTATCGAGTCGTTAATTTATCAAACGTCCTCGGCATGCGATTTTCTTGAATTTTCTTCTTTTTTTTTCGGTTGACCTAGGATCGCCTAGGTTTATCCCGTGATATGTGCATCGAATCGAACAAAAGGAAGCGTAGTATGGAGGTCGTCATTACGACCCCGTTGCTATTCGCAATAATAGATGTAAACGATAAGAGAACGTGGCATTTAGATCGTGGCGCTCCGCTCACCCGACACAGATGTGCTATAAAGTGTTTTTATTTCTAAATACCGATCTATCCACTGCTAAGATTCTCGATTCGATTGTCCGTCGTGTAAGTATACAGGAATTTCGAGATCGATATGTCGATAAGGCTGCACCGCGTTAAGCGCAACTTCGATATCGAGGGGAAACGAATCGTAACGCTAATCGAACGATTCTAGAGTAGTTCGCAAGTTGTAAATTGTCCAGCAATTGTTTCGTTTTGCGTGCTACGCGTCGAACGGGTGTCGTGCACCTTCCAGCATTAATATCGTTGAGAAACATCCGGTAGAGATATTAATTACATAATGATAATGAGGACCGGGGCCGGTAGAAGGTGAGGGAGAGGAACTGTATTAACTGCATAAATTAGTAATCTCCCCTGGAACTCAAAGGCAGTCGTGAGATTTTTCACATTTCACGCTTCGTTCCTTCGTATAATTAGAAACGAATCTGGATGCGGACTGTTAATTAAAGTAATTCGATGCGCGGATCAGTCGGCAATCTCCTTAGTCCTCGCGCGCGGCGAGTAATTGATTTTCATTTGTTATTTTGTCGCGTAATATTTAAACTAAAAGCGCGTACGCTGTTTGTCATGTGCAAGGTGCGAATAATTCACCAGTATCGATACGGAGCGTGTTAACTGAGTGTCTTTCTTATGAACAAGTAAAATTTATAGTACTCAACGAAACGTTGCCAAAGTTTCCTCGCAATAACGGTTATCAATTATAATAGTTCCAGAGTTAATTAAAATTGTTTACTTCCACGTTAAGATGACTTTTTAAAAGAGATTAACGTATGCATAAGAACCGTTTGTCAGTAACATTTCGAAACCATTATCGAGTACGCGCGATATGGCGCTGTGTTTTACATTTACAAAATGAAAGAATACTACAAAAACGAATTGACTAACGGTAATGCCTATAGACATTCACATTTCCCGAAGAGTTCTACCAATCTCTGCCGAAATCAATTAGGTTATTGGTAATTAATCAAGAGGATACAATTACCAAAAGTGGCTCCTGTCGCATAAGGAACCGAAAGAACCCCAATGCAGATTCATTATTTAATGAATGGCCGAGATTCGCGAACAATTTCAATGGAAGATGTCGATCGTGTAATTGACTAAAAGACTGTAATTAGTAGAAATGATTGATTAATTATTCAATGGCCCATATTGGAACATTATGTACCCTGTCGCGGACGTTGATTAGATTTATATGTGTGTCGTAACAAGGCTATCCACAACACCAGGGCAATCATCGTCATTCGATGATTATCGATTATCGATAAGGTGATACTAATAATAACGGATCACAAGACCAGTAGATATTCACGATATCAACAATACCTATTCAACCTACGCAGGATTTCTCGCGGTAGCTTGCAAGACTCGTGTAAGTGCAGGTGCGGACAAATAATGCCTTTGTGTACAATGTCCACGTGCACGGGAACGTGTGTGAATGGCATAACAATAATATCATAGCTTTGTTCTAGGCTTGTAATAAATTGCGATAAATTGCACCGAGCGATGAGGTGCGTTTTTCGTAATTTTTTGCAATATCCACGAATATAACTAATCAATATCTTATCATATGGATCATTGGAAAATTAAAAATTCGTCCGTTACAACGACCCTAGGCCAGTTTATTTATTGCGTTAATTCGTGCCACTTAATATCTGAAAGAAAAAGGGCGCAATGAGGAATCCACGTTCTGTTATTTAAACTGGAGGGATACCAGAGAAGTGAATAGAAGTTAGAGTAACGCGATACCGGAGAAGATGCGATGAGTATGCGTGCCCGTTAACGAAGTTGTTCGCGTCTCTTGCGCACGCTGCGCCGAGAAACTCAAGCGGAAACTCAATTAAAGCGGAATTTAGTGGAAGCCATCCGAGCCCAGACGATTTACTTTTATCCTGAGTAAAGTGCGCTTTTCCGCGAGTCCTCCGCCTCGCGATCGGAGGAACGAATGAACGGGTAGTAAACAGGGAGAGATCGACGACAGTGTCAATAACGCTTAAGCAGTAGAAAGGCTTGGGTCGTTAGTGGCGCGCTAAGAGAATTCACCGCGCAAGGCGCCAACGAGAATTTGTTCGCATTCGTTATCGAGCGTCTGGTCTTCTCGCGTGGTCGAAGGAACAATCATGAATGAGGCGATCAGTTTTAACGGTCAGTACTAACAATCAGTTTTAACGACTTAAAGAGAAAGGTAGAACGAGAAGGAGAAAGAGAAACCGACTTCGATATTCACTGCAAGAATGCATTTTTCTGGAATTTTATGATAGGATCACGTCGGTGGTGAATTTTGTAAATTAATTAGTAAGATTTTTAACGGCACGTCGCACCGATGAAAAAGTAATAATTAGATCGAAATATTTTGCGGTAAGGTACTCTTTTGTATTCCGTGTCTCCATTCTATCTAGGTTATTATTGCTAGCTAAGCAAGTTTCATTCTGATTGGAAAGTAGTCGACTGTAAAGTGCGCGAAGGGGTAGTTAAGAATCTCACCGTTTGCCTTATAAAATTTGCATTGTCACGTAAAATCGTTGTACTGCGTGTGCTTGTTGTATCGAGAGATGCCAAGAGGTTGTAAATAATTTTGGAAACCGTTGGGCACGGGCCATTCGCCTTGATCTGTTTCTAAAATTCGAGCGGTCGTGCCGTTAGTCTCTTCGTATGCTCGCACTTAAAGATAACAAACTCGGCGAATCCAACTTTTACCACGAGGAACGTTCGACATTTTCGTTGTCATTCCTGATGTTATGCAATTCGATCGCGTGGAGATTCCAAGGAACCGATCTTATGCACGAGAAGCCGATTATACAAGTGACATATCTCGTGACAACGAATTACGAACTTCCTCGTTTTGCTAACTAATCACGATCTCGAAACAATTTGATACAGACGAAAGATTCGAATTCGCGCGCTTCTTTCTCGATGCATTAAACCTGCATGCATACGATTTTCTTGAAACATTTCGTTAATATGCAGGAATAGGTAGAAATAGAACCTTAAATGCAATTGTAAACGCAACTTTACCTGGATTTCTTTAATTCTATAAATAATTTTCTGGTGTCGTAAATAAGATTCAGTGGCCAATGGAAACATCTGGCTGCGAGCCTGAAGACGTTGAAAGCTCCAGTTTTCAACTTCCGTGAATGTTCGTAGAATCGAAACGGCGAGATTAATCGTAACAGTTGCACACCGTCGAAAGCAGTGTGCTTTCGCGTGGTAGAGCTCGTGTTCGTGATCGAGTAGACTGCAGGTTGTCGCACACGCAGATTCAACAGGTTGCCAAAGATAATTTTGGAGGAGTTTCGTCTGAGCCAGCCGCGCCGTTCTCTGAGCGACGCCGACGCGCCACGTCCAGTGAAACTGTGGAAAACAGTTCTTTCCCAGTTCACTTCGCGTGCTTGCAACGAACCACAAGCCGATAATTTTTCAAGTCAGTTTTTATAGTTGCGGAATACGACGGACCGATCGATTTCGCGTTCGGCGACACATTCTTTGCGAAGTAAAGTGAAAGTTTTTCAACTGTTTGAAATAACAATTTAATTTTGTAACTGTTGAACAGAATCCAAGAAATAATCAAGCACCTAATAAAACTATTTACACATAAACGTCCGTGTACGCGGACGTAAATAAAAATGTCATTCGTCCAAGCGATCCTAGTAAAAGTCCTAAAGTAAAATTTAATTCTCTCGGATAATTCTACGATTGCGAATTTCGTATAAATTCAAAAACACTCCGGTGGGTCTAGTCCAAATCATTCTAATTGCAAGTACGTGCCGAACTAAAAATTTTAGTCGCTCGGATAATCCTGTGATCGTGAATTCTGCGTAAATTCAAAAACACTCCGGTGGGTCTAATTCAAATCATCCTAAGTACGTGCCGAATTAAAAATTTTATTCGCTCGGATAATCCTATGATTGCAAATTCCATATAAATCTGGAAACATTCCAGTGGGCCTAATCGAAAAAAAACGTAAGTACGTACTGGAGTGAAGATTCTATTCGCTCGGAAAATTCTATGATCGGAAATTTCTCGTAAAACATCAACATTTAATAGACCACGCGACTGTCATTTCTACGAGATGCACCTCCATAATCAATGCATCGTAATGAAGATAAGGCGATGAATGCTCGATCTTGACAGTCGCCTTACGGCACCGTTAAACGGAGAGGATGAGAGAAGAAGGTGGAGGAAGCGGTGGTGGCAGGGACGGCGGCCTTCACCGGCGTGGGACGGGCGCGCGACAGTGGCGTAGTCTCCTCTTCCACCACTTCCGCTTACTATTTATATATTTGTGCACTGTCCCATAGAACAATTATCCGAGCTGCGGAGGAGTCAAGGCCGATGCGTTGCGCGGCTAATCGCTCTCCGTTCCGCGTTGAACCGATCGCGCGTTTCAGCGCGCCTGTAGCGCATGCGCCGACGAGCGAACACCGGTGCACGCTCTGCTCCGCTCACGGCATTCGACGCGACCAGTACCGGGATTCTGTAACTCCGTAACGAGAAATATCGCTATCGTTATCCATCGATGTTGACGATTATCGCAAAAGCTTATTCGCTAACTAAGGTGAGTTGAGGTAAGTGCGCCGTCGAGACGAAATTTTCTAAAGTGTGGTTTTTTCTATTATTTATTTTTTTTAAGTGACCTTATGCATCTATAAAGTACAGTTGAAAGTCATGTTGCCAAAGTTTCCATTTTGCATACAAACTTTGAAGATTGTGGAAGGAGAGTAAACACAAATTTCGAATTTTCGTGTATGCACTTGACCCAGCTCACCTTATAGTAGTCATCGACGACTCTCGATAATTTAAATCGTTACATTCCGAAAAGCGTCGAAGGCAGCAAATGTTGGACAATTCTGTATTGAGGGAACGATGTTCAGTTACATGATATAAATAAAAGATACGCAATTAGATTCCACAATTAAAATGGCTCTTGGTTATGTTGCTTTTGATATAATGATGATAGAAAATCGTGTTCAACGTCTTGAACGAAGAGCACAACGACAGTTATTGCGAGTCATTGAAAATCCTTCCGATCTGACAAACAAAGAATTTACAGAACTTTATCGCCAAGATCAAATATTAAATAATCAATAATCATCGATATCGATGGATAACGATAGCTATATTTGTCGTTACGGAGTTACAGAATCCCGGTACAGATGAAGTTTCGATTTTTAAGATGAAAATAAATATGAAGGTGAAGAAATAGTAGGCGAAGAGGAAGGCGAGACAATGTGCGAGAAAATTTTAGAGCATTTTATTTTAGTGTCACGGTTCTTCTAATTTCGAAGAGGAAGTGATGATGATCTAGATAGAGAACACGTGTCGATGTATCTTCAAGGGCGCTGTAATAGTATTAATAACATTTTCACGATTCTTGTGACTTTTCACGGGAACAAATGACGAGCTGGAAGAAAAACGCGGTGATACATCTTTACGGGCGCTCTGATAGCATTATCAAAATTGTTACGTTTCTTGTGATTTCTAAGGGAAAGAAGAAATCTAGGTTAAAGAAACACGGCATTGCATCCTTACGTGTGCTTTATTACTGTTACTAAAATTTAAAAATTTAAAAAGCTCGTGCAAAAGGTCCTTCCCCATTTTTCACGCTTTCAGTCTTTCACGAGTATTCACTCACACAATAGCATTTAATTGTGAACAAAATGGTCATTCGAACGATGTAAACGTCGTCCTATCGAGTCACCAGAGAAAAAGGTTTCTGTGTAACCGTCCGAGGAAGTCGGTCCTTCGCGTACCTTCGATCTTAAACACGGACGCACATTTTCTCACGTATCGTTGAGATGCTTATACGCGCGACAAACGTCAGCTTCTCACCGCGACTGGCACGTGTGTGCGTGAATTGCATAATGAGGTCTTGCGTAGGATCCGAACCTCGTCTCGACTGGTCTCGCCTAGATTTGCGTGCAAATGAATTCGCGGACGCGGGATGAAGTTCGCGGTCTCCATTAATGACTCCACCTCGCCCCGTGCATCGTCGTAGCGCTTCCTCTTTACGATATCGTTTACGTATGTCGAAGTTCACGTTACAAGTCCAACCGGATAGATCGAGTCGAACAACTGATATTCATTTGGCATTTCAACGTTCGACATATAAGCTGGAATCCTCCGAAACACGAATAACAAGTTCGTTTTCCGGTTCCATCCTTGTTTTTTTATTTAACTCATAATAATGCTGTGTTAAAAATCATCGATCGAACCACACGAATTATAAACAATCTGTTCAAAGATCATCATTCCAAATACGAGTAACGAGTCCCTTCTCGTTTCATTCAACGCAACAATAGTACACACTTTGACTGCAGTGTCACTTGCATTCGGGTAACGGTTTCAGTGCCTGATTATAAATGATCAAAATAGGTATTATTTGCGCGTATAATTATTTAAGGTGACGTGGCAATCAACGCGTTAAAGAGCAATAGCTTCGATTTAGTTGGCGAAACGAGAGCGAAGTCTATCCAGCACCCAGCCACCTCGCAAACAGTTGGCTCGCGACATCGCGTGACTCCATTAATTTCCCATTTTCCCGGGCGAAGCAACAGCCTCGTCGTCGGATCGGTAACCTACGTGTTTACGAATCATCGGAACAGCCTTCGCACACCGATTTAACTACCATTCCTATTATTTATCGCCCACGCTCGACTTCACGTTCTCCGATCCAGTGAAGCTCGAGCGTATAAAACCAATCGTGCACTGAGAGAAAAAAATGGTTGGGTCTACTATAATCTCACTATATTTTATAGTTAAATTTGACGTCAAACATATTTTTATAGTTCACTTAACCATAGAAAAGATAGTAGAATGAACGATTTATACAAATTGTTATATTGTTAACTATTATCTTTGTTCTTGTTACCATATGTATAGTAAAATGTGATATGTAAATATAGTTAGTTCTATCACAATGTATGAAATATTCTGGTAATATTAACTGTATAAAATAGTTACTTTTCTTACCATTATATATTTTCAACCGTATACTGTATTTTTAGTTGAAATAATCATAAGTTTAGGTAAAAACAGAATATACTTGGTTGCACTATGCCTCTATCGTAATTATTGCCGACATTATGGTAACATTTACCATCAATATGATATTTCCAACTATAATTTTCTTACCATGCCATTATAGTTAGATATATCATATACTTTTCTCTCAGTGTGCTTCGTTTCGCCTCTCGACTCTCCTATTCCTTCCTATTTATAATCCAGACTCTTGATCTGTCATTTCCAAGCGATTTCAGCCTCGCCATTCGTCTTTGGCCTAGAAGATTATCTCGAATCTTTCGATCGATATCTATCGAGCGAAAATCCAGTGGCCTGGCTTTGAGCGGACCGGTGCGTTGCGATGCTCGAGATCGGCTAATTGAATAATACGCGGCGCGTAATTCGCGCCGATGGCGTCGGAGAAACGGTCGATCGGCGAATGAGAAAATTTTCACGGCTGATCACGGTGCTCGGTGGTCGGAAGTTACGCGATCGGTTGCACCGCGCAAATTGCGTATCTCCTTTAATTGGTGAGTCGTGGGTTCGAGCGACCCGCGCGCAATGTCCTTTGAGGTCAGTGGGTCGTGCTCCGATAACGGTCTATCATTATGATTGGAGGAGGACGTGAGCGGTAGATAACTGGTTCGGTGGTAAAAAAAAAACCAGGGGGAGGGAAAAAGAACAAAGAGAAACTTACCGATGAGAAGCTCATCTCGCTGAATTAGGGACGTTTCAATTAATCCGTGAATTTGGATTCGTTCATTCGCTTTTACAAATTCACTATAGACTTTGGAATATTTCAGGTGAATTTGCGTTACTTTCGCTATGTTTCGTCTATAAGCAAATAAAAGTTCCGTGCATCCTGCACCTTCGTAAGGTGCACGTAACGTCGAATCTCCGCGATCGACTCGTTTTGTGCCAAGGCCATCGTGAACGAGACTTTCAATACTCCGGGTCTCCTCGGAGTCATTTAACGCGAGGTCACTCGTAAAGCCTCGATCAAATCGCACTACGGATTATTGACCTCTGGCCCGTCGCGCAACAAAGTCGACGTGTCACGGATAAGATGGAAATCATTATTTTTTTCTCACGAACGTGATTATACTTTCTTATTGAATTGTAATTAAAGGAGCGCGGATAATTAGTCGTGACAAGGTGTTGAGAAATCGTTAGTGGGGAGTGATACGAAAGATGAGTATTTCAAGTGCTATGAAAATGCATATACTGTAAACCAATATCCTTTATTAAGTGACTTATATAATTGGCGGTGGGTTTTATATCCGAAGCATATATTCCATAGGGGCACAATAATGCAAAAATGATTTTTCCATTTGTCTGCGTCTCTTCTTGTTTATTTTATAACAAACCTCGTCTTTATCGATAAGTGTTGCAAAACTGAAGATACCTGGTAGATGCAAACTAAACAAGTCTCATTAACTGCCGCACACGTGCTTAATCGTAATTTGATTGGATTTCAATGTAATCGGCAGTAGTTCTACCGACACACCTCGTCGATATGTCCAATCGTAGCATTTATAGATATCAATCGGTTTCGTGTAATGGCTCGAATGGTCGTTGGAAAATAATCAAAATGCATTTGTCACGCGACATATCTAAACTGGTCAATTTAAAGGATTTGCACGGTCCTCGAACCAGAACGTTTTAAGCGCTACAATATTCATCGGCATGAACTGGTTCCTAGGTGTGCTTCGCATTAGATATTCCACCACGGCCACCTCTTCGGCTAGTCGTCGCTCAAGGCTACAGGCTCCAAGCCTGTTTAGGTTTACTGACTTTCCATTCGTCGATCGTCTCCTGCCTCTCCACTATTCTGAGTACGCGGTCAAGCGAACAGAAGGAAGGGCAGGAGCTAATGGATTTCAAGATTGAAAAGAGAATTGTCTGGTGGCTCTTACCCCCACTGAAATATTTTTCTTTTACCACGATCAGATGAACGTTTCAATTTGGCCGAATTAAATTTTGAAAAATTAATTTAGTGGATATTAAGGAGCATACGTAATGGCGCGTATTAAATATTTTGTGGTGATTTTGGCTGAACCATGGTAGCCGAGAAATACAAACAGTAGGATTTGTAATAATTGGGGTGAAATGAAAATAGTTGCTGTACATTGCACGTACGTACACTTGACATAAAATTCTCGGGTTTAGAGATGATTGTCGGAAGGCTAGTAGAATCGAACTCCTGAAGTGACAGATACATTCCTTAATTGTAAACATGGTACTACACCGAAATCAGGACGCACCTAAATAGAAAGGTGAACGTTCTTACATTGTACACAAGACGTATCAGGTAAACCGTCCATTCGAAGAAGTCATTAGAAGAATACTTCTCAATTCAACGTAGGAAATACAATATTACAAAGGAGAGGACCTAGTAATAGTGTGCTTTTTACCCTGTAGCTTTTGCTGTCGTCAGAAATTTTGTAATTTAAGTGTTGTTGACTGTTCACGTGCAGTAGATGAGAGCGAACGTTTAGAAAATTTCAATTCAAGAATATACGCGTGTATATTCCATCGTACGAACGAAAAACAAAGATGAGCCGAAGTTTACATTAAAGAAGAAACTTGCGTATAAACCTTAACGAAGAGAGCATAAACGCAAAGTCAACTTGGAATAAGTGGCATATGTGTGTTTTTAATCCGTAGATGTAATTATTTCCGTGCAAACGAAACTTTTTCGCGAAAAGTTTAACTACGCACGATTTCCACCTTCCACGTGAAAGCAGCACGTGACGGGCAACAGGCGAGAGTGTCGGCGCGGCGAATTTTTCTCGCGTAGTTGAAATTCGCGTAGAATTACAAGGGCCACGTTACGACCCTGGCAAACACGAAGCACGAAGCTGAAGCACGTCAAATAAGCCTCGGACAGGGTAAAAGCATTCAAGCCAACTTGGCAAACCGCCCTATGCTTTTCGAGAGCGAAAAAATCGCAGAATGGAGAAAAAGGATGGCACGTGCTGGAAAAGCTTCGGTAAATTTTGTCATTCACTCGCTGCCAATTAATGTGGAACTGACTGAAAAGCGAAAACACGAGAAACAATGACACGCGTTGATAGCTTAAACGTACAATTGTCGAGTAAGGAATGTTCACGCGATACGTAATGTTCTTGGGTGCTCGGTTGATGTTTCCTTCGACTGACTGAGAGAATTTGAACGAGGACCTCTGCCAAGTCTAGGAAGCTGTACGGACAGATATTTTCGATGGAAGATGCTTCTTCAAAACCTTCGTTGAGAATCATGTGCAGATCTTCTAAACTCTTGGATTCTCATTTCTCCATTGTTAAAATCAAGAATATTCAAACTTAGAAGTAAAGACTGATCCTGCAATCAAGGAACTTACGGAACGATGGATTGCAGAGAAAAGGAATTCGAACGGATTTCGTGGTATAAATAATGTTCTTTACGTATTGTAAGGGGAAATAATTAAAACGGATTTCGTGCAAATAATGTTATTTACGTATTCTAAGAGGATAGAATTCGTCTGAATTTCGTAATATTTGCAAATAATGTTATACACGCATCGTAAGGCGAAATAATTAAAATGGATTTCGTGCATATTACCGTATACGCGGATTGTAAAGAGGATGGAATTCAGATGGTTTCCAACAATTTCGCAAATGTTATGCACGGGAGACGTCCCTCCGGGGCTTTTGAACAATTTACCAGAGCACGGCTTAACTAGTTGCTTTGCGTCGAATAACAGAGGCCGTGCTAATCGGACGAGCTAACGTAACGAGTGCCTGTATGAAGCATGTAATGGACTCCGTTTCGTGTAACGCACCGCATGGTCGAACTTGATCCTAATAGCCTGCGGTGCATCACAATACTCTGGCAAACCTACTCCGGTATGATCCGATGTTATCAATGGCACGTATACCTTTAGTCCATGGCTCGTGAAAATTTGGTAAATAGGCAACGTAGAATAATAAATAAAGTCTCGATCTTCTTCCGAGAGAAGTAGCCTCGTGATTTTCACTGACTCGGAGTCAGCGATATCTATGATAATCGGTAGTTGGACATTGAGATTTGCTAACTGGGCAATGGCCAACAATACTTCGCACGTCTACTAAGAACTGTTCTTTCCATTTACTTTGTTGTCTTCGAAATTTCTCACGTTACGTACTCATTCCAGTCCAATAGAGAATTCGAGTAACGGACGCACCTCCCCGAGGTTGGCGCGACACAATTTCTCACGCTCGACGCCTGCCCATGTAATTTAGGGGCACGTGTATCTTTAGTCGTCTCCTTGCGAAAATTCGGCAAATAGGTAATGCAGAACAGTAGGGATAAATAAAGACACGTCCTGAAGAAAGTAGCCTCACGAGTTTCATTTACTCATAGTCAGACATATCTATAACAATCGGTAATTAAAAATTAGACTTTGGAAGCTTTTAAGATTTTTGAGATCGAAGACTTTCACTGATTTGTAGTAGTCAGCCGTATCTATACGAATCGATAATTAATAAATCACTCTCTTTACGGTCGTGCCTAAAAATTAGACTTTGGAAGCTTTTAAGATTTCCGAGATCGAAGACTTTCACCAATTTGCAGTAATCAGCCGTATCTATACGAATCGATAATTAATAAATCACTCTCTTTACGGTCGTGCCTAAAAATTAGACTTTAGAAGCTTTTAAGATTTTTGAGATTGAAGACCTTCACTGATTTGTCGTAGCCGTATCTATACTAATCGATACTTAAAAATTAAACTTTGGAAGCTTTTAAGATTTTTGAGATCAAACACTTTCACTGATTTGTAGTAGTCAGCCGTATCTATACTAATCGATAAATAAAAATTAGACTTCGGAAATATTTACGAGTTTGAACTTGGCAAAGGCCATTAATACCTCAGCATCTCTACTAATTGTAAGAGGTGTCCTTTTTATTTATTTTGTTGTCCCCGACATCTCTCAAGCTGCGTGTCCGCTCGAGTCCAATAAGAAATTCGAGCAACGGACGCGCCTTCCCGAGGTCCCCGCTCAACAATTTCTCACGCTTGACGTTTGCCCATTCCGCGTGGTGGCCCGGTTGCGTCGAACGTAACGTTTGCTCGTTATTTCCCTAACAGTTACGACCTCGCGCCCATCACCGTCGCTCGAGATTAATTAAAATTTCCACGTGGCGTCCCGTTACACGCCCAAACCTGCAACTGACATCACGTGGAGGCATTTCAAACGCTTTCTCGAAGCCCATTCGCTTCCTTCATTCGCCCTTCTCTTTCTCTTGCCACGCTCTTCATCAAGGAGTGGCTAATATACTTTTACAGTGATTATTCGTAATCAATTTTCAATTGTCACGAAGGATGTTTCCCTCGCGCCGAAAAATGCCACGTATCCCCTTGTGTAAAGTCAAATCTTCAACCCTCGTCTGTTTCTAATTAGTCGACGAATTAATTACCCCTAGAATTTAAGTAATTAACTTCGGTTGAATTTTGAACGTTTCTCGGCGATTATTTTGTCCAAGTAAAATATTTCGGCCCAAGTTTGTCGTCCGGCTCGAGTGCAATTTTATAGTAACAATAAAATACGTAAAACTGTAATTCGCAAATCGAGCACCAGAAAAACGAAGTATCTAGATTTGCAAAAGGAACTTATCACCGATCGAAATTGCGTACCGATGAATCTGTGCGAGGTTCGCACGTGGCATCGGTGTAAAAATAAACAATAAACGTTCACGGCGAGTTCTTTACTCGAGGCTAATGGCGTGCCGGGCTGTCCGATGATGCGCGCTGCCAAGAGCGCTTGGCTCCGACGTCGAGAAAGAAATTCTTCTGACGAATGGAAACACAAGAAGTAAGAAAAGGGTTGAGGAGAGAAATCCTGATAGTCGACTTATTCGTACGACGCAAATGAATGAGAAGCTGGTATCACAGGTAAATTACACGCAGACGACCAGATGAATTACTCACGATTTGCACGACCACTCGAATACGAGTAAATAGAGGAACTGAATAAATTTCGAATAGAGTGAGAGAGGTGCACGGATGTGTAGGAATGTGCTTGGTAAAATCGAGAGATGGGCAGGTGCTCTGACACACTAGAAGATCGTGTCTTACTCGTAGAATAAGCTCACTCTCACACACACGTACACACATTTGTCCACGTGTTACGTCTAGTGACAGAATTGATGCGAAAGACTGAGAAGAAGGGGTGAAGGAGAAGGGAAGAAGGAAGACTAAGCAGACGAGAAGGACGAAGCTTCGAAGAGAAGAGGAGGCGTGGAGTTAGGAGCACGTCGTCGTGCAAGCACTTTGGCGCGTCTCACGTGCACGCATATTCTGAATGCTGATTATTTCGCTCGTAGCAGCGTACGTAAACGCCCTCGGGCCGCGAGGAACGCTTGAGCGCGAAGAGACCACGCACCCACGATCGTGCGTAACCACATCTCATGGTCACTCGCGTGACGTAAGGCGCGCGCGCACGTAAAGGCCTGTCATCGAATTTCTTTGGCGGGAGACTTTACGAAACAGATCTTCATCCGAGTTCGAGAGGAAAGAGGAAGAAGAGGAATAGAAACTAGAAGGTTATCTTTTTTTATCTCCTTCCGGTTTCTCGTCGATCGTACGCTTGGAGACACGAATGGTGACGACTAAAGTGTTTTCAGGGTGAAGTCGTATCTTTCATCGAACGAAGACAGGTTGTAGGTGAGAACGCGAGATAATTGAAGTGATTTCACACTAGAAGTACCGACCAGTCGAAATGACCGGGTGCGTCAATTTTCCACAAGAATTTCTCTTTAACATTAGAACTACCAATTTTGATTTTCGTATGGAAACTTCGTTTATCGATCACTCATTTTAGCAGAGAGAGCGTTTATTTTATCACTGAGCTGCCATTTACATTTGTTTTCATATGGAAACTTCTTTTGTTGACCAGTCATTTTGACCGGCTTGGTAGTTCTAGTGTTAATCAAGAAGCTTCTCGATTAATTTCGCGCTTTTCCGTAAATGAATTACGTCGATCTTTTTGTTGTTATCCGCGTTTATCGATTGCCCTCGTGCTTCTCTTTTGCCTCGGCCTTCTCCGATCTTCTCTCTGTAAGCGCGCCAGTTTACGGCGTGCATTATATGCTCCCTCTGTCATTGATATGTCACGAGACCGTCATTTGACACGTACGTAGGACACGTGTGAGCGACCCTATGGCGCTCGCGCGTGTCGTCACGTCCTGTTATGTGGTTGCGCGAACCACCGATGCTCCAGCATGAAATGCGCGTGCAATCAGATTCGTAACAGGTTGGCGCCCTCCTATGAGTAAAGTGATAATTCTCTACTGCCAGATCGCTTGGCGACGATCCCTCGATAGATAAGCGGCTCGACGATCCCGGTAGGAAGTAAAAGAACGTGTGTTAATCTTCTGCGCAATTGTAGTTGTTGCGCGTCACTCTTCTAGGCGGGATATTTGAAAAGATGTTTGAAATGTGCAGAAGATCTCTGTCAATGTGACAAAGTGTGACAAGTGTAAAGAGCCTTATTTCTGAGTATTAATTATTTATTATAAACCTTAAAACTTACAACAAACTAGAATTTGACCAATCAACTAGAAAACAATAAGCTAGAAAACTAAATTTAAAAGGAATGCACCTGTATTCATCTCACACAAAAGTAACTGTAATACTTCTATGTAGGTGATCGAAAAAATCGACAGACGCATATATGCGCCATCAGTCCATGCCGATAACATAGAGTAAACGCATATATGCGTCCATAGCGGTCAAAGGGTTAACGTTCCTTCGTCGATGGAAGGTAAGAGCACGTTTTCTTCGGCACCGTGCTAGCGCGGGAAATTTAAATGAACACATTTTCGTTGATGCAACACCGTGCGGCGTATCATTTTTTAAATTTACGCGCAAGATCGAGTGTCTTTAATGTTTGAACACTTTCTTTGACAAGAATTAAAGCTCCCCAGGCAATAGGCTTTGAGGTTCCGGACATGCAAATTACACGGAACACGCATGCATTCGTAGTCAGTCGGAGTCGGAGCTATGAACACCCACGCATGGCAAACGACGGTCGTGTCACGCTCGGTCAACATTTGTCCCACATTTAATCTAAATTGGTCCCTTCTGAAATCGCGTTACCCTCCGCCGGAAAAGATCAACTCCCGCGCAAACAGACGACCGGCGAGCATCGCGTTTACTCGAACAAATGAGACTCGAGGAAACACGAAGAATTTTATTAGGTCGACAAATTCGACCGATACGTTTTGTCAATCGCGCTGCCTTACCGGCGTGATGTTCACAAGTCACAAATCTGAAACGTCACAATTCTATTCACAAATTCACGGAATGCGGTTAGATACGCAGACTCCATCGTTCGGAATTACTCACGTGAATTACACGGAGAATCGTTGATTGCACGAGAAAGACACGTGACTGAAAACTCAGCAACTGTTGTTTCGTAAGATCCCACTACGCGATCACAAATGATTGGAAAGGAAATTCGAAATGAATTCTGCGGTTTATGCGGATGAGGATAATGATCGTTGGAGTGTTTGGTATCGTAATGACGTGAGAAAATTTCTAAGTCGATAAGAAATAATTGGGGGGAACTGATAGAGAAATTACTGCGTGACATTTGAAATTAATTTCTACGAATTATTCATCTGAGAGTTCGAGTATCGAAGTCCTCTTACCGATGATGTTTATTTAGAAGGATGAATCTATACAAGCGGAGGTACGTGTGCTTCGTGGGTCATTCGGAAACCAACAATGTACCCTTGATAAACCTTTTCGTTCGCTTCTAGACGAGGATACATTCGTGCGAGAATTTGTTCGTACTGAGAATACATTAAAAGAAATCCCATAAAAAGAAATCAAAAAATCATTCGCTTAGACGCCGATTTGCATATCAATAGAGTTTACGGTGTAGTTCGTATAAATCAACAGGTTGTGTTTGGAAAACTTATGCTAATTTTTAGTCTTCTCTTAGTACTAGCTCGAAGCTTCTAAGGTTGAGTTAACTTGCGAAGAATAGTACGCGATAAGATAGTGAATCCATGCGAAGGAAAACTAACCAGGAATTCATTCGGCAATCGTGGACAAGAAACGGAAACGTTAAATTTAATGCTTCCAGGAAGCACCTGCAGAATTTTTCCTCCGTCTTCTTAACGATTGTGAAGAGCACAAGACGGGCGTTTAGGCTGTCAGCATCTCCGAAGAAAAACAGTTGATCGCGGACTGCTGCATGGTGCAGTTGCGAATAAGTATTCCAAAAGTTCTACTGTAACACATCAAGTGCTTCAATATTAATGTTCTTCAATATGGGTACGTCGATATGCGTAGCTATAGGGTACGTAGATATTGTTTCGAATTATTTTCCGCGCTAATATTTAAAAGAACAAAAAATCACATTGTGCCAGTCGATTTTTTAACCAACATACATTCTTCCTTCTTTTAATCAGAAACCAGTCCTATCGAAGTAGGTATATAATATTCAGCAAAATTCTTGGTTTCAAAAGTTCTCAACCGGTTTTAAATTACAATCGTGCACAATAACGTCCGTTTTTCTTGTCGAAATAAAAGTTGACTGACACTCGCCACGAGGAAAGTGTCGCCTAGTGAAAAGTATCTTTAAGACGTTACTGGACATATTTGCAAGTTAAAGAAATAAGGAATCTATCGGAAAAAGAAACTTCTTTCTTTAGTGTCGTGAAAACACGTGCGAGTCCCTCTTATCATCGCTATAGCGTCATGGTGACGAATGCGAACGCGACCAAGAGTCAATCGTTCGACGCGAATAATTATTCGAGACGGCCCTGTTGCGCAATCGAGTGGGAGAGACAGTGAGTGGGTGATGCGCGGGGAAGAGAAATTTCTCTTGAACGTCATTGCTCCATTATGCAATTAGGGTGTAGCCAGAAGTAACTGTGGCGAGGAGTCGTCGCGCATGAATTATTTAAGTCGCGAACGGACAGAAAGGTTGCGGAGAGATCAAGAGATTCGGCGCTCGACACTTCGAAACGACACTTTGTTCCCAAAGATTCTATCAAAAACAGAGGATTCGGAAAAAATGACCAATCAGTACTGCCATCTAAAAAGGTAATGAAAAAGTTAGGCCAGAGATTAGTTAGTAAAATTGCTACTGTGATTTTATGCTCAAACGTATCACTCGACATGACGCATAATGACTAGACCTTAATCGACAAGTTTATTGCATACGTGAAAAACGAAGATGTTGCTCATTTGAAGTTCTGATTGGGGTTTTTAGAATGGGCCGGAGAAAATGAAAGTGTAAGATTCTTCAGTTAGGTGTTACGCGTGGGATTAAGCTTAACTTCAAAAAGAAAGAAGGAAAGAGGTCTTTGGAAAACGAGCGAGCAACTTACATAACAGAATTTCTTGCCGATTAACTGTCTTACTTTTTCGTTCGACATCACTGATTTTATAATCTTACCTTGTCTGATACGCGATTTTTCGTAAAGCTACCGCTCGATTTCAGTCTGCGATGAAATTATTCCAAAAATTGTTGTAACTCCAGTCGTACCACGAAGCGATAACCAATGTTTGCGTAGATAAAAACATTTGAACAAGAATGATCGAACAACCTTGATCGGCACTTACGCAGGAATTGTAAATATCATTATCGGTACTTTACATAGAATTATAACAGAATCGACAATGCGCGACAGCTAATATGTATGTCAGAAAATGAGTTCTTAATTGAAATACAGTCCGAAGCTTTACAATGTCCGCAGTGATTACAGAAATTAAGTAGGTAATCTCTTTACTACGGTCTCATGGATAAAGAATGGGTGTTATTAACTTACTTGACTGAAATATTTCGAATAGCTGCAATTCTCTCTACTCGCTTTTTAACAATAAATTTAGAATCAAACGAACATTTCTCCGCGCAAAACGATAGCGATACAAAGAAATGGGGATAAAGGGATTGAACCGTACACGCTGATTACTTTTATATTGCCTCGTGGAAGCATTATCTCGATAATAATTGTCTTCTTCCGTAGACAAAACAATCTTAAAAAGGCAATAACGCTGCGCACAAGAACGTATCGTACACACTTTTTCTTCAAACCGTTGTATAATACATACCTTGACAAATGCTTGATTTTCAATTAATTATACGACAGATTCCAGACTTAAGCTACACCTAACGACGAATCTAATACTCATTTAAATATTTTATGCAAACATTCGGTCTAACGTTGCGTCTGTAACCTTATGCTCGAAGTAAAAGTTTGTGGACGATAATGAATAAATAATCGACGAGCACTGTCAGATCACCTCGTGACAATTAAATTATGCGATAGTTTTTAGATACTATTACGTTAATCACATGTTCGTAAAATGGATTATTTTACATCGATGCGCATAAAACACTCGCGAAATTCGCGAAAAAAATGGCGAATGTGAGGGAGCGTGAAAAACGGATGAGCGTAAAAGAACGGACAACTGTTTCAAATAACGTAGACAAGACGATAGCTTGAGCCGCGCGCTGATCCACGTCATAAAGCGGCAAGCGTTCTAAAGAGATATATCTTGGAACGAGGCTGCCAATAGATTACCTTGGGATCTGTTCTAATCGCCCTCAAATCTACATTATCGTTGGCCAATGAAATTATACCTTCGTGTTATCTCCAGGCATCCTAGACCGATTGTCCGTGCCGCCGATCAAATCAGTTAAAGATCTAGGTCTAGCGTGCAACCAACGATTCGCTCTTTCGGAAGAATTCAAAATAGAGAGATAGAGAAGCCGAATCTTTAGAGATAAATATAAGACAGATTTGGTAAAGGGGACGTTCGAGTGAGCGCAGCAGACGATTACGTATTTGATCGCGCGACGAAAGTTCATGTGTAACAGATATCAAAAATAAATTCGTGGACGTGAAAAAGAAATTGATTAAAGAACCAAAAATTGTGCCTGCATTAAAGTAGGGCAAAGTGAGCGTAACAGGACAAAATTAATTCTAAGGTGCCGAAGACTTGTAAATTTAATGTAAAAAACAGTGGAAAAGTCGAGGAAAATTTTTTCTCCTAGAGAGGAAGTGTTACCCAAAAATGTACGATACCTGCTACCGTAGCTATTTTCATATTGTACCAGAAGTTTAAGTTTCTTCAAATTAGCGACAAGCTCCTACAAGTGTTCTTTCTAAACGCAGCTTTAGAACCAAACTCGCGAGAATGGAAGACCAAATGGAAAGCAAGATGGAAATCGAAGACAAAGAGTAAGGCTACATTTCTTCCCACGAATTCTCGTCTCAAGAAATTTTAATAAAACGATATCCATCGCACGGTAAACATTTTTTTCCGTATCGCGGAGACACGCGTTCGAGGTGGCAAAGGTCACGAATTAAAAAGAAAAACTTGCAAGTTGGGATTGGCCTCCTGGTAATTCCCCAATGTAAATTGCCGCGTTAACGAAAACGTCCGGTGCGGTAATCGTTGCGCAAATGAAATTAACACGCCAATTAGCAGACGTAGGCTACGTCACAATGTAATTACCCGTAATCCAATAACCAACCGCGTACGAACAAACACGTTTCGCGAGATATCACGGTGATGATGCGCGAGTTCGCGAAAGCACACATTCTCCCGAAAGACGAGCATTACGACGAATGATCGGCCGTTTGCGCACATCAACGCCTTCTTTATCACCCTCTCGTTCGACTTTGCTTCGTGCAGTGATTCAACGGGAGCGCAGATATTTACGAGAGAGACTAATTAAAAGAGTAATTCAAAAGCAATTATATCGCTTCAATTATCTCTCGCGTTTGGAGAACGTTAAACGTTTAATTTAATAGTCCACTCCCAAAATGGCCCCTTTCCGTCTGCCAGAGTGGAACCCTGACATCTACCGTGACATCAATCCTGAGACCTAAAGCATTACGTAAGGTGATGACACTATTGACTCGCGTTATTTACCAATTGGGTTTTATGACACTTTGCTTTTGATCTTGGCCGCGACAATCTTAGCGCAGATTCTATCTTAATTCAGACGGCAGTGGATTCTGCGAGAAAAGTAATTCGCCATTTCGCTTTACTCGATATTCCATTTTCTACCGTCGACTCATTTTACAGTTTCATATCTTCTTCCGACGGAGCATGTTTTTTTTTAACACTAGGTTTACGGACATTTTTGTATACCTATCTTTACGAACACCGGTCAAATTGACGGGTAAAAGAAACCACGTATTTTCTTTCAAAGAAAACGATTCATTTAACTTAAAAATAATTACAATCTCAAGAGACTTCATATAAGATAATTAAATCTGTTAGAATTGCATAAATAATCACAAACATATACCGACTTTCACTTTTTATAGATTTATTCCGTTCATTTTTTGCAGACATATTTTGATGTTCGTATACACTTCCCTCGAACACTCTTTTTACAATTTATTACAAATACTTTTATTTTTTATTTACACGATACCCTTTCCATCTTTCTCTCTCTCTCTCTCTCTCTCTCTCTCTCTCTCCCTCTCTGTCTTCTTTCTTTTAGTTTTGGGCTTAACACTTTGTGTTTGTGTTTTAGGCGCGTACGATTGATAGATAAGCACTGGTGACAAAATCCCTTACTCCGGCGAACCGTGACGCGTTGATAATGGGTTCGAAGTCATCGAAAGATATCTCAGTTGAATTATGATTTTTGTTTGATCTCCACGTTCTAACTTTCAAATTGATCACCAAAAAAATAGTTTCATGAAATATTACGATTCACTATGAAACTAGCTTACCCGTCATTTCAACGGGTATCCGTAGAGATATGCATCATACACAATTCTGAAATTAAAGCACCGAGGGGGAAGTAAATTTGGCTATACATTCCTCTCGTTAGACCAATAATTGTCTGCACAAGTTGGACAAAATTAACAGTGACGGTTTCTGCAATTTTGCTCATGAAGTCCGTAAACCTTGTGTTAAACACATTCGTTCTATAAATTCACATTCATTGTTTGTTGATTCGTTCAGGTCGCCTCTGTCGAGCGGCGATAACCAAGGCAGGTCCATTGAGAGGACTTCCTACTATCCTCAGGAGCCGAACAAGAGGCCTTTGACCAGGAAGGAGAAGGTACGATCATGTCTGAGGCACAACGCGCTCACGATACTGACCGTGAGCGGTGTCGTTGGTGGCGTCGTCCTCGGAATCATCCTGAGGAGCAGCCGCACGGAAAAATGGACGCCACGCGAGATCATGTACATCAATTACGTGGGCGATCTCTTTCTGAGGATGCTCAAGAGCTTGATCCTGCCGTTGATCATGTCCAGCTTGATTTCTGCCATCGGCTCTCTCGATCTCTCCCTCAGTGGCAAGATCGGAGCACGCGCGATCGCGTATTACATGGTCACTACTATCAGTGCGGTGATTTTGGGTAAGTGGAGAACCTCCTTTCATTGTTACCTTCGTTAATGAACTATTAACCCCTTGACTACGGTAGACTTTGATACGGCAGGAATTGAGTTACGATGTGTATTCAAAACGGCGAACTTTTAGATAAGGATGCATTTTTGTGAAAACATATTTCAATAATAAGAAAACTGAATTTCACTACATAAAAACAAAGTAAAACATTTTCTTATTCGAATATTTCATTCTGGGAATAAAACAAGAAAATAACTGTACAAATTTAAATTTAAATCGTGGGATGAGGCGGTATGGAATGATTCACTAAGCAAAAAATAATTACCACGGTACGAAGTGATGTCTTCACAATTTGGTTATTGTCTTTTTTGATTTTTCGCTAATATTTAAATATTTAAGTAGCAGGTGACTATCGGAATATGTACCAGCGAAATTAGTATTAAATCTTGTCTAACTGAAATAAGATTTATGGGAATAAATATCGATATAATTTTCGAGGCGCTCTCAGTGTCAGAAAGCCAAATTATGTCGAGCGCTTATAGGCGCTTTCAGTGTCACAAATGCAAAATTTCTAAGCGCCTATAGGCGCCCACAGTAGTCAAGGGGCTAATAGAAAATCGATTCGAGATGTCGAGTAAATCGACGCGTGACAATTATTCTAATTTATAATTGCAATTTATCGAGGCACTCCTCTTCGTTCTATCAGCCGAGTTCTACAAACTTCGGTCACTAAGTGGAAAGCACCCGATCTAGCGAATTTTTTTCGTAGAAGAAAATTGCGACGGGATAAGATTTCGTCCGTACACATTTATCCTTCTAAACGCAACAAGTAAACGTGACACGAGACACCGTGACGCGTCGCCATTATTATCATCGTGCAAACGTGGTGCAAATTAGATTCGAATTATTGCGCCACGGCACCCTTTATAATTTGCGGCTCGCACGGGTACAATTGATCGTGGCAATCATTGGCTGTAATTCGATTCCGTCCTGTTGCCACTCTGCGACTATAACGCGCCGAGGACGTTCGTACCGCGAAATGAGAACGAGCTTTGGTAAAGGAATTTGAGAAAGGCCGAGGTGACTTGAGCTCCGGTAAACGTTAAATTCTGTCATTGAGGAATTAAATTTACGAGAGAACAGCTTTTGTATTCGCAGAATGCTTACCAAGCCGACGATGATCTCACGAGGCAAAAGGGGTATTCTTGCCTACGCGTTACGTGGTTTCTTGATGCACTCCGATTGGCGCCCCGCTTCTCAGTAATCGTTGCTGTGCATATTACGAAACAAACAGCAGATGGTGTCGCTGGGCCTCGCGTTTACATATCAGCATGCAGTCCAGACGATACCCCTGAACCCGTGTGTCATTCTGATTAATTCGACGAGTTCGTATGCGCACGCATCTGTCGTGGAATTCTCTTGCGCGTCATAAGCTAGTTTCTGGATATTAACGAAGAACACCTTGCGCTTCTTCATATTTTGCATTTGAATGTCGGAAAATGATTAGGGATGTTCTATTGCGATCCGAAGGAGAGAATTACACCACGATGATTTTAATTTCTCACGTGTGTTTTCTTCTTGGCTAGAGAAAGTTTGTTTTCTCGAATTCACGAAGATTAAGTTAACTCGAAACAGATGATAGATTTCACAGGATGAAATGTGTAATATCTTCAAGCGACGCGTTGTTAATATTTGTGTACTACCCTTAATGTTTAAACTACCATTAGTATTGTTTAACATTTAAGTTTTAACCGAGGACAAACAAGTAGGTATTATTTTATAGAAATATCTGGGTAGTCTTTCACGCGTTACGATAATGTATTCGTATTATCATTGGTTTCTAAGAAACCCGTTCTTCGAAAAAAAAATCACAGATCGATGTCTCTGACGTCTTGAACGTCTGTTTTATGACTTTGTTGAATCCTGAAACACACTGCGGCAATCGCGATATGTCATAACGGAGAATAAAGCTTTAGGATACGATATGTGGACAAATTGGTTACGTAATTTTGTTTTATCAATCAGGCATAATCCTTGTGGTGTCCATTCAACCCGGCAAAGGAGGATCAGCGGATGTGATGAAGAAGGCACCGCAAAATGTCTCAACGGTTGACACGCTCATGGATTTGGTCAGGAACATGTTCCCGCCGAATTTGGTACAGGCGTGCATCTCTCAAAGTCGTACCGAGCCAAAGAGACCGGAAAACGGATCAGGTATCTCGTTGCTTTTCATTTCTCTCGCCACGCTCTAGAAAATGGCTTTAAAATGAAACGATAAAATTTCCGAGTTCTTGCCGCAAAATTCAAATTTGCAACTCGAAGTCATCTGTTCGGTAAACATCTCAATACTAAGCCCTTGCCGCCTCTCATTTATCTCGACAAAATTTGGAACAGGCCGTGATGGTCATATTAGGTCCGCATTTGATTCCACGAGTCAGAATTGAGCGGTTCAGTGCACAAATCGATTAACTTCATAAATTATGTTCAAAATTATGTTACAAATATAAAAAGTAGGGACTTAATCAAGTGCTTCGATGATTAAATTTATGAAAAATGCAAAAAGTGGAGTTAATCGATTTGTCAAGTAAGTGGCACAATTGTGATGTTCATGTTTGGCCCAAAATTATCATCACGAGTACGACTCGTCAAAGAGCAGCAAGGGGGCTAAAAAAGATACGAGTAGCATGCATAATAATTCTACGGTCATTGTTCCAATATTGTGCTTAGAACTTTCATATATTATATTATTATCGTTAACAGTTGATGCTGCAGTAGTGGCTTTTGTCTCTTCAACTTTCGTTGGATGCCTATCTGTTCTATTTTATCATTATCATTCCCGGTTAGTTGAAACCCACTATTTTCGCGCTTTTCACGAAATGTCACTTCACATTGCAGACAATATGGACGAGTGGGAACTGGTCGAAAAGGACGTTTCCGGAATGAACATCCTCGGACTAGTGGTCTTCGCAACGGTCCTTGGCATTACCTTGGGCAAAATGGGACAAGAAGGCAAACCCCTTTTGAGCTTCTTCGAATCTCTGTCCGCTGCTATGATGCTGATCACCAATTGGGTAATTTGGTAAGTATTAGCCTCTCTTGTAACACTAAAGCTACCAAAAGTAGGTCAAATAACCGAATAACAAGGGAAATCCCCATATGGAAAAAATCTTCCGTAAGTTTAGTGTTAACCCTATTCCTTAAAAGATGCAAAGTATCTCAACTCAAATACAATCGTTCACTCACCAAGAGAACACCTAACCTCTAATCTAATCCCTATTTTGACCCAATTCCTTCAACAATGCACCCTATCTTAACACGGATAGAACCATCCACTCGCCAAGAGAACGTTATATAGAACCTGAATTTGCAGTAGCGTTCACTTTTTCATTGAAAATGAATTTCACATTTTCTTTCGCAGGCTGTCGCCCGTCGGTGTCCTGTTCCTGGTCGCCTCGAAGATCACGGAGATGAAATCATTGGACGAGGTGGTGGGCCAATTGGGCATGTACTTCCTCACCGTGCTGATAGGTCTTGGGATCCACGGTTTCGTGGTGCTGCCGGGACTATACTTCATAATGACGAAGAAGAATCCTTACCGTTACATATCGAACATGGCGCAGGCCTTGGTAACGGCGTTCGGCACGTCTTCCAGCTCGGCAACACTTCCGGTCGCGATCAATTGCCTCGAGGAGAGAAACAACGTGGACTCTCGGGTGACCAGATTCGTTCTGCCGATCGGTGCCACGATAAACATGGACGGTACAGCTTTGTACGAGGCGGTCGCGGCCATTTTCATCGCCCAAGTTCGCAAAGTCAGCCTGAGCTTCGGCCAATTGGTAGCTGTGAGGTAAGAAGCTTCGAGCAGACTTTTCACAAGGTTTCTCTTTGCAATCGAGATTTTAACCCTTTGAGTGCTAAATATTCGCGGCCTATGCGGTCCGTATGGACGGTGACGATCGCTGTGGACGGAATACTTTTTCACTAGACTGAACTTTGTTAATTTATTGGTAACTATTCAAGGCGTACATACATAATAGTAAGTTATAGTAATCCTTTTGCACGAGATTAAATAATTAAAGAGCATTATTACCATGCTGTTACTAAGGAACGCACTTGTATTCATCTCACACAAAAGTAACTGTAATAAAGGCAATGTCCCTATTTCTAGTCATTTCAGACAAATGATACTAAAAACAGTAGTTGAAATTATTATTTTAAGTAACAATTAGCGAACAAATTGGTCGCTTATCACGTTAGGTGTCGCACTACGTATAAAATTAAAAAAATATAATTTTAAAGACTTTTATTATGAATAATTGTTAATTAAATGCAATGCAAGAAATGAACGTATTTCTACTCGGCAAAAATCGCGGTGTCCGTATATTTACTCACAACGTGTCCCTATTTCAACTCATTTGAGACTACAACGACTGCTCGGATTATGAAATTAATTTTTAATAACGAGCTGTTACCTAACGAGTAACGAGCCTATGCAACTTATGCCAGAGTATCTAAATAATTAATCTTTCTGTAACTTATTTTATCAACCGGATATTAATGTTAAGAAGAGTAGTTCATGGTGAGTAGAAATCAGGACTGAAGTAGAAACTTGGACATTGACCTTACTTCTATGTAGGTGATCGAAAAAATTGACAAACGCATATGTATATGCGTCTTCAGACCATACTGGCAACTTAGAGTAAACGCATACAGGGTGTCTCAGACCACCCATACAATCTCTCGTGGGGACGTAGAGCGGCTTAATATAAACACAAAAGTCCTGGACCATTATTCAATATTCGCAATATTTATCGAGTTATTAATTGTTAAAGATCAAAGGAAAGGGCGTCCGCCAAAATAGCAGCGGGGGGAGCGCTGGTGCCTCTGCGAGCTGTAGGACGGCCCAGTTTACCTACAAACAAACGCGGGACGCGGTAAGGGGAAGGCTGAGACACCGCTGCACGGCCGGCTTCTTTTTCGCTATTCTTCCCCTTACCGCACCCCGCATTTGTTTGTAGGTAAACTGGGCTGTCCTACAGCTCGTAGAGACTCCATCGCTTCTCCGGCTGCTATTTTGGCGGACGCCCTTTCCTTTGATCTTTAACAATTAATAACTCAATAAATATTGCGATTATCGCAAAACGGTACAGGACTTTTATGTTCAGCGCAAGCCGCTCTATGTCCCCACGAGAGATTGTATGGGTGGTCTGAGACACCCTGTATATGCGTCCATGATGTAAGAAGACAAGGTGAAACATTGCGCATAATGGCGGCCAGCTAATAGAATTTTGCCCCCAAAAGTTGCGCGGCATTCAAATATAGTATAAAAGTTAAGCCATAAATATCCCTCTAAAATGCGGTGTAATTAATTACACAAAATTAAGTAATACAAGATAAGTATAAAAATAAGGTGAATATAAATGTGTACAAATTTAAGTATGATATTACCAAACTGGTAACGACCCAACCTATAGGCTTTGGGGGCAATCGTTCATTGGTCAACACTGCGAATCTTCGAAAATGTTTCACCTTGTATTCTTACATCATGTATGCGTCCAGAGTCCACACCGATGGCTTTCGCCAGACGCATATGTGCGTCCATAGGGCTCAAAGGGTTAATATCACTACGATTTTTCGAGTGAGATTCCGAAGGGCGCTTTACACGTGACTTTCCATTCGCAGTATCACAGCAACGGCCGCGAGTATTGGGGCAGCTGGAATCCCGCAGGCGGGGTTGGTAACTATGGTGATGGTCCTGGACACAGTTCGACTGCCGGCTAACGATGTCTTCCTGATCGTAGCGGTTGATTGGTTATTGTGAGTACCGTGCTTTCGATTTTCCGAGAGCCCAAGGATTTCGTAGATCAAACGATTACCGGGTTGCACGGAATGAGCATGAGGGTGGTACAGTTCTTAGCGTGTAACGATGCTAAGGAATACCTCCTTTCGTATTCGCGAGAATTGTCATTTGGATGATATCAGAGCGAGACTAATGCTGGTGCAATGCTGAGGCAATTAATATTCGACTTGTTTTATAATTCGACAGTATCAAATGAGAATTTGAGAATATTCGCAATTTTTAAAAGAGAATTAATGTTTCACAGTTAGTCCAATAGCACAAATTATAAGTATAAACGCAAAGATATTTAACACTATTTCTACCGGGATTTTGTGTATACCCATTTTGACTAGGAGGTGTCTTTTTGGGTCCAGGATGAGCTGCAGGAAAATGATACCCCTACATTAATTTAACAACTAATATACGAATAGTGAAAGAAGTAATTAAGGAAAAATGATTCAACTTGGAAAATAATTTTAAAATACTATTTGATTAGGTGTCTTTTGACACCTTTGGTAGAAATAGTGTTAATACAGCAGAATTACCCCAACTCGTAATTTCAGGATGCATATTTGTATGTTTCTTTAAATTTGCCTTGTTACGAATCGAGTTCAACATCCTGTGTTTTCTCTTTCAAATTCGCAGAGATCGCTGCAGGACGACAGTGAATGTCGTCGGTGACGCGCTCGGCGCTGGCATTGTGAATCATCTGAGCAAGAACGAGCTCGCGACGATGCCTCATCACGGGCAGACTCAAAACGGAGGGGATCGGCACACGACGTCGATATGAGCTGAATGATAATTCGAGATTCCATCGCGACGATGATCAATGTGGCGCTTCGACACTTGTTTCCAAAAATTTCCCGGCGTTGCTCCCACCCGAGATCTTCCTCGATCGACCCTACGAACGAGTAGCCAGCGAACCTCTTCGAATTCGTTAAACCTTAACGAAGAAGGAAAAAAAGAAAAAATCCTGCGCGACCTGCAACACGCGTTCGAGCACATATCAAGCTAAGCTTCGCTCTCTCGTTCTCTCGTACAACAATATATGAAAATTTATTCGAAACTGCGTCTGTCCTCGCGTTCGATCGATATTCACGATGGGGGGTGGTTGTGGTTGCAATTTTAGTGTCAGGGATGTCCAAATGGAAGAGAAATTGACGCGGCACGCGATTTCTTCGTAGAATCAAATGACGGACGTGAAGATGCATTTTTTCGCGTGAGTTTTGTCTCTATCTCTCTCTCTCTCTCTCTCTCTCTCTCTCTCTTCGATGAAAACCGAGTGAAAGAGAAAGGATGAGGAGAAGGAGGGAGTGACGTCGTATCAGCACCCCGTGTTGATGGAAACGAGTAAATGTTCAATGCGCGCGTCGACGACGACCGACAACGTTACCAAGCCATATTACATACTCCAAGTCATACGTGTGTTGTGACGATCGTGAATCACGATCGTGGCGAGTAATTAGCCCATTACCGCCTAAGTGTTCTAGCCTACTCTCTAAGTGTTCTTTTTTTAATCTCCGACTCTTTTTAGTCCTCGATCGGTGTCCGGCGAAAAATTCGTCGTCTCCTCGTCCGATGTTTCTCGCGCGTGGTACGGGAGTGAAAATCATGGGTGAGCAATATGGAAAATCGAATGAGGGAGAGAAAGGGTCCCTTTTAATTGGTGGCAACTCGATTGAAAGCTGTTGCCGATTGGAACGCGATTGGAATGCTCGAATCCACGATATGTTTTTCCTCCGGAGTGACGGAGGACTTTTGATCCGCGCGATATTGATTCGATCCAACGCTCTTGTCACTCGAACGAGCGAGATCTCGTGAGTAGAGAAAAGCGTTGCCACGCAACGCGTCGACTACACGATCGATATATTATTTTCCGTGAGCTTTTGTAAATCCAGAAAATTATATCCGAGGGTCTGGAAATCTCCACGCGCTATGGCAATCGAATCTGCGCGCTTCCTTCTTTCGGATAAGAGCCTTTGTCGGGATCGCAAAAAGATTTCTCTTTATTCCTGTGTTTTCGTTTTGTCGCGAATTAACACTATTCCTACCGACCGGTCAAATGCACGTTTTTAAAATTTCGATTAGACTTTCCTGTATCCAAAGTAATTGCATCGCCTTTACGACTTTTCCTAAAACATACGTACGATATTTTCAATATTTTAGAAAAAGTCGTGAGATTTAAAGACGATGCAATTACTTTGGATACAGGAAATTCTAATCGAAATTTTAAAAAACGGTCATTTGACCGGTCGCGGTAGGCATAATGTTAACGTCGACACGATTTTCATTGCCTGATTTCGTAGAGATCGCGGACGAGGACGACGAGGATAGAACCGCTAGGTTACGATTAATATAACGTTAACAAATAGCGATAGCCGAGAATTAGGTAATATCGAGTGTCATTAACGAATGGTAAAAGAAAGTGGCAAGGATAACGGAATACTAACGGATGATAGAGTTAAATAAGGATAATGTTTAACGGATAGTTACCTACGTTAACAGAGAGCGCTAATAATTATAATACTCGTGCATTTCACGACATATAAGAGATGTTAGATATACCGTTTAATTTAGCCACTCGCGAGTATAATAATAATCCATTCCACGAGGCGTTTCTCAAGCCGAAACCGAAGAAGGGAGAAACGTCGTTCGCGATGCTTACCGAGTGAATTCGACAGGTGCTTGCGTCCGGACGAATCTCTGCGCGAGAGTAGAGGGACGAGTGGAGACAGCGAAAGAGAAAATTCATCGCAAACTCAAGCTGAAAATTCGTTTCAGTCGTCTCGCACCGCGACGTCCCTTTTAGACTATTCTGTGGATAGGAAAACTTTTAGTCTCGTGATTTTTCCAATTCTGTGTCGCTATCGCGCAGATAACAATGTAGCGTCTGTCTTCCAATGAATCGGAAAAAACGTATATATGTATTACACACACACACATATATATACACACACACGCAGATATATATACATACAGATACATATAAATATATATGTAACCTAGTCTCAATGTTAGCTGAATTCGAAATAGCGTTAACGAAGTATCGTAACGATGTCGGACGATAACTGGGTAGAACGACGTTAAGATACGCTCCGAGAGTTTATCGTTCTCTAGGCTCGCCGATTAGACGTAATTTTTAACGTAAATAATTATAATAACGACAATCGAACGAGGCTCCGTTCGACTAGGACGACGATGTACCGCGATCTGTGCCATTTACATGTTACTACTGTTACTTTTTAACGTAAGTGTTCATCGTTTCCCCTTTGTTTTTCCCAACCATCGTCCGCCTTGTCTCGCCCTTCGTATATTTCGTCTTCCTGTTCTTTGATTTGTTTCTTCTCTTTTTTCGAAACAAGGGCAGATCGGAAAAGTTGCGGAAAATGCGGAGAGAGTTAAATTGACATGCCCGCCTCGCGAATTGTTCGTGAATATTTTAAATGTGGAATAACGCGCGCCACTCGAGTCAATTCCTTTTCGTTGATTACACGGAATTGATAATAATTGTTTAGCTAATTACGGAACCTGTTTGCGTCGTCCTTTCGTGTACCCACCGTCGACAACGGCGCGGTTTCAAGCTTCGACTTTCGCGCCAATCTCTGAACTTCGTTATCCACAGTTGTTCCATGTGTTCGAGCTTCTCTCACGCCGCGACGCACCTGTCATCGCGAGAGGTGGACAACCGAACGAATCGAGGAAACCACATTTCCAGGCTTCCAAGATATTCGTTTGGATGTCGACCGATCGGAGATTTTTCCAATTGATGCTACAAGTGGCACGTGAGACGATAGTAATGTTAATGCACGAAGAGCATCGATAAAGAAAATAACTGTGGAAATTGGAACGTAGCGCAGAGTGCTCCTACCAGTACAAAGCGAGAAATTTAATAATCGATATTTTACGTAACTAATACACGTGGCCGTCTATCGTCGGAGGATAGATGGCAGGACATATCAGGAAGCGAAATTTTCATTTAACCCTTCTACCAAGATGCGGATGTTTATCTGATAGGAATTCGTTGGACGGGCTTGAAAATAATGATCTTCGTTGATTCGGCGGGCTTATGATTGTGATTTGTAAAAATTGTGTTTGACTTGCTGGAAACACCGCTTCGCTATATCGTACTTACAATGTAATTTTATATAGTGCACGTAGAACGAGAAGTACGATCAGTTTCGGAATCCATTGTGTTCGTTTGATTAGTCGTTAATTGGACACTCTTGTCGAATCAACGAAACAATTTATCAGCTAAGTACGATTTTCTCTGTGCATTTGACGATCGGATATTTCAAGCGGCTATAAAATAATACATTACAAGTTCTCTGCGAACGATTTCGTTTGTTAGAGACAATAACGTTTGTTATAATAATGTCGGGTCCACCATGATCGTCTTGATATATTACATTCGCATTGGCATTGGCAATAGTCCGATCTGTTACAAAAAGAGCCTGATTCAAGTTCGTAAACTCTTCCACCGAATTTAAAACGTAAGCATCCGATCGATGGGTAAATGCGCTATGCAGGACAATTAGTTTCGTCGTCTGTACGAACTATCGTGGCGATAAAGAAAATCACGAGGGCAAGCCTACATTGAAATAATTCATTAAACGTGCGACGGTGTTTTAAACGGGATTGTAACAGTCGCATTCCTCTCGACTGTCTTTGCTCTAAATATTCGTTTACGTGTAAGAGGATGTCACGCGTTCGTTGAAGTGTAACAATATGTAATAAAGATCTTGTTCGAATAAGACGAATTTCAATTTTGCACCTTTTTGCCAGATTGAAAATCTCCTTTGCATTTCGAAGTAAAATCATTCTTAAACGTTCCACAGATCATCCGACGTTTTGTACGACATGTTTGGTGCTATGACAACTCGCCATAGTTTATCTCTGCTATTTGATTCTCGCTATCCTTTTTTAAAATTAGTTCTTCGTTTCTCTGATATGTGTGGACAGAGTTTATTATGTTACCAATATAAATACAGTGATATGATGTTATAACAGTGGCTATTTACGGGAAAATAGAAATTTAACAGCAAAACGTAGTAAAATTACGCATTTTTTTATGAAAACGAAATTAAACGAAACGCTCTGAAATTCATGTTTTACATTTAAATTTCTACTCCCCGGTAAATAAGCCGCAGCCATAAACTGTATGTCGTTACACCGAGTTATTGCAATTATAAATTCTCGTTGCATCGGTAATTCAGTTTTTGCCCGCGAACTCCCGTAACTCCATTTCCAACTTGTGAGTACGATTTAACGTACCAGTCCAATTAGTGTTCCTTCATACCTGAGTAAAAAAAGACTGTGCTCTAAAACATTCTTACAACTCAAAATGCAAAATCGCAAATTCACCGAGATTACAAAGTCCGAACCGTCCGAACCTGTGAATCGACGCCGATGCGTTCAATAACAGCTGATATCAGACCTTTCCTCCGTGCTTCGAGAGGCCACCGACAGATTTCACTGGGTGCTCACTTTTGTAACAAGCCAAGTCGCGTCGGTCAAGCGGTTCGACATCAAATGTCCAGCATGAGAATTTTATCGAGAGTCTTTCGCTGTAAAACTTTGAAGCCTGTTATTATCTGATGTGGCCAACTTCGTCGTAACGCCCGGGTTATTGATGATAGTATATTGTTAAGAAAATCGACGGAGTGGTGAAATTAAAAAAGGAAAAAAACAGGCCCAGAGATTAGAAGAGATCGGCGGTGATTTTAATTTCCAATCATGCTGCTCCTACGATGATCTCGGAAATTCTCTTGTTTTAAAGTTTCTCGTAACTTATGTCTCCACGACATTATGGTCTACCTATGATACACGTGTTCGTATGTGTGTGGGTATTGTGCGCGTGTGCATTCTATGGACACTATGGTTGCGCTTGCGCGTTAAAGTAAACCTAAGCCCGCGTTCAAACTGAAGAGCGGTGAGCGATGAACCGCGAATGTGAAGATAAAAATTCATAAGTTTGCTTTTTATTTCTAAACAGGAATAGAAAGCAACCTACATCTGCATTTGCAAACGATATGCGTGTGCAGAACCGGATTTACTTAAGTGGAGGCTTAAGGGTGGGATACATGTATGGGGGGGGGGGGGGGGGCTTTGCATATCTAATGTATATTATGTTTCAAAAATAAGCGCATGCGATGAGTGAGATCATACGTGTGGCATGCATGGCAGATGCATTGCCGATTTCATATAAGTACGATAATTTCTATATCATTTTTACATCTTCATTTGAGGTCAACATTAAAGCTGAAGAACTGACCTACATGGATTTCATTTTCTTTGCAAAATGAGAGTAGACGTTTTATTTCTTATAGGGAGTATGTGAGGGACTGTGCCTGTGAGGCCGTGTTGAGGTTGATCCTTCCTACTTTAAATCCGGCTCCGTACGTGGGTATATTGTATAAAATGCTGTTGTTGCGAACAAAGTCTTGTCCGAAGGAACTCTTGGATTTAGGATGAACTCTAATTCTGAAAGTATCACTGGAAACCTTTCAGCCAGGTCGTTATTTCCGTCGAAATTTACAGAAGCGCACTTACCGATACATCGAAATTTCCAAATCCTTTCAACACCTACCACTTTCATTACGCGCCAACTAATTGGCGTTATGACAATGAATCTGGCCATTCCCCGCACTCGCTTAATCACAATGGGATTTCGTTATCGGGCGCTAACTACGTCATTAATTATACAGAGGAACTACCGCGTCGGTGAGAGGGTACTCTAATGATGGAAAGGTGATAAATTTAGTTGGACCTCGTGGTTTGAACGCGATAAAATGGAGAAAGAAAAGCGGGAGATTCTACAGATACTAAAGGACGTGAAGAGCGCGGGGTGAAAGAGAGAGAGAGAGAGAGAGAGAGAGAGAGAGAGAGAGGAGAGAAGAAAGGAAGGAAGAAGGAGAGAAAGAGAGAAGAAAGGCAGGAAGGATACATTGTATTTTCGCTTCGATGGAATTCAATGATCGCAACCACACTCCACCCTTAATGAGGTCGGATGAGTGGTTGTCGGTCGAGTGGGTCTAGCATTATTCAGGGGATGCTGTCTTCTCTCTCTCTCTCTCTTCCATTCTCACCTCTCTTCCTCTCTTTATCACGAATAAGTGGGCGTCTGCCTGCATCCCTCGTCAACAAGGCGCATTACACTGGCGGAGCTCATAATTATACATTCTGTTATCGCGTCCTCGTGAGACCAACTGGAAATTCTCCCGATGGGCCTTTCCATCTACGCGCGTCTCCTCCGTTTACTCGAGTAGAATTGCAAAGGAGAAGTGGAAAAGATCGAGAAAACGATTCTCGAATAGATGGTCGTCCATCTTTCGAACGATAACTGCAATCGAGGAGGTTGCGTGTCGTCTCGAAATACGAGGTTGCACGATCGTTCGAAGAACCCTATCTTCGAGGCGGAATCTCTTCTTCGCGTTTATTTGAACCGCGATGCGGTGTACGGGCGAATGGAGCGCTGAAAAATTGCTTTTACGTGGTTGAAAATGACGAGGATACGAAGTGCGACAGAGGATGAAAATTATTCGATCGCGGTGAGACTTTGTTCGAGAGAAAGGAATTGATTCGATGTAAGCGGGATCAAGAATAAGTGGATTAGAAAATAAAAGGGTCGTATGGAATTATGATTATTTAATTAGTCGAGACGAACTTCACGGATTTCACTTTGAAACATTTTCTGCATGTACTCCATCGAGCTGAATTTCTTCGTCAAGTTGGCTTCTAATCGACGTGTCTCGAGACAAAATACCATGGACGAAACTTCGAGCGCCATTCGTGACTTTGCGTCGGCAAGAATCTGCTCTTGATGTTCTTGTAGAGGTGATTAATAATGCTATTAGCGAGGCGCCTCTTGCGCTACGTCCCTCGGGGCTCGGATTTCGCATAATCTCGTTTGGAAGAAGAATGCAGTGAAGGTCGACGCACCGCTGGCTCGGATAACGGAGAATAAGGACAAGACTTTCAACGAGGTAGTCAAGCGACGCGGAAACGATAACATGCTATTCTAGAAAAAATAGAGAACCTCTTTAGCCAATATTTCAAAACACCACCTTAAGTTAACGACCGTGGAATCGAATCTCGGAGATCTGTCGTCGTTCTCATTAAACAACGTGGAAAAGACAATTCGGGCTTCATTACGAAAAATAAAAGAACCCGTGAAAATTTTAAAACACCACCTACTTTAACAATGATCTCGGAATATCGCTGCCAATACTTTGATTACCATGATGGTCATACGATGGTCAGAAGAATCATTAAAAACATGATTATACTAAATGCAATATATAGCACTTAAAAGATCATATATCAAACAAACAAACAAAAAATTCAAAGTGTGGCACCACGAGCAATCCATAGAAAATCAGCGTGCCAAGTCAATGTGTTAATCGATCAACCACCGTTAAAGAAAAACCCGACAAACTTCATAACGAAAAAGAAAAGAACGAACATTTTAAACTACCATCCAACTTAACGATAAATCTCACAAATCTCACGAATCTCACCCATTCGTTCCGAATTGTGATCTCTCACAGGAGGAAAAGCACCAAAATAAATTCTCACCCGTCTCGTCAACGACGTGCCCACCCCAAAAACCACTCCAGGTCTCAACCCCGCGTCTTCGCGACCCCCAACAAGGAGACACTTGAATTCTCAGCTTGGTCATCCTCGGCACCCTTCTCTTTCTCGACCTCTAAAGTACCTCGGTGCCACTCGAGAGCTCTCTTTCGTTTCACCCCTCGGCGAGAAATGTTGGCCACACGTATTGTCACTCTCACCCCTAGACGCGATGCCGTGGGGGATGTTCGAAGCAGCAGCAGCGGCGGCGGCGGCGGCGGCGGCGGTCAGGCGGCCAGGAGGCAGGCTGGCAAGAAACATGCGCGAGGTTTGAGTGCCGCAGGAAGGAATGAATAGCTGCTGTCATAGGCCACGGTATGGGACAGTAGTTCCCGTGCCGCTGTCCGCAGTGTCTCCGCCGCGCCACTCCGACACGTTCGTGCTCGCGTCGTCGGCCAGCTGGTCACACGCCAGGGTGCGATACGAGAAGGAATTGGCTGGTTACTATGGTGAGTACCGCAGTGTGTCGCTAGTACACGGTAAACGCCGTTGGTAGGATTGTACAGGGAGTTTTCGAGAGCATTACAACTTCATTTGGACCGACGAAGGATACACGAGTTGGTGAAGAACGATCGATTCGGATCGATGCACACATAGGAAAAACTAATGCACAACGGATTATCAAGGTTCTAGACGGTCAGCTGTATATTAATGCTACGTTAACTCGTATCTCACGTCGTAGTACACGAAGATTCTCCAATAGGATTTTGATTGGACGATTGAGGTATACCGCTTGGAACGATATCTTTCGTTGGAATAGCCTGTCCGGAGAAGTTTCAATGTCGAGCTCGGTGGAAACTCGGCAAGTGACTATACCGAAATGTTGCTTCACGATACGTGCAGGTCGGACCGTGACTCCTTTTACCGTGACCTCGGTGGATTTAATTGGCGCGAGGTAAAGCAGCTTTTCGGAGTACGGTATCGAAATGGTCACCCGGCACGCTTAACCTCAACCCTCGGTGCCGCGTCCATTTGCGATCGAAGCCGTGGAACCTAACCTAAACCTCGTGAAGCACCTCGGAGTACGGGATTGAACTTAACCTCAATGTTCTCCTTCTATTGGACGAATTAAACGGTCGTTTCGTCGGCGAGCGGGTGAAGCCCTTAATAGCCAAAACCACCCTCTCGATGCGACCCAGCCCTGCTTGTCTTTCCACCCCCCTCGAGAACTCGACGCTTCGTCCACCCGCCTAACCACGGGGTCGCTTTCAATGTTAAATTAGGGGTGGAAAGGGGTGGAGAGAGGGTTGGAGCTCGATACTGGCGCTACCTGGACGGCCAAGACCGAAGCGACGAAGAGAGCTGCTACCTGCTGTACCGGAAGGTCAATAAAGGAAGTGGAAATATATTTGATCGAGGCACGAGTTGTTATCGGAGGAAAGTCCCGCGACGCCAATAAATTTCACGTCGCCGATAAAACCTCTTAGAAGTCGAACTAAGCGTGGAGCATAAGATGGAAAGCAGCACTCGCGCGAGTAAGCAAAGAGAAATGCAGCTCGATCCAGAACTTCTGTGGTGTAGAGATATGTTCGACTCGTCAATAGAGATTTTCACTGTCCGCGTCGAGACGCGCGAAAGCGTCGATTTGCTTTATAGAGCAATTACGAGAATCAGGAGCAAAGGAAAAATCCAATGACCTTCCGAGTTCGGTAGGTTTCCATCGAATTTCTGTTTTTGTCGGGCAATTACGAGGAATAATGGGATAAGGTCTTCGTACAGTCACCGGGATGAATTGAAAATTTCGCAAGGTCGATTCTCAGTAAATTTATTGATATTTTAAAACCCGTGAATAACGGTTTGAGATCGGTGTGGAAAGAAATAAATGATCGTTGAAACTTGAGTTTTTAGGCATGACCGTAATCGGAGTGACTTATGCAATCGCCATCCTGAAAACCGTTCGTATGTGTGTGCGTCCGTCCGTGTATATCCTCGATTTCGGAAAAACGGCCGAACCGATCGGGACGAAATATGGCACAAAAATCAAGTACATTACTGTGAGTTCACAATAAGGTTTGTGAGCCGCCATCTTGAACCGGTACAAAATGGCGGCAAATTCAAATATCGAAAAATTCATATCTTTGGTACTATTCATTGGATCCTGATAAAATTTTACACATACATGTACACGTATGCAATGACAATTACTGGAAATTTTCAATTTTTTTGATTGGCCGAATCAAAAATGGCGGCTAATTCAAATCTTTAGTTGAGTATTCCGGCAAAACGACTGAACGTATCCGAACAAAATTTGGCATGTACATCGAGTATATACCCATTTGGTGCCACGAAACTTTGTGTACCGCCATCTTCAACCGTTTCGAAATTGTGGGAAATTCAAGTATGGAAACGTGAGTTACGCGGTCGCGTCTATGATAGAAAGCGAAGCTTTTCTGCCCTCGGTAAGGCGAGCGCGAAGCGCGAGCACCCGGCGATCGTGCCGACCACTAACCACCACTAGTTTTTTTTGGGAGAGATCTCTGGACGCTGTTGGCTCGAGCCACGTGTAATATTTAGGATTTTACTTTTAGCGGCTTTCAATGGTCGTAGAACTTCGATTTTCTTTTTTGGGAAAAAATAATGTGTTGATGCTGCCGGCTCGGGCATCCAAACTTCTCGAAAGGTAAAAATCGCTTAACCCTGCTGGTCTGTTCGCAATTGCTATACAGTTGTATCGTTCGGGTAACGGTACATGAGTAACAATTGGAAATATAATTAAAAAAATATATAATATGTAAAAATTAAATATGATGTAACAATACCCCAATATTGAGAAATAAAGTCACCAATGCCTGATAAAGCAAAATTTGAAACAAAAGCACAATTCCGATTTAAATTTTCTGTCGGGTCAAACCATAGACATATATAATAGACCGGCCCGTGTCGTAAGAGGGAGCGTGCCAACATCTACGGTGCAGACATAGCGTTTGGTGTCCATCTGTCCTTTTCTTCGGTCCTTGGTATGAGTGTGTGAACACATATGTATGAGGACCCGAAGTTAGCTACTACTCCCCAACACGCGACCAAAAGAAAAGGACAGATGGACACCAAACGCTATGTCTGCACCGTAGATGTTGGCACGCTCCCTCTTACGGCACGGGCCGGTCTATTATACAGGGTGTCCCGTAACTAGTGTAAGAGCCGGGAATGGGGGCTTCCTGGGCTGATCCTGAACAACTTTTTCCTTTGCCAAAATATCGGACGAGGCCGCGTTTTTGAGTTATTAAGGAAAATGTCTGGCCAATGAGTGCGTACAAATTTCCCGCGCTCAGGGCCGTGGACGTTGGCTGACCATCGCGCTCGGCCGTGGTCGTGTCAAACGCGCCGCGGTTCAGGTCAAAGGAGTAATGCGAAATTAATAAAAATCAGGATTAGTCATGAATAATGAATAAACATATTAATAATTATTCACGTAAAGTAAACAAACGTACGTCGCGACGCTGCACGAGTTGATTAAGGCACGTGTCTGCCTTACAAAATGATTTGCCGATATCAAATAAGTTTACGAAAAAGTGATTTTGCAATAAGTTTAGGAAAAAGGATTGGTGGATTATGAAATAGGAGTGGAATATCAATAACAAGTCCATTACTCACAGCTTTCCATGAAAAAATGGGTCGCGTCATTGGATCTCTCCATCGCTTCTGATCATCGAGAGAATATCGACGAACAGCTGATCGCAGCCGGGTCATTGAACTGGCATGGCTGCACGGTCACTAACACTTTCAATGTCCATGCGTGCAGATTTCGTTTCCAACCTCCGACGTTTCGTTAATTTTTAATCCATTATTCTTAACTCCCGACGGTGCTTCGAGAAAGGAGGGCCCCGATACGAGTAATACCTTTAAAGCCAAACACGTCCTTGCACGTTTTACAATAATCCTTTGCACTTTCCGAAAATTATTTACGATAAACTCCTCGTTATTAACCTACATCGTCGCGTTGTCCGTATCGAGATCGATCATATCGACTGCCTTCTCGATCGGCATTTGTCAACTAAGGCTGTGCTACACAATGCGACGACCACCTCACACGTCGGTCGGCCGCTTGACGGTTTCTCGCGCATCAACTGGCCGACGTTGTAAGGTGGTCGTCGCATTGTGTAGCACAGCCTTAGTTGACAAATGATTGAGAAGGCAGTCGATATGGTCGATCTCGATGCGGCAACGCGACGATGTAGGTTAATAACGAGGAATTTATCGTAAATAATTTTCGGAAAGTGCAAAGGATTATTGTAAAACGTGCAAGGACGTGTTTGGCCTTAAAGGTGTTACTCGTATCGGGGCCCTCCTTTCTCGAAGCACCGTCGGGAGTTAAGAATAATGGATTAAAAATTAACGAAACGTCGGAGGTTGGAAACGAAATCTTCACGCATGGACATTGAAAGTGTTAGTGACCGTGCAGCCATGCCAGTTCAATGACCCGGCTGCGATCAGCTGTTCGTCGATATTCTCTCGATGATCAGAAGCGATGGAGAGATCCAATGACGCGACCCATTTTTTCATGGAAAGCTGTGAGTAATGGACTTGTTATTGATATTCCACTCCTATTTCATAATCCACCAATCCTTTTTCCTAAACTTATTGCAAAATCACTTTTTCGTAAACTTATTTGATATCGGCAAATCATTTTGTAAGGCAGACACGTGCCTTAATCAACTCGTGCAGCGTCGCGACGTACGCTTGTTTACTTTACGTGAATAATTATTAATATGTTTATTCATTATTCATGACTAATCCTGATTTTTATTAATTTCGCATTACTCCTTTGACCTGAACCGCGGCGCGTTTGACACGACCACGGCCGAGCGCGATGGTCAGCCAACGTCCACGGCCCTGAGCGCGGGAAATTTGCGCGCACTCATTGGCCAGACATTTTCCTTAATAACTCAAAAACGCGGCCTCGTCCGATATTTTGGCAAAGGAAAAAGTTGTTCAGGATCAGCCCAGGAACCCCCCATTCCCGGCTCTTACACTAGTTACGGGACACCCTGTATATGTCTATGGGTCAAACAGACCCGAACATACCAGTAGGGTTAAGAATTTTCGAAGAGTTCCGATAATAGAGGTTCACTTGTGACCCCATGACTATTCTTATTATTGCCAAGAATAAATATTCGATATATCCGCGATTCGGAGGATAGAAACTAAATTATTAAATCGTTCGTATAAATGAGGCGCGGACAAACGAGTTTCTACTATATAAATTTGCATCTTGCAGGCACGGCGATATTTTGGAAATCGCTAATCGGATCTTTCCAGCTAATCGAGAATTAATCTGTGCAGATTACTCCACGCGCACGATATTCCTCTCTATGATGAGCGGAGCTTGAAACGTACCATGAAAATACCACAACTGATCTTATTATATCCAAAAATAAGATACAAAAATATTACATTAACTGCTTCGTATAAACGAGAGTCCGTTCTAAAAATTTCCGTCCGCAGGCTGCTCGAGGGAGCGATATTTTGGAAATCGCTAAATCGAATCTTTCGTGGAAACCGAGGATTAATCTGTGCAGAGTATCCGAACGCCCGCGTATCGCGAAAATACCGTATAGGTATAGCAACTCAGTGCCCGATTTAAACGGGGAAGTGATCTGCCCGACTCCACAAACTCCTGAAAAAAAAATACGAAAAGTTGACTTTTATTTTTTAAGGAGAATAAAATGCATTTAGAGAGGTCGTCTAGGGTTAATATTGAACTTTAACTAAGAATGATTTAGGAATGATTGTTGTTTTATGAGATCGGTGCGTTTTATGAGATTGCCAGGCGCATCATACGCATGACACTCTTCGCAGCGCATGTACTCGTTTCTCAAACGTACTTTACATTAAATATATCAAACTCCCCACACGATTGCTGCTCTGGACCCTTCGCACAGATAAATCCAGTACTGTATCGTTTGATTCCAGTAATCGAGGTACGGATAAAGGAGATTCCACTATTCAATTCGTCACCTCTGCGGAGCAGATTCGCGAGGGCGATATTTTGGAAATCGCTAATTGAATCTTTTCGGTAAATCCGGGATTGATCCGTGCGAAGGCAGTCGATGCGCACAGGATTCGTGGAGGAGGGGAGATTCGAGCGTGCCACCGAAATACCGTGTATCGATGAAAACTGATTTCGGAGGAACAATGCGCCTGCGTTCGTCTGGCCGTAGCAACAAGTTTAACCGATTCTACGAACGTTAATGTGACGGGACCAAACGAAATCAGGAATCACGATGCGTCAATGAATGTTTCCCGAGTGCATCGATTTTCGATAGTTATGCACAAACGAGTGGGCCAGCCGTCGAGGATAAACCTGCGGTCAAAATTCATGATACATCGGGGGAGAGAGAGAGAGAAAGAGAGAGAGAACGGCATCGTACCAATCCGCCGAGTGATAAATTCTTGTCCGTCGGATATAATGAAACGATTGGAAGCTTTTGTTCGCCCATACAATTCGATAATTGATATTGCCGATAATGAATGGGCCCGACCGACGTCGTCGATTGGAAAGGGATTTTCGTTTCTTTGCCATCGGAAAAACTCTGCGCAGAAAAGTTTGTCCTGCAATGGTAGTCGCGAGGAAACGCGTTTTCTGTCGAATGAATGACTAACAATAAGTTTCGTGATAACTTACGTATTTGATTTTGAATTTTCTCGACGTCTACGTGAATTTAATATCAATTCGCAGCAACACTTCTGACATGTTGCACACTCAAAGTTCGAAGTGCTTTTGTTGTAGTTAACGCAGAGATAAGATCCCGTTCATTGTTTAATATTTCATTTTTGCGTATAAAGTTTCTTAGGGTCTTGTTTTACAATGTAACTGAAGTAACGTCGCTTTGAATTTTTGCAAGATCAAATACAACGCGGGGCAAGCAGAAATTCTACTTTGGAGAGTTCGCAATACCCTATTTCAAGTTGATACTTTTTCTATTTTTCGTGAAATTTGCATTTTTCAAAATATTACATTTTATCTCTCCGCGCCACGTAATCAGTTCGTTTTTATTCATGAACGTGCCCTGCGCATCCTGCTCGACCATACTGTGCCGGAAACTACTTCAGAGTTAATATCTCTTATTTCAAAAAGTAAACTTTCATCATCCCTTCATACACGATCACCAAACAAAACGACTGCTCACGAGACTAAACTGTCGAACTCTGAGGAATTAGATAAATCGTTAGGCAATATTTCAGATAACTCCGCTATGCTTTCGCACGAAGTTGTCGTTTCAAAATATTCATAAAGCGCCGAACGTAACATACCATTGAAAGGATTATTCGAAACGACGTTTTTGAATTTTAACCATCCTGATAGTTCTTCAAAAAAAAAAAAAAAATAAAAAAATACAGGTACCTCGCGTAGGCCTATTTTTCCTATTTCATATTATTTTTGGATTCGGTGCATTATTTATAAACCCGTATGCATCGAGACTAATCGCATGCAGCTTATTCCGAATGGAAACAATGTGTTTGAAGTGCATATAGACGGCAAAAACCGAAGATTATTTGGCTGTGAGAAGTCAACGGATATTATTTCGTTGACGGTCACATCTATAAATCATCCTTCCTCTTATCTCTCACTCTGTCCTCGTAAATCACGATTACGTTAATGCGCGCGTGCAAGGTCGCCCGAGTCTATTGCTCATTCGTCAATCAACTCGATTTGAATTGCTTTACAAAGGAGACGCTAACGAAGTACGTCGTTTGAGAATTCGTAATTCGCGCGCCTTTGAGCTCCACGACGGCGATAAACAAAATTACGAACAATTGTCGTAAAAACGATAACAAGGGCTCAGCCATCGCGTTAGCGAGCTACGATTAATTCACTGTCCTCGTTTACTTCCTACCTTTAAACCTGGTATTGAAGTTCGCCGAGAGCTCGGCTTCGGCCCGCGTTTCGTTCACAGTTTTACCTCGCTGCATAAATCCATTAAGGTTAATCGTTTCTTGATTCTCGAAAAGCGAGAAAAAAGTGTTCTCGTGTTTCGAGCGGGTGGGTGTAGCTGTAAAAACCGTGAGTTTCGCACGGAAATTTAGCGACGGTACTCTTAGCGATGAATTTTTTCCTCTCGCACGATGTAAGCTGGCATAATTTTATACACATAGAACATGTGCTTCGTAACATCATTCGATATTACCGAAAATCACAACAGAGATTTCACTTTAGTTTAACGGCATACTTGACGGTACTTCTACTTTCGACAAACGGGCCACGTAAAATAGTAATTCGACCCTTCCATGCTCTATGCATTATCTTACGAGAATTTAAAAAAATGAGAGTCAAACATACGAATAATTATGAACCAATGAACGCCAATGAAAATTGCTTCAAACCTCTCACCAGTATCCAACTGATTGTGAGATCTACTAATAGAAAAAAAGTTTCTAAATAATGGGGCATGGAAGTGCGCCGTTAGAGAACAATTCGATTCGGGCAACATAAATCTCCAGTAACGACGGAATTGTACTCGTAAAAACACGCGAGAAACAACTTCGACGATCGATTTCAAGGAACCCCCGTAAGAAAGTAACAAATTACCGTTAAACTGTTCGAGTCACTGCGAGCCAATCACCGTCAAAGGCTTTTTATCAGCGACCGAATGTCTCAACGACGAGACAGCCCCTAAGCAAGAAATGAGAATGAATTAACTGGTATCACTCGTTAAAATTGTTAACGTCCGTGCGCTCTGGTAAAGGCATCGAGACGTGTGTGCGCGCACGCGCATGCGCGCGCGTATAAGCGCTGGTTGGGGTAGAATTAAGCAGCGTCGATTCCGTAGAGCATGAACCGCCGCATAATGTTAGTCTCGTGTTGCATACCATTAGCGGGGCAATTTGAATAAACCGTAAAGCCTTCGTCAGCGTACAATTCCTTCGAGCAATGTTACCGCGTGTTCTTTCTCCCTGGCAGCAGCGTCTGGTACCAACCCTTTATTCCTTCCTCGTTCGCGCGTGGCCATGTTCGTCGAACGGAACTTGTAAAAAAATTGCCGGCGTTCGCGTGAACGCGCACACGACTTTCCAAGAGTCGACGAACGCAAAAGATCGGTGGCCAAGAGGCTGACAAGGGAACCGCACGAACTGACTTAGCACCGATTTTAATACGATATGGTGCAATCGATAGGTCTTGGATAGTAAGAGAATGCATTAACGGGTTTTTTTTCGGAAATGTCTCGTTTCGGAGATATGAAATATGTACAGGATAGGCCATTAATTGTAGTCTATTCACTGAAATATCTCATAAAATGACTCTTCAAGATCAAACCGATAGTACAATCAATGGTACAACTAATGGTGGATATCTTATGGATCCCTTGATACAATATAACTTGTATCTGGAACTTTATATTTGAAACTTATGGAATCTGAAATACTTCAGTGAACATGATTATAATGGCCTACGCCTATCCTGATACGTTCTGCATACATTCCATACCTGCGAAACGGGACATCTCCGAGACAAAACCTGTTAAGGCATTTTTTTACTGGTCAATCCTAACCTATTGATTGCACCATATCGCATGAAAGTCGGTGCTAGGTCAATTTGTGCGGTCTCCTTGTGAGAACGGTGGTTTCGATATACGTGGAACACGACGGAAGTCGCTTATCCGGTCGAGCACGTTCGAGGGAACTTTTTATCGGTCAACTTAACGTTTCCAGATATTTAACGTTGAAAATTACCGGTCAGCATACGCAGTTAATAATGATGCAAAATCATTCTGGTGTAGACTCCACGTAGGATACCCTTAGAACAGGCGTGGGTTATTTTTTTACTATCAAAGGTCACCGTCAACTTCGAAGTTGGTAACTAGACCGTGTAAATGAAAGTATTATCGTGCTTTCCGATGTGCTCATCGTCTAATGCACCTCGTACTCATATTTTATAAAAGTAGAGGAAATCAAAATGAAGGGTAGTAAGTACGATTGATTAGAACCGGAAGGAAGTTTCTCGAAAAGATCGTATGTGGTCTTAGAGCTCGTGTTCTAAACATCGTTTGAAGAATTTTCACAATGTAGTCCACTTCCAAGTGTCGATCGAAAATGAATAAAGACGTTCGAAGTTTATCGTTACCAGATCTATACTGTTTCTCAAATTGCGGAATCCACAATGGAAGCACTATAGCAGTCTTTAATTGAATCTTCTAATTATTATTAAGCATCGCCGCCACTAGGGCAGTTGACACAAGTATGATAAAAACTTGGCTGGTAAAAGCAGCCCCCTCTTGAAAAGTGAGTTTCCACCACCGCAGAGTTCCGTGAATTTCTTTCATCCACTCTCGCGTTTTCCATCCCGTCCCGTTAATTATAAGATTAAGCCGGACGACTCTTCTCCTTTGCCGTTCAAAAGAGGGCACGAGCCTCTTCTTCTCCTATTCTCCCTTCATCTCGGATTACACTCGGAAACGTGACTCTCGCAAGCGGCCTCGTCGAAGGACTACAAAACAACGGTGCTCTTCTGGGTAAAGTAAAATCGTCTTTTTTACGAAAAGAATCGTGATAGCTGCGTGGTCCAAAAGGTAACTGCCTGTCGCACTTCCAATTGTGGAGTCTCGTTGTTACTAGGTCGGAGAACGCGCGGCGCCGCCTCTTCGAAGGACTAAATAGCATCAGTGGCCCCTACGAAAAGCAAAATTGCAAAATCTCTTTACCAAGAGAGTCGTGATATTTGCTCGGTCCGAACACAAGCTTCCTTGTTCTGTGGTCTGAATGCAAGCTTCCTTTTTTCCCGGTCCGAATCCAAGCTTCCTCCTTTCACGCCCCGAATCGCGAAGTCTCGTTGTTATTAGTTCGAAGAACACGCGGTGCCGCTTCTTCGAAAGACTAAATAGCATCAGTGGTCCCTACGAAATGCAAAATCGCAAAATCTCTTTACCGAGAAAGTCGTGATATCGGCGCGGTCCGAATGCAAGCTTTCTCGTTTTGTGGTCCGAATCGCGGTCTCGTTGTTACTAGGTCGGAGAACACGTGGTGCCGCCTCTTCGAAAGACTAAATAGCATCAGTGGTCCCTACGAAAAGCAAAATTGCAAAGTTTCTTTACTGAGAGAGTCGTAATATTTGCTCGGTCCGAATACAAGCTTTCTCATTTTGCGGCCCGATTCCAAGCTTCCTTCTTTCGCGCCCCGAACCGCGAAGTCTCGTCCTTATTAGGTCGGAGAACATGCGGCGCCGCCCTTTCGAAGGACTGTAAATCAACATTGGTCTGCTGCGAAAAGTAAAATCGTCCTTTTAACCTGAATCATTGCAACTCTTGCGCAGCTGCGCCTGCGCGGTTCAAATCCAAGCTTCTTTCTTTCACGCTTCGAAACACGAAGTCTCGTTGTTATTTGCTTTCAGAACACGCGGCGCTGTCCGAAAGCAGCAACCGTGATCTCTTGCGGAAACCATAACCGTTTCTCTTATCGAAAGAATCGTGGCGCCTGCGCCTGTGCGTTCCAAAACGTTTCGTTGTTATTCGGTCGGAGAACACGCGGCACCGCTTTTCTGAACGAAGAAACTCGCTTACAGGCGACGCGTTCGTTCAATTATACACGACCGGCGCGATATAGTGGCCGCGGGGAATAAACGAAACAAGTTTCTAATTAACTAGCTAGATCGTTTACTACCCTTCGAGATAAGCCGCTGCCGGCACATTGTTCCAACGCTGAAACGTTCCAGCTCGCTTGCCAGGAGCCAAGGCAGGCGAGAAGCTGCGATTTCGCGCGAGCGCATAAGGCCCATGTCCCTATTTCTACTCATTTAAGATAAATGACACTAAAAACAGTAGTTTAAATTATTATTTTAAGTAACAATTAGCGAACAAATTGGTCGCTTATCACGCTAGGAGTCGCACTACATATAAAATTAAAAAGATATAATTTTAAAGACTTTTATTATGAATAATTGTTAATTAAATGTACTGCTAGAAATGATCGTATTTCTACTCGGCAAAAATCGCGATGTCCGTATATCTACTCACAACGTGTCCTGATTTCTGCGCATACAAGCGTAACAGATGCAGTTTCGGTTTATCGATATCAATAAGGCCGATGTCCCTATTTCAACTCATTTAAGACTACAACATCTGCTCGGATTATGAAATTTATTTTTAACAACGAGCTGTTAAATTAATTAATAATTAATATTTCTGTAACTTATTTTATCAACCGAATATTAATGTTAAGAAGAATAGAAGCACTGAGTAGAAATAAGGACTTGAGTAGAAACTGAGACATTGACCTTATTATGTGTGCGCACGAGAGTGACGCAGGAGTACAACTTGAATTATCGTCACTGAATAAGCTGAGATTTATTAACTCGAGATTTATTGGCACGCTCTTTCGCGCGTGAGTTTTCATAGTTCATTTAAAGCACTCGCGTTCGTGTCGCGAGGATCTCGAGATATCGCACGAGCGATCGATGCTCGACTGAAATTAGCCGCTGCACTCTTTCTGCTCGGTTTCCTGTAATTCCTGTGCTAGTAAGTGTGATTCTGCATACACGTAAAAACATCCTCAAACGCGACCTTAACTTAAAGGCCAAGACTGGAAATAAAAGAGGGAGGCCCGCCTAATGGTATAACAATTCGTCGATTCGTTAAACAGAATTCTGATTTCGAATGCTGTCTTAACTTACCTACTTTCTTTGTTAGAAGAATAGCAGTGAATAGCGTGGAAACTGCTAGGTTACTCATCTTGGGTAATAAGTAAGTTTCGATTAAGATTCAGAGAACAAACGTCACTCGCCCGTGTCCGCGAGAACTTCACTGATGAACGCAAACAAGCTTTTCTTACCAATATTAAGTCTATTTTTATTCATTGAAATGCCAATTGGAAGACCACTTTGACAGACGAGTCGGCCTGCTCGAGTCGCGTCTCTCATCCGGCTAAGAATCGTTCCTAGCGGAAGGAAAGATTTTAATTGGACATTGAAAGGAAGAACGAGTTTTACTTCGATTAAATCGATCGACGCTTGCACAAAGTATCCGTTCGTTTTAATCATTATGTAATTCTCGTTGGACCGAGTCCTCTGTACTTTGCAATTACATAAAATTTAAAATAAAATACTGGCCTAAGTAACTAGCAAAAGTTTATGTAGTTTTGCGTAGCGAAATACCCTTCTATGTCAGCACTTTGCTTTTTCCTCGCGTGTAAAACAAAGTTCTTTGAAATAACAGTCTCCACGTAATACACCATCATACGAGACGTTTCCATTTACGTTCATATCGCAATGGTAACTTCCATTTTGTCGTTTGCCCGTGAGACTGTGTATAGTAAAAAAGTTTTAGTCGCAAGTGAATTTTTCAACGAGCTGTACGCAGGATACGGTGGTGCTTCGTTCACTTAACGATAAATCGTACACATTTCAAAATCAGTCGCGACAATGAAAAATAATCCCCGAATTGGTACCGCGCGTATTCATACCAACGGAATGAATTTTAACAAGAATTTAATTTCATCGTTGATACGATGTATGATTTTCCGCGTTCCCTTCATTTCTCCATATTTTTCCTTTCCTCTTTATCAAATATTTAACCCTTCTCGTGTAATGACGTATTGTACGCGGTAACGAGGGTAGGTGCAAGATTAAAAATGAAATCGTCTACCTTAAAGTCTCATTCTTCCGGGCTACTTGAAAATGCTGGGCGCATTGTGGAGGATACGATATATAATTCGTGCGATGCTGACCTTTCACGTTCAATTGTAACAATGGAGAGGTATCGTTCCAGTTGCCTGAAGGGTCACGCGCTCATAATTGCGAGCAGAAAAGTCCATTGGCGCTTGATTTTTTATCATTCCGCGTATTTCGAATTCACCGGACGTAATGAGAAAATGTTTCGCGCCCGGGTTGCGTGGATACAGTGAAATACGCGAAAGGGTAGATTATCACGTGAAAATCAACTCGATTCGAAAATAATTTCTCATCCGTCAAAGCAATGAAACGACACGCGTTCGCGACCCCCGACAATTTTTAATAGAGACTCAAGCTGATATTTTCGGGAGAGAAAAAAATTTGGAAAATTTCTGCTATGAATTTTGCAAACTGAATTTCTTCTAACCACTTGTGCCGTAACGTCGTTCACCAGGACGACGTTCCGCTTCCGCAATATTGCCGCGGTGACTTTGATTTAATCCGCCATTCGTCCGCGAGAGGCGAGTAAAAACTTCACCGGGCGACTAAATTTTCTTTCCTCCCTCTGCCACGTTCCCTTCCGTTCGCTTCTCCTTGCCATTGTTCGCGGAATTGTTCCGGTTTCTCTCTCGCGAGGAACATTAAAGTCGACGCTACGGCCCGCAGTCGTGCATTATGCACCGAGAACAAGGAAATTCACTGCGGGTTATCATTCTACCATAAGGAGAGATAATTCCGGGAGGACGACGCTAAATTCGATATAAATACATTCTCCTGGCAGGGCACAAATGAATCAACTATGCTCGAGAGTATTCCAGAGTAGATTTGGCCTCGTTTTAAACCGAATATGATTCGAATAAATTCCGAAGGATAGCTCTAAGTTTAGATTTTTATGGGATGCTTTGCGTGGATTCTACGTGCATAAAATTGACTTGAAAAAAGTGCATAGAAGTGTTTATTGGAGATTTATAATTCACAAATGAAGTTACAGAGTGCGAAACATTTTCCACGCGTGTTGTGAAAATTTTGTGTTTAATCGCGTCGAACAGAGAATTTTAATATGCAGGCACTGGTGTTTTATTAAAAGCCTTTACTCAGATTGCCTTATGCTGACTGTATTTTATAATTTAAAGAGTGGTAAGCGTGTGTTGTGGATGGTCTTCTATATTTGCAGCTGACCACAAAACTGGAAGAGCGTGTCCCTTTCGTTCGTCGAGTGCGTCTACTTGGTCACGATTGAACGTGGTCAAGTTAAGCGTCGATTTCAATGTTTCCGACACATCGTCACTGTGAGTCTGATTTTCTCTTCCAGACTCTTATTACTCGCAATAGTTTCTACCCGCTAACAAATAATCGTACTCCTTTATTCACAATTCATACCATTTGAGAGCTCAACGATAATTCGTTTTATCACTCCTTACGACGCTTCATTTCCAGCACGCACCGACTCCAATCCAATTCTCTGTCCCACCGCGAAACAGAGATAAAAGTTACTCTTGTAACTGAATTTTTCTCTTCTACCCTATACATATATTCTCGTTACCGAGTTACCGAGACTGGCTGCGTTATTCTTAATTTAGCGTGCGACACGGTTACAACGAGATTAAGGAACGAGGAATTAAAATGCATCTATCTACGCGTAACTCTACTGTTTACCTTGCTAGGATGCTCTATTCTCGCGTGAAATACGATGTATTGAAGATTACGAGTAACCGAATACAATAAGACAGTCTCACTTCGATTTTTCTTCTTCAATTGAATTCACGAACGTACATTCGATCATTCCTTTATTTCAAGAATCTTCTGTACGATATCATTTTACGCGAGAATCGTGCTCCTCTCCGCTTTCCTCCGAGGGCGCCGAGGCGAAAAAAATTGATTAAAAATACGCTAAAAGAGATATTAAAACGTCCAAGGTGGCCCCAAATTTACGAGCAACACGGTGTCTCTAATATCTCGCCACCGCCGGGACTCTCACATAATGGGAACACTACGTGGGTGTTTGCTCTGACTTAGCTTAACTGCGTTTTTGCATTACGAGGATATTCATTAACCTTAACGTAGCCCAGGAGCGCAATTTGGATAATTGTATATCCCTTCCTGGATTTCAACTGGCTCACTTCCGCTCGACCACCGAGAAATCCTTCTGCGAAGAAATTTCAAGTACTTAGGATTCGAAGGTACAAGGAGATCGGAGAAGAAAGAGACGGCAAGCGAGAGAGAGAGAGAGAGAGAGAGGATGGCAAACGAGGGACAGACCTTCGCTCCGGAGTTTCCGTTCGTTAACGAGCGAGAAAGTTTATCGGAAACTCCGGCCCACTTAATAATTTCGCACTAATTGAAATTTAATCCTGCGTATTAGTTCCTGATCGCACTCATCCTAGTAGACTCCTCGAGTTCTGTCCTCTTACCTCCTTACTTCTCGCTCACTCTCTCGCGTCTACAGTGCAGATAAGCGTGTATAATATTCGCGAGAGTAAGCACGTGGAGAGACATGAAGCAGAGAGAGAGAGAGAGAGAGAGAGAGAGGGGGAGGGGGAGAAGAGACGAGAAAGGCAGAAAGGAAAATGAAAAAGTACGTACGTAAAAACCGACAAGGTGCATTTAATTCCTCCTGTTTTCCAGCGGGCGGCCGACCTGCGCTCAAGCTTTTCCACCCTCGTATCCAGTGTCGCGGAAAAAAGGCTTGGAAGAAGAGAGTTCGAGAGGACCGTTATGACTCGGGAACGAGAGAGCATTGTATTACACGAGGTTTCGCGCGTCGCGTAGAATTTCATTTCCGCCTTTGAACGAGCGAGGAGAGAGAGAGAGAGGGAGAGAGAGAGGAGAGAGAGTAAGGAGAGAGAGAGAGAGCATGCGTCTCGAATCAGCTCGTGGTGAGCACCGGAAAAAGAATGCGAGTGCTTTTTTCGACGTTCCGCTCCGTTGGGATTCACGAAAGAGCGGAAACGTGCGGGATCGTGAAACGGCGGACCGTTGATCACAGTAGAGGATTAGAATTCACCCTTTACCGCGCAACATTGTTCCTGGGCAGTGACCGAAGGATGAATAATTGGGTAGAGTGCCCGCGGTATAAGAAGTAAGAATTTAAATTGAAAGCTGCAAAACATGGGTTCGGAAGTTGGTCGAAGAAAAGTACGTTCGTATGGAGGGAATCCGAGAACTATACGTCGCAGAAACAAAACAGTTTTGAGAATTTGCAAAAAGGTGACTTCTCACTCTGCCTTTATCTTTCAAATGGAACACAAGATTACAGTGGAGGGTTAGGATTCACCCTTTGCCGCGCAACATTGTTTCAGTGCGGGGACCGAAAGGTGAATAATTCGGTAGAGTGCCCACGGAATAACAAGATGTAAGAGTTGATATTAAAAACTAAAAAAGGTGGATACAAAGATTCATAGAAGAGAAAGGGCGCAAGAAATCAAAGAACTAATACGGAGGCGAAGAAACGTATCCCCGAGTACTTGAAAAAGGCAACTTCTCATTCTGGGCATAACTCATAAGTGGAGCACAAGATCGTTCGTTACGGAACAGTTAGCAAGCGTGGTAAATAGTGCACCGGACGTGGTATAACAGCGAGTATAAGCTAAGAAATATGGTCTACCTAGGGTGAAATTAAATACAGGAAGCTCGTAAACAAAGAGGCTCGGTCGAGGAAAAAGGTCCACGGTGGTTATGAAAATCTGCATACTCCAATCTTCTCTCTTCCCTAAATCAAAAATATTTAAGCTCCGCTAGCATCAACCATACGCAACCAGAAATCCAATGAAACCATTTTGGCACAAAAGAAGAAGAAAAAGAAAAGACAGTAAAGCGCAGTCTCATCTACAAACCACGAGGTCTGCTCTACTTGTTCCTTTATACAACGAGTGTCCCAGTTTCACGTTTAATGCCGGACGATCGAGAATTTTAATGCCGTCCTCTGGGGTCGCCTGCCGCTACATATTAAAATTTCACAGCCCTTCGTTGCTTGGTCAGTGGCGCACCGCATGGGTTGCAAAGAAATTCGGGCTGCGTACCTTTTAGGGGATGCGTTGAAACCCTGATAAAATTGTCTCGCTTCCATGCGGAAAAACACCGTGCTTAATCTCCGCCACATTTTTATTACCGTCCGTGAGAAAAAGGAAGCCAGAGAGGTAGAGAGAGAGAGAGAGAGAGAGAGAGAGAGAGAGAGAGAGAGAGAGAGAGAGAGGGAGAGAAAAGAGAGAGAGAAAGAAGGGTAAAAGGATAGAAGAATAGAGAAAGATAGCTTTTCGTGTTTTCCGGCCTCCGCGTGTCGTCACGTATTGCGGATAAGAGGCTCGGATTCCCCGCGGCAGTGAAACTCTTCCACGGAGAAAAATACTTCCGATATATCATTTGTACTTGCGGTTCATCTCTCTTTCATCCTCGTGGATACAATTACGAGTGACTCATTAACGACACTCCACTCATTTCATTTGTCGAGTGCCTCACGCGCTCTCGGCAATTTTAAACTTCCCTTTGAGCGCCGCTTCGCGAAACAACGACCCATCCAATTATTCTTCCATTATTAATTCCACTTTTTCACAATTTCTGCAAATTTTTTCTTCGCATCTCGCGCTTTCGCCGTGCGGTAATTTAAAACTCTTTCGCACGCATTTTTCAGGACTGTAAAAACGCGTAAAATCATGAACTTTCGACAGGCGTACTACCTGCTGCGTGGAAAGTGAAATATTAAGATTCGAGGCAAACTTTTGAATTTTATTTGTAGGTAGACTCGAGAACGACGAGCCGTGGTCCAATGTTTATGCTGACCACCGAAAAGTCTTTGCACCGCGTGGCACGTGGCAACGAGACGGTGAAAAGTGCGCGCTCGACGTTTTTGTATTACAAGATCGTGTCGCTGATGCACGATCGCGCGACAAAATATGAAGTTATCGCGCGACACGTCACGCCTCGCGATTCGTCGCGTGTGAAGCGAGCGTGCGCGCCCCCGGATCTCGTTACTCCTCGTAAACTTCTGCCACTGTAAACGAATTTCATGTCCGCTGCCGCGGGCTAATCATTGCCGACGAAAGTCTCCTCAACTGGATACTGTTCCAGATGCGATTAGTCCGACGTGTTTAACACGTTCCACCGCAAGCCCTCCCGATCTTCTCTAAATTGCGAGAAGATACTCGGACATGTGCGTGGGAACTTGGCGCCTGAATTTCGGCATCGCGGTGCCATCACTTTCTATTACCAAAACCGTCCTAAGATATTCGGTGTCCATGGGTTATTCAAAACAATGCGCGCCTCTTTATAAAAAAATATACAGGATGGCTAGAGGGAGCGGGCTGATTGGCAAAGTTATACAAAAGTGTCAGAACTAGAAAAAGTCAAATTTTTACCATTACAATAAACAAAAACATAACTAAATAACTAATAATAACAAAAAAATGTAACACCAATAAAAATTGTCGTCCCGAAAGACTCGCACCGCGGGTCTACAGCCCATTTAGCCCTGTGGTTAGGGCTGTCATGTCTGTTACACGTTTTAAGACAATCTAAGATTCGAGCAAAGTACATTTGGGCCGAGTAAAATTGCCGCATTCGCCTAAAATTATACATTTAAAAAGATTTAGAACGGAGCTCGAATAACAGCGACAGAGGTAAATAATAAAATGTGTACTGCCGAAATAAATATTGTATTCGTCCACGACTAAATCTCCCCGCAAGCCCTCCCGATTTTCTTTAGGCCCGGGATACACATGCTAGTTAGTAGCACGATAGCATGCTATTTTCGAGGAAATGCTACCTACTAGCAAGTGTATACCAAAAGAGCATGCTAGTTAAGTAGCATGCTACTAGATCGCACGACGGTCTAATTTTGTGCTAGTAAGCATGCTACGTCTGAAGGATAGCATGCTCATGAGCAAGTCTGAACGTGCTTACCGAACACGAGCATGCTACTGCCAGTCTTGTGTGTATCCCTCAATTGATTGGAAACACATTAAATCGTAGCAATGGCTAGATGGGGCGACGAAAAAACATTAAATTTTATAATGTTATATCGCGATAACGAATGTTTGTGGAATGTACCATCACTTGCTCCAAGGACTTTTCGAGAAAGCCAATCTCGCACCCATGTCTTCCGTTTTCCCTTCTCTTGCTTTTCTAAAACCCTTTTTACCAAACGCGTTGCAAGAAATAATATAATACTGTTTAATTCATTTCGTAAACGACGTAAACTCACTGAACGAGAGCCACCCATGGTTTCAAATGAGCATGCTCATGCAAGTAGACTTCAAAGCATGCTCTTAACTAGCATGTGTGAACGCACGGAGAGCATGCTCTTAACTAGCATGCTGTTAACTAGCATGCTAGCTTAAAAAAGCATGCTTTTTTAGTAGCATGTGTATCCCTAGCCTTAAATTGCGAGAAGATACTCGGACATGTGCGTGAGAACTTGGCGCCTGAATTTCGGCATTGCGGTGCCATCACTTTCTGTTACCAGAGCCGTCCTAAGATATTCGGTGTCCGTGGGTTATTCAAAATAATGCGCTCCTCTTTATAAAATAATATACAGGATGGCTAGAGGGAGCGGGGCGACCGGCAAAGTTATACAAAAGTGTCAGAACTAGAAAAAGTCAAATTTTTACCATTACAATAAACAAAAACATAACTAAATAACTAATAATAACAAAAAAAATGTAACACCAATAAAAATTGTCGTCGCCGAAAGACTCGCGCCGCGGGTCTACAGCCCATTTAGCCCTGTGGTTAGGGCTGTCATGTCTGTTACACGTTTTAAGACAATCTAAGATTCGAGCAAAGTACATTTGGGCCGAGTAAAATTGCCGCATTCGCCTAAAATTATACATTTAAAAAGATTTAGAACGGAGCTCGAATAACAGCGACAGAGGTAAATAATAAAATGTGTACGGGCGAAATAAAAATTGTATTCGTCGATGAATAAATCTCTCCGCTTTAATCGATATTGAAATTTGGCGCGCGATGCCCTACCGTGGAGAATATAGCCGTATCGTGTTATTCAAAAATCAGTATTCCGTCAAATTCGCCTGTCACGTCCACGTGCGCATCAATTTTGCATAGACGGCAGGCACCGATGGGAGGGGATGAAAATAAACAAAAACGCGAGGGAACAAAACGGTGCCTAGAAACGAGCGATAGCTTATACCGAAATACGAGACTAATATACGTGCGCGGTAGCAGCGCGTGGAAAATTTCAACTCGAAACTGGCGATCTCGGTTGAGGATGCAAATGTAAATGGAAGAAGGAGGATTGGTCTTATATTAGCTCGAAATTCAAATTGAAATAAAGCCACATTTCGGTGCAGGTTGCGATACGATTCTCTGAACATGAGCCAACGGGTCGTGGAATAAGTGTGCGCGAGCGAGCCAGAGATAGAAGTAGACAGATATCGAGGAGAATATTAAAAATCCGTCAGATCGATCGCTACGTACGTTATAAAGAGGAGTGTACAGGTGGTGAGTATATAACGATCGGGCATCTCCTCGCGTAATAATATCCTGCTGTGGCAATTTCTACAGGTCCCACCGGATAGAACGGCAAATTGGTAGCAGAATTGGTTTCTCTCTTTTGTACAGAATTCCACGAACGGTACACAATATCTGTGCGAACGGATTGCAGGCGAAGTAGCGAGAACATTGCGAACCAACGTAACGAAGAAGTAAGTCCGATGAAGCCAAGCGCTCCCCAACAATTTACGCAAATCCACCTTACTGCCGTTAACTTCGCGCAATATCGAAAACACGATTAACAACTCGGTGAAACGAGAAGAGATTCTGGCGTCAAATTAGAAATTCCTGCTCGAAGAATTCCTTGCGCATCTGCTCCTTTTCTCTTACGCGGAGAATTCTCTTTGGTAGTAGAAACTGTAGCGACCGGAACGACTGAGAGAAGTCTGGACGGTGAGCTCGGTACGAGACCAGGAGGAAAGGGGACAGAGAGTAAGCGTGGGATAAGCGAGAGAGTGACGGACAAGGTGAAGGTGGAGAACGTCGCGCGGACGTCCGGTTTTTGACACGCTCCTCCTCGGCGACCCGACAGGTTAATGGAGCCATCGATCCTTCGTTATTGCATGCTACCAGCGCACAATTAATGGCGGTAATATATAACCACTTTCTGCAAAATCGACGAGGCGAGTTATTCGATTCTACGCGTGCGCGTGTATCGCCGCGTCAGGACCGTTTAAAGCTCCGCCTGACAAATTGCTCGGTGCGTCCTCGCATCTCCTCGCTCATCCACGCGCTCACGCCGACGATATTCATCGAGCGACCCAGAGCAGTTTTTCTACTAGCTATGTCGGTCCATTCGATCGAGCGAATCTGATGCGATTTCGGGTGTGGCATCGATTTCGTCGGTCGTCTTGTTTCGAGCCATGAGAATTCAGGATCTCGGGCTCTTCGCGTTATTTAATTAGGTTTAACAAGGAAACGGCACGAGGTGTCCCCCTCGGATTTCAATGCCGTTGAAATATGTTGTAATCTAGATCAAAATAAGGGACACGTTTTTTTTTATACGTGCCCAATCGCACTTTTAGGGGGTGAAACACCCCTTTGAAAAAAATCGGTTTTCTTCTTTCGGACCAAATACTGTGAAATCTATACGAGATAGAAAAAATGTTTTAGACGAAAGTTGAACAGTTTCAAAAGTGCTCAATAATAGTTTGATCGGTTGTTTAAAAAATATTAAAATTTTCGATATACCCCTCCCCCCCTCATAATTATTTTGCAATTGCAGAATTTTGTTTTGACCAAGCGAAAGGATATTTTATTCTGAATTCAACCATATATAATAATGTTACTTTCCGAGATACGGACTTTTCGAAAATTAGACACAAATGCCCGCGTATACCGGTAACGCGCTATGCGCAGCGCTTATCTCACTCGAGATGCATATACACTCAGCACAAAAAAAAGCGATACACTTAAAATTTGGAAAAAAATCACCGAACTTCAAATGACGATAACTTCGTGAATAATGAAGATAAAAATATGTTTCAAAAAGGATAAGAAAGCTTGAAATTTCAGTTTGGAGAATCAATTTATTTCAATGTCGCGAGATGAATTTATTTAAAATTGTGGACGACAGAAAGAGAGCACGCAAAATTGAAAAATTTTTGCCCGAGTTTGTCATGGCACGTAGCGAGACTCCAGTATCTGAACTGAACGAGGTAAAAAGCAAGTGATAACACAGAGTTTCCTCTTTAAAATTATTTTTTAAAAGTTGCATTATGATAATTTTTCACCGAGTTATTCGCATTTGAAGAAAAAAACAGCTTTTTTTTTCAAATGCGAACAACTTGGTCAAAAATGGTCATATTGTAACTTTTAAAAAACCGCTGTAAAGAAGAAACTCTGTACTATCGAATGCTTTTTATCCTATTCAGTTGCGACATTTAACTGTAGCTTAGTACCGTCGCAAAGTTGGACGATAATTTGCCAATTTTGCATATTTTCGCTTTATCAACTGCCATTTTGGGAAAAAAGGTCGCCCATAATTGAGACACGAAATTTCGAAAAGTAGACATCCGAGCCTTTAAAATGCTTTTTATAAGATCTTGCTAGCTCTGTTGAGTGCTGAGATATTCAAGTTTGAATTTTTAACAACGCCGAATAGCAAGAATAAGTCACTATCTTTACGGCTGTGAATAAAAATTCCGCTTTTCACTAGTATCGCGGTATTTTAAGGCTCGAAACTGTTTCGTGGATGCGTGTGCGTGTGCGTGTGTGTGTGTGTGCGTGCGTGCGTGCGTGCGTGCGTGCGTGCGTGCGTGCACGAGAGAGAGAGAGAGAGAGAGAGAGAGAGAGAGAGAGAGAGAGAGAGAGAGAAAGAAATAGAGAGATACAGTGTGTTTAGCAGGGTGTATGTATGAGAGTGTGTTTGTACACAATAAGGATAGGGATCCGATGATTTGTTAGTTCCACAGTATTTCAAAATTCCAAACTTTCCATATGTGCCCCTTACAGGTGCTTCTTAATAGTGGGTACTCTTAGTCTGGCCCTCCGTGTCTGCCTCTCTGACAAGATAAAACCTAAGACGGTACATCCAGACTCTTCACAGCCGTAAAGAGAGTGACTTATTCTTGCTATTCGGCGTTGTTAAAAATTCAAACTTGAGTATCTCAGCACTCAACAGAGCTAGCAAGATCTTATAAAAAGCATTTTAAAGGCTCGGATGTCTACTTTTCGAAATTTCGTGTCTCAATTATGGGCGACCTTTTTTTCCAAAATGGCAGTTGATAAAGCGAAAATATGCAAAATTGGCAAATTATCGTCCAACTTTGCGACGGTACTAAGCTACAGTTAAATGTCGCAACTGAATAGGATAAAAAGCATTCGATAGTACAGAGTTTCTTCTTTACAGCGGTTTTTTAAAAGTTACAATATGACCATTTTTGACCAAGTTGTTCGCATTTGAAAAAAAAAGCTGTTTTTTTCTTCAAATGCGAATAACTCGGTGAAAAATTATCATAATGCAACTTTTAAAAAATAATTTTAAAGAGGAAACTCTGTGTTATCACTTGCTTTTTACCTCGTTCAGTTCAGATACTGGAGTCTCGCTACGTGCCATGACAAACTCGGGCAAAAATTTTTCAATTTTGCGTGCTCTCTTTCTGTCGTCCACAATTTTAAATAAATTCATCTCGCGACATTGAAATAAATTGATTCTCCAAACTGAAATTTCAAGCTTTCTTATCCTTTTTGAAACATATTTTTATCTTCATTATTCACGAAGTTATCGTCATTTGAAGTTCGGTGATTTTTTTCCAAATTTTAAGTGTATCGCTTTTTTTTGTGCTGAGTGTATGAGTCTTCAATCGTGAAAGCCAAGAATGTGCCATCGGTACTTTCGTCTTTCCTTCTTTCGATTTTATCGTGATCTAATAACAGATTAATAACAAGCTTGGCTTGTGTCACAGTTGTTGCGTGCGATATTTCGAGTGTTGGAAAGCATCTAGATTTTTGCAATGCAAGTCGGTGATATTTATTAATGTTTAGTTTCCATTTGACTTATTGTCTCTATGCCACTATTCCACTAATACTGAAAATCTGCGGAATATACTAGCACGCTTTCATTATCGTATTATTAATTCGCGTTTGTGTATTGAGTACGTAGTGCTGGTATGTATGTAAAAACACTGTTCCCAATTAGGATTAGGGTTAGGATTAGGTTAGGTTGGGTTAGGATTAGGGTTAGGTGGTTAGGATTAGGGTTAGGATTAGGGTTAGGCTAGGTTAGGGTTAGGGTTACGATTAGGGTCCTAACCTAACCCTAATCCTAACCCTAATCCTAACCACCTAACCCTAATCCTAACCTAATCTACCTAACCCTAATCCTAACCCTAATCCTAACCCTAATCCTAACCCTAATCCTAACCACCTAACCCTAATCCTAACCTAACCTAACCCACCTAACCCTAATCCTAACCACCTAATCCTAACCTAATCCTAATCCTAACCCTAATCAATCTCCATTTGAATATATAAGAGAAAAGCTCCATATTTGAGTAATTACGAAAGAAAACTCAAATGTGGATACTCGAGCACTTACAAGGAAACGGCACGAGGTGTCCCCCTCGGATTTCAATGCCGTTGAAATATGTTGTAATCTAGATCAAAATAAGGAACACGTTTTTTTTTATACGTGCCCAATCGCACTTTTAGGGGGTGAAACACCCCTTTGAAAAAAATCGGTTTTCTTCTTTCGGACCAAATACTGTGAAATCTATACGAGATACAAAAAATGTTTTAGACGAAAGTTGAACAGTTTCAAAAGTGCTCAATAATAGTTTGATCGGTTGTTTAAAAAATATTAAAATTTTCGATATACCCCTCCCCCCCTCATAATTATTTTGCAATTGCAGAATTTTGTTTTGACCAAGCGAAAGGATATTTTATTCTGAATTCAACCATATATAATAATGTTACTTTCCGAGATACGGACTTTTCGAAAATTAGACACAAATGCCCGCGTATACCGGTAACGCGCTATGCGCAGCGCTTATCTCACTCGAGATGCATATATGAGTCTTCAATCGTGAAAGCCAAGAATGTGCCATCGGTACTTTCGTCTTTTCTTCTTTCGATTTTATCGTGATCTAATAACAGATTAATAACAAGCTTGGCTTGTGTCACAGTTGTTGCGTGCGATATTTCGAGTGTTGGAAAGCATCTAGATTTTTGCAATGCAAGTCGGTGATATTTATTAATGTTTAGTTTCCATTTGACTTATTGTCTCTATGCCACTATTCCACTAATACTGAAAATCTGCGGAATATACTAGCACGCTTTCATTATCGTATTATTAATTCGCGTTTGTGTATTGAGTACGTAGTGCTGGTATGTATGTAAAAACACTGTTCCCAATTAGGATTAGGGTTAGGATTAGGTTAGGTTGGGTTAGGATTAGGGTTAGGTGGTTAGGATTAGGGTTAGGATTAGGGTTAGGCTAGGTTAGGGTTAGGGTTACGATTAGGGTCCTAACCTAACCCTAATCCTAACCCTAATCCTAACCACCTAACCCTAATCCTAACCTAATCTACCTAACCCTAATCCTAACCCTAATCCTAACCCTAATCCTAACCACCTAACCCTAATCCTAACCTAACCTAACCCACCTAACCCTAATCCTAACCACCTAATCCTAACCTAATCCTAATCCTAACCCTAATCAATCTCCATTTGAATATATAAGAGAAAAGCTCCATATTTGAGTAATTACGAAAGAAAACTCAAATGTGGATACTCGAGCACTTACAAGGAAACGGCACGAGGTGTCCCCCTCGGATTTCAATGCCGTTGAAATATGTTGTAATCTAGATCAAAATAAGGAACACGTTTTTTTTTATACGTGCCCAATCGCACTTTTAGGGGGTGAAACACCCCTTTGAAAAAAATCGGTTTTCTTCTTTCGGACCAAATACTGTGAAATCTATACGAGATACAAAAAATGTTTTAGACGAAAGTTGAACAGTTTCAAAAGTGCTCAATAATAGTTTGATCGGTTGTTTAAAAAATATTAAAATTTTCGATATACCCCTCCCCCCCTCATAATTATTTTGCAATTGCAGAATTTTGTTTTGACCAAGCGAAAGGATATTTTATTCTGAATTCAACCATATATAATAATGTTACTTTCCGAGATACGGACTTTTCGAAAATTAGACACAAATGCCCGCGTATACCGGTAACGCGCTATGCGCAGCGCTTATCTCACTCGAGATGCATATATGAGTCTTCAATCGTGAAAGCCAAGAATGTGCCATCGGTACTTTCGTCTTTCCTTCTTTCGATTTTATCGTGATCTAATAACAGATTAATAACAAGCTTGGCTTGTGTCACAGTTGTTGCGTGCGATATTTCGAGTGTTGGAAAGCATCTAGATTTTTGCAATGCAAGTCGGTGATATTTATTAATGTTTAGTTTCCATTTGACTTATTGTCTCTATGCCACTATTCCACTAATACTGAAAATCTGCGGAATATACTAGCACGCTTTCATTATCGTATTATTAATTCGCGTTTGTGTATTGAGTACGTAGTGCTGGTATGTATGTAAAAACACTGTTCCCAATTAGGATTAGGGTTAGGATTAGGTTAGGTTGGGTTAGGATTAGGGTTAGGTGGTTAGGATTAGGGTTAGGATTAGGGTTAGGCTAGGTTAGGGTTAGGGTTACGATTAGGGTCCTAACCTAACCCTAATCCTAACCCTAATCCTAACCCTAATCCTAACCACCTAACCCTAATCCTAACCTAATCTACCTAACCCTAATCCTAACCCTAATCCTAACCCTAATCCTAACCCTAATCCTAACCACCTAACCCTAATCCTAACCTAACCTAACCCACCTAACCCTAATCCTAACCACCTAATCCTAACCTAATCCTAATCCTAACCCTAATCAATCTCCATTTGAATATATAAGAGAAAAGCTCCATATTTGAGTAATTACGAAAGAAAACTCAAATGTGGATACTCGAGCACTTACAAGGAAACGGCACGAGGTGTCCCCCTCGGATTTCAATGCCGTTGAAATATGTTGTAATCTAGATCAAAATAAGGAACACGTTTTTTTTTATACGTGCCCAATCGCACTTTTAGGGGGTGAAACACCCCTTTGAAAAAAATCGGTTTTCTTCTTTCGGACCAAATACTGTGAAATCTATACGAGATACAAAAAATGTTTTAGACGAAAGTTGAACAGTTTCAAAAGTGCTCAATAATAGTTTGATCGGTTGTTTAAAAAATATTAAAATTTTCGATATACCCCTCCCCCCCTCATAATTATTTTGCAATTGCAGAATTTTGTTTTGACCAAGCGAAAGGATATTTTATTCTGAATTCAACCATATATAATAATGTTACTTTCCGAGATACGGACTTTTCGAAAATTAGACACAAATGCCCGCGTATACCGGTAACGCGCTATGCGCAGCGCTTATCTCACTCGAGATGCATATATGAGTCTTCAATCGTGAAAGCCAAGAATGTGCCATCGGTACTTTCGTCTTTTCTTCTTTCGATTTTATCGTGATCTAATAACAGATTAATAACAAGCTTGGCTTGTGTCACAGTTGTTGCGTGCGATATTTCGAGTGTTGGAAAGCATCTAGATTTTTGCAATGCAAGTCGGTGATATTTATTAATGTTTAGTTTCCATTTGACTTATTGTCTCTATGCCACTATTCCACTAATACTGAAAATCTGCGGAATATACTAGCACGCTTTCATTATCGTATTATTAATTCGCGTTTGTGTATTGAGTACGTAGTGCTGGTATGTATGTAAAAACACTGTTCCCAATTAGGATTAGGGTTAGGATTAGGTTAGGTTGGGTTAGGATTAGGGTTAGGTGGTTAGGATTAGGGTTAGGATTAGGGTTAGGCTAGGTTAGGGTTAGGGTTACGATTAGGGTCCTAACCTAACCCTAATCCTAACCCTAATCCTAACCTAATCTACCTAACCCTAATCCTAACCCTAATCCTAACCACCTAACCCTAATCCTAACCTAACCTAACCCACCTAACCCTAATCCTAACCACCTAATCCTAACCTAATCCTAATCCTAACCCTAATCAATCTCCATTTGAATATATAAGAGAAAAGCTCCATATTTGAGTAATTACGAAAGAAAACTCAAATGTGGATACTCGAGCACTTACAAGGAAACGGCACGAGGTGTCCCCCTCGGATTTCAATGCCGTTGAAATATGTTGTAATCTAGATCAAAATAAGGAACACGTTTTTTTTTATACGTGCCCAATCGCACTTTTAGGGGGTGAAACACCCCTTTGAAAAAAATCGGTTTTCTTCTTTCGGACCAAATACTGTGAAATCTATACGAGATACAAAAAATGTTTTAGACGAAAGTTGAACAGTTTCAAAAGTGCTCAATAATAGTTTGATCGGTTGTTTAAAAAATATTAAAATTTTCGATATACCCCTCCCCCCCTCATAATTATTTTGCAATTGCAGAATTTTGTTTTGACCAAGCGAAAGGATATTTTATTCTGAATTCAACCATATATAATAATGTTACTTTCCGAGATACGGACTTTTCGAAAATTAGACACAAATGCCCGCGTATACCGGTAACGCGCTATGCGCAGCGCTTATCTCACTCGAGATGCATATATGAGTCTTCAATCGTGAAAGCCAAGAATGTGCCATCGGTACTTTCGTCTTTTCTTCTTTCGATTTTATCGTGATCTAATAACAGATTAATAACAAGCTTGGCTTGTGTCACAGTTGTTGCGTGCGATATTTCGAGTGTTGGAAAGCATCTAGATTTTTGCAATGCAAGTCGGTGATATTTATTAATGTTTAGTTTCCATTTGACTTATTGTCTCTATGCCACTATTCCACTAATACTGAAAATCTGCGGAATATACTAGCACGCTTTCATTATCGTATTATTAATTCGCGTTTGTGTATTGAGTACGTAGTGCTGGTATGTATGTAAAAACACTGTTCCCAATTAGGATTAGGGTTAGGATTAGGTTAGGTTGGGTTAGGATTAGGGTTAGGTGGTTAGGATTAGGGTTAGGATTAGGGTTAGGCTAGGTTAGGGTTAGGGTTACGATTAGGGTCCTAACCTAACCCTAATCCTAACCCTAATCCTAACCACCTAACCCTAATCCTAACCTAATCTACCTAACCCTAATCCTAACCCTAATCCTAACCCTAATCCTAACCACCTAACCCTAATCCTAACCTAACCTAACCCACCTAACCCTAATCCTAACCACCTAATCCTAACCTAATCCTAATCCTAACCCTAATCAATCTCCATTTGAATATATAAGAGAAAAGCTCCATATTTGAGTAATTACGAAAGAAAACTCAAATGTGGATACTCGAGCACTTACAAGGAAACGGCACGAGGTGTCCCCCTCGGATTTCAATGCCGTTGAAATATGTTGTAATCTAGATCAAAATAAGGAACACGTTTTTTTTTATACGTGCCCAATCGCACTTTTAGGGGGTGAAACACCCCTTTGAAAAAAATCGGTTTTCTTCTTTCGGACCAAATACTGTGAAATCTATACGAGATACAAAAAATGTTTTAGACGAAAGTTGAACAGTTTCAAAAGTGCTCAATAATAGTTTGATCGGTTGTTTAAAAAATATTAAAATTTTCGATATACCCCTCCCCCCCTCATAATTATTTTGCAATTGCAGAATTTTGTTTTGACCAAGCGAAAGGATATTTTATTCTGAATTCAACCATATATAATAATGTTACTTTCCGAGATACGGACTTTTCGAAAATTAGACACAAATGCCCGCGTATACCGGTAACGCGCTATGCGCAGCGCTTATCTCACTCGAGATGCATATATGAGTCTTCAATCGTGAAAGCCAAGAATGTGCCATCGGTACTTTCGTCTTTCCTTCTTTCGATTTTATCGTGATCTAATAACAGATTAATAACAAGCTTGGCTTGTGTCACAGTTGTTGCGTGCGATATTTCGAGTGTTGGAAAGCATCTAGATTTTTGCAATGCAAGTCGGTGATATTTATTAATGTTTAGTTTCCATTTGACTTATTGTCTCTATGCCACTATTCCACTAATACTGAAAATCTGCGGAATATACTAGCACGCTTTCATTATCGTATTATTAATTCGCGTTTGTGTATTGAGTACGTAGTGCTGGTATGTATGTAAAAACACTGTTCCCAATTAGGATTAGGGTTAGGATTAGGTTAGGTTGGGTTAGGATTAGGGTTAGGTGGTTAGGATTAGGGTTAGGATTAGGGTTAGGCTAGGTTAGGGTTAGGGTTACGATTAGGGTCCTAACCTAACCCTAATCCTAACCCTAATCCTAACCCTAATCCTAACCACCTAACCCTAATCCTAACCTAATCTACCTAACCCTAATCCTAACCCTAATCCTAACCCTAATCCTAACCCTAATCCTAACCACCTAACCCTAATCCTAACCTAACCTAACCCACCTAACCCTAATCCTAACCACCTAATCCTAACCTAATCCTAATCCTAACCCTAATCAATCTCCATTTGAATATATAAGAGAAAAGCTCCATATTTGAGTAATTACGAAAGAAAACTCAAATGTGGATACTCGAGCACTTACAAGGAAACGGCACGAGGTGTCCCCCTCGGATTTCAATGCCGTTGAAATATGTTGTAATCTAGATCAAAATAAGGAACACGTTTTTTTTTATACGTGCCCAATCGCACTTTTAGGGGGTGAAACACCCCTTTGAAAAAAATCGGTTTTCTTCTTTCGGACCAAATACTGTGAAATCTATACGAGATACAAAAAATGTTTTAGACGAAAGTTGAACAGTTTCAAAAGTGCTCAATAATAGTTTGATCGGTTGTTTAAAAAATATTAAAATTTTCGATATACCCCTCCCCCCCTCATAATTATTTTGCAATTGCAGAATTTTGTTTTGACCAAGCGAAAGGATATTTTATTCTGAATTCAACCATATATAATAATGTTACTTTCCGAGATACGGACTTTTCGAAAATTAGACACAAATGCCCGCGTATACCGGTAACGCGCTATGCGCAGCGCTTATCTCACTCGAGATGCATATATGAGTCTTCAATCGTGAAAGCCAAGAATGTGCCATCGGTACTTTCGTCTTTTCTTCTTTCGATTTTATCGTGATCTAATAACAGATTAATAACAAGCTTGGCTTGTGTCACAGTTGTTGCGTGCGATATTTCGAGTGTTGGAAAGCATCTAGATTTTTGCAATGCAAGTCGGTGATATTTATTAATGTTTAGTTTCCATTTGACTTATTGTCTCTATGCCACTATTCCACTAATACTGAAAATCTGCGGAATATACTAGCACGCTTTCATTATCGTATTATTAATTCGCGTTTGTGTATTGAGTACGTAGTGCTGGTATGTATGTAAAAACACTGTTCCCAATTAGGATTAGGGTTAGGATTAGGTTAGGTTGGGTTAGGATTAGGGTTAGGTGGTTAGGATTAGGGTTAGGATTAGGGTTAGGCTAGGTTAGGGTTAGGGTTACGATTAGGGTCCTAACCTAACCCTAATCCTAACCCTAATCCTAACCTAATCTACCTAACCCTAATCCTAACCCTAATCCTAACCACCTAACCCTAATCCTAACCTAACCTAACCCACCTAACCCTAATCCTAACCACCTAATCCTAACCTAATCCTAATCCTAACCCTAATCAATCTCCATTTGAATATATAAGAGAAAAGCTCCATATTTGAGTAATTACGAAAGAAAACTCAAATGTGGATACTCGAGCACTTACAAGGAAACGGCACGAGGTGTCCCCCTCGGATTTCAATGCCGTTGAAATATGTTGTAATCTAGATCAAAATAAGGAACACGTTTTTTTTTATACGTGCCCAATCGCACTTTTAGGGGGTGAAACACCCCTTTGAAAAAAATCGGTTTTCTTCTTTCGGACCAAATACTGTGAAATCTATACGAGATAGAAAAAATGTTTTAGACGAAAGTTGAACAGTTTCAAAAGTGCTCAATAATAGTTTGATCGGTTGTTTAAAAAATATTAAAATTTTCGATATACCCCTCCCCCCCTCATAATTATTTTGCAATTGCAGAATTTTGTTTTGACCAAGCGAAAGGATATTTTATTCTGAATTCAACCATATATAATAATGTTACTTTCCTAGATACGGACTTTTCGAAAATTAGACACAAATGCCCGCGTATACCGGTAACGCGCTATGCGCAGCGCTTATCTCACTCGAGATGCATATATGAGTCTTCAATCGTGAAAGCCAAGAATGTGCCATCGGTACTTTCGTCTTTTCTTCTTTCGATTTTATCGTGATCTAATAACAGATTAATAACAAGCTTGGCTTGTGTCACAGTTGTTGCGTGCGATATTTCGAGTGTTGGAAAGCATCTAGATTTTTGCAATGCAAGTCGGTGATATTTATTAATGTTTAGTTTCCATTTGACTTATTGTCTCTATGCCACTATTCCACTAATACTGAAAATCTGCGGAATATACTAGCACGCTTTCATTATCGTATTATTAATTCGCGTTTGTGTATTGAGTACGTAGTGCTGGTATGTATGTAAAAACACTGTTCCCAATTAGGATTAGGGTTAGGATTAGGTTAGGTTGGGTTAGGATTAGGGTTAGGTGGTTAGGATTAGGGTTAGGATTAGGGTTAGGCTAGGTTAGGGTTAGGGTTACGATTAGGGTCCTAACCTAACCCTAATCCTAACCCTAATCCTAACCTAATCTACCTAACCCTAATCCTAACCCTAATCCTAACCACCTAACCCTAATCCTAACCTAACCTAACCCACCTAACCCTAATCCTAACCACCTAATCCTAACCTAATCCTAATCCTAACCCTAATCAATCTCCATTTGAATATATAAGAGAAAAGCTCCATATTTGAGTAATTACGAAAGAAAACTCAAATGTGGATACTCGAGCACTTACAAGGAAACGGCACGAGGTGTCCCCCTCGGATTTCAATGCCGTTGAAATATGTTGTAATCTAGATCAAAATAAGGAACACGTTTTTTTTTATACGTGCCCAATCGCACTTTTAGGGGGTGAAACACCCCTTTGAAAAAAATCGGTTTTCTTCTTTCGGACCAAATACTGTGAAATCTATACGAGATAGAAAAAATGTTTTAGACGAAAGTTGAACAGTTTCAAAAGTGCTCAATAATAGTTTGATCGGTTGTTTAAAAAATATTAAAATTTTCGATATACCCCTCCCCCCCTCATAATTATTTTGCAATTGCAGAATTTTGTTTTGACCAAGCGAAAGGATATTTTATTCTGAATTCAACCATATATAATAATGTTACTTTCCTAGATACGGACTTTTCGAAAATTAGACACAAATGCCCGCGTATACCGGTAACGCGCTATGCGCAGCGCTTATCTCACTCGAGATGCATATATGAGTCTTCAATCGTGAAAGCCAAGAATGTGCCATCGGTACTTTCGTCTTTTCTTCTTTCGATTTTATCGTGATCTAATAACAGATTAATAACAAGCTTGGCTTGTGTCACAGTTGTTGCGTGCGATATTTCGAGTGTTGGAAAGCATCTAGATTTTTGCAATGCAAGTCGGTGATATTTATTAATGTTTAGTTTCCATTTGACTTATTGTCTCTATGCCACTATTCCACTAATACTGAAAATCTGCGGAATATACTAGCACGCTTTCATTATCGTATTATTAATTCGCGTTTGTGTATTTCTTTTAAATGTGTTTATATAATGCCTGCTCTATTAGCCAAGTGACAAAGAAAAGAATTTGTTTTTGAAAGAAAAATATTAATATTAATTAAGACATAATATTGTATCGCGCAAAGTTACAAAATTTGTTACAAAAAAATCTTTAATATCAAAGGAAAAGCAGGAAACGGAAAGCAATAGATTTGTTGAAGATGTTAAGTATCATATTCAGTCTTTTGGACTTGAAAATATTTACAATTCTGACCAAAGCGGATTCCAACTGGAATTACATACTGGTCGTTCTTTGACGGTAGAAGGTACAAAAAACGTTGAGTGCGTAGTACAATCCACATCAGCAATAACACATAGTTACACCATACAGTCGACAATTTCAGCCGATGGTCGATTATTATCACCTCTCTTTATTGTTTTAAAAGAACCTACTGGAACATTTGGCCCTAGAGTAGGAGAAACAATGTTTAGGGAAAATAACATTTTTGCTATGGCATCAAAATCAGGAAAACTAACGTCGTATCATTTTGAAGTTTGGTTGAGAGATGTGTATTTTCCAAATGTTGGTCCTAAATCAGTTTTGTTGTTGGATTCGTGGACTGGTCATTGTCCGAATATAATTGCACGAACTAGACCAGATTCTATGGAAAATATAGTTCTTTTAACAATACCTGCAGGAACAAAAGGCCAAAGACAACCATTAGATGTGTATGGTTTTCGCTTATGGAAAAATTTTATAAAACATTTCTCGGATACAGTAACACTTTTAGATTTGGGAATAAAACTATATGCGCGTGATAATATTTTAAGATTACAATCCTTAACACACTATCAGTTTTCGTCACCAAGATTTCGAGATTTGATCAAATATTCATGGCATAAAAGTGATTATGTAGAAGAGAGGCCACCACAATTTGAAACACCCGTTGATTTTTGTTTTCAGAAAAAATATAATAAAATAACATGCGATATTTGCGGCGGCGTTGCTATAATTACCTGCGCTTGGTGTAAGAAATCGCTTTGTATTAAACATTTCTTTCATGATCATCATATGTGCAATATTTATAATCCATAAATATCATGAAAATCCTAAACGGAAATGTATTTTATTACTGTACAAATGATGTTTTATTATATATATATTTTTATAAACTATATTGTATATAAATAATGTATTGTAACTAATAACTAATAATACATTTATTGTGATGAAATATTCCTTTTTACAATTGAGGAACGTTAATATTAAATAAACGTCACAAACTCGATTGTGATCTGCTTTTTATGTTCATATTCTCCCGCGTGTAGATAATACACAAATTAAAATAAATTTTTTTCTTGTAGACCTATTCATATATGTACGTCTTCATTTCTTTAACACTATTTTTTTATAAAACATTATTTACCTCTATCCTTAAAAGCTATTTATTATCTCCCGATTAGTCGCAATATTTTTCTTTCAAAAACAAATTCTTTTCTTTGTCACTTGGCTAATAGAGTAGGCATTATATAAACACATTTAAAAGAAATACACAAACGCGAATTAATAATACGATAATGAAAGGGTGCTAGTATATTCCGCAGATTTTCAATATTAGGGGCATATTGACATAGAGTCAATAAGTCAAATGAAAACTAAACATTAATAAATATCACCGACTTGCATTGCAAAAATCTAGATGCTTTCCAACACGCAAAATATCGCACGCAACCACTGTGACACAACCCAAGCTTGTTATTCATCTATTATTAGATCACGACAAAATCGAAAGTAAACTAGATGGAAGAAGAAAAGACGAAAATACCGATGGCACATTCTCGGCTTTCACGATTGAAGACTCATATATGCATCTCGAGTGAGATAAGCACTGCGCATAGCGCGTTACCGGTATACGCGGGCATTTGCATCTATTTTTCGAAAAGTCCGTATCTCGTAAAGTAACATTATTATATATGGTTAAATTCGGAATAAAATATCCTTTCGCTTGGTCAAAACGAAATTCTGAAATTGCAAAATAATTATGAGGGGGGGGAGGGGTATATCGAAAATTTTAATATTTTTTAAACAACCGAAACAACTATTATTAAGCACTTTTGAAACTGTTCAACTATCGTCTAAAACATTTTTTTCTATCTCGTACAGATTTCACAGTATTTAGTCCGAAAGAAGAAAACCGATTTTTTTCAAAGGGGTGTTTCACCCCCTAAAAGTGCGATTGGGCACGTATAAAAAAAAACGTGTCCCTTATTTTGATCTAGATTACAACATATTTCAGCGGCATTCAAATCCGAGGGGGACACCTCGTGCCGTTTCCTTGTAAGAGAAAGTTCTGTCGTTTTTTTCTAAAAAAAAAACGTGTGGCACCCAAACAGAGAGTTTGGACACGAAACAAAGACTTTTAATGTGATCCAAAACAGTAGTCTGATGAATTCCAAGCTTAAAGCCCGCTTCTGTGGAAGTTAACGTGGGGTTTGTCCTGATCATACTGCGTAGCACTTCGTCATTGACATCTGATGGCCTTCCTGATCTGGGTTCATCTTTCAAAGGAAAATCACCCGAACGAAATTTCCAAACACGTCACACAAGTTTTTTTTTGTCTCCATCTCGTTATTCCCTTTTTGGAACTCATACAACGTACAATGTCTTAAGTGCACTTTTTCTTCACTCGTGTTGACAGTTTTACAAGTTTAAAAAAGCTGACTAAAATACGAAAAAATGTGTATAAATACTCAATCGATATTAAAAATGTGTATAAATACTCATGTCGATCGTATACTAATCTAATTGTTTAAACCGGTTTCAGTCGGATCAGAATTCTTGCTAAGGATCGACAACGCATAAAAGTGCACGTGTTCAAAAACGACAGAACTTTCCCTTATACCTAATAATTAGAGAGTAATTTTAAATGGGTTACGTTAAGAATGGTTTTTGTTTTTGATTATATCGGCGGAAGCATTCGGAAAATTCTACTGTTTTTATTGAGGCGACAGAAGTTCGAAAGAACACGACGTATACGCGTGAGATTTCTTACCCCGAATGCGCAAGAAAATATTTTTCTTGTTACTCGAACAATTTTCACGTAATAAACGTACTTCGAACTTTTCGAAGAAAGCATCGTTTTTTTGATATTTGTGGGGGAGCGCGTATAATTAATATTTTTTTAATATTTTCAATTGTCCGTTCTTTCTTTCATGATTTAAAAAATAAGTTTATATTTATAAGTTTATGAGTTCAGTCTGATCCACGGGTCGTAGGTTCACCGTCGCTGCCCTAGATCATTTTTACACCCCACTTCAAATTTACTCTTGCCCTGCATTCGTCGACCAATCGCACGACAGTTCATCTGTCCCTTCCGCAATGAGGTTTCGAAGCGGATTTGGATCGTTTTCTAAAAAAAACGTCCTTTGGATCGCATCGATTCTCGAGCTGCATTCTTCTCTCCTCACTGTTTCACGACGCTCTGGACAAACGTTTCGAAATGGCACAAAGGCTGCCAATCGTTTGCTTCGAGAAAGGAAGATCGTTGGATCGATCGCATCGATTCTTGCGCTCGAGGACCCGGAGTGTCTTTTATCAGAGACAGTCATCGGGCGGGCGTGTCAACGGGGCTATCGATGAAACGGATAATACGCGTTTACGATCGGCCGATAAGTCTTTGGTTTTCGAGTAACTCTTTCTCCAACCTCTCACCCTCCTTTGTCGTTCCGCGGAGCGCCGAGAAGGAAGGGATCGGGGAGAGAATAAAAGTGCTGACTGGAGGAGAGATCGAACGAGGATTTATCGCGAGCCAGCCATGCACCAGTCGTATAAGAGAATTTATTATTACGAGGTTTAAACGAGTTTATACGACTCCGCGAATGATCCGTAGCGATTTCGGATTTTCTTTTTACCGTTCTCGTACTACCCTTACGCTTCTCTTTCTCTCTTCTCCTATTCTCTTACCCGTTCTTCTTCGCTTTGTGTACGCGCGCATCGAAGTCGCTGCCGCCCGAAAGGGCCATTATTTTTATCTACGCAGGCCACGGGCCGCCGCTCCGGCCCCATGAATCCTCCTGGCGAGCTGAAAGCGCGGCGCTAAATCCCGATATATTTATTTAATCCTGTTTGAATCTCCTTTTCACCCCACTTTACCGTTTTCGCTCGTATAACGATGCATCCCCCTGTCCATTTAACTCGTTTCTCTTTAATTACTCCCTTTGTCCTCGTTTCTGTTCCACCGCGCGCTTCCACGACCCAGTTTCTCGTCTGTAAAAGTGTCTTAAAAATGCAAAGCTCGACTGACGTCGCTTTCGGTGTTTCATCGATCAGTTGCGAATCGTCGCTTCGTTCGAATTATCCAGATAATTATAACATCGTGTGGCTAGAGTCGAGAGAAGCGCATTGGGCTCCTCGATTCTTTTTAATCGAAAAAGCGAGCATTTCTTTTGTCGTGTGTGTCCGCCTGGACGAAGTAAATTATTCTCACCAGTCGGTACGGTACGTTCTTCTCCACGAGACATAATAACAATGGATTAACGGTCCAGCTCCTGCTGTCCTGATATTTTAATAATTTCTGAATGCACTTTTTCATTCAATTTCCTGTGTGCATTCGTATAATCTGATTACGTCCGCTGCGCCCGGACCCGCAGCATACATTTCTTTGCCCTTTTGCCGATTCCATTTTTGCTTCGCAAAAATCGTTATCGCTTTCGTAGCGGGATGATAAAAATGAAAATATTTGAAATGCGGATGAGAGAAAGAGAAGGGCCAATGGGTTGCAAACTAATCAGTCAATAAACGCGGGAAATTGCTTTTGTGGAGAGATTTGAAAGCGACATTTCTATAATATTTTACACCTGGAGAGAACCGAACGAACGAGTGCTCGTTTATTCGTCGGTCGAGAAACAATACGAACTCAAAGAGATTTCTGAAAATAATCTTTGTTTAAGAAAAACCAAGACGTAACGATGCGCAGAGATCAATTACACAAGCGTTTCACAAAATTCTAGAATAAATCTTCAACCCTAACTTTGTTGAAGAATTTTTTCCACATGAAAATTACTCTTGTCATTTACACCAGGCTTAGTATGCAAACGTTCTCGACCGTAATCAAGATCGAATCTCATTTTACAGCCGTTTATAGCAGTCAATTGCAGCTTTTACCATCTCAAACCTAATCCTATTCATGTACCTTTACCCTTTAGTTGCGTGTAATTTTGACACCCTGCCATGCACGTTCCAGTCATTTTTCAAAACTATCTCTTTAACTTTCCTTCTACGTGGGTGCCACGTGTCTCTTTGGTTACCTTCTAAGCTACGCACCCTCCCACGGGACAAACTATAACTCAGGGTAAATATCGTGGCGTAATAAACGACGTTACCTGGACAACTTCTCGGAAGGGAGCCCAACGGTGTATATTGATCAGCTGCGGACTCGTTGCACGCGTTCAAGGAACAACGCAGGGGCCAACTGAAAGCAGACAGAAAATGTCAGTAATACGTGTAAGCCCTCGGTACCTGGCCGGCAACCGCAGAAGGAAAAACATTAATCGTTCGCGAGAGAACATTTTGAAATTCTGCCATATGTCTCCATCATGCACATGTAATTTTTGGACACCGTCATGCTCGTAGCGACATTTCGATCCTTTGTAATTTTGCAGATAGCATACTCGATATTCCTTGTCGATGCCAATCAGAATTTTTTCTATTAACCCTTTGCACTCGAGGCTTTTTTCGAGAAATCCTTTTGATTTCAGAATGTACTGTGGAGCAGAAATATGTTATTATAGTGTTTTGGAAAGCTCTCGAGATAAGCTACCAGAATATGCTTTAAAAAATGGAGAGCCCCATTTAAGAAACTGACGGTGACCTTCGTGTGACCTTCAAATGACTTTGCAGGATCAAATCATTGCTACCCCTTTCAAGTCGTACAACTTTTGTTTGAAACATTTTTTTATTTAACGCACCGTTTTGGCGATATTTGAATGTATTATTTAAAATGGGACACCCTGCATATAAAATATATCATGTTATACTTCGGAATGTTATATACATATATTGTACAATGCTTCCAGTTTTAAAAGAAATTAAGTTTCAGGTTGGTAACGCCATTTAATGTCTGTACTAAACGGTAGGTGGGCCTTTGCTCGCAGGGACGTCTTATGGGGCTTTCGAGAGGTCGTGACTGTGTCTTTTCGTTACCTCCTCTCGACCCACTCATTGCCATTATTTAAAAAAAAAAAATGTTTCAAAAGAAATTAAATGCAAATAAATATCGCCGTTCTCTACGTATCGCGCCAACCCAAATGGTGGTCGGTGGCATAGTTCAGATTGCCGCAACAAAGTAAGTGGTGAGCGATGGTCACCTCTCGAGTGCAAAGGGTTAATATTTGAACCCCTTTGAATACGACTTATTTTTAATTTGTCTTAATATCTCAAGAACATTTACGCAAACCAGTGTTTCTCGCGAAATGTATAAAGGCCTCTCCGTCGATTTGACATTTCCGACGATAACGATTCTCGTTCGAATACACTGCTGCGCGAAAGGCACCTCCAAATTGAACGAATACTTCCCAAGCAATGGTTTTGAAACACCGACGCGTGCGGTTTGTCGTCGCTGCAAAGGGACGCCGCGACGGGTGGACGGAGGGAAACAAAATAAAACAAAAAAAAGAGGGAAGTGATAGTCGGTGAACGAGTAGCGCCGTAAATAACATCGAACGCGAAACTGTGAGTGGAGGCTCGAGAGTAGTAGGAGGGGGAGGGAAAAAGTGCGCTCTTCTACAGGTTCATGCGGTAATTTTTAAAATATCAAAAATGCCAGAGGTTGCGGATGCCTCGTATTCCACTAATGGCCACGAACGCTCGAGCGCGAGACCAGTTAGAGCAGAGAGGAACGCGTTGTCAAAAAAATGTGTAACTAAACTAACCAGTAGACTAAGCGACGACACGCGCGCAATGAAAAATGGCACGATCGTGCTTCGAATCAAGTGCCTCGAAATAAGTGATTAATTAAAATTGTCGAGGTACTCCGTCTCTTCCGGTGCGTTTTTCATATTAACGAAAGGGTGAATTTGGGGTGCGATTCGTCCGTCCGTCCACCCGATTATGCGTAATTATACAGAGACGAGTAGAACGTGAAACGAGAGAAGAGAGATAATCGATAGCAGACGACGCTCGTGGAGAGCATAAAATTGAAATCGTCAAAGGTGCAGTGGAAAATTACGTTTGACCGATTTCACGAACTCTGCGGAAATGCGTCGTTAAATGGTGAATATGTCGAGTGTCGGACGAAAGGATAATGTGATAATCGACAATGGAACATTAATCCAGAGAGGAATATTTCAAAAGGTATGAAATGCGCCATGAGCTTAACGTCGATTAATTAATTCCGGTCGTTCAAAGACTCGCGCGGCAAAGGAGAGTGCAAAAAAGATATCGTTGCTCGAGCACTCATATAACTCATTGTTTTTATTCGTGCGCATGCTCTCTCGAACGAATTCTTCTTTTATATCGCCAATACCGCGTATAAGATCAGTTACAAACGATACAAGTTTTCCAGGAAAATCTGCGTTTGCTTCCGTGAAAATCTTCTCGTTTGTCTTCCGAGAAGAGCTTTTTTCCCCGGGGCCGGCTTTGATCTGAAAAATATTTTTTCCTCCTACTCGTCGACTTCAAAAGTCACAATCGGATGAAAGTTGCATCGCGGAAGAAAGCTGCCCTTTGAAGCGCGGCAAAGGCGAACGAAGTATGAAAAAAAGAGAAAAAGAAAAATGCTTCTCCTATAGCGTCTGCTTTTCTCGCATTAATATCGGAAAAATGTCGGGGCTCGCGTCGCGATCTGTAGTCACGCCTGACAAAGCGTTTCGAATATTTGCACTGCAGAAGCGTGTCGAAAACGGATCGTGCCGCGGTAGAATGAAAGCTCACGTCGTAGCTAAACAAACGATATGGCGCAATAACTGCATAGATTAATCTTCTCGACCGAGTGTTACATCATGCGAAAGCGACACCACTTCGGGCCTAGAGACTTTGACGCATGATCCATTACGCTCACGAAGTGCTTCGGAAGGCTTGTATTTGAAATATCGATGTCCCGACGATCGAACGTGCGAAAATGATTCTATACGTCTGAAAAATGATTCTGACCTGTGAAAGTATATTTCATGGATTATGGAAAATTTCTTATTAACGTACATATTTTTTTATGGCGGAGTCAGCTGGATATTACGACGTCAGAGCAACAATTCTCATTATTGAACTGTTTAATAGCCGGTACTCTAGTAGGCGCAAACAGTTGTAAACCTTGAAGAAAAAAAGGAGAGGATTTAATCGCGCATTCGTTTACTGGCTTTGTAGAATATACAAATAATTAGGGAAGCGTGTTGACGATGTTTCGAGAGGTAGCGCGACAAATATTTACCTTGTTTATTTGAAAGACACCGCGAGTGTTTCTTTGTGTCTCTCCGTGCAACGTAAACATTTTCCAAGCGCAAAACCCAGCGTATCAGAGTACGCAAACATTTTCAAATACATGAGGCACTGTCACGCGCATCCATAATTAAGTACACGCAACCCCTCATTGTTAATGAGCAATCAAAACAAAGCCCACTAATGAACAATTAACCTCTATATCTAAAATCCATTCTCTATGACTCTTCAGCGCGAACTGTCGAAAACGATTACGACGTGGAACAGCTCATGAGAAAAGGCAAACAAAAAAGAAGGAGATAAACATTTGAAAAATCAAAAGCGAAAGAAATTCCATGCTTGTCACGTTGCGGCGTCGTCGCGTCGCCCTATCGACCCTGCGCGTGAGCGCGAACGATCCCGCGAGGCAATCATCCAATAGAAACGATTCGTTCACGCTGCGCATGAAGGAAACGGCGAAACGTTGAACGGCTTTAATGCCGCTCTATAAATACGTGCGCGCGGCTAAGGCCTCGTCTAAAAATTGACCCGATGAATCACGTACGTGTGGATGTTCCGGTTAAAGCGGCCCGTGGGCCAGATCAATGCACCACCGACCTCCGCCCGCTTCCACCCTTTACCAACCACCCCCACTCCGATCTCGTTCCTCACCCTCCTCTCCCTGCACTTCATCGTGAGCGCAGCAGCTGTGGCATCGAGTAGCTTCGCATATTCCGCCAGTCGACAAACTTTCACAACCTCACTGTGAACATTCTGTTACTGTTGTCTATCGGTATTAAGTCCGAAGTTTGAACTTCGCAGCGGTGAAGTCGGATGGTCGAGGGGTGGAAAAGGAAAAGAGAGGTAGGTGATGAAAAGTGGAGGAACTGCGGTGCTCGACGGTGGTGAGGGTGGAGAAAGGGTCGAGAGGGAATTAGGTTAATTAGACGGTAAGCCGAGATGTTTTAGGAATTTTGTGCGCAGAGGCCTGCTCGCGCTGCCTCGACGAAAGAGCGCTTGCGCGGACCTGCGAGCCTCGTTACGTGAAAACTTGAGGGAGTCAGATTGGAGATTGGGGGTTGGAAAAGCTCTCTGTGCCTGCACTCGGCGTTCTCTTCGCTCGAGCATCGAGCCCAATAACTCGCATGGTAATCGCTACTATAATCTCACTATATTTTATAGTTAAATTTGGCGTTAAACTTGTTTTTATAGTTCACTTAACCATACAAAATATACTACATAGAATGAATGATTTATAGAAATGGTTATCTTATTAACTATTACCTTTGCTCTTCTTACTATATGTATAGAAAAATGTGCTATGTGAATATAGTTAGTTCCATCACTATGTATGAAATATTCTGGTAATATTAACTATATAAAATAGTTATTTTTGTTACCATTATATCATTTCAACCATAGTATATTTTTAGGTAAAAACATAATATAGTTGGTTATACTATGTCTCTATGGTAATTATTACCGACATTATTTACCATAAATATGATATTTCCAACTATAATTTTCTTACTATGCCATTATAGTTAGATATATCATATACTTTTCTCTCGGTGCAGGAGCAAGTAAAAGTAGAACGTGAATCTCGAAAGATTCTTATGTGTTTAGATTCTTCCTAAGGGCGAGGAATCTTTTGAAACGAAAGGCCTTTTCGTTTTCGTGATTCGGATCCCACTCGTCCAAATTTATCCAAGATATTTGCAAGTACCTTTTGCGACGACGAAATTGGTTATTGCAAAATCTTTTTGTATTCTCAGGTGACGAGGTTAAATAAAAGGACGTTGCTGGCAAGAGGGTCTGGAATTTTATACGCGCTGCGAGAACGATTTCGTAACGAATACCACGCGCGATAAACGACGAGAAGAAATAGCGCGTTCACCTCGCTCGACGTGTCCCATAATCCTCTCGCTACGCGAGGCTCCCCTTTTCAAATGTCGCCAAATCTCGTTACACCGTCGAAACGAAATCTTTTCACGTGGCGCCTTCAGATGGCGCGGAAAATCGAATCGGCCTCGCGCAATGGCAACGATTTTCTAACGAGCGCATCTCTCCAGCAGGATAAATGGCACGAAAATGCTCGTACGCTAGGGTCGAGCCAATTCTGGTGCTTTCGTAAGAAATATCCCGGCAGAAACGTTTCGACTTGTATTTTTTTTTTAACAGTACACATACCTAAGCGGTAAGCTACTGAAGAGCGAAGATACCCACTCACGAACGAACTTTCCGAACATTTTGCTATTCAATTTTCCGTAAGTAGCTTGCGCTCTGGCACACGAGGAGCAAAATATTCTCGTTTAAAAGCGAGTCGGGAGGAAGGGTAACGAGAAGTTTCGTTACACGGGGAAATTCTAGAATCCCGATATTCCATTCGTCATTCCACATCTCGAAATCGTCGCGTCTCGTGAAAACGCAATTTTCTCGCGTCGCGCCACCTCCCAATTACAAAACTGGAAACGGCTCGCCTGGTCGTTCGAACAAGCACTCGCTCGTGACGCGGCTCGTTTTTATTGCGAGCACCTAGGGACGTAATAAATGGTACGGAAATGTCCGAAAGTGGCTGTGCAACGAGCGGAACGCGTCGCGTGCCACCTCGCGCTCAGCATTCGAGTGGCATATTCCACGAGTGCCCACCGCCCTGACAGTCGTCGTTCTCTCTCAGTACCTACGCAGGGCACTCGATCGACTCGATAAACGAATTACTAACTCATTAAGCGAAGCTCGGCTTTAACGTTGGGCTCGTTCTACCGTTACGAGAACCATCCTTCGGTTCTGGCCAGCTTCGTATTTCCGAAATGTCATTAAACATAGGTACGAAACGGCTAACGACAGGTTGGAATAGTCACTGCGACGATAAAAAGAGAAAAAGGAGGAGGGAGCACTCGCAGTGAAGATCCGAATTGCGCTTGGCAAGAGAATCGCGGCAATGTGATCGATTTTATTGGCTCTATCGGCGGTTTCGACAGGATGAAAGAACGACGACATTCGCGGACAGCAAAGGAGCCTTTGGAATACCGTGGAAGCTTGAAGAGATTTTTATTGAAGGTCTCGAATAATCTAGAGTAAATTGGGACGTGTGATTTATCGAGAGCACAGACGAGAGTTCTCCAAGAGAATTCAGCCCTGATGTTTCTTAGTCTGTTAAAGAACTCGTTGTGCTCGTGTTATTCCTCGATCCTTATCGCGAACCCGTTGATACTCCTTCCAGTTAAATAAAATCTGTAAGATTCTTCGTATCTTCCGTGCCTTTGTGGATCCTTTAACGCCGAAACCGGCCCACCCTCGTTCGAGGATTGAACAACATTTCTCTTTCGCAATTTCCTCGGAATCCCACTTTTAGCCTCTCCCGTTCAGGAGCGGGACTCGAAGAATGTGAGAGCGATGAGATGCCATAAACTCTCGAGTATCCGCAGATCTGGGCCTTTGTGCGCTTATTTACGAGCTTCTTGCCCCGGTCTTTCCACGAAATTTTGCCCCTCGTCCGCGCGAGATCTTCGTACTAAAAGCTGGAGAAGAAATTTCTTGCGTTGCTCTCTCTTTCCCTCTCGTGGAGGAACTCTCGTCGATACAAAAAAGAAAAGGCGAAAGGGAAGGTGAAATTAAACGCAGTGGTGTCTTCCAGTAGTTCTCCAACAAGGAGAACTTCTTGATGCAAAGTTGACGTGAAAAAAAATATTGAAAGACGGATGAAAAGCGACAGCTAAATTGGCATCGATGGTTGTTTCTCGCTACCGTGTGGGATTTGCTGCGCTCGATGCGTCACCGAGTGGCGCAAAGGCACGAATAAAAATCACGCTCGACCGGTAAGCTGTCCGCCAAAAGCTCTTGTGAGTTATGGCCGAGTGTTGCGCACGAAATGCAAGTGTCCATTGTGCGCGGCTATGAAAATCGAATGGTCTGGCAAGAGGGGGTTGAAAGCGCGCGTCAAACCAACGCGGTGACGTTGCTTCGCGGCCGAGCCGTGACAGCTTTTTTTTGCAATAATCTGTATGGAGTTGAAAATAAAAACATCGTTGTAAACGAGATCGTTCAATTGTTACTCCACTGATTCGTAGGTTCTCTTGATCGTACCGCGTTGCGATGCTATCGAGAATGCTCTATTTCAGTGCTCGGAATTAGTTGCACAGATATGCCTGAATCTATCTGCGTGATTAAAAAGTATCTGCCGTAGGCTTCTACCGACGCTCCTGACGCACAGCCTCACGCGCGCGATTGGCGGTCGAGCCTCGAGCGGTAGTAGGGGTGCAGGAGGCGGTGCCTCAGGAATTGGCTCGAAATGTGCAACTAATTCCGAGCACTGCTCTATTGAACGTCAGAGAAAAATGTTCGGACGAATTTACTTATTTCGACCTTTTGCTCTAGGCGTTCGAAAAATTCACATACTGTCGTACGAAATGCGAGTGTACATTGTGCGCGGCTATGAAAATCGAATGGCTTGGCAAGAGAGGGTTGAAAGCGCGCGTCAAACCAACGCGGTGACGTTGCTTCGAAGCCGAGCCGTGACACTTCTTTTCTTTTTGCAATAATTTGTATGAAGTTGAAAATAAAAACTTCGTTATAAACGACATTGTTCAATTGTCACGTCACTAATTCATAGGTTCCCTTAGTCGTGTCGCGTTGCGGTGTAATCGAAAATTGTTCGATTAAACGTTGGAGAAAGGAGTTCGCGCAAACTTCAAAGTTTTACTTATTTCTCTCCTTCGCTTTGGGCAATCGAAACATTCAGATGCTCTCGTACGAAATGCCAGGGTCCATTGTACGTGACTATGAAAATCGAATGGCCTGGCAAGAGGAATTTTAAAGCGCGCGTCAAACCAACGCGGTAACGTTGCTTCGCAGCCGAGCCGTGACAGTTATTTTCTTTTTGCAATAATCTGTATGAAGTTGAAAATAAAAACTTCGTTATAAATGAGATTGTTCAATCGTCACGCCACTGATTCACAGATTCCCTTGGTCGTGCCGCGTTGCAGTGCAATCGACAATGCTCTATTGAACTTCAGAGAAAAATGTTCGGACGAATTTACTTATTTCGACCTTTTGCTCTAGGTGTTCGAAAAATTCACATACTGTCGTACGAAATGCGAGTGTATATTGTGCGCGGCTATGAAAATCGAATAGCCTGGCAAGAGAGGGTTGAAAGCGCGCGTCAAACCAACGCGGTGACGTTGCTTCGCAGCCGAGCCGTGACAGTTCTTTTCTTTTTGCAATAATCTGTATGAAGTTGAAAATAAAAACTTCGTTATAAACGAGATTGTTCAATTGTCACGTCACTGATTCATAGGTTCCCTTAGTCGTGTCGCGTTGCGGTGTAATCGAAAATCGTTCGATTAAACGTTGGAGGAAGGAGTTCGCGCAAACTTCAAAGTTTTACTTATTTCGCTCCTTCGCTCTGGGCACTCGAAAAATTAAGATACTTTCGTCCGAAATCACCATACTTTCCTCGTAATTTTTCGCGCTGGATCCCAGTTCCTCGTTCTCATTCACGCTTTCACTCTCTCTCCCTCTCTCTCTTTCTCTTGACTGTCCAGTCTCTCTTGCGGTTGGAAAACTCGAGTGAATTATACGAGAATATTTCAGGCGAAGGAAGGCAGGCTCCTTCTAAATTTACATTATGTTAACGGCCCAGGGGCATAAAGTGAGCGTATTTTATCTGTTCACGGTAGATTCTCCCCAGGAAAATAGGGCGGTCTATTTTCACTGGTAACAAACCAATGTTACGAATCTCTGCGAATTAAAAGGAAAATCTCGGATCTGGAACACGCTAAAGACGGTGACACGTAATACAATCTCGTATCTGGAGTACGCTGGCCACGTGAGTGGTAAGAATATTCCGAATGAGCGCGAAAGGAATTTTCTAAGTTTTCAATTTCAATTGTAATTGCTTTCATTGAAGCACCTTGTGCTTCCAATATTCGTTAAACGTATCATATTCTAGGGAATATAACGTTACGAGGTAACGTGCTTTATATAATTACACGTGCAAGGCAAAGTGTATTCTGCTCGAAACGTATTAGAGGCACGAGATATACTTCGAGCAACTTGTGTTTACGAATTTGCGTCATGGTGCAGTATTCGCTGACTCGAACGTTCACGCGCTGCTGCCAGACTCTCCTCGTCGAAATTAGAGCCCCGACGTACCATCTCGCACGCGTCTAGAGTTGTCTACCGGCCTCTATTAATAGGCGAAGGTCGCAGAGGAACGTGACCCCAAAGTCAACGCACCCTCGCAGACCAAACAGCCACTAGCAATGCGCTTTGAAACTTTCAAAAGCATCCCTTTGATATTACAAAATTCGGGAATTAGTAATTTGACGAAAACTCGCGATTCATCAAATTCCCTAACTTTACGGTCCAAGAGGAAGAGGATCTTATCGAGAGAATCTTCAAGTATCTCAGACATTTTTCCACGATCCGTGGAGACTGGCAAGTCTCGCAGTTCAAAGACGAGATGGAAAAATGAAAGAGAAACGATGCGCAATCGGGCGTAAAGACTGAAAGCTGCGCCAAGAGCCACCTCATTCTTCGAATATAAACTTTAACGTGCCTCGTTCTTTCTCGCGTTTTAACCTCACCCTCGTTTACTACCCCCTCGGAGAATTTAATATCCGTATAATTACGACACTCGTCGTGCCCAACCTATAATATTACGATGCAAAACGAAGTAATACGACGCATGCATAAAATATTTTACGCCCACCACCTCCGCACGACACCCTCCATCCCTTATTTAATTTTCAATTTCCGCGTTCACGTCCAATAGAATTTTCCATCGGCTCGCTCTTACCTACCCTAATAAAAGGAACATATTTTCCTTATTCCGTTCTTTCTCTCTTTCTCTTGGATTCCAATTCAACCTCGAATACTAATTCAATGGACACTCACGGCTCCACGCGAACTGTAACAAAATTAATATTCAACGAGAGAGGATTTCGAATGAAGCGGAAAAGGTGGAATGGACCGTTTCTCGTTCGCAGAGTGTAACTTCCCTCTTTTAGGTTAGCGCTCTTCAATGGGCTGCCCTGACAGGGCAATTAACTCGACGAGGAGGTCGATTAGGAAGTAAGCGCGCCGAACGTGTCCTTACGTTGGCGCCGTCACAAAGAACCGCTTCGTTCGGAACGATCAATTAGCCGGTGCAACATTATTAGGAAGCGTTTAAGCAATTAGGATTGTCCGCACGAGGAATTCAATTTCCACTATGGTGCTGGCAGGAGCTTTCCGTTCGATTAAAAGTACCGGGACCGCAGGCTGTAAGTGGGACGATGCGAAGAAAAGATGAACCATTGCCATTCATTCGGGCTTCGAAGGTAACGCGCACAAAGGACGAAGCAGTTCCCTTGTCCTCTTTCATGTCGCACTCGAATCACCGCCTTCCTCTTAGAACGATTCCTGTATTTTTCAAGAGGCTCGCTCGGCTTATCAATTTCGAGCTCCGAAGGCTTATGATAACTCAACAATGGAAATCAGTTGGCTTAAAAATTTGAGAATCCTTGAATACAAGCCGATACAAAATTCTGAGACTTCGTCGTTGAATTGCAAATGTCGCTTTAACTTTTGCTTATCTTTACCTACACCCAATGACGCTCGTGCCTTTAATTACAATTAACACTGTCGATCGATAGAATTGCTATTGAACTTACTGCTACGTTTCCAAGTTTAGATCGCAACGACCGACGACAATCTTCTGGAGAAGGTAGAGGACGAGGTAAACAGAAGAGTCGATAGAAATGACGAAATCACCCTTTCCACGGGACGATGTCCCTCGACGAGGGAATAAAGGGACACGGGGCACGGAATTGACGTTTCTTCTCGTCCACCCGAGGGAGTCGCGAACGCAGTTATGTAATTAGAATCAGTATCGTCTCGTCGCAGTCGCGAATTCAATTTTCTCTCTCTCGGCATGGGCTTTCGGCACGAATAGGCGGCTGGTCGGAGCCGTTGGTGAAAGAGACCGAGAGGCACGAGGCTGGGACGGAAGTGAAGGAGAGTGAGAAGGAGAAAAATGAAGAGCAAGAGGTAGATGAAGAAGAAGAAGGACACCGTTCGCCCAAGCAACGCCATTAGAAGCGCGATTCAAGCGGTTCTGGATCGTGGAACGAGAGAAGACGGAGGAAGAGAGGAAGGAAGGAAGGAAGAAAAGTGGGGGAAGAAAGAAACGGAAGGAACGAAATTGGATTGCTCGTTTCATTCATCTTGGACGCCCGCCCGTGGCGTCGATTCTGTCCGCTTTGGGCCGCATCTCCATTAAAGAGCATCGAGCACGCCAAGTTTAAGCTCGGAGTCTGCCGATGGTGGTAGACGAGTGGAAAGCTCTCGCGCATCTAAGTGAAGAATTTTTCTCGAAGCTCCTCGCGCATTCGTGGAATCGCGATCCGAGAGGAATCTTTGAAATTAACGCGCGCGTGCTCGGCAAGAAGATTTTCATTTCTGCATCTCACGTTCCTCGAACTACTCGAGCAATCGAGAGAGTGCACCTAGATCGAAGTTGGGACGAAGCTTTGACGTGAAAAGCGGATTCTAAGGCGCGATCTAATTTTATAATACTGTGAAGATTAGGACAAATTTAAGGGATCACCCTGTTTAATCAGTTAACTGTGGAATTTTTATTTTGAGGTTTAATTTTTAGTCTTTATATCGAATGGTAAGTTGTTTTTATTGTTCATGATCAGAAATATAAAAACTTTGGATTGACGTGTATACACGTCGCACGCACTTAACTGGTTAAGTAAACGTGACCAATGTCTTTGATTCGCTTCGAGACGACCTGCGCGTAAATCTAAAAGATGATACATATCGCAGAGAAAGGAAGTATCATTGTATGGAGAAATCTACGTTGTAAGAATTTTTTTTTTCGACTCTCATGCGCGGAGAGGGTAAGTTCGTCCAGAATATCCGCGAAGGTCCGCGGGATCGAGGCCGCCGAAGAAATACGAGGGATGAAAGAGGCGAAGAGAGCAGAAAAGGGTAGAAAAAGGCGCAAAGTGCTTTCGGAGAGAATCCCGTTAGAATGCGGAAACTTACTTTCACGGACCGTTTGGAAAGTATTACAATTACAAAAGGTATGCCGCGGCGAGGGCCCAACTCGATTTACCTGTACGGGGCTTCCTTTCCGACGGAAAGCTGAATTGGAGGAAGTCGATCGTGAACTGGCTCGAGAGGATGCGGTGGGGTGAGCGGAGCGGAAGATAAATGGAGGACGTCGGGATCAATTGATAAGCCTCGCGTAATGATTAGGCCATTAGGCGCGTAATATCCGCGAGAAAATTGGACGCCGAACGTTAGCGCGTCGCGAGGACGAGGACGAGGACGAGACGATACCAGAAGTACGAAGGGAGACGAAAACGCGGGTATACTCGCGGTTCCGGAAATTAAAGTAGCAATTACCAGACGTAATTCCAAAAGCCTGGAGGTTGTAATGGCTCACGCGAATTTCCATGCCGTTGAGAACCGTCGCAAAAACAGTTAGCGAAATACTTGCTAACGATCGCGCGTTGTCGATCTCCCGCGAGAGCGTAGTTCCTGAAAAGTTTCTCTCCACCCTGTTCGCCCACTCGTCTATTTACTTGAGAAGAAGAAATTGGGTTGTGCCTACACGATCCGTGCAACCATTTAGCCAGGCAGTATAGTATCTCTTCTGAAAAAAGTGGCTTTGAATGGTTCGCCACGGTGAGCGCTATGAATACGGTGCCACGGTGAACGGTGGGGGGGGGGGGGGGGGGGGGCAAAATTCGAAGAGACGAAAGTGAAAAGTGTAGAAAGGAAGGAGATGGAGAAGAAGAGGGAACGAAGTGCGAGAGAGTCCAAAGAAAAGGCAAACGCGGTCGCTTATTCTATCCAAAAATGGTTCGCGAAATACTTGCTAACGATCGTGCGTTGTCGATCTCCTGCGAGAGCGTAGTTCCTGAAAAGTTTCTCTCCACCCTGTTCCCCCACTCGTCTATTTACTTGAGAAGAAGAAATTGGGTTGTGCCTACACGATCCGGGCAACCATTTAACCAGGCAGTACAGTATCTCTTCTGAAAAAAGTGGCTTTGAATGGTTCGCCACGGTGAGCGCTAGTCGGGCAAAATTCGAAGAGACGAAAGTGAAAAGTGTAGAAAGGAAGGAGATGGAGAAGAAGAGGGAACGAACTGCGAGAGAGTCCAAAGAAAAAGCAAACGCGATCGCTTATTCTATCCAAAAACAGTTTACGAAATACTTGCTAACGATCGCGCGTTGTGGATCTCTCGCGAGTGCGTAGTTCCTGAAAAGTTTCCACCCTGTTCGCCCACTGGTCCATTTATTCAGGAAGAAGAAATTGAGTTGTACCTGCACGATCCGGGCAACCATTTAACTAGGCAGTGTAGTATCTCTTCTGAAAAAAGTAGCTTTGAATACGGCGCCACGGTGAACGGTGGGGGGGCAAAATTCGAAGAGACGAAAGTGAAAAGAGTAGAAAGGAAGGAGATGGAGAAGAAGAGGGAACGAAGTGCGAGAGAGTCCAAAGAAAAAGCAAACGCGATCGCTTATTCTATCCAAAAACAGTTTACGAAATACTTGCTAACGATCGCGCGTTGTGGATCTCTTGCGAGTGCGTAGTTCCTGAAAAGTTTCCACCCTGTTCGCCCACTGGTCCATTTATTCAGGAAGAAGAAATTGAGTTGTACCTGCACGATCCGGGCAACCATTTAACTAGGCAGTGTAGTATATCTTCTGAAAAAAGTAGCTTTGAATACGGCGCCACGGTGAACGGTGGGGGGGGGGGGGGCAAAATTCGAAGAGACGAAAGTGAAAAGAGTAGAAAGGAAGGAGATGGAGAAGAAGAGAGAAGAGACGGAACGAAGTGCGAGAGAGTCCAAAGAAAAAGCAAACGCGATCGCTTATTCTATCCAAAGAGGCACGTGCCACTTCGTTCCTCGTGCCAGGGGCTGTTTAACTACCACTCCTTCTTCGCTTCCACCGCCTCGACCTCCCTCCCTGGTACCCTCCCACGAAATCCCACCTTCACCCTCTCTATCTTTCCTTCCCTACACCCCCTCATCCATCCTGTTCCGGTCGGTCGATGTTTCCCTTTAATTCGGAACTTCCGAAGTGGCTAACAAGCAAAGTTCTAGCCCAGGCAGTCTGCAGGGCCGCGGAGGATCCTGCGCTTTCTCTCTCCTCTCTCTCTCTCTCTTTTTCTCTCTCTCTCTCTCTATCTGTTTATGTTGCTCTTACACACCCTCTCACTCTTCTCTCTTTCTCTACGTATCTATCTTTTTCATACATTCGCTCTCTCTCTCTCCTGTCTCTTCTTCTCCCCCTGTCTTCCGGCTTTCCTACGGTGAAACTCGCGGATATTGAACGACAGATTGCAGGCCGAAAGTTTTTCCACGTTTTCCGAGCACCCCCCACCCTTTTAGGGCTTACTCTATCCTCCTCGTTTCTTTCGACGGGCCCAGAGTTTCACGTTTCTTCCTATTCGTCTTTCACCCCTCATCTCATCCACTTCCTTCATCTCTTCCACCCGCTACGGGCTCCTCTTAGCTACTCGAATCGTATATAATCAATGCGACTTCTCGGTCTGGAAAATTGACCTTCGTCTCGGCAAATTGATTTCTGGCCTACGCTCGGTGTCTGGGAACCGAGGATCGATGCCACGGTCGAACGATTGCCAGAGAAAGAGGAAGTGAGGAGGAGGTGGCGAAGGAGCGAGGATGGCTCGAAAGTGAATGCTATAACAAGTACCATGCGGGCATACGATATTCTCGAACGGAGTCTCGAGATCGGAGTTCAGCATTCAAATTGGCCACCACTTCCAAGAGAATTGGCTTCGCTGGCATTATACGGAATATCCGATATATTCTAGAATTATCGATCTCGTCGGATTCTCGTGCGGACGGAACTCTTCTCTCTTTGCCTTTGTCCCGGCCGATTAAATGTATGTACCAAAGAGAGCGGTGGGTTTCGCTTCTAGTATAATTGTAGGACGCCTAAATGGATCCCTTTAAAGTCGTCGACGATTACGCGCGGTAGGACGCGAGTGGCATCGACTCAAATGGATATTGGTTTTAGCGAAATAATTGGATTATCGAGGAGAAAATTACTGGCAACGGAGAACCCTTCGATACAATTTCCAATGTTCCCTGATACTTGAGCGAGTCGATATTACTTGAAAAAACGATTCCGCTTTTTCGAGACTGAGGGGCAGAATAGATTTCGATTATCCCGATGTTTACGGTATTCGGGCGATTAATATTACTCGCGGTCAGGTGCCGTTGTCCCTCCATGAAAGTTTCGCAAAAGAATCGTGTCGGATAGCGCACGAGGAAAAATGAAGAAAATGGAAGAATAATGAAATAAGGTGCGTTGGGGTAAGTGCGCCGTCCAGACGAAATTTTCTAAAGTGTGATTTTTTTTATTATTACTTTTTTAAATGACCTTATGCATATATAAAGTACAGTTGAAAGTTATGTTGCCAAAGTTTCTATTTTGCATAAAAATGTTAAAGCTTGTAGAAGGAGTGTAAACACAAATTTTGAATTTTTAGAGTCATTTAAAGGAAATAGAAAATAAATAATAGAAAAAACCATAGTTTAGAAAATTTCGTCTCGACGGCACACTTACCCCGTGGCTGCACTTACTCCAACTCACCTTATAGGAGGATGCAGACGAGTGACTTTTTCTACTTCCTCGATGCGAATGCTCATTTCCAATGCAATTGAAAACGCGATATCAAAAACAACGGATGCAAACGTCGCACACTGAGAGAAAAGTATATGATATATCTAACTATAATGGCATGGTAAGAAAATTATAGTTGGAAATATCATATTTATGGTAAATGTTACCATAATGTGGGTAATAATTACGATAGAGGCATAGTATAACCAATTATATTATGTTTTTACCCAAAATTATGGTTATTTCAACTAAAAATATAATATGGTTGAACATATATATAATGGTAAGAAAAGTAACTATTTTTTTATATAGTTAATATTACCAGAATATTTCATACATAGTGATAGAACTAACTATATTCACATAGCACACTTTACTATACATATGGTAACAAGAACAAAGATAATAGTTAATAATATAACCATTTGTATAAATCGTTCATTCTACTATATTTTGTATGGTTAAGTGAACTATAAAAATATGTTTGAAGCCAAATTTAACTATAAAATATAGTGAGATTATAGTAAAACCAACCATTTTTTTCTCTCAGTGCAAATCTGACCGATCGGATTTTTAGCGCGGATGCGAAAATTCGGAATGAAGCAAGAACGTGAGTATAAGCGAACGGATTCGTATCTCCTCGCATTATTTTCCATTGACTTCCGTAATGGAGTACAGGATGCGAATCGCGGATAATGGCAGAGAGTAATGCGATATTACGAGCCGCGTAGAAGCCAATCGTTAATTGTTTGAACGAAAGTGTCGCCGGTGGTGTGCGCGCGTGCAGCGTTAATGGAAGAAATTAATTGACCTTCGATACAGTGGCCAGCCGACAAGAGCGCGAGAACGCCATGAATTTATAAACGCATTTTGCGTGCGCGCATAGTGAAACTCTCGTTGAGAAAAGCCAAAGAGGGAGAGCGATGGTTAAAGCGTCGCTTATCTCAATTTAAATCTCTCGTGTGTGCAAAACCGACACAGATACGGTGGACAATAGGGCAATTTATCTTTTCCAAGACACTCCTTGGTATCCAAATTTTCATCGATCCCGTTTACCGGGCAAGAGTGCTCCATTAATAAAAATTACTGTGAATTTTTTAAAATCTAGGCGAGAGTAAGGAAACAAGATGGAAATCGTTTACAAGTGTACGCCGAGGAAAAGATCCAGATATCGCTGAGAACGTGGCATAATTTCCACGCAAATTTATTTCCGCCGCAATAAATTATGTCCTCGCTTATGCAAATGTAGAATTTCCCTACGGAAACTCATCTCGTGTACTCTTCATTAAGTCGAAAGATTAAGATAAACGTGTGCTAGCTCGTCTACGCGTTTCCTCGGCGACAGAGGTGAAGGCGTTTCGCGTTACGTTTCACGTATCCGAGCGTGTAATGCGTATTCATCGATCTTATTCAGACCTAATCGGAAAGTGCTTATCGGGGTGCTCGAGTGCCAGAATTGTTACACAGTCTCTCGTGGCATCCTTCAGGAGAACGTGTTAGAGCGGACAGGCGTAGGTTGTTTGCCGCTAACAAAGATGGATAGACCTGTCCTCGTTGCTTCGTGAGATTCAGACGGAATCTTGTTACAACGGAGTATGTATGGACTTACGAGCACGTGAGGAGGTTCACTTGGCACGTCGAGTGAATATAAACAATATCAGATATTCAGTTTGCCGACAAATTTTTCTCTTTCTCTCGGCAAAGGACCTAGACGATTCGGTAGATCCTTGGATAATAATTTATTGGGCGAAGGGTAGATTTTTCACTCTCGATTCTACTTAACTATTCAAGATTTATTCGTGACGAGATAGAGACGCATACCGAGCAATCGAATTAGTTCTGGCTATTAAAGATTCGTATACACGTTCTCGTTGCTTCACGACATTCAGACGGAATCTTGTTACAGTGGAATAAGTTTCGACGAGAAGTGTTACGAGGACATGAAAAGTTCGACCTTCACGCGTCGAACGAGCAACATCTGACAATACATGTCCCAAGAACCTTTTCACATTCTCTCGATAAAGGACCTCGATGAACCGGTAGATTTTTGGAGAATACTTTATCGATATAATAAACGATGTCCGTCGAAGGGTAAATTTTTCACATGGTTCTAATATATTGATTTAATGGTTGGTTTAGGCTCACGATCTATCCGATATATGTATATATATGATGAGATCGAGATGAAGAGCGAGTAACCGAATTAGCTCTCACCACTTTCCAATAAAGCCCCACGTACAGCCGCGGGAAACGGCCTGCCACGCACCTTGTAAATTTCGCTCGCCGAAATTGCGGTGGCCACCGGAAGCGTCGAGAGAACCCTTCTCCCTATGCACAATACGCTGCCGATAGCAACCCTTATTCCACGAATCCGCCCACCAAGCCGCGTCCGTGCCTCTCGTTCTCAGTGACGTAATTACGCAGGAAATTAGGAAAGGGTCGTTTCGGCCTCCACCTCCCGCTCTTACTGGTCGGACGCACCGAGCAACTCACGAGGAAAGTTGTAAAATCGTGAATTATATCTTCTTGGGGGAGGGTTCTTCTCCCAGGGGTGCTTCGGGACGGCCAAGATTTATCGAGCTTGGATTTTCAATTGGGCGCGATTTACGCGCGCGACCTTCCTTAAGTTCGTTCGAGGGTGGAGGAAGGTAAGAAGAAGTAGAAAAAGACCAATGGAAGTAAAGGAGAAGCGAAGTAGAAACGTAAAGTATTGCCGAGTGAGTTCACTGTTCGGATACTCGAGTGTAACGGCGTATCTATAGTCGATGACGATTTGCAGGAGTAATTAATGGCGTAGATGGGGAGTAGAGGGTATAGAATATTCCAGGTTATTAGCAGAATTAGCACCGCGCTCCCTTGTCGTTGCTATATCGAGAACAATCGAATGCGGACCGATATCAGGCCGAATTATTATGAATAACGAGGCGGCTGGCTAATGAATATTTAGATGCGGCTCGATGATATGCGATTGATATCGCGGCAGATTCGATTAAACCTGTGCGCTTGGTACACGTACGGCAGTGGCGTGTATGTAATAAGAATGGCGCTTGCCAGCAATCGCCGATTACTCTTCTCAATTTTACGACTCCAATTACACGGTGGGCGGGCGCGAAAGTCCTTTATTGTGATGAGAGTCGCTCGTACGCGCCCCTCTTGTTTTACGCCCGACGATTCGCACGTTGAACGACTGGCCGTGATGAGACCCACGGAGAGAATTCGTCATTTTTACGGAAGTAAAAATAAGAGGGAGAAAAAATTCGGTAAGACTTCCGTATCCGACCCTCGTCCGATCTTAATAAAATTTTACTGCTACGTAGAACTTACTAAATGCAGTCGAACGCCATAAGTGCGAATTTAAGGAAACGCCTGCTTTCCGAGATATTAAAATTTAAAATTACACGATTAAGTCAACAATTTTTGAAATTTTTACGTAAGAGGAAGACTGAAATTCCACAAAATGTCAGATTAGGCAGGTGCAATGGTTAAGCACGCGTAATAAAAGAATAATTTAAACTTGAGAGCGTGGTTGGCCTTTCTGGTTAGATCAATCTCCATTTATATCACATTTATATTTCAACTTTAACATTGAATATCTTTTTTTGGAGAGGAGACCGCCAATTTTGTCAAAGGAGAAAGTTATTTTTGGAAAAACTTTTTCTGTTAATGACTTTTTAATAAATGACGAGCGGAGCTTAAAACCTTCGCAACATTACTCAGGGTGATGATCCTGATAACATATGTGAAGGACATTGAAATCCGAGGTGGCTCCCCATAAGTGAATAATTACCAAAAAAACAAAATTGTTTTCTATATTTCTTGTTTTTAATGTGTATTCTAATGATATTTCGATAAATTAGTATTTATAATTTCGCAAGATATTAATGAAATAAAACATTTCAGCAAAACATTTTTGAATTTTAGTCTTTTTTTACGTAAGAATCTAAAAAATTAAACATAATTAAAAATTCCACTAGATTTAGTGAATGCTACTTACCTGTAAAATTTTATTAAGATCGGACAAGGGTCGGATACGGAAGCTAACAAGGGGAGGCCCACAATGGGTTGTTTCCAATTTCGCTGAATTTGAAATATGTCATAGTTCAGCACCCCTAGATGCTCATGGTACCCGGTTTTATATGAAGATGGCCCGTAGTTTTCGAGAAAATTGCAGTTAAATATTGCGATTTTTCGGGCTAAATTGAGGATGTGGCAGCGCAGCGCCCGAAAACGAGAGACAGGAAAAAACAACAAAGAATCAAATGTCTTTGTCTCGTCGATACGCGTGTCTCGCTGCGCTGCCACATCCTCAATTTAGCCCGAAAAATCGCAATATTTAACTGCAATTTTCTCGAAAACTACGGGCCATCTTCATATAAAACCGGGTACCATGAGCATCTAGGAGTGCTGAACTATGACATATTTCAAATTCAGCGAAATTGGAAACAACCCATTGTGGGCCTCCCCTTGTAAGCCAAAAATTCGAATGTAGACGACAATCGCGGTAATAATCGTTAAACGTGTCTCTCGAGTCACTGAGAACCTTCCGTCGAGAGGCTCCCGTCTTCCACTGTAATATCCTCTAATAATCCACCATAATAATCCGGCAAGACAAAAGCTTCGGGCCGCCCGTACCATTGAAGCCGCGTTGAACAGGAACACTCATTACCACCGTGTACCGATCGGCTCTCACGTACGAGCGCGCACCCACCATTCGATCGAGTGCATTAGCGCGTTTCATTAACGTAACACGCGCGCATACGGTAGCAGGGCCGAACTACAAAAAGATCGATAGAGACGCGAGCCGGAAGCCATGAACAATTAAACAATTAAATTGGAACGGTCCATTGTGATCGGACATTTGCCAATTAGTCGCCGATTTGTGATTAATTAATGAGAAGTCCTTTGCAAAGGGGATTATGGAGAGGATGAAAAGGAAACAGAATTTTCCAAGAGAACAAGAAAGGAAGAAGAAAGCGGAAGAGACTGGGTTCTCGATGAGCGCGAAGTGCTCCGACTAATATCACGAAAATCTGAAACCATAATATGCAATCGAGCCATGCTTCCGTTAACCTCCGTGCACGATTATCCAACGAAAAATATACTCAGCCAGGAGATGAATCGACGAGTAGAAAAAGCAAAGAGAGAGAAAGCCTTCTAAGAGAAGCGGAAGAAAGGTGGGAGTAAGAAAATAAATGTTGAGAGGAATGTAAGTCGGTTTGATCGATTTTACGATCGCTCGTTGGAAACACTTAAGTTACAGAGAGGCTTTACCTTCCATTGGACTTTTATCGTCACTGTGCGATTAACGTTGTTGCCCTCCGCGATTAAACAATTACGCCACAATGAAGCTCTTCGAATAAAATTTACTGCTGAGGGCGTTTTCTTGGCTACATAAAACTGACGCACAAAGAGGCACACGGTGCTCGGTACGGAAACGAAACCAACAGGATGTTGTTTGGCAGTATAAATTTACTGTCGACAATGGAATGACCCAATTACACCGAGGCGAAAGGAGATCATTAAACGAGCACCTACGAGTAACTGCTGATTGAACAATCGATAGAATCCACACCGGTGACAAAGTACGGTGGATGTAACGCGCGACCGGAACAAGACGTGCAGAATTGAAACGCGTGTAAAGGCGAGGTGGAGGGAGTGCTGCGAGGGCAGGCGGACAGACACGAGATGCAACACTCGTCGATCTTGCGAACGCCCTTGCCCTCTTCCTTCTTTGTCATCAGGCATCATCTTGAGCCCTCGGCTTGTAAGGATCCCGTGAGTCACGCTGTATTTTTACTATTCTACAAATAGAAGTGGGACGTGACACGAAATGTAATAAGCGAACTTACGGCTAACCCTTTTGCCTAGACTCGGGCTTATCCTATCTGAGAACTGATTACCGGAACTGCTCACGTGTGCGATCTAAGCTCCTTTCTCCCTCTCTCTCTCTCTCTCTCTCTCTCTCTCTCTTTCTCTCTCTCAACTTTCTCGTAACTTGTTCCACCCATTCCCCATGAATCTCCGCCGAGGCACAGCCACGCCGATCACGATGTCTTCGCTCTGAAGAGCGCTGAGCCGGCGAGACTCCACCAACGAGCACACGTCACGACCACGCGGGGCCGTGAAGATTTGACGACGTTGTAACGCAGATGGCCGAGCGCGAGGGGCATCGAGTTAAGTGCGACGTGATTGATGCTTCGCGAGAGATCCTCCAGAGAAGTTGTCGAAAGTGGTTGCGGACGTGAACGCGCGCGTCCGAAGGGACCACTTTGCTCGATACCGAAAACCATGATCACTTCGGGCGCTGTACGCGCGCGTGTGTATAGTAATGTTGGGTAGGGTGGATGAAACGATAATGCGAGTGTTACGAGGGACCTCTGAAGTGCCGTTAAGAATCGCTTTTAAGGATGTTCGAATTTATTCGCGTCCATGAATATGATCGAGACGAGAAGAGTGTTATAATTTGTCTCGGATTATTACAGGAGATTAATTTACAGAGATCGGGATAAAATTGCACGAGGCAGAGATTGCGAGAATCTGCGGACTTTCGAAATTTTCTCGGTGGTCATGTCCATTTTCGTCTACGTGCGTTCCTCTGGACACATCTTTATTCATCGTGAATTTTAAACGTGTATTTTTACACGTTAAATGAGCCGTTCATTTTGAAAGTGGCCTAAGTTCATTTTATTAAAAAAATGAGATATCGCGTAACATTATATTATTGCACTAAATTATTCACGAATTATGAGATATCATATTTTTTTTAAAAAATCGACTTAGGCCACTTTGAAAATAAACGGTTCAAATAATCAGAGTCGGGTGGACCGTTCACTATTTCCAAAGACAACTGGCGTCTTCAATTTTAAAGTGTGCAGACCATTCTAGGTAGTCGTTACCAACGCAAATGTAAACGTTCGTAACGAACACGTATACCCTACTCGGTCAACAGTAGGTTGAGATTATAAAGTGTAAGCGTAACATGTCCAGATGCGCGTGGTAAGTCGACAATTCAGTTGTGCGCGTGCTTATCTACAGAGATTCAGGACTACACGGGCCTCTTATGGCGCTGTAGGGACCATTGTTTACGGTGCTACGTTCAACCCAACAAGCAGAAGAGCCCTATTTCGCCATAGAAGCACCGAGAGAACAAGTCCGAATATCACGAAGGACAAATAAATTTCAGTTTACCGCGCCCTTCTTCCAAAATGACTGTTCGCTCTCGGAAGCCTTTGAAGGCGCGTGTCATAATTTCAAACACGGTATATCTCTTGCACGTAATAAACAAATGGATCCTCCGCGACGCAGTGCGTCTCCATCGAAGAATTTTAATTTTGCGAGAACGGAGAAACGAGATTGCGAAACGTTCTCGAGGAAAAGTGCAATTTCATTGCGGCCCCGAAGGAAAGGCTCGCGGGGTTAGCATCGGAACTCCTTTGTTATCGTGGAATTTCTCGTAACGTCCAAAGATACTGGTAATCTCACCAACGCCAACGTGAACTTTATCCTTGTAGTCGTAAGACTTTGCGGGGAGCTTCGAAAGTCCGAGGAAATAGAGAGCGAGCGCGTACATAACTTATCAAAGTAAGAACACTTCGCTGTACTTAACTCACCCTGGGACTATATCCCGAACCTTAGAATTTCAAAATGCGGGGCACGCAAAGCTCTTGGCCCGGCTACCTTACCGTTCGAAGACGTTTCGAGCTTTACGAAGACTCCAGAAAGAGATGGAAATATTTGGCAAGATACCCTTGAGTAAAATTCGAGACCTCTTAAAAGCAAATCCCCTTAGAGTAATCTTAAATTACACGTATAATCCACATGACGACGAATCCAAAAAGAGCTTTCATTAATTATCCACGCATTCTCTTCGTCCACGAAATCTTCTTTATTTTATTCTCTTCCATCTTACAATTGACATCTCACAATTGACAGTTTTCTCCTAGCCTTAAAAAGAACAATAAAATAATCAGAAAAAAGAGAAAGGAAAAGAAAAAGACAAATCATGATTCTGAATACTTTCTTATCTGTTACTTTACATCGCCGTTATCTCTCGTCCATTAAAAAAGAAAGAAGACAAAGAAAGAAAAAAACGAAGCAAATCGCAATTCTGACCACGCGCGAAATCTCGTCGTATAAAAATCTCGCTCCCATTCCACCAGGCTTGTCCCATCCCTAACAACTCCCCAAGTTCTACGTTCTCGCACGCGTTATGATAATTTTCTCGGGAACTTTCTGGGGGTAGTAGCGCACCTGACACGACAGGGCGCACGGGTCGAACGGACACCGACACGTGCTCTCGGGCCATAAGTCATCGTGGTGGGGACGGTTTTTACACAATGGCTCCGTGCGGGCGACCCAATGGCCCTCGGAACGAAGAAACAGAGAGACGATGGTAGGTGGTCGCGCGGTGCATAACGTCGTTTGTTGCTCGCGCACGTCGAGACTGTAAAATCCTGGGGTATCGCGAACACCACGTCGGCCATTCCGTTGCTACTGCACCCCGTGATCTACACCGGCTGTTTATTGTCGCGGAGCAGAGTACCCTCGCTTTTCTTCTTTCTTCCCTTAACGAAAAAAAAGCAGTCCGACCGCGCTATCTCAACGGACGTTTACGAAAAAAATTCGTGTTCTCGTTTACGTAGTTCCTGCTCTCTCGTAGTTACCCCGTCCGTCTACTTTCTCGTTAAATCTTCTTCTTTTTCTCGTCTCACCTAAACTTCCTGTTTCTCCTCGTGACGGGTTGGCTCGGTGGAAAGTTGACTGGCGGTGGAGGTACGGTAGAGGATCGTGCGAATATTTCCAGGAGTTTCGTACGCGAATGATAAGCGCCCGGTGGCACGATATCGTTCGAAGAGAAAAAGCGCGGTGGTCGAAGGAATCGACGTTCCTCGAGAAAAGAAGTTGATTGCGCGAGGGGACGCTTGTGGGAATTTATGCGAATGCAGGTTGGAGAAGGAATTTATGCGAATGCCGGATGGAATTGGTTAGTCGGTTGCCTCTCTTTGACGCTGTCGCGCGCGATGAAAAATTTAGCAATATTCGGCGACGGTGGCTGAGTTGGCCGATGATCGATGCGATCGTAGAGCAGATCTAGAGATACGTTTGGGAGTAGTTGAAGGATCGTGAGAGAGTGAGGCGAGGGATGGAATCGAGAGAGTCGAAGATAGAGAGGTATAAGGTGAGAGAGGCGAATCCGGAGGAGTGAGAAGCAAAAAAGAGTTCAGTTGGAGGGCGATAGAAGGAGCATGTGTAAAGAGGTGGAAGGAAGAGTGGAGGAGGATGAGAAAAAGGAGGTCGATAGGAAAGCGTGCAGCTAGCTGATATTTCGCGAGGGGAAATATGTGTAGAGCGAATGATTTATGTTCCTTGGCTAAATCGATCGACGCATCCAACGTTTTGCGAGCCAACGGTTAACTAGCATCCACGATATATACCTATATCGCGTAATACACTTGGTTCGAGTAACATCGCTCAAGAGAGCGCGAAATTTATTACTGTAATCTCCTCCGCCAATTTGTGATTAATCGTTAAGGAAGAATTTCCAATTATGACATGACACTAATTGAATTTCGTGCAATAGATGCAACGCGATGATGTCGTAGCATGTAAAAATAGAACACGATATTGTTAGGAGAGAAGTAAAGAACAGACGCGAGCAGTATGCTGTAAGGGAATTAAGAGGTGTGAAAGGCATTTGAGAGAGAAACGAAGGGGGTGGAAGTAGACGAAAGAATAATAAGTAAGTTTATGTTGACGTGGCTCACTTGCGCACCGCAATTACGCGCAAAGCTCACTTTACATTCACAGAGCGGTGATTCGGTCGTATATCTCTCCTCTTGTGTTTACCGGATGCCAATAGTGGCTGCTATAGTTGGTTGTGTCGTTGACATTGATCAGAACTAAACTGGTGAGCTGTAAAGAGCATTTACAACTTGTTACCCCGAGGAAAATTCGATACGTTGCTGTCGATACTCTCGTCAATAGAGTTTTCTTTTTTACGGCCCTCCAAATAACCTTCCTATTGTTGTTCAGCAAAATTCGTTAGAATGTTCAATTACACGGTAAAGAGTGAAAATATTCTTCAGAATTAAATTAAATAATTAAAATAAAGTTAATCGGGGAAATTATTAACTCGGTACACGGTGAAATATTGATAACGTTACTAGTTTAGATGAAAATGTTGGAACAGTTCAGATTCACATGAAATCAATTTAGACACATAAAAATATATCACGAGTATATAAGACTGTATCACAGCACGGAAACAATAAAATTCTTAAAATATATTTTTTGCGGCCCTCGAAATCCTTCTACTGTAGTTTGGCGAAATTCGTAAAAACATTTAATTAAACGGTGAATACTACAAATACTCCACAGAATTACATTACTTCTACCAATTAATTTACTGCTTGGTGGAATACTAACAATGTTAATGGGTGGTAAAGTTGAAATACTTCTGATCCACGTAAAGCGAATTTATAGAGATACAAAAATACGTCATGGATTGCATAAGAACGGGTCGCACGTAGTACGACACGAAAACAACAGAATTCGTAACAATATCGAATACTCTTAAAATGAAATATTCAACCGACCCAGATTTCTGCCGAGAGATATTCCATCGACGAATTCGAGCGCTACGTGCATTCTCCGTTATTTACATTATCAGCAGGATTATTATTTCATCGTCGTCGTCGTCGTCGTCGTATTCGAGGTACGCTCGTGCATGAACTCGTTATGGGACGCGAAACAAAAAGCAGCGAGAGAACACGGAAGTGGTAAAAAATATTAGCAAATTTATCGAGGCAACGCGCGCTACCCTTTGCTCCACTCGAGTAGGTCGCGAAGTTTCCACGATGGAGAGAGAAAGAAAAAAAAGAAGTGGGAGGAGATTCGAATATTTATTAGGCTGGCTATTTTTAATTAGCCCTACGCCGTCTTATACCTCTTTCCCATCCCACCGCTTCATCCAGCCCGCTGGTATTAAATTTTTGACGAAGAGGAGCTGCGACTAAATCGGCCCCACCTAAGGATAAATTTGACGAGGCCCAGTGGACGAGAGCACTTCGGGCACCCAAAAATAATCCGAATGTATAATTAAAAACAGAGTAGAATATATTACACATGCTTCTAATTGAAATGTGTCTCGATTAATGCATTCGTTAAAGTCAAGCAACAGAAAATATCTAGCCCAGACGTTACATAATCGATTATTCTACCAGTCGCCTTCACTTGGGCGCTCGTGTCCTACCTTGGCGGAGGGCAAATTGAATTTTCCATGAAACTACTCTCTCGCTGAATTTCAGTCATTACGCGACGAGAGAATTTTTTCAGTAAATTTACTGCAACGTGCTGGACAAAAAAATAGGGACTCGAGGGTATACGCGATCGCTTCGAAGAATGAGCTTGCGAAGATGTCAAAATTGTAATACGTACCTACGCGTAAGTTGTCATTTAATTTGTATGCTTTTAGTCGTCCATCAAAATAACTGCGTCACTTGTCTTGCCGCTATTTTCTCTCTCCCTCTCTCCCTCCTTTTACGTCCTTTGTAAGCACGCAGACGAGTTCAAATTAAATTTTTGACGAAGCGAAAGTCCGGCTTAATCCGATATTGAATAATCCATAAGACTACAGCAAGACCGCGTGATTTTTTAATCGTTTCTCGGAGAGATTAAATTCTTAAAGTCCTAGGAGGCGAACGCGGAACGGCGAAATGCGCCGTAAGTTAATTGGAAACTTTTTCCGAGACGTTGTAAATCCGTGACCGGGCGTAAAACTCGACGGTTAGCGCAGTGCAGCGCGGGAGACGTGTTTTCTTTTTTTTTTGTTTTTTTTTTATTTCTCACTTGCCGAGAAGCGTCGTCGCACCTTCGGTCGTCAACGACGCTTCGTGTAACAATTCCTAAATAACAAACCGTAGAACATTTATTCGAATTCGAGCTAATTAAACTACCGTCGGCCAACGAGAGCCTTGAAACTGAGCTAAGAAGCGTTTACCATTGGGCAAGAAGTGAATCTCTTCGAGGCGAGGGAGTGCTGCGAATTCACGGCTCGCAAGCAAAAAGTAACAGATCCACTCAACCCTATTACCCGCTCTAATTCTCTCATCTCCCTATCTAATCTACCAACGACTCACAATTAAGCCAACCTCTTCCCTTCTCCTCACCTCTCTCTCGAAATGTTCTCCTCCTCACCACGCACCAAAAGCTTCCGCTCGGTATTTCACGAGAGCCAACATCCTGCAAACAAAATCTCGGAAGCTATTCGATTTGCAGAGATTTTTTGCTCAAGAGAGAATTTTCTCTCGGTGGGAAGGACGACGAAAGGTTTTAACCTGCGATCCAGGTACGCGTGGGTTGTTGACTAGCGGTAAGAAAGTCTTGCTACCGGACAATTTTCTCCACGAATTTGTTAACGGATTTACGTCGACGGGAGAAAAGCGAAGGAAAAAGCTGCCGCGCGAATTTACGTCGTCTCTCGTGCGGTCCACTCGTCGTTCAAATAGAGTTTTCGAATGGAGAGGAGAGACGGTGGATTTAATCGATCCTCGATTATTCCGTAGTGGAGCACGTATCCGCCCTGTTTGTAAATCATTACAATATCTTTCCGGGGGCGTGGGATGATCGCGAAATTTCGCTGAGCGTGCGAGGAAGCGAGCGCTGTATTATCGGTAAATATTCCTACCTGTGAGCTCGGACAGCTCGTCGGTAGTTCGAAATTTTCGATGTTTGCCTGGTGCTTCAACTAAATTTTATTTTATTTCATTTTTTTTCTACTTTGGAAGTTCTAACGTCCGGGCAATATTCACAGCAGACCGAGTTGGTGGAGAATTAATTTTCCACGTTGACGGTTCAGGGTTGGCTCAAATCAATTAACGTTTACGAATACTTCGCTTTAAAACTGCGCCCCTAGTTGGTGGTAAACTTCGGTAGGACTGTGTAGAAGGCGTGGCAGTAAAATAATTTCGACGTGAAGACGCGATATTTCCTCCGCATCGCTTCTCGTAGCAATAAATCAGACCCTTGGCATCGCGAAGAAGAAAGCGTTACGTGAAAAATGCATTTTCCCATCGACGTATTCTTTTTTTTTTAACTCAATACTATGCGATATCAGAAAGGCACCCGGTCTCATCTTTGCCGGTCAATCAATCCGATCCCAATCGTATCGGAAAATTGCTCGATCACGGACTCGTAATAACTTCCAATCGATTTATCGACAGTCGAACGATTTCAATTTATCCGTTACCTACGGTGCTTTCGACTTTCTACCGCTTTCCCAATAATGTGTACACATAGAACGCATCGTTATCATTTCCGCAACTGGCTAGAAAAAGTTACAAAAAAGAATAGCGACTCCTCGATATTTCAGCTTAAGTCAAAGTTCCGTGCGAGCTTATGTGCTCTATTTTGCATTCTACTTCTGAATCCGTGGAATTTTGACTCTCGAGAAGAAGCTAATTCGTAGTTAACGATTCGGTTGGTAAAAGGTTTTTTTTTCCACGATGGCTTTTGTAACGTTACATCAACAATTCGACGAGACGTCCTCCCTCTACATTATTCCCCAATAATTTTAATTTCAACCGTGCTTCCTCTGTGGCGAATTATCTGCGAGTACAATGCGCACGACAAACGCGCAACATCGGCATTCCAACGCGATGCCGAAAAAGAGAATTATTTTCCATTTGCCGGGACGCAATTTAATCACCGATACCACGCCAACGAAATACCAGGGTGCTTCGGATGGTGGCTCCATTATACCCCCTTTCATACCAATCTGCGATGCTTTGTTCGACGGGATTGGCTGATCGAAATTTCTCGTTCCAAAAGCCTGACAAACAATACCAATTACGAACCATCTTCTTTCTCGGTGCAGAAAAAATTCTCGAATCGAGAAATTTCGCAAATCCTTTCTCTTGGAGATATTTCAAATCCGTAAATAGTACAAATAATTATAATCAACGATCAAGCTACGAATGGACTCATTCTACATCGAAACCTTTGCCGTGAATCAAAAAATGCCGAAGTCTCTTCACTGAAAAAATTGTATTCTTAAAATGCAAACTTAATAATTCATCTTAATAGATATTCTTAATAAATAAGAATACTTTCTTATCAACATGATGGTTTTTGGAATATATTGTTAATAATCCATCTGAATGTCGCGACACATTGCGCGCGGCACATGTCGATGCTTGTATCTTGTTCCTCTTGGAATTGTGCGTAATATTGCGTACTGTATTATTTTGTGCACCGTGTTGTGCAAAAAGTATGGATAAAGAAGTGACGAAGTGGCTAGAAGAAGAGGATTGGACGATTTAACGGATATATTTACAAACAATAGAAATACATATGAATTGTAACTTTCTCTTGTGGCTACATTTCTCTACCAATTCCGATTTCAAGATATGGATCATGTAATTTTGGACAATACGAAGAGTGAAGCATCTCATTAAGAGTTTTGTTTCCAATAATTATATACGAAAGATATCCATAAATTTTTTTACGGGGGTATGTCAAGAGTATCTGTTAAGAATATTTCATTAGAGGAATTTGTTTAGAGCATTCTACTCTGAAATTAAGAAGATCCTCTTGTTGCTTATTTTATTAAGAAATATTCTAAAAGTAAGTGGCAAATTCTCAAGATGAGAATACAATTTTCTCAGTGTTGGAAAGATCGTAGTTTCCGAAAACGTCACTACCCACGTGGGATAAGATCAACTGAAACGACACCCCCTGAAATTCAAAGTGCGCCAGGGGAGGAGCAGTTGGAGCGTAGTTCGCGGCACGTGCACAAACCAGAATCCTCATCCTCGTTTCTATCCTTTGTAGGATAGAATCACCGGATCGAAAGCTCGCGAACGTTCTCGCGGAGTGTGCGATCGCAATTAGGAATAAGAAACAACGAGGTTTCATCCCGGACGACTGTGAGAGGCTGGGCTTGCCCGAGCGAGAGAACTGAAGCGCGAATGCAATCGGAGCGGCTTCACGAATCGGCGCAATCAGTTTCCTTTGCCGCGCGCGGAGGAACTCGGGCAAGCTTCGGCGGACGTCGACGGAGGAGTAAAATGAATTTCGATCTAAGCGCTCTGTAATTCCTTCTAAACGGGCTCCAGCCTCCTCGTGCACCGCTAAGCCAAGGGTGGCGGAAGAGAAAGGAGGAGGAGCAGGAGGAGGACGTGGACCTGGCTGGCTGCCAAGTTTGTGGCGTCGCGAGGTAATCGTAGGTCTTGACGGTGAAGGATCGATAAAACGGCAAGGTGACAGGACGACAAGGTCACGTGATTCTGCCCGCGAGAGCGTCTGAGAAGACGATCGACGGAAGCGGATGCTTTTTAGTAGCTTCTTAATGTTTCACCGGGATACGTTCTTTAGATAAGGTTCTTGGCTACAAAGGGGAGAGAAATAAAAAATATTTTCGAGCGTCGATGATGAAAAGGTGTGGGTTACATGCGATCGTCTTTGTAAGATGAAATTGATTTTAATCCTCGAGAACTTGAGCTTTTAGAAATTACACGGACTCACGCGCACGGACCGTTTTGCTCACGGAATATATCAGGAAGAGTAGTAATAAAGTTTTAATGGGGACCTTGCTTATTTACATTGCGGTAATAAACTAAATATTTTTATTTCGATGTGCAAAATAACGGACTTCGTGAACTGGCAAACAAACAATTAGCTACGAAAATTGAAGTTTTTGTTTTGCATTATTGTTGAGCGAAGGTCGTTGATGTGAGCAAAATACTCGTAGCGCATGTTTTCTAGGGAAATTCCATATGGAAAACAAACTTTGGTAGGTTTAGTGTTAATAGATTGGAAATGTTTTCTTGCCTCTTGCTTTGTCTCTTTAGGGGTATTGACGATATGGACGTTATAGAATGATCGTACCTATATGTATAAGATGACTAGTTAGGTAAGAAGAATCGTGTTGCTTTTGAGGATCGAGTTCGTGCACGTGGGCGGTACTGCGGTTCACCGTCAAATTAATTCGATCGAATCTGCCTTCGTCCGTAGCAATTTTCCTGTGCACTCGACAGTGGCACGAGGAAACCGATATAGGATCGTTGACCTCATCAGTATGGGTCGTGCCCTTCGCTCGATACTCTCCCCAATAGAAAACGTCTAACATACTTTAAGGGGTCACTACAGGAGCCCTTTCGGATATTATTGAAATGAAATCGATAAACCAATCCACCGTCTCCATTAGCTAGTACTCATACACCGTCAATTACGGAATAGCCAAGCCGACTCGATCGATTCTCTCGTTTGCATTTCTCTCGGTCTCCTATTTTCGCGAATTCATTCGGCTCCGCATTTTCATCTTGTCCGTGATAACGGTCTATCGGTAAAAAAAAAAGCCACGTGGGAGAGAACGATATCGAGAAGTTTGAAAGCCGTAAATTTCCACGCATCGAACACGCACAAGTAGTGGAGAGCTTGAAAGCGCATTGGCCGTACCGACGGGCATCGTTCCGACATCGATGCCATAAAAAATGTCTAGCCCGTGACGGTATCTCTCCACGACGATTTATTCGCGTTTCCAACTTTCCACCAAGCGCATGACGAATTCACGCCTGTCGTGGGACCGTTGGTACAAGAACATCGTTGACGAATAGAGCTCGACGCTCCACTCTCGATGCACTCAAGAAGGGAGAAGACGTTTGATTCCCCAACGGACGACAAATGTCCTCTTCACGTCGATTCCATTCGAATAGGGTCTCCTTAACTACGTTTCTCCTTTTCTTTACATTTCTCCCCTTCGCTTTACTTTCAAGCACGTTGCGCTTCGGTGTGCGAGAGTGCGTGACGTGACGAAGGTGATATCGTCTTGTCCATAAACCTGCTTTCCTTTTATAAGCGAGGCTGCCGCTTCTATTCTCACGTTCCCAATTATCACTCGACACTGACAAATTTCCGTACCCCCGGCATATGCTAATCGACTGATTTCAACTTTCGATAGGGACAATGAGTTTTCGACAGGGGCCCGTTGACTTTCCAAGGACAAACGATCTTATGTCACGCGCTGCTTAGAAAACACTTTGGAAATTTCTTTCTTTTTACGATGTCCCAGGGCTTTGTAATTTGTGGTGAGAAATGGCCAATGCTGTCGCGTTCGCTATAGAGTAGGTATATGTCGGAGGTAGGAAATATTTTTGAAAGGAACGCTCTCTCAGACATTAAAACGCTCGAGTTTCGAGGAGAGTTCGAGCAAACGATCTGTGGCAGCATTCAAAATTTATTTATACATGCTCTGCACATGGTAGAGACACTATTTATCTAACCATTTTGCACGAAGAGCACAGAGTCTCTCCAAACGCATTAAGTGCGTCCTTCAACGACCTAGTGGACGAAGGAATAGCAGATAACGCTTAAACGATTACTCCATAAAAGCTTAGACGATAAGCGCGTCGCGTCACCACCCTCCTTCCTTTCTCTCTCCCCCGTCTTCGTGTCAATTCAATCCAAAATGTTTCTTCAACGAATCTCCGCGCGAACCCCTTCACCTCGTCAAACTCACCCCTACCAACCTACTCTCTCTTCACTCCAATACTACCACCTCTCTTATCTCACCGGCAGTCTCCACTTATTCATCCATTCGATTCTAGCCTCCCAAACAGCGCGTAATACCCAATGAAAAACAACGTAGCAAGTGTCAAGCTGCCCGAGACCGTGGAGGAGGATGAGTGCTGAGTTACGAGGGCGGAAGAAGGGCGAGGAAAGTCTGGAGATGGTCCAGGGGGAGTGAAAATAATCGAAGTAGCGGGAGGACGAGTAAATGGGATGGAAGAAAGAAAAGGAACACGTTTAAGGCATAAATGAGAGAATGTAATCGTCCCTTGGGACGTAAATACCAACGTGAGGTGAATAGAGAAGGTTTCTCTTTCTCGTCCACCTCAGCAATCTTCGCTTCTTTCTACCCCGTTCTTCACCTCCATTTCGACTTCCTCTTCCGCCCACTCTCCTCCATCTTCTTCACCATCCACCCCGCATCGAATTCTTCGCAGGCTTTAGCATCCAGGCGCTTCAGGCCTCGAACTCGTTAATTATCGCTCGTTTGCATATTGACCGGCTCCTCCTCCCTGGAGGGCTCTGCCTACTCTCACGCGAGAACTCTCTGTCTCCTCTCCGCGACCTCTCGCGATCACGCTAACGACTCGCGAGACACTCGACGACGGCGAGCCGTTCTTCGACGCGGTAATTAGGTCGTTAATCAAAGCCCCACGACGCCCTCGTTCGAAGGTGCGCAGAATCCTTTTTTTTATAGGGCAGAGGTCGTTTCAGAAGGTTGGGTTAGAGGACCGAGGACGACGCGCGGAGCTTAAGAACGGAGGATAAAGAGCGAAGGAGAGGCTGTAATGAGAAGGGGACTAGTTTGATAATAATTAAGGAGCGACGGATAATGGGACGAAATTTGTCGGCCACTTAACGCGAGAGAAGATTCTCGATGCGAGGATCAATTATAATGTTCGATTAACTTTATTAAAATATTTGCGCACTGAAAAAATTGTATTCTTAGAAAACAAACTTAATAATTCATCTTAATAGATATTCGTAATAGATAAGAATATTTCCTTATCGATATGACGGTTTTTGAAATATATTCTTAATAATCCATCTGAATGTCGCCACACAATGCGTATTCGGTTAAGCTAGGTTACACATCACGTGCGGCACATGTCGATGCCTGTATCTTGTTCCTCTGGCAATTCTGCGTAATTTTGAGTACTATATTATTTTGTGCGCTGTGTTGTGCAAAAAGTATGGATAAGGAAATGACGAAGTGGCTAGAAGAAGAGGATTTGGGCGATTTAATGGAGATATTTACAAGTGATAGAAATAAGTGTATATATGAATTGTAACCTTCTCTCGTGACTACATTTCTCAACCAATTCTGATTTCAAGATATGGATAATGTAATTTTCGACAATATAAAGAGTGAAGCATTTCATTAAGAGTTTTGTTTCCTATAATTATATACGAAATATATCCATACAAATTTTTTAGCGGGTTATGTTAAGAATATTTGATTAGAGGAATCTGTTTAGAACATTCTACTCGTAAATTAAGAAGATCCTCTTGTTGCTTATTTTAGTGGGGAATATTCTAAGCTTAAGTGGTAAATTCTTAAGATAAGAATACAATTTTTTCAGTGCGATATTGAGAAGTTTGGAATTGTTAACGCAAGACTGCGGATTTATGGAATCCAAGGCGTAGGAGAGAAATAGTGGAGTAGCGATTGCGAAGTTCATTTTCCGTTTATTGAAAAAGGACCGCGTCGACCGCGTACTCCGATTGGCCCCGTGTTCCCTGCGAGGCTACCGCAACTCTCGGCCAGCGGGCGAGCAGAGAGGAAAAAAAAAACATATCCGAAATCTCCATTAACAATAAATTCAACGAAATCATTTAGCAGAACGTATAAGTCCCCGGGGGGCATGACGCGGACCGCTATGATTCCAGGGGTTCGTAAATCCGTCACTGACGAGCTATTCGTATCCGTGGAATAGCCGAGCGGCTCGCGAGCGCTTTATAGGATCCTGGAAAACGAAGAAGGATATTCCGCGGCGAGTGGAGGGAGCGCGTGGAAAACGACGATGGAGAGTTTGGACGACATGGTGAAATAAAACAAGAAGAAGAGAACGGGAGAACAATAGAAAGAGAGAGAGAGAGAGAGAGAGAGAGAGAAGAGAAAGAAAGAGAGAACGAGAAAAATAGTGTACAGTACACGTTGCGGATATTCGCCGAGAATGTTTTTCCATTCCGCGCGAACGCGATTGCCCGCGCGTGAGCGGATCGATGATAGGGCAGGGGTAGAAATTAATACCTCTCCTTTGTATTACTGTGTAATATTTCAAGGTAATCGCGCGTGTGCTCGCCGACGCAAAACGCCCTTGTGCATTGAGATACCCACCACCTTCCATTAGAGAGTGGGTGAGAGAGTTAGGAAGTTGGGTGCGTGCTTATGGGGTAGATTGGAGGTCGAAAAGAAAAAAGGATAGACGAGGAGGGGTTGCCGGCTGGAGGAAAAAAAGCAGACGATAAGGCGCTTATCGTGCTATAGATCGAAAGGTATTACCGCTGTTCGAGTAGGTTCCTTCTTTTTTTTTCTTCGTCGCCTTATTTTTCAGTCTCGCGAACGATCTCGCGGCGACGACGCGAGTAACGCTTGCTCGTGCCGAAAATCGAATCGAGTTCGAGATGACTTACGGTGGGAGGGTTTATGTAGGGAAGAATAATATTTGAGAGGTGTACTGTGTCGTATGATAGAAATTGCGGTGAGGTACGGACGAGTACGCGGATCTCGACGATCATTGCGAAAAGACGAATTTGCAAAAGTAATTAAGGTGATGAAAATATTCGTTACTGTTTCACACGTGTACGGTACTATTGGTGATCTTCAGTAATACGAAAAATATTGAATAATGTGCCATCAAATTTTATCTCCATTTTCTCTCTAACGTCAGAGACAGCGCTCGTTGAGATTTAACGCTAGATTTACCGAAACCAGTCAATTTGACTTGTTCAAATGGGAAATCGTGTTTATAAAAAATGTTCGGTAAATCTAGTGTTAATTTTTATCATAACTATTTAACGTTCGTTAAAAATTTTGCAGACCGCACGTGCAACAAATTTCGTGGAATATTTCAAACGAGAATATTTTTCGTACGCAAAATATGAGAAAATAATTTTACGATAGAGGAACTCGCTTTGTGTCGGAAATTTCCGCCTTGAGAACGCCAACTCGACGCAGCGAAGTTTCCGACGCATCAATAGCCAGCAACATCCATTCCCTCAAGCTTCGAAGTCCCGAGGGTCCTCCAATCGGCTTTCGTCTCTGAAGTTAAAAATCTTTTAATATTCTTGCAGTAGTGGACTTTGAAACGGCAACATTTCCGCTAACATAGCACGGTTGCATAAATCTGTCGAATTTGATGTTAACTGAACATTAAGAAACGATAAGAAAAATTGTAATACTTTTTAATTAATCGTAGAGTACTGTAAACCGGCAAAAATAGTGCACAACAAGAATCACGCGTGATTATAATATACGCAGTAACGCGTTCACTGTGGACTATTGATATAAGCATTCGTCACGCACGAGTAACAAACACGTGGTCAGCTGCTCACAATCTAATGCCAACTGTCCTTGGAATACCCAAACACTCTATAAATCTACCTAAATCACCCTACTCATCTATCCGCCTCATCTAGCAAGGTAGAGATTGCGAGCCTACCCCCGTCAATTCCCAAAAAAAAACTTTCTTGACTTTTCGTTTGTAATTGAATGCGCTTCAGTGAATTCGCATCCTTCGCTTCATGGACTGTCAAGAACCTGAGGAGCTTTTCACTCAACTCTTCGTACGAGAAACGTCGAAGGAAAGTATCGCGCGGAAAACAGTCTGCCAGTCTGAAAAGTTCTGACATTGGACCTGGACACCCTGTAAATTTTTTTCCTTGCTAGGGTCTGTCATCGCCGAGTTCTTCACGCTCGCAGAAACGATTCGAGCGCATCAGTTTGTCATGCGCGGAATATGGAAAACTTCGATGACCAGAGTTTGGAGACCATAACTCTGCTATGAGGTACGCGACAGTTCAGTTGTGTTTGGTGTTGGAGCGATTGTGACTGGTACCACCTTTTGGACCGTTGCCTAGGCCCGAGGTTGGCCAGAATGCCACAATTCATGGCCATTGCGGTGCCCGTGAAGAATCCCTTTTCATTTTCGCCGATAGCACGCTACACGATCGTTCCTTTAAATCGATGCGTTGGCAGAGCTCACTGGTCGCACTGGTAATCTCGTCCACTGTGTTTAAAATAAATCCTAACGGATTCAACAGATCACCGTTATCGTGGAGAGCCTGATACCGTAGTACTATATTACGTAGACGTGTGACACGTCGACTATCAAGAACTTTGACGATAACGTTAATTGACCTTGGCACTTGTCAAGCTCTGTTTAATTGGATTCCAGGCAGATATCGCGCGAAGGGGCGAATTAAATTATCCTCGCGTAGAATTTAACCGCGAATAATAAACTCTCTTGCGATAACGATAAAAATAAAAATGCTAAGGATAAATTAGTCGACGATAGACAAGGAAAGGAACTTTGGCAAATTTAAAATTCTAACTTACTTCCGAGTGCAAAGAATAAGTAACTCGAGAATTGTGTAATGCTTCCGACGAGTTGAGAGTTATTAAAAAATTATTCGAATTAAGGCGATCGCAAATGAAGGATGCATCGTCCAACAAGTGTGCGCGCGTTAAACGAGAGCCAAGGTAGATACCCTCCTGCGCAATATTCCAGCGAGTCCTCGGAAGAGACGAATTAATATCGTAAAGTGAGAGATAAGGAATGCTCGCGAGCAACCCATTCATTTCTCTTTCGCTCCGTTAATCCTTTATGGTATGGAACGAGCGAGACACGCGAGAAGGGATCGTCGACGTATCTAGGAAAGCGCGACGCTTGGAATTGCAACTTATCGATCAGCTCTCGTTGCCCGTCCTCGCTATTATTTATCGGCAGGCGGCGGGTAGGCAGGCTAACAGGCAAGCGGCCGGACAGATAGACAGGCTGGCAGCCGCGTTAGAAATTGGACCAACGAGTAATCGATAATTCGATTGGAATACTTCACAGAAACTGGCACCATGCCTGTCGTTCGGCCCGCTGCTCGTTCCACGTTGGGAGAGAAGGACGGCAAGGCAGTCTCCGATTTTCTGTTTTATTGTTTGGCATTTTAACGTTCGTCGCCTTCGGTAAACGTCGTCCGTGTTTGCTTGCCTATCTAACGACTGGCCGATCGAGAGGACTGATGGATGAGACATCTCGACAGCCGAATGAAAAAGCGAAGAAAGAGTAATCGACGGTAACAGGGCAACTCGGATTGCCTGGGCCTTTTTGGACTACCGATTCAAGGTCGCATTGATGATAGTATAGCTTGATTTTTAAACTAGAATTGTTCTCTGATATGTTTCACTTGGCAAAATTTCTCCATGACACGACAGGTTATTAATTCGAGCATGTGAATTGTACAAAATTATTTTGTCATTCACAGATTATCTCTTTCGCTTATGAATCCTATGAACTGTTTCTAATGATTTTTCTGCAAGCATTGCGGTTTGGTCTACTATACGCGAGTGCAATTATTATATTGTAGAAATTTTGTATTAGGTAGATGTGCAAACTTTCTTTGTTTACGAAGAAGAATTTTGTCGGTGAAATTTCTGATACCTAAAGTAAATTGTAAGACCAGATTGGAAGAGAAAACTAACATTAAAATTGGGTAATTGAATGTTCGCGTACTGTAGAAAACTGGCGAAGAGAACAACTGATAATCAGACATCTGAAATTAGAGTGTGAATTAAATTACGGTGTCCATTGCGAGCGGCGCGCCTCCAAAAAGCACGTTCTCTCCAACACGTGCTTCCACCCCAACAACGGCCATTCACGTCGTATTCCGAATGCACTCCGCATTCGCAAATGATAGATTTGTCACGTAGATGGCGGTGCTTTGTTTGCGAACAAACCGTAACTGATAGCGCGAATCGAAAGCTTACCATTCTGTCCTGAATCGATTTTTCCCAATAATACGGTCCTAATTGAGCGGTTGGATCGAAATGAACACACACTGTTCACAATGGAAAATTAAACGTAAACTCAATCTACTCTTACGTGACAGGATTCATAATTCGGAAGTATTTTAATTGCACGCGATGCGCGGCATTATTAAATTAAATTCCGTATTACGCGAATTATTCTTACAAATATAGGAAATGAGGAATATAGGATGCGGGGCGTTACTAAATTAAATCGCGTATTACGCGAATTATTCTCCAAAATATAGGAAATGAGGAAAACGACGAATGAGAGAGCACAGCATCCGAATCCGGAAGCTTTGCCCGTCCGAAGCGTACGCGCGAAACCGACTCACGGTGAGCCGGTAACAAGCCTTACGGGAGCTGAAAGATTAACGTACCCCTGATAATAATCGTACATTGGAAACGGCGCGCGCTCGTAACCAACGGGCTATTTCTCTCGGCGAAGAGGCGTTTCCATTTGCAAATTAGATGACTCTACGATTACACCCGTTCAATTACATAAACCTGCATTCGAACGATCTCTCCGCGTGAAGGAAATTTATTCACAACCGCCTAATTAATACGAGCAATTAGCGTCATTGTCGGGCGGAAGTTAAGCTGTTCCTTCAACGCGACTCATGCTAATCGCGTTTCAAATTACGCGATTCGAGCGTCTTCCACGCGAGTCACTCACTTCGCTTAACTCAGCGGCACCTAATCCATCGCAGAAGGCCCCGAGTTGAAACTATTTCGCATATGCAAATTGCCGAAACGTACATACGGATTTGGTATCACAAGGAGAGAGGTACAGTAGCGCTCGTAATTACACGCTTGTGGTCGAATTTATTAATAACGAGCCAAATGTGCTCGGATGGTGCAAGAGCAAAGCGCTCCATAAATTAGTAGGAACCTTGCCTCGCGCGCATCGGTTTAAGGATCAAGCGCCACTCACAATCAGACGTCTCGCGTATTGTTAGCAGAATCGAGCGCCCTACCCGCAAATGGATCTCTTTTATTTCCACCGTCTTCGTGCCACCATTGTGTCTCACTAAAGCATTCAACGTTTACAGCAGCGCACGGACATTTTCAATTATAGAAGGATACGGCTGTGAGAGAGGATTCAGCATCGACGTAACTGTCTCTCTCGCAAAGCACAGCTGTGCAGATCAAATTGACATTTCTTCTTTTAGGCTAACATAACCCGTCTGAAGCATTCTCGATGGAAGCGTCAATCGAAACTCGGAGATCGACGGCGTTCGATATCTCGTGGCTGAGCGCGTCCTCCAACGAACGTTTTCAATTACATCGACGCTCTGGCGAAAGCATTTGGCTCGGAGCGGCAGTGTGGTCACTATTCTCACCGTAAACCGACCCTCGGGCATTATCGGCACCGTAGCTCCTGCCAATCTTCCGAATTACCTTTACCATTAGATCAAGCCTGGACCCACGAAGATCTGTGGACAGGGTTGGCAAACAAGCAGTTATTGACAGTGCCCACTCTTGCTCGCCCGTCTCGAAGCCCGCTTGACCAAGTCCATGGCAAACGTGCCACTCCGAAGTCGCTTTGTAGCTTTGCCCGATTGGCGTGGGCTGCGCGCCGGTAAATACGGTGACCTACTCTCCTCCTCCGTCTCCTCCTCTCGTGCATCATCCACTCCCGGAGTCAACGTCTCCTTCTACCTTCTCGTCAACTGCTCGAGATAGAGTCATTCCTCCACCTGCTCCTCACCGTCCCCTGCTACTTTCCCTCCGGTGATTGTAGGGTACCGCATCGTCCCTCGCTTTCTTCATCAGCAGCCCCATCGCATTCCGTTTGTTTGTTCTTTTCCCCAGTTCTTCATTCGATTCCGTCGTACGTTTTGATTCCAGTCGTCTCCTTACCCTCGCGCATTCGTCGCGATCCTTTTCTACCCGATGAATTTCCTTTCTCCAGCAAGGGTTCATTAATTTTCCTCATTCCTCCACACGTTTCTCCACTACGTCGTTACTTCGGCTAGTTTTCCTACGGTGATTGCGGGCACTGCGCCGTCTCTTGCCTTGATCCGGTCCCTCGTTCGATGCCTTCTTACGCCTTGATTTTCTTCATTTTCTTACCCCCGGCCATCCTCCACGATGTTTCGCAACTCGTCGCTTCTTTTCCAGCAAGATTCTCATTCATTTTCCTAATTTCCCTCTGTCCTTTCAGCGCCACCCTCCTCGGTTCCTCAGGCTCGCAACGTTCCCTTTGCGTCTGCCGTTCTGCTTCTCCTTCTGCATACTACAGTCTGATCTGGCCTACTCCAGCTCATCCTGCCGGTTCCACTTCATTCTCCTCAGTCTCCTCCTTCGCGCTTCTCCCGCTTTATCCTTGGCGCGTGTATATCACAAGTACCGAGAAACCTCGGGGGGCCCACTAGGACACCCCAGCACAGCTACCTAACATATCCCTAGGAGATTTCCTCGGCTAAATTATGTCGGTCGTTCCGCGTTCTCCGCGGACGGAAATCATTCGCGGTTTAAGGGGAGATGCGGTGGAGGCATATTAGCGTTTTAGGCTCTAACGAGCTTTACGAGCGGCACCAAGCACTCCGGGGAGGGTTGAATGTGTTTGTTAAGCTTTCGCGGTTCTACGTGTCCCTCCCACTTTTAGCATCGGGTGGAAACCGGTGGTATCGATTCCGTAGGATTCTTGCATACCGCGTGCCTTCTACCAACGACGGTGGTAGTAAGTGAAACGTTTATTGAAGATTATTTGACCAAAAGAAGGACCGTTCTGAATTTTCACGTTGTTACAAGTCACCGCTTGTTCTAGGATTTTCAACGTCTAACGAATTGCTCTTTGGAAAGAGTCTCCACTAGAAATATATTCTTGGTCGAAGACGAAGTCACTCAATTAGTTGAAAATAATATTAACACTAGATGTACCGACCAGTCAAAATAACCGGGTGCGTCAATTTTTCACAAGAATTTCTCTTTAACATTAGAACTACCAATTTTGGTTTTCGTGTGGAAACTTCTTTTGTTGACCACTCATTTTAACAGAGAGAGAGCGTTTATTTTATCACTGAGCTGTCATTTACTTTTGTTTTCATATGGAAACTTCTTTCGTTGACCAGTCATTTTGACCGGCTTGGTAGTTCTAGTGTTAAGGAGGTAGGTATCTTTTGGCGCGTTCCTTTCAACTTGTCCGTCGGTGATGCTGTCATCGCGAAATAAAACGGAAGAAGGACAATTTCAGTCCACGGGCCGAGCGGATGGCGCTTCTTTTGCATCGTGTACATTTTTTTATTGTCCGTGAAACGGTACTAGGCACAGAGGAAAAGACAGAGAACCTATTCGAGTTCCATAACGAAGAGACAATAATCTACTCGACCGAAGAGCGCGCGCACCAGTGAAGAAACAAAAGTCACTTTAATTCACTTTCTCTTGGCATTTATCGACGAGAGAAGATGAACGGAAGAAAGTGATCGAAGAAGAATCTGGAAGTTTTTTTTCTCTCGAGGAAGAAAAGCTCTCGTTAATTCAGAGGAGAAAAACTAGATGGTAGGAATAGAGTGAAGGAGTAGAACGGGACATGCTTACGAGAATGAAAGTAGGGGCGGACGAAGGAGGAAAAGGAAATGCGACGAGTGGTTGTTCCGTCTGGCGCGGTGGAGACGGAGCAAAAATATGCGCATATTTCCGCACACCATTGTTGTTACCCCGCGAGTCGTCGGTAAGTTGTGGAAAGGGAATTTTCGTTATCCATCGGAAGGTTTCTAACAATGTAAAAAAAAAGAGAAAGAAAAAGAAGTAAGAGGAAAGGCAGCATTTCCGTGAGAAAAAAGAACTTTGATGGGACGAGTGGCTGATGGAAGCGTGGCGGAAGGAAGGCACTGGATATACACTCAGCACAAAAAAAAGCGATACACTTAAAATTTGGAAAAAAATCACCGAATTTCAAATGACGATAACTTCGTGAATAATGAAGATAAAAATATGTTTCAAAAACGATAAGAAAGCTTGAAATTTCAGTTTGGAGAATCAATTTATTTCAATGTCGCGAGATGAATTTATTTAAAATTGTGGACGACAGAAAGAGAGCACGCAAAATTGAAAAATTTTTGCCCGAGTTTGTCATGGTACGTAGCGAGAGTCCAGTATCTGAACTGAACGAGGTAAAAAGCAAGTGATAACACAGAGTTTCCTCTTTAAAATTATTTTTTAAAAGTTGCATTATGATAATTTTTCACCGAGTTATTCGCATTTGAAGAAAAAAACAGCTTTTTTTTTCAAATGCGAACAACTTGGTCAAAAATGGTCATATTGTAACTTTTAAAAAACCGCTGTAAAGAAGAAACTCTGTACTATCGAATGCTTTTTATCCTATTCAGTTGCGACATTTAACTGTAGCTTAGTACCGACGCAAAGTTGGACGATAATTTGCCAATTTTGCATATTTTCGCTTTATCAACTGCCATTTTGGAAAAAAAGGTCGCCCATAATTGAGACACGAAATTTCGAAAAGTAGACATCCGAGCCTTTAAAATGCTTTTTATAAGATCTTGCTAGCTCTGTTGAGTGCTGAGATACTCAAGTTTGAATTTTTAACAACGCCGAATAGCAAGAATAATAAGTCACTCTCTTTACGGCTGTGAAGAGTCTGGATGTACCGTCTTAGGCTGTGAATAAAAATTCCGCTTTTCACTAGTATCGCGGTATTTTAAGGCTCGAAACTGTTTCGTGGATGCGTGTGCGTGTGTGTGTGCGTGCGTGCATGTGTCCGCGAGAGAGAGAGAGAGAGAGAGAGAGAGAGAGAGAGAGAGAGAGAGAGAGAGAGAGAGAAAGAAAGAAATAGAGAGATACAGTGTGTTTAGCAGGGTGTATGAGAGTGTGTTTGTACACAATAAGGATAGGGACCCGATGATTTGTTAGTTCCACAGTATTTCAAAATTCCAAACTTTCCATATGTGCCCCTTACAGGTGCTTCTTAATAGTGGGTACTCTTAGTCTGGCCCTCCGCGTCTGCCTCTCCGACAAGATAAAACCTAAGACGGTACATCCAGACTCTTCACAGCCGTAAAGAGAGTGACTTATTATTCTTGCTATTCGGCGTTGTTAAAAATTCAAACTTGAGTATCTCAGCACTCAACAGAGCTAGCAAGATCTTATAAAAAGCATTTTAAAGGCTCGGATGTCTACTTTTCGAAATTTCGTGTCTCAATTATGGGCGACCTTTTTTTCCAAAATGGCAGTTGATAAAGCGAAAATATGCAAAATTGGCAAATTATCGTCCAAATTTGCGACGGTACTAAGCTACAGTTAAATGTCGCAACTGAATAGGATAAAAAGCATTCGATAGTACAGAGTTTCTTCTTTACAGCGGTTTTTTAAAAGTTACAATATGACCATTTTTGACCAAGTTGTTCGCATTTGAAAAAAAAAGCTGTTTTTTTCTTCAAATGCGAATAACTCGGTGAAAAATTATCATAATGCAACTTTTAAAAAATAATTTTAAAGAGGAAACTCCGTGTTATCACTTGCTTTTTACCTCGTTCAGTTCAGATACTGGACTCTCGCTACGTGCCATGACAAACTCAGGCAAAAATTTTTCAATTTTGCGTGCTCTCTTTCTGTCGTCCACAATTTTAAATAAATTCATCTCGCGACATTGAAATAAATTGATTCTCCAAACTGAAATTTCAAGCTTTCTTATCGTTTTTGAAACATATTTTTATCTTCATAATTCACGAAGTTATCGTCATTTGAAATTCGGTGATTTTTTTCCAAATTTTAAGTGTATCGCTTTTTTTTGTGCTGAGTGTATATACGATGGAACGAGAAAAAGTAGAAAGAAAAGAGCGAGAGAAAGAAGAACACGTAGAAATAATTTCGAAGCTGGGCCTAGATGCGGAACGGAAGGAGCTGCGGTATTCCGTGATTACTGCGGGATTCTCGGTAAGAAGGAGATTTCTTTCGGGGAGTCCATGGACGCAGTCCGAGGATCGACCGATCGATACCGTTAGCATCGATCGAAAACGAGATTCGACCACTCTCGAGACCGACCCTCGAGAAGAAGCTTCCGCACGTTGGAACAAGTGCGCACGATCGCCTACAGTGTGAAACACGTTGCCGCACCGACCGCATCTTATACTTGCGAAACGAAGCGCAGCTTCGTCAAGAAGCATCTGCTTTCTCTGGCGAGAGTTCAGCCGTGAAAGCGTACTTAAAAATTCTTAAAAGCACTTCTCACGAGTCTTAGCACCCCGCGCGACGAGTTTCGGAAAGTTCGCCAGATGTTTCGCGAAAAAGAAAATGTATTGTCGCGCAGAGCCAGGGGGAGGGTACAGCCGTACTCATTTCAATATCAAAGTGGAAGGCGCCGCATAGTGGGGCAGATGGCCCCAATACTTGGCAAAAATTAAAAAATGCAAACTTCGTGTAGAGTCCAAATGACACGCATTTTAGATTATATAAGGCTGGGTGAATAGTATGCAAAAAGTTTTAATCCCCTCTTATTCAATCCTTCCTCACAATATTAGCGCAAAGTTGGCCGTTTTGCAATGCCCGCGTATCTGTTTCGAAATGTAAGGGAAACAGACCCTGCTTTAAATTCACGTATCTTTTGATGAAATCAACATTCCACTGATCGGTTTAAAGGATTTCACTCGCGAAAGTGTACATTTATAGAATATATCAAGAGATATGTCGTAAATGCTTCTTGTAATTTTGCAGCACTCGTGAAAGGTGACATTGAAAAATATAATTCATTTTCTGTGCATCGATGTAAACGACTGGGCATAAAGTAGGGATTCAAGGCCGATCAAGCAACCGTTTTTCTTTTAATACTTTCCTTAGACCTTCCTCTTTCAGGTACAATTTAAAAAAATTGCACGTTTTTGCACCTTTTCTCACAAAAGGCATTTGTGCCCCATCATGTCCAAGCGCTCTCGTCGCGCATTATAAACTGAGGCAACATGCTATCTTGAGAACCCTTTAGCGGATTTCCACGAAAATTGGTATTTGGGGGTTTTTTGGGTCGCTGACCAAGATTCTGAAATCGAAGACTCCAAATTCAAAATGGCGGATGAAAAATGGAATGTGTAAAATGGATTTTTTAATGGGAAACGCGTTAATGATTCTTAACATACGATTTTTAATGGTCTTTCAACAATCATCATCGTCGTCATCGTTATCGTGGTCGGCGGCTTCGGTATCATCGTCGTCGTCATTGTCCTCATTCTTATTGTTGCCATTGTCAACATTAGGAAGAAGCGATGAAATTTCCAACTCTGTCACTTCTTCCTTAGTGGTGATAATGACGATAATTAGAACAACGGCAAGGATGATGACGATCATGCTAATTGGTAAAATACTATTGTATTAAGAATCAAATTGAAAGAATTGTTTAACACTTTTCCTCTATAAAACTAATTTTCATCCGCCATTTTGAATTTTGAAATTTTTATTTCAGTATCGTAACCAGCAATTCCCAAAACCCCTAAATACCAATTTTTGTGGAAATGTAATAATATTTACAATTTATGCCAAATTTTAATGCCCTTTGCCCCACTGTGCGCCGTCACGTGAGAAAGGGAAAGCGACGATAATAGAAATCGATATTTTCCACCCTCTACGCGAAGGGAGATCATCGGCTTGAATTTCTTCGCCACCTTCCACTGCACTCTCTCACGGCTCTCTCTACTCCCCACGAACGACTTCCCATCACGTGACGAGGAAACAGTAGCGGAGGAAACTCCGAGAAATTTTCTCGAGAGGAAAAATCCCCGGTGACGAGGCACTGCGAGGAGTGTCGGGACGTAATTCACGGCCGCGCGAGAGGCGAGTGGGTAGGACGACCGAAGTGTCGGGAGGGCAAGAAGTTGAGAGAGTTGAAACCGCGCGAGCTTTTTCGCGGTGGATACCAGAGACGAGTGCTCGGATGTTTCACCGTGCGAGCGTAGATCTCTCTTCGGTGAGGACTCGCGGAAAAATATATTTCACCCCGTGTGTCGATCACGAAGTTGCACCGCTTCCACGCGGAAAGGATCTTTGTTACCCATTCGAACGTTTCTCTTAATATAAAAAGAAATGCGCTCCGGGCGGAAGGGAGGTTTGAGCGAACGATGGAAGCTAGGAAAAGCACGGGTGGCGGATGTGCTGATAGAAGAAACACATGACGAGACGAACGGAAGAGAGACAGGTGAAAAGGAGTGGGAAGCGAGGAGTGACGAGACGGGGGGACGGAAAGCGACGATGGGACGGGAAAACGAGGAGCGTGAAAGGGTACGTCATTGACAGAGGTAGCGGAGGATCCTCGAGGAAAAGCGAGAAGCGGAAGGGCTGAAGAGGAGGAGAAGAAGAGAGAGAACGAGAATGAAGTGTGCCTGTGTGTGTGTGTGTGTGTGTGTGTGTGTGTGTGTGTGTGTGTAAGAGAGAGAGAGAGAGAGAGCGAGAGCAGAGTTGGAAAATAGAGAAGCGAAAGCGACACAATCACTCACCGACTGCGGAGAACAGGAGGCGTACCAGGCATCGGTTCTCACGAAACAAAACTTCGACCTCGAGGCGCTTTCGCGATAGCTGTTTTAAATCTCGAATGGAAGAGTCGTGTACGGAGCATGGTGCCTGCGACGAAATTCAAGTCCTCGACGACGAGACGAAAGACGACGTTGTTTTTAATGAACCGTCCCCGCCCACGTTCCTCGTAGTTCGTCGACTTCCTCTTCCTCCTCCCCGTCCCATCCGCACCCTTAGCCTTTGTACGACGTTTCACTTTCTCGTCGATTCTCTTCCGATCCACCCCGTCCTCCTTCCGCTCCTCTTTCATCGTCCTTCTCGCGCGCGAGTTCCTCTCGTCGTGACGCCGCGCTCGAAAATTGCGACTCGCACGCCGTCGATTGGGGCGAGGAGGCCAACCCCGACGTCGTTAGGCGAGCTACCGTTGCACTTTGTGTCGTCTTCCTTTTCTCTTCCTTTTTTTTACGAGCACGTTTACCACTACCCACGCACAAATTGCGAATACTCGTCCACGGCCTCGCTCGGTACGCATTGATAGGTAGATTTTACGGTTGAAGATTTACTCGCCGCGATTGAAACTGGTTCGAGCTTTTATGAGGGCGCACCTGCTCCCGACGATTTGGCGAAATAGCTCGCCCATACGTATGCTAATGGATCCTGGCCGATTCCGTTTTAAGCGAAACGCTCGTCCCGCGGGCCCGGAAGTAACGACGATTAAAAGAATTCTGGTGGAGGCTTGCGCGCCTGGTTGAATTTTCGATGAACGTGGAATAACTCGGCGAGCGAAGACGAGTAGAATGTGTGGGATGTTGCTGGGGCAATATTTATTTGAAGGTATCTTGGTATCGTGAAATTCGATGCATCGCTCGCTGCTGGGGTAACAGGAGACCAGTGGCAGGTATGGAGTAGGTAACTGAGTCGAGCAATAACGAAAGCTCTCTCGCGTAAATTCATTGCCCGACTACAATTTTCTGAGTTAGAAATTTCTAACTTTACAGTTCTCTCTTTTTCTCTCTGTCTCTCTCCCTCTCTCTTTCTCCGTTATCTCCCCATAGTGCAGGTTCCTAACTAAAGCGACTGAAAACATAAATCCAACCGAGTGAGCGATCCATTCCCGGTTGAACGTACGAATCTCACGAGCGTGTCGTCCGTGACCCTGCGCTTACGAGAAACGCATGCGGCGTATCCGCGCTGTGTATGCGGGACACGTTACCCGCGCCGGCAATGAAACGCTAATGTTCGCGTCTCTCGTGTGTCACTGAGGGTGCTAGGGAGAGAAAGGCTGGCTTTACATCCGACAACGTCAGACGCATCTCATCCCCGTCTTGCCTTCAGCTTCATCCGATATTAATCTCCTGGGGCGGGTTGAGACTCTAATCCCTGCGTGCTCCACATTCGTATGGCGTGTATCTACTTTGATGCACTCGACGCACAAGTTGAACGAGGCGCGACGCGCGTTGGAGAGCAAGAGGAGTGAACGAGGGTCTTGGATGGATCGGTGGTTCGATGGATGGTCGGAGGATCGAGATCCTCTATATTGGTAGGTGGAAGAACAAGTGGAGCGAAGGACGATTTTGGATGGATCGGTCGTTCGATGAGTAGTTGGATGATAAAAATCCTCTATATTAGTGGTTGGAACAATGAAAGGAATGAAGGATGCTTTTGGTGGATCGGTGGTTCGATGGATGATCTGACGATCGAGATCCTCTATATTGGTAGGTGGAAGAACAAGTGGAGCGAAGGACGATTTTGGATGGATCGGTCGTTCGATGAGTAGTTGGATGATAAAAACCCTCTATATTAGTGGTTGGAACAATGAAAGGAATGAAGGATGCTTTTGGTGGATCGGTGGTTTGATGGATGATCTGACGATCGAGATCCTCTATATTGGTAGGTGGAAGAACAAGAGGAGCGAAGGACGGTTTTGGATGGATCGGTGGTTCGATGAGTAGTTGGATGATAAAAATCCTCTATATTAGTGGTTGGAACAATGAAAGGAATGAAGGATGCTTTTGGTGGATCGGTGGTTCGATGGATGATCTGACGATCGAGATCCTCTATATTGGTAGGTGGAAGAAGAAGAGGAGCGAAGGACGGTTTTAGATCGATCGGTGGTTAGATGGATGGTTGGATGATAAAAATCCTCTATATTAATAGTTGGAACAACGAGAGGAATGAAGGATGCTTTTGGATGGATCGGTGGTTCGATGGATGGTCGGACGATCGAGATCCTCTATATTGGTAGGTGGAAGAACAAGAGGAGCGAAGGACGGTTTTAGATCGATCGGTGGTTCGATGAGTGGTTGGATGATAAAAATCCTCTATATTAATAGTTGGAACAATAAATGGAATGAAGGATGCTTTTGGATGGATCGGTGGTTCGATGGATGGTTGGATGATAAAAATCCTCTATATTAGTAGTTGGTAGCGTTGTAAAGTGAAGAAGCGGATGGAACTACTGATGCGAGGGTTCAACATGCACATGGGATGCTCTTATCGAATTTCTTGAAAGTTGGGCTTTGCGTGCGATATTCGATGGACCGTTGAATCGTCGATCGTGGTGACGTAAGGTTTTGCATTTCGAGAATCGAGGATGTCCATAAGTGCTAGGATTCTAATCTCGGGCTATTATGAATGCACTATTTTTTCTTCCTCCCCTAATAGATTAATCGGAAGTGTCGAAGGTTATGGCATTAGGTGCGAATAGGGCAGGAAATCTATTTTCGTTTGCATGTCCGTTGCGCAAGAAAGTATTCTAATACTAGGTCGAGAGCATTGCCTCGTGCAAATGCCTGAGTTTGTTTACCACTAGCAGCACGCTAATCGATTCAACTTGTCTGCATATATCGTATCAGATTGTTATTTAAGTGACGTTAACTGTTTCTCAAGTGTAGTGTCGTGACAAAGCAGATCTTTGTGGTAATAAATTTTGTAATTGATAAAGTCCACTTATAACCGATTGCGCTCTAATTATGAAATTGCTATCATTCGTATCGAGTTTCTATTACCTCGTTATAAATCAAGTTTACCCTTTATCGAATATCCGAACATTTCGACAACGAATGATTAATTTCAATCGTTCCAGATATTACGAATGTAAAATGAATTGCTCTTCGGTACGTCGCACTTCAATTGACATTCCATTCTCATTTAAACAACGTTAAGCTTCTTTCGAGTGGAACGACCGATAATCATTAAAGCTCCCTGGAGATAAACACGTAAATATAGTCGCGTTTCGTTAATATTCATTACATTTTACAATCAGGTCCTCCTCGAGCCAATTATTATTAAACCATTGGAATGGGACGCAGTTGCAAGCCTTGTAATTAAAATGCGTCTGTGTTAATTGTCCTTTACGGTCCTTTTTTAACATATAATTTCGTAATTGTTTAAACGACCTTCAATCCTTTATAAATGGCGCGTTGATAATAATTTGATGATTGCTGTGATAAAAAGTAAATTGTGAGGAATTTTATCGACGTCCGTCGTGTTTTCATTTAAATTTGTCATATAAATGCGCAGTTATAGAAACCTCGATAAATTTGTTCGTGCAGGGTATAATTAAACGTTACCGCTGACCGTTTCACCCACAATTCTGTAGTATCTGAGATTAAATTCAATCGAGAATAAAAAAGGACGAAAGCATCTGGACTTCTGGCAGCAATACAAACCTATAAAGATATTAAGGGTTGGGATCGATAACTCGGTAAATCACGCGAGCATGGAACAACACGAGTTCGTCGTGAAAGGTCGCATTTGTGGAGCTCGCTCCCCAAAAAAGTTTCTACACAGTAGACAAGTGTGTTTGGTATCGATATTGACACAAGCTCGGTCACCAGAAACAAAACTCCAATTACTTATATTAAAACATTGGGTAGTTTCGAATTTATGAAAATAACATTGAGAAAAAATTACCACGTTTAAAAACTTCAAACGAGTCTTTTTTAATTACATCTTAGAATACAAAAGCGAACAGTTGCTACAGCTTCAAAGTAATTTAAAAAAGGTTTGCTAAAAATTTTCCGTGTGCGTCTCGTACCTCGTACTGCCATTATGCTCTGTTTCCTTTTACAAAATTAATTCGCGTCTCGCAACACGTATCGTATACCACGTGTCACAAGCCACAGTTAATTCACAGAATTAACATTAACATCCACATTGGCCTTTATGAAAATGGCAACGAAAGCATACCGGACGGCACCGAAATAAAACACACCGTCTAGACGCGGGATTACAAAAGCCTTGAATCACCAGCGCGTTTAAATTACTTCGTCTGGATTTCAAATTGCATGGGAACATAAAAGCTACATCGCGATAAACGCGCTTCCCTCGCCTCGTTCCCGGCCACCAAACCTGCTGCCATATTTTTTCCTTAAACGCAACGCACCCGGTGCAATGCGCCAAAAGAACAACCACGAGGAGGCGCAAAAAAAAGTAGGGGGAACCGAGCACCGCTAATCGTGGTGACAAACGTACCTGAAACAAATTAAAGAGGACGACGTTGACAAAGCTAATACAAAAAGGATTCGGATCACGCTTGATATCTCATTAGTAATTCTCATTTCCGCTTACAAAGAACATTGTCAAAAATTACACGAAGCTCTGGAATTTACTCGAACAATTTGTCTACTCCTCCCCTTGCCTTCACCTTCGAATCCCTTTTTCCTCCATGCGCCTACCGTGACGCGCGACTCAGGATTGTATGCAATTTCTAGAGCACGCCACGAGATGGACATATTATGCTCACCGATGCGCATAATCACGTCTACGAGGCGATATGGGACACGCGCACACACTTAAACCGTAACGAATGCGTGAGCGCACCAATGATGAGGCTAAAAATAAAGGTCTGGACTACGAGCGGTAGCGCTGGTGCGGGCACCCACCGTCATCGTCACTCTAATGGGCCGCACTCGAATTACGTTGCAAAATCGATTTGACCACGTGTAAGGAGAAGAGGAAGCGGACTGCGTTGAATCGTGGGTGCCGAGAGAAGGGAGGAGATTTTATTTGCGCAAGAGGATTCGATACCGCAGAGAATATCGAGCAATTGTCTCGAACATGAGGTGTGCCCTTTGTCTTTGCGTAGATTGTAAATAGTAATGGGCCAGTACCCACGATAAGGTATCCACGAATAATAAAGACGACGAATGGTGGCAGAAGAATCCAGGAGAAAATTAAGAGAAAAGCAATATTTTAATAATATCGAGTCGATTGACAAAATCACATGTCATTCATCGTCCAGTTACATTGAAATTAGGCGACTGTTTAGTTAACTATCTAAAGCGTTTATTATACTTCCAAATACCTATTTTGATAATTTATAATCAGGCACTGAAATCACCAAACATGAGTAACGTGACAACGAATATATTAACACTAGATTTACCGAAACCAGTCAATTTGACCGGTTCAAATGGGAAATCGTGTTTATAAAAAATGTTCGGTAAATCTAGTGTTAAAGAAGAGAATTTACGGATCGATTTGTCGCAATTATATAAATCCCCAGCTCGCGCCAATTGAATTGTCCGTCGTACGAGTTGTCCAATTTATCGAAACTTTTTGCGAAATCGTCAGCGAGAATCAGTTGCAATTTCTATGCGCCAACAATGTTTTCCGCTTGGCTGAGCGCTACGAATCGTCGCGGCCTTGACCAACTTTAACTAGCTCGAATGAAGCGGAGCATAAAACCACCGGACGGGAAATCGTCCACGTGGTCGCGCGATTAACAGAAAGAAAGTGCATATGCACTTCGTGCGCGGGAGTGGAACGACGAACGGTACACTCGAAAGTCGTAAGTCACGGGTACCATAAGAGTGCTCACCCCGTTCTGGGATTACAACATTACACGCCATATGTGGCTATTGCATGTTCGGATCAATATACTAACACGCTGTGAGGAGGTTGAAACGTCGACGGGAGAAGCAGAAAGAAAGAAGAGGGAGAGAAGGGGACAAATAATAGGAAGAAGGAGAGAAATGGAGGAGAGTGGGAGAGAGAAAAATTGGAGAGACGAAAAAGCGTATAAAGGAATAAGTGAGAGGGTTGAAGGCGCGATGGGGAGTGAGCCAGGGGGAGAAGAGTGAGAGAAAGAAAAAGAAAGGACGAAAGAGAAGAGAGATGGTGCGAGCGAGCGCGAGAGTGAGAAAGAGAGAGAGAGAGAGAGACAGACACCACATGGTGTCTGCCGAGCGTGGTTATCGACCAGCTGAGGAGAGGCCATGGACTTCTCCATTTGAAAGAGGAAGAGGAAAGCATCGAGCAGCCATCGAGCAGCGCGCTCGCTAAAAAAAACTTATCGTTACTTCGAGACTAATAACAGGAGTTATGCTATAAATTAATCCGGCCATCGAGCGACGCTCGTGAGGAACTTACGACCCCTTGGCCGACGACGTGACCGGAAGACGAATTTCGAGGGTCGTGAGGAGGTTGAGAGGGACGCGAGCAAGACGGACGAAGAAGAGTGCCGCTTTTGTTTAGTCTTCTTCGCGTTGAAACGCGCTCCGAATAGAGTCCCCTGCGCTGCGAAAAAGTTTGCCCTTCCGACGATAAACCGAGTCTGCTCTTGGCTCCGCGTGAGTTTTCTAGTCGCAAGGAATATCTTATTCCTCGGTCAGCAGCGAAGGATACTCTTCTCCTTGCACAGTCGAGTCTCGCCTCGCGTTCGCCAATGAATGTTCCACGTTGCCGTCTCTAAGGACCTCGCGTTTCTCCAACTTGGAATAAAAATTCGCCAAAAGTCAAATTCTCGTCCCCACACATTCGCTCAACTACAGCTCGTCTTCTTAAACTTTGATCAGAACATTTGCCACGGATACTTGAGTTATGCCGAGGCTTCGTAATTTCGAGGATGGAAATGCGAAAGATCTCGTGAAAGCGCGTACTGGGGTCAAGACTGGTTTTAACATGGGATGACGTTCGCGCCGTAATAAGGCTACAAGGTTCAGAGGTATAACCAAAACTCGGGATACCCGAGTTAAACCAGGCGGAAGCTTCCCAAAGTCTCATAGTGGCCGCAAAATGTCAACCGGCCAATTTCCAATATCAAATCTCCGCGATAGCGAAAGCGTTTGACGGTGGAGCCTCACTTCGGAACTTTCTATTTGGAGGAAGGCCGACGTAAATTTAAACTCAACGTCGAGTCGAACACGCGCGTCGCGCCTCGTATTTTCTTAGAGAAGGCGTGGAATACCAGTGCGTCGTAGGATATAGCCGGAGGAAGCTTCGAATTTATTCGCCCCATCGAAAACTTTCTCTCGTCCCAACGCCCCTTTTACCCTACCGCCAGCACCCTCGTCCTCTCCTTCCGGCGAACCCTATTCCAGCCAACAATATCCGTCTCTATCTTATCGCACGCGAAAGGGGTAATCCAGGACTTGATTACGATAAAATATGTAACGTTCCTAGGGGAATGCGAAGTGGTATCGCGTGCCAAATAGAAGAACCCCTAGTGGCGGTGGCCCTCGAAATGAGGGGAGAGTGATCGGTAGGGAACCTGTGGTTTGGAATATCGCGAGAAATGATCCACGCATGCGAATGACAGATAAACCCGCCTAATTTTCTATTTACGGGCCCTTCGATCGACGGGTGATCCCTAGTGACGCTGACGGTTGGAAAGCGAGAACGGTCCAGTGGTCGGTACACTGAAAAAATTGTATTCTTAAAATACAATCTTAATAATTCATCTTAATAGATATTCTTAATAGATAAGAATATTTTCTTATCGATATGACGGTTTTTGGAATATATTCTTAAATTAAGACAATATAAAGAGTGAAGCATTTCATTAAGAGTTTTGTTTTCAATAATTATATACGAAATATATCCATACAAATTTTTTACCAGGTTATGTTAAAAATATCTGATAAGAATATCTGTTAAGAATATTTGATTAGAGGAATCTGTTTAGAACATTCTACTCTTAAATTAAGAGGATCCTCTTGTTGCTTATTTTAGTAGGAAATATTCTAAACTTAAGTAGTAAATTCTTAAGATGAGAATACAATTTTTTCAGCGTACGCTTGCGATAGTTCGACCGAATTATAAGAACGTCTGCGACGCATCGAGGTTAGAAACGGTGGTATCTTCGTGACCTAGTTTCTTTTTGGGAACGAAAAATAACGAAGGTTTCTCTAAATAACAAATGTCACGTACCCGTTGTCGAGAGACGAGGAGGAGGAGGATATCGATTCGCAAGATTAGATTAGATTCCTTTCTTCGTGTCTGTTTATGCATTTATAGATTGGGGATGGTCGGAAAAAGCGGTCAGCAGGCAGTGCCGTGTACTTTTCAAGGAGGGATTTTTGTCGAGGGTAGATTAGCACAGTAGATTCGTTCTTCTTTGTATCTTATTTCACGTCGATCCATCTAATGAATTTCTTCTTCGAATTATCAAAGTTCATTCGAAATGCGAAAACGAGCTTACGAAGAGTTACAAGATTTCCAACGTGATCCCGTTACACCTATTTTTGTAACGCGAAATTTCATCTGCCCTTGTTTATTCGTCGGACCCATTTCAAAAGGTGAAATACCAGTTAATTAGCAAATAATCTGTTTGGAATTTCAAAGCATTTAGTTTCTTCGACGTCAATACACGATTCAAACGGAGTCGATTGAATATCCGCTTGAAAAAATGGAAACTAACACAGCACCTCGCTTAACCAGCAATTTTTATCCCAACCATTCGCTCTCACGACGTACCGCTTTCTCCACCGTCATTATTTCTCTGGAATTTTGCATCCTAGCCGGTAAGTTCTCGGCATCGTGCCGTTTCGTCGTAGCGGAATTACATTTAACGCGTTCACGAAACTCGCCTTACCAAGCGATAGTCACGTTCCCTCTAGCCAGCTCCGTCCCTGGTAATTGCTGAAACTCGATTGAGTGCTATCGGTCGGATAACGTAATTCCTTTTGCGTAACTAGACTACATTAGCGGTATCGCGAAAACTTTTAAGGCCGACGGATGTTCGGTCGAGAAGGTTGCGAGCATTTTCAGAAATTCCACCAGCGCTACGTAGCTACTTACGTAACGTAGCTCCTTCGGAGCGCGATGGAGAAATTGCAAAATTATGCGATGCGAGAAAAATGGAAGCGGGACGAAGGGGTTCCAAATGAGGATATTTTAGAGCTAAGGATACCTAAATTATCGCTGCGGAAGATTGTCTGATTCGCGTGTGGTAAATATGCGCCACTCGAACGAAAACAAATATTGCTAGACGAGAACCTACTCGAGTATAAAAGTAACACGCAATATCCAGAGAGACGAGAGATCACAGAGAGAAAAAGCAAAGGACGTTAATCTACCACGTGTGTTCAAAGGGGATCATCGTATTGCGACGTCCACGAAAAGACCACGACAAAACCGTCAGTATCGACTCTACCCTCGATATCCACGTTGGACCACCTCGGTCTCTCATTCCTCTAATAACTGATTTAACAAATCGATATTGCAATATTCCGGAAAGCTCACCCCGCACGAGCGACCGCCCTTCTTCTCGGCGAGCATACTTGGAGTTTCATATAACGTTAATATTGGCTTGCACGTAAGCGGAGGTAAACTCAATAACAGGGTCCCAGCCGCGGTCCGGAGGTGGAGAATGCAGCGACGGTGAGTGAGGGGAGGGAAGAAGGAGAACCTTGGAGGTCCAGACAGAGATGAAGGAAGCAAGAAGTAGGACGGAGACTTAGGCCGCATAAAATTTTCAATTTCATTTGACGGTGCTAAGGATCGACGGTAGCCAATAAAGGACACCGGGAGCCTCCGCATGTGACTGGGTCACGTGGATCGCGAATTATCCGGGGTCCTTTTCCACGATGCTGATGCGGTAGTCACGCTTCGAGTGCGCTTAAAAGAATCTCATTCTTTTCCCCTGGGCGCGCGCGCGCGCGCGCCGGAAGCGCGGGACGGTGAGGACGTCCCACTACTCGTCGAGGGGTCACGTAAAGCCGATGTGCTCGAAGTCTTCTTAATTCAGCGGTGCTTTTAAACGAAGACCTCGGAAGACGTCCTCCTTCAGTTCCGCAAGGAGGATCCGCTTGGGTATTGATTTTGGACTGGTTTCGGGCGACGAGGCACCGAACCGCGGACAAAGATTTACGGTTGCTCGCGCGCTTCCACCGAGATTCTCGTGTTTTATTTCTTCATCCTTTTTCAAGCGCCGAAAAGTCCGTTGGTTCTCGCAGGGCGTCGGCTTCGCATTGCGGGTATCGTTGGCACGCGTTTATCACGTCACTGGGATAACGGGGAATTTTAGGAATACGATTTATCTCACCGCTCTCCGTCCTACCCTCTAATTTAATTGTTATCCTACGCGAAACGTGGCAGCCCACCGTCGCGAGATTACAATCCGCTTGATTCAAAGTACAGCGCGGATGAGGTATAAAGGAACCAGTCACGGACATTTCACGATTGGAATAATTCGAGAAATTCACTTTCCCCAGGCTACGAGAGCAAGAAGCTCGGCGACCTGTAACCGTGGTAGGGTAAGCACCCTTTTGCACGATAAACTGTGCCTGACATCGTTTGACCTTTCGCATATTACGAACCCACGCGCGTGTCGCTCTCAGATGACTCTTTCGAGGGTGTTCGTTTCGCGTAATTCAAATAATTTCCTAATTTGTGGCGTGGCCACTTACGCGTCCTTTCCTTATGATTTTAAAATAGTAGAACGTGCGAACCCACCACTCGACGTGCTGGAACGCACGTGTCGAACTCGAAAGTGGGTCGATCGCACTGCCGATGAATGCTTTCTGCAGGAAGGACGGTAGAGAACTTACCGTACGTTACGTAAGTTGCAATCGTGCACCGTGGCTTGCCGCAACTGCGTCCGATGCGCCGCGTTCCGTCCGATTGTTCCGGGAGGCGTCCATCTGACTCCCACTGACATTTACGAAATTATCTTGGCTCGAAGTTTCGACGGACGGCCTCTCGGATCTTCTTGAGAGAATCTTTCTGGGAGCAGGAGAGCTCGAAAGTTTCGGAGACGGCAGGATGACGCGGCACGAGGTAAAAATGTAATGAAACGTAGGGACTGAGAGGGACGGGGAAGTAAATATCGAGAAGCTGCTCGGCTCTTGTTTGCAACCCCCGCGGATAACTTTCAGAAGTTGACGGGTAAAAAGAGATTTGCCGTGCTCTATGAGCAAAGTGCATTTGATTAGGAGGAAATGGAAAGCCGCGAGAGAACAAGAGGATGAGGAGAAGCGAAGAGGATATTCGGAGTTTGCTCCGATGTTAAAGTGAACCGTTCACATTATTGTCACTCACCTTTTAAAGTCGGAAGGTTCATGTTGCTTTTTAATACTCGTTCCTTAACGCTAATTCTATCCTTTTGCAATCTGTTTGGCCTGTGTGCAAATCCTATTAGGGCGGTACTTTAGCAAAGCCCTTTCGTTAAAACATTTTCAACGACTAATTAGCGCCACGGAAAAAAGAATCTGGATTAAACGTGAAGCATTTTCCCATGGTGCGCGCGGTCCTCTCAGGCGACTTCGACCAGTTGGCTTTACCACAGAATGGCCCCATTACGCTTCGAGGCGGCTCAAAAGATTTTTCGTCCCCCTTCTCGCGCCAGTGATAATCACAATACCCTCCATTCATTCGAAACCCCAATGGCTCACAGGTCTCTTGGAGGACGATATTCTGTTCTTTATTTCGGAGTGGACGAATCCGCTCGCGCATGTCATCGAGAATTTTTCTCAAGTACAATAATCGTTTAAATTTTAAATTTTCAGGAGAATTCCCTCTTTCGGTGAATCCGCGAACGATAAGTGGATCGGTATGTCGGTTCTTCAACGTTGAAAAGTTCGATTGTGCGGTATCCGGGAATGAAGTGCGGAACTCTGCGGCGAAACGCATCGCGTTAATCGCGCAGTGCGCAGAGTCACCAAGGATTCGGAAAATACCGAATTCAGATTGCCGTGGGTGAAATTAAAACTTGATTCCCTCGTACACGCTACACGAGCGCGCATAATTCTACCTCCCGTGTTCTAATATTGTCTCGTTCGACGAGTATCTCCAATATTCACGGTGCACGCTATACATTTTCTGCTCCAAGTACATTTAAATCTGTGCGACACGAGGGACAGGAACGAAACAAGTAATTAACTAAAGTAGTCAAATTTCGCGAACATCTCATTTTTGCAATTTTTAAAAATTCTTCTCGAGTAAGGGAAAAAAAATTCTCCCGCCACAATTCCTCCTATTCCATTTATACCCTTCCTTCTATCCTCTTTCTCTCTCTCGCTGCTCTCTCTCAACCACGGCCACCTTTTCTCGTCTGGCTGGAAATGGCGCTCCCACTGCAACTCATCCGACGGAATATTTCGCAGGGTTGAAGTAGACCCGACGTTTCCTCTTAATCCCAGGAGATCGAACCGATCTCCGCCGAGGGTTTGAACGCTTCTGGACTACGAAATGTCGAAGTTCGTGGCAGCTCGCAGAAAGAGAGAGAGAGAGAGAGAGAGAGAGAGGGAGAGAGAGAGCAATACGAGAGAAGGAAGACTCGCATGCGCGTGATGTCCCCGCGTGTTCGTGTCACCGATCGCGGCCGATCATTTGACCCGCCGGTATTCGAGCCTCCGTGCCACCCTCCGCCTCACCCCATTGCGCTCACTTGTCGAGAGGCATTCGAAGCCTCCGCCACTTCCACCTTCTGCTCCTCGAGGTGTTTGCGGAATTCTAGAGAAATCCATTGGGCTTTGAGGTCGAACGAATGACGGAGTGACTTTGTTACCGAAATGGCTCGAGGAGAAAGAAAATATCTCGCGAGACTGGCGAGTGCCACGGGAAGGTAGAAATGGTGTTTGTCGAATGTTCGACGTGGAAAGTTTGCCCCGTTCCTGGAGTCCATAAAATTGCGCGATTATAGAGCACGCGGTAGGTTAGACGCGCTACTTGAGAAATCGAATTGGACGAATGCAATTTCCGTCGGGATCAAATTTCAATTCGAGGATTATCGGAAGGTCGAATGAGAGGGAAAAAAAATTCAAGAACCAGATAGACGACGTTATCGACGATAATCCTGCGACTTTCACGCTCGTCACCGTGCGTTGGCGTATCGCGATCAATCAGTGGAATTAACTCTGTCCCAAATGGATTAAGCGAACCCTCTCAAGACCTGGTATGTCGAGAAGCAATCTCCATCAAGGGCTAAGACACCTCTGAACGGGGAGATGTCGAAGTGCCAAGCTACCTAGTCCGTCAGCGTGCAGCAACTGGCGTGCGTGACATCCTCGCGTGCAAATTATGCGGCCATCGTCAACGATCGTTGTTTCTACTGCACCGCGATCGAGCCTCCCGTGCAACTTCTTTGACGCGCCTACGAAAGTACTGACGCGGAATTTGCCTACACGCGGGAAATCCATCGTAGGTCACAGACGTTGCAATAACGAGGCTGCCAGCTCGGCCACGTTTGCCCACGGTGCAGAGCGAGGAAATTTTACGAGGCCGAGCCTCTTGATGAATTTGAGAAGGAGGGTTGAAAAGCCACGGGTGAATTCATGCGCCCCGGTGGACTCGCGAAACTCGCGCGATCCGCTAACCCGGACGGAAATCTCTCATGAAAAATTTTATATCCTCTTTAAGAGGAAAGTTCAAGGTTCTTAAAAGAAACGCCGCACCGGCCGCCGCGGAAAGTTCTCCCCGAGGCGAAGAGCGCGGAACTGCTTTAGCTTCTCGATACGTGGTAATCTGGCTCTTCTGTGTCTCTCTCTATATCTTTCCGCTCTCGGATCGTTTTCTCTTCCTCGTTCCCTTTCTACTTGCCTCTTTCACGACGATTGAGAACTTCTAAGAGGCCTCGACAAGCCTCGTCCTGGCATTAGAAAGTGCACAGCAATGCACGCGAGTAAGTTTCTTACCAACTTTGTGTCATTGGTATTGTAGTTTAAGGATAATTTAACGATACCCATTTGCTCGACATATTATATGTACATTATAATGCGAATTATTACAGAAGCTTATTTACAGTGGGAATTAATTGTGAGAAACGTAACCACGAGAAATTGCACGATAAAAGGTCCATATTACAAGTAACCATGACGAGGGTTTCTGTTGCACATCAAATTGATATACCAATGTATCTCGGGTGGTTCTAATAATTCTTTTAGAAAAGTATAGAGATAATGTTGCGCTTCGTTCGAAGTAAATATCGAGCACATTTTGGGACGATTGCAAACTGTAGTGCGATGATAATTTATTTCGAGAAACAATTACCGAATCGTACGCAAAATACGTGAGTTCTATTACAGTGGAGTTTCCATAGAATATATTCTCCGATTTAATCTCACGAAAGCATAGACGGGATATTAAATTTTCGTATCCGCCAATTCTGCTAATTTAATTTTCCATTGTTGACTTTATATTCCCCTTACGTCACAGGCGAATAATCCAACCACGTCGAGGGATGTGGCAGAATAAATGCGAGCCGATGAGAAAGGAAGAGAGAATTTATGTCACGGTTCATATTTTACGGCTGACCCCTTGAGACCAGATACCAACCCTCGCGTATTGTTCTGCAGTGGTGCATTTGAAAATTTAGTGTTCCCTTATTGCCATATACGCCCCCCGGCTCGTCTGCTTTGACAAGGAAATACCTTTATCTCGGCTCGTAAATTTTTCTCTCGAATATTTTGTTTACTGGCTGCGAGCGCGTACACCCGAACCCAATTAAGCCGGATATTTGGAGCTGGCTCGGATCTAAGGTATCATCGCGAGCGTGTCTCTAATTAAGAGCAATTAAAAAATCTATACTAATTACCAACTCTCTCTCTCTCTCTTTCTCTCTTTCTCTCTCTCTCTCCCTCTTTCTAACTAGCCATACGAGCCAACCGTGTGAGCATACGCTAATAGGGTCACCGTGTTTGACTTTGAACTGCAGTATCGCATGCATTATAGAATACGGGTAGCAGCGGCGTGTTTCGCATTCTGAAAAATACGGAAATGTAAACCGATCAATTATTGTACACACCATTCAATATTGGAAAACATGGGCGCAATGCTAATTACACCGTTCCTATTACTCTACCCTACAGAGATTAATGCGCAGGAGGTTCCTTTGAAAGTGAAAAATGTCCTTTACGCGGCACGCTAACAAATGACGTTAGCGTAGAATTATTGATGTCTAACGACTGAACGCAAGGAGGTACACACACACACACACACAATCGAAGGTAACGCAGAACTAGTGAATTGTAAGAAAACTGTACGCTCATTCCTTGCGAGGCCTAGCGAAGGTTACTCAACGGTCGAGCAAACACAATAGAGAAGAAATAAAAGTATAAACTCCCACGATTCGCGTGCAACCAATTATTATTCACATGTGTATTTATAAATTATTTCTCCACCACCGTGGCATCGATTATACAAATGTCCAAAATACATGGTTTAATTGACTGGGTAATAACTATTAGATAATGAGATACTGGACTGTATGTAAATGCATATATGAATAGTTAACTAAAATTATTGCACTTTGTTTGTTTTTATAATCTTCGTTCTACATTGCAAATACATTGGCTATGTAATTTGATGAATTTTGAATATACACGTATTATACATTGTTCGATGTCTAATACTGAATCATTTGCGGAAATTTAAACAACTATAAACGGAATATTGTGAAATAGAAAAATAAACGTTACCGTTATTCGTTTAAGGTAACGAAGCAAAAAAAATAACAGACGGGAAAACGAATGCAGATCTATCGATTACATTTGAAAGGGTCACGTGCAATCGAATGTTCTACGAGTGTGCGCTCGCATTTGTACGTGGACACACGTGTGCACTCGAGTTGTAACAGTAGGTGCAGCTGTGCAATTCGAATACATCCGGGTGGTTAATAGCTTGCGGTGGTTCTAAGGCCGTTAGCCGAAACTGCGGTAAACATTGCCAAACCCCCAAAATCGAACGAGCCAAACGCGGATGGATATTGACAATTAATTATAATCGTCAGACATAACTGATTGAAATTCGTGTAACGAAGTCTGTCGTGTCTAGAATAACCGTATAATTAAATAATAACGCAAGTTATGAACACGTCAAGTGAGCGTACCCCGTGTGAGTTAATAGTTTCATCGAATTACTAATATTCTTACGCTTTCTCGTTGGTAAACCAGAGTCGTGAGAAAAATTTGAAGAAAATCTCTCTCTTCGAAAACGCGAAATTCTGTCAAGAGCCATCATCGTCAACCTCAATTCTCACCGACTCTAGAGCGCCAGTTAGTCACGAAAGCACCGAGCCCGTGATAGTGCCTATAAACTGGTGTTGACCGAGCGAATTCTCCTGATCAATAGCCGGTACTGAGAGTATTAAGTCCTCGCGAGCAAGTGCTAGGCTAACCGTAGGGAAGAAAAATGATCTAGTTTCTTTTGAGGCCCTCGGCACCAGTGGGGAGTGCAACGAGCGAACTCGAGTGCCTACGAAGTTTCCAGTTTACCAGAAATCACAGCCTTCGCCATTTTGGCCGATTTCTCCTACCGAAGGAAGGAGATGGCAAAGAGGACTTTGATGGTAAGTCGTGAACCCTGGTTGATTAAACGCATTCTTCAACCAGTCCGCGCTCGATAGACTCAGGAGCTAGTACTATACTCCTCTTCTACGAACTTCACGCGAAACGTCCCACGATTGAGAAATGAAAATTGATTTTCCTTTAACGAGAATATCGTTTCCGAATTTATCAGAAAGCTGAGCGACGAAATTTTTCATCGAACAATACCTTGCGTTCATTCTCGCGGGTACCCATTAGAAGATAGGATGTGATGTAGAGAATCACAATTCTTGAAAATATGTACTTCAGTGTAAAGCTGCTGCAGCGACTAAAATCAACCGCTTTGAAAAAGCTCGTGCTCACCTACGTCTCCAGTGCGTTTACAAATCCGCTCAAGAGCTCGTCCTCGGGCCGAAAAGCGGCAGACGATCAATCTTTCGACGAACCTGAATCCGAAGAAGGGAAGGCTCCGTGACGCAAGGCAAATGCACGCTAAGCCAGGAACAGCCTAATTATTTCTTCTCACGAACCGATCACCTACGCGCGCACCTGCGCGCCTACTTATGCGTACAAACGAAGATCAATCCCCGTCCTTTATACCCTACAATTCCCTAGTCTCCTTTGTATCATCAAACTTCCAAATACTTCACGCGTACCAAGCTTCTCAACCTCTTCCACTCTTCCCGCTTTCCTTCCTCCTCTTTTACATTTTCGACCCAAGGCTCCACGCGTGCAATCTCCAAACAATCCAATTACATCAACATGCAAATCAGCCCCCGTCCTCCAATTTCAAACCTTTGCATTCATCCCATTACCGAAGCTCATAAAAATTCCTATCCCTATGCAGGCTGAAAATTTAACCAGATGTGCAAATGTGTGCAAATGCTTCAAGTATCCGTGGCGCGTGTCTGGTTCGCATCCACCCCTGGGCTGAAGTGGCGAGGCCCACGAAAATCCTCACGTGATCCAGTTCACCGCGAACAGGGTCGTAACAGTGGGTGCTGCTGGTGCTGGAAGCGCGTTGTCGAGAACGCATCCCGCCGCCTCCGTTGTTACCACCACTACCGGTCCCCCACCACCTTCTCCACCACCAGTGCTACTACCACCGCCGCCATCCGGCGCTGGTCAATGGCTGGCTGGTGGTGGTAGGGGCCAGAGCTGTAGAGTAGCAACTTGGCTAGAGGAGGAAGCGTCCGAGGTGCAGGCGGCTCAGTGTCGTGCGGACGCCGTTGCGTTTCGACGTTTGAGCGTCATCGTGAAGCGTCCAAGTCCGCGTGCGCGGCACTTGGCCTCCCCCGTGCGCGTCGACGGGCGTCCCGACGTCCCGTACGTGCCACACGCTTCGCGTCACCCCGCGAGGGTGGATCGTCGTGCGCGGCGCACCGTAGGACCTACCGGTGTCGTGGACCCGCGCGTTCTGCACCGTTTGCGAGAACAAGACACAGCAGAGAGCGGAGGGTGAGAAGGAGAGAGAGAGAAAGCGGTCATGTGGACGGTGTTTCTACGTCAGGCGCGAAACCGTTGCTAAAAATAATAGGGACCGGTGATTAGGGAAGTGAGAAGGTTTGGAGCGGAAGGAGATAGAGAGATATAAGGGAGTGAGGGTTGAAGCAGTGAAAGGGAGAGTCGGATAAGAAGAGTGATCGTGCCAGAGTACAGTGGAGGATTTTAATCCCGAAATGTCCGTGTTCTTCATCCCTTTCTGACCGTCGGCGCTTTTCTTTCGCGCCTAATGACTGCTCATCCCTCGACCTAGGCGTCTTTGCTTTCCGGATATTTCCTTACCAGGGTAGGTTCGAGTAGTTTGCTACGGTCAAGTTTCAGACTTTTATCACGAGGAAATTTCATTCGGTAAAATTCGATTCTATCGCGAATTCACGGGGAAATGATCAATCATCGATCCCTGCTTCATCTTCTTTATGCGCCAGAGGGTTTCCTTACCTGAGGGAATATTGCAGGGTAAAACGCCCACGTTAAAATCGCACCGACGTCAGCCCATCGCTCGGGGTAGTCCAATGTGAATTTTGTACTCTCAGTACTCCGCACCAAGGCACATTTGCTTACCGATGAGAGAAGCTTCTCGCACGTTTCACGTTGCTCTCGAGCCAGATGCAGTGGGTGTTTAAATCGGAAAATGAGACACTCGAAAGGTACTGTTTTTCTAGTGAGGTACGAGTAGAGTCTCGAAGGCGAGCAAGGAGACGTTTTCGAGTAGAATTGAACCAAGAGATACCCAGTTTCTTCTCTGCCGATCGACAAATCTCTCTCTGCATCCTCGAACCGAGCCTCGTCCGTGAGCAGTGATTATCAAGGCCTTTTTACTGGCGCCTAAAAATTGGAGATCGAGCAGAGTAGAAGAAAAATCGGCGGGCACGTCCAATCGCGCACGTGCGCACGCCATCCAATGGAAAGGGTACGGATGAAGCATGACAATCGTCGCGACGCGTGACCGGTGCGCGAACGAGGGCTCTTCCGGTGGTTATCAGGTGAGTTGTAATTAATAATCGTCGAGTGAGAAACGCGGTGGTCGATCGATTGGCGCGCGAGGAGAGCATCGAGCGTGTTGATCCCTCGTAGCACGGCGCCGGGACGCCTCGCGGCACCTCCCCCGACGTGCGCGAGATTTCTACGTCAAACTCTGATTCGATATCGCCCGCGGTGACGCGTCCCACCGCGGCTCTTAATTAAAGCCGATCGATCGCCGCGGATTAATTCCTCTTGCGCTTTCATTGTGAGAGGCCCCACGGCGCAGGATAACCGGGATTGGGAAACGAGCAGAAGGAAGCACGCTAGGAAAATTCCGTTTGGATATCGCACATTTTTAGCGGAGATCGAGAGTTTAATTGCGATGAAAATTCTCACGGTAGGTTCGAGAGGGAATTATGCTCTCGTACGTCGTCCAATGAAATTGAAGTCCGTAACAACGCGAGGATAGGAAAAATTGGTAATGCGAAATGTCAATCCAAAGTTTTTATGGACGAATCGTACCGCGGTTTAAGAGTACCTACGTGCACAGCCGTGAAGCTACATTTTTACCGTGATTCCGGTTAGATTCGCGTATCGGAAAAAAGTCCACAAATTTCTGGATGTCGACTGGCATCGAGTCAAGTCAATCGGATCCGCGCACTCTGAAGATTTCTGCGAGCACGACGTTTTCGCACAGTTGAAAAATGGGATCGCGCAGCTGTGCGGAGGAATGAAGGGAAATAGCGGGGGAGTGGCGCGGCAAAAACACAAAGTATCGCAAAGTGACTCAAAGGAGAAGACGATATCGACAAATACCTCACGCGACCTTTCGCTTTTTCGCACACAATTTGCGTCAGAATTTTATAGAGTCGCGATATCTTTCCTTGCGGAAAGATTCCCTCGTACGACGTACGAAAGGATATTTTTAGAAGCACTTCGGATACGGAGTCGCGTCGGTAGGTCGGATTCTTTTTACCTTAGCATCTCTCTCACCTCCCGTTGTTCGTAGACGCGACCCCGAAACTGTAACAGCGAAAAAGCGACTTAAGAGGGCACATACGTTTGGAGCTCCAAAAAAAGTCATTTTTCATGAATTTTTTTCGGAGCCAAGAGACAAACTATAACAATGGGGCTTTTTACATAATAAAGTACACCTTTTATACTTCTTATTCTAGTGTGATTTCTCCTTGCTCGTTCATCTGAAGCGCAAACATCAAACATCATCTTAAAGAAGAGTGTCTTTTACTGTTGTTGACGGATCTGACTTTTAAAATTCCAATTCTTTCTATTTTTGTTTTAACGAAGAAAAATGAAATTTTCAGCGAATATCGACTCTCAACTTTGTAGATCCTTGTAGAACTTTGTAGATTTTGTTTAAAATTCGAATTTAAAAAATCGGATCCGTCAACGACAATAAAAGACACTCTTCTTTAAGGTGATGTTTGATGTTTGCGCTTCAGATGAACGAGCAAGGAGAAATCATTGTTACCCCGGAATCACGCATATCGTACTTCACGACGGTAAAGAGGAGGCATTTTGCAACTATATCTTTCCAATAAAATTTCAATAAAAAGTATAAAAGCTGTACTTTATTATGCAAAAAGCCTCATTGTTATAGTTTATCTCTTGGCTCCAAAGAAAATTCATGAAAAATACCTTTTTTGGGAGCTCCAAATGTGTGTGCCCCCTTAAGTGACGAGCCAGCGAAGGCAACAGGATGCATAGTTCTTCCAAACTCGTTTCGCGGGTAGTCGTAATTTAAACTTTACCGCGGATAATTTATTCCCGACCAGCGTACCGCGTGACTATGCTGCTAGCCACGTAAACGTATTTTCGCGTGTTCGCGTGCTCGTCGATACCGGAGCTCGATCGCTCTTAGTCCCAACTTTCCAACCCTTTCCGGTACCCCACGAGCGCTTGTCTAAAAAATATTTGCCGTTTACGACACGCGCGCGCGCCCGGGCGCTTTATTTTAGGCGATCGTGACGTAAATACGTTACCTTGTCCTAACAATGTTCGTTAGGTTAACCGTTTCATATAGTGAGCACAGTGTGTCATCAAGAAAACATTTTCTCATGCTGAGAATAAGTTGGCGGGGGTATGAAAATCAAATTTAACTATAAATGTGCACTGTCGACCAATCGGCGGCGATCGTTGGACATATGAAAATATATGAGATCGCGGCCACCGACGAACGCACTTGGTGTCGGTAACCAACGAGTTGGAGGCGACCACGAAAGCACGATGGATGCACAGGTAACTCGCTGATCGTCCAATGAAGTGCATTGAATTAAATGCACTTGTTCACGCGGTAAGCAACTTTCCTCGTAATTCGACGGTCTTTACGATACTGACTACTGATAACTTTAAATTCTGCTGCTGAGCTTGGTCGCTGATTGTGACTATGGTTGCCTGGTTTCTGCATGGAAAATTGGTGGAATCGACAGACGGATAGAAATACTCGAATTACCAACGATTACTATTAATTATTCGACATTGGCGTTTCTTCAATGAATAATTACCGGAACAATATCTGGGATTCCTAATATCATAAATCTCTTTCGTTCGCGTTTCCTTCATGAATAATAACTCTGGCTTCTCTTGATGAATTTTTTTCACGGCTTCCGCTAATTCTCCTATCGAAACCCCGAATGAAAGTCTAGAATCAAGAGAAGCGTCGAACTCGCGGCGCGAAAGGAAGAGAGATAATCTGGTTATTAATAATGCATAGCTCGCTGCTTTATTCGCCGGAAACATCGCAGCCGTGGAATCGTTTGGATTCACCGGGTGGTGCGGCTTGCGGCCAAGCCGGATAATTTGGGGAGCCTGGCGCAAATGACATTTTGATCGTGAGCTACGAAATTAATACAAGTCCACTCGACGTTACGAGTGAGCGAGGACGATCACGAATCGCATTGCCATTTCACGTTCTCGACGCGAAACATCGAAACGAAAGCGGAAGCGGCACTAGGAATCTCTTCCTTCTAAGTGACCACCTTCTTCTCGCGGATTCTTTTCCGCTTACGTGGCACCTTATCGTCTTCTCTTTCTCCGCCGGCTAACAAGGAGACCTCACGTGTCCTTTCGCACAGATTTTGAAATTGTTGAAATATGTTGTTAATAGGCACTCCAATAGAAGTCTGATAAAGTAGTTCGATGCAACGTTTCGGAATTTTCGAGAAAATTGCAGTCAAAATTTTGTGATGTATATATGGCTCGATCTGTATCGCGTCAGTAGGTACCATGACATAAAACTGCGAATGGCCGACTCGGTAATACGGTACGCTACAAATCTGCGACCCTGCGAATCTTCTTTTGCACATTTTTTTTAAGCGATTCACATGTCGAAGATATACACTAAAGGTCTCCTTGTAAACTTCTACGCTCGTTACATCCGTTTCGACTGCAAAGCAATGGAATGCAACGACAATCAGTCAGCGCGCGCAACCTTATCGATCGATTACACGCAATTATCGTTCTCACGAAGCAACTACACCACTGTCGTAATTAAGCACGAAGGTAACTCGTTGCTCGGCTGGCCTTGCCGTCGACTGACACGATCGTAGAGTCGCGTTGCTGCGAAGCGACGAAAACCACCGACGATAAAACGGAAGCGTTTCGCCTGCCTGCTGAAATTTTACGAGACCGGGCGTAATTTAGCTGACGCCGATTTACAACACGGAGGCTGTTACGTGAGCGATAACGTACGGTCGCGTCAACGGCGCGGTGTAAAAAAGTGCACGAGCGTTTTTGAAGAATTTTTATTCGACGAACGGCGAAAGGTATATCCTTACTAATAGGATTAATGTTATTTACGAGTGGAGATAACCTATATCCCTTAATATGTTGCATGTTGCGCATACGGGGTAGCGCTCGTGGAAAATCTCTATCTACATTTTAATACCCCGTTTCATATAATTTTGCTGTCGGTAAAAAGCGCGCGGGAAAGATCGATAGTAGCACCGATGAAGGGAGAGGAGAGGGGTAGTTTGACTCGAACAGAGAGTAAAAAGGCTTTAGGTCCTTTTATCTTTATGACGATCCCGAGTGGGCAAGTGGTCGCGAATATTAATTTTTAATATTTATAAACGGGATAATTCCACTGCGCAGGACAGATGCCGAGGGAAATCAAATATACATAGAGATGCATAATAAGCACTCTAACGCCGAATACGAAAAGCCTCGAGAGAAAGGATAACTAATGCCTTTGTCTACAGTACCGAAAGCCGGGAGGGGCGCATTGACACGGTCGTGGAGTAAAAACGGAAGCTCTTGGTGCTTTTGCATCCGCGACTGCGCGAGCGAGGAGTCGACAACGGGGACCTGGATATACATTCGGAACACGGCGCTCTCATAAATACGGGACTGCATGTGGACGACATATGACTCGCGTGGTTGCACGCCTATGCATTTCTGGCGTCCTCGTGGTCTGCCGCTCATAGGTCCTGTTCTTATGCATGCGCGAACCCGCGCGCGGAGACAGAGACGCATAAGTGGAGAAAGACGTAAGACTAGAAGACACGAATGGAAGGGAAATTCAAGCACCAAAGAGACACGGTGAAGCAGGACTGCGCGCTGAGGAACACAGAAGGAGTAGAGAGCGAGAGAGAGAGAGAGAGAGAGAGAGAGGAAAAAGAAGAAGAAGAGTGATTGAAGGAGGGTAAGAGCAAAGAGAACTGGAGAAAGGTACAAAGAGGAGAAGAAACGGAGAAAGCAGCTAAAGCGGCGACGAAGGGAGTCGAATGAGAGGGAAACAGAGCAGAGAGACGAAGAAAGAAGCCGTGAGATGTGTGGGCTATGTGAAAGCACGCTGGTAAAAACAGAACACATGAATACATGAATAGAAACGCGCGCGAACAGTGAGAAACGCATGCAAAGCGAGTTCGGCCACAGGCACGCGAATTTAACCAGAGACATTAAAGGTTTATTGGGGATAAATTAAACGAATAAAGATAACTGTAATGCGGAATCGATAAAATTCACTGGTTGGCGAATAAAGTTTAGGTGAGAAAAAGATTTTTTTGAATATTCGGTCTTCTTTTCTTTGGAAGGGGCCAGGTCCTTGTGGAGCCACCGCAGGATACGCTATTGATTTCAACGTGCCAAGATTGTCCACTGATTTTCACGTGCCAATGAATATCATCGAACTAGCGCTCGCAACGATTGCAGACTGCTGGACGCCGCAAGTCCTCACCATCCTTCCATTCGGAAGCGCGCGTGCGCTTGCCAGACACGCGACACCGACTCGCACGAGCGTTTACAAAGGCACACGATTAACTACAGTGCGATTGGCTACCACTGTAATCGTCCACGATACCGGAAAATATTATTTGCAGAGGATATCGCGATCCTCGGTAGAAATTAAATCGATCCTTTTGTCACGAGAACCAGTGCTGAAGTGATAAGCGTGGGGCTGGTAAGCGCTTAAAGTACCGTGCGTACAAACTTTTACATTATCACGTTAGAACGAAAGAAATAAAGTGAACGATGCGAAGGACGTGTACATTCATATTACAATGTTGACCGATTTCATCCGCTTATCTTCGACGAGGAAATCGCGAAAGTGAAGAAGCTTTAAACCGAAGTAGGAAATAAGGTAGTGAAATATGCTAATAATATAGAAGGGACATTATCGTCAAGCGTCAATAAGCTACTCGAAGGAAGAAAGTATTCTTCATTCGTTGAATCAGACATAGATAATAGTCGGAACGAGGATGGAGGTTACGTGGAAAGAGGGGTGGGGTGAAATTGAATTATTCAACGAGCAAATTGCACGTGGCGCACGCATCGTGCCCCACAGCGGTAGATAAAAAAAGCGGCGGGCAAACGCGAAATTCCGTTGCGTGCGTGTGTCGCGGATAAGAACGATTACGGTGCGGCCGGATAGTTAAGAGCAGGAATTAGTCGAGCAGGCGAGAGCGTTACTCTTTAAAACGTTAATTGGCGCCCCGTGTCGTTTGACAAACAGTAGGTAGGGACGCGACTGAAATTACGCCCGCTTGAAAGCACGTTTCACGAGAATCCCCTTTTTATTGACGCCGGGCAAGCACGAAAAGTTACAATAAATTGTCAAGGGTGGACTCGAGCAAGCTCGACGTTCCACGCGAGAGTGCTGCGCTTTGCGAAAAAAATCGAGCAACAAAGAGCATCGAGCACAGTCTGTTATTCTTAACCGCGCTCGATTCTTTTCACAAATGACCCGGCTCGGATGCAATTGAAGGCGAGTGCACCTGCGACTTTCCACCACTTGTGCCACGCGACGACTACTCCGCGCTTCGGAGTTATTCAAGCCTTTGCCCCATTTTTCACCATTCACGTTTATTCATTCGAGACTGCACAAGGGGGTTCTACCGTCTCTCACCCCTACGTAAATTCTGCAACGCGTGCTCAAACGAACGTCTTCAAGCCATACTCCGCGCGGGGTCCGTTCCTTTCATGCAATTGTCATCCTCTTCTCATCTCTCTTGCCTCGTACGGACGCATTCTCGTGGAACATCTTCTTATTACCACAAATTTCCACGTCCTTTCGCCTTGTCCCGCGTGGAAAATTAGAGCGCTAACCGAAGCTTTCATCCTCTCAATTCCGATTTTTCCCTCGTCCCGCTCCCATTCGCTCAGCCCTTCGGCCCAATTTCTCCTAGTTTCATTCATCGTCATACTCATTGAAACTACGAGGAATATGTTTCTTCGAAATAGAATTGGACGCATCGTTCTTTCGACCGCACGTCCATCCTTGGATCGAGTTTCAGTTTTCGCGCGGATTTACGCACTGGATGTGAAAATCCTTTCGACTGTCGTGACGTATCTGTGTAATAGACGAACCGGATTATTTCAAACGCAGGTTAAGTAAACGTATCCAGCGAGATCCCTTCGTACGCGCTTAACGAGCCGCCGTTTCATTCGTCCGCTTATCCAGAAACTTTTGCCTATGTTTTCTTTAGCTTTTACGCTGCCGTTCGTTGAAAGGATAGAAAGGGTGCACTCGCAGTTTGCCCGCATAAATTTTACAGTCGTACTCGCAAGCGACCTTATCCGAAGCGGGTGCTCCTCGCAGAGCGTGTCGTTTTCGTGCCTTTCACGTCCTCGTCCCCGTGTTACACTGCTAGTTTGCGCACGCGTGGACACGCGCGTGCTCATGTAAGATATTTGCTTATCGGTGTAGCTTAAATGCGGTAGCAAGAATAAAGGTGATAGCGAACTTCTATTCATACGTACGGACCGCACTCAACGGTTTACGCGCATTTTCTCCGCTCTACGAGATAAGCCCGCGACTACCCCCCGTTACGCTAATAAACGGTTATTAGTTCTTAACCAGCATCTACGTTACTCGACGTTTCATTGCATTTCTTTTAAGAAACACTTCTTTGCGAAATACCTATTTGAATTGAATTCAAACGTCGATTTAATCCATTGAATTTCACGTAAACGCTAACTCTTACTGGTATTGAATTAAACGTTTAACGTAATATCGATTGTTAATGACAGGGATTCTTAAACTTCTTCAAGATGCAGAACAGTTTTGATAACACCGGATTACTAGCATTGTGAATCACTGTCCCAGATTATTATATTGGATGTCTACTTCAAAGTAAAAATGTCGCGAGTTCCTTGCTAGTGACAGTGGCACCCACAAACACAATTCACTTGCTAGAAATACACTCGAGAGGACCTGGCAACAGTTTTACTTTCAAATGAATACTTAATATTACTCTTCGGTGAACGAAAAATATCGAAAATCCAGTCTCCGAAGCGCGTTGCGGTATAGTATTTATCTAGTAAATATTGCATATCTATTCAGCAGCCTCCAGCCTTTATCGTCGCCCACATTTATTGTGACGCGAAACGCGATTATTGGATTTTTTATTTTACTTTCGCGTAGATGCGTTGTGCCATGGGCGGCCATAAAATCTAGCCTACACCTGGAAAAACGTGACGGTATATTTTTCGCACGATAGAATAGACCGTCCTGGAGGACTCGTGGAAAGGCACAATCTGTTCAAATTCTAAGAATCATGTGAATTCGGGCAGTAGTACTGCATCGTAGTAATGTACGAATATGATAACATGCAAATAAAGTAATGCACAACGTTGGCAATGCAGCTCATCTTACGTTTATAGAAAATTTACGACTTTACCGAAGGCAACGAGCGCCCTTTTGTTTTCCGTTAGCATTGCTATCGTCACTAGGTAACGCTGCATTATTCGCAAACTACCAATATCACTGTAAATATTCGACTTTCCACCAATGCCTGCTCCGTTTTGTAACGTTGAACGACGATACGAGATAACGCAGGAGCTCGTATTGAGAAAACAACAATGCGCCGACTATTTTCAAACGGACAGCCTGTCATTTACTCTCGCACAGGAAAGTTAACGCACCGACGCACCACCATTGACGCTCTCCGCTTCGTTTTTCACCGAGTGTCGGGGACGCCTTTGAAAAGACTCTGCCGATGATACAGGGACTCCGGTTAGATCTGGAAAAACGTATTTCCCTTGGCAGAGAACGCTGATGCGCCGTGACAAAGGAAAATTCATGCTAAGCGAAATAAACAACGGTCTTGGCTTTGACCTGTCCCTGTGGATGACACTCCCCTATATTATTCGCGTTCACCCACGGCAGCTTTGTAAAACTCCAATTTCTCACGAACTTTCTGTTAGTGCGCGAATCGTAATTGCGAGAGACGATATTCAGCATCACGGGGTGAAAGATAGATTAATGGTGCAACGAAGCACGTCTTTTCTCCGAAATGCAAATGGTTTCCCCTTGCAGAAGGAAACCAGGGAGATAGCGGTGTAATTATAATTGGAAAGAAAGGGCACGTGAAAGAAGTTTGTCGGTCATACTTTTTAAAAGATAACTGCACCCTTATCAGCACTCGTTTCCTGCTCCGGTTAAAAAGGATCGTCTATATTTCTCTTTAATCACGCATTCGTGGATAAGACTACCATACTTTCATGCGATCGAACCGTTACACTTAGCCGATATTCGTAACAATGTTTGTTATCTAAGGAATTAATTATATTTTACGAGACAGAACCGTTACTTAGCATATTTAAGGGAATAATTATAGGCTTACTGTGTATTGCGATTTTTACCGTGTGATTTTGTTGCCGTAATAAAAAATTGAGGGCGTATTGGTCGAGATCGTTCGTGCATTCTATAGAATGCCGATAAAAAATCTACCACACAATTCGCCGTTTTCCTTCGTGTGCGCGCGACATGAATTTTTCGCGACAGCAAACATTTCACGCCACGTCTTTTAAATTTAATCACACGCGAGGTTTATAAGTAATGTAGCTTATATTATTTTTATGCAACAACTCGTTTCGCATATTTTAATTCTACCAGGTCATCCGCGTACGCTGTTGCAACAGGATACAGAACGTTATACGAAGCACGTTGCTTGTAATTTTGGAGAAAAAAGAAAAAGGAAGAAAGACTGATATTCGCTAATAAGCAAAATTGCAGTGGATAATCGCGAAAGAAACGCGACGAAAAAGTTGTGTAGGAGATGAAATTGCGTTCGCATGAGCGCGCGAGAGAAGGTGGAAAGAAGTGGGGGTCCGCTCTTCCTTCTTAAGTCGATTAATCATCGCTAAACGATCGGCTTGGAACACCTCGACGTTTTACGTCGACTACAGGGCAGTTCCCATCTCGCTTATAAAGCGCTTAAAGGATCGCTCAATTATGCAGTAGAGCGCTCGAGCGCGAGGAAGATGAGGGGCCTTATCAATAATTGCGTTTTCCTGGCCGAGCGTGTTTCGTGAAGCGTCTAGGAGAGTCGCGCCCCGCCTTATTCTTACGTAAGAAAATCCAATGGAAGCGAAAGAGGCGTTGGAAAACACAAGCACCTTGCCACGACGCGTACAAGTGCGGCATAATAGCATTACTCTGCCCCTGAGCAAGCCGAGTGTAGTCGACTTCGTCAGAAAATTCCAATTTTTCTTTAACTCGGCATCTCTAGAGCCTTAAATTAACAATGGAAGATTCGTTACACCCGACATTGCATTTATAACATCGTTATCCGATATAAATCGAGAAAGCAATTATTTTCTTTTTAGCAGAGAATCGTTCTTACGGAAGAAACGAAATAATTACTATCCAATTACCGACGACTCTTATATAAACAGGAACAAAACGAATCCCCTCAGCAGACACGGCACTCCGAGGAAAGGGATTCAGCTCATTAGTACCGTCCTCAAATAGAATATAGTCGGTAGATGGGGGTATCCTGTATGCGCAGAAACGTTTCACGATCGAACGACTTTATGAATGATTCTGCGCGCGTAGGGCACGCCATTTGTACGCCTAACGACCGCGCATTACTCGTCGGCTAATTCGACGATCCGCACGAATTTGCATTGTACGAATTTCGTTTCACGAGGAAAATTGGATCTCGAAAAGGTACATCCGTAAAATCGTATCTATCTCCAATAAATTCGTATTTCTCCATCGTCCAAGCGTATATTCAGGAATGTCGTTTTTCATTCAGCACGAAAGAAATGAAATGTAAAGTGAAAGGGACATCGGGCGAAGGTGCGACCGAACGAAAGGCTGCGATGAAGTGTGCGGAGACGGTCCTCGCGCTTCGACAAGTGGACAGATGGGCATGGAGTAGGAAACGGACATGTTCCTCCTGGAAGTTTTCCTGCGAGTCGACGATGCATTCCGGGCACGAACCGAACAGATTTCATGTACCTCGGGTGTATCGGAATTTTGGGGTTGGCCGGTGGAAAGTGACGAACGACGCGACGCGGCCGAGGAATATTCGGTGGCTCTTGGTCGCTGTGGTCGCCATGGTGCACGTAGAAAGGCGACAAATGAATTTGCGGTAACGTGGACAACGGTAAAATTTATCGGTAGTTTATTCGCGAGAGCGTACAAATTGGCGAATACCATTAAGGGACGTGTGTTATTCGCCCGACGATTCGTACTCGTATACGCGTAATTTCGGTAGGTCATTGATTCTTCAATTACGGGCACTATCGAATCAACCCTTCGTTTGGCACATGTCTGGTGAGTCACATTCGTAACCTATGGAGCCTGGCCAGACCCTATACAAATTTTCATACATTTATATATAAATATCGGGTTTTTCGTAATCAATTGTCAAGCTTGTATAAGTTTTTCCGTCCTGTTTCTTCATAGATCGAACAGCTAATAAGATTTTAGGAAGGAACACGAACTTTCAAGTTGCTCAATTAGATATATATATATTTGAATTCCTACTACAATCGATGAAAGTCTGGTCAGACTCGTGTGCCAAACGGAGGGTTAAGGACGAAGCGTAATTGGCGCGTCGACGTCGAATGATCCGTTTCGAAAATTTGTCAACTTCAGATACCAGCGTAACGTAGAATCCTTCACTTTACCGGCGCGTTTTCATCTCGGCATTCTCTCGAGGATCCCCTTAAAAGCTCTTTCCAACGCGCGTCGAGGACCTTCGCAGGATTAATCAAACTTTCGGAGTGCAAATTCGCACCGCCCGCCACTCACGCGTCGCACGCACGTACGCACGCGCGAATGTTACACTCGGAGTCTGATCGTTTCAGGGAGGCCAGACACGCTCGTTATCTAAAGCTTTAATAGTCAGCGGCACTTGGATGGTGGTTTATCGGCTTGCCTCTCGCTCGCGACGGATGCTCTTCCGGTTCTCTATCGACGACCGTCGCCTGCGCCATGACGCGCTCAAGTTTCGCTTCCGCTCTGACCGTTTCCACGGGCTTTCAATTTATCCGAAAATAATTTACTCGTCGAACACCTCTGCGAAGATCAATTCACTCGGTCGAGTTTAACCCTTTCGGTTGCGAGGTTCTCACGTAAGGACATCTGAATACATGCTGAGTGTATCTAAATTCATAAAAAATTCGTGACCAAAAGGGTTAAGCAAAATCCGAGAACCTTGATGCTCCGAGGACCGTGGCTTTTTGTTCACACTTTTGCTCCATTGTATTCACAGTCTTGAATTTGTAAATGGAATTCAGTGAAGTGATAGATCGCTCAGTGAACTATTCGCACAAATGAAAATGTTAGATTCTTCTTGGACATTGATTTTACAGCTCTCACCGAGTAAAATTCTACCTACACACCTTATAAAGCTATTATACATATTATATTATATTTATAATTGCATAATTAGGCGATTAGGAACTTTGAAGAGTATCTTTTATCCCGTACCATCATTATTGTCTGCCGAAGTATTCTCAATCGCGCAACACCAAACGGTTTCCTTTCCTAGAAATTCTCGTACTTCGCTCACAATTTTCGAACGAACAAATTGTACGAAGATAAGGGCGCATGAGACGATAACCTCGTGGTTGAGATCGTCCCGACGTTTTAAACTGTCGCGCCGCGGATACATTCAGTCGAGGCGACGAGCAGTACGATTTTATCGTCGTGAGATAAAAAGAGAGCCAAATGGGAGGCGACCGAAGTAGGAGAAGGAGGTGGAGCAGCCATGGACCGGAATTATTGCAACGAGTTCCACGAAACGGGCGGCGAAACTTTAAATTCAATTAAACGCCCTGGCGAAATCTTTTCAGCGACGATAATGGCGAATTATAATCGTACGACGGGAGCGAGCCGACAACCTCTTGGCTGTCGGAGCTTCGGATGAAAACACGTGCGAATTTGCATTGTTAATCCCGTAACCGGGAAACGTGACTTTCGTGACCGTGTTGTCTACGTGGATGGTGAGCGAGCAGAGCGCCGAGAGAAAAAAAGGAACGATGAAAACCTCTTGTGACGCCGACACCCCGCCCAGTTCGTGTTAGTGGAAAAAAGGAAATTCAAGCGGCAGACAGGTTTGAGGTAGCGTTCAACGTGAATAGACGCAGCTTTGTTACCATCAAATTTTCTTCGCGAATAAACGATTAGATCTCACCAAAGAAAGGTACACCCTACTTTGCACACGAGACGAGGAACTTTTGTGCGCTACGAGTTCTCGGGGGGAGTAAAGGATAAAAAGACCTGAGAATTTTAAATGCAAACCTCGGTGGTTCGCATGATTTATCGGCGTATCGCCTCTGCGCGGAAAGAAAGCAGTAAACTGCATTTCCGACGTGCGGAGTGAGGAACGGAAGATACGCGAGGAAAAAAAGATTATAGGGCACCGCCCAGCGATAAGAGGGGCAGTGGATCTGTAACAAACACATCACACAATTGTCTGCGTGTATAATGCAGCTGGTTACTTATAAGAAACAAGACGCCGTTTGTTTATCACTGACCCCGGCCATCGACTTCTATGTTAGAATTAGACCTGCCACAATTCCTTTGTTCTCCTAACGATAACACATGCCTCGTTAGACATTGATCTTTGATCTTTCTACCATTGTTTTTATCAATGTTAGAGGGACGACATCGTAGAAAGTCTGTTAACGGTTTAAATTGATTTAATAACGAAATTGTACGAACTGTTGGCTAGCCCGTGACTCGATAAGGAAATTAGTCGCTATTTTATACTGCCATTGACTCATGCAAATTCTTTGAAACACTTATAAACTCTCTGGACAGCAGCGGGAGCGTTAGATGAAGGGAAAAGGTATAACAAAGACGATCGAAATAAACGGACCGCTTATTTATCCGCTTTCTGACCTCAAAGTAAGCACCACGCGAATATTTAAATTACACTGTGCACGCAGAGAAGGAAACGTCTTATCGTCAGTTTCTTTTTTTAGCGTTTAGAGACAAAAAACCATTTTATCTGATAGCACGTCTGACCGTTAGACTCGCTTCCGCGACATTACCATTTTTATTGCATCGAGTGGAAAACATAAACGAAAAGTCCAATGCTGGCAAGTTCGTAGAATTTATTTCCACGAATGTCAATGTTCGCAGCGACACTATAAACGAGAACTCGTGAAATTGATATACGAAGATTCACGATGGTTGCATAAATAAAGTTGTTTATCATAGTACATTTTGTCACATCCCATGCTTATCGATTTCGACGAATAGGATTGTTCCTATCAACTGCGGAAAATTTATTAGGTCGACATGAGGCGAACGAAAATTAAAACAGTTATTGTTCGTCGTTTATTGAATTATTACCCTGTAATTTACGACACGCTCGTGCGTGCTTATCAAAATTAATAGAAGCCTCGGATACGTAAACCCTTTACCGCAGCATTCGAGTAAAATTAGCATTCCTGTAGATAAGTATCTGAGAGTTGCATTAATAGTCTCAGTGGGTCACGTGCATTCGTCGAACGCTATCGTCTGGGACATCTTTACGTGAATTTATAATACCCTTCGTCGTGGCCCACGCGATAAGCAAACAAATCGTTCCGTTGATAACAACGTTAGACGCCCACCACACGTGAAATCCCGCGATTTGTGATAATTGCCCACCAACAGTCACTGACTTTCTGTTGCAGGCCAGAAAACAACTCGGGTACCAGGAGAGGCAAAGAAAGCGACGAAACAGCCAACGCATGTAGCATTCGGGTGAGTGTAATTAATTTCCTTAACGAGCTTTGCATACAGGTACTCATCTTTGCAATTCTTCGAGCCCGGGTCTAATTTTCTTACTTAAAAGAAAAACGTTAGCTTCTCGATTCGCTTATTTAAGCAATTAGTTCCTTCTCACTGACGAATAACGAAGGGAAGACAATTCTCAAAAATTGGGCCATTTTTGGAAAGATAAACCAAAAATGTATTTGTACAGACGAAGTCATACAAATTTGCGTACACGCTATCAAAACAGCTTCCTACACCGAAATCGAAAACTGCGGAAACACCCAAGTTCAAGAATAAGAAATACACGGGGTGAGATTTTAGATAATTCAATTGATAAAACTGTTGGAATTAACCCAACGGTCCATCCCCTTTCTTCCAATGCCCGTTCTAAGTCCTTAATTTGCACCGTGTATCGTCGTTTGTAAATAACGTAAACATAATGATCGTTGAAATTAACCGTCGCGCCGCTTTGCCCGGTTGGGTACCACCGTTCCACTAAAACGATGAAAGTCGAGTTGGCTTCCAGCAATGGGACAGGCGCTCCCGCTCCCAGAAAGCAGAAAAAAAAACGAGCGAACGTAACCCGCTTCACCGATTCCTATCCCCTGACGCCTAATTAACGACGTACACGCGAGTTACACTTACGCGCGCGGACGTTCTCGCATTTTACATGCTCTCCACTACTGGCAACCCCGGCACGCCTCGCTATTTTTATTCGCGCGTTTAGAGGTGGGCCGATGGCGCCGTAAATCGTTAGATACCACGCGCCAGATAACCGACTTGACATCATTGCACTTCTAATTGTAACGATAAAGTAGCTGAAAATTCCGTCACGCGACGAATTCTACCTGGCTCGTGGTGAAATTTAGTTAGCTTCTTTTGCCGGGGACTGAAGAGAACGGATAGGTAGATACGGAAAGAGAAAAAGAGAAATTATAGAGTACGGAAGAGTAAAATAGTTTTTACTATCTCCACCGTCGAGAGTCGATAAGATTGAACAGATAGTTTGCAAGCTTTTTCAACGAGAGAGACAATTCAATGTACTCGAAATCGAAAGGGATAGCAAAGGAAGGAGAATCGATTTTAAAAAAATTAGATTTTAATGACTCACCATGAGCGGAGTAATGATGATATTCTGGCTGACACTTCGATAAACGGTATCGCGATTTGCCGAGAACTTCCGCAAACAATTTTATGTCATTCTTCTGAATTTCCAAATTATCGGTCCCGACGTACCTATGTTTTTTTCGTACGCTTCGCGGCTTGAGAAGGCAAATACGATAACGACGCGTCGTCGATTATGTTTGACGGACCTCGAATTACCGCGATGACCAGGACACTTAACGGCTGAGTAGTAATAATGAATGGCTGATTGAACATTAATAATTGTTTAAATTAATATAGAGAAAAGCAGCATCTATAATATACGTGATCCGGAAGCAAACTGCCCAGAAACGACCCTTAACCTTCTACTGGCGTCAATTTCAAGAGTGCATTAATCCCTTATTGGCTCATAACACCCACGTGATCTCTTAATCGTCGATTTGGATTCGTCTGCCATCTACGCCTGATATTATGTGTTGGATATCTACCACTCCGCGGAAGAACAGTTTCAGATTTCTATGATAGATAAATTAATAGAAACTTTTAGGTTTACGTTTTTCGACGAAGTATAATGCACAACGCGTCGTCGTAACATAATATAGTACTGTGAAAATTACTGCCAAGGTGTGCAACGAATTTTTCTTTTCCTAGGCCTTAACAAACCACGCGTCACATATCGTTCGTTATCATGCTGGTTGAATAATATGGACTGTTAGATATGTTCCAGTGTATTTTATGGCGATATCGTAAGAACACATCATACGACGCGGGGGTAAAAATGCGAGAACACGCTTAACAACTTTTTCTACTCGCGTTATACAGCAACTTGGAAGTGCGCGAGTATTCTGCGAAAACGGTACAATTGTGCTTTGTTCCGAGACAAACGTTCTGTAGGCACCGATTAGCTTACTAATTGATACAATTACCAGGAGACTTGTCATTCGATCTCGAGGCTGATTAGAAATTATTGTGCATTCTGCAGTTGTCCTCTTTAGACTGGAGTTGACTAACCCATTCGCCACATTCATTCGCTAATTTTAAACTCACCACTATCTGTATCCCCATCAACATCAGAGTTCTTCAACTACTTTTTTTCAAGTACTGTTGCTACGTCAAATACTCCTCCTTTTCCCTTAGAATGTAGGACAATTTATTAACGAGTTACGCTAATAAACATTTAAGTAAAAACTTTTTCGCTTACTTTGCGTCATTGGTAAATACGTTTCTTTATTAAAACGAGTGTCCAGTAATTACCTATTGGAAAACAATCGAACGCATTCTTAATAATATTCTGTTTGTAGTATTTAGGACGTGCTTACGCGGCAGCACACGTCCGAGTCGATAATCATCGTGGAACGTGCTCGCGAATATTTTTCATGAGTAAAGTGGGTAAAGGTATCGATTGTTCTCGAGTGTAAGGAGGACACCAATGACCGTCGCATTTGGCAGTAGTCTTCTATCCGCATATAAATTCACTTCGTCCCTTCGCGTCTTTACAATCCCCTCTATCATATGTACTGGTTTCAAGACGGAAAAGAGTGTCATCCACAACACGTATGAGTCTCGGCCAATTGGAACTTCCAAATTTGTTATGGCGTCTATCCGACGTTGGTGAGTTAAATAGTTGATATTATTTAAAGAGAGGCTCGTTGAAAGTGATTTCACGTTAAGTTGATCCTAATCTCACGCAGCCCATGAAAAACGACGCCTTAGTCCTCTTTGTCCGTGGAATTTTTAGAGTACCGCAGTATCGAATCAATTTGATTTTCGACGCTGTAAAAACTGCAAAAGTACGGTGAAATTATCCGGCTCACTTACGTCCAACATTTCGTTACAACTGCGACCCACTATTACTCGTTCACTCGTCCCGTCCCTTTTCCCTCCATCGATAAATCAGAAAAGCTATAAAATATTTTAATACCCGAAACCGTCCACTGTTCCACTTTCTCGACTTCCACGTGGTGGTCTCCAATCGGAAAAATACTTCCCCGGGCACAATCCGTGAGTAAGAGTGTTTGCCTAGGAAATGGTAATTCCTCGAGACCCCTCTCGAAAATCAAATGGGCACGCATAGGCAAATTACGAGTCTCCGTCCATAAATTTATTCGTAGTTACAAGACTACTCGTCGTAGACGAACCTTCTTACTGAGAAAAGACGTTGAATTTTACTACGCTCGCGCGGACTCTCTTCTCTCTCTCCTCTCCGCTGTCCACGCTTTCAAGAAACAGGAACGACCCATATGTATGCGGATTTTTCGGAACACGGCTCGTTGCTCTCCGGGAATCGCGAGAGACGCGAAACGACAAACAGTGGAATAGAACGACGGTACGCGAGGGGCAAGAGGTGAGAGCATATTCGGGGACGCGACGTGCCGACCGAAACGTTTGAACGAAGTGCCACGGACGAAAATACTCTGCCGCCTTGTGCCTACCTACCCAAAACTACGAGAGTAGAGTCTCAGCCCCGCCGCATTCATGGTGGGTGCGAGTCAACCGGTAGGCGACGCGTCCTCAATCGAGCTACTGTCGCTTTGACGTGCACCAGTCTATAAGTGAATTTTTGTTTTTCTCCATCGTGAGTCATCGCACTGTAACTGTCGATACGAAATTTATTCTCTATATGTAGTTCCTGAGAATAGGTTATCGGATATAGGACGTTTCTCTTTTTTTTATGGGCGATATATTTTACAGTTATTTATTGACAAAAGCAGGAGCATGTTTTCTCTACGCAAAAGTAATAAATATTCTCGTAAATTATGGTATGAGCGCATATAAAACAATGGCATTGTAGGATCTGGACATCTTCGATGGTCTTCCACGTATTGTAGGTGTATATTCGTCCACAAAAAGGTTTGAGCATAAGGCCCGATTAGGTTAGTGGTTCAAGTAATTTAAACGGGGTTCTCGAATCCCCCCTCCCCCCCGGCTCCCTTCCTTTCGTGCAATTCCGGAAAGTATGCTTTTTCCGCAGATCATATACGAAATAATAAATTACGAAAATTTTCAGTTTGTCCCTTGAAATATATGGAACACCTTGGATATCGATCTGTGAAAAAGCGATTTAAAATATATCGATTCTAACGCAATGTGGAAACCAAAAGTTACGATCGATGAGACTGCAGGGAATACACTGCTTGGTGCAAAAGGTAACAACAAAATGTCCAAAATAAGTAAAAAAACAGAAACCAAATAAATAATGCACTCAATTATGTAGCTCTTTCTCTCTCTGTCTCTCTCACTTTTTCAAAGACACACTTTTATCACGACGCAAAATTCTACGTAAAAAACTTTCTAATTTTGTAGGACTCTTATCACATTATCTGCAATATCGGCACGCTTCCGTTTATTAGGCACGACCGTAAAGGGAGTGACTTATGCTATCGCCATCGCGAAAACCGTTCGTATGTGTGTGTGTATGTGTGTATGTGTGTGTGTATGTGTGTGTGTGTATGTATGTGTGTGTGTGTGTGTGTCCGTGTATATCCTCGATTTCGGAAAAACGGCTGAACCGATCGGGACGAAATTTGGCACAAAAATCAAGTACACTACTGTGAGTTGACAATAAGGTTTGTGAGTCGCCATCTTGAACCGGTACAAGATGGCGGGAGATTCAAAATTTGAAAAAAATGTAATTTAAATTTAATATTGCTGCCATTTCTAAACGGCTGAAGATAGCGATACATAAAGTTTGCTGGCACCAAATGGATATATACTCAAAGTACATACCAAATTTCGTTGCGATCCGTTCAGCCGTTTGGCCGGAATACTGGACTAACGGAAATAGTGCAAAATTCATTAATCCATTAGTCCAGTTTTCCAGCCAAACGGCTGAACGGATCCGGACAAAATTTGGCATGTACATCGAGTATATATCCATTTGGTGCCATGAAACTTTATGTATGGCCATCTTCAACCGTTTCGAAATGGCGGCAAATTCAAATTTTTTATCCACTATTCCAGTAAAACGATTGATTAGTCCACTATTCCGGCAAAACGGCTGAACGGATTCGGACAAAATTTGGCATGCACATCAAGTATATACCCATTTGGTGCCAGGAAACTTTATGTATAGCCATCTTCAACCGTTTCGAAATAGCGACAAATTCAAATTTTTAATCCACTATTCCAGCAAAACGATTGATTAGTCCACTATTCCGACAAAACGGCTGAACAGATTCGAACAAAATTTGGCATACATATCAAGTATATACACATTTGGTGCCAGGAAACTTTATGTATAATCGTCTTCAGCTGTTTCGAAATAGCGGCAAATTTTAATTTTTAATCCACTATTTCAGCAAGAAAGTTGATTAGTCCACTATTCCGGCAAAACGGCTGAACGGATTCGGACAAAATTTGGCATGTACATCAAGTATATATCCATTTGGTGCCACGAAACATTGTGTATGGGCATCTTGAACCATTTCGAAATGGTGCCAGTTTCAAATCTTTCATTCTCTATTTTATTTATAATTATAGTTTGAAAATCCCGTAATTTCGAAACGGTTGAAGATGACCATAAAGTTTCGTGGCACCAAATGGGTATATTTTTAAACTACATTGCAAATTTTTTTTGAATCCGCGCAAGCGTTTCACCGGAATACTGGATTAAAGATTTCAATTTGTCGCAATTTCTGAATGGTTGAAGTTAACCATGCATAAAGTTTCACCGCAGCAAAGGGGTATATACTTGATGTACATGTAAAAGTTTGGTTCGGATGCATTTAATTGTCCGGTTTCGATCACTTGCGCGCATTGCAGAAATGCTGCATTTCGCGGGCGAGCGCGAAGCGCGAGCACCCGACGTTCTCAGGGGGTATGGCGCTTGAGCGAAGCGAAAGCGCAGAGGACTCTCTAGCATAGTTTAATATCTCAATACTTGAATTTTCAACAATTTCGAAACGGTTTGAAATTCGTGGGCGAGCGCGAAGCGCGAGTGCCGCGGTCGTGCCTATTGCAGAAAAGCGAAGCTTTTCTGCACCCGGTAAAGCGAGCGCGAAGCGCGAGCAAAGGCGATCTGGGGGGTTGGCGCTTGAGCGAAGCGAAAGCGCAGGGGGTTTACCCCCTAGTTCTCTTTATTTCAGCCCGAACAGCAAAATTCGAGAAAAACGTCTTCTCGTGTCAGAAATAACGTATAAAGTGCGGCGTCATGGCACAAGCTTAAAATTGCCGCATTCGATTTATTAACACCGGAGCACGTCGTACAATAGGCTGCAAATATTGTACCTAGAAGAGACCCTATCGGTGCAAGATCGCGTCTTCACAGAAGCGACGTCACGAGAATAGAAATATACATGTGCGCGTACGCCTAATGCACGCGTATAAATCATGGCACAAGCTTACTAATTTAAGAGTGATAATAGCGAAGAGAACCTTGTGCCGCCTCGGAGAGAGCCTTCGAGAGCTGTGCCGGTTTCGTTTATTAAATTAACCGCTCGAGCGAATTCGACGATCTGACTGGAAAGATAGAAATGGAAGGCTCAAAGGTCCTAAACTAATTTCGCTAAAAGGATGCTTCTCAGTTGCCGAGTAAGGTCTCTCTGAAAGCGAGGATAGCGCATACTCGTATATTTTGTTTACGAACATCAAGATTGAATTAATTCATCGCCTATATTCGTCTCTCGTCTCTTCAATAATTCTTTTCCTTGCTTCGGTGAATTTCTACCGCCCGAATTAGCTCGCTCGAATCCTATACCATCGCGTCTGTTCACAATAATCAGAGTTTCAAGCAAATCTTAACCAACTTCATTAACCACGGCTCGCATCCTCCGTTCTTCTTGTCACCACCTCTATGTTAGTCGAACGACATTACGGGCGGAAATCGATCATCTACCGGCGAATAATATTGATGTAAACTCGCGTGATTCGCTATCGGGTGTTGGTCAGCCCTTCGAGCCTCGCGATATCCCACATATGTTTACGTTGATCGAGTTTCTTGGCCTGAACCTTGCGCCATGTTTACGATAGCTCGTATCTCTTGCCGAGGCAAGGAATCCGTGGTTCCGCATCGAGAGAAAACCCATTTTCCGTCGGTATTCCGGGAAAGAGTTACGACCGGCCTCATCCCTGAGCCGGGCCCAGCAGTTCCTCGTGCTCCGTTCGCTCCTCTAATCCCGCGGATCCATTTCCATTGTCACAGGTCAAAGTATTCGAGGAGACAGTAAACGTCCGTCTCGATTCTCCCTTGCAAAATCAATATTTTAGATTACCTTATGCATTCGCCGTCTTCGCTTCTCCGTTTCCTTTAAATTCTTTTCTCGATTCTTCACTCTGCTTTCTTCGACCGGGACATCGGTCGCTCGTTCCTCTTCCCCCTCTTTCATACTCGATATTCATTCTTAAGACTATTAAGGGGTGGCAAGTGAGTCAGAGACGTCATGGAATCTCAGAATTTCCGCAATCTCGTGACGCACTTGCGTGACACGTGGGTATCTTCGTGGTATTATCCAGTTTGGATAGACTTTATTAAGATCTTGTCCCACCTGATCTTTGGACATTACGCAAAAGTTTTTACGACTTCAGCTTTATAAACACGGGACCTTCTCCGATTTCTCTTGAGCTCGAAGCTACAGTTTTTCGAGTTACTACCCCACCTGCGAATTGCTCTCTGGAATTGTTCTTTTTTTGTCTTTCGGCGATATTTCATTAAGCTTAGGCTTGCAAACCTTACGGTTACGGACCATGATGAAATTTCCAGCCCTGGCTCATCAAATTTCGAATCTTCGACGTTCTTACGAGGAGAAGGTTCGTCCGCTGGTGAGAGTCAGTGATTGCTTTCGCGAGTTTCGCCATAGTGTTCAATCGAATTTCGCGATATGCGCGCATCGAAGTGAGCCCTTCGCTTCACAGGACCTACGTGCGTCCTGCGGAATGCGATGCATTCGTGCACCGTGCTGTGCATCGAATTCCAAATTCTAATAGCCCTCTGGCTTAATGCAATGAGCCAGAGAGTCTTCGAAAGTACTGCACCGGAATGCACATCGACAAATTTGAATATTGCCTATTTCAGTAGCGATTGCACAATAGTATGCAGCGATCAGGAGTGTACCTGTATTATAAAACCAAGTCCTGTATTTACGACTAGCTGTACGCGTTGCTGTGGCTCAGTCTGGTTAAATGGAAAAGAAAAGAATTAAAGAAACGAAATGAAAAACAATGAAAAAATAAAAAAATTATTTATATAGATGATAGCTGCGCCCTGCGATTTCACCGGCCGTTTAATTTAAAGCGCAGAGGGCTCTGTCTCGTAGTTTTCTTTTTACTTGGCTTCTAAGGGTCGTAGCGTGGTGTTAATAGCCTATAACCTTCCTCAAGAATTGGGCTGTCAAATGCAAAAAGAATTTTTCAAATCCGACCGATAGTTCTAGAGATTAGCACGTTCAAACAAAAAACAAACTCTTCAGCTTTATTATACTAGTATAGAAATATAGATTACTGAACATTGCACCATTTTGCAGCTGTTGAATACCCACTTTGTGAACTAGGTCTTTCTCGCCTTTGGGATATTCTTTTTTTAGTAATTATACAAATTCTATCAACTGGAGCATTGTAAGTGTATACCGTTAATCTTTCAACCTGCACTCTCGAATTAAATCGTTCTTACCACTCGCCAATAAAATACCCTCCTCACTGAAATAATTCAAAATCGTTCGCACCACCAAGCATTCAATCCTGCAAACATAATTCTCTAGAAAAATCCACTCAATTCGGGCACAGCACCGAAATGAAGCGGCGTGCACGCCATCGTTGTCTTACTCCGTGATTTCGCAAATATTCGAGGCGCCTCGCGTGCCTGTAAATTCTCTGTGCGGTTGGCGCATCCTCTACTCCGTTGCGATGCGGGTGGATCGGCCGAGGATGCGACGCCGACGTTGTCGACGAAGAGGCTTCGACACGCCGGGCACAGCCTACCTGCTCGATACGTCGCAAATTGTTAACGAAGCATGCGGGGCCGAGAATTCCACTGCGAAATTCGCTCTCGTCGTCCCTCGAATTGCACGAATATCGACGGCGAGGAAGCGACGAGCACGAGACGCGGGAAAATTCGTAGGGCGAGCGTATTCCGTACCTCGACATTTAAACGCACGATGCGAGGAGAATTGTTGAAAAGAGAATTCCCGTGAATTATGGTAATAAATAATATAAACAGGATTCGTGGAAATCCAATATTCCTCCGTTTTCACAAACGCGGGCGCGTTAAGTTAAATTTATGTTGTTATCGGAAGTGTCCGATTCCGATTCACTTTGAAGATTTGTTTAAATAACAAATTGCTGCAATAGAGAAGAGCCTGCTTTCTGAAAATAAGCGCAAAGTATGCCATAATCTGTAAAGTACAGTCATAACCTGTAAAGTATGCATAATTATTTATCGCAGCTTCGAAGCTGTTATCCTCTAGTTTTTGTTACCCTGTTTGTCATTTACGCGATGAAGAAAAATATGCGGGGAATAATTGGTGTGAAAAAAACAGTGTTCTTCGTTATTATCGATCGGCGCGAATCAGCTGATCGTAAGCCGATTAGCGCATCCTCCACGGCTTCCTCTACGCGCTCGTGCCGCGACATCCGCTCACCTCTGTTTCTCGGTCACGTTTAATTAAGTGTACCTTGAACGGAGTCACAATGTTACGATGTTGCGTCCCGTTCTCATCAGCCTGTTAATTATGCTTTGTAAATGCGTGCCACGTTAGCGGCAGTACCCGTGACTCGACAACAACGTATACTAAGCCTGTGCGTTAAAAGAAAAGAATTCATATTGTCCTTGCGACATAGTTCACTTATCACTGCGTATTTACAGCTAAGACCAATAGAATTTTGTCTACATATATGGAAATGAGGTGTTTACAGCGCTTACCGAAGCAATAAGAAAAAGAATATTTATCCTACTTATCGACACAATAAACAATAAACTAAAATATCTGTAGAATCGAGAATGAACTTTTACTCTGCACGCTGTCATGCGCTCGCTTGCTCACCTGCTAAGATCGTTAGGTAAAAAGATGATACGTATATTGTTTTATTCTCAACGCACTAAAACTTAGTGTGTATTATTAAATTAACACGTTGGCTGCGGCGCGAATTTTACATGTTTGCCCGTGGCGTCCGGCCATTCATTCTTTTTTCTTTTTTTTTTAAACTTAAAATAGTATCTACTACGGGTAAATTGAGGTGAACGACCATTTTTTAATGGTTTTACTGGTGACCCCCACGGCGCTGTCGCAAAACTGAGTGCTGGTCACCGGTGACCCGCACGGCAGTCAACGTGTTAAAAAACGAGATAGTATGTGGGTGACCGTGGACTTTGCAAAAATTTCTTCGTGCTGCGCTTGGTCAAGGTCTGATGACCTTGGCCTCGCCCTCGATTTTTTCGATGCGCCAAAAAGGACAATCGATATTGGCGAATATCGATTTCTCGAGTTCCCGAAACGATTGCGTTATCGCGCGTATGCGGACGAAAGCTTCAGGCCCAACGTCTCTGTTTATGCACAACCGAATTTCCACGTGATAGTGACCGCGCATTGAAATTCAAATGGACTGTAAAATAGAGTGAAATTGCAAAAAGTGGGTCCTCCTGTGGATTTTTTCGCTTGTTACTGGAAAAACAGATTTCACAGGGCTCACGTCGACTGTATACCTTCTCTGATTCTCTCGCGTCTCCGACGTTCGGTGGACGAACGAGCCAGTTCGAGCACCGGAAGTCGCGCCTTACTGGCAACGTTTGCGGACGCCAGTTAATCTCGCGTGAAATACCGTTCCGAAGTACCGAGGACGCTTTGAAATACTTACACTCGCACATGCGATGACGCGTTCCTCGAGGTGCATCCCCGCACTTTTGCCAAGGCTTCGAAGAATCGCAAGCGTTCGCAACAATATCGTGTAAATGTTTTTTTCCCTGCCGAGGACGAGCTCTTAAGATATTGATATCGCAGGAGTTCGTATGAATAAATTAATTTCGAGAGTTATCTCTTTGAGTGATTGGTGATTAGGTATCGGGCGCAATAATCTCACGGGTGCGTAATAGCAACGAAAATGAGAATCGATCGATTTGCGAAACAGCTTCGAACATTAGTAAATTGTTTGGATTTGTGGGGCAGAAGACAATAATTGCGTGTGCCGTTTCTCTCGTCCTCAATAGTAGTATCATCAGAAGTACCATTGTACGCTTTATTTATCTAGCTTATCGGAAAAGTCAGCAGTAAAATAGCAGAAAGGTAGCAGTAAGAAATAAAATTGGATTCTGCCTCATCTTGACTGGGAAAATTGTATATTCCTTACTTGAGAAATTTTCAATGACAATTGTAGATCGAATTTAGAGCAGAACGGAATTAGACTGAACGTAAGTAGGTACAGAAATTATCAGGGCGCAAACGGTCGTCGACCCATGAAGACTCGGCTAAAGTCGATTGCAATCGTATCCAAATTAAAAGACGCGCTAATTAAAGTCTCCCGTGATCTTTTCGAAATAAAACTCCTCGGAATTTCAGCGCTTTACATTCTCGTTAAACGAAAACAAAAAGGAAAAGGGTAATTTTGAGAAAACCTGAGAAATAAGAAAGTTACTTTCAATTTCCGTTCGCTCTAATGTCTAGTTATGGACCTATTGCACCGTATCGCATGCTCGTCGTTTATCGGCAGTAACGACGTGAATGTCACGACACTTTTAAATAGCCGTCTAGTATTGTGAGATAACCTCGTAAATATACGAGCTTCGCTGGCCGAATCGTTAAGACGTCGCTTTAAATTACCGGAATTAGCGACGAACCACGGGCTCCGTTTCTAGCATCGGATTGTGCTAATCTTACTTAAGGATATCCTAAAAATGCATCACTTCGTCGTTCCTTCGTATTTTCGGAGATCCTAGGTAGCAACGTAAAACAAAGATAGGACGTCTTAATCCCACGTTGGACTCGTTAATTTCGATTGAACCGTAGTGCCACGCGTGTCGGCTAAAAGTGCCATAAAAGGGCGAAAGAAAGGCAAATATAATATTTAGCAATATATACGAGTGTAGAGAAACAAACGCGACGAAGATGATTCCACGTTTAGCAAAGCAGCGATTTTTAACGGTTAGAATAATGTTAAAATATTCGAGCTGTTATCCATAATTGTTATCCCACATTTGCATAACGTGACGCACAATAGGTTAATGCAAACCGAATTCGAGGTGAAACGTAATGTGTTGGTGATTAAATCACATTAGCGTTTAAAGTAGAACTCGTGTAGAACGATGGAATTAAATGCAATTGCAAGCGTGAGCGCGCTCTTATGCGGCAAAGGGGGGGGGCCTTTAAGAGCGTAACTTTTAAAATAATATCGCGGTCTCGCGTAACAGAGATGAAAGGCAGTACCGTACTGTTATCTGCGGTACGAGCTTATGAAACTATTCGGAAGTTTTGTGGTAGTACAAACGTTCCGTAATGTAAACTTTAACTGCAACAAGTTTCTCTCTTATGCGAGTTTCTCGGCCAGTATGGACACGGATGGAAATTTACCGTGAGTAAACTATCCCACTTGAGACCCTTCCATGTTCGCTTCAAGCTGACCGTTTATCAGTGGAAAATCACTATAAAGTCAAACATTTCCAGTTACGAAAATTTAATACCGCGATTTACAACCGATCGAGTCTCTCTCTATTAAACATTCTAAAACGAATGTTCCACGATAAAGGAAAAAATGTCGTATGGCCTTGCGGGACCATTCTGATTCCGCTTCTACGTTACTCTCTCGCCGTTGAACAAAGTTTGCTTCAAAACGATTATCTGACCTCTTTCGAATCAACGGTTCATCGACAAACCATAAATGGACCGGCATTTTCGAAGCGCCAATTTCACGCTTATAAAGGAACACGAGTAAAAAAAAAATCTTCACTCCGCAGAGGCGTGATAAAATGCCACGAAGATTATTTTCATCTTTACTTTCGCCATATCTCTCCTCTATTCTCAACTCGCGAAAGACGCGGCATAACCATGTGCAAAGAATCGGTAAACGGTTTTCACGATAACCACAAAGTGCTTCGCCGAGATCTTTACGACTACGTCGCTGTAAGCCACTCCACGTAAACGTCACTGTATACCCGCCCTTGTCACTTCTCCCTTGTGCTCCACGAAAACGATTACCCTCTGGTGATACTGGATTTTATTGGATTTTCAGATTTCAGAAGCTCCAGCTTTACCGCCCGGAATAATAAGTATTTTTCTTTCTACAAGCGTATTCGCACGAGCTAAACGCACGAAAGTATCTATTCGCGTACCTTTTACGAACAAGCAATATTCTTCGATGTTAACTTATCGTTGCGAGAGGATAAAAAGAGATTTCTGTTTGCAGGACTCGGTATAATGAAGCCGTCCATGAAAATGGGGGTGATCGCCTTGGTAGGTGTATGCGTGATATTCTATCAGTATCACCTGTCTACGGGGGTGAGATTCGACCAGGAGACGGACTTCGGTGCTGCCGGCTCCCCGGAAGGCGCGGACGATTTCCCAGTCGCCAACGAGGTCGAAACTTACGTCAGGCCGCCGAAACTTACCGAGGCAATGGTGAGTATCGATTCGCCTCTGCCCGTAACGGAGAAATGCCGTCGAGATTCACGGGCGAAACAAAGAAGAATCGTTCAGTCGATGCACGTACAGATGAATTCTCTTCTCGTAATAATTTATTGATCTCTTTCGTGATGAACGTTCATTTGATAGCTTCGACGCGATGTGCAAGAAGACAAAGAACTCGCGCAACGAGCGATAAAGTGGATTTTAAAAATTATAAAACAATGCTTCGATATTTTAAGACAATTACAATGGAGCGATATTGTTGGCAAGCTGATAAATATTCTCCACGGACGAACAACAATCCTTGAGAAAGCCGATTGTGGCGAGATTAGTCTGACAGAGAGGGTCTCGTCTAATCGATGTAATGCCAAGAATGATAATGCAGAAAGACAGGAACGAATGATCGCATTTGTCTTTCGATGGCACACGTACGTGTCTTTCTCAGTGAGCTTTCCTTTCTTCGAGGAGGACGTGCTCTTTCGAATCGAACTCTTCTCTCGAACGACGCTCCTATACAGCACGAAGATTACTCCCGTGCCAACGTTTCCACGTAGAATGGAATCGAATAGACAGACTGTTGGAAGAGGATTCTAAAAATCACATCTCGTATCCGCGCCGATCTGCTTCTCCGGTCTCGATCTTTTTTCCGCTTTCTTTTACTTTTCGCTGTACCTCGTGGGTATACGTGCGTAACACAATGCAGATCTGAAGTACATACGTGCGCGGTGCTGCGGCCACGTGTGGAGACGATGCCGATGCCGTGTTTTAGATTCACGTGCGGATATACGCGTGGCTCACGCGATTCGCGAAGGGGAGTCGTACACGGTCACCCGTCCAAGGAGTGATAAGTGAGGGCAAGGTACATAAACAAGAATGAAAAACGAGAAACTTATTTTCACTTGTACCGATCGTAGCAGCGGAAGTTGAATTTCCTTAAGTTTGGTAAAGAGATTTCATGGCACGGTAGATTTTAAGAATTAGTTAATTCGAGGATATTTCATTCCACGTACTCAAGTTTTGTTTATGACAAACTTTAACCCTTTATTTACTGAATTTCTTAAACATTTTTAAAACACGTTCATTTCTATAACACAATTTTCATTATATGTCATCACCAAGGTCATTAATTACATGGAAAATAATTTGGGGCTTTAAAGTCCCGATAGGACTTCAGGGGACCACTATTGTTGTAATAATAATATTATAATATATTATTTGGTAATACATGTTTGAAATTTTAATGGTCATTTGAAAGAATAATAATAACTAAAAATTATAACGTACCAAAATGCAAACCAAATAAGTGTCTTATATATGTTCATCTTGGCCTTGTATCGTCTTATATATTTGTCTCTAGTAAACTTCTAAAGAGAAATAAGCTTGTGCCGTTAACCAACAATTTAAGAACGAACTTCATAGAAGTGGACTTCAATATTCCAATAGGTCTCAAAGCGTTTAAATTAATAGAGTACCACGAGAAATCAGATGGGATTTTTAGGTGCGCGTTTTCTTAAAAATTAATTTAGAATTAATTAAGTTTGCCAGGGTTTCTCATACCTTTGGCATTAAATATCCAGCACTGCTGAAGAAAAAAATCAAGAAACAAATTTTCAAATAACCGTATCACGCTGAAGTAGATATACCGTAGATATCGCATTTCGAGAAGATAGTATCGACCGGGGCAGTTACGTACGGCACGATACATATTACAATTGAATACATTTTTGGTATAAGCCTCTCCCTGAAAACTCCTCGCTTTTATGATCTCGCTTCGCCGTGTGCGATCCATCGAAGGTACACGGCAGAAGTTCGAGATGTCATTAGGATTCGAAGGCACGAATACTCGGAGCTCGACGATGCGCGCATTTGTCTCGTGTATCGGAAATTCTGAGAGCCTCTTCCAGATAGAGGAACCTACTCTTCTAGAATATCAAAACGCATGTATTAAAAGAAAAGGGCGACTCAAAGGACAGTTCGATTAAAAAAAATCCTTTCGTCGTCTGAAACGAAACTTCTCATCCGCCACCATTTACAATATTTACGATATTTACATTTTACAATATTTACCATATACAATAGTTACTAGTGTAGTAGGTTGAACAAAAAAACAATTCTAGTAAAATGAAATCTTCCATGTCGTTTCTACCAAGGACGTAGACGTTCCTTGGCCAACGAAAACACCCTTCTCAGATTGGATCTTTAATTCAGTTTGGCTGCTAGGCTATATCTCAGCAAAATTACCGACACGATAAACGCTGATCCACTCACGAGGCCGGTCCTCCGACAACATTGGAATCGATCGACGTAAAATCACGCGACCTTCCTCTCTCGTTCCAGATTCGAAGCGCCGTAGTAAGGGTGCAGAACGCGAAAGGCCTCAGCCCGGACATAAGTTCTCTGATCGTGCGAGAACTGACGCGTCACCTGAGTAAGAATTTTCCCGCGGAGGCGAGCGAGAACACGCGCTCCCTAAGATCACCAGGCACGACGGCTGCGATTCCGGTAGCTTGTGCCACGCCGTCCACAAGAAAGCCCGACGAGTCATTGGAGCCGCTCTACATCATCACGCCGACCTACAGGAGGCCAGAACAAATCCCGGAGTTAACAAGGATGTCTCACACGTTGATGCTAAGCAAGAACATTCATTGGCTCGTTATCGAGGACGCGAGCGTACCTACCAAGCAAGTTACGAGGCTACTCGAGCGCACCGGCTTAAAGTTCGAGCATCTGATCGGTAAGTAAAGTTTGCTGTTCTGGTAGAATGGACAATCGTTGATCCTTACGTACCTTTACCCTGGCTCCTATCGACCGACGATGGCCTTTCGCGCGCAATTTTGCGACGGTCGTGATCATTTCCCCAGGGAATAATTACGACTCGCATGCCATCAGAAATTTGATAGGTCAGAGTTTCAAATAAATCGCACATTTCCGTTCGCAGCTCCGATGCCCGAGAAGTATAAACTGAAGAAAGGTGCTAAGCCGCGTGGAGTGTCGAACAGAAATCGGGGTTTGCAGTGGATAAGAGCGAACGCGACTAATGGGGTTTTCTACTTCGCCGACGACGACAATACATACGACATTACTCTCTTCGATGAGGTAACAAAGTTTCTTCTCGTGCTCGTAAACTTCGTTAAATCTACCCAACGTTCTCCTTCCTCTCCGAGTGTATTTCGTTGTTAACTCCTTTCGAACGTAAACTCTTGTTTTCGGGGTAAAGAGGAAGGACGGTAAAAATAGTCCGCGGGAGGATATTAGCAGAACACAAGGACCACAAGGATTCGGTGTGTTTCTTAACCCTTTCGCTGCTGAATATTCTCGGCCGAAACATTCCGTTTGGACGGCGATCTTAGCGATTGGAGATCGTAGGAAACGAAATAGCTTTCGGCTAATTCGAATTCCGTTAATTTGGAAGTACCATTTCAACCAGTTGCATCAATTTTTCACAAGAATTTCTCTTTAACACTAGAACTACAAATTTGTTTTCCATATGGAAACTTCTTTTGTTGACCACTCATTTGACAGGTTTGGTAGTTCTAGTGTTAAGTATACAAGAGGAAATTGAGATATAATTGAATTTAAAGACTTTTTTTAGCATTATCATTTTATTAAATTGGCAAACGTTTATTGAACGTACATGTGCGCCCATAGTCCACCCGAATAGCTTTTACCGAACGCACATATGCGCCCATAGCAGTCAAAGGGTTAAAAGTAACATGGTACTTTGAAGATTAACACTATTCCTACCGATCGGTCAAATGACCATTTTTGACATTTCGATTAGAATTTCCTATATACAACGTAATTGCATCGCCTTTAAATTTCACGACATTTTCTCGAATATACGGATAATACATTTTTCAATATTCTAGGAAAACTCGTGAAATTTAAAAGTGATGCAATCACATTGTATATAGGAAATTCTAAACGAAATTTTAAAAACGGTAAGTTGACCGGTCGTGATAGGAATAGAGTAAAGATTTCTCTTTCTCTCTTTCTTTTCGCTATCCGTTCTTTGCTCGATCCTCACCAGAAGAGAATGACAGCACAAAAGAACAATCCGACGCGATAAGAAAGCACCCCTCAAGGAATTCACGCTAATTCTTCATGTTTTCAGATACGAAAAACGAAGAGGGTCTCGATGTTCCCCGTGGGCCTTTGCACGAAGTTCGGTCTAAGTTCGCCCGTCATTACTAACGGAGAGTTCGTAGGCTTCTATGACGGTTGGGTGGCAGGGAGAAAATTTCCGGTGGATATGGCAGGCTTTGCCGTGAGCGTGAAGTTTCTCTTGCAGAGGCCGAACGCGACGATGCCCTTCAGGGCTGGTTACGAGGAAGACGGCTTCCTTAAGAGTCTCGCGCCTTTCGAGCCAAAGGAGATCGAGCTGCTCGCGGACAATTGCACGAAGATCCTCGCGTGGCACACGCAAACCAAGAAGAACGAGCCGAGCTCCGCATTGAACATGGTCCTTTACGGAGGGACGAATCTCGTGAAGCTGAAGCAACAAATAGTATGATGTTGATCCGCGAAGGTGGGACAGAAAAATTTCGACAGTCTGGACGACTGTTTCCTAGAGTAGAGAAAGTAGAGTATCAGGTGTGAGAGTACGTCATTGGAGAGAGAGAAGAATGCGTGATACAGTGCCTAAACGAATGTTTGCGCTCCTCTATTGGCGAGTGTTCGCTCAAAGTGCGCTTTCGTTGGAGCCTTTGCCCTGACTGAGTCTAGGACTGAGCGCGCGGCGAAGAAACATAAGACTGCAAAGGGAAGTCGCGTGGGTAGATGAGGTGGATGGTGCGAGATTTTATTTTGAAATTTTGCACAACTTCCTTCGAGCTCAACTTGTGCTCGGTCAGGGTAAATGATTTGAAAGGACGTGTACCTTAAAAAGCGGGTCGAGAATAGTATGGTAGTGTGGCTCAAATCGACGACGATCGATCGATCGTTTCTTCTTCGGCTCGTAACGCGATAAGCGAGCACTTGGATGGGAAGGAGGGACGAGAAGAATCTTTGGAGTAACGTGGGGGTGGATGAATGTAAGGACGAGTGATGCAGCCTCCGTAGGAGATCGGCTCACGTCGATGGTTCCCGATATCTTGGATATTGTTAGCAAAGTCATTCGTCGCGTTTACTAATTATATTTGAAAGTCACCTCCATCGCCGCAGAGACCAATGACCAATCTGATCGTGTCGATCGATTTTAGAAGTAAAAGCGATAATAATTAGGGACTATTGTGAACGTAGCAATATTAACGTACCGCGAGTACATTGATGAATGTGATGATCTATAATGTCTTTCATCTTTTGTAATAGAAGGGGTATTCGTTTTCGGCATTATCTCTATAATTTCGATGTACGTGGAGGATGGCGTTTTGTTTGGATGGCGGCTCGTACGAGGCGCGCTAAATTCGCATTCTTAGGTTTTAATCGAGAAACGGTTTTACATAGCTAAGTTGTAAAGATTTCTACCCTGTACTGTCTATAATGTCTGGCTAATGGTTGTCTGAATTCCGATCTGTACATAGAAAGCATTTCGCGCTTCCTAGTGTAGGATAGGTTAATATTATTCAATGTTACGGCGACATTATGCGACAAGGAGTGTCCCTTTCGATGTTACGATATACTTGTTTCATCGCAATTCACGGCGCTATCGTCTTACGGTAACGTAATTGATATGATCTTGATGCGTCGCATGTACCTCTTGTTCTCCCGAACATTAGTTTACGCATACTTTAAGTCTAGTACCAGGAGCTTTAAATGACGGTTTACGTTGCTATTAAATTAGCGAAGACTTTTGCATATCGAGCAAAGACTGTAAATATTATTCTAATTTTTAATCTAGGAATTCGAGACAAGTTTTACTTATGCACGATAATAAGTGTACGGTGCAAATTAATGTAAGTTCCGAAACGAAATAGCGGTCAATCGAAAGTCGATCCCCCCCCCCCCCCCCCAACTGTTAAAAACGACAAATTAGTAGACAACTTAATGTCGATATATTTATTTTGACATTTTTAGCGACAGATATACAGGCCGTTCGTACATCACGGAAACACGGTTGCAGAGAATGCCACTAATTGTCGCAATAAATGCGTGCATTTCTAACAGAGATCCATTTGCATATCATTTCTCACCACATCCCTGTCGCATTTTACAATCATGTTTAAGTTTTTACAATTTATTTTGCTTGTCGACAATAAAATGTTATTTTAAAACACTGAATAAGCGATGAATTATTTGGAACTGAAAAGAATCAAATTTAGTTGAATTGAAATCAATTCGTTTAATTTAGTTATACTGGAAAAGTAGGACAAGGGTCAATCTAGGATATTTCTTTTTTTTAATTATAACTGATAATTAATTTATAATTTAGTTTACAGTTTAAAATACCAAAGATTTCAATATGCGACGAAAAGTTCAGGTATCAGACTTTGTGTTGCACTTCAGAGTAGCGTCTGTTAATGCCACATTCCAAAAATCAGTATTATAAAATTGAACTTTCAGATTTCTTATCTTTCTGATTTTGGCTGGTACATATATTAATATGTATAGCTTTGTTGAAAACATTCAATGTACAAGGCGGCAATATATATTAAAAAAAAATTAAAGTTAGAGATATTAAATTTTAATGAATATCGAGCAATAATACAAGACGGATGATAATAAGTAAAATAAAATGTTAAAATTTTTATTCTATTAGCGACTAAAGGATGAAAAACCCCTTGATTGAATATTATAAGGTTTTCAGAACTAGCTGTAAATCCATAAAATTTCTTTTACACGTATAAAGCTGTGCTCACATATGCTTACGATGTTCAAGAAGAACAACTAATCATAAAGTTTATTGATATACAAATTGAATAATACCAATAGAAGTAATATGGTGCCAGAAAAATAATAATTATAAAGTATGAATAAAAATGTTCTATTATTCCAATGTACATATTTAAATCTTAATTTTACGGATTAATTTGATTGTGACACATTAGGATACTTACATATAATTTAAAAATTGGGTATTCCAATGTGTTCGAAAACAAAAACTATAACAGCTAATAAATAATTTTCACATTATAAATCTTTGCATGCCACAATGAGTTACAATTTTTCCTCTCAACTGCCCAAAGTTCAAATTCATAGAAATACCATAAGCGACTCATTTCCAAATGTATAATACTGCAAGGCTTCGCAGATTGATCGACATTGTGAACGATAGAGTCTTTGCCATTGAGTGTTGGAGTTATTAAATATGTACCATAGTTATATAATGTATAGTTACATATATACTACAATAGAATACATTCAGTCGTATATCGTATTGTAATAAGAGCGATTCTGATTGAATATTTTACCAAATATAAAGTTTGCGATTACTGAAACTAAAACAGCTTTTTCTTTATAAAATGTAAAATAGCAAAATATAAAATTCATCTTCATTATAGTAATTTAATGCAATTTATAACTTTACTTCCTACCATGATTTTTCAGCATAATATATTAACACGCAATTGCCCAAAAGTCTAAAAATTCTACACACAAAAAGGTCTTTTCATTCAAATGTTACTACATAAATGAGTGATTTAATTTACAAAGCTATAACAGTAATTTGCAGGCATAAATAATAAAACTTTTTATTTATTATACAATATTTATTTACAACCAAGTTTCTTACCAACCTACTCTTTGTGGATAGTCCTGATCTTCCCAATAAAAGACTTTATTGACAAATATAAAAAATTGAACAAAATTTACAAATATCATTGTAAGAGATTCCAAACAAATTTGCCAAACTTGAGGCTTGCGTATACTTAAGCGAAACAATATGTAGGGAATAATGAAATATCGAGGTTCCAATAATAATTGAGGTATAAGAACAATGCACACACTAATAACATAATTGATTTGAGTTAAAAACCTTAAATGCCTTATACTACAAAACATAGTGTATATTGTAAAACAATATACAGGTATGAGCAAATATTTGCATATTACATATTTCCCCATAAATTTGCTCCATACATAAAAAGCATAATGCCTATTATCTGCCAAGAGATATGGATGTATAAGTGTATTGTAATGGATGATGGTAGCCATACAACCGCAGACACAACTTGTCATAACCCAGTGTTTTTTAACGGTATAAAAGAAATCTAACCAGTGTACAATCATATATGGCCATGAGAAGCAAAATACAAAAATAGAAAAATAGAGAATTTGAGGAATATGTATGGTCGGAATATGTGCACTGCGATCTCCAACAACAATTCCCCCATTCCAGATCACAAAGCACAAAAATGCTAAACCAACTGTTATGTACGGATATAGATGACTACACAAGTGAATAATAAGGTTTGCAAATGATTTTGTTCCATAACTTGCTTCCCGTATGACAGTCTTCCACAGTAACTAAAAGAGATAATTTATAATTAGTTATCAACAAACTAGTTACCGTGTTATAACCCGCAATGTTAAATTTGTAAAGTAATTTGTTATAATGAAAATGATAATATGTCAACTAGTATTAGTGACGTGTAAAAAAAATTAATGATTTATTCTGTGTTATTAGTTAACATCCAATGCTACTTACTTTTATGTGCATTACAGTGGTAACATACTTGGAATGAACAGGGGGTTTTATCTTGGCATCTAATAAGTCCAATGCTCGTTCAATTGCCAAATATACAACCCAAATAATATTTGTTTGTCGTATCAGAATACTCATTAATCCTATATATAAACAATTCCAATTCTTTTCTTTTTTGTTTTCTCTGCTAATGGTCACAGTGTCATCTGTCAGTACTTACCAACAAATGCAGCTGACTTAAAGTATTCTCGTAAATGTAAAAGCAACATGAGCAATACTGTAGTAACTCCCACAACATCTGTGTAATACAAGAAACACCAAAAGAACAATGGTGGCAACAGCGCAATATTATATGCAACAGCAACTTGCATCCAGTCGGTCCATTTGTGCATATGCCGAATTTTAGAGATTTCTTTGATTATAAGATACGTTAAATAAAGATTTAGGATTGTGCCAAATAAATTTATACTTCTTATGTATATCGTGTCGCAAAGATTGAGGGGTGATAATATTAAAGCAGTTATGAAATACAAGCCTGGTAAAGTTGTAATTTTTGGATCCCACTAAAAATGACGCATAAAAACTGTTATCAAAAATGTTATGACAAATTATTATGGTTTATATTATCATTGCTAATAATTATTATCAGTGTTGTCATCACTGGTTTGTTAACAGGTATACTTTAAGTGTACAACAAGCAAAAGACAGGAAAATATTGGTTTATATTATTTTATCATTGACAGTACATTTACCTCTGTAAAATTTCCATCGCAATAGCGTAATGTTTGGGGTATATGGAAAGCTTCATCTACGAAGTAATATGGATACACACGGTTCAAGTATGTAAATAATATTCCGTTACTTGTTACAAATAATAGAAATGAAATATATTTTACTTTTGACCAGTAACGATTTAAATGTGCGTCATAATCTGTCATTGTTATTATTGTATCGTATCATAGATTACAGATAACACATTCGAAATAACACAGTTTTATTAACCTTTCACGTTACAATCGTCACGCACAGTGAAAATTAATAAAGTATTTTGAAATCAATAAATTACTTTAACGGCATGCATAACATTTGGTTTAGCGGTAATAACATAACCTAACACACAATATCCGCATTGTATCACCGGATATTATACACATTATAATATTATTTAATTACTGGATATAATACACATTTCATTACAAAACTTGAACGCGTTATTTGGTTATATATTAAATAACACTTCGTAGAGTATGAATCGATGCATCGATACTTTGAAAGATAGAGATACATCGATATATCATCGATGTATTTTTGCAATAATCTTACGATTCTTCGTCCGTGAAATCTGTTTTACACATTTTAAAACTTGTATAATGTTGTGTAACTTTCAAGTGAATAAGTCTTCTAATTGTCAATTCTTTTTTTGCTAATATCTATTTTTTTAATGCAGTAATAAAAGGATCTCTTATACGACCACAAAGCAAACCTGTGATATGTTCTCGAAAATACAAGCAAAAACGACGACATCCACATTGCAAATAATAGAAATGTGCAATTTATAATATAAATTGAGGATTGCCGAAGAACCAGCAGACACTCGGAGAGTGTTTGTCCTTTGGACAAATTGAAAAAAATGTTAATTTATTTATATTAATCTGTGCTCACCCTTGTATGCCCTTGTACCGGCGTTCTTTTCCTACACTGTTGTACATAAAACAAAATTATTCAATTCGACAACCATGACGTCGCGCCCGTTGACCAATCAGATGGGGTGACGATCGTGATTGGCTGTGGGATACTGCTGCCTAGCCTTTTGAAGGCGCTGGACGTGGCAGCACCCCACATTGTTGCCGTAACCTGCCGTAACCATCGCACAGCACGTTGAGCAATGGAAAAAATTCAAAAAATGAAAGTCTATAATTTAACACATTTGTTCAACTGTCAAGAGTTAACTCGTGTTTGCAGTTGCATTGTCTATTTCAATTTGTGAAACCCAAGGCACTATATAGAACATTTCAATAATATATGTTATAATAATTGTTTAAAAAGCATTTCCGTCACCGTTAGTCCGCCAACAAAACAATAACTAAAGCCAAATATGCTGCAAATTTTTGCCGTTACTAGCGTTGGTGTTAATTTCTGCATTATATCGGTAACGTTAGACGCGACACAAAGATTATAAGGGGGGTTCTAGAGCCCCCGAATTTCGGGCCGAAAATATACATTAAATGTTAGGTCTATCCTACATCTCAACTATGCTTATAGTATTTATAGTTCTGCAGTTACCGATGACACTGTGCGTCAGAGTTGCCAACTCGTGGAATGAAAAAGCAGCTACTCAACCCGCTACAAGATACGATCGGCTAGAGATGCGAATGAAATATATTATGTTCGACATAGTGTTAGACACATTGTTATGTCGTGTGACGCAGTAACATTAGCGACCAAGGTAAACAAAATAATGATGTGATTCACTAATCAGGTATAATCCTGTTCCTTTAAAACAAACTGTACAGACATTCAATCGCATTAAGCGCTATAAACTGAGCGCCATTTTCTCTTTTGCATCGTAAGTAAATAAATCAATGAACCAGCCCAATATCGCGTACCGAGTTAATTGTTAGACACATTTATTGAAGGAACAATTATTAGTAACATATACGGATAGACGATGATATTGAAAGTGGAGATTACCTGGAATGAGTAAACATGGTAGATTGATGGTGGCGAGTATGATTGCTCCGCTAGAGATCCAGTGACCCTAGTGCGCGTGTGTGAACCGCGCCGGGGGTGGTTGGTCGATGATCCGGTGTGCGAACTCCAAAATCGCGATTTCGACTTAGTTTTTCCCGGTGTACGGTAAGCAATTTGCGGTAATTCGCGAGGGTTGGCTCCTGACAATTTTACGTACGGGGACGCGGGTAGCCCTCGAGCTACGACGCGCGACAATTATTAAAGGGCACGTTAAAGAGATTGGACCGCACAAAAACGCACGCGGTATCTAAAAATGGCGAAGGCGTTTCGCGCGGTGACAGTATCGACTTTGTCAAACAATGGACAGTCAACGCCGAAATACAACAAGCCGGTTACGCTCAACATTAACTATGATCCTCAAGGCCTTAGCGTCGAGCTCGTATCAGGTACTAATTAGCTTCCTAGATATTCGATCGATAACGTTACCAATATCCGCGAATTGGGCAACATAACCACACTTAACCGGACGCTTCGTATGTCGTTCTTTGTTGTACCCTGGAAAATGCAACTCCTTTAGCGCGGTCGCAACTGTCCTGTTGGCCTTTTGCCCCCTTTATGATATTAAGCATTTAATACGGGTGAACGAAACATTATCAGAAAATCAAATTTTGCAAAGTTATAATGGTATATACAACGTTGGAAGCTTCAGAATTATTTTAGACTTTTATATCGTCGGAATCATACCTTTAGATATTCGTCTAGATGTACATTTTGTTATGGAGAATAAAGAATTATTTAAGATAAGCATGTATCTGACATCTAAGTTACGTACTTAACATGTAAACATCTATATGTATATTTCTACATCTATACATGCTAAAGCTGCATTTAGTTTATACATATATTATGTGCAAATGTAAATGTGAAGACAAATTTGGATATGTCCACAAATATAATTATTATACACTGTTACCCTTTTAAGATTATATACTTTGTCTTATTGGTAAGATGAGTATAATTTGAGGGTATAATTTGCATATATGTGTATTTTCGACAGGATTGCTAATATAATCATGCTAACGTTGTATGCATTAATGATTCTACATTCTGAAACTACATGTTGTCTATACTGTGAACGATTTGTTATGAACTTCGTGAAATAATTCATTTGTACTTACCTTGATAATTGATTTGAATTTATATTCATAAATTTAAATTATACTCCACTGTTTATAGAAGTATTGGTCTCATAACTGATATATTCAGTGTAATAATAATGTAAAGATTTTTTATTACCATGTATTCACAATTTGTCATCGCATTTGCAAGTTTTTAATGACATTTCATGGATTTAATCGTTATATTTGTAAGTTGAGAACATTCTTTGCCCATTTGTTTTTTACTATATAGTATTAATAATGACTTTATTAATTAAGTTATGATAGATACCATTTTTAACGAACATTCATTCTTTTTAAAATTTCACAAGGGGATTCCGCTACTAGAGAAAAAAGTTCTTTATTGGAATTTCCGGTGACTCACACCACAGAATGTTCCAGGGTATCGTCACGAAGCTATGTTTTTACACTTGACACAGACAGTTTGCTCATAACATTTGCTAATGAAACAGGTAAGCTAGCTATTACGTATATTTACTAAAATAAGTTTCACGTGCCTTATGCATATTTGTAATAATATTTATTTACTTGACATTAGTTATTTGTATCAGTTATGTTTCAATTGCGTATTAGAGTTTTGCTCATACCACTAATAATTAAATATGGACAGGCCACAACTAGAAAGATGTATTTTGTTTGAAATTCCTTGTGAAATGTATATTCCTTACATTTAGTTTCATATTAATTAAGCAGTTATTTTTGTGCACAATGTGTAATTCATAGTGATTCGTCATGTGTAATTTATGTCCAATTGTGTATCGCATATATTTGTCATTTAAGACATAATTTGTATGGATCATATATCTGTTATATAGATTTCCGACATTTTCATTCGCAAATCCTGAAACTTAAAAATGGAAAAGGTGTGTCTGCATTTAACGAGCGCACAGAAGAATCGTCAGCGATGCAGTATTTTCAATTTTATGGTTACCTTTCGCAACAGCAAAACATGATGCAGGACTATATTAGAACCAGCACATATCAGCGTGCAATACTTGGCAATCTCTCTGACTTTAAGGACAAAGTTGTGTTAGATGTGGGTGCAGGTTCTGGCATTCTATCATTTTTCGCTGTTCAAGCTGGTGCAAAGCGAGTGTATGCTGTTGAAGCAAGCAATATGGCAAATCATGCAGAACTGTTAGTAGCTGCAAATAATTTGTCAGATAAAATTGTTGTTATTGCTGGTAAAATTGAAGAAATTGATTTACCAGAACGTGTGGACTGTATAGTGAGTGAACCTATGGGATACATGTTGTATAATGAAAGAATGCTTGAAACTTATCTTCATGCAAAGAAGTGGCTTGTTCCAGGTAATGAGTGGACTTTATTTTTCTGTACATTTTGTTAAGATATAAATATTTATAATAATGTGTGTGCAGGAGGGAGAATGTTTCCATCAAGAGGTGACCTTCATATTGCACCATTTTCTGATGAAAACCTATACATGGAACAATTCAACAAAGCAAATTTCTGGTATCAAACATGCTTTCATGGTGTAGATTTATCAGCCATGAGAAATAATGCAATTAAAGAGTATTTCAGGCAACCAATAGTAGATACCTTTGATATTAGAATTTGTATGGCAAAATCTGTCAGACATATAGTAGACTTCCAAACTGCTGATGAGACTGATTTACATAGAATAGGTAAAGTTTTTTAAAGACTTTTGGCACATGTACTGCGACAAAGTACTCATTTGTGAATAGTCGTGTTAATTATGGATGCATTTCTGATCATTTCTATAGAAATAGATGTTGATTTTCACATATTGGAAAGTGGCACCTGTCATGGGCTTGCATTTTGGTTTGATGTGGCATTTATTGGGTCTACTCAACAAGTTTGGTTGAGTACAGCACCTACTGAACCACTCACACATTGGTATCAAGTACGCTGTCTTCTGGAAAATCCATTGTTCTGTAAAAGTGGACAACTTCTGTCAGGGAAAGTTATTCTTATTGCAAACAAAAGGTGAATTTATGAAAATTACAAATCTGTTTTATATTACGCTTCTAACGTATAAGTTTTGCATTATTTTTGTATTCAGAAGTGTATTTTACTGCTTATTATATTGCCAAATCACAGTTTTATTATACAAACATTCTGAGAAATTTGTGTGATTTTCAGACAATCTTACGATGTTACGATAGAACTAAAGCTTGAAGGAACAAATATGGGAAGTAGTAGTAACACTTTGGATTTGAAAAACCCATACTTTAGATATACAGGCGCAGCTGCACAACCACCACCTGGTTTAAATAACACATCACCAAGTGAATCATATTGGACGAGTCTTGATGCACAAGGTGCTCGTCAAGCAGTAAATATGGTCAATGGCATGTCAGTTAATGGTCTTGGAGAAGTTTCAATGGACACAAGTGCAGCAGTGAATCCTAGTAACTTACTTGCGATAGGTAAGATTTGGTTTGAGTCTCCAATATATCATTATTCATATTAAGTACCAAAGCATTTTATAGTTATAAAGAAATTTGAACAGTTTGGTTATAACAGCTATGTATGAAAGGATTCATCGGTTTGACAAAACTGATCCAATAGACAGTATTATGTATCAAGAATGTGCATTTAAAGCTTGAGTAAAAATGAAAATATTCTGTTTTATGCTGCGTAAGGTGAAACTCTGTTGTAATTCATGTTGATAGTAGATATATACATATTTCATGTAATTTAGGTTGGATTCACATTATCAGACTGTATCTAAATTGAAAATTTTGACCAGTGCTCATGCATCGAACTAATTCCAATAATTGTCATGGAAGTCAGTATTAATAATGAATTATTTGAATGTAAATAATGTCACTTCATTTACAAGTTTTCTCATTAGAATCAATTCTACCTCGTACTTCACTTTTTAAGACATTTAGTATGTTGATACAACAATTATTTTTAACATAAAAGCAATATTAACAATATGTTTTTAGATACAGTTCAATATATGTGATTGCAGTAAATGATTAACATCGATTATGCTCATAAAACTCTAATGTGGTACTTTGTGAATGTTTCAGTAGAGCTTTTACATGATTTTCCAAGGGCTCCTTGATTGGAAAGCTGTTGTTAATTGTATATTATTTATATATATATATGTATATATACATATAAAAAAGATATTCATTTTTAATTGTCGTTTCAGTGGTGACGAGTGTATACATATATACATATATATTTACATAAATTTATGTGTATACACTTGAATATTAGAACTGGAACAATGTTTATAATAAAATTTAGTACAGTTTTATATGCTAGAGAATTTTTGAAATCGAATAACCTGCAATTAATACTGAATTTCAAGGTGCATTTGGTAATTAAATCAAATTTGTGTTGCATGGGCAAATTAAGTAATGTGTTTAACGTAATTAAAATGGCATAAGATGAAAATGTGGCCTAATGTCGTTGGCAATCTTGGAATTATTTTTAGTTCCATTACTTGCAATATAGAATTTGTTATTGCGGGCATACAGCGAAGTGATTATTATACACAAAAATAGGAATTTCTGATTATCGCTGTAGTCTATGACTTGTGTAGAATAAAATACATGTCAATAAAATTCTTTCCCATCATCACAATTATTTAACTGTATAATCACTCAATTTTGCATGACCCTGCTTTCTCAATATATTGTTTTTTCCATGTAAAAATACTTGAGTACAGTTATCTATGTGAACAAAATGCAAGTAAAAACTGTAATTGAAGCATAACACAAGCTACCACAGATATTTCCATTATATAAAATATAGTTATATTCTGATATTAAATTATACGAGTACTCCCTTTTAGAGGGGTCACAAATTGTTTTCTGTATATACACTAGCCATTATTTTATACAATTATGCTTGAATGTTCTTTTGCGACGTCATAATTTATCTTGCACAATTACTTCATTAAAATGATAATAATTAGATGATTTAATGTTTGAAATGCTAAAGAAATTATTGCTACTTTACGTAGTAATATAACATTCTTAAAGCATTACACAGTTCAATCACTACTCGAATAAGTACATGGTCTCCTTAAAACAAAATTTTCAAGATCCATATAAAATGCAAAATTAGGATAATTATTTAAAATTGTTGCGTGAAAAATTTGGGATTTTATGTTGTTCATTATTATTAACTGTCAAAAGATGACATTCCTTATTCAAGATATGTCCATATTTTGCATGTACAATAAATTACTTGTACAGTAAATTACTTATCATATAGTATTTTATTAAATTTATCATTATTCTTAAATATTTCTGTTATGTAGTTGTCCATAGAAATTGGACTTTGGAAAGAAAAAATACAAACTAACACTTCAGTTTTATTTAACACAGCTTATCACAAGAGCTTTGATAAATGGATGTGTAACTAAATTATTTTTAAGGGAATTGCACTATATTATATGGAATCCTGTTTCATTAATATAAATATCTTTATAAATGTTATATGACAGGATAATCTGTTTGTATACAATAGGAGGACAACCGAATATTCACCCAGGATCAATTTCGAGTACTGGTCGTGGCAGAGTCGGAGGAACTGCAACAAGTACGCAAGCTGCGCAATTAATAGGTGGTGGAATCACCCCAAATATGTTTACTTCTCCAGCAACTGTAAGTGTAACATATCTAGTTTTTACATTTCCAGCGAGCTACATCCTGCACTTCAGATATGTAACGATATTATAAAATATTACGTGAGGTTATTAGGAAATGGCAGGTGATAGCTCGCTAAATACGTAATTGAAATTTAAAAAAGGATACTAAAGCATACGCCTGCCTGCGTGTCTTTCGCGCTACAGCTTGGTGTTACTTTCCAGCAATCGCTGGTCCTCGGCAACACTTCCCATTATCCAGTGAATCCAAGTTTGATGATTGGAGACTATGTGACACCCGGCAATGGCATATCACCTCAGGCGTATCGGCAATGATCTATGGCAAAATCATTTTGCACTGAATATTTCCGCAAAACGAAACAACTACAAAGTGATCATCATCATAGCAAATATAGCAGTAACGACGATGCCAACAGCAATAATAAACAAGCCCGCAAGTTGGTGTTCAGTTCGCCGGCCTGCAAGCTTCGTCTTTCATCCGCTGTTCGAATTTTACATGCTGTTGATCTGGCCAGTTTTGACACATATTTTGGTCATAATGATAACAGTGTAGGCTATCTTGGTAAGACAGCATTAGAATCTGGATTTGGGTTTGGATGGAGTTCCGGAAGAAATAAGTTCCAATGGGAGGCACGTTGGAGGAGACTGCGAGCCGTCCTCTCGTAGCTGTCAATAGTTCGTGTACCGTCATCGTTTAGTTGATCGTCCTTTGAAGATTTGATCTTCCAGATTGAAGTGCACGCTTGCCAAATGTACCCAGGAAAATATAATATTTTTTAATGACAATAGAGTTTACTACGCGAAACGTTCCAAGTGTCATTGTTTTATAAATTCCTGACATCGTTTGTAAATCGCTAATTTATAACGATAATATTTGAGAGTAATCGTGTTGTGATTTTTTGTCTTTGATTTAAGGAAGTTTGAACATTTTAGTGTGAATAAAATATCGGAGGTCGTACATCGGCTGAGTTATAATGGTGACTGAATGGATGTCCGATCGCAAACAACTTTTACAAGGGATATAGGATAGATAATAACATTTTGAACATTTTGAGAAGTGCAAAGAGCAATAATTCATTAGGCGTACAACACTAAGCACTCTGTGGCATTGCCTGTTACTCAGAAGTCTCATAAACTGACTGAACATATTTTCATTCTTTCTGCATGACAATATACAGCAGTACAAGAAAAATATTCACATATATCATATACATTACACAATCTTAATTTTAATACATTGCAGTCTTTAAAAAGTTAATTTGTAATGCGTACATAAAATAATTTCGGGTAACTTGTTTATTGATAATTGTATATAATTATCTCATTATAATTAAAATGTTGGAGAGTAATATTGCTCCAACCAGTACAAGACAATACTTTGAATAATGATCTTAAGTAATATATATTCAACATATTTACAATTATTTTCATGAGCTGTACAGGCATAATTTCAGATTTGTGACAGTATTACATATCGGCCTTGATCAGTAAAGTCAATTGCACTTGTTCACTGTATTTTAATGTTGAATATTATACGTTAGGCAAATTTTGCGAAATCTGTATTTATAATCTCAAAAATTGCAACTTGTGGTTTTTCATACTGCGGTCCTTTACTAATTTAATAGTTAAAGGAAATCAAATTATATCTGAATTGGTAATATGTTGGCTAAAAAGTATTGTATATATAAAATGCTAAAATGCCTTCACTGTGTAATATTTAGATCTCAATATACTATTTAAGTGTCATTAGTTCCTAAGGAAAACTGCTCCTTAATTTTGCCCGCACAAACTTGCCACCTATATGATATGTTTTTGCAGTTAACTGTTTCACTTTTTATAATTAAAATTCGTTGTTTTCATAAATTTGCTCTCTCCAATGCATATACATATAGCAATTATAATTTCAATGCATTACTGTATACCGTTACATATCGAACTCTTATATAAAAATTATGAACATTTCTCAGCATTTAGTATATATTAGAATTGTTATGCACTTAATACTTAAATAATGCTGCTTTAATTTCGAGTATGTGAAACAAAGTGGTTTGTAAGATTTTAGTAAAATATGTGCCCATACACTAGTAATGATAGAACAGAGAACATCAATATATAATTACGACTGATCGATGCAAAGAAATAAGGAATAAGTTTGTTTTTTAGACAGGTGTTTATAGACAAATCACTTTGGCTACAGGCATTCCACAAGTGCTACTAACATTGTATGGTTTCTTGTAAATAACATAAGAATTGGCTTCTTCCACTTTTTTTCTCTTAAATATGACCACATGAAAGCAATATCTAGAAGTAGGTATGTATTACGCTAAATAATATTTATTGTTTCTTCCAAATCTTTCATCTCATGTGTATTGCGAAGTAGATATTACTTAAGAATGGCAACCAACTTTGCTTTATCCAACTAAATATTGCTTTCAACGTGTCATGTATATGTATGAATGTGTTTTTCTGTTCAGTTTTTCTTAATGTTATCATAACTCAGGTACAGCAAAACACCTGGCCAACATATTTATACTTTATGCTTTGTATTGGTTTCATTATTTTCCCACTAAGATCGTTCATTTAGAACTATAATGTATAAATAGGATTGTTTATTATTAACGTTTTCCAGATCATAACGGCCATATTCCTCTTATTTAGTTCTAATTACACGAAGGCAGAAGTCTTGTGTCACACGTTTCTTCTTAATAATATGCTTTACTTTTTTAAAAGCTATAAGAAAAAATATAAAGTTGATTACAGGTATCATTAGACTTTTTCACTTGTGTAACATTATAGCGACTCAATGCAAAACTTGCTTTGAAAGGTAGATTCCGGCACACATATAGCATGCTTTGTTGCGCACATTTGCTTTCGCGATTAAAGCGGGATACACATATATGCGCTCAGAGCGATGGCAGTCGCAACGAACAATTGGTTAATATGAGACAAACACTCACTTCGTCGCATGTTAATCAATTGATCGCTGTCACTGTCATCGCTCTGATCGCGTAAATGTATTTGCCACTTTAAAGTGTCTTTAAATAATTATTTGAATAATTTTCTCTTCCGTAAAATACAGCTTACATTGTTAGACCAATCTTGTTTGCAGCTATTAGAGGACGATATAATTATCCTTTTAAATTGATAAGGATATTTATCACATAATTTATATTTGCCTTCGTGTGATTATCTTCTAGATACATCTCTTTATAGCTCCAATTTATGGAGGAAAATGACTTACCGAAAAGAAAAACGCTTAAGACAGTATTGTATTCTTTTTTCGTTATTGTTGGTGAACACGTTTCACTGATCCATCGATTTAAATATCTTAAGAGAATGCATAAATATAAAGATGTGAACGTATGAATGATACGCATGAAATGCAATTATCTTATTTATGACTGTTACATCGGATGTAGTTGTGTTATGAGCGATTAATCGAGACTCATCATTTATTCTCTGTCATCGTCAACATCAGTAGAATCATTATTGCCATTATCTTCACCATCATTACCATTATTATCATTACTGCCGCGAACATGCTCATTGCCGTTGTCGTCATTTACAGTGCTCTCCTGAAATTGATCATTACAATGGATATGCGAAAAGGCTTGGCCTGCGTGTGATCATCATGTGTGAAAATGCACAGTAAGGAAATTATTTACGAAATTGTGCTGATTTTATATATTCTCCGCGTTTACGAATACTGTGTGGAATATCGGGAGTTATACGCATTACAATAATAAGATTTATTTATGTAGCGTATCATTTAATGGATGATTGTGAATTGCACTGAACGAACATGTATTATGTGTTCGCTATACAAATCTGTGACGATTATTTTCAGAAAGTCAGAAAGTCGCAGAAGACTCTCAAAATGTTAAATTTTCAAACGTGGGCGTGGATCTAATGATATTTAAACTACCAAAAGTCAAATCTTCGCGCTTATTCCGAAAACCAAATGTCAGATCTGAAACTACTGTCCTAGAAACATCATTTTAAAAAGCTCGAGTATTCAATAATTCGTCAACGTGTGAATTGGAATCAGTTTTATTTAAATATATTTAAACATTAGCGTTTTATATTTTTTACTTTTTTCGTCCAGTACGTGGTATTTTGTTAGTAATATTAATAAATTTGTAAATATTTACTATGTGAGCATAATTATATAAATACGCCTTAGAACTATTGATATAGAAATAGGGCGCTTTAACATTTATGTATACATTAATATAACCGATTCGCGAATCTTTCTTTACGGACGTATGATACCCTCGTGTAAGTTTTTTTTATTTTTTATTTTTGTTTAGAAATGCTTTACTGTCGAGCAACTGACGCTGCTAATAATACTATGCTTTCATAATCAGTTAAATATTATCCACGAGCAGTACTTGAGTGTATAGAAATTATTTGGTTCAGATAAATGAATCTTGGTTTTAAAAGGGAGAAAGAAGACTTTTTATATAAACTCTACGTGACTCCTTTTTACATTATGATATTTATGAGTATTATCTTTTTGTACTCCAAAACAATTTACTGCATATTGAATATATTTGTAATTATATTTGCTTTTTTTCAGTTTAGTGGGAGATACATTGTACGTATAGTACTAAAATTGCGAAACTTTTCGCCAGTTCAGTTAGTGCTATACGTTGCCCAGTTTGAATTATTCGCAGCTAAAGGCATGTTATTTTAAATTCGGCTGATTGTGAGAATAGACTTAATGGGAATCCGATAATCTATGGTAGGCGGTGCGTCGTATCTAGTCGTTTAAATCGCATCACAACGAGATAATTATTTAAGCAAATAACAGGGGGGAATAGCAGAATGGATGGTCATGCCGGTGCAATTCTAAATGACGAGTGACTACTTATCCGTACATACGCATGGCTCAAATCACTCTCTTTGTGTTATTGTCCTCTACTTCTGCCCTCCATATCTCATCCCATCATTCATCATTCATACTCCGCGGGTGTTCTTTTTTATACTGAATAGTAAATATGTAATCGGAACCCTATTACGTTCCACGGATTCGTTTTACTGTATTTAATATCATATAAGATAAATGACGACAAGCGAATAGTAATAACAACATTAACGACTAACGAATTAATAAATTAAGTTGGAATTTTACTTCGACTACTTTATTTTCTAAGAAACTATTAATGACTATCCTAAAGTGTCGTGACTTTGGCGGTACTTGGCCTTACAAAACGCTAATCACTAAACGTACGTGTAAACCTGTATTTCTGCTGACGCCAAGTGCAAAGTTAGCGTAATCGATATTGAAATTATTAAGTACTGTTTATTATATTATGATGCAATGTGGTCACAAACTGAAAAGCTTCATACAAGTACTGTAAGGGTCATTTCACCCTAAGCCACTCTAGTCTAATCTAGTTCACTTAAGTCACGTTCCAGCAACTTCAATCTTTAAACCCAACAATTACCCATCGAGCAAATGCAAAGGCCTTAAAAGTTCGAGAAAACTTAAAGAATTACTTCTTATCTCCTGAAGGATCTGTACCGTGGTGTAATAATAATTGTCGTGATGTTAATTACCATTTATATAAACTTAACATTTTAGAGTTAATATCCTTCAAGAAGATAAATATAAAACTTACTTATCGTTTGTATTTAATTATTTTGCTATATCGTCCTAAACATTAGCAATAAAATTTAAATCGTGACGTTTGGGAGGTTTCGGGTCATAAATTATTGTTTTCCCCCTTACTGAATAAGAGTGATACAAAAATTCGACCAGTTGAATCATAGGTAGTCTTGGCGTGACTTGTTTATTATGCGAGGATTTATCACATTTATATTATGAACTAATTATGCGAATCTATTAGTGTCCGATATAATTGAACGCGATTGGACTTGATTGGACTGGGCTGGCTTAGGATGAAAGGACCCTAAAGGTACAGTCTAGTTTGTGTCCATGAAATAAAGGCAATTCTATGTAATTATTTTGAAAGAACTATTAATGATATCAAAGCCTTTTAGGTATCAGTAGGTTTTTTTTTTATCTTATTTATTGTACTTTATAGTATAACTGTGAATGTTTTCAATAAAAAGATATTCACGTTTAACCATCCTGTCGCGGTCGTAAAACATGGCTGTCGAGCGAAACGTGGCTTCCTTGCGCAGGACCTGCATTCTCGCAGAAGCGTCAGAGAGAAATGGTGATTCATTATTCTCTACGAATGTCTTAATCGTTGGTACTAAAATGAGACTTAGCAACAATGGGTTTTTATTTTCTTTTAGAACAAACGATAAATAAAAAAAGTAGGTGAAAAAAAATCGATTATTTTTTTCCAAGCACCGTCATTTTGTTAATTAACGGCAAAATTCATTGATTTTAGTAATAATCTAAAATCTAATAGTCTATTTCCGGGTGCCAGTCATTACCTGAGCCTCCTGCGCTTTCGCTTCGCTGAAGCGCCAACTCAACCCCCTCCAAGTCCTCAAGTACTCACGCTTCGTGCTCGCTCCATTTGATTAACTCTTTGAGGCACGGTGGTATTAATAGTGTGCCACCTTTTTCATGCACGGTTACGCATAGTGGGACATTTTTTGACCCATTTCGAAATATTGCAATAGCTACGCGCGCAGTAATAATAAAAATAAACCAACTTTGTTTAATTTAAAAAGAAATAAAATTTCTGTGCAACATGGGTCTATTTTTTACTTTCGAAAATCCCGTGCCCCGAAGAGTTAAGAAAAAGTTTTGGAATATCACAGTTACTTTTCTAATGTGTATTTATGCGTATATCCCGGATTTTGTTTGTTTAAATGGACGCTATTTCGAAACCGTTGAACATGAGAAGGTACACATAGTTTCGTGGCGCCAAATATCTCTATGTACATGTCAAATTTTGTCTGGATCGATTTATCCGCCTTTTTTAAATCGGGCACACAGTCACGCGCGTGCACACAAGTATCTCTAGCGATGATGGGTGCCGAAGTCCATTCCTTTTCAGTTGTGCCTAAAAATGCATGTCATCACGAGTCCTAGATAACATTTTATATTTGGCTTTTCGCCAGCTTTTCGCACCTTTGGCCCCGTTGTCCATGGCAAACAATTGCGTACATATGCGTTTATCATCACAGACACCCGCGAATTTATTTATAATGCGTTGCAAATTATATTTTTCGTAACAGGCATGACGATAACGACCAGCAGACAAATAATAGAGAAGAAGAAACTACAGTTCGTATAATGAAAAGGGATCATTATTCGGGCTTATTATTTTATTATTGATAAAGGTTAATCCATTAGTGTTAAATTTAACATAAACTTTAAATTTAAATAGCATTTGTCAAAAGAACCGTTCTATCGGCACTTCTTCTTACGATGACATTTAGTAGTTAGAACTTTACATTTTAACCTTCCAAAACAAAAGATACGTAAGCATCCTCATATGTGTATCCAACGAATCCACTTAAGGTATAATACATTGTTTTAAATTATTTAATTACTTATAAACAATGAAATGTTTCTGCCGGCATCAGAAGATTGCAAACAAATTCTCGCCGATTTCGCGAGCGAATTCGCGCTCGGAATGCGTATATATAAAACCGTAGCTAATTTCACCGTATGGAGATAGTGAGGCAAATGTTGTTTATACAACGATATCGCTGTGGAGAAAACGAAATCTGCTTACCGAGCAAAGCAAATGTAGCGCATGACTAGATAGATTGATTGATTTATTTGACATTCAGGGACTTCTCATTCATATACTTACTTCGCAGTAAGTAGATATACAGAAAAAGAAACATTAGTTTTAATTTAATTCCTAATAAAAGTAAAGTGTGTCGGATTGAGAGTTTCCGCCTGACTATTGTCCCTGAAATAATCGAACGAAGTATGTTACCGAACAGTTACTGGACATGAATACACTAGTGGATGCCACACGATCGATAGTTCAAAAGTCCCTACCACGAATCTTACGTTTTGATTCATTCTAATAATATAGTGAGTCAGCAAAGAAAATGATAAAACTCGTTGATACGAACAAAAAGGTTGCTTACATAAAGCAGAACTTTACGCGGCACTACCAAAGGGGACATTTTTTGGTTGGATTCATTGGTTTTTCCACATTGCAGCCAAATGCCTTGCTGTACTCCGGTAAATTCGACAGAGCCCCTATCATTCTCACTTGCCAGGGTGCACGATTCTGTGTCTCCATTTCGTACTCCATTATTTCTTGTCCGGCATTATCACAATAAGTCTGCAACAGATATTACTTCAGAACTTTAGTATCAAGGAAAAGGTACTTTGCCCTACTAAGAAACTTACGTGCACACCGCTTATGAAGAACAATTGATCGTCACTGTATTTCTCGAATCCCGGAAGACGTTCGTTCGCTTCCTGCCCTATCTTTTCCTTGTGTGCCACCCATGTCCTCCACGCAGTATGAAACGCCGCGCCATCCAGAATGTGTCCGGTCAGTGTCAACTCTCCATCGATCTAATGAATTGCAATAAAAATAAAAGTGTAATAATCAATTTACATAATAAACGTTACAGTGAAATCTGTTTTTGTGCGAGGCGTAAGGACCGCATGAAAGAAATCGCTTAAAAAAATATCGTGTAACTTCAGAAGTTTTTTGTTTCCAACACATTTAAAACAAACTTTTTTTATGCGATGAGTGGAACAATTGCGTATAAAGAACCGTATAAAAAATTCGCACAAAAAAGGACCGTATAAAAACAGGTTTGAATGTATATGATAAATACTTATCGTGTGTTCAGATGCAATAAAGTCTAACCAAACATTAAGATCTGAGATCATTGTGCTGATTGTAAACGTTCCGGACGTTCAAGCCAAAAAAATTTCCTCTCTTCAACTTCACAGAAATTTTCAATAGTATCGCCAGTAACGGAGGATATAAAAAAGATTACACTGCGAAGGCGTAACTCTCCGTGCATCATAAGACTCGCGTTAAGCATCCTCTATACTTGATCTAGAGATTTTTCGAAGTAGATTACGACACATACGTGACCGGTCTGGTGTGGCACTGTGTAACGATTATACTGATCGACAAAGCATTTTGTCCATTCGTTATACGAGTCGATGGTTTGTTGCGTCCACCACGAGTTATGATTTCCGTTTTTGTCGTACATGCCACCTGATAACATTGCCATTCTTATGAATCATTTGTTATAGACATTATGTCTTCGAACAGGAATATTAAGCAAATATATCTGGAGAACGAAAAAAGTGATATTCACCAAATTCACCAATCGCAAAAAACATTTGAAGACCAATAAGGAAGCCTACGGATCCATAATTCATAGATCTGCAAAACGAATGTTGCATTATATGTATACTGGTTTCTATGCAATGTCGGAAATTATTTCGGAATAATATAAACTCTTTTGCAGCTTCATTCGAGAGAATGTTACCTACTAAAATTTTCTTTAATTAGAGCAACCATTAGCAAAGTGTAGTATTCTCTACAATTACGTGTGAACCCTCACTGCCGCGAGGAAAAATATCTTCGGGACGTTGGCATACGAAGTAACAATAATATCTGCGCGCAAAGGTGAAATAAAATAGCATTAGTGAAGAAATGAGAAAATACTAACTGTGGTCGGTCTGCATTGTATACCTCATTCTGCAAAAAGGCAGCAGTTACCCCTAGAAAATACACAATTGGATACAGGCATTAGTAATTTATAAATCCAATATTGGTAAGCTACATGTAATATATTTAAATTGTACTTAGCGCATTTAATGGCATGCTGAATTCTGCGTTGACTTTAGATGGCAACACTCTCCACCTATGTTTAAATCGTTTAAACTTATTTTTTGTATTATTAACTAAAATGTGTAAGAATCAAATTTATTATACAATTTCTACCAAAAGTTCCGGGCCACTTAAATAATTTTTGAACGGTTTGAGATATAGGATTGGTTAACTTTTGGTTGGCATTGTATAAGAACTCACTCATCACGTGCAACCTGCGTCCTAACTTTTTTGTATTCGATGTTTCCACGGTGTACGAAAAGATTTTTCATAGTACTCAAATAGGTAGAACCGAGACTGAACTGCATGAATAAGCGAATTGCAATTCTATAAATGATATGCATAGACAAGGATTATGAATGAAAAAAATACCGTTAGACTGACCGATTATCGCAATACTAGGTTTATCAACGATATCTGTAAAACCATCAATTGCGCTTGTGCGTTCTAGAGAATGCTGACAACCCTCGGTAATATGCGAGTGCAGAGTGATATAATTTAAGTGAATATACATGGTAATCTGTAACTAGTGATACAATCAGAAAGGGGATAACATTATGTGAAAAAGGAAGTCGAAAAAGTAAAATAAAATTTTCTCGTTTAAAGCTTGCTTCTTCCTTCTTCGTTAAAATATATACGCGTGCGTATAGAATCACTCTTTTTGGGGTTATTTCACTCGTTACAGATCATCCTATACGTACAATTTTTGTCCCATCGATAATGTATTAATCTGATTGTTTATGATATAAAAATGAAGGACCTACATTTTTGTAATAATCAACGATGCTCTTCTCGTCGTACCAATCGGGGAAACCAATTTGGGGCGCTATGGCGTTTAACTTCTCGTTTGCAGCAGATTTGGTTTCACCGTCCATCCAGGTAGAGTCTTTAACTTCTTCTTTTGTAATATCCTTCATCTCATTAAATATGTTCATTACCTGGAATAAGAAAGTATTTATTTAGCCCTCATACATCCATCTGTTACCGGCGACGATGAATGTCTGCTTAAAGTAGGCAATGTATCTTACACGACGTGCAAACAAGAAATCATTTACAACTTACGTCAGTTTTAGTACCGGTCGGAAAGAATTTCTTTACGTATTCGTAACTAATAGCAATATCAAGATTGGGCTCGTTAAGGCACATCTGTGAACTAAAGAGATCACAGCGCTATTTGAAAATGCATTTTCACTTCGCAAGATGGCTTTATAGTGAAAAGTTTTAATTACTGACAGTGGTTTCTTTTCCTTTACGCCATATATTGACTTTTCAGCAGCAAAGATTATATCTCCCATGGCCTCACTGCTATAAAACACTGCCTGACGGACGAACTGCCACTGAACGAAGTTTACTGAAAGACATTTTTCGTGTAATGCGTGGACACATGGAGGTCAAAACGACTAATATTTTTATTATATTATGCAAAAATAAGTATATACATTGTTCAAGCACGTTGAATGCAGAAGTCGCATACATTCAAATGTACAAGGAGAATTTACCTATTGTTCGAGGCGACGTCGAGTGTAGAATTCTTGCCAATTTTGTAAAGTACGATGGTCCATAAACTGTAATCTCGTCCGATGGTTCAAAGGCGACTTCGGCCATAGAGAACTGATTTCTAATAAGATCCAGCCAATTGATCTGGTGAATTGAATATAAAGATTTGAATCCTCGCGTACCACGTACATAAATTATTTCAATGATTATCACACGGCGAAAGATTGTACATGTCGCACAGAAGTTACGTCTGCTTACCTGCGTCGTGGCAGGGTTAGCATTCTCAGGATTCTCATGTTCGTAAACATTTTGAAAATGTCCTATCGACGTCTTATTGAAACTGTCCGATGACGAAGACGAGATCTGTTGAAAGAGTAACAGTAATAGCAAAGAAAGTGAAATTTTGCGCGTGCACGATAATCAGAACGACCAGCATCGTTTACAGTAGAAGTGTCTTTCATTGCAAATATCATTCATCGCTCACTCACGTCTGCTAATTGAATCTCGAAGTGGAGTAATTCCTCCAAATCCCGGTTTAATCTTTCCGCAGGTATTTCAGTTTTTCGGTGTCGAAGGAAAGTGGCGACCACTTCTCGTTGTAGTGTCTTGTAAATGTCCCGAATATTTGCATTAGAATCTTCCAACAATTGATGCAACGTCAAATAAAATGTGGGATGCACCAACTAAAACACATAAACCTCGAAGTAGGAAGTGAGATACACACAAGTAAACACGCGCCGTTCACAATCATAAACACAGTTCGAAGATTTGAATTCTACTCTTTGTGCAAGTATTATAATGTTCGTGGAATACGATTTTTACGTATAATGCGTAATTTGTTGCATTTTTCGTGTCAGGTGCTACACTGATGCTGTACAAAGTCGAGCCGAAGAAATAGAGATCGAGCTTCTTAGCTACTTCTTGCCAGGTAATCTTGGAATTTTCTTCCTCCTGTGGAAGAATTATTGGCCAATCACCCGCAGCTTTCACAAGCTTGTCCAGCTCAGTTATGCCATCGATATTTCTCTGATCTACGATCGATACATCTATTATGTAAGATCTATTCAAGTATTCGTTATTTCTTACGTCTTACCTATCGCCGTACACATCTTGTATACTTTACTAGCCATTGCCGCTGGTTGGAAATTGCCATCTTGGTGCTCCGTCTCTAACAACTCTGCGGAAAGCACATTTTACATTAAAAAAAGTTGCACGAGTACGAGGAATCCACGTGAGGCAGGTGTTTATTTGTTGCATATCTGTATTTCATGTAACAATGCAATGTTTTCTTTCCGTTTTGTCGTATGGGTTCCGTCGATAAACGCTGAAAAGGCCAGTCAAATCTGTTGCATGATTGGGTAAGAAAATCGAATACGCGTAAATAGTGACACACAATTGTGACAAGATTCAAAGTCATGCAACAAATAGATCATCGCTTTCAGGGTAGTGTCATGTTACGTCGAATGTGGTCGTTGGCTGTTAATTGCATATTCCTAAAGACGCTAGTTCTTTCCGCGTCTGGTGGTATTGGATGTTTTTGAATCCAACCTCCGCAAACGAAGTTGTATACATCGTCGCAAGGGTCCACCGACTCGTCTAAACTCTCCTGCAATTGCCCGGCTGTGGAATCAAATAATGATTTAATTACTCTCTAATTATAATTAGAGAGTGGTTTAAAGCGTATTGCCATTCGCAATGAAATGACGCAAAAGATCTCTTCGGTCTTTGTGAATTATCTACATGTTTTCGAGGATTTCCAAGACGCACTGTCTTTTATATGCAGTCAGTCACAAAATTATCTGCACGCGCCAGATATTGTCATTATTTTAAACTTTATCAAAGATAGGTACCGGACATTCCGAATAATTTCTTCTCAAGTGATAATAATCAGATTATTCTAGTTACAAGAGCGTGGGCAATGAGAAACAGAGCACGAAACTACTTACCAACTTCTTTGCATTTGTCTGTTTCGCAAACCTTATACGGGGCATCCGCGCTCTTTATCCTGCCTACTCTACCGAGAATAAGTAAAATCCTGTAATGTGAAGCAACATTTAAATGCGGTATCCTACTATGGACGAATTCCTAGTTAAATATCCAACAACTCGCCGCAAGTTAACGGACAATTGTCAAAATTATTAAAGACATAATACATAAAAGCAGAATAGTCGTGAAGCAGGGCGTTCTATTACTACAAAACTTATTCAAATTTCCTAAAAGAATAGTTAAATAATACGATGGAGTTTGTACCTTAAAACTGGATATATTTTCAAGTACGTAACAGTCAGGTTACATAAGAATTTAAAATTGGCATCATTATGACGTTACACGTGACGCGTTAAGAGAAAGTAATAGCGAATTTAACTTACCCAAAAGCGACTACACACTTATGGCCTAAATCCGAGTAGCGACGCATTACAGCGATGTTAAAAGTATCACGTTCAAAATGTAAGACCGAATTCTGACTAAGCAAGGGTATTAGGAAAGATTATTTGACGAATAACCACGCCAAAGCAAACATAATATGTTGCGTTTACTTTTCTCTGTGGATACCACTTCTATCAAAAAATGCACAGAAAAATGCTTCTAGAAACGCTTCTTAGATCCAGAAGTGGATGCGGTCATTTATAAAGAAGATTCACATACTAGCATACTGCAATAGTGCCATGATACCGTGTTATAGATTATGAGAAAGCGTGAGACATGTGTAGGAAGATATTCATTTTCATCGCATGGTAACAACAATAAATGGTTTATTAATGATTAGAACGTGTTTCTGTATGCTTCCTTGTGAGCAAAATAGGAGTTTTCCTTATTACTTTCACCTTGGATAAAACACGACAAAATTTACAGGCCAATAATATTTGAAGTGACTCATGCCATGAGTAATTGCCTTACAAATGTTATACGAATCACAGCCTTCCTTTCTTCTCCTGTATACCGATTTAATTAAATTTTTCTTATTTTTGTTATACTGTGGTATATTTGATATTTCAAATTAACCAAAAAAACCGAATTAATAACTTTTATGTTAGAACGCTGAACTACTTTAAATGTTCTCTCCAGAATTTTTAGATAATTTGTTTACAATGATGTGTCAATGAACATATTATATACTGACGGAATAAGGTATACAAACAAAACAAAGAAAGTAATAATGTATACTGAATGTATATAAATAATAATAATAATAGTCAACTAAATGCGATCATTTATAAATGCGATTCACATACTTGCATACCGCAATCGTGCGGCGATAGCATGTCACAGATTATGAACTAGGGGGCAGAGCCCCCTGCGGTTTCGCTTCGCTGAAGCGCCAACCCTCTCAAGATCGCCTTTGCTCGCGCTTCGCACTCGCCTTAACAGGTGGAAAAGCGAAGCTTTTCTGCAATAAGCACGACCGCGGCACTCGCGCTTCGCGCTCGCCCACGAATTTCAAAAGGTTTCGAAATTGTAGAAAATTCAAGTATTGATATATTAAACTATGCTACAGAGTCCTCCCTCCATACCAGAGAGCCATACCCCCCCCCCCCCCCCCCGGGTCGTCGGGTGCTCGCGCTACGCGCCCGCCCACGAAATGCAGCATTTCTGCAATAGGTCCAAGTGATCAAAACCGGACAATTAAATGCATCCGAACCAAAATTTGACATGTACATAGAGTATATACACCTTTGCTGCGGTGAAACTTTATGCATGGTTATCTTCAACCATTCAGAAATTGCGACAAATTGAAATCTTTAATCGAATATTTCGGCGAGACGCTTGCGCGGATTCAAACACAGTTTGGCATACAGTTTAAAAATATACCCATTTGGTGCCACAAAACTTTATGCATGGTCATCTTCAACCGTTTCGAAATTACGGGATTTTCAAACTATGATTATAAAATAGTGAATTAAAGATTTGAAACTGGCACCATTTCGAAATGGTTGAAGATGCCCATATACAATGTCTCGTGGCACTAAATGGGTATATACTTGATGTAGATGCCAAATTTTGTCCGAACCCGTTCAGCCGTTTCACCGGAATAGTGGACTAATCAACTCTTTTGCTGGAATAGTGGATAAAAAATTTGAATTTGCCGCCATTTCGAAACGGTTGAAGATGGCCATACATAAAGTTTCATGGCACCAAATGGATATACATATACTCAATGTACATGCCAAATTTTGTTCGGATCCGTTCAGCCGTTTGGCCGGAATACTGGACTAATGGATTAATGAATTTTTCACTATTTCCATTAGTCCAGTATTCCGGCCAAACGGCTGAACGGATCGCAACGAAATTTGGCATGTACTTTGAGTATATATCCATTTGGTGCCAGGAAACTTTATGTACCGCTATCTTCAGCCGTTTAGAAATGGCAACAATATTAAATTTAAATTACATTTTTTTCAAATTTTGAATCTCCCGCCATTTTGGGTTGGGTCAAGATGGCGGCTCACAAACCTTATTGTCAACTCACAGTAGTGTACTTGATTTTTGTGCCAAATTTCGTCCCGATCGGTTCAACCGTTTTTCCGAAATCGAGGATCTACACGGACACACACACACACACACACACACACACACACACACACACACACACACACACACACACACACACACACACACACACACACACACACACACACACACACGCGAACGGTTTTCGCAATGGCGATTGCATAAGTCACTCCCTTTACGGTCGTGCCTAAAAAACATAACATACGTGTAGGAAGACCTAGATTTTTATTGCATGGTAACGGCAATAAATAGGGTGTTAATGTTTAGAAGTTGTTCCTCTTTAGACACGTGCATTTTATGTTTACATGAGCAATATCGCAAACGTTTCCTTATTCGTCGTATATGTATACAAAATATAATATTCAAAGTGACTCATTTGACCATTAACTTTGTTCGTTTTCCGAATATCGTAGAACTGCTTAGGGTCATTTTACACTAGGCTAGTGCAGTCGCGTCAAATCCTATTGAGCGTCCTATGACTCACAATCAGCTATTTGAATTTTTGTGTCAGTCTTATGTAGTCCGGAAGAAACCAACAATTTATGACCCGAAATATCCCACACGCTACGATTTAGATTTTATTGCTAATGTTTGGTATGATATAGCAAAAGAATTAAATACAAGCGTTACGTAAATTTTATATTATGCACTGTCAAAACGATATTAACTATAAAATGTTAAGTTTATATAAATGTTAATTAACATCGCAACAGTCATTATTACGTTACGGTATACATCCTTGAAGAGATAAGAAGTAATTCGTTAAGTTTTCTCGAACTTTTAAGGCCTCTGCATTTGTTCAATGGGTAGTTGTTGGTTTTAAAGATGAAACTAGATTCTTCTTGAATTTGATTCGACTAGACTGGCTTAGGGTGATATAACCCTTAATTGTACAGGGATTTATCAATTGTCTGCAAGTTATTTCATTCTCCTAATGTGCTTTCGTCATAATAGTAGTTGGAAGTTGATGATTTTTAGGTGAATAATAGGTTCTCGTAGAATAATAAACATATTACGTTTATTACGACTATTATTATTATTATTTATATACATTCAGTATACATTATTACTTTCTTTGTTTTGTTTGTATACCTTATTCCGTCAGTATATAATATGTACATTGACACATCATTGTAAACAAATTATCTAAAAATTCTGGAGAGAACATTTAAAGTAGTTCACCGTTCTAACATAAAAGTTATTAATTCGGTTTTTTTGGTTAATTTGAAATATCAAATATACCACAGTATAACAAAAATAAGAAAAATTTAATTAAATCGGTATACAGGAGAAGAAAGGAAGGCTGTGATTCGTATAACATTTGTAAGGCAATTACTCATGGCATGAGTCACTTCAAATATTATTGGCCTGTAAATTTTGTCGTGTTTTATCCAAGGTGAAAGTAATAAGGAAAACTCCTATTTTGCTCACAAGGAAGCATACAGAAACACGTTCTAATCATTAATAAACCATTTATTGTTGTTACCATGCGATGAAAATGAATATCTTCCTACACATGTCTCACGTTTTCTCATAATCTATAACACGGTATCATGGTACAATTGCAGTATGCTAGTATGTGAATCTTCTTTATAAATGACCGCATCCACTTCTGGATCTAAGACGCGTTTCTAGAAGCATTTTTCTGTGCATTTTTTGATAGAAGTGGTATCCACAGAGAAAAGTAAACGCAACACATTATGTTTGCTTTGGCGTGGTTATTCGTCAAATAATCTTTTCTAATTCCCTTGCTTAGTCAGAATTCGGTCTTACATTTTTGACGTGATACTTTTAACATCGCTGTAATGCGTCGCTGCTCGGATTTATGCCATAAGTGTGTAGTCGCTTTTGGGTAAGTTAAATTCGCTATTACTTTCTCTTAACGCGTCACGTGTAACGTCATAATGATGCCAATTTTAAATTCTTATGTAACCCGACTGTTACGTACTTGAAACTATATCCAGTTTTAAGGTACAAACTCGATCGTATTATTTAACTATTCTTTTAGGAAATTTGAATAAGTTTGGTAATTATGGGGTTGAGGGGACCCACCTCCGATGACCTTCAATTTCACATATGTTGTCAAGGACACTCTCTTGAATAACGTGCAAAATATTTTAGGCCGCGGACGCTGTTCGTTAACAAGTTATTAACAAACAAAGTCAGTGAGGAGTAAATGAAATCTTAATTGTACGACACCATGTACATTCGTAACACTTCACTCTAACTTATATTTGTATTAGTATGAATGAATGGTACACGTGTGAGAGGGGGGGGGGGGCGATTGTAAATGCAGAGTGAAACGAGTGTATGCAGATATAATGTTTTTATTCATTGATTACATTATGCAATGGATAAATACAGCTCATGACTTCAAAGATCCGAAGGTTTTAGTCGGCCCTCATTGTTTGTTACAAAATTAGACAAAACAGTAGAAGCTATGGAGATTGATCTAACCAGAAAGGCTTTCCACGTTCTCAAGTTAAGATTAATTTATTATTGCGCGGCAGGCGCGTAAGCGCCCGTGCCGTGCCTAACCATCGCACCTGCCTAACCCTTATTAGGCTCCCCGCCTAACATAACTCTAACCTGACATAACTCGCCTAAGCTTTATAAGGGTAACGAATATATGGTGTTGCATACTTAAGGTTCCACATAGTTTTCGCTAACTTCTTTCCTTAATAACTTTTTAACGAACAGCGTCCGCGGCCTAAAATTTTTTGCACTTTATTCAGGAGAGTGTCCTTGACAACATATGTGAAATTGAAGGTGATCAGAGGTGGGTCCCCTCAACCCCATATTTACCATAAGTTTTTGTGTAGTAATAGAACGCCATGCTTCACGACTATTCTGTTTTTATGTATTATGTCTTTAATAATTTTGACAATTGTCCGTTAACTTGCGGCGAGTTGTTGGATATTTAACTAGGAATTCGTCCATAGTAGGATACCGCATTTAAACGTTGCTTCACATTACAGGATTTTACTTATTCTCGGTAGAGTAGGCAGGATAAAGAGCGCGGATGCCCCGTATAAGGTTTGCGAAACAGACAAATGCAAAGAAGTTGGTAAGTAGTTTTGTGCTCTAAGTATGTAGTTTTTCATTGCCCGTACTATTAAAACTGCGATAATATCTCATTATTATCATCTGATAGGTGAATTTTTCGGCCTGTCCCGAATCTTTCATAAAGTTTAAATACTGTCGGACGCAACTCCGCAAATTGCTCTAATTTGTAGTTAGTTGCAAGTTGCAAGCCTCTGTATACAGGGTGTTTGACATAAGATGTTCAACCCAAAAGTTGGAGATAGATTGGGTAAAACCGAGAAGAAAAGTCATATACCATAATGCAAAATTCACAATAATTATCGAGATATTAATAAAAACGCGTGAGCCAATGAGCGGAGTCGGTGAATGACGATCGACAAGAGGCGTGCGGCGACGGGCAAGAGCGATGGACAGGTGGGGCAAGCGCGATATGACAAGAGCCGCGCGGCGAGGGGCAAGCGCGATGATCAAGAGGCGCGCTTTTCCCTCGCCGTGCGCCTCAAATCAATCGCGCTTACCCCACCTGTCCATCGCTCTTGCCCGTCGCCGCGCGCCTCTTGTCTGTCGCGCTTGCCCCTCACCGCGCGCCCTTGTCAGTCGCCATTCACCGACTCCGCTCATTGGCTCACGCGTTTTTATTAATATCTCGATAATTATTGCGAATTTTGCATTATGGTATATGACTTTTCTTCTCGGTTTTACCCAATCTATCTTCAACTTTCGGGTTGGACATCTTATGTCAAACACCCTGTATATTTAAATAATGAGAAATTGATATACAGGGTGTCCCTGACCAACCGACGGGGAAGGAGAGGAGACATAGAGCGGCTTGCGCTGAACATAAAAGTCCTGTACCGTTTTGCGATAATTGCAATATTTATCGAGTTATTAATTGTTAACCCATTTGGATCCGTGAGGCGACTATTCCGTGCTAATCCGCGGATTATTGCGCTTACGGATGCAAATGGGTTAAAGATCAAAGGAAAGGGCGTCCGCCAAAATAGCAGCGGGAGAAGCGATGAAGCCTCTGCGAGCTGTAGGACGGCCCAGTTTACCTCCAAACAAATGCGGGCCGCGGTAAGGAGAAGAATAACGCAAAAGAAGCCGGCTGTGCAGCGGTGTCTTAGCCTTCCCCTTACCGCGGCCCACATTTGTTTGTAGGTAAACTGGGCCGTCCTACAGCTCGCAGAGGCTCCATCGCTTCTCCCGCTGCTATTTTGGCGGACGCCCTTTCCTTTGATCTTTAACCCATTTGCATCCGTAAGCGCAATAATCCGCGGATTAGCACGGAATAGTCGCCTCACGGATCCAAATGGGTTAACAATTAATAACTCGATAAATATTGCGATTATCGCAAAACGGTACAGGACTTTTATGTTCAGCGCAAGCCGCTCTATGTCTCCTCTCCTTCCCCGTCGGTTGGTCAGGGACACCCTGTATATGGGCTCTTTATTTTGAAAGTGGTGTAAGTCCATTTTTTAAAACAATAAGATATTACATAATTTGTGATTAATTTAATGCAAACCTTTTATTTAAAACGAGTTACTTTTTTTTAAAGTCGACTTACACCACTTTCCAAGTAACCCGTCCCCATTTAATGGATAATAATTTACATGGAATTTGCGAAGATTTGCTTCACTGACTGTGCAATCGCATCGCGGAAGGATTCCAAGAGCATTCTTTCGAACGAAGTACCTCGTATAATAGACAGAAGTCCTTTGAAAGCTATCTACACATGTTGCTAATTCGTACAAAGCGAGGAGGAATAGTCCACGCAATGTTGTTGCAAATCGGAGTACGCTTTTAACTAATCTTCAATTGTTTTGTGTCCAGCCAATCAGTTACGGACGAGTTTAGACGAATCGACGAATCCTTGCGACGATATATACAACTTCGTTTGCGGAGGTTGGATTCAAACGCATGAAATACCAGCGGATCGGGGCAGAACTGGCGTGTTTTCGAATATGCAAGTAACAGTCAATCAGCATATTGAAGGTATAGCGATACTTCCATAAAAGCGCAGATCTATTTGTTGCCTGCTTTCGAATATTACTACAGATATGTTTCACAATTTACGTGCAAACGTTACTTAGCTAATCGCAAATGATAGTTTCCAATCGATTTATGCAATGGAATTGAGTGATCTTTTCTGCGTTTTCCGCCAACGGGAAATCATACGGCGAACAGGAAATTTTTCATGAAGTGCGGATGTGCAACAAATGTATATTGTGTTTGCCGTAGATTTGTTAAACGAGGAGAATGAAGAAGGCACCTCCCGGCCAGTGGCACTGGCTCGTAAAATAAATAAGATGTGTATGGCGATGGGTAAGGTATAAGAAATGAGGAATACTTATCCTTGATAGGATCTTAGATGATAGATGCATCGTTCGTAGATCAGCGAAATATCGATGGTATAACTGAGCTGGACGAGCTTGTGAAAGCTGCGGGTGATTGGCCAATAATTCTTCCACAGGAGGAAGAAAATTCCAATATTACCTGGCAAGAAGTAGTTAAGAAGCTCGATCTCTATTTCTTCGGCTCGACTTTGTACAACATCGATGTAGCACCTGACGTGAAAAATGCATCGAAATACGCTTTATACGTAAGAATCCATGAATATTTTAATGCCCGCGAAAACAGTAGAATTCAATTCATCGAAGTATTCTTACATTTGCGTTCCACTGAATTTTTACTACAAGCCTGATTTATTTTAGATAGAGCAACCATCCTTTTTATTGGCGCGCAGCGATTTATTAGAGGGCGATACTCAAAAGGCTCGTAGGGCTTACAAAATGGTAATGCGAGAAGTGGTCACAGCTTTTATTAAACATAGACAAGCGAATATATCTCAGGGAACACTGGATCAGGATTTGCGCGATTTATTCGACTTCCAAATGCAAGTAACAAAGGTGAGTGCGTTATAAATAATGTGTCTAAGGTAAAGAAACTTTATTATAAATGATGCCGTTTAATTATGCGTTAATTAGTCGTTTTAATTATGGTGCATATGCTAAATTTTCATCCTCTCCGTTGCTATTATTGTTACTCTCGCAACAGGTCTCGTGTTCGGCATCTGAGTTGAGAAATATCGACCAGATGTACAATAAGATGTCGATAAAAGATCTTCAAAAGCTTTACGATGCGGAGAGCCTTACGACCCCTTCTGCGCAAGTAAGTAATCGTAATATATGTTATGTGTATAGTTTTTTGTTGCGCAATAAGCATTTCATGGCTAATAATTGATGTGCACGGTACAAGAAGAAAAAGCCTGTTATATTAATTTCACCAGATCAATTGGCTGGATGTTATACAAAATCAATTCTCCACTGCTAACTTGTCTTTTCAACTATCGGACGAGGTTGTGGTTTACGGACTATCATACATTATTCAATTGGCACACATTTTACGTTCAACGCCGCCTCGAGTAATAGGTAAATACTTTTAATATATTTGAGTATACAGTACTCATGCGTTTAACACCTTTCGAAAATGTATAGACTCCTTTTCCACTTAAAAATGTAGGGATCATCCGTCACCACCGATATATTTGCATAAAGCAAATTTCAGTTGTTTCGACTTATATCCACGCATAATGCGAAAAGTGTTTTTCAGTAAACTTTGTTCAATGGCAGTTCGTCCGTCGCGCAATGTTCTACACCAATCACCACATGATGGATACATTGTTCGCCGCTGAAAAGATGATGTTGGGCATAATGAAACAAACACCACTGTCAGTAATTATAATTTTTTACTCAGAATCCACTTTGCGGGGCCAAAATGTATTTTCAAATATGACTGTTGTCTCTACAGTTCGGAGGTGTGTGCTGAAGCGCCCAATCTTAAGAGCGCTATTAGTTCCGAGTACATAAAGAAACACTTTTCGATCCAAACTAAGATTGACGTAAGTTATAAATGAGTTCTTATTTGCACATCGTGTAAAGAACATTGTCTGTTTTACGTGCACGTTCATAGTCGGCAGTAACAGAGGGAAGTAGGATGGTTAAATAAATACTTTCCCATTCCAGGTAACCAATATATTCAATGAGGTTAAGAATATTACGAAAGAACAAGTTCGTGCCTGTTCCTGGATGGACAGTGAAACCAAACTTGCCGCAATTGAGAAAATAGACGCCATAATACCTCAAATTGCTTACCCCGAGTCGATCGATCAAAGTAACCTTACTCTTCTTTACGAGGATGTACGTCCTTCGTGTTTATATCGTCACCAATCAGATTAACACATTGACTACAGGGGATAGAATGATATAGCTATAGTCTAGTGACATTTTCTTCCATTGATAATTCTTATCGACTCATGTAATTTATATGCATAATTACAATTTGCTTATTCGCGCAGTTTAATCTTGGGTCTACCTATTTGGGCACTCTGAAAAACCTATTCGTACACCAAGGGACATTAAAATACGCAAGTCTTAGACTGCCGATTACACGTAACAGGTGAGTGTATGATATATTGAAATATTGCAAATTTTAGTTAATAAGACGCTGTTTATGTTAAAACGATTCAAACGTAGGTGGGACGTTTTACCGACTGAGGTCACAGCATTGTACAACCTGCCGTTAAATGTGTTAAGTATGATTTTAATGAATTATGTGGAATTTATGAGTATTAAATTTATATCTTACTACTCCATGTGTCTAACTGTTTTATTTTTAGTGGTAACTGCGGGTGCTTTGCAAGATGACATGTACGATCCATACCGACCCCCGTTAGTGCTTTATCTCATTATTCTATGAATGCCATTTTAGTTCATCTTTGCACTCAGAGATTATTTTTAGTTCGCATACCAGTTTCAAGAGACGATTTTTCCCAAAACGAGACTCACATAATTTGCTAAAGGGCTACAATATAGTAACACTTATTTGAATTAGAGAAAATTTTAGTAAGCAACATTTTTCCCTGAGTGCAAAGAGTTTATATTATCTCGAGATAACTTCCTACATTGTATAGAATTCAGTATACCATAAAACATTTGTTTTGTAGAAGTATGAATTATGGGTCTGTAGCATTCGTCGTGGGTCATGAAATGTCTCATGCATTCGACGATATTGGTGAGCATCATTTTTTCGTTTTCAATATAAGATTGCGTAATATTCCTGTACGGAGTCACAAGTCTGTAACAACTGATTCGTGAAAGTACAATTGTTTCAGGTCGCTTGTTCGATAAAAATGGAAACATGCACCGGTGGTGGACGCAGAAAACCATCGATTCGTACAAGCAAATGATACAATGCTTCGTTAAACAGTATAATAATTATATGGTGCCACAGCTGCTAACAGCGAACAAGATCGTTTACGTAAGTGTCGCATTCTACTGCGAAAACCATCTAGATCAAATACAGACTTGAACTGCCTACTTCTTTACATATATTAAAGCTAGTCTTGTAATAGACGGAGCATCACGCATTCGCGTGGAATAATTTGTAAATTCTTCGATACTGGTAATATCAAATATTTCCGAGAACCCAAAGATCGGAAAATTTTTCAAGTATGATCAACGTTAGAAATTTTTAGCATACCAATCTTAGTTTGGATACACCTCATTTTGTTCGCATACATGTTAGATATTTATGTAAACTAATATTTATTGTTTAAATTGATTATTACGCTTTGATTTTAATCATAACCCATTAGATCAATGGAAATTTGACTTTGGGCGAAAACATTGGAGATAGTGCGGCGGCTCATTCTGCGTGGAAGACATGGGTGGCATACAAGGAGAGAATAGGGGAGCAAGCAGCGGACACGCGTCTTCCCGGATTTGAGAAATACAATGCCGATCAATTATTCTTTATAGGCACTGTGCTCGTAAGTCTCTCAGTACGGGGAAAAGTACATTTTTCTTAACATTAGAGTTCTAAAGAAATGTTTCTTGTAGACTTTTTGTGAGCATATAAGAGAGGAAGTACTGGAGAATGAGGTGAAAGACGACTATCATGCACCTTGGCATGTAAGATTCATGGGGGCTCTGTCGAACTTACCGGAGTTCAGCACGGCATTTGGCTGCAATGCCTGGGATACAATGAATCCACCGCAAAAGTGTCCCTTTTGGTAGTGCCATCTAAGTTTCTGACCTGTAAAAACAGCAGTTTTTGTGCACATCAACGAACTGTATAATTTCCTTTAAGACCAACCTAAAGAAGAGGCGCGTGGCCAGAATTTATAACTTTTTTGCTGTTCCTTTAGAAGACGTTGCTTTTCATAGAAGGGCATATTATTAGAATGATTTAACAGTCAGGTTCGTGGAAAGTTCTTTTGAACTACTCGCTCGTAGCAATCACTAATATATTCATATTTGGCAAAGCTTCGAGAACGTTTCACGATTGATTACTTCCTGACAAATAGTCGCGTGATAAATTTACACTGCTCGTTGAGGTGACTTCAGCTTAGATACTAGTTGCGTGCTTACATTTCTGTTACCCGCTGAGCTGATTTCATTTTTTCCGTTGAGGTTATCATTATGGCAACAATCATCACAGGTACACACAGGCTTCGATTTCAAGCCTGAATTGTTTGCCTGAAAGATTCCATAAGACAAATTATCTACATACAAAATTAGATTGATCTTCGAGTTTATATATCGGCAGCCCGGGCGCCCATCCAGCAGTTTGAATTGCGGATTTCGCCGATTTGGTGCACATTTCTCTGGTACCTTCTGATTTCGGGAGAAGCAATTCATTACTCTCATTAGTACGAAATTAATGAAAAACAATGTACCTTACCTCAAGTGCGTCCTTAAGTGGACATACAAATGTGTTCACGTATGTACATTCTATACTTCCGTCTTATCAGTAATTGTAAGGACAAAATGTAAATTCCTATCTACTAAATTGCACGTTAACAAGAAACACAGTTTATTTTAAGTTTAATATTAACGGATTATCATTTACCAATACTAAAATAATAACCTCGAATAATGATCCTTATTCATTATACAAATTGTAGATTTTTCTTTTCTCTCATTATTTGTCTGCTGGTTGTTATCGCCGCGCCTGATGCAGAAAAACAATATACAGTGTGTCAAACGGATGAATGTGTGGCAATCGGTACGTATGTTTTCAAGTATACGTAGAATACTGAATTCAAGTTTTGCTATTACTGTCCTTCGTAGCTGATGATTTGCGACGTAGCATAAATAAATCCGTGAGTCCCTGCGATGACGTTTACGCATTTGTTTGCGGCGGATGGTTAAAAGATAATCCGGTACCGGCGACTGAAACTTCATATGGAATATTTACAATACTGCAAAATCTTACTGACACGCATCTTCGAGGTATGCAAAGTGGAATTTGACTAATCGATTGGAATGCTTCATAATCGACCATTACTTTTCCGCAGAAATTCTAGAAGCAGATGAAGAGAAAAGCGATTCGTCTGAAATGATTTATGCCAAGCGCATATACGGCAGGTGCATGGACAATGGTAATCGATTAATTGGTCACGTTTCAATTTTTGCGTAAGGATAAGTTTAGTTAATTTATCAAGTAAAACAAATCATTTGTTCAACAGAGAAACGTAACACCGATGGATTAAAGGCTCTCAATACCTTCGTTAGCAATAGCCCCGAATGGCCGATCCTCTTGCCTGCGTCTAAATGGGACTCGAATGTCACCTGGCAGGACATTCAAAAAGTTTACTCTCTCTATTTTATGGGAGAGCCCTTTTACAATATTCAGGTCATGGCGGATCTCAAGAATGCAACAATACATAGTATATACGTATGCCATTCTTAATTTCCTTTTTACTTATTTGGAGTGAATCGATTTGTTCGTTAATTATTTTAAATGCATTTCAGCTTATGCAACCTAGTTTCTTCTTAAGCCGTACCCAGTTAACCGACGTGTCGGGTCATACGGTGGAACTAGAAGCGTACACTAAATTTATCAAAGAAGTTGTCCATGCTATTAGTACAGTCAAAGGATACAACATTGACGAAGAAGTCCTCGCCAAAGACATTATTGACTTGATAAAGTTCGAAACTGATCTTGCGAATGTAAGAGCATGTAAATATTTGGTGGGAGGGGGATAAACATAACTGGTTTTGAAATATTTCAGCAGATTTATCATTATAAATTCTTGTTTTATATTTATAGATAACGTTAACACGAGTACAGCGGAGAAGTGTAGATACTATAAACGAAAATATGACTATCGAAGAATTGCAGGCGAAATACGATGCGGAAAATTGCGAAAACCATACCGCCAAGGTAAAAATTTAATTATTAAATATGCAAGTTCGTCGATCGATATTCTATATAATTCTATATAATACGACAGATAAATTGGTTGGGCGTCATACGAAATCAATTTTCCATGACTGAAGTAAATATTAATTCCACGGAGATGATCACCGTTTCTGGACTATCTTATTTCTTAAAACTGGCTCATCTCTTGGAACGGACGCCCCCTCGTGTCATCGGTGAGCGCTTTACTTATAATGCTATAATAATGGTAAACTTTTATAATAGTCGAATACAACAATAAGTACGCCTCATTTGTCGAGAAAAATGAATTTTTCAGTTATGTACGTGCAGTGGGCTCTCATTCGTAAATTAATACCTTATACGAATGAAGAGATGGAAAATATTGTATTCGCCGCGGAGCAGAAATTACTTGGTATACGGGAGAAGAAAGAAAGGTGCGCACGTTACTGAAACATTAGATGCAGGTGTCATCGTTGTAAATATACAATATGATTTTCTTGTAGATGGTCCTCGTGCGTTCAATCACCAAATCTTGACAACGCGATCAGTTACGAGTTCATCAAGAACTATTTCGAGAATGGTACGAAGGAAGACGTAAGTTAAAAATATTTCATCGAAATATGTAATGTCTTTAATGGTGGGCGCCTCGTGTATTCTCAGAAATTAAGAGGATATTTCAACACTTTTTTCCAATAAATCAGTCCCTGGATCTTTATGAAACTTTCAGAGTGTCTTACTGAATATTTGCAAAGTAAAAAAATATTTTTGTCGTTGGAGAGTACTTGTAAGAGGAGCTATAAGCCTCCTTCAGTAGCGGTGTCGATGCCAGACTTGATTGGCGTGCAGTATAACGTTTGTTACATTTGCAGGATCAGGAAAATGAGAAGTTTGTCTTGCTTTTTTGAAAATTTCTCTGTGAATGAACTAAAATCCAGAACAAGAAGTGTAACATTCAGGAAATGGCGGATTTTCAAAAACAAGTTGCGAATTTCTTAAAAAATTATTAGTTCTATTGTGCAAAAAAATTAACTAAGCTATATACAATTACACAAAATTCAGATTCATCCGGGGAAGAACATTTTTATCTTCATGCTCACGCAGGTAGAAAATTATTGATTGAATAATTCGCGCGTATAACTCCTATTTCGTCTGCAGAAGGTTTACAGTTCCTCGTACAATAATTACTCTTGAACAACAAAAATATTCCTTACTTTCTTAAATGTTCATTAAGACGCCCCAAAAGTGGCATGAAGATCTATTCTATTGAATGGTTTCTGGAAAAAAATATCGACATATCCCCTTAATTTGTAAAACATCGCAGAAAACATTTTTGTAGCTGACATCGTAACTATTTACATGCTTTTGTTTCATAAGCCAATTTTGAGATGTCAACGACGAAAGTTGACGTGACACTGACGTTAGGTATGTTACCCAATGTCATTGGCTCGATGTATAGAGTAAGAAGGTTCCACTATCGATCTCTGTACAACACAGTGATTGTAAAAAGAGCAAATTTTATAATTTAAAAATACATCTTAACTGATATGGCACCTGGCGTTCTGGCTTTGTCTTCGGTATGCTTTCACGCTTGAAAGAGCACATCTCCGAATTCTTGTCAAAAATCTGATTTCCATGTATAGTATTCGCAGCATTACATATTTGTATAACATTGTCAGGGAACGAATGACGCGAGAACGTTACAGATCAGAACAATACAGGCATGTACAACAATTACGCTACTGATACTGATAAAGATAGAAAAAGTTTTCAAACGCTTGAATGTAAAGCCGGAAAATCAAGGGTCGTGTTTAGCTGAGTTCTGGCATAAAATTATGAAATCGCCTTTGTTTTGAACCATGACGTAGAAATATCGATCGAAAACTTTCCTACAGGTTACATCCGATAAGATTAATGCCAGTGGTACGTAAATTTTCGTCGATTGTAACTAAAAATTGTCTTATGAAAAATGTACATGTAAGTAGTTATGTTTTGACGCAGTTTTTCATATCTCTCATACTTTTCTCGACATATAGAACATATCACTCTTACCTGAACCCAACGTACTGTATAGGTATTGTTTCTAGGTATTGGAAATGCTCCAAGAGATTAAAGAAACTATTCGCCATGAAATCAACAACACGTCTTGGATGGATGCAGAAACGAAGCTCGCTGCCATTGATAAAGTGAACAGCATGTTGGCACTTATTGGTTATCCAAATTGGTATAGTGATGAAAGAATGTATGATTATTACAAAGATGTACGTATATGTTTTCCGTAACTACATTAGATCATGGCGCGCAAGTTATTACTATTAAGTATTCCTCGAAGTAATAATCTTCTTAAATAAATTATATTCCAATTTCTCACTGTTACAGTTTCATATGGGTTCGACATATTTGGAAACTGTTGTGAACATTTACGTACACGCAGAAAATACTGAATTGCAAACTTTGAGGGAGCCTATCGACAAGGAAAAGTTAGTACACAGCATTTTTTTAATTTCAACGATTTTACTAACTCGTTAGATAACGAAGAAGTAACAAATTTCGTATCATTCCAGGTGGTTTCTGAAGCCGACAGATTCTAACGCAGGATATGACTCTTCTACCAACAGCATAAGTATGAGAAACATAATCATTAAGCTTCTTAATTCAAAAACCTTTTTCAATGCATATCTCTAATGAAATTTTCACCTACCAGTGATGACTGCGACCATTCTCCAAGCTACCGTGTATAATAAACAGCGTCCGAAGTAAGTGCATCCGTCCTGCATTTTGATTGATTTCGTAAATGTCAAGACGTTTTATAGAATTTTATTCTTACCAGATCTATGAATTACGGTTCGCTGAACTTCATTCTGGGTCATGAAATTTCACATGGATACGACGACGTAGGTCAGTTTCTCTGCTTTCATTTTCTTTCCGGCAGTGCTGCATTTTATTTAATGTCGTATTACACACACACATACACACACACACACGCGCGCGCGCGAATGTTCTTTATTAATAGTTATTAACGCATAACAGGTAGTAAATTCAACAAATACGGAAAGCTGGAGCAATGGTGGACGAACGAAACTCTACAGGCCTATAAAAAAGAAATAGAATGTTTCGTTCATCAGTACGGAAACTACACTGTGCCACTGTGGTCATCATCGGAAGAGGCGCTTCGTGTACGTGTTCTGTATTTTTTCATATTCAATCATTGTACATTGAGTTCTAAAATTACTATGCCAACTGTACTTCTACGTAAAGGCTAACATTAACCTAAAGTTAATTTTTGGGAAACGAGAAATCGTGATAGGCATCATATTATAAACCCTGCGTCCTGCGTGTACTTATTTTATGACGAAGTTCTTTATGTAAAATTATTTTATTCAGATTAACGGAGCTTTAACTTTGGGAGAAAATATCGGAGATTCTGCGGCGGTGCATGCAGTGTGGAAAACTTGGCAGACGTATAAAAAAAGAGTTGGTCCCAAGGAAGCTGACGTCCGTCTTCCTGGATTGGATGAATACAACGACGATCAACTATTGTTCATAAGCATGACACGCGTAAGTTATGATTTCCGCGTCATTAATGTCTCTTCGTGTTTATGCCTTCATTGATTAGTGTTAATTCTTGCAGCTGTTTTGTGAAAACGTCCGACCAGAATTTGCGAAAATGATGGTGGAATACGGCGCTCATGCACCGTGGCATATAAGAATGGTAGGATCACTCTCGAATTTACAAGAATACAGCGATACTTTTAACTGTCTACCTAAAAAGCCTATGAATCCACCGACGAAATGTAAACTTTGGTCATAATGACTCATCTACCGATTATTTGTAGTTTGCCTTTCGCCATTTCATTTCTTATATATGTATATCTTCCGTATATCTATTTTCGAAAATGTAAACATCAGTATGAAACCATTTAAAATATAACATTATTCTTCAATTTTCATTGGATATATTGAAATGGTACACTGTAAACCCTTAACAAACAATGTGGCATAGCAGTGCAAGCAAAGCACACTATTTATTGGAAGAACGGCTGAACGGATCGGGATAAAACTTAGGCGGTAAGTGGACTAAGTCCACAGGTACATTTTAAGAGGTTACCTTGTTCGGTTGGGCCAAACAAATAGGAAAAGAACGACGAAAGGAGAAAACTTGGCAGAAATATAGGATATATACCTATTTGGTGCCACGAAAGGGTATAGCGCAGTGGTTCTTAACCTTTTATTGTCCAGGGACCACTAGGAAAAACTTATTTTCTTCAGGGATCCCTCGTAGTTAGCATTTTCAATGGGATATTTGGGCCTGCATTTGCTTTACTAATTGCGAAATTCTGGGGCTAATGATACTTAAAGCGATGATATTGAATACGAGCATGTATAACAGCCCTTTTCAACGCGCGGACCACTTCTTGTATTCTGACGGACCACAGGTTAAGAACCACTGGTATAGCGGGATAAGACAGTGAAAAATGCCACTGCGCGCATCAAAGGGGTGACTTGTAAGTTCTTAGTTTGTTTTTTATGTATATGTTAATATCTCAAAATATTAATCCCGTAGCCAACTCGTTCCAGAGATATTTACGTAAATAGGGCCGCACTGCACCCTGTCCAACAATACTATACGATTGTACATTAATATCACAGGCCCACAAAAAAAAAGTACCCTGTGCTGGCGATCTGACTAGGCTAGTCTTATGTATTTTGTCCCGCTGAATTCGAATCTGACGTCAGAATTCCTCCATCACGTCACAGTTTTTTCTAAATCGCAAAAATAGACGAAATTTCATAAAAATCGACATTCTAAGAGAATAAGATTGCGCTTCTTAAACAAGAAGTTACCAAAATCATATTTTAATGTATTTTCAAACGTTATAAATTCAAATTCAACCTAGAATGCGTTGTGCTCGATTTATGATTCAAGTTGGACCTAACGTCTGAATAATATCACTTACGATCGTCTGCGCTTACACACTCTTTTATCTTCAAGCGGATTTCTTTTACGTGTTTTTCTTTTTGTTGGATGCTTAAAAGAGAAAATATAACAAAAAGAAAAACACGTAAAAGAAATCCGCTTCACAGATCATTTGAAGATAAAAGAGTGCGTAAGCGCAGACGATCGTAAGTGACATTATTCGGACGCTAGGTCCAGCTCGAATTATTGTATTGTAAAATTGTATTATGCCTTATACAGGGTATTTCACCTAACTTGACCACCTTAAATATATCGCTTATTTTGTATGATAGAAAAAATGTTAGGGGGAGAAAAATATTCTGTTCGAAGTCGCTAATATGGTGATTGGCCGAATTTGTTTCTCAAGGTCATTTTTTTCGAGATTTCAAGGTCATCGCAATTTTTTTAAATGCGACTACATATTTTCACTACAACGATCTTATAGTCTATAAAAAAATAAATCCAACGAGGTGGAATATGTTGACCTTCACATTACCTTTAGCGAGAACATCATGAAATGTTTGTTAGTAATCTCAGTACGCGTTCGGGGACGGTAAATGATGGAATTTTAATTTTATTGGAACAGTTTTAAGTTAAATCTTTATTTTAGAAGGTTTTCAAAATGTGCACCATGAACCTGGATACATTTTTGGAAGCGGTAAATAAATTCTTGCTGTACATTTTTAAGTTGCTCTGCAGTAATTGATTTACTTTCATGTAGAACCCTTTGTTGCATGTTTTCTGCTGTTGTGGGAACATCGTTGTAAACTTTACTTTTTAGGTCTCTCCAATTAGTGCAGAACAACATAAAAATGTACAGCAAAGATTTCTTTAACGCCTCCAGATTCATGGTGCACATTTTGAAAACCTTCTAAAATAAAGATTTAACTTAAAACTGTTCCAATAAAATCGAAATTCCTTCATTTACCGTCCCTGAACGCGTACTGAAATTACTGACAAACATTTAATGATTTTCTCGCTAAACGTCATGTGAAGGTCAACATATTGCACCTCGTTGGATTTGTTTTTTTATAGGCTATAAGACCGTTGTAGTGAAAATATGTAGTCCCATTTAAAAAAAATACGATGACCTTGAAATCTCGAAAAAAATGACCTTGAGAAAAAAATTCGGCCCATCACCATATTAGCGCCTTCGAACAGAATATTTTTCTCCCCCTAACATTTTTTCTATCATACAAAATAAGCGATATATTTTAGGTGGTCAAGTTAGGTGAAATACCCTGTATATACAACAAACTATCAATAAATGTCACGTATATTACTACTTTGTAAGCAAATACCACACCATAAGACAGTTTAAAACTTTTAAAATCAGGTATTTCATACTGGTAATCCCATTCAGCCTCCTTTTCTAGGAAAACTGGAAAAAATAACGTAATCTCATATGATGGCAGATTACAGCTGGAGTTTAAAACGAGACTGTTTGAAAGTTCATTCAAGAAAATCTCACAAAAGAAGCTTCCGTTGCGTTGAGTGAAGTTTTGTAATTTTGATATTAAATGAGTTTCGTTTTCTCAAAAAATGTTGCATACGTTTAACTGTACTATAAGGTTTTATTATGGTTGTATGTCGTTAAATGGCTGTGTAAATATACGTCTTTATTATTGCTCTGATTTTTTATTTTATTACAATATATCCATACTAGCATATTATTGCTTTATCGCGCAAGTACCAACATATCACTTACGTCATCTTGAAAACTAGAGCTGACAGGGGGAAACTAATACCATATTTGGATTCAGCGCCCCCTATATACTTAAAATCAGCTCTAAAAACTTAGGCACCAAAACCACTGTTGGCCTGTGTAATATTAGATTTACACGAAAATTAGTACTTAAGGGTTTTTGGGGTCATCGATTAAGATTCTGAAATCAACTAGGGGGCAGAGCCCCCTGCGCTTTCGCTTCGCTCAAGCGCCAACCCCCTCAAGATCGCCTTTGCTCGCGCTTCGCGCTCGCCTTAACGGGTGCAGAAAAGCCTCGCTTTTCTGCAATAGGCACGACCGCGGCACTCGCGCTTCGCGCTCGCCCACGAATTTCAAAAGGTTTCGAAATTGTAGAAAATTCAAGTATTGAGATATTAAACTATGCTACAGAGTCCTCTGCGCTTTCGCTTCGCTCAAGCGCCATACCCCCCCAGGTCGTCGGGTGCTCGCGCTCGCCCACGAAATGCAGCATTTCTGCAATAAACCCAAGTGATCAAAACCGGACAATTAAATGCATCCGAACAAAAATTTGACATGTACATAGAGTATATACACCTTTGCTACGGTGAAACTTTATGCACGGTTATCTTCAACCATTCCGAAATTGCGACAAATTGAAATCTTTGAAACTGGCACCATTTCGAAATGGTTGAAGATGCCCATACACAATGTTTCGTGGCACCAAATGGGTATATACTTGATATGCATGCCAAATTTTGTCGGAATCCGTTCAGCCGTTTTGCTGGAATAGTGGACTAATCAACTTTTTTGCTGAAATAGTGGATTAAAAATTTGAATTTGCTGCTATTTCGGAACGGCTGAAGATGGCCATACATAAAGTTTCCTGGCACCAAATGGGTATATACTTGATGTGCATGCCAAATTTTGTCCGAATCCGTTCAGCCGTTTTGCCGGAATAGTGGACTAATCAATCGTTTTACTGGAATAGTGGATACAAAATTTGGTAATTATGCATTATAGGGGATGCACCTTCGATCGCTCTGGTTTTCACATATGTTGTACAGTTTGTGACCCTGAGTAACTTGCAAAAAGTTTTATGCGTCGCTCGATGTTTATTAAAAAGTTATTAACAAAAGAAGTTTGAAAAATAATATAACGTTATGTTAAGGAACGCAGACAGATATGATCCTGACTTTGACATATATTGCTCTAGGTGTTGCTACTGTAAACATACACACATAAACAAAGGCGCCGCTGTGTCGGTGTTGCTTGAATCACATACCTTTCAGTTGTAAACGATTAGTACGTTTGTACAGTAGCACTACACACAGTTCGTCATGTACCCTAACCAGAAAGGCCTACTACGCTCTCAAGTTTAGATTTGAGCCGCCATCTTGAACCAACACCTTGAACCCCGCGCAGTATATAAATAATCTAAACTTGAGAGCGTGGTAGGCCTTTCTGGTTAGATCAATCTCCATAGCCTCATTTTTAATCTTCATAATTACCCCATCTTTTTAATAAACATCGAGCGACGCATAAAACTTTTTGCAAGTTACTCAGGGTCACAAACTGTACAACATATGTGAAAACCAGAGCGATCGAAGGTGCATCCCCTATAATACACAATTACCCAAAATTTGAATTTGCCGCCATTTCGAAACGGTTGAAAATGGCCATACATAAAGTTCCGTGGCACCAAATGGATATATACTCGATGTACATGCCAAATTTTGTTCGGATCCGTCTGACTAAGCAAGGGAATTAGGAAAGATTATTTGACGAATAATCACGCCAAAGCAAACATAATATGTTGCGTTTACTTTTCTGTATGGATACCACTTCTATCAAAAAATGCACAAAAAAATGCTTCTAGAAACGCTTCTTAGATCCAGAAGTGGATGCGGTCATTTATAAAGAAGATTCACATACTAGCATACTGCAATAGTTATAGATTATGAGAAAGCGTGAGACATGTGTAGGAAGATATTCATTTTCATCGCATGGTAACAACAATAAATGGTTTATTAATTATTAGAGCGTGTTTCTGTATGCTTCCTTGTGAGCAAAATAGGAGTTTTCCTTGTTACTTTCACCTTGGATAAAACACGACAAAATTTACAGGCCAATAATATTTGAAGTGACTCATGCCATGAGTAATTGCCTTACAAATGTCATACGAATCACAGCCTTCCTTTCTTCTCCTGTATACCGATTTAATTAAATTTTTCTTATTTTTGTTATACTGTGGTATATTTGATATTTCAAATTAACCAAAAAAACCGAATTAATAAGTTTTATGTTAGAACGCTACTTTAAATGTTCTCTCCAGAATTTTTAGACAATTTGTTTACAATGATGTGTCGATGTACATATTATATACTGACGGAATAAGGTATACAAACAAAACAAAGAAAGTAATAATGTATACTGAATGTATATAAATAATAATAATAATAGTCAACTAAATGCGATCATTTATAAATGCGATTCACATACTTGCATACCGCAATCGTGCGGCGATAGAATGTCACAGATTATGAACTAGGGGGCAGAGCCCCCTGCGGTCTCGCTTCGCTGAAGCGCCAACCCCCTCAAGATCGCCTTTGCTCGCGCTTCGCGCTCGCCCACGAATTTCAAAAGGTTTCGAAATTGTGGAAAATTCAAGTATTGAGATATTAAACTATGCTACAGAGTCCTCTGCGCTTTTGCTTCGCTCAAGCGCCATCCCCCCCCCCCCCCCCCCCCGGGTCGTCGGGTGCTCGCGCTACGCGCCCGCCCACGAAATGCAGCATTTCTGCAATAGCCCCAAGTGATCAAAACCGGACAATTAAATGCATCCGAACCAAAATTTGACATGTACATAGAGTATATACACCTTTGCTGCGGTGAAACTTTATGCATGGTTATCTTCAACCATTCAGAAATTGCGACAAATTGAAATCTTTAACACTATTCCTACCAAAGATTTTTTCCTTATGGGGATTTCTCTTGAAAACGGTCATTTGACCTGCGTTTGGTAGGAATAATGTTAATCCAATATTTCGGCGAGACGCTTGCGCGGATTCAAACACAGTTTGGCATACAGTTTAAAAATATACCCATTTGGTGCCACAAAACTTTATGCATGGTCATTTTGAACCGTTTCGAAATTACGGGATTTTCAAACTATGATTATAAAATAGTGAATTAAAGATTTGAATTTGCCGCCATTTCGAAACGGTTGAAGATGGCCATACATAAAGTTTCATGGCACCAAATGGATTACTCAATGTACATGCCAAATTTTGTTCGGATCCGTTCAGCCGTTTGGCCGGAATACTGGACTAATGGATTAATGAATTTTGCACTATTTCCATTAGTCCAGTATTCCGGCCAAACGGCTGAACGGATCGTAACGAAATTTGGCATGTACTTTGAGTATATATCCATTTGGTGCCAGGAAACTTTATGTACCGCTATCTTCAGCCGTTTAGAAATGGCAACAATATTAAATTTAAATTACATTTTTTTCAAATTTTGAATCTCCCGCCATTTTGGGTTGGGTCAAGATGGCGGCTCACAAACCTTATTGTCAACTCACAGTAGTGTACTTGATTTTTGTGCCAAATTTCGTCCCGATCGGTTCAGCCGTTTTTCCGAAATCGAGGATCTACACGGACACACACACACACACACACACACACACACACACACACACACACACACACACACACACACACACACACACACACGAACGGTTTTCGCAATGGCGATTGCATAAGTCACTCCCTTTACGGTCGTGCCTAAAAATTCAAAATTCAAGATGGCGGATAAAAATTAATATATTAATGACGACGGCGATGACAATGATAATGACGACAACGATGACGACGACAATAATGATGACGATAACAATGACGCTGACGACGAGGAGGATTGTTCAAAAACTATTCAGAATCATATAGGAATTATTTAACGCTTTTCCCCTACCCTAACCCATTATCTACTTTTCCCAAATATCGAGTAACAAAATAGTTTAAATGGCCGCGTTACAAGTTTATTTGTGCAATTATTATTTATTAAGTTTATTTATTTGTTCGGAGCAACACATTTGTCTGTTCCTTTTAAGGCCGATGGATTATGGTGCCATACGATTTACGTGTACGTCACGAATTTGGTCACACGATTGGCGAAATGAGTGAGTTTCTTCGTTTGTCGATTATGTTAGGTGTTCCATTAGATACAATCGGAGATAATTGATTGCAAACTATCTTATTGGGCAAGCTGTTGGGCCAAAGCCATGTTGGGCCGAACGACGGAGAACATGAAGAAGGCTTACGGTGAAGAACAAGAATCTTTAGTTAATCTTTACAGTACGAGTACATGGTACATACATGGTACATGGTACTGCAATTGAATCCCTTAAACAAGAAGGTTTTCGTGAGTATTACGTCCAAGTACGCCAGGCGTAAATTAAAAAAAATTGAATCATCGTTTAAATAATGTATAGATCAATGGTCTCCTAACGTTGGGCGATAACGTGGCCTCCAAATGTCACGTAGCAGATGTGGCACGCCTATAAGCAGAGAATGGGATGGTACCAGGCGGATGTGCGACTTCTTGGATTGAGAAACCACGATGCCGACAAATTATTATTCATCAGTATGGCACGTGTAAGTATAGTGCGCACATGGCGTTGCGTTTCGGTGTATCCCCACCATTTATTTTTTCCTTACTTACGATTAGACAAAGTTTATCAATTTCGATAGCCGGTTTTTACGTGCGACCTTCATTTTAGACGTTTTGCGAGAACGTGGGACCGAAGACAAGCGAAAACGTCCTCTCACCCTCCTTGGCACCTAAGAATCGTGGGGAGTCTCTCGAATCTACAGGCATTTAGTGATACTTTTCGTTGCAAGAAGAAAACCCCGATGAACCCGTCTAAGAAATGTACGTTCTGACGTTAGTGTGTTCACCCACTGGCAACTTACCGGTTTGAATTATGACATTAGCCTCAACGTACGTCGACTACCACATCACATGGATGTCGCATCAGTCATCGCACGTATTCTTACGTTGCATTAATTACCCATTCTATACAAGTACTAGGTTAATTTTTCATTACCTAGAGGGAGTAAACAAAACGGAAAATATGTATAATTATTATCTTGACTGCTTGATATGTACAATGAGTGATTAAACAAAAATACGAAGTAACGATAGTTTTTAAGCGTAAAGGTGCTTTCAGTAGAAAATATTTCAGATAGATTCTCCTGGATGCATAATCTTATACTACGTCGAAACTTGAAACAACGCACAATGAACTGACGTGGAGCTTGTTTTTCTCTAATTAACAACTGACTTTCGATCCAATTTCCAAAGTGGACCAACTTTTCGGGTGTCCAACCAATCTCTTAAGATAGTAACACGACTATATATGGTGACAATATTTTCACTGATCCGAATAACTGATATTTTCATCGATCGTTACAAAAACTCGCGAGGAGTGAATATGTAGGTAGCAGAGTGTTTTATGTGGCACGTTCGTAAAAAATACTGACCTTTGTTTCCTCCTTAATGTGAAAACTCACTATTTACAACAGACAGATGAAAAAATGAAGAATCGCTTGACTTATGTTACATACAGACCGTCCTGCTTGAAACACAAATTTGATGCGCTCTCTATTCCATTAGCTCTTCCATCTTATTGACCGGATCAGCCAGCGTCAAGCTATCGCTATAGCACCTCCACTGCCTAAAGTATGAAAGTGGCACTTGTATCGAAAGTTGGCGTGAGCTATAACAATACAGGTAATGAATCGGTAATTATGAAATGGATCAATTAACTCCTAGGCTACTGTGAGCGCCTATAGGCGCTTAGAGATTATGCGTTTGTGACACTGAGAGCGCCTATAGGCGCTTATACCATTATGGTCGCCTGAGATTGAGGGCGCCTAAAGACGCTCGACACAGTTTCACTTTCTGACACGGAAGGTGCCTATAGAAAATCCTGAAAATTTTATCGATAATTATCCGAATAGATCTTAGTTAGCCGAAAGTGAATGCTAATTTCCCTGTTACATATTGCGTTAGTCAGATGCTATTTAAATATTTAGGTGTAATAAATCAAAATATATTAGGCAACGCGTATCTATAAATTTTTAATATTCATAGTAGCAATGCGGCGCAGAATAGAAAAAAACATAATATTGTTTTAATGTAGAGAAATTCAGCTTTTTGATTATTGAAATATGTTTTCACAAAAATGCATCTCTACCCAAAATTTCGCCATTCTCGGCGTACATCGTAACTGAATTCCTACCGTGTGGTACGGCTGGTGCGTCTCAAAATTAGCCGTAATCAAATGGTTAATACGGGATAACAACTGGAGGATCATTTCGTCACTTTATTATAATTTCATACGAATAAATCCCGGGTGAAATGAATAAAAATTATGATTATGAGAATAAAATTCGGTGGCCTCCGTTTAAAACCGTTGCAATTCATATAAAATCGGTGTATAGGGCCGTATCAATAAATAACGCAGACAAACACACACGCACTCGCGGCCGCATATGCTAATAAATTAATAAATTAACATTTAGCCAACCCCGCGCGCCACAACGAACTATACGTTTTCTACTGCGCTTGCACAAGCCACACTATGCGCTGCATTTTTTTTTAAATAACAGTAATAAATTAATACCACTAAACCGATGGATTTTATTATATACTGTATTTTATTGAAACAGAGAATTAGTACAATTAGTTGTAAACAACTCTAGGTTAAAATTAACTGGTAATAACAGAAAAAGGAAAACGCGTTGGTACATTCAAAGTGGAAGATCTCCCCATTCGGTTGGCTAAGTGTTAAGATACAACGCAAAATATACACATAATATTAATAGTTAGTGGCCAATATTTGATAACGTGCGTGAGATGCACGAGAGAAAAGATGGGTGATTGCAGTCTTACAGACCTTCTTGTTAAGTACAGAGGACCACAATCGGGATCTCTTCTTTAGTGTTTTATAACTTTTCGTCATTAGTAGTTTGAGCTTCCTGTACAGGTCTTGTAGATAAACGTCTGTTTTGGGCCACGATCCGAACTCGAATCTCCTCTTTCCTAACTCGTCCCTTATTTCTCCCCTCTTCCTTTCTACTGATTGCCGTGACACGTGGCATATTCAAATCGACAAGCAATGTGCCGCTATCAGGAATTACAATTATTTTAATTGTGAGACCCATCTCCGAATTCTCGAATGTATTAATACATATTCGATGTATTTGCAGTACCAAATCAATGTTCTTTATATTCCATATCCACGCTCTTAAAATTCAAATGGGCAGATTCTATTGATATAATTTTGCTGCATTAACCTAATGTGTACTCTTTCCATTCGCTTATCCAAGAACAACAGACTTATAATTTCTGTAATAACAGTACTGTTCGGATCGATAACTGTTCCAATAAACGCCTCTGAATTAATTAGACGTATGGTTTTTTAAGAAGTGTACATAGATGTATTCAAATTGCCGTTACCATTTGCGCATCCGCTGCCACTTAATACATTCAAATGGGCATTCCGTAACGGAGTTATCTTTCTAAGAACGAGCGAAAAGGGACTGATGTATGCAGCCAGCATTGCGAAGTGTTCGTACGTGTGTTCTTAATTACGGGCATACATATTTGGGTAAATTTTAACAGAAAAGTTAAACATACCACTGTTTCGTAAAACGAAACTTTGTACACGCCCATTTTTAAGTGTAGCGAAATACAGGATGTGGTGCAACTTGCTCTGGAAGCTGAAGAGAGATAATTTTTCGTACGCAAATAAGTCCTAAGAAAGACTAACGTTTTTTCAAGCCGACCATGAACTTTCGTCAAAAATGCGTGTAGTTGGGAAGCAATTCAATTACTACAATAAATTTCAATAATTCATTTTTTTATTCAAACTGCAAATTACCGAAGAAGAAAAACGAAATTACGATGCAATTGACGAAGCAGATAGATACATAGAGTTTTTATGCATTTATAATTAGTAATAAATTTTAAAATTGATAATGGGCTCCCAATTACCATATTCGCAATGTTAAATAAATAGTTCCCCAGGAAGAGTTTTCTTACATCGGAATACAATTCTAATATGATAGTCCTATTATTTATTTGAAAGTTGTTCGCACATTTCACGCTATCAGAGTAAACATATTCGAATTATCGAATGCACTGTCAAGGACACATTTCACGCATGTTCATAAAATATAACGTTTATGGATACTGTATTATTACAACACGATTTACACATTTTACCTTTAGAATCGACTGCGTAGCTTATGCCACGTCTCATTCCAATGGCTACAAATCTCTGACAGCTTTTCGATTTGGACACTCCTTGTGCACTATTTGCGTTAGAAAATCAAGATGCAGCTTAAGTACCATAAGCATCGTATGTGTGCAAAGTTTTACGCGTAAGTAATGTACTTTAACGCATCACCGTCGAAACTAATTTGCACGCGTGCAAATTAAAGATTCTTTTAAAGATTCTGTGTATTATTGATTTTGTTGTTCTTACGTACCTTTTCTAGTACGTGTCTTGCTGCAGTTATAGCTTTAGATGTTGTAACAACATTAACTACTGCTGAAAGTAATTATAGCGTATGCGAGACAGACATTTGTAAGGCGATCGGTACGTACATATGACGAAGATTGAATTCTTCCGAACTATTTATATCGTTCATGACGATTCATCGTATTACGATTCAACTTGTAGCTGAAGATCTTAACAAAACTATAAACACTTTGAGAGATCCATGCAAGGATATATACAGTTATGTTTGCGATGGATGGATAAATAATCACGATATACCCTCGGGTTCACATGAAATTGGTATATTCTCTATAATGGAAGATACCACGAATGCTCGTATTCGAGGTAAAAACATTATGGAATGCTCTCTTTTTCACTAAATAACGTAGACTTGCCATTGATGTAAATATTCTGTGCTTAGAAATTCTCGAAGCGGCAGCCTCGGATAAAGATGGGCCTGAAATCCGTAAGGCCAAAGCCATATATAGCATGTGCATGAACGAAGGTAACTGTTTGGTCCCTTAGAACGTATTTTAGCCATTTTTTGTCGCTATGAACGTATCAGGAAAGTCCCCTTTGCAGAAGAACGTAACCTCAACGGACTGATCACTCTCCACAAAATTATTTCACGTGTGAGCGAGTGGCCACTGACTATTCCGTGTGATGGCTGGAAAGTAAATATTTCTTGGCAAGCGATCGCTATGGACTTTGACCGCAACTTCTTTGAATCGGCGTTTTATGACATATCAGTCGTCGGGGATGTTGACAATGTAACGGTTAATGCTCTATATGTAAGGCTCCAAATAGACTCATAAACATTTGTTTAAATCGATTGTGGCATCTACTTTATTTCAAGAATGTTACTTACACGATCGCTTTAATATTACAGTTGCGTCAGCCTTCGTTCTTCTTGCCGGCCGCTTTGCTCGTGGAGCCTATGACTAGTCCAGAACTCGTCGATGCGTACACCAAGTTTGTAAAAGAAGTTGTGGTAGCTTCCCATTGGTTTAGCCATCTTGAGCATTACCAGAAAGCCATTGACGAAGACGTGAATAATTTGATCCAATTTGAAAGACAGCTTGCATTCGTAAGTTGAATAATAATGGCATCAACGAAAAGAGTATTGTCTACTTTCGTGATAATTTATGAGATTGTTATTATACCAAAGATCACAGGTTCGTTGTCGACAGAAAGAAGTCCATTATATACTAGAATGACAATAGAGGAGCTTCAAAAAATGTATGATGGAGAAGGAGTTCAGGATGATAAGGCGAAGGTGCCAGTAAAAATGCGCATACGTGTACATTGGCGATCGATTTGACGTAATATTATTCCTCTTTTTAATGTTGTAGATCGATTGGTTGGACATTATAAGGAATCGATTCTTTAAGACTTCGATCACTATTACTTCGTTAGACGAAATCATTGTTGTTGGACCATCGTATTTTTCAAAACTGGCTCCTCTTTTGCAGAAGACTCCTCTTCGTACCATTGGTAATACCAAGAGTACCGCGTACTTTTGAAATTTAATTCCAAAATTTAAAGGGAACACAATTTTCAGCGAATTACGTTCAATGGACGGCCATCCGTGATATGTTAAAATTTACCGATGATACGATGAGTAATATCCTTTTCGCCGTAGAGAAAGAAACACTTGGTGTTAAAGAGAAAAAAGAAAGGTGTGTTTTGCACATAAATATATTCCAAATTAATTTGAATACGTATACTTTTAATTAAATCAATAATGTTTTAGATGGATCAAATGTATAGAAGCCCCCAATCTTGTTAAGGCGGTTAGTTATGAATACATCAAGAAATACTTTCCGAAAGAAACAAAAGAAGAGGTAAGTCAGAGATAAAAAAAAATACTTGTAACGAAAAATGTACACGAAGTAATTGCGCAACGTAATGAATTGACATTATAAATCTACCGATATCATTATAAACACCGATGTTGTAAGAACTAATCTTTATTTGTCGTTGAAGGTATTGCATATTCTAAATGAAATTAAAACAACAGTCCAAAATGAGATTTCAAGTGCTTCTTGGATGGATCAGAAAACAAAAGTGGCGGCTACAGAGAAACTCAATGCCATGGTATCGCGCATTGGCTACCCAGATTGGTACAGTGATGGAAATATTACTAAATATTACGACAATGTACGTTTTCCTTTTTTATCTATAATGGGAATACAAATACATTGTGTACTTTAAGAATTTCATTTTGTTCTAGTTTCAAATGGAATCGACGTATCTCGAGTGCGTGGTGAATCTTCGAAAACATGAAGGAAATAATCAATTGAAGACCTTGAGATATCCTACCGATCAGCAAATGTCAGTTTTAGCCTATTTTTACTAGTTTTTATTAATTTAACAAATGATTTGATTTCTCTAGGTGGACTTTGGAACCGACAAAAGCAAGTGCTGTCATTGACTTTAGTACCAACGCTATAGGTGAATTCTTAAAACAATTTACTTGTAAAGATTGCTTCTTCTAAATATTCGATTAAAAATAAAAATTCTAATTTTTTATTCGTAGTGATGACTGCTGCTGTATTGCAAGATGCTATAATTGATAGAAATCGTCCGAAGTAAGTCATTAACATCCAGACGTATCTTTCACGTCTTCCGTTTTCATGTCTTTCTAGAAACGAAAGAAACAATACTTTTAAATCGGTTTATTCTAACTTTATTTAAATCGTATTGCTTCTCTTCTTAGAGTTATGAATTATGGATCACTGGGTTTCCTGTTAGCACGCCAAGTTTTTCGTGCATTCGACATTGTAGGTGAGCCTGCTTGTTCTTGGTTATAGGCCAATGTTCTCATCCACGTATCACACCTCCATTCGCCAAAACGTTTAACTCCTCCAAAACAGAAAGTGAAAACTGTTAAACGTGGAATGTTTACGATTAGTCGCTTTGACCTGTGAACGGCTCATATGTCAGTATTGATTATTAATCCCCAGTCCCGCATGATTTTCCACAGGCAGCAAATTTGACAAATATGGACATATTTATGCATGGTGGACAAATGAAACGACAACCAATTATGTGAAGAAGACGCAATGTTTTATTAAGCAGTACGGCGAATACGTATGGCCAAATCCAGTTGAATCGGACGATCCTATTCATGTGAATATTGTGTTAAATCGTAGTGCAACGCGTTAATATAGTACAATAATGAATACATATAATTTAGCTCAACAGCGTATCAACTTTAATAAGCAACATCGCTGACTCGGTGGCAATTCAGATAGTGTGGAAAACTTGGCTAGCTTATAAAAACACAGTTGACCCAAAAACAGCGGACGTCCGTCTTCTGGGTCTTGAAGAGTATAGTAGCGACAAATTATTATTCATCAGTGTAGCGCGCGTAAGTTTTATTTAAAGAATAACGTGATTTATGATAAGCCATCTTTAACGCGGAAAACTTTCTCGTTGTTTGTTATTTATCATTTTTATTGTAGGCCTCTTGCGAAAAACTCAAACCAGAAGCAGCAAAGCATATGCTGGAAAGCATAGTACCACAACAACTAAGAATACTTGGATCTTTTTCAAATTTACATGCTTTTAGTGAAACTTTCGGCTGTACGGAGACGGAAGAGCGGGAAACATGCACAATTTGGTCATAATCTGCTGTTGACTCATGTTTTGTATGAACATGTACTGCAGTATTGTTATTTATACAGGGTGAGTTTTAATGCTCGTCCCAACCTTTTACCATCGGAGTGAGTTTCCGATTGCAGTCTGTTAGTATTCCTCACTCCGATGGTAAAAGGTTGGGACAGGCATTAAAACTCACCCTGTATGGTAGCATATTAATCTTAGTTGCATTATTTTATTATACAGGGTGTCCCGCAAGAGGTGTAATCCCCACGAAGGGGTCATAGCTGAAGTGATTCTAAACAAGATTTTCCTTTGTTAAAAAGTTGCATGAGGCCACATTTTTGAATTATTAAGGAAAAACATAGGCAAATGAGCGCGCCCGTAGAGCCCGCGCTTAGGGCCCTAATGCTCGCCACTCACCGCGGTTGTGGGCGGGCGCATGTCCACCTAACACCCATGGTCAGGGTCAGACTCATGGTCATAAGAAGGAGATGACAATTTGTTAAATTTATACGAATAATGATTGATCGATTTATTTATTGTGCATGACTAATATCTGAAGTTATTCTGAAATTTTAATTCGTTATTCGACATAATTTCCGTCCAACACTTCGGGCCGTACCACCGGATGCGCCCGTCTACAACCGCGGTGAGTGGCGAGCATTACGGCCCTGAGCGCGGGCTCTACGGGCTCGCTCATTTGCCTATGTTTTTCCTTAATAATTCAAAAATGAAGCATCATGCAATTTTTTCGCAAAGGAAAATGTTGTTTAGAATTATTTCAGCTACAACCCTTTCGCGGGGTTTACACCTATTACGGGACACCCTGTATATGTTTGAATGATCTGCTTGCTATAAATGCTTGTTTGGCAAGTGTAAAATATACGACGTATTGCAAGAAATATTCATCGATGGGAAAGATATTTCTCTCATTAGTCACCCCGCGTGTTATTTCTATGGAGTTATTCGATGAAAATTGGCTCTAGTGCACAGATGCGGACAATAGCCATGCGTGAAATATAAGATCACGAAAACATTAATAAACCTATTGGAGTCATTTGCTAAAAGAAAAGTTCAGCCGATATGTTCTATCCTACCATTTAAACGTCATTTGTTAAAATTATTGATCAAAAACTTACTACATAGGTACACGGTTGTTCGGTACTAGAGGATGAGTTTTCGTTTCGTATAAAATACAACTCTTAGAAATACAACTTTTCGATTTATGGTCGGATAACGTTCGACGAAAACATGTGTGACTTCGTCTCTATGAATTCCCTGTGGAAATCTTGGGGGGTCTTTAGAAACAAGGTCGGAGAGGAGCAAGCAGACATGAGACTTCGTGGATTGGAAGAGTACAATGGCGATAAATTGTTATTCGTCCTCAAAATGATACATTCTCAAAAAGCACTTTTTCTTTACTTACATTGGGATGAATTGTTGTAATTTTGGTAGCCACTTTCTTCAGGGTTGTACCTTTCGTTTTAGACGTTTTCTGAGAATGTGTTGCTAGAATCGGTAGAGGACAATGTAGCAGTAGCCACTCACGCTACTTGGCACGTAAGGATAGTGCCGAGCCTCGAATCTAAAGCCGTTCAGTAATACTTTCGGTTGCAAGAATGGAACGGCGGTGCATTCCACTAAGAGATGCACGCTCTGGTGTTAGTGTGTCCATCCTCTAACCACTTGGTGATTTGCATGATTGGATTATGTCATTGCGATAGCGTGCGACCACTACTCATTGCATGGAGGTTGTATTAGTTATCGCGCGTGTCCATTCATTGCATTAATTGCCCATTCTATAGAAGTACTAGTTTAATGTTGCAATACCTGCTAGGAGTAAGTAAATGGAAATATATGTATAAGTTATACAATATGTTATATAATAGTACTATATGCTATACAACAATTATATAATATGTCATACGTACAATGAGTGAATAAATAAAAATGTAGTAAGGACTGTTCTTAGATGTAAAGGCGCCTCCAATAAAAAATATGTGAATTATTTAACTCGAGGATTAATAGACTTCGGATAGGTTCTCATGAATTTATATTGAAACAACGTCCCCGTTCCACAATTCTACCAATTCAACTACGATTCTTCTGCCTGTCGAAACCTACGACAATGCGAAGAGGTAGACACATGCCTGATCATTATTTCGGCATTTCTTGTGCCACTTAGTATCGACGATTGCTACGCCTATGTGTTTCTTTAATCATGCAATGATAGCACACGACACCTTCTTACATCAACACTCTTTCGTCCAGCAAAGAATGTGCAGCCCAAACATCCGTTATGATCGTGCGTAGGTCCACTGTCCAGAAGCACTCTTTGTAAACCCTGCGACGAGCAGGTTCCTTGTTCACTTGGAACCACCTTTGCTAATGCAACAGGCAGTTGGAACTAGTTTTGCTAACGCAACAGTCTGGCGGAATCAGCAGCTCAACGTATTACTCAGTCAGTTAGAATCAACTTGTCTAACGCGAAAGTCAGTCGATCGGTGAACGTTAATCAAAGTCTAGTAGTATACCGAAGTACAATTTCAAAGGTAGTAAGTGGACAAACCTGTGACTCCCCTCGGAACGTGGTCGTCCGAGACAACAGAACACTTTACAATCTATTATTCGACGATTTGTCTAACTATATTCTACGATTCGTTCTATTACTCCATTTATACAAATGGAATACTTCCATACTTTCTATTTCAATGGAGTTTGTTAATTATCAATTCGTCATTTGCATATTTCCCATACTGTTATCCCACGGATCTCTTAGCTCCGCAGACTTGGAAAAGAGGGGTCATTCGACATCCTAGACGACTTTGGATTTACCTGCAATTCAACGGTCATTCACCACTTGTTTCAAAAAATAGAGGCGTGCGGTCACTCTCCTCTCAATAGACTGATAATCTCCTCTAGTCAAGAGTCGTGTCCGCTCTTCGTCCACCTTCGTGGCTCGAGCATACTCGCGAGTAAGAATTGCGAATGGTTCACAGATCCGAAAGGAAGAAACGTTCTCGTATCCAATGTACTCAAAGTTGTCCGTAGTAAATTAGTAGCAAAAAACACATTAGAGACCTTTCTACCCCAATTGAACAACAGACGCCTCTTAACGATTCAATTAATCGATCACGAACTTTTGCGTCACGACAGGCCTACGAACGTTCATGACCTCTCCGACATAACACTCTGACCAGAGTGCAGAAGAATTTCACCGAGATCTTCAAGCAGGTCTAGCATTTAGAGTAGCACGTCATCATTCTTGGGCGGGCGATGACCATTATGAGCGAGGTCATTATCACTGGATTTTGAAGTAAGTGATCCGTTAACCACTTAAGTGGATGATTAGAGAAAGAGTCAAGCAAATAAACCGATTCTTCCAATTCTCGTTATATGCGGACATATGCCTCCTGGCTAAAAAAGGAAGAATTTCGAGTTGCATCTCCACTGGAACAACGAGTGACAATAAATGTTATACTATTTGGACACTTCAAAGAACGTACAAGAAGTGAGAAGCGTTTATTTTCTTCTAATTAAAAATCGATTTTCAATTTAATTTTCGGGTATTGAAAGTTCATTACGATAGTAACAATGATATTGTGATGATATTTCCCCTGAATTGCAGCCATTTTTTGGAAATAACATTTTGCATAAATGTTACAAGTAACTAATGCAAAATTGTGAAAAAATCGAAAAAATTTCAAGTCTCTTGTCTCGCGCCATTAATTATGATTCCACGATAACCGGGGCTTACAAAATTTTTCTGTTAAAAGATCTTCAAACCAGGAATTTGAAGTTTTAAAATACTTTTTTTCGCATCTCGATACGACTATTTTTCACAAAGATGCAACTCTTCAAAAAACACTAAAAAAATGTTTTGAATTGTTTGTTCTTATAATTTTTTTAGTGTAGTGCATTATTGTGCCTAATTCATAAGTAATGTTAGTTGTAATTTAAAACATTGAAGTTATTTTTCATGTTTCCATTTTTGTAAGTTTCGTTGGATTTTAAAATTATTCACTCGCTACCTTCCTTGTTTCTGTTTGCCATGTTTTTAAGATCGACTGTATAGGTGTAAGTTGAGTGCAGGAATAATTGGCAAAATTTACCTATATTACGGTTTCATAACATTTTTTATCATTCGGTGGACGATGTGAATAGTATTTCGCCGGATGTCCCTGACACGACGTTTAACCAATACGTTGCTTTCGCATCGAATTCCATTATTTCTTTGATTTTTAGACCCACTTTTCTGTATTATCGTCATTCCAAGTCATTGAGAAAATATGTTTTGAGATTACTCACCGAGTCAGTCGAAGAAGAATGTACTCTGCTAATGTTCATCCGCACGTAAATTCTAATAGCTTTGAAATTTCTATATGTTCATAAAAATAATGATCTACGATTAGAAAAATGTCTTTTTGTTACATTCCACTCGAAACATGACATTAAAGGTGAAATATGTATTTACAATGATTCTTTTTGACGCTAGATTTGGCGTTTGAACCACTGACTGTCACCGTGTTTGTAAACATGGACTTTGATGCGCTCTCTTTCTCATTATATTCCATATATGCGCTCCCTTCCATCTTATTCCCGCTATCAGTCACCGTCGAGCCGCCTCGACAGCGCTTCTACTGCGTAACGTATTAACGTGCTACTCGCATCAAAAGTTGGCGTCAACAATGGTTCTGTTGCATCGATTTACCGATACCAGGAATTACAAGTCTTCTGATTCTCATCTAATCGGTCTTTCGTCGCATCAAACATGGAGGTGAGATTTCAATGAACGATTTTCCTTATCTTATGGCTGTTAATTATTTCCTCGGAAAGCTCGATGTATTCGCAGTATTGCGTCAATCCCTTTTGTTTCCTATATCCACGTTCTTAAAATTATAATGGGCGAATTCTATTTACACAATTTAGCTCAATCAATAATCTACTGCGTACTCACTTCCCCTGGATTTCACAAGTACACGAAGCCTGGGTTTGCTGCAATAATAGCGCCTTCGTGGTCCACAACTGTACCAATAGACGCCTTGAAATTAGTTGTTCATTCGACTTTTCGAGGAATCTACATATACGTATTTAAATTAACGTCACCGCCCACGAGTTAAGCAACGGTCACGAGTATTTACTTTCAAATACGAATAATTTTACGCAATGGTCCTTCATCTTCCGTTAGTAGGCCCACTATAAAAGCGTAGGTGCTTCGAACAGTTATCGCTCATTGGCCTTTACGTCCACGCATACAGTCGGTATTTGTAGTAAATCCTTTATTATAAATTAATAGTAATTCGTGAGAAAGTGGAATTAATAAAGCTTAGTGGTTATAAGGGAATCAATAGAGGCGCACAAATTTGAAGACACAGGTTTCAATATATTTTCTTAATTTAATTTAAGTCTCCAGTGAAAAACGCAAGAACAAAAGCTGTAATGTAAAATTGTAAGTATATCGGACGGATAATCGCGTGTATTCATCGCCAACCGCGTCTTTCTCAGAAGGGACTGTATTTACTGAAATCTCGTAATATATCTTCTAAGTATTCACGAAATCAAATGAGATACCAATGATAAATAGAGTTTTACTTGTCTTCTCGTTACAATTATTTAGACGCCTCCGACAATTTGATCGAAAAGATGTAAAGCTCTCGTCTATGTACTGCGCATCGTTATATCTCGTTGTTAGTTGAACATTAATGCATCCTGTCATCTATCGCATTCTCACGTCGCGTGGCATTGAAATCTAAACGAAGTACTTGCTTACGCGAATTGATTATGCCAGTTGACTAATCGCTTAGCGCATCGTAATCAGCTACGGACCGGCGCGATGATCACCACGACCGTCAATGCATAATGATCCGTTCAGAAACCGGTAGATACATACATAAAATGGCAATGCGCGAAATCGCTCAAAATTGATCTCTTCCAATTCGATTCGTTCCTCGAAATTTGTTCCACGTGTAAAATCATAATTAAGTAAAATACATTTGTAGTCTGAGAATATAAATATTACTTTATTGTACAAGAATGTCGACCGCGGTATAACGCATAGGATGGCGAGATCGTGTGTGTGTATCGCCTACGTTAAATAGGCGCCGATAGAGAAGACGCGGTATAACGACATCTTACATATCTCGTAAGGGAATTGGCATGCCAGGCTGTGACGTACGATTTACCGTTACCGAATTGTGTTGTATCTCGTGATGCGAGTCTACGTGACGCGCAATCAAAACGACCTCCGATATTCTGTCTCGAACGGCTCAATGTTATTCTTCGTCGACTGAGATGAGGCTGCGACTCGGGAGAGCAGGATGGGAGCGGGAGGGAGAGAGAGGAGGATCGTAACAACGAATTGCATAAATTGCTCGAAGGTCGGATCGTAAGTCGTACATTCATTCATCGAATTTATTTTAGGTGCTACAAAGAGTCAGCTGATCGATACTCGTATACATTTTATAATTCGGTATAAATAATGATTGGAAAAACGTAGGATGTTAATTAACGCTAATTATTCATCCGTGGCGCAATTTTCCGTAGTGTTTGTAAACTGGCGAAAATATTGTGGCACCTCTTGCGGTTCTACGCGACGAGAAATCAAAATGATCGTGTTTTTTTCTAGCCGCGTTTCTACGTTTTATTGTCAGACAGCATCTAACCATTTCCCGCGTAATTTTCTCTGCATCGTCGTAGGTGCGACATCGGTCAGTTAGATTTTGAAAGTGCGTCGTTTCGTAGATACAGGCAAGGTTAGCGGCTGAAAATACAATTGAAATGCTGTGCATACAAAAAATGCTGGCTCCTCTTACGTTTATGCTCGGTGAACGAGCACTCCAACGCATTCCTCACAATGCGACACGTTGTATTTGTATCACAGATTTTAATCGAAACTCAAAAGTAGTATCGACAGTGGTTCTTAACGAATACTGGCGAATGTGAATTAACTCTTTTCACGTCTGGTGCGCGAAAAATATCTTGGAACAGAAGGGAACGTGCTCTTGATTATATAGGGCGAAGTACTTCCTATTCTATTATCTACGACAAATAGATACGAAGTTCGAATGTTATGGCGCAATTGAGACTTCACGAGACTTCTTCGGAACATTTTCTCACACATGATTTGTGAGATTTCGCGATAAAACACCCGATCATCGTGGCTCATCGTGCGAGATAAAAAAAGAGTGGGTGTTGTATTAGAAAACGAGTGTGGATTTTCAGTAAAACCTTACGAACGTCACGTGATCCACGAATATTGGCAAGCAAGTTTTGCGGAGAAACAATTTGAAGCTTTGTTAGTTGCACTTGTTTCGCCTTCTATCACGTTCGTATCCGAAATCGTTTTTTAATACACATTGTTCATGACGATTGTCACATTAGCGATTAATGTCTATTGCACGGAATGTTGATATAGACTGTTGTCTAGTGAAAAAATTCACACGTTTGCCTACTTGCCTTTCCTTCATCGCATGCGCCGAAGTTTCATGATAAGTCGGGTTGCTTGATTTCTGGAATATTTATTCTTATTGATTTTCTTACTCGATTCGTATTTTGTTTTAGTAACGTGAAAGAAGTTGCAATTTACGATTAACAGCTCGTCGAGAAGAGACTCTGCTGAAAGGTTTAATTTATCCGGAAGATAAAGAAAACCTTCCAGGATGTTACGAATGTAAGTAACACATTTGATCATGTTTATTGGTTTAGATCAACGATGCATACAAATATGTTCTGCACGTTCACCTCAAGTAAACGTTCATTTCGATTATCGCAGATCTGTTTTGTTAACGATTGCCGTTCTTCATCTTTTCACTGCCAACTGCAACTCCATTTGCGAAACACCTGAATGCGAGAAGTTTGGTGTGTATGATTTAACGTTATTATTTTGCAAAGTAAGATATTAAAATTCCACTAGAAATACAGGATTTACAAGTAAACAATTTATTTTTACCCGCTATAGCAACCGCCTTGGATTACAGCGTCGACCCGAAAGTCGACGCTTGCGACGATTTTTACCAGCATACGTGCGGCACGTGGGTACGGAATCATCCTAGTGATGATCAATCCGTTCGACCTGACATGAAACAGGAATTTTTCACCAGAGTCCGGGGTACGATTTTACTGGCACAGTATTGACTTCATTTTTCTCACACTCGCAGACGAAGAGACTTTACTTTTTTGTCCTCTTGCAGAAATCTTAAACGAAGATGCGAAGTCCGGCGGTGTAAGTAAATTGAATGATGCCAGGACTACGTACCAGGCGTGCACAAACACCAGTAAGTGGAACTTTGTTATGTGAGAAATGAACTATTACTAATATTCGACGATGTATTCTTTATATCTTTATTGAAATTTCGCCTTACAGATCAGCGAGAGAAGGATGGTCTGGTTGCACTAAACAAGGTAATACAGGAGGTTGATGGTTGGTCAGTGTTGTCTGCTGATGAAGATGCACGAAAAAATATCAACTGGCAAGAGATTAGCAAAAAAATCGACCTGTATTTTGCCTCCTCCAGTATTTACAACATTTTCGTACTTCCCGATGGTGCTAAGTACACCTTACAGGTACGTGTCACTTCGACTATCAGAATTATAACGGTAACTAAATAATTTAATAACAAAATTCCTCCAGCTAACAGAGCCCGCGACTCTCCTGCCACAAAGAAGTCCTTCCGCTAGACAGAATCCTGATCCAAAGAAAGTGACGGCCTATAAAGAGTATATAACATACGTTGCCAATATATTAACAAACAGCAGAAACATCAGTCTTCCTTCGACGCTAGAGCAAGATGTTAAGGACATAGTGGAATTTGAAACTGCTATACTTCGGGTATGTATCCGTAAACCGCTTAACACTGGATATACGGAAACAAGTCAATTTGACTCCTTCGAATAGGAAATCGTGTTTATAAAAGATGTTCCGTAAATCGAGTGCTAATACTTTAATAATAAAAGTTGAAATATTACTAATAAACTGATTTTTTTTTATTATTCACAGAATATGAGCAGTGGATACGAGATTTTGGAGTTAGACATTTTCTATAAAAATAGTTCCCTCAGTGAATTCCAAAATGAGTACGATAAAGCTGGTGCTGAAGGACACGGAAAGGTTTGAATTGTGCAATTACTTAAAAGCAGAATAAAATAGAATATCCTCTAGGTACATGAGAACAGAGAATCAACAGGATATTGATATATTACGACATGCTCTCACCAATATTTAGCATGCTGCTCGTATAATACGAAAGTTCAATATTTGGAATGTTTCAGGTAAATTGGAAGGAGATCATAAATAACTTCCTCTCAGCCAGCAACCAAGCTTCCCTACCGGATCACGTTACCGTTTTTGGATGGAATTACTATAAGAGACTGGCCACCCTTCTGGACAAAACACCGTCGCATATCATTGGTAATCTTTCGTTGAAGATGTGATCTTCAATTCACGCACCACCCCGCGATCGCATTTTACCTATCCTTTAGTACTTTTAGGCAAAAAAGAATTTTAACTATCTTATAACCGATTACATTACAGCGAAGTACAAGCTATGGAACCTCATCAGGAGTTTGCTACCCTACACCACAGTAGAAATACAGGATTACGTAAGCCGCGTTGAAGGGATCATATCAGGAGATGCTCAGACAGAAAGCCAGTATGTCGTTATTCTTCTATTTTTTCCTTTTTTTTAGGGTCAATACAAATTTCTTTCTGTTCCAACTCAACGTACATACAAACTTCATAGTTCATATTAAATTTCAGAGAAGAACGTTGTTACGAAATGCCTAACTTGAAACACGCCGTAAATTACGAATACGCAAAACGTTACTTCCCCGATAACCAGAGACAAAAGGTTCGTATCAAAGTTGGCTGTTGTAAACGAAATCCGACGAATCAGCCGGTATTTACAATAAGCTCTGAATTTTTGTAGGTTTCTGATATTTTGCATGCGTTTAAAAACACGCTGCGTGAAGTATTTAATCGTACTTCTTGGTTGACCCCAGAGAACAAACAAGTGCTCGAGAAACAACTGGATGATACATTCTTAGATATCGGTCATCCATTTTGGTACAATAGCGCGAATATAGACAAGTATTATGAAAACGTACGTAAAAATGTTTTAAACTGATCATCAGTGAATTTTCTTCAATCCATAACTTTTGCAAATTATTGTACGATTTTTTACAGCTGGTCTTATCTGGGCACAGCCTCTTGGAAAATATTTTGATTATTAAGAAATTCGAGGCAATTAAAGAACAGGAGAAATTAGGAACTGAAGTAGGCCTTGCGGAGTGAGTGTACTTTCTTACGCATATTTCCTTTTATCTTCTTGGAACTTTTTCTCCGCCTTCCTACCATTCAACTTTTACTTCGGATGATGTGATTTGATATAATCTAAGTTCAGAGTCATTTTCAGAGTGACCAATGAGCATTAAACGATGAAAATTTTCAGGTGGCGTCCTGCTCACTATTTGACTACCAGTTACGTCGATTACACCAGATTTGGTACTGATGTTGACAAGCGTTTAAATGGTACGTTTTGATTTTGTTTTGCATTCCTATTTTAATTAATATATTCTTAGCTTATAAATTATTAAGTTACCGCTATTACAGTTGCATCCATGTACGATAGTTCTAAAAATATTTGAATTATATAAGGTACGCTTTTTCAAATTCATGCAGCACTATTTACTGGCGCATTGTACATTAAAAACAATGATCCCTTATTTTGTTAATCAAATGTTGCTCACTTTTTTCAGTTTATCCATTAGGTATGTTCAACGAGGTCCTCTTCAAACCACAAGTACCAGAGTAAGTGTAAGGTTATTTTTAAGGCATTAGCATGCGGACCTGATTCAATAAACACGTCGACTTTCAATATTTCCTTGGGCGAAGATACCGACAGGATAAAGTAAAACCTTTTCACACAATTCAAGGTTGTGCCTAGTTCTTCTATTTATTGAAAAATATTAATTGTCAACAGATTTATTAATAATAAACAAAGGGGCTGTAGGGGCCGTATGGTCTAAAGGTGCATTCTCGCGAATCAAATTGATTTATGAGGACGTGTATCGCAGTGTACAGCTGCCACAGTGATCTGAAATCAAATAAGTTACTCCCTTTTCGGTCGCGACTAAAAACGAAAAGGTACTTTAAGAAGAGCGATAAAAGTAGTGAAATCACACATACTGTCTTGCAACATTGAAAATTGCGAGAATGGGAATGCATTGAAAAAAAAGTTCGATTTCTCGCGAATAAAAAAATGTTTTAGTTATTTATTATTAACAAATGTATAAACATACTAAAATATTTTCGAGATATATATATGATAAGCGTATTTTTGAGCAAAACGCCAAGAAGATGGGCATGGAAATCTATTGTTTCCATGTACATTTTCCATATGAATTTCTAAAATACATAGCTTGGTCACAATAATCATATAAATAGTGAAACAAAATGGTATAAAGATTACTAGTTCGTTTCGCATCTTCGATCTGCAATTCCTTGTGCCATAGAGTAATTCGCCCGCAGGGACAGCAAAATCGGCATAATTTGATCACGTTCTGGGATTTTTGTAAAAACTTGGTTGCGAATTAAATTCAAGAACTTTTGAAATTTTATTCGTTATGCTAATACCTTAAATCGATGTCGGAAGGAATGAATGCATAACGGTAACGACTAATCTTTTATTTTGTAGTGCACTGAACTATGGCACAATAAGCTACTGGCTGGGATACAAGTACAGCAAATTCTTCAGCAAATTATGTAAGGCTTAGCAATTTCTTGAAATTGTTTTTGATGAACTTTCGTCTTTTTCAATAAAATCAATGCAATATCGCAGTGTATGCAACGTAAATATGTATAATAATAATTTTTTCTAACACAGATGACATACTCAATACTACTGACGATACGGTACAGGACCGCCAGAATCTGAAAAAATGTTTCGCCGACTTGTATAAGACATATGTAGATGATAACGCAGCGTCCCGATTTACTTATGTAAGTATTGTTTTCCGGATAACACGCCAATGATATTCCCAGAAACTTTGACGTTATGAGTATTGTAGGCCGACACACATGTTGAGGCCAACGAATCCTTCGAAGACTCGGTTGCTATCGCTTTGGCATATGCAACTTATAAGCGTTTGGTAAAGCAAACGGAAGAGCAGTTACGAGGGCACAACTACAACGACGACCAACTGTTCTTCGTTGGCATCGCATACGTAAGTCTACGATTGAGCTGAGGAACTAAAAGAATTTGTATAACGACATGACATTTTTCATATAATTTATTTACTTTACTTAAATTATTCATACAATTGCAGAGTCAATGCGAAAGTGCGAATGACAGCAACGCACATGTTAGAGTATCCACCAGCTTCGCAGGTTTGAAAGAGTTTAATGAAGCGTTCAAATGTCCAGCCGATGCGCGAATGAATATTCCCACGAAATGCGAAATTGTGTCCTAGGACATATTGCATAGTTATTATGTCTTAAATATGCATATGTAGAGGTAATCAGGGAAAAATATTATTAATTTTGTTCTACAATGTTTTCGAACAGATTGCTTGCATAGATGCATTCTGTTATTAATGTATCTATGTACTGAGACGTACTGTAAAGTGTTTATGTGAATTAAAATAAAAACAGGTGTTTCAAAGCGTACATTGTGTTACTTTACTTGTCCCTCGCCAATAGGTATGTACTTCTGAATTTTGCGTTGAATCTTCTCACGCAAAACACAAATATCCTGTACGGTCGTGCCTAAAAAGTAGTCAATTTTGTTTACGTAGACATTTTGAAGCAAACGGATCACTGTTAATTCGTTGAATTACGATCAAGCTCCGTTTGGAACACGATTGGAATCCTATAGTTATTTCGTATTTTCCGATCTCTAAAGATAAAATAAGATCTGTTCATTCTTGTTGCAAAAATACCGATCTTACTTAAAAACGAAACTAAATAACAAATGTTCGACAAAGAAGTTCCTTCTTAAAACTGGGTTTACGGAAATGCGTCCATTTGACACGTTTAACCTCTTCAGGGACGAATTCATTTAAGCTGGAATCAAGTCGGCATCGATTGTTAATTTATTCACTTGCAATGGCGACTCGTCGACAACATTAACAATGATCGGAGAACAAGGCAGGAATGGAAAAGGACCCCGCACTAAATCAATGTAATTTGGTTCTCGGCCAAATTTGCTGAAACTGTAGTAGGTATGTTATTCATTATGACTTCCTGATCAAAAGTCTCCATAGACACAGGGTCCAAAAATCAATGGCTTTTGAAATATTGAAGTTTAAAAGTTCGGTTTTTAACTTTTCACATGTAGGCAAGCGATCCGTTCTCACTAGGCTTTCTTCTCGGGACTATCCCGAGAACCAATAGAAATCGCGGAAATGAGTAGAGATTTGGACCAAAATGCACGTCTCCATTTTACTTTATTTCCTAACGAAATGAAAGACATCATGCCGCACGTACGCACACAAAGTATGCTCCTCGTCACCTCGTGGTTGAGCTTGGGTTGCGCTGAGAGTGGGCACTAATTGTGACGCTTATACATAGGTTAAAAAGAATAGCTGATTTACAAAATCAGTATGCCCAGGCAACACATGTCAAACAAGATTAACATTCTGAGAGTATTTTTATCCTTTTAAATATCCACTATCTTAAATATTCTGTGAACGTTCGTCAAGATTATTCCTAGATAGCGATATTTATAACGATATTTAAAGATAACGATAAACGATATTTATTAAGAATTCACGGCAATAACTGTTCGTATACTTTAGTCAAAGTCGACGCCGAAGGATTTCCTGCCCACACAAAGTATACTCTTTACATAATCTCCTTACCTTTCTTTACCATAACAACATTATAATATTCTCTTACAATTAGTAATATTCGCATAGGAAGATTCATAGAAGCTTACAAGAATATTAATATTCCTTGTGTTCTGGCTGGGTACTTGTCAATTAAATACTACCATTGTATTCACATTCATGCCTACATGTTTACAGTTATAGAATAAACTTCAAGCTTTCAATATATAACCTTGTTGTTAGGAAATAAAGTAAAATACAGACGAACAATTTGGCCCAAATCTCCGCTCATTTCCGCGATTTCTGTTGGCTCTCGGGATAGTCCCGAGAAGAAAGCCTAGTGAGAACAGATCGCTTACCTACACGTGAAAAGTTAACTAGGGGGCAGAGCCCCCTGCGCTTTCGCTTCGCTCCAGCGCCAACCCCCTCAAGATCGCCTTTGCTCGCGCTTCGCGCTCGCCTTAACGGGCAAAAGCGAAGCTTTTCTGCAATAGGCCCAAGTGATCAAAACTGGACAATTAAATGCATCCGAACCAAAATTTGAGGTGAAACTTTATGCATGGTTATCTTCAACCATTCAGACATTGCGATAAATTGAAATCTTTAATCCAGTATTCCGGCGAAACGCTTTCGCGGATTCAAAAAAAATTTGCAATGTAGTTTAAAAATATACCCATTTAGTGCCACGAAACTTTATGGTCATCTTCAACCGTTTCGAAATTACGGGATTTTCAAACTATACTCATAATAAAATAGTGAATTAAAGATTTGAAACTGGCACCATTTCGAAATGGTTGAAGATGCCCATACACAATGTTTCGTGGCACCAAATGGGTATATGTATATTTGATGTACATGCCAAATTTTGTCCGAATCCGTTCAGCCGTTTCAAGATGACCATGCATATTGCTGCTATTTCTAAACGGTTGAAGATAGCGATACATAAAGTTTCCTGGCACCAAATGGGTATATACTTGATATGCATACCAAATTTTGTCCGAATCTGTTTAGCCGTTTTGCCGGAATAGTGGACTAATCAACTTTCTTGCTGAAATAATGGATTAAAAATTTGAATTTGCCGCTATTTCTAAACGGCTCAAGATGGCTATACATAAAGTTTCCTGGCACCAAATGGGTATATACTCGATGTGCATGCCAAATTTTGTCCGAATCCGTTCAACCGTTTTGTCGGAATAGTGGACTAATGGATTAATGAATTTTTCACTATTTCCATTCGTCCGGTATTCCAGCCAAACAGCTGAACGGATCGCAACGAAATTTGGCATGTACTTTGAGTATATATCCATTTGGTGCCAGGAAACTTTATGTATCGGTATCTTCAGCCGTTTAGAAATGGCGGCAATATTAAATTTAAATTACATTTTTTTCAAATTTCGAATCTCCCGCCATTTTGTGTTGGTTCAAGATGGCGGCTCACAAACCTTATTGTCAACTCACAGTAGTGTACTTGATTTTTGTGCCAAATTTCGTCCCGATCGGTTCAGCCGTTTTTCCGAAATCGAGGATCTACACGGACGGACACACACACACACACACACACACACACACACACACACACACACACACACACACACACACACACACACACACACACAGCAGACACACACACACACACACACACACACACACACAGCAGACACACGCGCGCGCGCGCACACACACACACACACACACGAACGGTTTTCGCGATGGCGATTGCATAAGTCACTTCCTTTACGGTCGTGCCTAAAAACCGAACTTTTAAACTTCCATATCTCAAAAACTATTGATTTTTGGACCCTGTGTCTATGAAGACTTTTGTTTAGGAGATCATAATGAATAACATACTACAGTTTCAGCAAATTTGGCCGAGAACCAAATTACATTGATTTAGTGTGGTGTCCTTTGCGGAAAAAATAATACCCACGCGTGTTACGGTAGAAAAGATATAGTTTAACGAGAAACTAAATGTCCACATATATGGCCAAGGGCGTCAAGAGGTTAAATGATAAAAAAAGTTTTCAAAACCTAGTATTAATGTTTGTTTATGCATCCTGGAATACAAAAATAACTTGCCAATAAAACTAGGGGGCAGATCCCCCTGCGCTTTCGCTTCGCTCAAGCACCAACCCCCTCAAGATCGCCTTTGCTCGCGCTTTGCGCTCGCCTTAACGGGTGCAGAAAAGCTTCGCTTTTCTACAATAGGCACGACCGCGGCACTGACGCTCGCCCACGAGTTTCAAACCGTTTCGAAATTGTGGAAAATTCAAGTATTGAGATATTAAACTATGCTACAGAGTCCTCTGCGCTTTCGCTTCGCTCAAGCGCCATACCCCCTGAGATCGTCGGAAGCTCGCGCTTCGCGCTCGCCCGCGAAATGCAGCATTTCTGCAATAGGCGCAAGTGATCGAAACTGGACAATTAAATGCGTCCGAACCAAAATTTGACATGTACATCGAGTATATACACCTTTGCCGCGGTGAAACTTTATGCATGGTTATCTTCAACTATTCAGAAATTGCGGCAAATTGAAATCTTTAATCCAGTATTCCGGCGAAACGCTTGCGCGGATTCAAACAAAAATTGGCATGTAGTTAAAAAATATACCCATTGGGTGCCACAAAACTTTATGCATGGTCATCTTCAACCGTTTCGAAATTACGGGATTTTCAAGCTATAATTATAAAATAGTGGATTAAAGATTTGAAACTGGCACCATTTCGAAATGGTTGAAGATGACCATACACAATGTTTCGTGGCACCAAAGGAGTATATACTTGATGTACATGCCAAATTTTGTCCGAATATTTGAAACGTTTTATTTATTATCTCTCCTTCGTTATTTTATGGGGCCGTTACATTAAACTGTACACCTTCGAAAAGTTCTAAACCTATGCGTTACGACTCGCTTAAATGTCTCCCCTGCTCTTGATAATTCTTCCTGATATTGAAAGTCAGACGATGATTCGTCGAGACTCTGTACAGTTGTCGATGCAGGTTGTTACTGTATTTATTACGACCGAGGAAGTACTACTGTATACTTACCGAGATGATTTTCGACAATTTTTGCATGTAAGAAATATTTGTAATTTTAAACATTTGTATAACGGGAATTGAAACGCACGTTTACTAAAACCATATCTTGACTATTACAGCAAACTGCTAGTTGCGTTTATCTACGTTAATGCTGTGAGCTGCGAGGAGGTATATTCTATTTGCAAAACAAATGCATGCAAGAAAATCGGTGAGTAAATCTTAAGTAAAAGTTGTGTTGCCTTACAAGGTGCATGAAGTCGGGTGAAAATTTAATGGAAAACTGCTGATTTCAGCAAAGACTCTTCACAAAAGCATAGACCATTCGGTGAAGCCTTGTGAGGATATTTACAGACACGTGTGTGGTAAATGGATACAGAGCCATCCAATTGATAATGGTGAAGGATACAGTACCAAACCTGACTTGCAAAAGGTGTTTCGTACACGATATCAAAGTACGATACGAATTCTCATCGTTCATTCTTCATAACCCGAAAATTATAGGTACAACGTAATTAGGATTTTTCTTTGCAGACATTTTGAACGAACCCCCGAAGTCCCAAGAGTCGAATCTCCTCTCATTCGCCAAGCGCATTTACAAAAAGTGCATGAAGCCTAGTACGTATAATCTATACAAGGTGTTCCGCGTAACGCGGTGGGCGATTTTTCAGGCATGTGCGGCCTTGTCACAAAGAAATGTTTTAAATGAAAGTTTATGTGTTTCGAATATACGACGAATTAGGATTCTCAAGTTTTTATAGCTACACCAAGGTCACCTAGGATTTTTCTGATAGGACCGAATCCATTTATTTCATCATGTTGTATAACGCCGAACTTGTTAAGACGAGTTCAGAAAGTAAACAAATCTTAATCAAAAGTGAAAAATCGTGCACCCTTCTACGTGGAACATCCCGTATACTCTGGTTAATGGACGTGTGCGTGAAATTTGTTTGGTATTTGCTTCATAGATAAAAATAAAACTGCCGCACTCACTACTTTGATTAAGATCATAAATAGTATTGGCGTTTGGCCCCTGATCACCCGTGATGAGAACGCCTTAGGCAGCACTACATGGCAAGAAATCAGCAAGAAAGTTGACAGCACTTTTGTTTCTAACGCTCTTTATACTGTCGCAATAGAACTAAGTGGTGATAATCCAGAACGATACATAGTAGCAGTGAGCATTCCTTTATAAATAACTATATTAATGTCAAAATGCTTCTAGATTATTAGCTTTTCTTTACAAATTAATTCAGCTGGCACAACCTACGACTTTTTTCCCACGGAAGTTTCCTTTGCATGAAACAACTCCTGATCTCGAAAAAGTGAATGCTTATCGTCAGTATATAAAAAGTGTTGTCGCGGAGATAACTGCAAATACTGGTACGCAACTATTTACGAAAAGAAAAACTAAGGACATCGACGATTTATTGAAATTCGAAATTGCCGTACTGCAGGTAATAATACAGAGAATAATCCAAGGCGAATAGGAATTATTATTTGATTTTATTTACAGATCTTGTCCACATCGGAGGAAAATATAAGTAACTATTATAGGATGATGTCCTTTATTGAATTTCAAAGCTTGTACAACAAAGAAGAACATCCTACCAAAAACGGCAAAGTGATAATTAATTCTGATACCATTCATATTTAAATATACATAATATATCTCATATTATTCTACTTGATACACAGGTTCATCAAAACATAAATTTAACAAATAATATTAAAAATTTTCAGATAAATTGGGCAGATATCGTACGTAACAGATTAACGGCAAGCAAAGTTAGTTTTAATCCTACTATTACTGTCCGGGTTTATTCTTTGAATTATTTTGAAAAATTGGCTCATTTGTTAGAGAAAACATCAACGCGTGTTATAGGTAACGTTTTTACGAATACATTAACCATATGTACCGACTTTGCAGATATTTGTTCGCTAGTTTCGTGCTTAATAGCATAGAAAACACAATTGTTTACACTTCTGAAGAATCACTTATTTTCCTCATATTGTTACAGTCAACTATTTGATATGGCACTTTGTCAGGATTTTGTTACCCTTCACTACACCCAAAATGTTACAATATGCGACCAATGCGAACCGCGTTGTCAAGAACAAGAGAGAGAAGTCCGAGTAAATAACTTTTGCTATTTGTAATTTGTTATTGGAATTTCTTAAACATACTTGTGTTTCTTCATTGTCCTTGGTCTTAGCGCGGACAGATGCCTAGAGACGCCCAATCTGTTTCCTGTTGTAACGAATGAATACCTAAAGCGTTATTTCCCAGCCAGCGATAGGAGTAAGGTAAACGGTAATTCTTTGCAACTTGCAAGGGTTCTTCTTTAATTAAATTTACTCATAGATACTCAACCCTTCCACAGGTTGTAGAAATCTTGAAAGCATTAAAGACTGAGGTGGTATTCGCAGCTGCTGGTTCGAGTTGGATCGATCCCGTAGATAGGAACCAGTTTATGAAAATGATCAGCTCGAATTCTATGCTGGTCGGACATCCAGATTGGTATTATGGCACGAGGGTGCAGGATCATTACGCAACCGTATGTTAGCCATATATCGTTTTCACTTATTTTCTTCCTTTTACCGTTTACTCTAATTCTATCTTTCGAGATTATACACATAGATATTTCTTGCGCATTCCCGTTGTTCATTTACAAACAACATTTTTTTTAAGAATTTTGCTCATTTTAATCCATCTTACAGCTGAATCTTTCTGATCGACTGCTTGTAGAGGACGTACTAAGTATTATCAAATTTTCCGCCAACGACGCTGCCAAAAAAGTGGGGACTATCGTTAAAGTGATGGAGTAAGTAACTGCTCTTCCTGCTTCTTTGATAGTATGGTAAATATGTAGTTGCTCGGATGGAATTTTGTATTGCAGTGGGAAAGAAGTTTGTGTAGCAATAATTCAGGGATAATGACGATACGAATTTTTTTAGATCGGTAGACGACTACTATTTATACAGTAGATGGATTGATCAAACAAGGAAAACGAGATATGGAAAATAATTAATATGTACGTTAATTTTTTTCTTCATTATTGTACATTATTGCCAACGCAATTCGTATTTTTAGGCACGACCGTAAAGGGAGTGACTTATTTAATCTTGTACCAGGGTGCGAGTTTTATTGCTGAAAGTACGGTAATTGTTGTTTCTCTTCTGTTTCTTTTTCCAGTACTACCAATTGGAATGTTCTACCACGCTCTTATAGATTCACAGAGACCAGAGTGAGTATAAGTTTTGTACAGTTTTTCCATGTAATTACCTAACAATTTGTTACAGGGCTATGAATTATGGAACCGTGGGCTTTGATGTGGGGTACGATATTAGCAACGGTTTCGGAACTTTGTGTGAGTAACTGTTTATTTTTTCTTTTTGCAAATTAGAACATTCTTTTTGTACGCTGCAAGATGCCAAACTCTAATTATTCTTTATTACAGATAATAGCATTCTACGCGATACAACTAAACCGGACATCACACCCTTAGAAATAAGGAAATGCATTGAGGATTTCCATCGCGCAAGTGTAACAGACACTGCAGTCGGTCCTCCCAATAGGGTAGGCGTTCTTTTTCTGCAAAACATCTGATTGCATTACCAGCTTAATTGCAAATGTACTTTGCAGTAATAACGTTGGAAATAAATTAATAACAGTATAACTCTCAATGCGGAAACACGCGGTTTAATATTTTGCAGAATGACTCGTACGTGGGTATCTTGACGTTCATTGGAGACTTGTCAGCGACTTCTGCCGCATGGAACACTTGGGAGAATCGCAAGTCGAATATCACCAATAAGGATGTAAGGCTACCAGGGCTCCTACAGTATAGCAGCGACCAATTGTTCTTCATTGCGATCACATACGTAAGTAACAGAGGCTTCAATTAACTAATTACATGACTCATTTTAAGTTTCATGCTATCTTAGAATTACTGTGAACATAAGAAGATCAGTAACAACCATGTAAGATTATGGAACGCGTTCGCTCATTCTGAAGGGTTCAGTAAGGCGTTCAAATGTCCTAAATCAAGTCCCATGAATCTTCCAAGGAAATGTGAAATTTGGACATAATCTATCGTGCATGTAATTTGTACACATACATTTAAGTAATCAAGAATTTTATTTTATTGTTGGAGCAAATAATCTCCATAAATGTTAAATATATTGTATTACTAGTATAGCGAAGTTGTTTCGAAAGGGAGGAATGATTAAAAGTAATTTGTCAAAGGCAATTCGCATTTCTTTAATTTTGAGGTAGAAGTTCATCCATTGTACAATATCTTATTCGTTGATTTAGCTTGGCAAAGGAATGGTGATGAAATTAAAGGCGCAAGTAAATATTCGGGTTACGTGTACGTTGGTAGGTAACCAGGAAGACGATAACTTTTACAATGTACAGAAATATCGTAATAATTTATTCGTCAAACCACTATTTATGGTTGGCTCAATGTCGTTGATTATGATCACACGAGTCATACCTATAAGGCTATTTCTCTTTTGTTATCAGTTCTTCAAGGTGAAAACACTGTTCACGCGAGAACTCAGCGTCACGATTTTTACAAGCGATTCCACGGAAAAATTGTTATTGCTCAAACGCTGACACGTGTCCAACTGGAAATGTAGACGAAGGACTGATTCGATTGCCAGGAAACATGGTAGAAATTTGGAAAGAAATATTGCACACGAATGTTACCACAATAATTATCTTACTACTTTAAAATTTCTTGCTAACCCTTGGAAACTCTCGGTACCACGTGGCACTGCAATAATTCTATACTCACATTGAGAGAAAAGTATATGATATATCTAATTACAATGGCATAGTAACAAAATTATAGTTGGAAATATCATATTTATGGTAAATGTTACCATAATGTCGGTAATAATTACGATAGAAGCATAGTATAACCACTTATATTACGTTTTTACCCAAAATTATGGTTATTCCAAGTAAAAATATAGTACGGTTGAAAATATATCATGGTAAGAAAAGTAACTATTTTAAATCATTAATATTACCAGAATATTTCATACATAGTGATAGAACTAACTATATTCACATTGCACATTTTACTATACATATGGTAACAAGAACAACGGAAATAGTTAATAATATAACCATTTGTATAAATCGTTCATTCTACTACATTTTATATGAACTATACAAATTTTATGAACTTTTAGTGAACTATAAAAATATGTTTGACGCCAAATTTAATTATAAACTATAGTGGGATTATAGTACACCCAATAATTGTTTTCTCTCACAATCACGGCATAAGCTTATTATACTTACGATCGACAACGTGGGTATTTGGGGGTACGATATATCGATAAGGTCGATGAATCGCTATCACATCGTCAAGTAGTACCACCTATGTTACGACACTTTCTGAAAAGATTCTGGCTGTGTGACCGACTGTGCTTCTGAGCACGATGCCAGATGGTTACGGGCATGTGCGCTTCGATTCGTGGTGGCGGTTACTGGCAATGTGCGTTCAATGGTGCAGGAAGGGGGCTGATGCAATGTATACCGATAATTCGTTTTTCTATACCAAGCGAAGAAGTTGCGGCTGGCCATGCGTACGTTAGTCATTTGACATTGCCTATTCTGTAGAAGCTCAAGTGAATTTGGCACGCGATTTTGATAATCGGTACTTTTGATTGCTGTAACAAAGCAACGCATTCATCATTAGACTTTTAACGCGGAGACGTGGCAGACACAGCTTCTTTAAAAATTTTAATTTCAATTGTGATTTCTTCTGTGGATCAATTTACATATTCTTCCTTTCAAGCTCGACTCTTATCGACGGATGGATATTATGAACTCAGTTAACGAACTTAGGCATTAGTTACATTGATTTATTCGTTAGATGGCGGTTAGGTACACTTTTTAGGCCGATGCGATTAAAAGAATATACAAATTACGAATTTTAGATTAACGACTGTAGCCGTATCGAAAACTTTACTGTTTCATTGACGAAACACGCTGAGGAAAGTAACTTCGAATGTGACATATTTATATGGATCACACCTGATAATTTACGTGTCACGTGAGAACCTACAGATTCTTATCTTAAAGCTGATATACAGGGTATCGCACAGTAGGTGTAATCCTCGCGAAGGGGTTGTAGCTGAAATAATTCTAAACAACATTTTCCTTTGCAAAAAAGTTGAATGAGGCTTTATTTTTAAATTATTAAGGAAATACATAGGCAAATGAGCGTGCCCGTAGAGCCCGTGCTCAGGGCCGTAATGCTCGCCACTCACCGCAGTTGTGGACGGGCGCATCGCGGTTGTACGGCACGAAGCGTCGAAGGGAAATTATGTCGAATAACAAATTAAAATTTCAGAATAACTTCAGATATTAGTTGTGCACAATAAATAAATTGCTAAGTCATTATTCGTATAAATTTAACAAATCGACATCTCTCTCTTATGGCCAGGACCATGACCTTGACCGAGATGAGGCTTCATTTCTGAATTAATAAGGGAAGTAAACAGCGCGGGTTCTGCGGGCGCGCTCGTTCGCCTATGTTTTTCCTTAAAAATAACAAAATGAAGCCTCATCTCGGTCATGGTCATGGCCATAAGAGAGAGATGTCGATTTGTTAAATTTATACGAATAACGACTAATCAATTTATTTATTGTGCATGACTAATATCTAAAGTTATTTTGAAATTTTAATTTGTCATTCCACATAATTTCCGTTCAACGACGTTCCGCCGTCTACAACCGCGGTGAGTGGCAAGCGTTACGGCCCTGAGCGCGGGCTCTACGCGCACGCTCATTCGCCTATGTTTTTCCTTAATAATTCATAAATGAAGCCTCATCCAACTTTTTCTCAAAGGAAAATGTTGTTTAGAATTATTTCAGCTATAACCCCTTCGCGGGGATTACACCTATTGCGGGACACCCTGTATAGTACGTGGAAGGAGCAATGTCAAGGAGTACGTAATGCATCGTTCGCAATTCCTCGTGGAATTTTAAGAACCCGCAAATGCATCTGCTGCCGTATGACAATCGTAAAAGGATTAATTTGAAACAATTCATTGTCGAGCGTATGGTTGAACATTGATTAATTGCGACTTATTCGTTGGCAGCAAGTATAATTTGTGAGCCGCGTGGACTTCTCTGCTTAGGGAGACTTGAAACTTTCTCACCGACCCAGTTTGTTCGATTTCAATTCTGTATAGTTTAATGGGTAGCAAACTTACTCACTCACGAGCACCTCAATGACAAATTTGTATCAGCGCTAATTGCGTTAGTTTAATATTGGCCGTTAATGAAACTTCTTAGGCAGGGCGGAAGGAAGAATGGAAGTGCGGGAGGTTAATCGAATTTATCCGGCTTCCAACTAATGTTCGGCCAATCCACGCACAGAAATTCAGCTGCTGCAAGCAGGGTCGATCGAGGGCTGAGACTGAGTGGAACGGCTGGAGATTTATTAGATACTCGAATCAGTTCACACGCTATTAATTCCAGAGTATACGACGCTTGTATGCTGCGCCAGTGAGTTCAGCCCGATCATCATCATTGCGGACAGCCACTGTCCGTTTCATGCCCTCACGATTGCAACTCATCTCGAGTTAATTAAATAACAGGTATCGTTATAACGTTATTTCGAATCAGATTAATCGATTAAGAAGGTACCTTCGATCGCTTCGGTCCGGCATAATGACCCGGTATAGGATTTTGCGACTCTGATAAAAGATTTTTTTAACATTAAAGAACTTCCATGTGATCCACATGGATAAACGTGCGATGTAGGTTGCAATAAACTGAATTCTTTTCGAAATAGATAGTCTTTGCCAAAGTGTGTAGTTTAACTTGCTTAAGATGGATAAATGAGGATGGGTCACTTTCACTTATAAAGCCTACTTTACATTAATCAAGTAATTCGAGCTGATGAACTGAAGCCATTGCTCGGCCCAGCTCCAGTGCTGTTCGTTCGACCACTCGATTGGATTAATACTAGGGTAATAATCGGTCGCTTGCTCGACTATTTACTCGACGACTTGTTTGTAAGTATACTTATCGAACTAGACATGTTTATTCACCCTCGCTTTTTTACTCTACCGTTTACTTGACTCCGAAATTGGGATTTTCTGATTTCGTGGTTAATCATCACCGAAAAGGTCTTCATCGATTAAAATTAGTACACGACAGACTAGATTAATAAATCTATGGAGAGATCGATAATTTACGACCGAACACGTGCACATCCGGTATGATAGTTGTTAATCGATTGTGGCCACGTGTATTTATCCAAAAGTTTCCGTTGATTCGTCAGTTATGTTTTTCATTGAATTAAGGGAATTATAATGTACCTCTGATTGCGTGGCATATCTGTTTACCGATCACCCTGGCGACTATGAGTGTTCAAGTATTGCTTTTTGTCTTATCGATCCACTGTGACTATCTGCAAAACAAGCGAAAACCGCGGTATAAAATATTTCTAATATTGTCGATATTATATGTATACGACGAAGGTTGAGGTGCAAGAACAATTTCGTTGCTGTTTTTAGAACGCGGTATAATATATATTTTATTCGTGAATTTTTCCGAACACTCTGCAGTGAACACTGCTGTATGGATAAAGGCTGGTCACTTACTAGAGATTTACTCCATAGCACTCTTTCTTTTAAACTTACACTTGTGCTAACTAGTCAAAGTCAACATTTCTTATTTCAAAAACGATTTCGTATTTTAATCCCCCCGATGAGGATAACAGTATATACATAAGTAGACAAAAATCAGTCTTTTTTTGCTTTTGGGTAACGTGAGTAGCTGTGGGTGTGATGTTAAATTAGATGAAAATCACTATATTATAATTGAATAGTATACGAATTGCTTGTGGCCACATTCATAACGCCGCTATTGCGCAAGAAAATAAATCATCACATCCAAAGTGCAGCCAAAATTGGAAACTTTCTCTCTCCATTGTTATCTCAGTTTCGTTATCTTTGGCGATAATTTCCACGTAATTTACCCATCGTCTGGCTTACATACATTGTTCCGAGTATCGATATTGTTAAATGTTTCGTAGAATAGCGCGTTCGAAATGACAAGTCAAATTACAACTCCAGTTTGTCGACTAATTATTCTAATTTTCCGTAATTCATTGCAGTCCGTAAGATTCGTTACCATCGACATTTTCGATCATTCATCGAATGAGCATAAGGTAAGCATAGTAATGCTTTCGTCCTGTCGTCAGAACATTCACTCGGGCATGACGAAGGACGTGGAGACGGTGATAAAACTGGCGTAGAGGACGTAGGAGGCAGTGGCGAGTTGGCTCTTTCATTCCACGCTCTTCTGCGTTCTGTCAACAGCACGACTTAACCAAAGGGAAACGAGTTTCTTTCATCTGTTCTTGCGTTTCCTTTTGACGCGTGGAATAAGTACACCAAGTAAGATAGGAGGGATCAGCGTTTCGCAGCTACTTCTCGAGATACAATGGGAATGGAGGGTATACGTGAATTCGCGGCATAGACGAACCTTCTTTCGACAAGAATTGCTTTTATTAGTTCAACAGCGATTGAATTTATATATTAATATTGTCCCTAGAAATATCCCTACGAGAATAGACAAATGATGGATATTTATAATATAGGAAGTGGGGGGTAGCCATTTCTCAAGTTTCGAAACTTAGCGTACGGGACTGTACCTTCTGCCTGATGGATAAATTCGTCTCACGTTTTCTTGCGGTTGGGTTACTTTCTCGACTATATAATTACTAGATATCCAACTCTGCCGTTGACAAGAACTCGACGGCGCTACGGATACGATGGAATGCCAGTGTCGTGTGCCTCGTTGTTTTTCTTCACGATACGAACAGTTGAAAGCTAGCACAGAATATCAATGTTGAACATCTTCTTGCTCTCTCTCTTACCCTCTTTCTCTCATAATGCCCCGCTCTACGGAATAACCCCACATGAGCGCGCCTTGTTTGCTTGTCATTTTGTTATTATGCTGCAATCATTTACAGTACCTGCTGGTGATGGCTCAAGAGAGGAATAAGTAAACACCGAGAGAGAACCGTGTGACGATGCCCTATTATAGGAAACTATAATGTTATGTTGGGTCTTCGTCAATTTATTAAAATTAAATATCGTTATTTTATAAATCATACGCAAATCGGACCTTAGTCTCGTCACATAAATTTCTTAAAGTAATACGCTGTACAAAATGTTGTTTTAAGAACCGGCAAGTACGGCTCTTTTATCTTAATAGAAATAGAACTTATCTTATTTTGTTCGCATTGGAGAGAGAGAGAAATCTTGTGCGATTTGGAAGCTGTAGAGGCCATACAAGGTGGACTTTCAACCGATTGAGTCTGCTTTCTGGCGGTTTCCTCAAGAGAGACTTCCTATGATGCTCTCGACTTTCTCTTGGGTTTGTTCCTCTCCAAGCGTTGGGCCTCTACTGGGGATTGCCAAGCGATTCGCACCTTTCGGTGCTTTCCTCTTCTTCCTCCTATCCTTTTCTCCATTTCTCACTCTATGTCCCTCGCTCTAATTCTCTCATTCTCTCTCTCTCTCTCTCTCTCTCTCAGACACACTCTTTCTTTGCCTATCGGTAGGCGCACCTCCTATTCCTTACAACCGAGTGACAGAGAATAAACGATACTCCAAATTTGCAATGTAAGGCAGGGATTAATTTTAATCGTCGTACCACGAAGAGTAGAGAATTCGGTTAATGTGGTTATAGGGCACCGAGACTAAATAATTATGATGTAAATTGCGCCGAATCTTATCGCGGTATATCGCGTCACTTTATTATATTATCAAGAGTCATTTCCACATGTTGTCAATCGACTGTATTGATTCGATAATCACCTAACCCGATGGCTCGAACTTACGCACGTGCCTCAACGTATTTTGTATACGAAGCTGTCAGTTGAACTTGATACTTCAAAAATTAAGAGAACGTTTACAAAAGTAACTTGTATCGTTGATTCGAAACTTTACGTTCTGCAGTAACGTATTACAACAGCTCCTTCATTATTACTTTTACATTATCGCGTATCTTTCATAATTAAGGAAACAACAGTACTCGAAGTAATCCTCGAACGATCATCACTTCACAATCACCAGGTAACCGAAAACATCGACTGTTTAACGTGGAACGAATTAACGGCATGTGCTGCATCATGCCCCCGCTCGCGACGAATGAGTCGACAAATAATCGGAAGATGGCAAGAGGCAAGTGAATTGGCCAAGAGGATATGACGACAAACGCTCGTTGCTTTTCAACAAGGTCGGGACGTCTGACACCTGTGCATCGATGAAGTTTCTCTCTCTCTCACCATGCTCGAAACAGACTTCGTAGAACACACAGACGAGCCTGCTCGCGAGATTGTAAATCACATGACAAATGCTTTTCGCATGTCGCCTACCCAGAGTAGTTCCATCGTTATCTTGAGCTTCGTTACAGATCGTTGACATAAAATAGAGGATCGTACGACAGTTTCAATTTAGTCGCGTATGGAGATGGGATCCCAGCGGTAGGCTAAATATCATCAGCACGACGATCGTCGCCGAATTCAAACATGGCCAGCGAGACGGAGAAGGGGAAGTACGCGAGTCCCGAGGGTTCCAAGATGTGGGAATATCTGGCAATTTTTTGCTGTGAGATTTCGCTTTTCTTTAAGGGCGCTCTTTTATCGTTGTGCATCGCTCGAACGTTCTTAAAAGTGACAGTTCTAGAGCCGCAACCTGTGCGTGTACGCGATGGTAATATTGAATTGGTGTTGCTTGCTGTTTACAGGCACCATGTTTTCATTGTGCATCGGAACTGTAGTGGGATGGAACTCGCCGAGCGTGGTGAAGTTGATGGAACCGGATTCTCCGATACCGGTCACCCCGCCGGACGCTGCGACCCTCGTGGCCGTGGTCGCCGTAGGCCACATGTTAGCACCACCCTTGAATACGCTCATAGTGGACAGGATCGGTAGAAAAAATACTCTTCTACTGAGTGGTTTGCCCCTCGTAATCAGCTGGGGCCTTATAATGGTGGCAAACCATGTGATGGTGAGTAGCTGCAGGCTATTGATTTCTTCTTTAGACCTGCATCGATTTCTTAACACGTTCGTGGACGGTTTAAACTCAAGTAGAGGGTGTTGATACGAGCACTATGTATTTATATGTTTGTTAGATGAAATTGGACAACAGGTTTTTCATACATATTCCGCGACGCGTTAAGTGCATTTGAGAATGGTAGAATTTTCGGAAACGGTAATTAACACTATTCTTACCGACCTGTCAAACGACCATTTTTAACATTTTGATTAGAATTTCCTATACATATACAACGTAATTGCATCGCCTTTAAATTTCACGAATTTTTCTAAAATATACGTATAATACATTTTTCAATATTTTAGGAAAAGTCGTGAAATTTAAAAGCGATGCTATTACGTTGTATATAGGAAATTTTAAACGAAATTTTGAAAACGGTCATTTGACCGGCCGTGGTAGGAATAGTGTTAAGCTGATTAAGTCCTAATTATTAGGACAATTATCTTAAATTTAATATTCTTCCTTCGACGATACAATAACGTTCGCGATAGAGAGATCCGCGTAGGATCGCGGAGTCCTGTTTTGGAATGTAAGCCGAGGATCATTTAGAAAAAAAGAGTGACAGCTCACTCGCGTTGTACTCTATAGAAAACTTTATTTAAATAAATCGCGCGTTACGAGCGATCCTGCGTTCGTTGAATGTGCTCCGTTCACCACAATGGAATTTTCTTCTGCGTAAGGTCCTCTACGTGGCAAGATTCATGGCCGGCATCACTCTTGGATTATGCATCTGCGTGACACCTATGTACGTCGGTGAAATATCGTCCGTAGACACACGAGGCGCCGGAGGTGCACTGATCGCGATAATGTACAACCTCGGTATCCTGGTGTCCTTCGTAATAACCTCATACTTGTCGATACTGATGACGGCCGGTACGTTCCTGGTCATGACGATCGGCGTCGTGGCGGCTTTTTGGTTCATGCCGGAATCGCCGTATTTCTTAGGCATGGTCGGTAGAACGGATGAAGCAGAGGGGATGCTGGAAAAGTTACGTGGCAAACCGGACGTGAGTGAGGATCTCGAGAACATAGTGGGAACGTTGTCGGCTAAGGAGAAGAGCGAGAAGAAAGAGGGCCGTTTGATGGACGTGTTTCTGGTCAAGCCCAATCGACGAGCCTTCCTCATAATCTTCTTCTTCATCCTCACTCATCACGCAGGTGGTTTCTTGGTTGTCCTCACCTACGGCCAATTGATCTTCAAGGAGACCGCCAGTCCGGTCGCGGATCATCATGCCAACATTGTGATCGGTGTTACCCAAGTGATTTCCGCCGTAATAATTACCTTCCTCGTGGACAGACTGGGTCGCAGACCGCTCATACTCTTCTCAGGATTTGTGTCCGGTCTCTGTAATCTGATGATCGGTGCCTTCTTCTACGCCCATGATTATTTGGACGTGGACGTGTCCCCGTACTCGTTAACGCCCTTCGTAGCTTCGATGGCTCTCGTGTTCGGCTTCAACTGCGGCCTCTTACCCCTACAGATCATCCTCGTGTCCGAGGTCTTCTCCACGGAGATCAAGGCAATCGGTAATTGCCTGCTCGCTATAGCAGGAGGCTTGTTAGGTACGATAGTTTGCAAGTTCTATATTTTATTCACCGTCACTTGGGGATACGGGCACGGACCACCATTCCTCGCATTCTTCGTAGTGGTGTGGGTGAGCACGGTGGTGATCCTTTATCTCACGCCAGAGACCAAAGGTAAGACGTTCGTCGAGATCCAACGGGAGCTCAACAAATGATGATGTTGCGCGTCATCGCTTCACGAGCCATTCGAACACACTGGTGTCGCGCGTTTTCTCGTAAACAGTTCTTACCGTACACAAGTCTCGTTGCGGTTGGAGACAATCGGTGAAAACGCTTACTCATATCCCACTGTTCCTTACTGTGACGTGAAGTAATCCGTGATAATGATCGGAGGACAGTTTGGCTTTCGCTTCCTTGGAAGAGGATATTCGGTGGGCTTAGATAGGTACGAATGCGCGAATCACGTGGAAGCTGATTTATCGGGATAATAGGGTCGGAGTAGTTTAAATATTCACATCTGCAGGTTCGCATTAGGCGATTGTAAAATTTGTTTGCTAATTCTGGATTTCATAGATTCGACGGATATCGTTACCGTGTTACTTTATTATTTTCATCGAAGATCGTGAGTAATAAGTTTCATCGTTATTCCATTGCAATCAGTATTCGTTTAATAGAAAGAAGAAAGTTGCTTTTCCATTCTAGAAGCTTTTTTTCTAATAATTGCGCCTTCTTTTTAAATAACGAATAAAAGTGTTAAGCATGTTTCGATTTGTTGAATCGAAACTTAATGTTGGTTAAATCGAGTGTTAAAATACTTAATCGATTTGTTAAATTTACACGAACAATTAATTAGTTTATTTATTGTGTAATTAATGGATCTTTCGAGGTTGTTTTATTCTTAATTCGTTATTCGACATAATTTCGCCCCGACGCTTCGTGTCGCGATGGGCCTGTGTTTTTCGATACGTTGTCCGTAATATGATAGTTTTCCCAATATCCACGTGAAACGATGCATTTACATGACAAAATATATTTTCGTCTATGGAGAGAGAGTGTAAGTCGTGATAACAGTACGAAACATTTAGAAATTATAATGTAATATCGGTGAAGGTATATTCAATGGACTCTGTGCTTCGTAAGCTCCAGTTTCCATGAACTTGCTGAACGAAGTTAATCAGATAATGGTGTACCGTTGCAGTTTGATGTTAACAGACTGATGTTACGCTGTGCCGTGATAAGGCGACGTTGCGCGTCATAGAGATAAAGCAAGATGTTTTGGATTTTGTCAGAACCACGCGCTGTGCGCCAATATTAAGAACAGAAAAGGAACACTACGAGCAGTGGGTCTGCCGTAAATCAATCGCGCGGCGACGTGCACACGGGCGATATCGCATGTGAATTATAATCACGTACGGTTTATATTGCCATTCTTCGCGCTCCCATTTTCGATAATATTCAATCGGCTGAAGCCAAAACGGTTTAAATTACGATCTCATGATAAGCTAATGCTCGATATAATACTGGCAACAACTAAAAATGAGCATGGGGCTTTATGACGCGGTAATTTAATCTACCAGACGACCAACAAGCGACGTGCGATGGTGTGGCGTACGATACTTTAATTGAGAGCTCTTAGGAATTAGAAAATGTAAATACAAATACAAGCATGTTAATTTTAGTTATCTAAGAAAGAGGGCAATGATTGTTCACGGAGACTGCAAACGTAGCTTCTAGCATTTTAATCGAAAGATATTTGAAGATCTTGCCGTAGCTCTATGCATGTAAAAGAAGTTGGTTGTATAATATGATATTAATATGTTTACAATACCTGGTACGTTTTACATTCTTGCCGTAACTAGCAATATTTCGGTATTTACCTCACCTTCTCGCGTTCTTTTTAAGCACGACCGTAAAGGGAGTGACTTATGCAATCGCCATCGCGAAAACCGTTCGCATGTATGTGTGTGTATGCGTGCGCGCGCGCGTGTGTGTGTCCGTGTAAATTCTCGATTTCGGAAAAACGGCTGAACCGATCGGGACGAAATTTGACACAAAAATCAAGTACACTACTGTGAGTTGACAATAAGGTTTGTGAGTCGCCATCTTGAACCAACACAAAATGGCGGGAGATTCAAAGTTTCAAAAAAATGTAATTGAAATTTAATATTGCTGCCATTTCCAAACGGCTGAAGATAGCGATACATAAAGTTTGCTGGCACTAAATGGATATATACTCAAAGTACATGTCAAATTTCGTTGCGATCCGTTCAGCCGTTTGGCCGGAATACTGGACTAATGGAAATAGTGAAAAATTCATTAATCCATTAGTCCACTATTCCGGCAAAACGGCTGAACGGATTTGGACAAAATTTGGTATGCACATCAAGTGTATGCCCATTTGGTGCCAGGAAACTTTATGTATGGTCATCTTCAACCATTTCGAAATGGTGTCAGTTTCAAATCTTTAATCCACTATTTTATAATTATAGTTTGAAAATCCCGTAACCTCGGAACGGTTGAAGATGACCATGCATAAAGTTTCGTGGCACCAAATGGGTATATTTTTAGACTACATGCCAATTTTTCTTTGAATTCGCGCAAGCGTGTCGCCGGAATACTGGATTAAAGATTTCAATTTGCCGCAATTTCTGAATAGTTGAAGATAACCATGCATAAAGTTTCACCGCGGCAAAGGTGTATATACTCGATGTACATGTCAAATTTTGGTTTGGATGCATTTAATTGTCCGGTTTCGATCACTTGCGCCTATTGCAGAAATGCTGCATTTCGCGGGCGAGCGCGAAGCGCGAGCATCCGACGATCTCAGGGGGTATGGCGCTCGAGCGAAGCAAAAGCGCAGAAGACTCTGTCCCATAGTTTAATATCTCAATACTTGAATTTTCCACAATTTCGAAACGGTTTGAAATTCGTGGGCAAGCGCGAAGCGCGAGCAAAGACGATCTGGAGGGGGTTGGCGCTTGAGCGAAGCGAAAGCGCAGGGGGATCTGCCCCCTAGTTATTTATTTATTTTTATGTGTAATCTGTCACCTTTAGATGTAAGTATTAAGCGAATTGAAAATAATAATTACCTTGCATGAGAATGGCCTTTCATATTTTTTTAATAATTTTTTTTACATTTAGCGTGTACCATGGAAATGGAGTAGCGGAAGAAAACAGTGGAATACTCCGCATTTACGCTAGCGAAGTCGAGACGAAGGGCTTTTTAGTCTTAAGTCGTGAAAATCACTATTCAGTCTCACAGAAATTGCTATTGGCAGAACCATTAAGGTTTGGGAATTAGTTTCGCGATCTTAGATATCCGTTCCTCGAGAAACGCACAGTGCTCGCCACGGGCCACTTATCTCACTTTACACCTATCTCAGACTAATACTTTCTACCAACTCTTGGGCAGTACTTTCTATCACTCTTCCTTTTCTCTTCCTTTTCCACTTTCCGAGTCTCCTGGTCGGCTTGTTCTTTGTTCCACTTCGAAGTATAAAGTACGATAAGGACTACCCGGTGATAAGACGAGATAGAATTTGAGCAATTATTACTTTCAACCTATTTTTTATTTTTACTATTTCGTTGAAAAAGTAATTCTCCCTTTGAATCCTGATAAAATATAACGTAAACAGCACACTCATTCTACTGCAACCAGTGAATGTCCTTTCCTCGAAACATTTACAAAATTGATCGAATAACCACGAATGGCATACCATACGTGCATATGCACATATACATGATTCAATATCGTTCGTAATATGTTTCATAGCAGCACGGAAGTGCACCGCATTAATGATGCAACCGAGAAGACTAATCAATTTATGCGTGGAAAAATTCGGGAGAATCTTTCATTCACGAAAATTACTTCGTCTCTTGAATACCTACGGTTTCGTTATCAGGCCAACCGAAGTTGGTCCATTCGACGTGAAACCTGCTTTACCTCGATATCTCATGTATCCGTAGACATATTGAATGTCAATGGATACGTGAGATTTTCGCTCCGCACCGAACGTATGAGGCATAGGATGATGCGAGGGGAATGCAAACACGAACAATTTGGGGCATGAAGCCAGATTGATGGACCATCCCCGCGGCTTCACTCCGAGCGTTTAACAATTCCAGAGTCGGCCTTAAGGCTGATCGTTAGGCAATCCTCGATAATTTCGGGCGTTGGATCGGTAGGTGTAGCGTCGCCGTAGTCACAAAGCTCAGAGCGCATCCTGGGTGTACAAACATAGATATACGGCGTAGGCAGTGGTGCGGTCCATGCATCGCCACCAATACCAACATGTCGTTGGTGTACGGACGAATAGAGCCCATGGTGTGCACACAATTGTATCGCCGGCCCAAACATACTAACGATCGCCGGCACACAAACAAACACGTTTCGCAAACAACGGCGGGAAGGGCAAGCGCGCGCACTATGAAAACAACGGTGGCCCGCTTGATACGCCGCCTTCTGCACTGCTATGTTATTTCGTAAAAAATATCTCGGATTATACTGGCGAGAGGTAAATCTGCAAGACTTTAAGCCAAAGTGTAAAACCGAGATGGTATTGGAATTGGATCCAAGATTGCACATTTCGCGAACATTACGGTTCGATGACTCTTTCGTTTAACCCTTAACACTATTCCTACGGACCGGTCAAATGACGGTTTTTAAAACTTCGGTTAGAATTTCCTATGTACAACGTAATTGCATCGCTTTTAAATTTCATGAATGTCAGTAAAATATACGTATAATATATTTTACAATATTTTAGGAAAGGTCAAATTTAACCCCTTCGTTATCCTGGACGAAATGTCTCGCGACCCGATATTGGCCGATTAACGCTTTTGACGAGATATCTCGCGACCCGATATTGGCCGATTAATGCTTTTGACGAGATATCTCGCTTCCTAGCACCAATATTTTGACATTCTAGACGAAATATTTCGTGTTCTGCCTTTGAGTTCTTATGACGGTTATACGTTGCGTCGTATGTAAAGAAAACGGAAAACGTAAGGAAACACGGTATTCTTGTCAGAAATGTAAGGTCGCTTTATGCGTAACATCATGTTTTCAGTTATACCATGCAAAAAGTAAATAAAAATAATTGCATCAAAAACTGTATTTATTGCTTTCTAATAGCCATACGAATAGAATTAGTTAGAAAATATATTCCTCTAGAATGTCAAAATATTGGTGCTAGGAAGCGATATATCTCGTCAAAAGCGTTAATCAGGCAGTACTGGGTCGCGAGATATCTCGTCCTGGATAACGAAGGGGTTAAAGGCGATGCAATTACGTTGTATGTAGGAAATTCTAATCGAAATTTTAAAAACGGTCATTTGACCGGTCGTGGTAGGAATAGTGTTAAATGCATGAATTTCTATTTGTAAATAAAAAAAAAATCATAGAGCCAAAGTAAAAAGAAAGATGGGTTGTTAATATGAAGGGCTTTACGATTGGTATCAAGATTGATACTTCGTGCATTTAAGGGTTAATAATACCTTTAGCAGGTGTTTATGTCTTGATCGATGTTTGCAAGGTGTTTTCTATGTTGATCGTACAGAATTGTTTTCTTCTCCACTGGAGCAGCCCTATTGGTTGGAAAAATATGCACGTGTCACGTCACGAAAGCGCGGAGAAAAGCTTTGCAAGCTTTGTTAAGAAAAAAATAGAGGGTAGAGCGTTCGCGAATAGGGACATGGACAATAGCGTTAGTCGGTGGGCGATGCGCGAGGAAAAGTTTTCAGTTGCGTCTCTCGCAAGATCGTAAAATTTCCCGCTTTATGGTAGTCTATAAGCTCTCAGGCACCACTTCAATGGAACGATAAGCGCGCTCCACCTTAACGGGCCGGCATTGGCATCGGGTAAGCTGGATCCGCTTAAAAATAAACTCTCATAATGGACCACACGCGGGGTTTATTAACGCCGCGCTTTATATGAGTCCAGACGGCCATTTTACAGGCAATTCCGAGAAAGACTGTACGCACAGTGAAAAAACTCGACTGTAGAAATAAAATCGTAGCAAACTGGTAATTCTCTTTCACGCCGGCACGCCATACCCTGTACAATACAGAAGTATCCAGATAAATTGTCTTTATATTGCATTAAGCGTTTCCTTACTCCTATGTTCTCTTCGAACTTTCAGATTTAGCGCTGGTCAGCGTTGTTTGCTTCGGCGGAGGAGTCTTTCTAGCAATATCTACTTTTAAAATAACTCTTGTAATTTTTCTGTAGAATGTTCATAAACGGTATAATTCTTGTCTTTTCTATTTGCAAACTGCTGCGTTGTCAAACGGGCCAACGCCCTTTGCGTCTGTTCATCGTGACACTGTCGTCATTTCCGTATTTGAGCACGATTACGTAAGCAAAACTAGTGAGTTTCTTACATTGATATCGTATTGACAGGCACTCCTCTTTCCGTTTTACGAATTACGCACTTGTTCGACATTCGTCACATTCGTTATTAGTCTTTCAGCTTATTACGTACGCAAAGCGTTATGTACATCCTAAAGCGGATGTGACATTTTGTATTTACGTTTCATCAGCTACATGCCAATTCAAATACACAACAGGTTTTACACGGTCGGTAGAATCTTGAGAACGCCAATTCACGCCTCCAAAATTCTACTTCGATTACATTCTATGTTAACACGATCCTTGAGCACCCGATTACTCAATATGTTATCGTGCGGCGTCAAACTCACGTCAACGCCATCGAATAAATTCTTTTGCAATGCTAATTCGCTCGATACGTTCCCAGTTCGTTAGTACGATATATAATGTTTGAGTGACCGATCCTTTTGACAATTAATCCCGAGATTTGCGAGGTTTAACAAGCGGTCCTTGTTCCTCCTTGGTAAGGCGAATGAGAGTATTGAGGGCAACACGAATTGGAAATTGCGTCCCATTCGGAGCCAGTCCTTTGTAGGCATTAAATTCTCTGTAACGGGGTAGAGGTGAGCACGATCCGCCGTACAGCCGCGTCAACGCTTGTTAAAACGTTACTGCGGTTGTAAGTAAAGCACGAAAGCAATTAGTTCCCATTTGCAATTTGCATCGCTGTTTGATTTAGCCTGTGCGCAGCACTGGGGAACGACGTGTAAGCCTTAAGCGCGTGTGCTTAGCACATAGCAGACACCTGAATTAAATACCGAATCGCGGACTCGTGAAAATCCGTGGAAGGCCAATACCTTGACGTCCATGCGCACAATCGTGCCTCGTATCGACACGCAGTCGGTTAATTTCGAATCGAGGCTTCATCTGGCAAGGTCTCGATGCAAATGAGCAAAATCATGCTCGTAATTGTCATTAAAAAAATGAACACACGATGTAATCAAATTTCCGATTTTTCTGGTGTATGCTTAAAATGCAAGGTTTGGCATTACACGCGTGTAAAGAAGGTAGAAGATTTTTAATAGTATAACAAATGTGTAGGTTGATCCTTTACTTTCCTATCTGTGTTATACAATAATAGGATTAAGACAGAGATGTTACGATTAAAGAACTTCTTCGAGATTAGTTCCCGGCTTGTCGTGTTACACAAATTTGTCTCATGCGGTGTTAAATTAGATAGATAAGAAGATTAAAGCTTTATTGGTCAAGTAACGAACGCAGGGACAATTAACCCTTTGCGAACGAGTGTCGACATATAGCCGCTCAAGCCGTTTTGCCGTTGCGGACACGTATCAGCATATAGCCGTCCAATTTAGTTTATAGCTGCAAGGCGTATTACGGAGCTCTTTGAGTACGTATGTCTATTGTTCTGAACGATAAGATTATACATAGGTATAGTAAAAGAGTAAAGTTTCCTTTCAAGGAAATTAGGTACCTTTGACGATTAAGTCTTATCTTCTGTATAATGTAAACTTCCAATGTGAGACAATGGCAGAGTTACAACGAATTTCAGTTCTTCGAATCAGTCTCTTACTGTCACTATCAGACATTCTGTTGTCTGATCTGTTGTTTTCTTTTGTTGTAATTTATGAAAAAGTCCATTCCGTATTAAGCAAGGCTTTCGTTTTTATAACGCAAACGTTCAACGTATATATTCTCTTTACTGCGCGCTCCAATACCTCTCGTCCAAAGCGACGCTCGCTTGTCGAGCGGCTTCGTCGGCAAAGGGTTAAATGGAGGGAGTCTATTTTACGAAATCCTCGCTCATCGCAGATGTGAGGTATCGACCGATTTACATTTTATAAAGTCTTCGCAGCTGACAGGAGGATCACTTCGTAAGTATATCGTTTGCCTATCAATTACTTAAAGCAACACATGTGTGCACGATGATGAACGCAAACTCTTTATGTTTATTTTCATTTACGCAGTTCAAGAGAGACGGGATTCGACTGTAGCCAGATGTTCAAAAGAAAATCCTTCAATTGGAATTAGAGTAACCTTCGTGACGATAATAAAATATTGGCGATAACAAAATCAAGCTGATAATAAAATAAAAGGCAGTTCTGCGGAAAATACTTCATATCTGCGGCTTGGAATGATATGTTACTGCGCTTAACCGGGAGCAAAATCGACACGGTCGTCGTCCTTGTCGATCAGCCATTTTTCTTTATCCTTGCATTATTAATTACGCATCCTTGAGCGATCGTCGGAATACATCGGGCGTGGAAGAGAGAGCACAGGTAGGGATGGATAGAGGATAGGCGAGAGGCAATAAGAAGTTACGAGAGGAACCAAGGTGATCGATAAACGTCAATTACGAGGCTTAAACCGTTATTCTATCGGTGATGAGGGTACACCAGAGAAATTCAAAGACTTCCGCGCAGAAACTCCATCTTGAAAAATTGCTTCCTCGTCTATCAAGATTTGCGCCCGAGACTTTTTCGAATAATTCGTTTCTATGGAAGTATTCACACGAGTAGGTACCGCCAATGGCACATTAGATTTTGAAAGAAAAAAAAAACTAAAGGCGTCGATCAACTTCGTAGTCGATTTCTACAATGATCTTATTAACGTCACATGCTATTATTTCGTCTCTTCGATGAGAAATATATATGCGGATTAGTTAGCTGCACATGTTGTGCCATTTGTGGTCAAAAAGCCTGGAGCAGGAAGAGAACGTGGATAAGGAAGAAAAATTACGTGTGTGCTCGAGGTGAGAGGATTATACTCGAAATATTCGATCTACGATATTCTCGCAACGGATCGGGATTCCTGCATCCCGTTAGAGTAACTGGCTTTAGTGAAGCTTAACGGGGAGTGCTGGAATTCATCCCTGACCAATGCAATTTCCCTGCCACCGGAGTGCCTTTACTATTTTGTCTATCGAAAATCCCCGCTGTGATTCTCTTTCTGTTAACCGGGAGAGACCGCTTAGAGAGATCGATTGAAATGTTTCGACGAGACGGTAGTTTACGGAATAGCGAGAGCTTGGTTTTTTGCTTCGACACGGGAACAACCTAAAAGCTTATGCAAGCTGAGCTGAGTCATTTGAAAATTACGCAATGGGGCCACTCGTGGAGAGGAGAGTAAAGTGTTTTTAAGGGATGTAGTATCATTCTTGAAACCGTGCAATTTCAAAGTTTACAAATGACGATTTCTTCATTCTGTATAATTAAGGCAATGGAAGCCTTTTTAGTTCAGGCAGAAACGTGTACGACACAACTGTACCGTTATAAGCCGATGATTTTGAGAGATTATGCTTAAAATGTTGCGAGCTTTCAAACTATGCTCGAACGATTCTAAAGAACGGACTCGTTTTCTCTACGTTCTTTGACGAGAACGATCCATGCGCGGAACAGGCTCTCCTGATCGCCGATTCATGGCAATTTCGCAGGCCCGGCGTTTCCCCGGGAATTGCTTTGTGAATGACGCGTATAATTTCGAAGCCGCTCGGGTTTCCGCAAGTTCGGATCAGCCGTCGCCATCAAAGAGGGTGAAATTATGCAGGCCGTTTGTACCTCTAGGCTAACATCCGCGAGCACTGTTACTCTTAAGTTGAAATTAATTTTGATAATTTCTCGGTTTCCACGTGTAACGCGATTTTACAGCTAAACCGACATTGTCGTGCTACACGCACCTCTTTGTGTAAATCCATTGTAGAATTGCAGATTTCCGGAATCATTTGATGAGTTACCAAGAAATGTCTATCTTATCAAATCGGTAAAACAGGACGACGTTCTCGTAGGTACTACTTCGCTGTGATCAGAGAGGGAGCGATAAAGAGGAAAAGGAAATGGAGCGATGGAAAAAGCGGAAAGTGTCAAAGGGGTGTTAAAAGCGATTGGAATAAACGTGAGAGAGATATTTAGCAGTATAATTGGTCTGATAAAATTGAACAAAAATGAAGATGTGATTTTTCAAGAGAAACATTGCGAAATTTTTATTCGCCAATTTTATTTTCAATCACGCAGTACATCAAAACATTGTGAAAATCGAAGAAGGAACAGGCTGGATAGGTGTCGTGTAAGTTCTCGATCAAAAGCACGCGAAAGCGTGACATGCGCATGTATCTGCCTTTTTTCCACGGCTGTTCCAAGCTCCGCGAGGAGGGGATTTTAATTAATCGCCGGAGTTTCAAGAAGTTCCACAATGATATATTAAAGTGCAGAATTTCTTTAAAGTCGTTTCATCTGTTAGGCAAAGAGGAACAATGCTTATAATAAAATAAAACACTGGACTCACCTTCACGCAAACTAACATTCTCCAACGGATGTTATTTTAAATTAAAAGGGCTCTGCATAAATGAAATATCCGTGCTAAGAGATGGACACAAAAATTTCAAAACCGCCACCGACGTTTAATATAAAGAAAAATTCTGATGTTAGCTTTAAAACTGCGAATAAAAAGTTATCCGTGCGAATATTTCGGACACGCGAATGAAGCCACAATCAGACACCTTCTTCCTCCTTTCAGAATGTTTCTCTGTCTTATTCACGGGTCTCCTGTGTCGAGTCAGAAACAAGACACATATCAATTAAGATTAATTGGTTAGCTACAAGTTTAGAAAGCCAGAGTAACTAATCGTATTATCATCGAGTGAGGAGGTTCCGATATCAGTCGTTAAGTTCAGCCTGTTGCTATGCAACGACACTCGCATTTATGAATTTGCATTACTTGTGGATTGTGGGTCGTTCACTGCCCGAGTCTTGCCCTTACAATCTTCTATAACAAAAACTGAAATCACGATCGTCCTAAATTGACGAGGAAGAAAAAACAGGTTATAAATGAATTTTTTTAGTTTTCGGTGTAAAACTCCGTCTTACACTCTTGTAGTCGCCAACTCGTGGCCGATACACGTCAGCAAAAATGTTTGCACATAAAACGTAATGTTTTAATATAAGTGCTCCAACACTGAAGTACTCTTGGCTTTTAAAAGATTTTATGGTCTAATTGATGTGCAGTGACGATAATAATCCAACGAGTAAATTTCTAGGAAATTCATTAAGTAGATGCCTAGAATTTACGGTTCGCGAAGACAGCTGTCTACGTTTATACCAGACCAGACCTCGGAGCCAGACTACCCTCAATCCTCTTAGAGTGCCTGCTTAAGGCCGCGTTTGAGCTTTTCTTCGCTAAAACTTCATGGCTCGGACAGGTACAAAAGAAATTTAGCGGACATTCTCCTCCTTTCAAAATTAGGTATACGACGCTGGTCGATAAAAACATTCGAAACCGTGATTTCGTCGGACGCGAGAAGCGAATCGTTTTATAATTGAATTTTTGCTATAAGCAGATCAGGCTTGCAAGGCCTTAAAAAAGCAAGGCTTGCAAAACTCAAAATTATCAATCGACAATACTACGATATCGAACCGAAAATATATTTTTCCGGTATTTAATTCAGGGAGCCTCGACATTTTACAAAATTTGTATGGAAAATAAGTGTATACAGGTGGTATTCAATTGTCTCGCAACTTTTAGGACACGATGAAAACGAAGAAACTGTAAAGTTAAAGAAATGTTCGATAAATACAAAATGTCTATTATTATCCACATTGAGTAAGGACGAGGATTTTCAGAAAAAATAATCAGAGAATTGCGATGTTAGGAAAGAAATTCTTAAGACATTGGCTCGTGTGCTCGGGGTATATGGTAGCCAGATATCGGCATTAGAGAGGATGCGAATTGGATTGACATTACATACGGGTCCAAGTTCTGCTACATCCCATGAGAAATCAGCACAATGCCGCCACTACGACTGTCCAGCTTGGAGGAACATGTGTGGCCACGTAGGTGGGTAGATGGACGGATACGTTGGTACGTAGGTACTGCGGGTTACCGTGCAACTATGCATGGATGGTTAAGCTTGTCTCTCTATCGACCTAAGGCGGAACAAGAATACCGAGAGGGAGAGTGATGGGCAGAAACAGTCCGGAACTACGAAGCGGAGGAAACGAGAGGTCGAAATGTGTTGGTGTCCTTCGACGGAAAGGAAGGATCGATAGTGAGATGGTTTGAGACGGTGCGAGTGGAATTGGAAAGGAGCGTGGACAAAGATCGAACGAGATCAAAGCAAAAGCTAAGGCAGTCTGTGTAGAGAAATATCTTTGATGAACGTACTCCCACAAGCTACAGCGATCCGGGTACGAATTATATTCCTGTCCTTCGACGGAAGAGAAGTATCGCTAACTAGACGGTTGACAGGGCAGAACTGACAGGAAGGACTGAAAAAAATTGATCCGGACGAAGGCAGAAGCTAAAAGCGTGCACGGAGAATTATCGTATTTAATAGTACATTAAAAAGGCAAGTAGATTTGGCGTGTGGGTGGGTTCTCTCACGTACGTTTTCGAGAGTATCTTTTGACAAAGGTACCGCGATCTGGGTACGCGAATGAACGCATTACACACGCGGCAAGGTCCCTTTGAGGTTAATGTAACCAAGAGCAGATTGAGTTCCGCCCCCCGAGTTTCAAATGTCAGTTCCATCCCGTCACTGCCGATCCCATGTCTTTGTCCTGTGATGTCCGCAAGATTTCGAAGTAGGGTCTTGTGTCAACGAGCGTTATGCGGGTATTTGCCGTTCGCTTTTCCACGTTTCTCTCTTCTTCCTCGTTTCGTCGTGACCTCAAGAAGAATCTTTCCCTAGGGACGGTAGTATGTAACGTCATTCGCCGAACAATACATTTTTCTGTTTTTATACTTGCAATACTTCACTTATTCTCATTTGTCCCGCCCCCAGAGACCGAACGTGTTCCTCGAACCGCAAATTTCCATCGTGAAAGTGAATTCTTAGCTTTCACTCGAATTCGTCGATCTGGAGGCAATCGTAATATGGCGTTTGTCGAAAATCATTGAAACCGGAACCGTGTAAAGCGTTTCAAGGAGCTTAAGCTGCGCGGGCAGTGGAGATCGGAGTTCAACAAGCATGAATTATTCGCGACCGTCCCGTGCCTTAGTCGACCACAACCCTTACACGACGACTACGATTGGATGCATCGATCGCATATTCGGACCCACCAGGTGCAGCGGAAAATCGCTGCGGAAGGAAGGTTAGGAGTAAAGAAGAGAGGCGAGGAGACGAGAAGGAGCGCTTTTGCGCGTTTCTCGCTTCTTATCCGTCAAGCAACAGCATCTTTAGTTTTAATGGTGCTCCCGGCTTGAAGAGTTCTCGTGCCCGCTGTTCACCTTAATCTTAAAGTGTAGCGCTTTTTCCGCCGGTAACGACTCTCGGAAGTTTTTAAAATTATACCTCGAGTTACTCGATGCGAATTCCGATGGTGTTCTTGGAAAAAGTAAAGTTCCAAGGAAACTGTGGACCTCTTAAGGAGACGATTTCTCGGTAGTTACCGGTCCTTGGTGGTTTACCGATAGACTTCACTTCCGAGTAGGCAGCAGCGATTATGAAATGGTGAAATTTGTTCGTACAATCTAATTGGGGTATATGTAATTTCGAGGAAACACTAATTAGGACGAATTAAAGCGTTTTAATGTTTACGGGGTGCGTAATTAGCACAAAACGTTTTTCCTGATTAATTTTGCGAATTTTCTTTTCACCACGTAAATATTCGAGGTAAATGATGGAAATTTTAGACTCACCATGATTCAGCATGAAATGTTGAACCTCGCTTCATTACGAAGAATTTCAAACGTTTCTCTGAGCGAGCGTACGAGTTTCGTTAATCTCGTGGCCCACGAGACCCAATCAAATTACCTAGCGCATTCTATCTATCGTAGGAAATTTCACGCGCAATTCACGTTTCATGTTTCGCGAGAAGCACTAAGCTCGTTGCAATCAGCCGTTCTTATCGATCTATCGTCGCCCGGACCGATGTGTGAATACTGAATAGGTGGTAGAGTCCTTATGTCAATTTTTTCGAACAATTTACATACGAAGGACGATGAAGCCGAATAGATAATGATTACGAGGAATTTCGTTAACGAGACAAAGCCCTTCCGTCAATTCCTTCGTACAATTTATCATGGTGAAGCTGAATAAATAATAATTGCGAAGAAGCTTCTCATCGGAATGAACAGCGACGAAGCCGAAGTAGATATTAATTACGAGTAAAGAAAGTAGATTTTTTTGCAAGTCACAGTATCCATACATACAATTTAGGCAATACTTATAATCAGTTCCGTTGCACGTGTCCGTTTCCTGCAATCGTACACCATAACGAGCGGTGACTGGTGCATTCTTACGAAATCTTAGCTTACCCATGATATGCAATAGCTCAACGAAGGGGACACTTGTCGCGTACATACGGCAGTGAGCGTAGCGTTATAACTGGATAGAGTGTGGTTGTTGGTAGTCAGTCGGTATTCAAGTGTACAGGCACTGGCGCGCACTGCCTGAAGGGTGCTAGAGAAATCTTGGTAAGTCAGCGTAAATGACAGCGAGTACTCGGTATAATGAGGGCGGTCCTAACTATTGCTCGCCTCTCTCTTTCTCCCACTCTCTCTCTCTCTCTCTCTCTCCTACTCTCTCTCTCTCTCTCTCTCTCTGTCACACACGCGCGCGCGCGCGCACACACACACGCACACACCCACCTTTACCGCTCTCTTACCCGCTTCTCTTTCTAATCTCCAACTCCCCTCGTCACCCCTACCTCTCGTCATTCTCCGTCCACGGGCATTCCCGCATCATTTACCTGTACATCCGCCTACCTACACATTTTTTGTTCGTCTTGTTACACAGACGTCTCGTCTTTAACATGTCATTTGAAAGAGTCACGGCGTAAAACTCTCAAAACTAATCGAATATTATCCAGCAACGATAATCTAAAATTAAAAAAAAAATAATTGAAGGCGAGGACGTGCAAAAAGAGAAGAGATCTGTTATAAACAAAATTTTTATTTTTTTAAAGGACAATTTATGAGAAGCAGAATGTAGGGGATTTTCGAGATTTCGAAAAATCTCGCGGGAATATTTTTGAGTTGTTTTCTTATTATTTACCTTGCGCCGTAATTTTTTTTTTGTATCTGATGTATTTAGAGCGATTGTGAATTTTCTATAATAATGAAAAATGGATGTCATCCTCAAACTGCCTTTGATGCCAGGTTCCGGCTCCGTTCAGGTTTACGTGGATAAGCGAGTTTTATCTTCACAGTCGTATGGCCCGTGCTTTGGGCAATCTCATAAACCGAATGACACGTAAATACGATTCGATCGAAGATCGTGGGAGTAATTTCAGGAACGAGAACGTTAATTAAGGATGACGGAACGATTCCTTGGATTTATATGAGTTTCAAAGTGCGCCGTTACTTTGATATGTTCGTACTGGGAGAACGTCTTCTATAGGGTGCTCGAAGCTAGCGATAACAGCGTTTATCTGTGCAGTTTAATGCGTATCCCAGACTTTCTATTTTCTACGAAATTTCGCAAGTTGGAATTCTTGGATATCGGGTAATGAGAGTAAATTTTAGAGTACTAAAATTTGCCTAATAATATGCGCAAATGAAACTATCTTTTACGTTGACATGTTGGGTTCCAGTCGGTGAAAAATTAAAACGACAGTAATCGATATTTTGTACCACTCGTTCTTAACGTACACATTTGAAACAAACTTGTTTCATCCAATTTTTTTTATTATTTTGCTTTACAGCCAGCGAGCTTTTAATATCGTATTTATGTCACCGAAGAGCAATTTACGCGCTGCTTGTGTACAAATTACCGATATCGCGGAGTTGCGCTTTTCATCCGTATTTTATATTTGGAGGACCGGCTCGAACGAGAGCCGTGATAAGACCAAAGGTCTCGCTTTGCGCAAATTCATGTTACAGGATCGAATAGCTTTGGCGGGACCACGAAGGGCGGCCAGGAGCAAAAAATATCCTACAACGCCAATATCATTTGCATCTCTTTGAGTGCCGCTGAATAACAGCTTCGTTTCTCGTTACGCACGCCTTTCAATATTGTATGGAGATTACACCGCAGTGGCTGGCTCGACACACGTCAATAACGTTGAAGCTAATAAATTGTTCATTCACCCCGTGTTGATAATCAGCCGAAGACATACAAAGATAACGTAAGCGAGGACTGTGAAAGCAAGAAGAAAATTCGACAAGGCAAAAATGTACATTTACCGCAACAGCAATAACGTTTGGCCAATTGTACTATTGGAATTAAATTCAAACTCGCCTACACGCGCGCACAATTAACTCGAGGTTGCATCGACGTTCTCCTTCCAATTAAAATCGCAGCTTTACCACGAACGAGCCTACGTTCACGTTACATGAAGGAAAAACTCTTCCTCGATCTGCACTTTGGCACTTGTCGTTAACCATACTCCAGCAGAACGCAAAGAAGTGGAAAGAAGATGACGTGGGCATGCCTCGGTCGAGATCGTGAGCTGTGTGCTGTACCGATGAAACTGATAAACCGGTAATTACTGTTTTTTCCATCGATTTCCCATTCGAGATACCGCAGGCGGAAAATTCGTCTTTATCCGCAGAAACCGTTCCGGGAATGGAGCTGTCTGCACCAGATCCATTAGAACCTTGGTGCATCGTAGTGGAGATATCCTGGCCGACCGAAACTGGCGCATCAAAGGGTTAATCAAAGTCGGAATATCCCTCCGTCAAAGCGTTCCGATCAACCTCCCAGTTTTTTTTTTTTTATTCTAACCAACCCCTCACGTCCCACACGTCCAACGTTTCACCCTCCTCGCCATCTCACCTTCTGGACTTTTCGCTGATCCTACTCCTACCGCACGGATTCTCTCACCACCTTCCATCCTCTACCCCTTTCGAGGCTCGCGCCACTCCAAACCTTTTCACGTACGCTCAACGCTCGCGTGTTCGTGCCACCGAGAGCCAGATAACGTTATAGCTTGGCCTCGCCTATCGCGGATGGCTGCCGGTAGGTACTCGCGTGTCTGCTGCGACGGTACAGATAAACGAGATCCCGAACCGGCGCCGCGGCCGGTGGTTTCTCTGTGGACGGCCGGGCAGCAGCCATCTCGCGCTATTTACACAGCTACCAACTGAGATTTGCTTTCTTTCTCGGGGCTGTTTGTGCAGGGCGCGCAGCGAGCGAGGGAGAGTGAAAGAGTGAGAGAGTGAGAGAGAGAGAGACAGAGACAGAGAAAGAGAGAGAAGAGCTTATGAATGGAAACGAGCTGGTAGGAAAAGAATGACCACGCGCGAGCGCAGAAAAGACGCGATGGACGCTCCATATCAGAGGGAGAGAAAAAGTGCTTCTAGGAAAGGAGACGGAGAGCGTGAGAGAACATAAGGTATGCCAAACGGTGGCGTGGAAGGTTTGAGATGTATGGACAAGACGGACTGTGCAAAGCTTCTTTTCCAGCAAAAATGGTTTCATCCCTTCTTCGTAAGGGCGCTCTTCCTACCGTTTATCTACTCATTTCTTCTCTTTCTCCTCGTGCCACGTCAACTCCTCTCTCTTTCTCTTCTTGTCGTCTCACCTCCCTCCTCCTCTCCCTTTTCTCTCTTCTCGTTACAGACGTAATGATTTTTCACATCAGCTGTGAGCGAGGAACTAGGCCTTCGACCCACTTTCTCGTTATCGCTACCGAACGATCCCCGACCGACTGCGGCGGGTATTAGCGGTGGCGAAGCGGCGAGCAGATCGCATCTGTTAATGGGGGACCATTGTTCGCGCCAATCAAAAGAAGAGCGTCTCGTCGAAGCCCGCGATCGAAAATATCGTCATTCCACGGCGATTAAAGCGAAATGCGCTTAAGGATGCGCTACGGATGCACCGTGCGAGCCGTGCTAGAGGGATATATTGATTAAAAGTGCATTAAACGGAAAGCTCGGGGTACGCGCATGCCTTTTTCCACATTATCGATATTTCTCTGGTAACTGTCCACGGCCATTAAAGTATCGATCTGCTGCACGCACTCGCGTAATGCTCGCAGATAGAAAGAGAAAGCCTACAGTGCTATAATAAATGGATAGTACTGATCGTTAGACGCCGATAAATACCGACTCTCGTAATACTCGGTCTTAAGTTCGATATATTGTTTATTGCGCTTTCGCGTGTAATTAAGCCGTCTATGCATAAGTACTGGTTTTACGTGTGAAGGGGATTACTTCCGTAGCAGTTATTCGTGATAATTCCAAGCCAAGTAGCTTTGTCTCTTTATCCTACGGTTTGGCCGCGCTATCGCTGTGAGACGGAAAAGAAATCGCAGGTATTAATGGGAGTATCGCATGTTCTCTTCCATTTCCGTAATTCTCATCGCGTTTCTCGCTTTTGAACGGTCGTAATGCGTGATTAATGCCCGGGGCATAATGAGTCGTTCGGCTTACATCGTTGCGGCCATAGAATTCTATGCGAAGATTTATTTCAGTCCATGCTGATTTAAATAATCTTGCCAATTGTAGATAACGGTCGCTTACTATCGCGCCTCCAACAACAACTTTATTTCTACCGTTGTTCTCTTCATTCTCTCTCGTCTTTCAACGAGCGAACACGTTGGATTGACTCTTCAATTCCAAATTTAATTCCTCGAACCATTGTAGTCTATCGACAACGATGACAGCTTCGTTCAGAGGCGCATTTCTTTCAAGCGCATTGCACTTTCGCATACGCAACATCGCACCGAGAAATAAGTGTCCCTTACTTCACCCTACTCTCCGTAACGTATCGTGGAAAATTTGTGAAAATTGAAAGCGGACCGTCTGGATAGTTGGCTTGTTAGCCGGTTGACGTTATTCATACCGCTACGGATTCCGGCGTGAAAGTTTTCGTTGCTCAGGGTGATAAACTAATGAGAATCTCGGATAGAAGAAAGTTGGGAAGGTTGCGAAATCACGAGGCGTCCGTCGAAAGGCGATGAGGAGTGCGACGGAACAAAAGGAGGGAATGGAGGATGAGGGATTCGAGGAAAGGGTGGAAGAGGTTGGGCGTGAGAAGAAGAGACGCGAGCAGACGAGCGTTAGATGGAAAAGGAGGAAGAACTCCACAGGAGCCGGAAACCACGAAAGCTCTTCTAATTAGTAGCGTTAAACGTCGCGGAAGCTGGTGGGCTACAGGCTTTTAAGACAGCTTCGACAAAAATACCGAGCGCTGTATCTGACTACAAGTGAGAGAACGGTGGTTCTGGTGTGGGCAAGGGCACCACCGTTGCGACGCCCAGCAGCTCCCAAAGTGGAACGATCTCCTGGCTGGATTCATGGAAAATCTCATCTCCGATCTAGACGCTATTTCCGGCGGCTGATTGGAAATTCTGCGCGCTCCGCACCCTGATTTACAAAGGCGCCAGATGTCGCGGATATTTCAAGGCTAAGATTATTCTCCGTCGAAGGAGATTGCTAATTCCCTCTGGTTCGCTTGCGTGCTCACGCGCGCGCCATCTCATTTCTGGATTAAGATCCAAAGCGGAAATAATCTCCCACTGACTCTACCTGTTTTTTCTTTAGAGCTCCTTACCTAGTGGTAATGGTGAGCCGAAGACGAGTTCATTCTCGAAGCGTCGTTCCAAGTAGCACTTCGAACGTAATCACTTCTAACCACTTTCCATCGATGAAACTAGAAGAATGGCGTTTGAGATACTATTGAGATACTATGGAGGATATACGAATTGTGAAGTAGTCTGGTTAAGAAGTAGGTCCTGCTTCGAGAAGCGAAAGCTTGTGAATAGGCACCGCTTTGGATCTTCGAATTTTCGTCTTTGTACGTTATCTTAGAGCCGAAGCGTGGGGTGTCCAGCCGGCTCTTCCTCTTTTACCCTTTTGTACTCGAACCCATTCGTCTACTGAAATATTCATCAGCTCCTGGTAGAGGCCCCGGGGACTGTATACAGCCTTTACTCTCTTAACCAAAAAAAAAAAGGAAAACTCTGCTTTATATTCTTGCTTGGACGAAGCTATTTGAAAGTCAAACTGTTTACTGCTTGCACAGTGTAAACTTTTGATACGAGTAAATCTATCGTCCTTCGCAACGTCCTACACCCGAAGAGGACGGGTTCCCTCGCATCGGTTGTATCTCTGCCCACGAGCTTCTACGAGACTGATTAGAAAAGCTTTGAGGTAGAAGGATACGGTGGTTGGAGATGTGGGAGCCGAAAAAGAAGTAGGAGTCACCGTAATGAACGGAGCTTCTCGCCGTTGAGGTGGAACGCCTGCCGTTTGAACTGAAAACAATCATTCGCCAACCTGGGCACTATCGAAGCATTTTGGATTCACCAGGCACATGAAACTTTCTTATGCGATCTCGGCAATATTATATGGTTAGGTGTACGTGAAATGTCCTAGTGCGCTGTGTTCCTTGACAATCTCTTGAAATTCGCTAACAAATTCGACGTATCACCGCGTATGCTCCTTCGATATCCGTTCTTCTACCTCGAGACGATCTTTCGCGAACATATAGAAAATCTTTCAAAGCGAACAATTCCATCGGTATCCGCATTACCCACGACAACAATGCTCCAGAGAGACCTTTACCTACGCTTACGCTTACAAGTAAGTTTACATGCTACATTCGAATCCACTTGACTGGAATTGTCGCAATCGCGATAACAAGGCGCATTATTATCGAGTCCACTGTCTACTTCTCCGACTTCCACGTCCCTTGGGATAATTCGATTATCGATCCGCGAACAGTCGACCCACTCTATCTCTCTCTATTTCACTAAATCCTACACAGTCTCGGAGCCAGGTTCTTCTTCCATCCGGAGTGACCCATCTCGAAATATCATCGAGGAAGATCACCATTCACCGTGCTCAATTTTATCCGCTCCATGGTGGTTTAAATCCTTGGACAATCGAATGAGGAGGTAATCGGACCTGGCTACGATCGGTGTAGGTAGCACCCCTGACTCTGAGCCAGCATTGGTCCTGTAAACCCTGCCGAAATCCTGGACAGTGGCCTCTAACTGTACGATGAACGAGCCCTCCTGGAACGTCTCTCGGGATGGCGTATAATAGATTCCGCATCAAGCACTTCGGATGTACACTACCACCAGTATCCACTGTCGAGCCACTTCTCTCTTTCTGTCACTCTACCTCTCTGTCCCTCAGACGGTAGAGGTCCGTTAACCGTCTACGTGAATGAGAACAGGCTCGAAGGAGGTGACCCATCTCCGCTAGCCTCGTGCATGAGCCGCGTACACTCGCTCGAGGGCATCATAGGCTACCCTTCCATTTTGCCCACCGCTTCATCCCCTTTCCGCATAAGAAGGGCTCACCTTCTTTATCTCGCGTCCCAACGTCGTTCACGCAGACCGCGACAAGGAGGAAAGAGGTGGTGACGGGTGAAAATTGCCGAAGAGAGAATGTTAACTTTTTTTTTCCTTTGCCTTCTCCCGCCAGCCGATGCCTTCCTGTTTCTCGTCTCGTTTTCTCTTTCTACTTCTTCACGTTTCTTCGCTCTCCGGCCTTCTCGGGCCTCGTTCACTTTTGCTTTCTCTTTTTTCACCTTTCTTTTCTGCGCTCCTCCTCGTCTTCCAGGCACCTCCCGAGGGCAAGCGAACGAAATCTTGGATGGCAGCGTCGGGAGATTCCACGGCGCATTATAGCTGGGAATCTCGAAAGGCCACCCGGCGTCGGTCGGTAAAGGGGATCGAGTAATAACGCTATGGGATTGCGAGAGATCAAGGGATACCGAGATTTCGCGGTGGAACTTTGAAAAAGCGCCGGAGGGAGAATTGTGTCCGTCCATTTCTGCTTTGGAGTTCCAAGTCTCGTGGAAAGAATGCCGGAAAAGGATAGGTAACGGCGAGGATTTTTTCAGACGCGTCGCTGACTTTCTCCGTGTTCATTCGGGTTTGTTTTACATGCGCGTTAACGATTTACTTTGCTCGACAGACACGTTCTGACGTTTGTTGAGATCGAGAACAATGTTACAGGACATTGTTTTAGAGCAAGGCCCTTGAGCCGTATGCGGCGCTTTGAGTCACGTCTCCTTTTGTCACGATTTATTGTTACGTTGATAAAAGGAATGGTTATGTAAAAGGCTAGAAATGCAGAAGTATATTTTTTTTGGTTATCCTATTTTCATCTTATTTTTCGCGGCTTGTTCTTCTAAACTTGTTTAAATCTTGTAATTTATTAGGTGATATATTTAGAAACTGTTGGAAAGGTTGGTGACCTTTGTTCCGACGCATCGAATAATGCAAGAGCAAAAGGGCGTCTACATATGCTAATCGCTCAAAAATTTGTTATCTCTATGAGAACATTTTGTTTATGCAAGTTTGCGGATAATCTCGTATTAATACTTTTTTTCAATAACGACTTATCAGACATTGGTCAGTTATGATAACTGGTACGAGGAACTAAAGTAATACACTTGGAACGTAGTTATTTATTACTCTTTTTGACGAGTTTGTCATTTCTATCCTACATTCGAGCAACCGAACGCCTCAGTACAATGGATTCGTCTATTTGCAGAGCCACTTCGTAAATTAAACGTTCTACAAGTAAACGCCAGTTTTAGAGTCGCGTGATTGGAACGTATAAAATCCGAATTCATGCCAGGGGAGCTAAAAGTATCGGTCTAAATATCCACGGATTAATATTGGAATCAGACTGATTCGCCGAAACGAAAGTTTCGACTTCGTAAGCGTCCGACCTCGGAAGTAGTTTCTTCGAAGTTCGAACTTGGAAATTGCCAATTCACCGGCTATTACGTTTTACAGTTCCCAACAGGAAGGATATACATAAACGTTCTGCACGCGCGCTTGCACAACGCGTGGATATTTTAACCTTCACTTAAGCCCAGCATGAAATTGCTCATATTCCGCCACGAGAGAGAAACTAAACAAAAATGGATGAAAGACGGAACGATCATTTTTTGCTCGAGCTCGCGAAAGAGATTTCGCGATTCAGCCGAGAGAAGATAACTGACGGAACAACGCGAGCGCGTAAAGAATACGAAAGGGCGGAAGGATTGCGCGAGGTTCCGAGCGGTCTCCGTAAATTGTTCTTTTCATTTTTTATCTCCTTTCTTACCTTTTACCGACGTTTAAATTGTAAAGTAAGCGTTCGAGAGACCGCGTATCGGAGAAGCGGTCCGTTAAGGGTGGCAGCTGCCCGGTTAAACGGGCGTTACTACGGGAAAGGGCGACACGATTACATCATTAACCCACATTATATTCACTTCTGCCTCGACGCTCTTGTGGCACACGGAGAAGCGTAGCGGACGAAGGAGGAGGGCAAGTGGCCTGAGGAGACCATCAACCTTGCCCATGTGTTTTCCATCCCCTGGACCTCTGCAATCTCTTCGTCCCCCATTAACCAACCCTCACTCGCGCAACCTCGTGTTTCGTTGAGCCACGTTCCGATTCCAATCTGGTGCGAGACGCCATTCACGAGTAATAAGCGTTCAATCTTCTCGAATCGCAAACGAGCACCCGTCGATCAGCTTAAAAGGCCGCTCTGCATCGTCTGACTCCGTTTAATTCGAAGCTTCGCGAACGTCTGACATTTCATTCTCCTACTACCTTGTTCAACATTAAACGCGCTCAACTTATCTGTGACCGAAGATTGTCAATTTTTAAGCAGACTTTCTTTTACTTGCACGAAAGGACTGCGGGCGCTGGAAATATCGAAGGACTATCGTGTAGATATTAATTGGTAAGTGTCTTCAAACGAGGACTCTGGGTTCGTACGTATACGGTGCGGTGCAATTTATACGAGTACGTTTCGATACACTTTGTGAAAGATTCTGAAATTTGACTTGCAATAAAAGTGGTCTGAAGTGCACCAAGTTCGTCAGGTTGCTTCCTGCCTTCTCGGTTTTCATCCATTATCGATTATTGTTACTCGGAGTAATTCAGTGTTTCTCACGTCCACGTAAAATATCTCTACGATTTGAAACCCTCGTCACTCCAATTTCCCACTTAATTATAATATATTCTATACACAAGAACTTCCTTCACATAGTCAATAACTGTTACTCAAACTGTACGTCCTAACCGTATGTGCCACCGACCGCGCATAGTCTTACCTGGCACGGCTAGGGTAATCGTCGGATCGGTAGCACCTCCGACCGAATCACGGCACCGCACGAAACGTTTCATGGTTATGATCCTTGATATCCACCATAGGAGAAGTATTTTCGTTTCCACCCTGCTTGCAAGGTGCGTGGCGTGTTAACATCCATCGATTACGGCACAACTCGCCGAACGTGCGCGTAATGGCTCATTATTATCAGTTATAAGGGAGGAAACGAAACGAACGCCAGTGGGTGGTGGTGAACGACGGAAGAGGAAGGATCGAATGAAGTTGTACGGGGATCGGTATCGCAGTATTATTACGTGAAGCAGAGAAAGAGAGAGAGAGAGAGAGAGAGAGAGAGAGAGAGAGAAAAGAGAGAGAGAAACAGAGACAGAGAGCGAGAAATATGGTAGGCTGCTGGAGAAAGCTAGACGGTGCCCTGTCGGCCACAGAAGTGCTGGGGATATCCACTACGTGCCAAAGGGTCCGCTACTAACACGGCCAATTTATTCAAATCGTAATTGACCACTTACGCCAATAGTCCGATTCGCACAGAATAGCCAGACTGCACCATTATTACCGTTTGTATTTGGTCGCACGCAGGCTGAAGGTGCAGTGAGAAATTCAGTAAGAAGAATTCGTGAGGTCACCACACGATGAGAACAAAGGTGGCGACTTATTACGGACCGCTGCTCTTGTTTATTGAGCTGATTGCACGTGAAACGATGCATTCTAGGTAAGGGTAGGGAAGCATCGAAATTTCCATCGTATTAATGAAGTCACATCTTGCTTTTGCAGTATGGATAAATAAATAATTGTAATCGTACTTTGAGCCAAGTAAAGAATGTCAAGGAAAAGAAGAGAACAAGACGAGATGAGTGCAGAAGAGAAATGCGTGAAAGAAGGGGAAGTGAAGGTCAAGGGTGAAAAACGAGTGGAACAGGGCGAGTGAATGTGAAACGACATGTAGGCGTCCTTTTGTAGTCTGACCAATCAGTTTTCTCTTCGCAACGAATTCATATCGAATTTGTGCTAAATAATTAATTGAGGTCTCTAATTATTCTTTGTTACATTCTTGAATTGTGCCGATTGTAACGTAGGGTATCCGGATGTAAGGATTTGAAAGTGCCGCGTATCGCGGCCAGTGGCAGAAATGGAGAGAGACGGTGACGGGGAGAAGAGGGAAGGCAGAACGAAGGAACGGGTTAGGAGAGGCAACAGTCGAGTTCGAAGCGTGATACAAGACGTACATATAATTAGAAGGATTATACAGATACATATATATATATAGAGTGATCTCGAGGCGACCAGGACCGTATAATCCAAAGGCATATATGTGAATCACGCTCATCCCAGACAATTGGAATAATCAAAATCACTCGACAATCAACGTCTCTCCGCCGTGGTCTGCCATCCCCATATAATAAAATCTTGGTCAGTGTCACCGTCAAAAATATATATCTAGTCAAGAAGTCATTTCGAACACTGGTCTTAGTAAATAATTTATTAATGTAAACCACGACGTGTATGGATGTATGTGTGTGTTCTGTCCGCGTTATCTATTATTATGGCCCTATACACCGGTTTTAATTCTATGTACGTTTAAGTGACGAGATTGACTTTTATATTATTTTTATTATTTATTACTTATTGTGTTCTTTTATTTTTGTATCAGTAACGGACAAGGAGTTGATTCTATGTTTTATTTGTTGACGATTTTAATTTTAATAAACTGACGAAATTCCGAAATCTTATTAGTAGATATAAAAACTACACGTTACACGGAAGAATCATGTACCGTGTACCGTTTTACTAACCGGTAGGGACAAGAGAACTGGGTCTGCAATATTGACTGATTAAGCGCGACCAGGCACGCCGTTGTTCTCGCATCCAAGGGGTCTGTTTAGCATAAAATGGAAAATAAGTTTTGGAATTTTAATCTCATGCCACGGCTGTCACCGAAAGGATCTTAACAGAGTACATAGGATTTGCGAGGTAACGAATTAATTTTTGTTAACATAATTCAGATTTTTTTCAATAGTTAATTTCAGTATCGTCACAAATATACAAAGATGAATGTTAGTGAAAATTAATATGGGAGTATTTAATAAGTAAGTTTACGTTACAGCCTCGTGAAAGTGAGATTGCGTTTTCCTTCTGCGGAGATACCCACGTAGGAGGAACTTATAGACTCTAAGGGATAATGCAAACCTTCCACATTTTGGTCTTTCGTAAACGACTGTACAATGGTCCCAGAGAATCTCCAGCAGACCGGCTGAACGACCTCTCGCTGGACTGCACTTTAATCGCCACGAATTAATTTTACTTCACCTGCACCACACGCCGTGCAGAACTCCGACTCGTGGCGCGTTGATTCTGATTTCACTCCTGTGGGTGACGCTACGCAGACGAATCCAGAAAGAGATAAGTAAACATTACTGAAATCTCTATCTGTTGTTGAAAAATGATGTGCAGGGCATAGAAATATCGAGGTGTCCTATTATTTAAAACTTGTGTATATTTCAAGATAGTTTTCAACCAATCGGAAATAACTAAAGATGATATTACGCACATAAAAACAAAACCTTTGGTTTAAATAAATTGTAAACGCATCTATGCGAGCTTCTCTTTCTCGTTTTAATTGCTTCGAAATACTACGTATTTCTTAGTATCAACAAATTATTGTTCTTTCCGCCCCTTGCATATTAATTAATTTCAAGTAGATTACTGCCAAAGTACCCGGCAGCATATCTCTCGTGACTAGTGTATTAATTTATGGCAGTTTGGGATTAGATTTCATCAGGGCTGTTTGAATTCAGACGAGGAACGCTATAATGAGAAGATACAAGAGTAAGAAGATAAGGTACTTCTAAGTCAGCAGTTGATACGTTGCATATAAATTTTCTCATTAATATGTCGCCGTAAAGTTTCTTCCGCATTGCGGTTTAATGAAATATGGACGATACTCGTAGTGCAAATATCTTAAAATGTCGTTCCATTGTCGTCCACTAATTCATCAAACGAGAGTCTATACTAAAAATCGATTCTTCGCAGCGTGCACGATGTTCATTGAAAAATTCATTCCCGAATAGAATTACCTTGTTTCTCGTAAAGTCCAGCTTACACAGATGCGTTCTACGCTCTTTTGGTAGATCAACAATTTTATAAACGGTCCAGTACCTCAACGTGGACATTAAAACCGTCTCTTATGTATTTACAAGTGCAAGCGCAATAATAACATTAGCTTGCACAATGTCCATTTACAAAAATCAGGATCACCTTCCACGTCGGATCATTCTCGAATAAAGAAATCCTACTTTGGCTCTCGGTTGGCCTGTGCACTTTTCGCAAGGATAGGTCGCCTCCTAGCCAAGCGAGCTTTTATCAGTATCAACGGGATCATCCGCGGACGCGTCCCCTCAAGTGACCTCACGTCGCTATTCTTCCCTCCAAAACTCTTTGTTGGCGGATCCCCGTAGTGCTCGCACGGCTCGACGAGCGCGCGACCGAGCGCGCCCAGCGAGGACACTCAAAGGAAGGAAGCGTGCAGACAATATTACATCCGTTTCGGATGCTCGTGTGCATTCGTGGATGCGCGGAACCGAGCAAGACGCGCTTACTCTCGCCTTCCATCTCACCTTCTCAACTTTATTTATCTGTCCATCCACTTCCTCTCCTTTCACCTTCCATTCTCTCATTCACTTTCTCTCCATTCTCTGCTCCCTCACACGACGACGGTCCACGCATTCTAATTCGCATTCGTATTCCAGAAGCGAGAAAGTGGGCGAGCCGGAGGTAGGAATAAATAGGAACGAACAGACAGAAGGAAGGAAGGAAGGAAGGAAGGACGAGGAAGTGGTAAGAAGAGAGAAATAGGTATCGAGAGAAAGCGAGAGGCAAGAAACGCTCGCGCCCAAGGAACACCGAAGTTTCGCGGCGACGGAGAGTGAACAAGGCCGAACCGCGAGAACGAGGGGTGGCTGCGCGACACCTCGAGCTCGAACTTCAGTGGACGATTAATATTTGCAGACAATGGGCCGCGCATATTTCCCTGGCATCTCTCTTCTCCCTCTCCTCCTCACGCTTCTCTTTCACGCTTTCTTCCCTTCTCGTTCCATCGTCCTTCCACGATCTCCTACCGTTTCGCTCTTTCGTCCTGCTCTCGGTGTCCTTGCGATGGTCTACTCGAGGGTGGGTGGAGGATAGTAGCGCGTGCATTTGCAGGAACGCTTGTGTGTCCGCGTATGTGTCCTCCGAGCGAGGCATACACATGATTTCCGGCCACCACTGTGACGGTGTCCGCGCGCGCTCCTACGCCCACGTGTGCGTCACGGCACGTCCGTTGCCTAACGTACGATGCAAGTTTCCTTTGTCCTGCCTAACTCACAGGGCTCGCGAGCTCGTAGCTTTCCACGTATAGAAAGGGAAATTTCCTTCTTACTCCTGTCTTCGCCGCACCTCTCTCTCTCTCTTTCTCACTCTGTCTCTTTCTCTAGTCGCCTCATAGACACGAGCACTGACGACTCGAGCCTTAAATATCTATGACGACACCGCCGGCCGGCCACTTTTCGAACGGCCTTAAATCAGAAAGTTTCCAAGCGCAGAGCCCCGGCTCCCTTTATCGAGCCGGCTTCCTTCCATGAGACGAGGATAGGGTCGAGCTTCACGGAGGCGCATCGAGTATGAGCAAGTTCCAGCCTCTCTTGTCTCTCTTGTCTTCCGACGGTACTTAAGCGTGATCGCGTCGAGGAGAGAATTTTAATAAAGCGATAGTGGAGGCGGGGAGATATTAGAAGACGTCGATCGTCAGGAGTCTGTGAGAATGAGTCGGTCAGTAGAAAGTAATCGTGGAAATTGTGGAAGGTGATTTATTTTGGATGATCGTGGAAGTTGGGAGAATTTGTGAAAGCTTGTTCGTGATTTCCTTGATAGTGCTCTAAGACGTATTCCGATTGGAGTGAGATTTTATTGTCGCGTTCTAGACTGTTCCCGATGTTCGGTGTACTGGAACATAATAAGTTGGATGATCATGACGCATCGTTCTCTGTATTACGTGGCTTCCGCCTTTCTGTATCTAGTATTCGAGCGAGTACATTTTGCCAGTGAATTTTCGGATCCGGCTTCCCCTTAGGTTGCACCTCGAGTGGAACCTATCTCGGTTACTTGTCCGACCACATCTGTCCCAGTTTCACTGGCGTAACGATTGGCTTACCAGCACAGTTCCGCGGTCTCCGATACAATTGCGTTTATCCTGTCAGTCGAACGTACACGTCCGTGTGCTGTCCGATATTTTAAAAATGATAAACCCCACGTACCAATTCGTTAAAGGTTTTGGCGATTTTATCGTTTTATCGCCTACGCGGAGCGCGCAATAATGGAATGGAATGAATAAGTAACCAGATTAAGCGCATTATCCATCAATGGATATTAAAATCTGTGCTAATGCCGTATGTTCGCTTTGAATAGTCTCTTTAGCGTCATTCCGAAATAATGCCTTCTCGCGAGTGAGCTTGCAGTTTCGTTGATATAGGCACCATCCACTAGTTAGTGTCTGGTGGATTAGCGCATTTTGCCAGAAGTTCGTTATAGTCTGACCCCGCCCTTTGTCACGAGACTTTATTACGACCCTTCTAATATTCGAGGTAATATGATGGGAGGGTGTAGCGACTGTCGTGATAGCAGGATAATCACGAAGCGATGAATTGTAGGAAGATTCTCAGCGGTTGTTGCAAACCGACGAAACATGGAGGTCACTGTTTTGGATATAGCTTTATTTGTTATGTAATTTATCCCATTGCATCGTTATTAACACTATTTCTATCAAAGGTGTCGAAAGACATCTTCTCAAATTGCATTTTAAAATTATTTTCCAAGTTGAATCATTTTTCCTTATTTACTTCTTTCACTATTCGTATATTAGCTGTTAAATTAATTCAGGGGTATCATTTTCCTGCAGCTCATCCTGGACCCAAAAAGACACCTCCTGATCGAAATGGGCATACACAAAATCCCGGTAGAAATAGTGTTAAACGAAACGACAACTGTGATTTATTTACATGTACAGGGTGTTGGGAAATGATACAGGGCAGTAGAACGGGTTGCCTATCCATCGATCTGCAGGCGCTCGGTCTGTTGATCGGTAAGAGAGCGTGGAGGGGGACGAGATGCCGGTTTACTAGCGCTAGGTGGCACTGAACGGAGGTAGGGGGTATGCTCTCGGCTCGTGCCTCGTCCTTATATTAACTTCACTTCAATTATTTCAAATGCGCTTTACCGACGGGTAGCCTATTAATGGGTTTTTTTTTCAATGCCATCTGGCACCAGTAGACCGGCAGCCCGCCCCCCTCTACGCTCTCTTACCGATCAACAGACCGAGCGCCTGTAGATCGAGGGACAGGCAACCCGTTTTACTGCCCTGTATCATTTCCCAACACCCTGTACCGCGCACAGACAGTTTTTACTCCAACAATTTTGTCTAAAACGTGGCTCGTTTAATATTCGAGTTGTATCTACGGATTACTACTTTTCTCCTTGATGGAAGAATTACTTTTCGAATAACGCCTGCCATTCAGGCACGTAAATTCTCGCGTGGAAGGTAAGGAGGAAAAGTCATTTCTTCAACTTTGTAAATGCTGTAAAATACATATATTCAGGATGCAAGCCCCATGAAATAGAAAACGATGAGAGGTATTATCGCTACTTGAAAGTTCTTTTACCATTCTGTAATAAATATAATTAATATTTGAAATTAACTCGAAATTTATTTCTACGTAACGAGGCGTTACTGTTAATATTGTACGGAAAGCGTGCCGTTTTGCGATAACAGGGTACAAGTAAACGAGAGTGGGCAAGAGAGAGAGAGAGAGAGAGAGAGAGAGAGAGAGAGTGAGAGAGAGAAATGCAAAGAGAATGAGAGAGGTAGAGAGACGTCGAGCGAGAATTCGCGGGTGTTCTAAGCGGAAAAGCTGCAGGCATGAAGTGCGGATGGAGTTTGCTGCGAGGGTGGCCCTATCCGCTAGCGCGGATGTTCTATGAAAGTGGGTGATTGTACGCGAGGTCGGGGGTCCGACCGGTACAATGCAAACAACAATACGCAATCAAGTAGTTGACGGCTGACGTTCGCATTACTGTGCCATTGTTGAAGGTGCCGACGGTATTCTGGAATTACGAAGCAGCCGCGAGTGAGTGTCGCCCATGGACAAGCTTCCGCACAACCTATTAATACCGATGAGGAAGCGATCACTTTTTTTTTTTCGATTTTCAATAGCACCTTCGAAATTTTTGGACAGAGAAGTCGACGACCCCATGCATGCCCCATCACTCACTCTCCTCGATTCATTGGAAAGCAGAAGAACGAACGAATAATAAAGCAGTACTTTTGCAATGTGTCATATACATATGTAACGCGATTATATCGTTCGTTAGTGTATTTCCAAAATCGTCTGCACTCTTCTGGTACTTACAAATCTTCATGCTGACAGGACAGTGCTTCGAGATTATGTGAAGCTCAATCGTCACATTCTCGCGTTCGTAATTTAATCACGTTGAGGGATTGGAAACTGTATGGCGTGCCGTAAGAAAAGCTTTGTCGATCTCTCGTTACATCTGCAACGCGAATTACACCGATATAAATCACGAAATTGTGCGCACGATTGGCCATCGAGATGTACCTACAAGCGGCGCGACGTGATCGGAGTACTTTAGCGATGTCGATCAATGCCCGCACGTAGAACGTTCTCTAGCCGAATTCAACAGCGCGCGAGCAATTAAATCTTGATATCTTTCCTTCCGATCGAATTAGTCTGGCTCACGAGAAGGACCACGAACAAGCGAATTCTGCTGAATTTTTATAAGCTTCCAATAGCAGTCGGGAATTCGTGAAATTGTAAAACTATGAAATGATTTTCCGTTATCTGTCTACCCTGTACAGACATTGATTAGTGCACTCGACTGACGAGGTCGACCTGGTACAGGTTACTTCGAGAATCGAGCGTGGTTTCTCCAAGCTTGCAGCCGTATGACGAGTTGTTACGCAAAGCGGACGGAAACCAGTGGCAATTGTTCGAGCGTGAACCACAATCCTATCGTCACCCCCTTCGTCGTACTTAAAAATTTCCACTCACGCTTAGTTTCGCCGCGCACCGAAAATACCACATGCGAGCACCAAGCATCTTATCTGCACCTCACGGGGTACGAGATGTACCACTGAACTTCTTCGAATAAGAATTCACTCAAGCCTCCAGCGATCATTTATTCCATTCGTACATTTTTGTAATGTTTTTATGCGGCTTCCAATTTTTTCAGTTGCCCTCGTTGTCAAAGATCAATTGGAAGTGTAGTAATAAAAATTACATTAGCAGTTTCGTGATCACGGAACACGACTGATAAACAGTTTAATACTCCTTAACACGTTGACTGTCACGCAGATTTTCCATGAATGGCCCATCACACCACACTTTGCATTTTTTACATACTTCTTTTTTCGCTAACATATGATCTTTTAAAGTGCTGTAAATTGCGATTAGTATAATCGTTTTTTAAATGATTTTTCATCGTGACAGTGAAAGTGTTAATAATCACAAATAAATCTTGAGGATACGAAAATCTGATATTCCAGAAACTCCTAATTTCTCTCGCCATGCTCTATAAACGGGCGGAACATAATAAGCGTATTCATCGGCGAATCTCGTGCGCTTGCCCTCGCAAGCGGGGCTTTACCATCGCCGCTTCTAGGAACGGATTTCCACTAAGCGCTTAATAAAACAAAGCCGCGCACAAACGCTCGCCCGGCCGTTTACGCGCCCTCGAAATTGCATCTTCGATCGCGAATTGGCGGCGCACTTACATCAATTGAAACGCGTAATCGAATCTTCGATGGTGACCGCGGCACGTTGGGGCCGAAGGAGCGTTCGCGTCCTCCGCATATTCGGCCGAAATGGTCCAGCATTTGAGCGGAATCGTGCGATCTATATGTCAACGGGATCGCGGCAGGTAGCGGAGGCGGAGAGTACTGAGACGCGTTTACATATACCGGTGCCCTCGTAAGCGAAGCCGTACACCCACAAACGTTCAAACACACACACACGTGCGCATATTACAGGCATATCGATGTCCCGCATTTGCCCACGGTCTGGAGAGCGTGGTGCAAAGGAATGGACAATAGGCGTGGTGAGGCGGTGAGGCAGGGTTAAGCGGAGCTATTGATTTTCGAAATTTATAGGCACTGTCCGTGATGCAACAAATATTTCCAATGTTGCGCCGCTTCGCTTTGCAAGAGGAGAGAAATCGTATATGAGAAGGGGTAAATATGGATAAAAAGGGGCAACCCCCTCCGATGACCTTCAAACTAGGTGCATTCGACGCGTTTTCGCACGGGGAACTTTTTCCTTTAACAAAATCGCCGGACTCCTCTGCGAACAAAGATATTCAACGTTAAAGACACAAATGAGCCGTTCAGTGCACAAATCGATTAACTCCACTTTTTGCATTTTTCATAAATTTAAGCATCGAAGCACTTGATCAAGTCCCTAGTTTTTATATTTGTTGTAACATAATTTTCAACATCATTTATGGAGTTAATCGATTTGTGTACTGAACGGCTCATATATAACACACATACCTTTCAAGTAGTTTCTCCGAAATACTATGTAAGAAAATTTAACCAGCGATTATTACATTAAGTGTATATACTTTTTTCAAAACTACTGTATACACACAGCATTTTGCGTCAATGCCGTCGAAGGGGTTAATATCCTTGTTCGCAGAGGAGACCGGCGATTTCGTCAGAGGAAAAAGTTGTTCCCTGTGCGAAGACGCGTCGAATGCACCTATTTCGAAGGTCATCGAAGGGGGGATCCTCTTTATGCATAATTATCTGACAAGTGAGAAGGAAGACCCTCGAGACGAAAGAAGGCGAGATACGCTTTTCCAAGATCCGTAGGCTGGCGCGAGCGAAGGGAAGGGACGAGGGCTCGCGGTCTGGAAAGCGGTGAAATTGTCGGAGGTTCGGAAGGACGAAGAGGAGGAGGTAGTGCGCGCTCGTACGTAGACATTTGCATAACTGCGGCATCGTCTCCGCGTACGCGAACGCGCGCATACGTCGACAAAGGGCTCGCTCGCACGATGAGCAGGCACGCGTGCGTACACGTCCAACACGCGTGCACGCGTCTTCTCCGCTTCTCCTCCTCCACCCGCGCACGCCACCCGTGATTTCCACATAAGCTGTGCCTCGTCTTGGCTGGCGCACGCGCGTACATACGTGAATGTGACTACTCACACGTGAGCTCACGAACGGTGGCCGCATCACGCTGACCCGCATACCATCTCGTATAACTCAGGGAGGAGAAGGAGGAGGCCATATTTTCCGAGATCATCCAACCCCCGAGGAAATTGAACCGTTCCATGGTGTATATTTTACAAGGCGTCTTCGCAAACAGCCCGGCCTCCCACCTCCTCCTATCGTGTATATACATCGCGAGGAGCGCAGCTTCCTTTTTCCACGTCTTTCGAACGCGCCCAGACCCTCCATTCACACGTTTTCCAAGTCGGATCGTAGAGAATCGCGGGCACGCGAGAACCACCGTCGGATGAAGCACGAGCCCCCCATCTTGTACCCTGAGAGACTTACAGAGAACGCGAAAGAGAGAAGAAAGACAGCAGTGGACGAACAAGAGCGGAGCCCGAAGCGTGGAAGAATAAATGAAGGAGAGAAGAAGGTGAAGGGAGAAATGAAGGTGAAAGGAGAAGATGAATTGTAGAATTGTCCATCCGAGAGAAGAAGATGTCGAAGGATCCTACATTCTCCATGATAAGGTAGAAGTTTCGCGCTTACCGAGAACACAGGGTTGCCACTGGGTGGCAGATAAGTCGACGTTACGCGAGCGGGTGAGTGGTAGAAGTGAAGGAAATTGGGTTCGACATGAGAGATAAGTTATCCGGTAGGACATAGAGCGAAATTCGGAGTGTCTCTGAAGTTGAAGCGTCTTTAAACGGTAATTGATGAACGAGCGCGTCTCTCGGTTATTAGCGGAGGGGTGGGCAGAGGCATGGAGTTATTAATGGAGAACGGGGTTATTAAAGGATTAGTTACCGTTTCGGTGAAATGGAATTTAGCATGACAGGCGGAAGATATCGAACGTGCTGGTGTGGCCTGAGTGGTGGAGGGATAAAAGTGGGCACGAGTGTTACGAGCCTCGTAAATCAGTTGGCGAATTATAATTTTAAAAGGGTTTCCCTGTGCCACCGCCCATTGGCCGTAGGCACCTCTCTCTCTCTCGCCCGAGTCCACCTCGATCCGCGGATCAGAGTGAAGGGAACCTCCGTTTACCGCACTCCGTCCGAGGGATTGCTTAATCTTAACAACGGGTTCGCGGGCGTAAAAACTTAGCGCGCCCGCTCACGCAGGGGGTCGCATAAGCAGTTTCGTTTAGACGCGAAAAAGGTGTTAGAGATTACGACCCATAAGGCGGCGCGAAGGGTGCTCATAAACGAGATTCTTTAATTTCGTTTAACGTCCACTCTCGCACTCCACTTGCGGTTGCCAGCGTGCTCCACGTCTAAAGATATTATTACTGCCGTAAAACAAAGAAAGGTCCGTTAGTGCTCCCCCCTTTTTTTTTATACTCTTGTGCCTCCGTAGGAATTCCGCGGGAATGTAAGACGCGACGAGAATGCGACAGTTAGCGACGTTTAACTAGCGCCATAATTCAGTTCGATCTTCCGGCCGAGACGTTTTTGTTGCTGGGAGGAAATTTAAGAGGATGAAGTCGACGGAGGATATAGTAACCGATCGTCTCGCTTCGCTTTTATGTGTGCCTCTAAACACGGGGTCGCGGAGAATGGGAGAGTGAAATTGAAAACAAGAAAGGTTACCGGCTCCTTTCCGTTCACTGTCCTCGATACACCTGGAAAGGTGAGACTCGCTTATGTATCGATATGCGTGGAGGGAAGGCGAGCAATTTGCTTTTATTGATTTTGTGACGAGATTTCTATCAACAATATTTCCCTGAGTCTTCGTCATTTATTAAAAACAATTAAAATAAACCCAATACTGGGTAAATCGACCCAGGCCTCGTCACACTTATAATAAGCAAGATACATATATATGTGCCGCTACGTGCGTGAACAAACGGGTTTTCAATTAGGTTGCTTACAGTGCTGTGGATTAAAATATTTTGGAGAGCGCCGTTTCCAGGTGTGGTCTTCAATCATTGGGCCTCTACTGCCCATTACTCATACTCTCCTTATATTCTGGCTTTTTCCCCCTCCTTTCCATCTCGATATTTTCTGTCTCTCGCTCTCTTTCTCTCTTTCTATTCCTCTATCGGTCTCTCTCTCTCTCTCTTTCTCTTTCTCTCTTTCTATTTCTCTATCAATTTCTCTCTCTTTCTCTCCGTTGTTTATTGGCGGGCGCTACCTTACAGCTATCTTTACAATTTTTCTTATTTTGGAATAATATATTATTTGATAGTGCTAGTTGGCAATGCTCGATCGATCGCGTAGGTTTAAATAAAAATACGGGGCTCTGCGAATAATTATATCCGAGAGTGCCAGCAGACGTTCGGATAACGATCGATGGACCTGTATCGTCGACGGTATTAGTAAAAGAGTTAGCCATCCGATGAAGGAGTTATCCGACGTAACGGATAGGGAGGAATTTTATTAAACAGCTTCGAGAATCGGGTTCGAGAATCGGGTTGAAAGATGCAGCAAAGTAGAAACTCTCTTTGGAAACTTGTTGAGCGAGAAGAGTTCGGACTGAAAATCAAGTTTGCTATTCGGAGACTTAAATAATACAGTACACCCTGGAGATAGGCGAATACTCTCGCAGCACTACCTCGGCTTCTCACTAGAATAGATACGAAATCAGACAGCTATTTGTTCCGAAGAGGTAGACGTTACGTAATTTTCAGTTCTTTTTGGGTACCCAGATACGAATAGACGACCGCGAGATAAAGACTTTTTGCATTCTTCTACGTTGGCGTAATAATAATAATAATAATAATAAAAAAGTAGTATTGTAAAGTTTTGAGGAAACTAAGCGACAGTGTTGAGCGAAATATGGTGGAGAAAATATTTGGCAATTTTCAAGATGTTGTGGAAAATAAATTTTGAAGCGTAAACGATTTTGCGCGAGATAAGAGCAGCGGCTGAGGAAGTACCTGTGAGAAGAAAGTGAAGTCTAACCCAGATTTATCGTATAGTCTTCAATTAATAGTCAATACTCAATAACATAGACACACATTACCATTGGGCTTTTATCGTGAATAAACGAAAATTCTCGTTAGTTTGACTAACTTCGTATAAGCATATTGTATGTGCAATTCATAGGATTTAATTTCACCATTGCAAACTGTGAAATTTGACGTTATTCATTAATATCTAGTAAGCGTATCCATTCCGCCATTTCAATAATTATTTCGATGGACGCTTTGATAATTCTAATTTGACCTATTGGTAACCTATTGATCCTCTCAAAGCCTAATCGTATATTCACGTATTTTTATCCCTTGTGCTGTTTCAATGGATTTAGCGTGTAAACTATTTATAAACCGATATAAGCTTCGGAGGTCGATCGACTAATTTCTTCGACCCGAAACTCCCTCGTTATATTCACGTAACCCCGATTATTTTACGAAAGAACAACCATAACATTCTCTCCCGCATCAAACGCCAAAAAGGAAGCAAATCTAAGAAAACAGATAGCTCAATCCATCCTCCCAGTGACCTCGTCATTTCATTTCCTCGTCTCACTTCCGTGCGCTCTCGACTATAACGTCGGTTATCGTTCTGAAAATGCAAACGAGGCGATGTGGTCTTTGTGAGCAGTGCGGAAGCGGATGATAAAGGCGTTTACTTTTGGCAAATCAGAAGTTAGTACTCAACAAGTTGACTTGGAGGGTGGAAAGGAAAGGGTGAGAGCTAACAAAGGGGAGGAAAAGCAAGAAGAGAAAAAGACGGACGAGCGGGTAGAGGTCGGTGAGCGAACCGGAAGAGATAGAGTACGAGCGATGGGAAGCGAAGCACGAGAGAACCGGGTAAGGAGAAACGAAAAGTACAAGGGTGATCGAAGGGCTACCTAGACGGAAACGGGCGAAGCGTAGAGTAATACTTGAGCGAACGTCCCGGACATTCTCTCGGTCCACGTTTTGCTTTGGGACGAGGTCGTCAGGGCTAGACAAAACCCCTACGAATTGTATGCAGCCTTTTATCCTACCTTGTGCTCGTGCACCGACCGGCGCGAGCGAGGAAAAGCTTTTCGAGAGAGGAAAGTTTTGCGGGCGAATCTCGGGGTCCGGGACAATCGTCGTACTTCACGTTACACACCAGGGGATCTCCATGTTATCGTCGAAGTAAGGAGGAGTTAAATAAAAAAAGAGGATAGAGTAGGAAAAAAATGCGTTAGAAGATGAACGCACGTGGGGGTGAGTTTTGGACGCTATTATCCCACTCGCAGGCATAATGAAACTTTTCGCTCCTCGTGAGATCCTCTTTCTACGTGGCACTTTTCTCTCATCATTAATGTAGGTTTCTGTTAATGTAAAATTTAATTAGAATAGTAATAACATAAGAAATTCTAGGGTGACTTAATTTTTGTTACGTTCTCTCCTTCGTACGTGCGGTCACTACATCTCTTTACTAAATTTGATTGGAAGCGCGAGATGTCGTTATATTTTTCTATTGATTCTTACACTAATAATCTTCTGACGTCCAACGAATCGCAGGAGCCTCTTGAGAAGCACTCGAATTCATTCTCGTACCAAGGTACTTTAGAAATACACGAATGCTAGCCTCGCATCGCTAATCTACGAATCTGGCCTGAATTTGAACGAGCGCGAGTAAGAGGATTCCGGGAGCTCAAAACAAGTCAACGATGTTTGCTCGTAAACAGGCGTTCGGGATCAGGAGGAAAATTTAACGAAACCATTCGGCTTTGGGGGGAGTTTTTGGTGGTTCTAACTTCCGTTTGACCGGAAGCATTCGATCTATCGTCTGGAAGTGTAGCCTCGAGGAAAAAGGACGTAACAAAAGTAGATGGGCGGAGTGTAAGAAGAATAGTGAAGCGGGTAAGAGCGGAGAGCAAAGCGCTATTTCATCGAATGCCCGGGGCATTATTTTCTGGGGCGTTGGTGTTTCGCGCGCGCGAGAGAAGAGTCCGCGGAGAAAGAGAAACGTGAAGAGGAGCATTCGTCGGGCGCTATATGTCGGTGGAAGGGGTTGGCGGACGCACGTGTGAATCGTCCTGGCGTTTCCATTTTCCTCTTTCGACGATCAATGCTCGCCGGCGGTTTTCCGCTTACAAATTTCTTCGGTCGATTGCTGAGGTCCACGAGGTCCCTCTCGTCACTCGTTGCTTCTACCACAACCGAGAATATCTACGATATCGTCCTCGTTTCCCTGCGGTCCCCTGAAAAATTCAAGATATTTCCGAGAGACATTCCAAAGAGGAAACACGTTCTTAAATCGTATATTTAAAATGCGCACAAAGAGAATTCCGAGGTTGGTGTTGAATTAAAAGTGATCCTCTGCCATCTGGATTTATCCTTTCATTCTATTATTGTCATCTCGTTAATTCTCGACGTGCGGCAAAATGCTTCTGCACGTTAATTTATTTTGTCCTCGTTGCATTTCGTTATTGATCATTTTTCTTTCGTCGGGGCAGATATGTCAGTGGGTAGACAGGTTGATGACCACGAAATGTGTATTCTCGGACGAACAAGAATAGTATCGGTATACTGTGCATAATTTGTGATGCGACTGGACGCGTAATGTTGCATCTGCCTACTCTATTGTTCACTTGCATTCTCGCTGCTACGAAGCACGCCAACGTCCCACGTCGAAGGATCAATTTTAGCTCTGTAGTATATATGAATTCTGTACCATGAATATTTCAACACTGTTCTCTATAACACGATCGAAACACCCCTATTGGATCTTCCTTGAGAGTATCGGAAAGGAAACCGTATGAAATTTATAACTTCATCCCCTTACTCTTTCGAAGGATCTAATTAAATGTTGACTCATCGTTGCAATTCAATCGACGGGGGCGAATAAAACGATTATTCTTGTCGCGAACGAGAAAGAAGGGTACCGCGAAATAGTCGGATGTCGAATATTTATGAGCAGCTTTCACGAACTCACCAGTAAAATCCGCTCGGCTCGTTCACCTCTTCGTCGGCTAGAGCAGGAATATCGCGATAATAGGTAAAGCAAACTAGACTGAGATTAAACATTGACACTGCCAGCAAAGTCGAAGTTTCTATTCCCTTTGCGCCTGCGGGGGTTACATTTCGAGTTAAAGAGGAAGGTAAAAATTGGCAATTTTATGATCAGGGAGTATTGCTGAGAAAACTTTGAACTCAATAAGAGAGTTATTTACAAAATATGTGCAAGCGCTTTTTGGCACGTCTCGCTTATATAATACGTTGTTATCATTTCTGATGAGTGAGAGTTATTCGAATTGCGAGACGAATTACGTGTCATTGGAAAGAAAATGTTGTGTACAAACTATCAAGATATGATGAATGAAGAAACTTCGCATTCTTACTCGGCTACCGGTATGTCAGACAATAAATCCTTACCGAATGTCACGTCCACGGAGTAAATTCTTGCGATAAGCGTGCTTTTTATTACACTAATTGTAAGAAACAGGAACTTCTATTTTTGTCGCCCGATGATATTCATTTTATCGTATAATCCTTTTGCTTCATGCGCATGAAAAACAGTTAACTCGTCGTGAAATCTAATCTAATTTAAATTGCACGGCATTCGTCACGAGATAATGTTACAAGCATGGTTTAAACAAAAGCGAAGTATTCGATTATCTGTAATGTTGTAGAACGTTCAGTTTGAACGTTACAATAATATAATTCAGCTAAATCGTTGCGCTTAATTAATATTGCCTCATGATTCCAGTTTTGCATAAATCATCATAAAATTGTCTCTAAAGTGTATTAATGACCAGACCTTACAAATTTACGGGCGAAAATCTTGCTGAGTTGTGATTATCATTTTTCAATACGATCTCCATCAATTATTTAATACGACATTAAATCGATTGTATTCAGTGTGCGCAAAAACTGTTCTCATTGACAATTATTTTAAAATAAACAAGTAACATTTCATTCTTTGCCTTCCAGATTTTATTATGTGCATCCAGAAAAAAATTTACTTTGCATTATCGACCGTCACAAGAGTCGATTGCATTTTTCAAGAACGAGAGCCGACGGACGTTATCGTTCATGAACGGAGCGTGGTTTTCATGTGGTGGGTTACCGTAGAAACAGAGTCCATTGACGAGGTTTGACGTCTTGATTGATGATAGTACCGCCGGCATTTTCCGTTTACTTTTCAATACGTCCCAGAAATAACCTTTACCGTAGGAGACAAACGTATGAGTTATTGCAATATTGTCTTTACGATCATTTGATTTTACCAGTCGTCTCTGGATTTATATGATATTTTATAACAGATCAAATATCTTCCGTATCACCTGAGGTAGATTTTGTTGAAATCTTTGGCACGTCTTATGCGTAGGTTGTTTTTAGATGTGCTAGCATTGAGGTCATCGTGGTATTAAATTTTGGCGAATTTGACAGGAATAATCTTTATACGTACTCGTATATCGTACGATTGGTATGTTGTTAAAGTCTCTCACAAAAAGGAGACGATCGTTATGAATCAGGAAATTTAAAAAATGGATTTATTGTTAATCTTGTAAGTATAAAAGTGACATTTGAGAACTCTCCTCATTTGCAATAACTTAATTTATATTGAACGAACCAGCAAACACCGTAGAGAAATTTTTAACAGCTACATTAAGTAGTAGGTAATAGTATAATATGTACAAATAATTGAGCTTCATTTAGTTTCTTTTAATCCAAACTCTTCTTGTCGTTTATGACTCATAAGGTCTTTGCAGTGCCTACGCAAAGGAAAGTCAAATGAAATATTATTCAAATGAATGTCTTGAATTCTTTTTACGTGCTCTCGTTTTTAAATCTCTCCGCGATCGTGTTCTCGACCCGACACAATTTTTTGTGGCCGACGCGCTTCCGCCATCGGAACACTTGGCCATTCGACCAAATTGGTAGTTACGTTATGTGCGGACTGGTGCGCGAAACAAACGTAGCAGTCGTCAAAGCGACTAAGTGTCCCACTGTGGTGTTACGTGTTTCCAGTTAGCTGCTCACGATCAGTTGTCCCAGCACATTCGGAAAATATCGATGGCTGGGTTTTCTGTTCTCTAGGACAATAATATTATACCGTTATTCCATCGTACGCTCAAATAAAAACTATAACACGAAATCACGCTAGGCGCAAAATATGTACATACGATCATCCTGATGTAACAGATAGATTTATTAACTGTCGTCAAAATCATTTTTATTCCATGCACCGACGCGCGATGTCCGATTTTGCAGGCTGAAAATAAAATAGGTACATAAAATTTATTGACTTTAAATAATTTCTTATTTTTCGATGAAGTTTCCTTGTCTATTATCTCGGCTCGCACTCCACCTCTTTTCTTTCAAAACAGCATTTTCGTTATTCGACTTGTTCCGAAGTTAAAAGGATTGATCTCCTGAAATCTCTTTCCCAGGAAAAGGGCATAATAGAATCCTCGCAAAGGTAACATCTACGGAACGAGTCGAACGCTCTACAGGATAGGTCGAAATCGAACGAGTTTCAGCGAATCCTTTATTTTGCGACCTCGCAGTAGAATCGTGTGGGCTTGCTTCACCGACGGGGATTCCGAAGAGCGGCTCCCGGTGAAACGCTCCTTAACAAGAAGGTCGTGAATCCAAACGAGTGCCACTTACGTAACACAGGAAGCCAAAGGATCGAGCGTTAAACTTTTCTCGCGTATGCACAGCACGCACGCGTATGCCATAATTTGCTTACAGCTTTAAGCGTGAACGCTAAAATATACACATAGAAAAATAAAAACTGAACTTGCTGCTACCAGTACTCGATAAATAACAATGGTCCAAAAAGAAGTAATTTAAAGAGGACAAAATATTCTCCCGTTGTCTTTTTTTATTTTTGCTAACGAAGTAAACTTCCAGAATTTCCTGCAGGTTTTTCAATCGACTCGTGTTCGATTAAAGAGCAAGTGTTGCATGAATAAATATAAATTAGTATTACGTGCACAGACAGATAGTAGCACACGTACACACTTAGGTCGGCATGTAGATGAGTACAGGTCCGCCGAGGCAACTGCACGTAATTCGATCGCCACATAATCGCATTTCGCGCGCAACCTACCCTTCTCCTGGCCATCCTAATCTGTTTACCAAAATTGGCGCGGTCGATCCTTTTCCCTGTTAGACAGTCGACAAGACCATCGGAATGCTTCTTGCTTACTTCTTGTTAGGCGAGCGCATCGACTCCGCTCGCTTCTTTAGGCGTGAGTATGGTCGATTCTGCACGAACAATTGACTTACTAGGTTGTATGTATTGTAAGCGATATTTACTGGATAGAGAATATTTCGATATTTCTGTATTCGGTATTTCTTGAGTTTGTGTTACCGAAATATGGCCAGTCTGATTATAGAGTCAGTCACGAGTTTTCATACATCTAGTAAAAGTTGACAATCAAAAAATACACACACTTAAAGTAGATTTTATAAGGATCGATGGAATATTCCTGAATGAAACATGCAAGAAATTGCACAACATTGTGTAACGAGCTTACCATCTTTACGAGCTTACCTTGCTTGTTTGAAATAATAAGTAGAATACTGGAAGAAGCAGAGTGACAGCTTAAGATCGTAGAAAGTTGCATGCAACTATCGTACTTTATATAGGTGTACATTGTTGATTTTTGTATTGTAAAATTTTAAAAAAGTTAATTGTAAGGAACCTATGTACTATGCGTTTCGTAGAATAAACAACGTTTGACATTAATTTAATGATTAACAGTCCAGTCGTTAAAAAATTGTACACCGTCGAAGTTTTCGAGATCAATAGGGAAGCAACAGGCATAATACTCGACTCGCTATTTTCTTCGTAGAGAGTTATAAAAAACTTTCTAATCCCCCTTCCTCGTTATCGTCCTATGAAGCGTAAACATGACTCTCATTACACAGCTTCGTGCCGAACTTCAACAGACGCTCTGCAGTCGCTAATTAGGGAAATTTAACAGATGACCCTTACAAACGGATCTGTTTATACAATTTCGAGCTATTAATTTTAATATAAATTCGTTATCCTCGCATTTGGAAATGCTTTAATGTAACTAATTATATTATACTATATCGTTAACAGATCCGTTACCAAATTAATATTGTATCGTGGGTACGCTTCGAAATATTATTTTACAAATTAGAGAATTTTTCGAAGCCTTTTATTTGCACCAAATAAATTCGATATATCTATGCATATGCTCGCGTAGAATTATGCAAGATATAAAATCCTCTTACCGCGATCATTCACGTTTCCATAATAATAAAAGAGAAAAAGAAAAGTGACATCTCTCGATGGTATCGTTTCGCGAATACTTTAAACACGTTAAAATCTCAATCTGTCGAATGAGGTCGTCCGAAGTCTCGAAACGATTCTTCTGACGGGAAAATAGGTTCATCGACCTCTTCACACTTGAAGCGAGGCAGCAGTTTTGATCTCGCGCGGCCACTGGCCTCGGTCGGGCCGCTGCGCTCGGAGCTTTGAAGAGCGGCAGGTGGTTTTCACGAAGTACGGATTATCTCGGGTGATTGGTTGCAACGAGGCTAGGTATATAGAGGAATGGGCGCAGGGAGAATATCGGGGAGAGCGAGTGGTCTGCTCGCGGGCTGTCAGGACCGTAGATATCAAAGCGAAACATTAACCCACTTCAAGATTAATCGAGTCTGGGACCTTGTCCTGGCGGGTGGCCAAAGTCGACGCGATATTTCCTCGACGCCCTGGCTCTTCCTGTTTTGATGCTCTTCGCGCGCTTGCACCGTGCAAAATTCTCAATCACAACCGCGGGACACGGTGTAAGCGCGAGCACGGAGCAAAATTCAAAGCGAGAGAAATTCGCCGATAAAATAAGCACCGTGGGCGTGCGAACGAATTCACGCGCGAAAATTTCGAAAATCTCCTCGTTGCTTCGCCACTCTCGGCGCGTGTAGAGAGCCTTAAATAAGAGTGACGACAAGGGGCTGCCACTTCTGATTGGTTCGCCATTTTCGATCGGTTCCCGCCGGATTTCAAGTTCGTGTCGAATACATTTCAGTTTCGTTGATATAACATTGCAAACAATGCTCAAATCAATACGTACAGTAGCGATACGCATTGTTAATCGGCGTATAAATAAATAGAGAGCATGAACAAAGTATTATTTATTGCAGTCCTATATTGTACAACATACATATTTGCACATTTTTTTAAATAAAAGAACGGTGCATCGTCATCGATTTATAGTCGTAATGTTTACAATTCGGTATTACAATTTTTCGTCTATTTTAAAATTTCAAACGAACTGTAGCAAATTTACGCAACAATTTTGAACGCACATCATGACAACATTGAATATGTCCTGTGGGAACAGAATCAAACTTGCTAACTAGAAACGTATGTAAATTAAAATTACTCATATTATTAAAATAAGGACTGTAATGTCTATAAATATTTTCCAACCGTAAAGACATTTCAAATGTTGGTTTTATATAAAATCACTTTGAGCTTCCTGTCGCTTTTAGGTTACAGGTGTACTTGAATGACACTTTTCACACATAGAACAGAAAGGACGCACAGAACAGAGAGAGCATATGAGCCATTTCTTTTGAAAGTGGCCCGAGTCCATTTTTGAAAAAAAAATAAAATATCACATAATTCGTGAATAATTTAGTGCAATAATTTAATGTTATCTAATATCTCATTTTTAAAAAAAAAAATTGGCTTACGCCACTTTTAAAATAAATTATTCATATATCTCTTCTCTCTCGCACGATTTCGATACAACATGCCGGAACGTCACTCTTGTCGTCACTCTTATTTAAGACTCTCTAGACGCGTGAACAGATTCGGTCATTTCTCTTGCGATCGTCGAAAACGGAGTACGCGCGTTTAATACTCTCGCGTTCACTCTGCGTACCGCTTCGAAACGATCGTCCTAGGTAGGCGAAGGTTTACGCGCGCGGATCGTCCTCGCGACTCGCGGATAACGATCGCTCGAAAGAACCGCTCGGTGGACGATCGTTGAAGAGCTTAACGTTTTAAAAGTTAAATCCTAACGTCTCTTGCGGTCTACCATCCGCTGCCGCCAGTCAATCCTCCTCTTTCCTCTTCCACCTCTTCTACATCCTTTCTGACCGCCCAGCAAAATTCAATAGCCGACGGACCGAAACTGCTGGCACTCGGATCGAATGCCATCGTTTTTCGATGCATTGCAAATGCAGCCATGGATCTGTTAAACTATTGGACGTCCCGCTTATACGCTTCTGCCTGAAACGATTTTTACCACGAGGCAAAGCTGGCTCCCTGGAAAGGAAGCGAACGATGTAAAGCGGACGCGGTTTGTTCAGCAATTATACGTCCTTCTACAAATAAACAATGCAAATCCTCGCTCGTTCCATCGATTTCCACGCGCATCCCGACTCATCGGACTCGTCATTATTCCGCGCGGTCCCGTTACTCTTACGCTCTCGCTCACTGTGCCCTCAGGAGCGTAAACTCGAGCCCCAGAGCTCGACGAAAAAGCGAATGAGGCGAAGCGCGATCGGAAGGGTTGGAGGCGGGCACGAATGAATCGCCGGGGAAAGCTCACTTTCGAACGCTCGGAAAGACGAGCGACGTTAATTGCTTTCGTAATTACCGCGCGCCCTCATGCCCCTACCCTCTCGTCCCCTTCATTCACGTGGCGAACCGTTGTGTCGACTTCACTAACTCGTCGCTTCCATTGCGGACCGAAGTTTTACGGGAACTTCAGCCGAGGATTGCATCGCACTCTTTGATTAGAATTGCCTTCTTCGACCGTGCCGCTTGGAATTCTCGATATGGCCATTGTACTCCACTTCTTTCACGTTACGAAGTTCGATGGTAAATGCTTCCTTTTTTGCAGGCTTGAAATTCGCGCGAATCGTTGCCGATCGTAATTAACTGGTGGATGTGTGTTGCGAAAAGTAGAGTGGAAAGAATGGTATAATGGAATAATAGAGTGGAATGGTGTGTTGATCGTTATCTATTTGTTGTCGAGTGGATTGCAAGATTGGCAATGTTGGATGAGCGTTTGAAGGTACGCGGTAGGAATGAACGCTTTATTTCAACGCAGTATCATCCGTTTCTTTATTCGTCGAAGCAATGAAGGAGTCATATTAGCGGTGCTCGGTGAAAAATGAGGGTGGCTATTGTCGCGGAATTCCTGCACGTTGCACTGCCCGACTGTCCTCGTGGGTGGCGCAGTCACATGTACCGAGCGCCCTATTCAAGTGTGCGGTGCTGTCGCACACTCCGAGCTCCCGTAAGCCGCGCAGTAATTGTGGAAACGTCAAGTGTCCCACCGATCGTGGCCGTCACAGTTTCCCTCTTACCTGTCGTCACGCTGCCAATAACGACGTATTTTAATTTTACCAATAATATGGTCAAAACACTCGGTTGCACTTTCGTTTTCAAGTACCGTAAACGATCGTTAATTTAGTAAAGTTCTAAAGTTCGGCTAAATCGTGAATTTTTTTAAAAAATACCACCAAAATTATTATGATTAATAACATTTATTGAAAAAGACAATAACGGTCTCAGGATAAGGTCAATGTCCTATTTTCTACTGAAGTCCTGATTTCTACTCACTATGAACTATTCTTCTTAACATTAATATTCGGTTGATAATATAATTTACAGAAAGATTAATTATTAATTATTTAGATACACCGGCATAAGTTGCATAGGCTCGTTGGTCGCTAGGTAACAGCGCATTGTTAAAAATAAATTTCATAATCCGAGCAGTCGTTGTAGTCTTAAATGAGTTGAAATGGGGACATCGACCTTATTGATATCGATAAATCGAAACTGAATCTGTTACACTAGTATGCGCAGAAATAGGGACACGTTGTGAGTAGGTATACGGACCCGCGATTTCTGCCGAGTACAAATACGTTCGTTTCTTGCATTGCATTTAATTAACAATTATTCATAATAAAAGTCTTTCAAATGATATTTTTTAATTTTATACGTAGTACGATTCCTGACGTTATAAGCGACCAGTTTGTTCGCTAATATTTACTTAAGGTAATAATTTAAACTACTGTTTTTAGTATCATTTGTTTTAAGTGAGTAGAAATAGGGATATTGACCTTAAATAAAAAACAAAAAAATACTAAGGAAATAAGATCGGGTGACAGTAATCTTGAAAATGGAAAGGCTAGGCGGCGAGTGGGTGGTTTTCAAAATGTACTATGTTAAGATTCTCACCGAGAACGCGACTTGACTCGGTTTAAGAATCGAGTGCTGGACATGGAAGCAAACAGTTAAACGACAACTGACCCGTGGAAGCATCCTGGAGTGGTACAATTGACTTTCTTCGACGCTGCAATGGTCCACTCTTGTACCTTGACCCGGAGTGTACAACCTCGAGAAGCGCGCACCAGGTGTCTCCAACAACCCTCTTCACATCGGATGTGCTTCTCATTGCAACCTGGTAACTAGGAGGTTTGGACGGTTTATCGTGCGATTTCGGCACATTCCCAATTTATTGCGACCACTCGGGATCGTAGACCTTGGCCGAAATTGTCGGCGGTGCCGTTCTCTGTGCGGTCGTTTAACGAACACGAAACTATCGTCACCTTGTTTTCAATCTCTTCCAATTTTTCGTTTTTTTTCGGTCTATTTCAGAACTCATCCGGGAACGATTTGTGGTCGCAAAAACCAGTGATTTTTTTTTTATCCTTCCACTGTTCCATATACAGATTGCCGCGCGAATAACGGGCGGTGTATCTTACAAATATCAAATTTTATTTTAGTGTTATCGCGCGTACCTTGCACATTGATACTGTCTACAATTGAAACATATATATTAAATGTATTTTTTGCGGTTTGCTGCATTGTGGGCGACAGTCAAAGTTTCTGGAACGATCACATGTACATACGAAGAAATAATGTGAATGTGTGCGACTGGCTAGGCAAGTTCCCGGACCTTTCCCATTTTCCGCGTTGGAAATAGCCTTGGTAATTCAAATATCGTTACCGTTGAAATAATATCGCGTCCAATGGCGGAATAAAGATTGCCTTGCGATAAAAATAACCGGTCCGCAGAAAAAACATTCGATCGGATGAAGCTTCCGAAGACTTCTTCGTCGATTTCTTTCGACGTTCCCGGCAATATGGAACGGTAGATAATTCCAATTGAGTAATAAAGTGAAAGCAGTCCGCACGCGTTGCTGCATCGGCCGCTCAAAAATAGGATAACGGGGGAGAAATAAGCGCTCGCTGATGATGGAAAAAACGTTAACCGTCGATGAAATTGCATTTTAATGCTGGGAGCGCATATCGGAAACAGATTTCCGTTTTTGCACGATTCTTCGCTTATCATAGACCCCGATTTTCCTGACTTTTCTCACTCCGTCCTCTTCCAACCCCCCTCGATATCAATAGGCTTTCGCGTTCGGGTTTATAAGCGGCGCGACAACGGCTGGCCTCTAGCGTTTTACCATTTTCCACGATTGCGATATTCAATTATACGTTTACGCGCATTTTGCGAGCGCGGATACCTCTTACTTTCGTCCCTACGGGTTAGAGCGGGTCGCTTGTGTTACTATGGCGCACGGTGCCGGGCTGCACGTACATTTTTACGTAAAGCTGCATCGAGAGAAAATCGTTTCCGGTGCAAAAAAAAGAATTGTACGCGAGTTGGCGCGCTTGGTAAAAGGCACCGTAGAAGAGGAACGAAGAGAAGGGTAGGACGAGCGAGAGAAAGAGTACCAGGTGAGGTATCGAGAGTGAGAGAGAGAGAGAGAGAGAGAATGAGAGAGAGAGAGGGAGAGAGAGAGGCACAGGAAAGTGGAGAAAATAAAGAGGATTCGCGAAACTTTTAACCTCGCCCCATTTCATCTCCCTTTCCTCTTTCTGTCCCTGGAAGACCCCTTGGTAGGACGCATTATTTCGCAATTGTTACACGCGAATGCTCTTGTTAAGCAGTTTATATTTTTCTCTCCTTTTCATGCTCTTCCCTCGTGCCATCTTCATTCTCCGTCCCCTCGATTCGTCCCTTCTTCATTCACCCTTTTTTGCAATTCACGGGAAACATCGAGGTTGAGCGGAAGTAAAGGGAAAAAAAGAAAAGTTGCCCACTGTGCGGTGAAAAGTTAGCCACTTATCGTCTCGCTCGGCGGCAAATAGATTTCATCGCGTTACTCTTACCACGTGGAATATTGCGCAAAAAGGCATTCCGCTTCTAAGCTCAAGGAAATTCCATTATACTTTGCGCTATCATTTGTCGGCTCCGAGTGGAAAAATGCCCTCGTATCCGTCGCGCCTACACGGTCGATTTCACCTGCTACGAGGTAATACAAAGTGGCAAATCTTGTCATAAATAGAGCGATTGTAAGCGAAGAATTGTTGCCTCGCGGTCGTCGCACGCCCGTTACAACGAAATGTTTCTCGTAGTTTGCCTATTTTCTTCGTTTCTTTCTTGTTCTTTATTTTTTACACGATGCTTCGGAAGCGAATGTTTAAAAACCGTATCGAAAAGTTTCACGCGAACCCGTAAAAACTTTATTTATTAAATTCCTCTTTTTATTTCCTCTCACCTCTTACCTTCTTTCCTTTTTATTCCTCCCATTTACCTCATTGTATCAAGCGACCTAATAAAGCCTCGGCTCTCGTTTTCCTTGGATTCTTTTTTATACTCTCTCCAGTCTGAATCTTGTTTATAAACGTACCCGTTTCTCAACTCGCAGCGAGGATGATTGTTCCCCAGCAGGAGGAGAAGCATCCGCAGGACGGATACATGGAGCAGCAGAGCTCGGAGCCGAGAATTTCGGATACGTCGCATTTCTCGGTCTGAACCATGGAGAAGTGGAATCGGTGAATCGGGGTAGGCATTGCGAAAGAGACTGCAAGGGTTGCAGGTCGAGAAGAGAGGAAGATGGGACGAGCGAAGAGAGTGGAAAGAGTGAAACGAGAATCGAACGAAGAGAGCGTTACAGAGCGAAAGATAGAGCCAGCATAGTAAGAGCGAGAGAGTAAAAGAAGAATCAGGCGAAGAGAGCGCGAGAAAGTAAACGGAGGATCGAACGAAGAGAACGTTACAGAGCGAAAGATAGAGCCAGCAAAGGAAGCGCGAGAGAGTAAAAGAAGAATCAGGCGAAGAGAGGGCGAGAAAGGGAACGACGGATCGAACGAAGAGAGCGCGACAGAGTAAAAGATGGAGTCGACAAAGAGAACGCGGGAGAGCGAAAGAAGGAACGAGTGAAAAGAGTGAAGAGAGGGAAAGAAGGATCGAACGAGCAGAGCGTTACAGAGCGAAAGATAGAGCCAGCATAGGAAACGCGAGAGAGTAAAAGAAGCATCGAGCGAAAAGAACGCTACAGAGTAAAAGATGGAGCCGGCAAAGAGAGCGCGTGAGAGTGAAGGAAGGAACGAGCAAAGGCGGTGTGGGTCAATCCGCGCGTGGGTAAAGTGGAAGTAGGTAAAGCCGTGGGAAAAGGCTTTTCGTAACTCTCTTCGGTCTGCTCTCGTCCGCGGACGACTACCTCTTAATGCGAGCACGAAAGTCGTTATCACAGAAAAGGAGTAGAGAGGAGCCGGACGAAACGGTGACCGTACCTTATAAAATACATCCGTCCCCCGTAGTTTCCTCGTTGGACAACACTTTCCTTCTTCAACCCTCTACTCTTTCATCACTCCCTTTTCCTCCTCTCTTCCATCCTTTCCCTCATCTCTCTCCGTCCCTTCGACTTCGGGTCTTATCCTCTGCACCATCTACTCCGGCAGAGCACATAGTATACGCTTGAACCAAACTGGGTCGTGTCTTACGCTTGGCGAGACACTTTTAAAAGGTGCGCACTACTACGGAGACATACACGAAGTCTGCTCTTCCAAGATGATAGGACGATCGACTGTGAATATTTCTCTTCCCAAGGACGATGAGGATTTAATTGGCGACTGAGTCTCTATACAGTATAGGTAAGTAGTTCTGTTTCAGTCTTGGACTCGGTGAAGGCAAACGGTTTACAGAGACGCCGTTTTTGTACGTTTGTTTGTTGAATTTGTGATAAGCTCAGGTAGGATGTGCAAATGAATGAAACGAGACAACTTCTTCGGTATGATGTCTGGTGACTGTCGAGAGAAAACCAGTGGAAATGTACTTTAACATTCTCGAGTTATCGTACCGTTACACGAAGCTCGTATTGCTTGCTTCTTCACGCGCGACACATTGGTCGTGGGTGGGATTTATGAATAAACAAAGTTTATTATTGCCATAAAGACGTTCACGGTGCAATAGATATTTACCGGAAGATGTGAGCAATATAAATGCAAAGTGTGAGAAAGTACTATTTGTTCAACCCAGCTTTTTACAAGTTTAAAGATAACGCTTATCGTTGCGCGTAAATCAGCGTGATATATTATCCCTTTAACTTTTACAAGCGCATTGGATTGCAAACTTTCCATTACAGCAGATCGTCGGAGAGCAACTCACGTTCATCTATGCGATAAGAAAAACCGCGTGATCGTGAAAATAAAAAATATACGATGCACGAAAATCCTTCGCTAAGGAAATAAAAATCGAAAGGCTTCCGAGCGTTTGAACGGTATTTCAATGCCGTAAGACCCAGTGGATATGGTCCGACAGAAGATTTCACAAAGCTACAGGCAGTCCGTGCTTTCTCTACTCGTCCCAAAAATCCGATTAACACAATTTAATACCAACACAGGAACTATATCAACGCGGAATACTTCTACCAAACCTTAACTTTCCTATTATGATTTTCATATATCGTGAACTGATTTCGCTCCATTATGTCCGAAAGCTGAATCTTCGATCTCGACTGAATAACCGAACTCACCCTTATCTCGGACACTCGAAGAAATACAAATGGACAATGCGCGATGAAGGTTAGATCGGCTTTCTCCGCGAACGCGGAACATTCGGTGTCTGCACTTTATAGAGAGCATCTCTATTAATCGTACGTTTATGGCGGCTAGGGCGATGCGGTTGGCGGACAGCAGGGGTGCGGTTATCGTTGGCAGGGGGTTCATGGTATTCCACAATCCTCTTAGCAACTCGCAACCACCCTTCCCGCGAAATGTCACCATTCGATACCGTGAGCACCACCTCGGCATCGGAAATTACGGAAGGCTTTAACCTAGACACACGTATGTACGTAAGTGCGACACTCGAGGTAGGTATGTACGCATTCGCGTGGTAGTGCGCGTCAGATATTATCTATTAGCAGCTGACAATCCATTTGCCGATTAAGTCGAGTAACCTCGTCCTTTGCCGGCAATTCGCGGCTCGCGAGAGTAACGACCGTAGTAAGCGTCTGTATAAACTTCAGGGTCGGCCATCAAAGGTTTCAATTTCGATGGCACTGGTGCGCGAGCAGTAAACGCCAGGTTGGTGAATTAAATGATTCGCAGAGATCCTTGTAACACACTTGGTAACATATTGCACGTATATTCGTGTTAAAATAAAAATTGCCACGTACGTCGTTCTATGTATGAGATGCCGTATAACGCGGTCTGGATGGAAAATGGAAAATGAAATAGAGAAAGTATGGGAAAGTAAAACTGACCTGCCCATTCACATGGAATTTATTTCCAACTGTGGAAAATCGAGTGAACGAAATTCGTGAAATAAGGAAAACAGGGGATAGTCGAGATTTTAAATACGAGAATGAATTACCATATTCAATTCACTCCATTTAAATTAGGGTAAGTCCGGGATAGATGAACGAGGTTTTTTTTCTATACCGAATATGTGCGGGATAGATGGACCAAAAGAAATAGATAAGGTTTAATAGGTTTACACAAATTTTTTCTTCTTTTTCGATGGCTTTGTACTTTTTGTAAGATTGATTTTGCTTTTCAAATTTTCTCCTTCCTTCTTCTCTTTTTCCTTCTGTAATCTTTTTTATCATTTCTGCATTTTCTTTCGCGTCTTTTAGGCAAGTTATGTTTTCTAACGAGCTCAAAACAGTCGAAACTGTTTCCGACTGTTTTGTGTGCCTGTACTTTGCTTATACATGGTATTGGGTGTATTTTATATAATAGTTTCGAGCAATATTTTACCTGGTACATCAATCCTGAGTTCACTTAATCCATCTATCTCATTTTTCCGGTATAAATGGATCACCTTTGCACTCACCAGTTAGTGACGTACGGCCCGCTATTTTAGGTGAGGAGCAGGCTTGCCGGACGGTACCCCCACCATGGAAACAGGCTTCCCCTTCTACCACTAATTTTTCCTCCAGCGGCTACCCTCACGCGGAGCATCCATGACGTCACCACACACGACATCAGCATTTGTCTCGTACAACGCTTATAGCGCTGGTAGTAGGGGAATAATGTGACGTCACGGAACGATCGTAGTGGGCGAACAACCTGACGTCATAGGGGACTCTCTCCGGCAACCCTGGTGAGGAGTATAACTAGACACCCTACGAAGCTATTCTAGCGATAACACAACAAAATCGTTCAGTCGAAATACTTTAACATGAACTATAAATCGAGCTTGAAAAACTTATCTCCTTACCAAAACAGAGAAATCGCGTGTTCGCAAAAAATATGAACAGAATGTATGTTATAAAGGAAGCACATACAAAATACGTCTAAGATCCTGGAACGACCACGACGGCACTCAAGCAGCTAGTTTGCGCCGTCTATTCCGGTGGTCCATCTATCCCGGACTTATCCTAACTTTAGCTCACCCCATTCGTATACAATTTATTAAAGAGCTCGGAGAATCGTCTATCAGCTTCACGTTTAATTTTTCATTCGCCACTTGTATCGTGATCATTGAACCCTTCTTGTCTCGTTAATATCCCATAGGGAGTCGGTCAACGGAACGAATTTCTCGTACGTCGATAATGGAACTTTATCTTCCACGTCGACCAGAGCGTTCGCCAGTAATAACTCTCTAGTAAATGTGACGAAGTCGAAAGGCTGGGATACTTTTCGACGCTCATTCGCCCCAAATTAACTCTTACGCGGTTCAGTACGAGCGCACGAATTCGCGGTAATGAGATAAAATGAGATAAAGGCACGTACCGAAGCGTACCTGTGTGGGCGCGCAGGGTGACAGTAGTAACGAGGTGCTCGTAAAAATACGAAATAAAGCACACCGCGCGCTCGTATGGTTATAGCGTAGCACTACCAATGCAATGGGTCCAAATATTGGTATAAACGAGAGACGAGGTGGGTCGTGGGATAAAATCACCACAATTCTACGATACAACTGTAAATTTTGTTCGTGAGTACTAGCGAGATTCTTCGTGGATTGCTCGTTAAATTCACCAGTGGATAATCACGTTCCTTATTATAAATTATATGGCGGTTGATCGACGTCTTTGGTTAGAATATCAAATGAAATTGCTTACTTAACTCTTGGGGGCACGGTGTTATTAAAAGTGTGCCACCTTTTTGATGCACGACTATGCATGGTGGGACATTTTTCACCCACCTCGAAATATTGCAATAGTTACGTGCGCATAGGTTTATATTTAGTCTTACTTGTGTAAAGCACTTGGTAATACCATCAATAAATGTTATAAATGTGTTCACTTGTGTTGGCAAGTTTCAACATACCAGTACAGGTTCATCAAGTGGAACTTTTTATTGCGACAATCTTTTTCTCCTAGTTTTATGTGAAAATATCTGTGCAACATGGGTCTATTTTATGACCTGAATCCCCGTACCGCAAAGAGTTAAAATAGATTTGGTTAGTTGTTCAATTACTCTTGCCTAATAAGGAGAATGCCTGGAGCAAGAAATGGCTTGATTACAGGTTCGCGAAAAAACAAAGGAACAATGACGAGCACTGGAGTAAAGGTGCTGCACATCGAAATCAATCAAAATATGTATAATACGCACAATACCTCTCAATTGGCAACATAATATCATCGATTGTATCGTATATCGATGAGTCGCATTTCGCGCGTCCACAGATCAGTCCTGTGTGCTTTCAACAATAACCCGAATGTGTTTCATAACGAAATATGATCGGCGCGCTTCCAATACGAGGCTTCCGGGGAAAGTAATTATTACGAATTGAAAACAACGTGGAATGACGGTAGGAGGGTAGTTAAAAAAAGAAAGAGCAGAAGTGAAAAGAAAAATCTCTCGACGCGAATCCAAAGCTGTCTCTTTTTATGCGTCACCTCGACAACCCAGTGCCCTGTTTATCACGAAACTTTTACCCCTACGCATCTTCAAACTCAATTGCGCACCCTTCCCCTCTTAATTAACCGCGAACACGGTCGTATCCGATTAATGAATTCATATTCACGCCGCGTCACGGTCGTTTTCGAGCCTCGACGAGCCCCTCCTTGTTTTGTCTTCTCCTAAACCATCGTTGAAGCTTAGCGAAACGGAGATAGGAGACGAAAAGCGCGAGAGAGATGGAGAGAGAGAGAGAGAGAGTAAAACGGAAGATCGATAGAATCGATGGAGGGAAGGGGTGATCGCTCGCGCGAGCATGCGGCCGAGTTCGAGCGAGTGTTCGGTGGCGATGGCGGGCCGCAAAATCGACGCCTGTAAAATTGAACTGTCTAGCGTCGTGAATTTTGGGAGCGCGGGACTGGGAACGAGACCGTAGGAGGGACGAGGCTTGCGGAGTTGGTAGGTGTCGGTTTGGCGGCGCGAGGATCGAGTCGTTCGTGGGAAATGGTCGCAGAAGCGGGGACGAAACGGAGGCGGAAAGAGCGCCGGGAGTGGTGGCGGGGTTTGGAGGCGCTCGGGCACGAGAGTGCGGGGCCAGGGGTGCGACTATAAACCACGGAAGACAATAGCTGCTTCGGTAATAGAATAACGCGAGACCACGGCACGTCCGATAGCGATTCAATTAATGCCGTTATCCGGCGAGATCCTGCCTGCGCGGCTTTTGATCGCGGAGGTGGCTCCTCCTCCTCCTCTTCGATTCTCTTCCATCGGGCCCCCTCACCCTTCTCATTGAACCACGCTTGCTGGATATTCGATCGGATAGATTGCCGCTGTTGTTCAATAACCTAGGCACCCGCCAACAATAAAGGCTTCTGCATCCTTGCTGCTGATGTTGGCGGTGTGTTGCCTGCCCCACTCATCTCCACCGATCCTCCAGCTTTTGAGATTTAATTATTAGCCGATCGTGAGCCATGTCGCGTTACATGTTCCGCGAGAACATTTAGTAGAGTTGGTAGAGAATGCTAGGACGAGGATCGAAGCGAATTAAGGACATCGGGAATTCGCGGTTACGCGTAGAGTTCGTTTGTCAAGTGATCGAGGAGTAAGAGGATCGATTCGGTAGACTCTTTTCCGGATTTTCCAGCGAGTCGATTCGAAAGCTTCGTATTTCCTCTGGGGAATGTCAATTTTCGAGATTTTCCAACGCTCGTGACCGAGCGCGGGACGTTTCAGAAAATTCATCGCTCGGCTTTTTGTGGCGAGAGATTCAAACGCGCCGATATGACCGTGTGTGTACTTACAAGGGAACCACGGTAACTGCAATGTTCCGTTCGTTTCTGTTTCATTGCTTGTTTTGAAGCTTTGTAGATTTGTGCAGGACCCCGAGAGAAGTATCGAAGAATCGATCCTGTTTTTGCTGCTTGTTAACCTACAATTTCATTTTGGTACGTGGTCTTTTTTAATCTTCAGATTTTGACAAATCTCACTGCAGTGTTCGTGACGACATAATTCGTATAGATACTATAGTTTCAAAGACATTTGGTAAAATAAGAAAACCCACATTTACCTTTAAGAAATTGTTCTTCACCCTGAAGCATCGAAAGATAATCGAAAACAGAAAATTGTCTGACAATTCTCTGGAGGTCCCTTACAAATCTGCAAAGACTCCAAAAAATCACAATGTTTGAGTTACCCAAGTTCCTTTACCAAGTGCATTTTTTCGCCCTTCTAATTCTTTCAAACTCACTCTCCTGAGTGCAATAGCGCACGTGTTGCCACGGAATTCGACTCACGGATGCAAATGAAGTGAAAATTATTTTTCAATTGGTTCGTGCTTCACAAAATCGCTCGATCAAACCAACATACTATTACCGTGTAAAAAATACGTCCTCCTTCCTCAACTCGTTGCTTTAACACTAGAACCGCCGACGGGACATTTTTCTCCCATTTCAAAATTCAAACATCTCTCTCCTTTCTAATTATTCTCATGGGAACATGGGAGTTTCTGACTTTTTTTCAAAATGTACGATTTTAAGAAATATTAAAAGTCAGGAACTTCCATCTTCTCATGAAAATAATTAGAAAAGAGAGAGATGTTTAAATTTTGAAATGGGACAACAATGTCCCGTTGGCGATTCTACTGTTAACCATCGATTCCTTTCTTTCTCTTCTTTCCACGCTCGCCTCGAATTTCCACTCCTCCTCCCAATACATCGTCATCGTGCATTCGAGACGATGTCCGCTTCGAAATTATAGCGAACGTACTCGATCTTCGATTACAGTTCATTTGGCCGATTTCCAATTACAATTAAACTGATTACCGGCGGGCGCACCGGCGCGTCGCGGCGACCGCGGCGCTCCAACAAAAAGCGTGCACGACCGAGAACGCGCGGAATATCCCGGCTGCGGCTGTGGCGGTGGCAGAGGGAGGTTTGGCGCGCGGAGGAGGAGGTGGTCGAAAAGGAAGGGGATGAAACGCGCTTGCCACGTCCACGGATCGCCATGCGATTGCGGAATGTGGATGAGCATGAATGTGTAATGGACTTTATTATCGCAGCCATCGGCCGATGTATGTACGACGGGCACGGATTTCCACTATTTTCAAGCTCCGAACTATCCACACTCAATTCCTGTACTCGCGAATTAACCGGTCCACGCGCGGCGGAGTGGCCTGGAGCGTGCGACCGATTTTCCAAAGTTGCACGCACCTCGTGATTTCTCTCTGTGTCTATGTCGACCGTTCCTTCCCACTTGCACTCTTCGTTGGCACCCTCACCCACCTATTCCATTTTCCATTCGCACGGATAATCGAACGAACGATGATCGATACGCGGATGTCATTGTTACTACGGTTACGAATGATCAAGTTGGCGAAGAAGCGTCGACACGAGAACACTCTTTGGCTTCGATGAAAGTATCGGCTTGTTCGTGGACGCGTGCAGACTTGTCATGTATTTTATACGCGGTCGTTTTGTCGAGTAATGTTTACGAATCGGTGGGTGTTCGGACGGATGAAGAGGAGAGAGGAGGATGCGAGGAGAGCAACTACACGACGAGGATTAGCTCGCTCGTTCGTTCGTGATGTCTCATGGTAAAGTAAGCTCGTGTCGACGAAATAGGATATGCGCGATTTTCCATTGAAATCATGCGAGCCCAGGTAGCTTCGTTATTTCAGTGATAAATTGCGGGGAGATAATAAGCGAACGATATCGCAGCGTACTCTCTAATTTCCTGTGTTATCTTCACGCGCTTTTGCTTGCGCCAGACGAGGCGGATGAAAAAGGTAATTTGCTTTTTTTCCGTTTCACCAAATGACACGGTTCCTAATGTGATAGCAGAACGGTTTGTATGCCACGCGATCGTGCATCTCTCCTGGACGAGTCTGTTTTGCGAAATAATAATCGGTATGAAATGTAATATATTCTTCTGACGTTTAAAACGGAACGAAGTGCATTGCGATTTCTCGTGTTCGTTTTATAAAATCTGCATCAAAGTGTGAATTTTGATTTATAAAACGGAGCTCGATGTATGACCGTGCGTGTTTCTTCGACGTGTAATGCTCCGTGCGATACAATAGCACGTTGTAACGTGAAATGTCAGAGCAGTTGCAATGCAGGTTTACCCGTTGCGCTTGAAACAAACGAAAAAAAGAGTAATGCATTTTGATATCTGCATTCACGAGATATCTCCGCTAACACACTTTTGATTTTCGTTTCCCACGCCGACGTGCGGAGAATACCTCGCTGGCAAACGACACCCCGCTTCCTTCGTATATTTGAAACACTTCGAGAGTAGCGAGATTCTCCTAAACCGCTTCTATCGTGAGATTTTCCACGCATTTTGCCTACAGTTCCAATTCAAGGGATTATACCAGCGAATATCGTCCGCCCTATGGGAAGCACGCGAGCTTCGAGACAGTTTCAAAAATTCCATCACAAAATAATATTTTGCCGATTGCGACCGCACGTTATGAAGTGGACTTCTGGATGACTGCGTTTTCGCGGTTTGCTTTTTGTCGTGGCGGTGGAATATGCGTTTTTCACGATGCCTCTCGGCATTTTGGCGATCGCATTCCAGACAGAAAATCCACGTCACGCGGTGATCTCGATATTGTAACGTTAATACCGGTCTGGCCGGTCTCTTCCCGAGAAATTCGCCTGTGATACTCAGCTTTTTTATGGACCACTATAGTCCACTCTCTCTGTCTCTCTATTCGTAACACGGGGCTAACTTCGAGCGGGTATGCCAATTGTTCACAGTTCCATTGTAGCTTCGTTAAACAATGGGAATTTCGAGTAAAGAAAAAATTGTATGACCGACGGAATTATTCCAGACTTCCGAACGAGGAGGAGAGAGACGCGTTCGTACGATGGTGCGGAGAATGGAAGCGGAATAATGTGCAGGGCTTGGTGTCGAATTTGTTCTCTCTCTCTCTTTCTCTCTATTTGTCCCTTTATTATATTAAATCCTCCTTGTATTTTAGTTTCTCGTTCCATAATGTTATACCGAGTAATAACTTTTAATGAAGTGAAAGTAGAGGTGACAATAATATTTTCGATAAAATAGTTGTAGGTGGACACGGAGGGTATACGAGTTAAAATGTTGAAATTTGCAAGCTATTGCTGCGCAAGTGAGTGAAGTTTATTCGCTCTCAATATTACGGACACCTACTTGTCACGATTCTCCATCTTGGTACGAAACATTTTACACCTCCCGTTCAATGTGTTCTTGCTCGAGTAACTGTATCTTATATCGAATTTCTCGGAGTGCTAGTGCGAAAAGGTTGGTGAGATTTATAATAATCTCTGTACGTAGCATCGCGGTAAGTTATCATTTTTCTTCTCGGAGGTTAACACGATAAATTTATAATACGCCTGTTGGCTTCCGACAATTCTGGAAGGGCCATTCATAATGGAGGCATCGCACGCGAATCATGTATCATTCTAATTGATTCTAAGTACAGGACTCGGACAGGAGGGGCAGGTCAGCTGTGCTTAGAACGACTGAATATTCATCGTACAAAATCGCGGAGGAATGTTTCCGGGGTGTTCCACATCTGTCCCTGATAAACGGACGTCAGTGGAATTCATTTGTTGCACTAATGGCAGGATGCGCGAGTTGAAAAGGACGCGCGGAATAGCCAAGAGTTGAGAATTTACGATTAAAGCTGTATTTTAACTCGGCGTAAATGTTACGCCGGGTCCACACGCCCGGCGCCGCGCCGTCCGAACGCTAACCCACCAAATGAATGCCAAACGACCAAGCAGAATTTTACAAATGGCCCCGCGTCCGATAGTTTGGCCGAAAATTTCACCGAGCGTTAAATTTATGTTAATCGTTTCCACGTATAATTGACTCTCTTGTTGTTGCTCCTGTGAACAAACCGATGAAACGTACGTATCGTGAAATTATTTGTGGAACGTGCTTCGTATAAAAATGACAATGTGGGATCTACTAACTTTTCAGCATGCATACTCTTTAATTTAGTAATCTTAAAGTCACTTTGGAAGCAGGGTTCACGGTATTATTTTCTATCTACAGATTTCATCCTAATTATCCAAGTAGTAACGTTACTTCGTTGATACAAGTAAAATATTAATTACACCTACGACGAAAGCTGACATCCTTCTTTGCGAATTATGTCGTTCCATTTCCTTCGACTCGCCTTTTCGAGAAACATTTGGCAACCTCCCTGATATTCCTTCAGGATTTCTCTCGTGAAGCTTGCACGTGTACAGGCTGCACCTTTCTATCGGGAACCGTTTCGTTTGACGCACGACCGTACTAATGTAAGAGATAAGGGGATGCATTTGTCATTGGCGCTTTATAGCCTACGTTACCCCTTTCCTACATCTTTTCCACCAGGCAGGAGTTCGTTCTGTAAAATCGTCTTCAGATATCAAGCTTCTCTGGGCTGCCAATTTGAAGCTCTTATCGCGGTGAATTCTTATAATACTAGTATTAAATTACGTAAGAATTAATGAATAATCTGACAATAGTCTTTAGAAATGCAGACTCTCACGGCGAATATAAACTGACTAATTTTGCTATTAATCTTTGAGATAACTGGTCACAGTGGTCATTCACTCGTGTAAATAAGTCAGATACGAAGAGAAAGGCAAGCAACGATACTAAATGAAAATCGAATATTCGTTGTATCGAATTTCGTTGTTGTCAAGACGAATGTGAGCTCCTAGAGAAAGCAGTCTTACGGTCCTCTCTAGCAATAAAGGTTACGAACGGATCGATATACTTCGAACTAAGACCCGTAGTAGCACGAAATCAATTTACATTTTCGCCAGGGAGTATCGCTTAAAATGAATTTGCATTCCTGATTCGTGCGACCCCCGATCCTCTATTCTCATTTTAAAGTATAATTTCTCCTGAAATATTAAATTCTTGGAAAACACATTTTTGCTCGACGAATTGCGACGCGGATGCCTTTATCGTATTATGGTAATACTTACCTCCAGCAAATTTCGATCGTGCTTGCTGTCACGTACGTATTAATATTTATCAATATATCGCTTCTGGTGCCGAAACTAAATTCACCCGTTTAAATCACCCCGCGCGGCATCGCCAAAGGCGCGACGGGGAGCAATATTTCATCCGCACTTTATTCGACGTCGTAATTATCCGCATCCCGAATTTTTCCCAAGACGTGTAATTTAGTTTTTCGACGTGCCTACATAAAAACACTGGATCGGAGAAAACCAATATTACGTTCGAATCTACAAAAGAGTTTAGCTTGACATCGTAAAGATCTATTCACTCTTCGAGTAGTGTATTTTTTCGTGCAGACTGTGAAATGCTTATTCCCAGAAACTAACCGTTTCCATTCAAGGTGGGTGATCGTCTGTAATTCAGGCTTGTCTGGCTGCATTGATTTATTCACGATAACAACTGAATACTTCAACCGTTTCTTGTCACCCAATTTTCGGCTAAAGTGGGAAGCACATTTATAAAAGATTTACGCAGAGCAAGGCATTCACGAGACTACTTAAATAGGCGACTAAATTCTTTAATGTACAAGAAAGCGTCTACATGGCTCGTCATCATTTTCCGAATTTTTCCATTAATTCGTTCTTTATTTTCGTCGCTGGCAAAATTGACGTGTGGATTTTCGGACTGCGTGACCTTTTCCCGCTGTTGCTCGGCGAATGTGTCGAAGAACCGTAGTAGGTGCTTGGGGAACGGCGCACCGTGTGGGGTAGCCAGCGTAGGTTGCTTAGCGGGTGCCTCGTTTTCCCCAATTTATGGCTCAGACAGACTTCCAGTCTGACCCCTAGGGTTCATACATCGAGGCATTTACGTTATCTGGTAGAGACACGAGAATCGGACCGTTCGGGCGAAGGATGGTGGGTTAGTTCGACCAATGAGAGCATAGATCAAAGTGGATACAGAAAATATTACTTTACAAGTACGAACACTTTTAGAATGTCCTGTAAAGAAGCTTCGTATTCGAAACTCACCTGAGTATAACGCATTTTCAATTTTATCAGCATTACTATTTTTACGACGAATCAAAGTAACATCTCTGTGAACAGTCAGAAATGCGAGATTATCGATAAATGTAATTTGCGCACTCACCTCTCTTCGGCAATTCCACGCAGTATACAATACACGGAAGATTGAACCGCATTAAAACCCGATTATCCTGCGTTATCATCCACCGTCCTTTGTCCACGTAAAGTACCGGAAGCTTCGCCATTGACCCAAAGAGGCTTTTATCGCAACGTGCGGACAAAGTGTTCGCATCTGTAACAATAGATAAAGCAGATCCATGCTTCTTCCGCGGCAAAAAATGTGCCTACGCGGGGACAAACTTTCGTTAGAACGCTTTGCCTTATACGTCCATGCTACGGCGCATTTGCTCCGGTCTTATAGCCGGAGATGGATATATGTAGTGGAACGCGTCGTCGTCGAAGTCATCGTCCTCTCGTCGTTCTCATCGACAACGGACGAGATCGTCACGGCCTGATCGATTTGTCGGTTAGAATTCGAATTTACGAAGGAGGGAGAGGAAGAGAATTCGAAGGAAATGGTCTCGCTAAATGACACCCTTCCATCTCTCTCCCTCACCACCAGTTCTAATTCTCTTTTGTATAACAGGAGGTAATCACCCCCGCGCTGACTGAGCCCCGACAATACGAGTTCATTAGTAGGTAATGAGGTACGAGTGAGCGCCCATTATGGCCCGAGCATTCTTAAATTTGGACAACCCCTCCTTACCGACCCGAGAATCAATGGATTGCCGCGATCGTGGTGACGCGTTTTTGTAAGCTGCGGTGCTGCGAGAAAGATGGGACTATTATCCGAAACTTTGGCTGTCCTCTATTCGAGCACTGCTTTTTGTTCCATTTTCGTAGCTTCGTTGACCTTTGACTGGTAGCAAATGCATTTGCGTCACGGGAGTTCTTCGTGACCTTTCGCGACGGAGTAAAATAAACTTGCTGGTGGTAACCGCTCGAATTACTCACGCGGTAGTTAAACGCGGTAAGAAAATTAATTGTGATTGTGAATAATAAAAGTAATCAACACTTTAATGGCCGCTTACACATTTGTATGATGCTATCGCTGAAGGTTACTTGCCGGTAGCATACTGTCTGTGTGATGATTGATGCACGTAAACAAGTGTGGATATTGCTATTGGCAAGTACCGTTACATGTAGGTGATTGCTTTAATAATTATCACACAAAAGGAAAAATATTAAATTTATTGTGAAATTGTTCTTAAATTTCTCGTATTAAATGTGTTGTTATTATTGTTATTTTTTGTTTGATGTGTATGTTCGCACATGTTGAATTACTTCCTGAATTTGCATAAAGTTTTTTTAAATTAATTCTTCACAAACATTGCCGGCACCTCGGGGCTTATTACGGTTCTCGGATTAGGTAAAAATGACGAAAGTGAGTAACTCACCCAATTACGGTTAATCTCACTTCACGAAAATACGAGGTTACTCGCGTGAGCGGGCTCGACACAAAATTTAACGTGAAAAATTGAAATCACACCAGCAGTGACAAAATGGATAATTTAATGGTGGCTGTATTTCTGCGAAATCGTGATAACATTATGTTAAAAATGCAAAGAAATTTAAGGGGTGCGTTAGATCTATTTAGTATACCCGAAAATGAATTTCGGAGTCATCTTTATAGGTAAGTGTAATTTTTTATTCTTCTGAAGGTCATATGTCTTTTTAAATGTCATGTTTATAATGAAAATTCAAAATACAGTCGAATAAAAGGAGGTTGAATTACAAGTATTGAAATTGGAATATCACTACAAAATAATTATTTATTTTGGAATATTTTATATTTATTATTGGTGCAATAAATGTTTGTTACAGGTTCTGAAGGTAGTGATGGCACTTCACATATCATCCTGAAATATTATAAACAAAATACAGCGGCGTTGGCGATAATTTTAATTTTAATGTATATTGATAAGTAATGTTTATTACTTATTAATTTTTTTTTATTGCTACTATTATAACGCAATCGACCTCTTGCGAAGTCTTCGTTCTTTTCCATGTTTTTTAGTAATACTTTTTTCTGTTTCTCCGTAATATTCATTTTATTACGTTTTTGAGGCTATCGAAATTGGTTTCGTGAAAATGTGAGATCACTGTACTGGAAGTGCCTAGTTACCTCAGATTTTCACTTGTCAGTTCCATAATTGAGTGACCAAAATCACGTGAGATGATAATACGAAAAGTGAGTAAATTCGTTCGAGAACCGTAATAAGCATCCTGGCGACGTTTGACTGCGTAGACGTGCGGCCATTAAAGTGCTAAAAATAATAATTGTAGTTTGGTGATAGTAAATATGCAATAATCGCTTAACTATGACAATATTCCTTGTAGCACACAGCTAGAAAAACGTCTTAAAACTTTACCCTTTCTCTTTAAAACGCGAAACACCCGAAGCGAGTGTCCCTTTAATAACATTACCATCCGTCCGACAATCTCGTCACCGTCTTCTCATAATGGCGAAACGAATTAATCCTCCCTGCGGCTGCGGATTTACGAATTTTTCCGAAGCCTCTTCCAAAACATTTACCGTGAGCGTCCCGAAGGAGCATCGCTACTCTTATACACGAGTGGAGCAGTCCTCGATGATACTTTCGCCCAGCACGGTCTTCAGTGCATATTCACGGGCCTGGAAAACGTTCGCTCCAGTTGATCGCTGACGGGTTCGTGTCCGCAGCATTTCTAGGTCGTACCAAGTTATTACAGGTAGTTGTAAGAAGCCAAGTTCCTCCACGAATTTGAGGGAATCCGTCGGGCTATGCCAATGACGAGGAAGGAAGACGAGGTGAGGAAAGAAGAGGATGTGCAGGAGAAAAGGCAGAAATGGAAGGAGGACGGGATGACAAGAAAACGGGAAAGTAGAATATTCTCTGAGTGGAAAAGCCACGGCAGACTACGGTGAGTCAGCGAACCTGGGATCATCGCACTGTGTAGCCTGCTGGTCTTCCAGCCTATCTACTGCCCTCGCTACCTCCATTCTCCCTTTCACAAGTAGAGTGACTCTTACCTTTCAATAAGAGTAGATGCAGTTCGGCACAGGCTCCCGGAAGAGGGTCGCTTCAATGCAGGACCTAACTATTCTCTTTTACCTTGTGTTAAAATTAAATATAAATGTACTCGGATGTTCTCTTGCTCCATTAACCGAGAAACTGCACCTTTTTCTAGAGAGAGGCAAGGTAGTGGTATGGATTCTTTCAGATGGACGATACGGTTGTACGGGTAATATGTTAAAGGGCGGATTAATCAGGTAGCCTTATTTGTTTTAGCTTCGTTTACGATACTCTCGGTATCGAAGAAATTTCGGGGTGTATTTAACACTATTCCTACGACCGGTCAAATGACCATTTTTAACATTTCGATTAGAATTTCCTATATACAACGTAATTGCATCGCCTTTAAATTTCACGAGTTTTTCTAAAATATACGTATAATAAATTTTGCAATATTTTAGGAAAAGTCGTAAAATTTAAAAGCGATGCAATTACGTTGTATATAGGAAATTCTAAACGAAATTTTAAAAATGGTCATTTGACCGGTCGCGGTAGGAATAGTGTTAAATTACAAGTTAGTACAGTCTAGCTTGGATGAGTGGCAGTAAGCAGAAGTTCAATGGTGAATAATAAACAAATAATGTGACACTCTCAGAAAATCGACACGATACCTGTTCCCGTGTTTCTGCTACGTACAGTTTCTGGATACTACGCACAGTGGGTGAGAACGGCATAAAAGGTGTATGCTCGTGTCCAACTGAAAGCCCTTTTATCCAAACTCCTATCAGAAGAAGACAATCTCCGGGTGATGCTCTTGGGTTTATTCTTTGCGGGCGTCCAATAGGTGTTGCCATGTCGCTGACAATTAATACGCTTCACAGCGGGTGACCGCCTCTGACCGAACATTCCGGTCGCTCGTTCCCTCCGATGCTATCTGGAGCGGAAGTATACGGTAGATCGTGGAGGATCAAACGACACGGTATCCTTCTTTCCGATGGCAATAGTATGCGCAAGTAAACTTGTTTTTCTCTCCACGAGCTCCTTTCGCTGCTCCGCTATTTCTCTTTGCCTCCGTGTCCTACTATTCTCTCTGCTTCTTCGATCTGTTTCTCGATCTCTCTGCCTATCCTTCTTTTTATCATGAGCCTCCGTCTTGGAAAAGACTTGCGGGAAATACTTTCTGTTGGGCCTATACTACGTGTACACGCTACGCGCGTGTCCACGGGACGAAATACCTACATTCTCTGTGAATCGCTGTGCCAATTCTTTTATCCCGGCTACAACCTAGATAAATCCTTCTTCTTTCGCAAATATCCGCGGGTTCTCATATGTGTAGGATAGCTTACTTAGAACGAAGGATGGAAAGAAAGAGATCGCTATAGTAAAAGCGTGTGAGAGCGGTGTCGAACCATCGTGCATCCGAGAATGATCGCAGGTAGCCGAGATATAACGAAGCGTTACGTAGGGTTGACGACGAACGAGACGAGTGAACCTGACTTTGTGTTTTCTTAATATACATTTCTTTTATTGTTTATCCTGCTGTTTCTTTCGCAACACACCAATCCTACGTATGTTTTGAGGCTCAACAATGATCTCGTTTACTTCGTATCTCTGGCACGACTACCAGATGAAAGAAATAGATGAAGGTTACTTCGATGTTCGCGAATAGAAAGTAATGAAAGAATGTTCAAATGTGTATTTACGTTCACTCAATTTTATTTTAACAAATAGACTGACTGAGAGACGGAGAACAACCGACAATGTAGAACCAGGGTGGATCGTATTGGCGCATTGGAAGAGTAATCGTGGAAGTGTCTCATACTTCAATTAGATAGGGTCTCTGATAAGTCTTTGGCAAAAGTAGTGGAGGAGACCAGAGTTAAAAGTTAAAATTAAGAAAGAAATAACGCTAAAATGGCCGATAGGATAACAATTGACAACATAACACTGTAATATTATCCATAATGATCCAAACAATTGACAATCGGAACTTTCAACCCCGTCTCTCCTATTTACCAAAACTTCGAGATTCAATTTCCTTGGTAATCTTTGCATTCTCATTTTTCACAGCAGACGTACACCTATCGATGCACCGAATTCCAAGAGTCAAATGACGAGCTAGGATATAGCAAAATTAGAACCGCTAATACCGACAAACCTTCTCCACGAACAATTTTGATGACACGACCTTTAATTATGCAACGGGCAGGGTTCATTGTTAATTACGTTTAGGGTATGTCGATGCTGTAGGGGATGAAAATTGAGTTGTGAGCTGGGAGTGACCTGAAACGTCGGTATATCGGTCCTCTTCCTCTCTCTCACTTACTAATACGTCTCCTTCGTTCCATTCTCTCTCATTCACCTCTATATCTTCTCTCTCTCTCTCTCTTCCTCTCCCTGTCTCTTGCTACTCTCTCTCTTTCTCTCTCTCTCTCCCTCGCCCTGTCTCTTGCTACTCTCTATGCGCTAGCTTCGTCGTGCGCTTTTTGGCAAACTCCATCCGCTCTCAGTTCGCATCCGTGCGCGCTGCAGTCTCGTGCCGCATAGTTTCGTGACCATAGTGTTTGTCTCGTGCATTCGCGAGTGGAATGACGGAGGGGCGGTGGCGGGTAGGCAGAGATCGGAAAGGTGAAGAGGTGGGTGAGGGTGGTGGCGGCGACAAGTTATTTGCGTTCCTTCGTCGGCCTCCAAGTTTCGGGGATGTAGAGAGCCTGGACCCGTCGATGCTGCTTTCGATATGCAAGAAGTGGGAGAGCGAAGTGGAGGACGAGAGGAAGGGATAGTTGGAGGAAGTTTCTCGGCGTAACGCGAACTGGCGCGATAGGTGTGCCCGGTCGAGCGTAGATCCAAAGACTGTGTGCCTAACGGGCACGGAATACGTTCTGGATCGTTCTGGAGGACGAATCTTGCGGATATTGGAGAATAATGGATGATCCGTCGATTGGAAACTGTCGTGTGTCTTCCGGCCTTCCTGGTACACATCGAGCCTCAGGACTCGCTTCGTTGCACGCGACAATTTTGCCGCGGACTTTGGCTTTTCAGAAGTTCGAGAGAGAACGGTGAGGAAGGAAGAGATAGAAAGAGAGAAATCTCAAGAAATAGCGAAGTCCGGAGCGTACAGGTCACGAGGAAGTTCGAAGTACTCTTATGAGTTTTTAATCGTTTTGCGAGTCGAATTTAGAAAGGGCGAAGAGGAGACTCCTTTTGAAAAAGGGCAGAGAGAATAGGCAGGACGTGTTGAACGAAAGTGACTGTTTTCTATATTCGACGATTGCCACTTTATTTGAATAATACATTTTACGTACTGTTATCTTCGTACTTACGAATCGTTGTTTACAGAGATTGCTGGACACAGTGTTTAACATCGACGCATCCCAAACCGAAATCGCTTGGCCGACAAGCGGCCGGTGAACGACGGAGTTCGAAATGTTTCACAGCCAAAGCATCCGTGCGCTTTTGAAGGCCCATTTCTTTCCCCGGTGTATGCGGTCTGGGTTGAACGTTTCGCACCCGGCCGCGGCATCGTTTCCCGTTACTCTTTGTAAATTGGCTCGTCGAAACTCGTTCCCTTAACGCTCGGAGATTACAGCAATACCTACCTACCGGCAAGCCTGGCAAATACAAACGTTCTTAAGCTTTCGCGAAAGTGGGTCGGCACCCGGCTACAGCCTTTCGAGAGGGAGGAAGCGAGCCGCTTGGAACTATTGCTTCGTGTATACAGGGTGTCTCAGACCACCCATACAATCTCTCGTCGGGACGTAGAGCGGCTTAATATAAACACAAAAGTCCTGGACCATTATTCAATATTCGCAATATTTATCGAGTTATTAATTGTTAAAGATCAAAGGAAAGGGCGTCCGCCAAAATAGCGGCGGGGGGAGTGTTGGTGCCTCTGCGAGCTGTAGGACGGCCCAGTTTATCCACAAACAAACGCGGGACGCGGTAAGGGGAAGGCTGAGACACCGCTGCACGGCCGGCTTCTTTTTCGTTATTCTTCCCCTTACCGCACCCCGCATTTGTTTGTAGGTAAACTGGGCCGTCCTACAGCTCGCAGAGACTCCATCGCTTCTCCCGCTGCTATTTTGGCGGACGCCCTTTCCTTTGATCTTTAACAATTAATAACTCAATAAATATTGCGATTATCGCAAAACGGTACAGGACTTTTATGTCCAGCGCAAGCCGCTCTATGTCCCCACGAGAGATTGTATGGGTGGTCTGAGACACCCTGTATACGCACACTGCCTGCTCGTTCGAGGCATTGGCAGCCATCCGAAAGTTGAGAAGGGAATGTATTTAAATCGCGCACGGGGCTTGACCCTATTAAATTGATCGAAGAATCGACGTTCCACTCTCCCTCGAATTAAAGACACCTCGGTGCCTGCTCTCACAAGGGAGTTCCACGATTTTCACAGTGTACCTCTGGTAGGATTTACATTCATTTAATAGAGCGATGGATTTATTTATCGTCGGGAGTAGGTACATCCAAGAAAATAATGAGATGGGAAAACCTCCAAATCGTACGATCTCGAATTCGCATCTCGAATGGAATGTGTTTCTAGTTCCATAATTTTCCGTGTTGCGCACGTATAATTGTAGACGTGTACCGTAGTACGGTAAGGTTCAGCCTTAGAACATCATGAATTATGCAGGCCACTTTAGTTGAAGGAAGCACGTGTGCTTTAGTTGCGTTTGTAGAGAGCAAGAGAGAGAAAAAGAGATGTAAATTTTGGAAATACGCACAGAAACATGAGAAAGGATACTCCGGTGCTTCTTGGGACAATAATGTCTGCTCGTTTCTCTTGTCGCGCATCTAAGTGTTTATATTTCGTGTTCACAGACGTTCGTTGTGCTTTAGAGGTACAGCGAATTAACCCATTAACGACCAAATGTCCGAAATTCTTGTCTTGTTTTCGAGTCAAACTTCCATGCCTTAAAAGGTGGAATATTTTGATGGAACTATGTATTCTAGGGTTTTTGAGGTCGCTCTTCAAGATTCCGTTGTCAAAATTCCATTTGGTTCATTAGGAAAAAAGATATGGCGGATGGAACGGAAAAAGAGCGGAAAAAAACAGGCACTTCTCTTCAAAACAGCTCTATTTGAAACTGAAAACTTTTGAGTAACTCTACCAAAAGTGTTTCATTGGTGGTCAAAAATGCTGTATTTTAAGGATGTACACTTCAAAAATTTTAAATCCAATATGGCTGCTTAAAAATGGCGGTTGAAGCCATTATTCAATGAAATTAGAAAGACTAATCGCTATTTTTCACTCGACGTGGTGCATTTATGATGTTTGCATTAGTTTCAATTATACTTATAGATCTACAAATGGCGGACCCAATATGGCGACCCAAAGATTCCCTAAATCACAATAATTTTTTTATTTTTTCGGCATTTTTCCCGGTCATTCATTGTTTTCCACATGTCTGAGATTAGATTATCACAATTCAAGATGACCCGAAATGGCGGCATGGTTTTACCATATGTTTGTTCGTTTTTTTCTTATTTTAGGTTTTTGTCGTTTTGTTTTGTTGTTATTTTGTTAGTTTTCTGTTTAATTGTTTTTTTCAGTGTTTTAATTTTCTTGTTGTTTAATATTTTAAAATATTGAATCAATATATTTTAAAAAAAATCAATGCGCAAGAAATCACATGAAGCGTGCTATAAAGAATTGAAAAAGAAGTGCTCCTCTGAAAATTGTGTAATTAGAACATTTAAATTTTGTCAAGAATGTGAGCTGTTTTTCTGCAAAAATTGTTTTAATAATTATCACTTAACCAATAACAAATAAAGAATAAAAAAAGGTAAAGTCAAAAATTATAAACAAATAAAAAAAAGCCCTGGCGAATGCTATATAAAGGGGGATGACAGCTGCGGCCGTAAGGTAGGGATATATGTATAAGAATGGACGGGGATACGTAAAAAGGGAAAGGATTCCTGTAGGTAAGGAATAACAATTTTTAAAAAATACCAAACAAGAAAATTAAAAAACTTGAAAAAAAAAACAATAAAACAGAAAACTAACAAAATAACAACAAAACAAAACTACAAAAACCTAAAAAATAAGAAAAAAACGAACAAACATATGGTAAAACCATGCCGCCATTTCGGGTCATCTTGAATTGTGACAATCTAATCTCAGACATGTGGAAAACAATGAATGACCGGGAAAAATGCTGAAAAAATAAAAAAATTGTCGTGATTTAGGGAATTTTTGGGTCGCCATATTGGGTCCGCCATTTGTAAATCTATAAGTATAATTGAAACTAACGCAAACATCATAAATGCACCACGTCGAGTGAAAAATAGCGATAAGTCTTTCTAATTTCATTGAATAATGGCTTCAACCGCCATTTTTAAGCAGCCATATTGGATTTAAAATTTTTGAAGTGTACATCCTTAAAATACAGCATTTTTGACCACCAATGAAACACTTTTGGTAGAGTTACTCAAAAGTTTTCAGTTTCAAATAGAGCTGTTTTGAAGAGAAGTGCCTGTTTTTTTCCGCTCTTTTTCCGTTCCATCCGCCATATCTTTTTTCCTAATGAACCAAATGGAATTTTGACAACGGAATCTTGAAGAGCGACCTCAAAAACCCTAGAATACATAGTTCCATCAAAATATTCCACCTTTTAAGGCATGGAAGTTTGACTCGAAAACAAGACAAGAATTTCGGACATTTGGTCGTTAATGGGTTAATTCAAAAATTGTAGCAACACTTTCCATGGCATTGCAATCATTGTTGTAAATAATTTAATCTCTGTCTGCTCGTTAACTTTTGGTCTGAAGGTAATGAAAATATTATTTTCCGTGGCTTTAACTTAATAACTCCCAGTTTTGATATATTCTGCGCCGGTCGTGCCCAGAAAATTATTTGCTTATGACTAGAAGCGCAGTACTAAAACAATCTTTGGATTTTTTTTAAAAGTGTTGAAGGATTAGATTTGCGAAACAAATATGAATATGATTTTGCGGAATTGTACTTGAGAAAACAAACGGTAACGAATGACGCGAAAAATAGGGATGAAGGAGAAGCCGAGTGAAGCGTAATCTTTTCATCCCTCCCAGCTGCAATCTGAAGTAACCGAGTTTCAAGGGATTAAAGTGAATGCTAATTCCAACGTAATCTATTTATGCTGGCTGGCAAACAGATACAATACCCTTTGAGTTTCGCCCCGAATAAGAAAACCGGTGCTGGATGGATCACGCTTTACCGTGTTTTCCACTTGAACAGTCGTTGTTATCGATTCGTCTCTCAGACGATCGAACACTTAGAAACACTATTAACTGCAAGATTGGCGCCTTTCGTTGATCCATTATTTAACATCGACGAAACTATTTGCAGTATCGTGTCAGAGAATCGATCGAATCTTACTAAACGCTGGTCCATTATACAAATTCAACATAAACGTGCATTAAGAAAATACGTAATCTCGCTCCATTAGCTAATTACGGATATTCAAAGAAGGATTCGTCTTACTTTCAACATGCTTGATTAAAGTGGCTCATCTTAAATACGTCTACCAGGATGCGTGTACAAGAAGTGTACTAAAGAAGTGTTCGTAGAATAAAAATTTAATTTCGAATTAAAAAGGTCCATTGTATGATTTGTTATTATCAAAATTAGAAAGTGTGTTAAAACGATATTGTGTAGGGTATATCGTGCATGGCTTGAAACGGCATACATATACCTAAGATTAAATCTGTTGTAAGGAGGGAAAATGCTGTAAACGGCCCCAAATTTTCACTTTTTTCCGCTCCAATTACGAGCAACGTGAAATAGTTACGTGGTTCCACAGACCACACGTCTCGTATTGTACGTCGAATCTCTAATTTCCATCCCTATTCTCTCTGTCGTTCTTTCTCTCATTCGCTCTCGCTTTCCACGAGCTGATTCGATTGCGGCAATTGAATCGTTCACATTGCACGTTTGTCGCGGATAACAAAGGGAGATTTGAAATTTTATACCGTTACGGGGTGAGCAACGATCCTCCCGCGCATCCTCCCGAAGCGCCGTTAATTAGTATATGTAGAACAGGAGAATACATAGGATCGGAAAAAAGCGGATTTGCATGGTATGCTGTCGATTGCATTTCGTCGAAACGAAAGGCGAAAAAAAGAGTGCGCGATACGCGAAATCGTTTTGTACGAAATGATTTCGAGGGTAATTAAAGCAACGCTGTACAGTGATTTTCCGTGCCGGCCGCTACCCAACGTGCGTTCCGATATCCCGCGTAATTCTACTTAAGTACGGGCTTACAAAACGGCGCGTATCGGAAAAATGTAGATGCGATTCAACGAAGTTGATATGTTGTTCTCCCCGACGCGTACGTCAGCAGCCAACACGGCAGAGGCGATTTCTAAACAAACTGTAAATAACACGGCCTCCGACGTTTCCCTCGTTAAATCAGTCACCGTCGTCACCCGCGATTGCAACGCGCAACGGTTTTCAAGAAATTCGTACGATTTTCAATCGAGAGTTCTCGTTAATTCGGAAACAATCCGAAATTTATTCCGCTTGAATATTTATCGAGTGGTGAATATTTATCCACATGACTCCGTTCTCTGGGCGGAAATGAAAAGTACACTTCGGACGATGAAATTATTTCTGGAAATTACATCCCTTTCGGATGTCGTGTTGAGAGTTTGACATCCAGACGCGTAAAAACATTTCATTCCAAATTTCTCGAACCAATTTTTGTTTAATCCTTGATTACACGCGAGACACGCAAAAATAGATTGTTTCCCATATCAACAGGTTTCACTTTTTCAGCTAGTACAAATAACCGGTGTGGAAGTGTTACGACTAAACGATTCTCAACTATGCAAAATAAAATGATAAATACACTGAGAAAAAAGTACATATTATATCTAACTATAATGGCATAGTAACAAAATTATAGTTGGAAATTTCAGATTTGAATATTACCATAATGTCGGTAATAATTACGATGGAGGCATAGTACAATATAACCAAGTATATTATATTTTTACCCAAAATTATGGTCATTTCAACTAAAAATATAGTATGGTTGAAAAGATATAATGGTAGGAAAAGTAACTATTTTATATAGTTAATATTATCCGAATATTTCATACATAGTGATAGAACTAACTATATTCACATAGCACATTTTACTATACAGATGGTAACAAGAACAAAGGTAATAGTTAATGATATAACCATTTGTATAAATCGTTCATTCTACTATATTTTATATAATTAAGTGAACTATAAAATATATTGCGATTATAGTAAACCCAACCATTCTTTTCTCTCAGTGTATAATCGAGCCCAGTCCTATTTTGGCGTCGACCGCTTGCATTTCCTTCTCAAAATCAATTCGAAGTATTTGTTTAAAGAGTTCATAGTGACGTTGGGGAGTTCAACGACCGGGGTCACGCGGGCACATCGAACGCGTCCTATCGACGACGTTCTCACGAATCCCAAAGAGATTCGAATTAAGGTAAAGAGGCCGCGTGGCACGAGAGACGGTATCGTAGCTCTTTCGCAAAGTTTGCGCGCTTTCGACTAGGGGGTCGACGTCGGTACGGGGAACTTCCGAATTCAGAAACTTCGGTCACCGCCTGCTCCAGCCTCGCTTCGCTCCTCTCTTCGTGTTTCATCTAGGCTGCCGAATAATTTTCGGTGCCTCGCGCGACGAATGCTCCAGAACCGTCTGCCATTCTAGACACATAACTCCCTGACCGCAACTTTTAAGGGATTCAACCACGTAAGGGACGCGCGTGCATGCATACGTGACTGGCTCCACACGTAAGCAAAAGCAGGAAGTAGAGAATTTCCGAGCGCAGCGGATATTCTCGCGAGGCGTTCTACCGTGTAATTTGTCCTCGCGAGACTTCACGCGTCCCTGTGTGTGTGTGTGTGTGTGTGCGTGCGCGCGTGTGTACCCGCACGAATCGGTACATAAGTGTATACGTATTCGTTTGTGCAAACATTCGTTCGAGAGGCAACTTACTCGTCGATTCGTTGCAAGTAACAGCGTTGTAAAGCTCCAATTAACATTTTCATCCAACGCGCCCCCGAAAGCTCGCCAACGAATGCTTAAGGGAAACGCAACGATTCTCCCAACTTCATAATTATATACGCGTTTCGCCGTTTTGTTTGTCCACGTTTCAGAGTTTCGGGAGTGAAAACGTCTCGGTGCATAATACTTTCAATAAAGCGTGCCCTGAATTATACCGACGAGGTTTCTGCAATTTCCACTTGTACAAACTCACCGGATCGTTCCCGTCCTCTTCTACGTGCTTTTCGGGACGACGACAACCCAAATTTCTCTCTCTCTCTCTCTTTTACTGTCTCTCACTCACTTTTCATTACTCTCTCTTTCTCTCTCTCTCTCTCTCTCTTCATCGCTCGTTCTCCTCTCACCCCGCGCATGCCATATTTTCGAGTCTGGAGGTAGGAGAAAAAAAAAGAATCGTGATCCAGAATAGCGCGGATAAACGATTCCCGCTCCACTGACCCGTTTGTCAGCGTCGATCGTTACCAAAGCGACCAGCTACCATGTAGCGCAGCTCGCAAGCTACCAGACCCGTTCCACGCCGCTCTCACCGATCCTCGCTCCCTTTCTACACCCCGACCTCCTTCCAACCCTCTCTACCCTCGCTTTTCCATCCCCGTAAACCCTGGCGCCCACAACCTGCGCTCGTCCACCTCCTCGCGCGCGTTCTATCCGACACCGGTAACTTTGCATCCCCCGGAAAACGTGTCTGCCCTAGGCTGGAACTGCCTAAGGGAGCTACGGTGGCGAGGGGTTGAGGGTTGGAAGTGAGGCTGAAGGAAGAGAGGGTAGGATGGAACGAGCAGAAGGGGTTGCTCTGGCTGGCTGACTTGGTCGACGAACGCGGTGCGCTTTTGTGTTGCGTGAAACTATGTAGGCACGGTCTCGAAATACGTTTCGAGTGTGCCATCGGTGAAACGAGGATGAAGTGGGTGGCGCGAGGTGGCTCGCTCGGGAAGGTACTTGCTTCCCTTAATGAAATTCCACACGCGTCATCTGTTATTAAGAAATGAGTCTCGCAGTTGAATACTCGTTTTTCCATCTTTGCCATCTTGGCATTCTTCATATCCCGCTTCTCTTGTTCTTTCTCATCGGAAAGAACGAGGGCCTTCGAGCGCTAGGACAATCGGACGAAATATTAAGATCCATCGCGATGCATGTCACAATGGCCGAATTTATGCGGACGTGCTCACTTAACAACACAACCAAGCAAAATGATAATGTATTGGATCGTCCAGAAAGTTCGTGCCGATTTTCAAAGTTATTGAAACGCAGCACATTTAAATTTTGTTATGCATTTATTAAATTATATAAGTGCCATTCTGTTCCACAACCTTTGCCTGAAAGATGGAGAAAGATTGTGGACCACAATGGCACTTATATAATTTAATAAATCTATACCAAAATTTGAATGTGCCGCGTTTCAATAACCTTTAAAATCGGCACGAACTTTCTGGACGACCCAATAACAAAATCTATCGAATGAAATCTCAATAAGATGCTTCGAGAAAGTACAAAAAAAAGGAGAATGAGAGCGCATCGCTCAAGCTGCTTACCCATTGTCCTGTCCAATGCAGTTCGTTTGGAGAACTCCCTCGACCGACGATTTTATCGATCTCTCCGAACAATTCGGACACGACCGACGTCTATCGATAGAACGAAACCTCCGCGAACATTCTTCACCCCGTTTCATGAAAAAGAATGGAAGGTGGAAAGGAGGTGTTCTCTCACGGTGGAGAAGAGGCGCCGGCAGACGGCACTAACGGAGGTGGCGGGTGGTAAGACGCGAAAGCCCGCAGGGTCGGACGATAATCACCGTCCGCGTGAAATGGGGGAAACCCTCGCGGCAATCAAGCTGTCAAGAAGAGACTCGGCTTAACTCGCCGTGGATCGAAGTACTTTTCATTTCGTAACGGACCCTAAATCACGACCGCCAGGATCGGTACGACGGAAATTCGTCCCCGACCGTAATTTGCACGGATCGCGGACCAAGCTGCTGGAACACGAAAACGCTCGGCTGCTCGAGCGCGCCGAGTCACTCCTCCGTCCCTCCGGCCTCCCTTCCTCGTAAGCCCGCCGATGTCGTAGAAAGGAGAGGAGGGCGCAATGTCACACGGGGTGAAGCGCATTACCATACGGTACGACCGTGGAACGTATATAAGGCTGGGCTGCCTGGCCGGACGGAGGGCCCAAATTAATTATTCTCCAACAGCGCCGAATGAGAGCAGCCAGTCCTCTCTCTCTATCTTTCTCAGTCTCTCTCTCTTGCTCACTCTCTCATTTTCTCATTCTCTCTCGTCGCCTTTCACTCCCTCTACCCTCATATCTCTCGCTCCTTCTTTTTCGCACCCTTCTCCTCTCTCAACCACCCGACCTCTTCCGGCCCTCTCTCGTCCTCTTCGCTCTCTCACAATGCATCGTATCCCTCTCACTCTCCCTCTCTTCTCGTCTCGCTTCCCATCAGTCATGCCGCTACTCTCTTCCATTTCAGTCCTCATCCTCGTCGCACACTCTCTTCGTTCTCCTGTCCCAACATTCTCTCACCCCGCTCCAACTCACCTATCTTTTGCCTCCACGAGTTGGTAGGCGCGCACGCACATCAACGCACGTCACCCATCCTCACTCGTCCCGCCTCGGCCTCATTATCGTACACGCGCACCACCCCCACCGACATCGCGAGGACTTTCAAATGAAATACAGCGAGCAACTTCATTCGGTGGTTATTTGTTCGGCGGGGGACACGCGAAACGCGTGTAATTATCCGGTGTAATTGTGAACGGGAGAAAATACGAGGGCGCGCGCGCTCCCGTTTATTTCGTTTATCCATTTTTCGAGACTGGAAAGAGCGGACCACGCGGACTGTTAATGCGTCCCGATATTGGTGAAAGGAAGACAGACAAATACGATTATCACCGTGATCATGTGCGCTCTGCTTTAAAGACGCTCGCATGCGATGAGTTTCCATTAATTTCTTCGGGCTCGGTTCTGGCTCGTCGATTACCTAGTTATTTCTATGCTGGCGTGTCGTTTACTCGACGAGAATTCGCAAGCCTTAATAAGATCCCAAGGCTCGCGTGTAATTATGTGTACACGGTGACTGCGATTTGTAAAATCGCGTTCACCGACGCCCTAGTGTCATTAATTCCAAAAACACCTTATTAATCCGGATAATAGGGGTCCATGGATTTATCGATAATAAATTTGCAAAATCTCCCTGTTAAATTAACAACACCGACCCGCTCGGCGCGTCCTCGCTAATTTTAACGAACGAAGGGTGGGACAAATTTCTCCCTTCGCAAGCGTGCGCCTTAAAGATCCCAAAGACCAAGGGTAAAAGGGAAATACCGGGGCTGCGATAACGGTCTTCGTATTATATTCCAACTCCGAAGGTCTCGTCGCGAGACGATCGACTTCGTTATCTCCGTATTCGTCTGGATTCTCGTTAACGGGGCAAACGTTGTAATCGAACTACCGATTCCACCCTTCTCCGGTTGGATCGTCGTCGTTGTCGCGGCGCACGAGATGAGATTACATCTCGCGTCGTTAAAACCCAAGGAGATAAGATTTTTGAACGACTTTAACCCCTGCCTACCCCATACGTTTTTAACTCATAGATATTAAACGTTTTGGGGGTTGGAACGCGGCGAATCGAAGGAAGATGTTCACAAGGGTACAACAGCGATGGAAAAGGGCGGGAGGACGAGGAGGTAAGAGTAATGACGGTAATTGCACGGAACCCTTTCCGCAAGGAAGGTCGAAGGTTGCGCGGAGGGCAAATTTCGTTGGATCGTCGGGCGAGGGGTGAAGCGACCGGAGCAACACGGAGGTTAAGGGTACGACGGGTGGGCTCTGGGGTTTGATGACGTCATCATCTGCTCTAATGCTCAAACATTACCGGGTTTAATTATTCGCCGCCTCCGCCTCCTTGGCCTTTACCCACCCCGCCAGTTTCTCTCAACCAAACTCGTCTGCCGGCTGTAAGCGCTCGGGCCCTTGCGATTCTCCTTTCGTCGAAGGTGCTGGAGGAAGAAGGTGAGTGAAAGAAGAGAGAGAGAAAGAGAGAGAAAGAAAGAGGAGAGAGAGAAAGAGAGCGGAGAGAGAGAGAGAGAACGAGTGCAGGACGCGTACAAATTGCGGTGCGCGGAGCGAAAAGGGCAAGCGGGTAGGGTGGCGAGAGAAGCAGAACGGAAACGAAGAACGGGCAAGAGGGCGGCACTCACAGGCCGCTCGCGCCTTTTTATTGCGCGCCGATGACTCCTAGATACTGACGAGGAAACGCGACGAAGGACGATTAACGGCGCCGTAATATCAACCTGCGTTGTAGCTTCCTCGTAGTTAACCGGCTTTACGACGCGCCGTTCCTCCAGGAGCACTTTCTCGTTCCACGAGTATTATTCGCTCCTTCGTAAAAACATTTTCTTGCGAGGTCTACCTCCTCCCACGTTTCTCATCCCTTTACTTCACCCGGACCACCCAGCGCGTTATTTCGTAAGCCTTCTCGCCTCTTTTTTATCTATTCCGATTTCGCCGAGGGTAGCTTGGAAGAAGATACCGCACAGGGTGCGAATGGTGATTGCTGAAGATCGTCTGATAAATTTGGATACGCGGTGAAAATTTATTCTCCGAGAACAATGAACGATTTTGCTTTTGAGGTGTTTGTGGAATTCGAGTGGAGGGTGGATGGCAAGAGGGTCGAGGGTTTGGAGCGTGAATAAAGAGGCAAGAAGTCAATCGGGTTATGTCAATAGAGAGAGCGAGAGATAGAGAGAGAGAGAGAAAGAGAGAGAGAGGGAGAGAGAGAGAGAGAAAGAGAGAGAGAGAGAGCATAGCGCAGAGGGCTCCTTGTTTGTGTTAAAACGATGAGATGACGAAGTAAAAGAATAAGAAGAGGGTGCGAACAAGGCTTAAGTACAGAAAAGCAGGTCGAAGAAATTCAGTCGTCATTCACTCGCTTCTTCTAAGAGCCTCGAGTTTCGATCCAACATCGTGCGATTACACGACCGTAAAAAAGGACTACGCGCGTGACGCGTTGAAATATTCGCGCGGTCGATAAATTTTGCGGTGCTTTGGCCACTCGTCCTTCCACTCGGTGGCGTAGCTGAAACGCGAATTAACCAGAAACCACGTTAATACGCACGACTGGAAATAGAAATTTTAATGTGCACCGAGAGACCGCTGACAAAAGTAACGATAATTATTGTCGGGAATTTCACGAATTCCCACATATAACGCTTTAATTCTTCGAGGGAAACCGGAGTGGAGTGGTTAAATATGTATCATCCGCGATGATCAACACGCGCCAATTAAAATTATCCTAATCACAGTCACACGATGCAATTACGGTGGTTGGACCGACTAATCGGAAGATATCACGCCGTCGATATAATTAACACTAGAACCGCCGACGGGACATTTTTGCCCCATTTCAAAATTTAAACACCTCTCTCTTTTCTAATTATTTTCATGCGAAGATAAGAGTCTCTGACTTTTGATATTTCTTAAAATGGTACATTTTGAAAAAAAACCGTCGCCCGCGAACGCTCAGTTTACGAAAAAAAAAACATTTTTGTCCCATATAAGAATTCAGCGTTATATATTGTTGGTATTCGTCAGTTTTATCGATTATTCGTACAAAGAATATGCCTGATGAGTCGTATGTTACTCAGTTGCTGCTGTGCGCGTCTGAACTTGTCAGTGCGGGCACTATAACGCCACAGGAACGAAAGAAATGAACACACGTATCCGAAGGAGTGCAGCATGGCTCGTCGTCACGACCTGTCGCCTGAGTAAGTCGTGGCTTTACTAAAGGGTCTCTTCCCTATAAAAAACATCTATTTCTTACATAAAATAGACGAGTAGCTGGCACACGGCATGTATAATTACCGATGGGACATTTTTGTCCCGTCTTTTTGGGGCTTTGCAAAATCCGGCGGTTCTAGTGTCAACGAACGATTAAACGCGAGAAAGAGATTCAAGAAATTTCCTCGATGGTCCGTGTACCATCGTCTACGCGAACGCAACATTAAAAATTCAACGTTCGTGTAGATTTCACGAGGCGCGACTAACTCACGACGCAATTTGTCATACAGTGTCCACTCGCTCGCGTATAGACGCGAGACCCTGCGACGTGCCGTTTTATTCCACCGGAAACATTTATTATCGAACAATGTAAGTTTCATAGTAAGGTCTAGGGCGACGTAGGTGCCGGAGAGATACGAGCCAGCGCGCCATAAATCCATCAATGCCAATGCTCAGGATATTGATTCTAGGACACTTTGGTCGTCGGACCTGGCGCGAGCGAGCGAGCGAGAACGAGAAGAAAGATAGGATGTGGAATGGCAATTGGAGAACGATTGCTAGCCAGAGAAGGAGGGATGCAGCTTGGCCACGAGATTCGAACGAAGAGAAACGAGGAAGGTCGAAACGAGAGAAAGGGACGTGGCAAAAGAGAAAGGGAGAAGATCGGTGAAGCAGGGCAACCAGTTCGTGCTCCGTGACGTTGGACGAGGGAAGTCGAGAAGAACGGAAGCGTGGTGCAGGAGGGGGATGAAAAAAGGCCGTACGTGTTCGATCAGCTTGCTATCTGGTGGGCTCTGCGATTGAATAATGGTGAGAGAACACCCCACCGCGCCGCAGCTCTCCCACTATCCTCAATTTCAGATGCAACCACGGCATCCAACACCGTCCTTCGTCCTTGCTCTCGCGCGTCGTGACGCGACCGTCTCGAAGACGATTAAGATTGGAATATATTCCCTTGGTGGTGGCACCCCTTCGTCCACCTACCGTAGGAAGATCGTTGCAGGTACACGGCTCCGAAGAGAGCTCGAGAGTGGAAGAAGCCCAGAGATATCGACGAGGGGAACAAACGAGAGGAAGCGAGAAGCAGTATGGGGTGTGAGAGAGAAGGAACGGAGGAGTAACGGCGGAGAAGAGGACGTCCGACCGGCGCCCGGAGAAGGAATAATTTACTCTTGGATGCCATTTTGCGGGCGCGGCCCCCCGGGATCTCATATCCGTCTGAGACGGCTGATAACGGGCGGACGAGCGACACCGGGAACGGTTGGCGGGACGACGGGCGGACGGTGGCGACAGCGCCGGTGGTGGAACTGGAGGTGGAGGCGGAGGCCGCACCGCTTTTCGCGAAATATTATAGCGCGGCTGCCATTTCCGCGCGCTGATTGGAAATTGTCACGCCGCAGAACTATCTCTGCTCCATTGCCCGCGCGGATATTAGCCGGAAGTGCGGCCATACTGGCGCGGTGAAACTTTTCGATTGCATTTCGTACGTCGGGATATCGGTGTGGTGTCACTGGCCATGCAAACCGTGGCCCTTCTTCCTCCTCTCCTGTTTCTCTTGGCGCGTGGATAGTAGAGTTCGCGAGTGGAACGAGGCAGGGATGCCTATCGGTCGTGTTCTCTACGTGACTCCGGTGTCTTGCTCTTACTTGTTCTCTCAAGCGTGGCTTCCTGCTCTAGCTCTGTCTCGCACTTTCTCTCTCTCTATCCTTCTCTCTCGTCTCTCTTCCTCTTCGCTTTACACTTTGATAGCTCGCACGCGCTCCGTGGATGTCGTTTGCGCCTCTGATAATAATGCATTACTCTCGTATGGCCACTCCGCGGACTACAATGGACTCGGCGCGCTAAAGGGAAGCTCCTGAGTGCGAAGTGCCGGAATAATGAAGGGATTCGCGGGTTCGCGCGTCGAACGCTCTTGGACGGTGCCTGCCTCGTTCTGCCTCGGCTCGTGTCGCGTTCAACAGAGGATAGAACGAAGTAGCGATGCTGGGGTGCGACGGAGCATCCGCCAGTAACGTCGATCCGAGAGACCGAGACGAACGGAGAGAGAACACAAAGAGACAGAGAGAAAAACGGAACGTGGAAAACATCTCGGGATATTTATCATGCGCGCTTCTTTCCTTAATGAGATTCGACGAGAACTTTTCAGCGCGGGTTTAAAGTTGAACGATGATTCCGATTTACCGTGCGTCCCGGAGCAGAGTAAACGTGATGAGAGGGAAGCACGGATGCCGAATGAACCGAGACGAACGATTACTGGCGAGCTCTTGAATTTCAACGTGTTATCAATTAGGATCCGACGTCAGGTAGACGCTTGTAGTCTTTGATATCTGCACTCTCCAATCTCGTAATCCTCGATGTTTGATCTCTCGTCGCGTTTTCAAAGCTACGAATGCGACAGTGACCAGAAAAGTTTTGAGAGGCAATCGTGACACCGATCGCTATTCAAAAGACTTTCTATCCTTCGCTCTTCTCTCTTCTTCGCCTCATTCGCTCCACTCTCCGCCGATAACTTATTTACGCCCACGAATCGACGTGGAACTATTAACGAGGTGTACATCGAGGAAAACGGCTGACAGTCGCGAGAAGTACTTAGAAATGCGGCAGAATTGAGCTTTTCTCCTTTGAAATTCCATTGACTCGTATCTCGTGCGGAGAACCAATCGTATGTCGTTTCATCGTTTTATTAGGATTCATTGCCAATGATCATTTCGCAAATGGGCATCGCGCACTTACGTCAAATTGAACAGTAATTTGTGTGAAAAATCTACGATAAGAATGTCGATTATCCGAGGAAGTTGAATAAAGCTGAAGTAAATAATAAAAATGATAATTGCAATGAAGACAAACGGGTAAAAGAATAGAGTGAAGCTACACAATTTATTGTTGTCGTTCTTTTGGTGAAACTATCATTTTTTAAATCTCCCCCGCGCCGTTGGATTGGGCGATCGATAGAGTGGAATATAAATTCGAAACGGAATTTTATTCAAAAAACTACATTCAGTTATGTCGAGTGAAAAATGCTCCAACGACTAACAGTTCGCGCGGTGCTAAATTGCCTTTTTCTCTGCATGCAACGAGAAACAAAAAATAACGTAGACAGACTTGTTAATTTGCGAAAGAATTCGATACTCCACATTACTCGCCAGAAAAGTACGTTTTAAGTCGTCCGAGACAAGAACCAGAAAAGATGCCTATAAATAAATAACTTCGTCGATGGAAAGTGTCGAATTACTTGGAACACTTCGTTTCCATGAGCTCTTTGTTCTCTTATAAATTTCTCCATTTACCCTTCTCTCCTCTATCCTGTTTCACGCGTTACGTTCTACGTGCTTGCCACATACACGGAAAATTGCGCGAAAAGCGGCACGGGAGCGATTCGGATGATTTTAATTAAAATTCGTCGAGCCTCGCGAACTGTCGATCCGACGAATTGGAAACAAGCATAAAACCAATTGAATGTCAAGGAAAGAGGATCCCGATGAACGGCGCGGCGAAGATAACGCGATTCCGTAAATTACCTGAATATTTTTCCGTGCCTCTCCCATTTTCAATTGTATTCACCCGTATCTTTATACGGATCATCGTTTATTTAAATCGCATCTCGTACATTATAGTCTGGCCGCTCGGCGCTGTCCCGTTGGAATAACACGAGGCGTGGGAAAATATAACGGAACCCGCATAGTCATTAAATCACAATGCCGACAATAACGGGTGATTCCACTATGCGCGATAACACGATGCGCTCGACGTTTCTAATGAATCGAATCAGCCCCACGCTCTCCAACCACCCACCGCTCGTCACCCACGCCGTGCGTCTCTCTCCATCATTGCTACGCGTAACCAACCCTCTCGTTCCACTCCTCCGCCCGCCTCTCACATTGTTTCCCTCTCCCATTCCGCGTCCCTCCTGCTCGCGAGAAAAGCGAAAAGCGCGCTCTCTATGTGTGTCACGCAGGCGAGATTCGCGTGGACCACATCGATTTTCACCGCTGAGCCAAGGCACCGCTCGCGTTGGCAGCGGCCGTTGCAAATACACGTACTTACGTACACATTACGGAAGCAGGGTAGACGCGGAAGTCGAGAAGGGGATGGAAGTCGGTTTGAACACGCGCGAGCAGTACCTACGCGCGCAGGTGGAGAAACGGGAGAGAAAGAAGGAAGATGAAAATAAGAGGACGAGGAGAAGTGCTTCCGTAGAAAAGGAAAAAACGAGTGGAGAAGCAAGTGCGAGGCGGAAGCTCAATGACGTAGTTGACAGTGAGTTTGGTTCGATGTAAAAATTTTGCCAACGTGGTTTCGAGTATTCTTTTACGTCTTTTTCTCAGTTTCTTTCTTCTATCTCTCTCTTCCATCGATTCATCTCTCGCCCTCATTTTCACTCTTTTTTCAATCCCTTTTTCTTCTGCCGTAGGAAATTGAAGCAGCCGATAAACTCGGAACGAACTAGGTTCGCTCGTAAATACATCGTATCGAGGCGTCTTTGTCCCGTCATAATCCCTGACCCTGATCAACCTGGATGGCTAATGTCCCGTTACCGTGTGCCGGTTACCTAGCCAACTGTTAACACGGCTCAAGAACGGGAAATTAATCGGCGATCGATATTTCGCGGGAGAAATAACGGAGACCATAATGTTCCTTGCATATTTTACGACTTAATCTTGCGGGTCACTCTCGTTTCTCCGTAGACTGGTACGAGATATTGGGCCACTCGAACGAAGTATCGATTGTCGAAGCAGAGTAATCGTTGAAAAATTCACTTTCGGGGTGTCCGTGTTTGATGAATTCGAAGCATAACGAGAATTGACGACGAATCGCATTCTTAGACTTGAGCACGTGAATGTTTATAGACTAATATTTTTTATTCCACATAATTTCTCAACACGTCTGGTCGCTAACTGATTAGATTGAATTTTGATCTACTTTTCGTCTTCTTATCAACCCTCACACGTATCCACCTAACCGTTTCATTACACTCTGTAAAATCGAGTTCTACGTACAGAGCAGTTTCCTCACTTTATGCTCCATCGTTTTTTACACTCTATCGTTCCACCTTCGTCCAGCTTTTCTTTAACTTCCTTCTCTCTACCTTTCTACTCTCATTTATCTATTTATCCGTGTATCTAGTTTAACCTGTCCGAAGACTTATTTTCACGAAGAATAGTGGGTCTGTGGAACGTTATCGACGTGTCTCGAGGAACGTAAGAGCTTCGTTAAGATAGTACCAGGGAAGGAAATGAAAGGTGGTCGGAGATAGCGGAGAGAGCTGCACGGGTTAGTCGGCTTAATAGAAGATCGGAAATCGATGGGTAATGACTTAATTTCTCCGCCAGTTTTGTCAAGGCTGCGGTACATGCCTACGATAAACGAGCGAGCTGGCGAACTATCTTCTTCGATGGTACAACGCTCGCTGGGCGGTGCTTCCACGTTCCACGGTCTCTCGTTTCGTCGCCAAATGTGTTCCACAGTGCCATTCTCGCGTTGTCGTGCTCGTTATTCTCGTCATTCGATCCGTTTGCGTAAACGTTGTAGACCTTCGCTTCGGCCTATCGCTTAAACAGGTAACTCGAATGGTCGTTGTGAAGCCTCTTCGATTCTCGATCGAATCGATTCTTCCAGACCATTGTGCGCGGTAAATGCGAGAGCATGGACGCGTACGTAAGCGCGAACGTTAATTTGAACGAGTAATCGCTCGAGCTATTTTCACGAGGAAGAATAAAGGCGCAGAAAGATTTATCTGGTACGCTCAGCGCTGCCTCTTGCGAATGACAAGGTGCTCGTTAACGTGATTATAATTATCGGGTATTAAACGCCTTGATTCTCAGCTCGGAAGCACGCAACGGTGAATTTCTTTCCTCGCTCCTCGCCATTTCGCTAAATGATTTATGCGCGTGCTACTGCACCCTGGCCAACGCCGACGGCGGGTAATTCTGAGAGCAACCGCGGTATTTTTAACGCGCGGTTTGTTGATAACGAGTGGCCTTTCGGTAGCAAATGCGTTGCTCGAGTTCACGTCTCTGGGTTAGCAACCAAGATTGAAGTTGCGATTAAGTCACGTGCTTTCTCGAATATACCTAAAACACGCGTGGGTCTGTACTTTGCACATATTTAATTATACGTCTTGTTACTTGGTACTGTAAGGACCCACGTATAAATTGTATGAGGTTATCCAAAAATTCATACAGATATTCAGTAGATATCGCGAACTTAAACCATGTTCATGTATGTAGACCTGAGCTCTATGGATAATCGAACGCATCGTTTGAGAAAAGAAGAAATGTATTCAAAATGATTGCAGTTCATTTATAGTAGTTTTTTTTTTAAGTAACGGTTAATGTCAATGAACTCCTCTCGTTGTATGCGTTTAAAAATCATGGAATGACAAGAGAAACAGAGCAAACACTGTTGTCATCGAGTCATTTTCTCGTGCAACCTTGCTTTAACAATCGGCATAGATCATCAAAGCCATTAAGCTGGGGCAGGTGCTTTTGGGATGAGTAGGATTATCGATTGAAACTCAGTAATCTAATATACCATAAATCGTCGTTGCTCGCTCACCATTAATTCGAGGGTCAAGGGAGTTTTCACGCCACATTCAAAATACGAAAGCAGTATGAGACGTAACCCATGTGTTAACGGAGCCAATGGACCTGTTTATGAAATCTTTACGTACCTTCTTCGGGTTATCGGAAGTGCTTGAAAAATGGTGACAGGTGTCAAGAGAAAAACTTCGTAAACAACCAACGATCCTATATTAGCTTCCATTGATAACTTTATGAAACGAGCCACGTTCGTTTCGCAGGTGTCTTCGGGGATACAATCAACCCCAACGTTTCTCCGCGTGCCAGTATTTATAGCGATCCCTCCGATAATTCCCCTTTCCACCCTCATTCCTCGAAATAAACGTTTTCTTTTCTCTCAACCCTGCAAATCCCTGCGCGTCGGTACGAGAGAAAGAGAGGGAGAGGGTGAGCGAGAGAGAGAGAGAGAGAGAGAGAGAGAGAGAGAGAGAGAGAGACAAGATGCCTTTCCTGGCACGGACATTCGGGCGGATCGCATATTAATCACAGGACGAAAGGCAGACGAGGTTGCATTGTGGCCATACTGGGAGATAACCTAACCGCGATCCCCCCTGTTTCATCCTGCCAGTTTCTCCGACCGCGTTTGATTCCCAAAGGACGCTGTTCGTGGCCGTCCTGTGTTATGGATTCCGCGAGGCGATGGGGAGAGACCTCGATAAACTGCCACTCGTTCGTTTGCCACCCACCAACAGACTTCAGTAACCCCAGTCCTACTGACAATGAGATATTCTTAATCCTTCGGATGTTTCGAGTTCGCCTCTGCAAGAATAGTAGAGGCTAAGCCAGAAAGTATTGGAGTCGGGTCACTTGTTGTAAGCGAATCAATAGATGGTAGTTGGGTAGCGAAGGAAGACTCTTTGACGCTAGCGAATTTGACGTTGCACGAGTAGAGGTATTGGCCTTGTTTGCAGATTTCTACACGACAGAAAAACAGAGGACTTGTTGCAAGTCCGAAACAAGGAATCGGTTCGCGAGTTCAAGTACAACGCTAACGTGTTGTTAGCAGGCTGGGATCAGGGTGACCTAAATTCACCCGCTCAAGAATATTCATATCCCGTTGACACGTTTAGGGGCTATAAATTACGTCTGACAATTCTGTCAGCCGCTCGTATCGCGATAGGGTCAATAGCGCAGGTTCAAGACCAGATGCAATGCAGGTGGACAGAAAGAGGAAGAGAGAAGCAGAGAGTTAAAGGAGAAAGTGAGGGAAAAAGATGAATGCAGCAAAATTGATTCAAAGAAGCCGCGCGCGTGCCTTCTCATCCGCGCATTAACGAAGCCTTCACGTATAGCGCGTTACGGGTATACGCGGGCATTTCTATCTATTTTTCCGAAAGTCCGTATCTGGGAAAGTAACGTTATTATATTATGGTTGAATTCGGAATAAAATATTGAAAATGAAATTCTGAAATTGCAAAAGAAATTATGAGGGGGCGGGAATTGTATGTCGAAAAGTTGAATATCTTTTAAATAACCGATAAAACTATTATTAAGCGTTTTTGAAACTATTCAACTTTTGCCTAAACCATTTTTTTTCTATCTCGTATAGATTTCGCAGTATTTGGTCCGAAAGAAGAAAATCGGTTTTTTTCAAAGGGGTGTTTCATCCCCCAAAAGTGCGTTAGGGCACGTATAAAAAAAACGTGTCCCCTATTTTCGTCTAGATTACAACATATTTAGCAGGCATTGAAATCCGAGGGAGACAGAGCTGTCTATCAGAGCTGATAGTTTCCTTGATAATATAGTCAGTCTGGTGACAGAGCTTGGTCGGTTTCTTCGTTTCGTACATTGTATATACTCTCGGAGTAGTTGGTAGCTCGGTCAAAATAACTCGGAGTTGCCAAAAGATCTTGTCAAAAATTACTCGGTGTCCAAATGCTTAAGTAAGCGGCAAAGCACAGAAACACCGTTGCGAATATATCACGAATCTCCGAGTAGTTAGCCGGGACAAGCCACTGATGTTGCGGTGGTAAAGCGAGTGCACCGATGAGGACACGCGAAATCGTAAAGACGAACGATTGGCCCGTCGGTCTTGGTCTCGAGCCTTCCTCCGTCTGACGCGTCCCGGCGACAAGCACGAGCTTAAAGCGCGTACGAGGCGTTATTGCCGGGTGAGTAATCGCGCCCCATTCGGCTTTATGTTAACTAAGAATCTCAAGCATCCCCGAGCCGCGCGGCGCGAGCGCGCGCGAGGAGGTAAAGCGCGCAGGCCCGTGGCAATAAATCGGCGGTTCTCGAGTGCCCCGGGGAATGAACTGACGAAAATATAGCGGCGGGCCGCAAACTAGGAATTGTTAGTTACTGCGCCCCGCCGTAAAATATATGAGTTCGGCGTCCATGAAGCGGATACCCGCAAACCCTATTCTCAAGTGGCGTGCGCAGCCTAGGTAGGTGTAGGCCCCCGCTGCCGGTGGCAGCGGGCCTGAAAATTCGACGAGCATTCTCGCCCACGCCGCGAAAAAGCATCCCTCGTCGACGATTGTCTACCTCACCCTTCGTTTCCACGCCACTTTCTCTTTACCACGCTTCTCTCTCTCGTACGATCGATGGCGCGATAACGTATCGCGAAGACAGGCAATAAGCCGGAAGAGGGTGGTCCGCTTTTTATGCGTTGAACCACCAAGACCCACGTGTGTACCCGATAGAGCGAGGTTTCGACGTAAAGGAAATATAAACAGGGTGAAAGCGAACTCTAGGTAATTGATTTATGAGCTTTTTGATACCTCGTTCGGTTGAGAATGATTTCTAGAGATGCTCGAGGATTGTCAATCTAAGGTCGTTACGTGAATGCGGTTGAGAGTTGTTTTCTCTTTCGCGCGCTCGCACCTGGATCTTGTAAGTGGATAGGATAAGTTGGAAGTTTACTTAAGCTTGAATTGTACTGTCGAGAGACACCGTGATTATTGCCCACCTCGCCGTTGGAACAATTTATTCGAGTCGCAGACGCCCACGTAATAATGTCGTTGGCATAACGACGAGAAAAGCGATTTCGAGCTCGTAGGTACCTCGTGCTGTTACGAACACGTGAATAATTTACATCGTGCACGACATGCGAACGATCGAGTTGCAAATGCAAAAGTTAGCGTGCGCATCGTATCCCTGTGACCGATATGAGCTCGTGTAATACACTTTCCTCGCCATTGCCACTTTCGGATTTTATGTCCTCACCTTCGCGATGGTTACGGGTGGATTTGTAGCTTCGCTCTGGTTTCTTTTTTTAAACGATGCGAACGACGCGAGCTGCTGAACGTAATCGGGAAGGAAGCAAATGAAAATAGCTTGGTATATTAACACTATTACTACCGGGATTTTGTATATACCTATTACGACCAAGAGGCGTCTTTTTGTGTCCAGGATGAGGTGCAGGAAAACGATACCTCTAAATTGATTTAACAACTAATATACGAGTAGTGAAAGAAGTGATTGAACAAATATGATTCAACTTGGAAAATAATTTTCAAATACAATTTGAGAAGGTGTCTCTTGACACCTTTGGTAGAAATAGTATTAACTTTCCAGAAGCTTAGTCTCGAACATTATTGTCTCACGCTGCCTCATCAAAAAACAATTACTAAACGAAAATCGTAAGATGAAAGTGCACATTAAAAATTCCCAATATTTTCTAAGCGCCATTAAGCCCTTCCATATTCCTCACAAACTTCATCATTTGCACCTGCAACATGTGCAACGAGAAAAAGTATGCGAAGAAGTTCTCCATAAAAAAAAAATAAAATTCCCTAAGTGCATAGAACGATCCGATCTCCCACGGCACTTGGCTCCACGAGCTTTTGATATTTGCCAACGATGACAGACGAGGAAGGGTGAAGTAGAATGAAGAAGGAAGGGTGCAACCGGGAGAGGTGGAGTATCGCAAGACTCATCCGCGTAGTCAGTGATTATCGGCCCGCAGCCATTGAGCATTAGAACGTGATCGCGGCTCGAACAGCGAGGGCGTCCCGCGGGAATGATAATGGCTATCAGAATTCTGGGGACGTGTCATTACGTAAATTGTGAAATGCCGAGGATCGTGTCGCAGTCGTGCCACGTTCGAATTCTCACGAGCCAGAATGGTGGGGATGGTATGCAGGCGAGCAAGTCGCAGGGACGAGAAACTTGTCCCCGCGATTCGATTAAATCGCGGATACTTAATCAGAACGGAGGTTAATTTCGGACCATTACGCGCATGGTTGCCCGCCACTCTGAATAAGGCACCCCCGGCTGCGATTTATTACGTACGATCTCGTCAGAACTTCGATTTAATTTCGACTGGCGTCAGAACACGGAGCCAATTCGTACGTGTGCGGTTACCTTCCACCGGGTGGTAGAGGAGGACTGTACTATTTCGAATGCAGTCGGAGAGTTAAACTTCAACGAATTAGCCGAGTATATAATCGGTAATCGGTGAAGATTGTACCCAGGGCCGCGACGGCTGCGAATGGAATCGACGGTTAAACAAATATGGAATTAATTTGCTCTTGGCCAATGACGGATCGAATTATTTCGAGTGTGTTCCAGTGGACTAAATTTTAACGGAAGTATTCTTCGTAAATTGGTGTTAATCGGGCGACACGAATCGGAAAATTCATGTTTCCTAACACATTTGTCAGTCTGCGAAGGGAGGATGGAGAATTTTAGGGTAAAATTGGGATTAGTTTGGAACACTGGGTATAAGTCCTAGCACCTAGGAATATATCTACGGTAGACACGTAGCGAAAAAATTGAAATTTGCAAAAATCCTTCCACTCTCTCGATCACCTACCCAGGCGATAATTCGAAGAATCGTGATTCCACGGAGTGTTCGTTAATTGCAACGAGCCTTTGGCGAAGAACAAATTCGAGATCAAAAAACTTGTCACCCGAGCTTTAGAAAAGTCCATGCTTTTTTCACGATAGATGTTCGAAACATTGTAACCCACGAATTCAAAACTCAAATTTCGAAGTGTTGGCAGGGTGAAGAATTGGCAGTTGGTAAACCACCGTCGGTCGATCGATTCGGGCGTGACAAGCGCGTCGTCATCGAAATTTGCATTGTCAAATGGTTCGGCAAAAGCGGCCTCGGCGTTCAACAGCTCTCGCACCACCACCCGCTGCTGGTTAGCTTCCTCGCGTATTTATAACCCACGAATGTATTTTTCGATCGTTTCGCACGTCACAACGGCGGACGGCGCAGATTACGCGGTACGACGGCCCGCAGCGATGGGTCTCGAAACTGGCGACGTAAAAAGGGCGGGCTGCGTTATATACATTGTCTATTTATTTGCCGACAAATTCAATGGAACCACGCACCCCGACCCATTCTCCATGACTTTTCGTACGCTTTATCTCCCTGTGCGATTCGGCCCACCCTATCCTCACCGCCCCTTCCTTCTTTCTCTTTTACCGTTTCGTCCCTCTCATTCGTCCACTCTCACCTCTCGCATCTTCCCTTCCCTCGTTATTTTCCCTCCCCGCAGCTTTTCCATCTTTTATCTCACGGTCTCTTCCCAGCGACATACCTGCCGCCATTCTCTCGTTCATTGTGTCCCGTTTTCGTGTCACTCTCGCTCCCTCTCTCTCTCTCTCTCTCTTTCTTTCTTTCTCTCGTTTTACTTCCATCCTCTCCTATTCTACTTCCTCTTCGGTTTTCTCTCAACGTTTCTCTCTCTCTCTCTGTCTCTTTCGCTCTATCCGTTTCTCCGCTCCTCTCAAATACGGACAGGCGTGCACCTGACTGCGGTAGCCGGACTGACTGCCTTTATATATGATCCTGCGCGAAACCGCCCCGGAGTCCGGAACACGAGCTGAACAGGTGACACAACGAGGGCTCTCCTGAAAGTTAGGACAGCCAATTTTCCGTTATTGTTTCGCGCTCGTGTGCGTCACCCGGCCCTGGTACGTGTAGGCACGTGGAACATCAAAGCTCACCGTTTTCCTCGTCCTTCTCTCTCTTCTCTCTCGTTCTTTTCTTCCATCCAATTCTCTTTCTTCGCCTCTCTTTCTCTCTCTACCTCCTTCTCTCGCCCGGCGTGATTCGGAAGTGCGGTTCAGCGTTTTCCGCAAACTGGAGTAACGTCTTCCGACTTCGGAGGAAGCTGACCGCGGCGGGGCGTAACCCTCGATTTCAAATTGAATTTGAAGTGACCGCACGGAGCACGGGTGCGCTTCTACGCTCACTCGACGTTGATCATTACCTCGGCGAAAATGTCATTGCGAGACTGTGAGATTTTTATGAGGCGTTTAGATGTCCCGAGATAGCCCGCAAACCGCATCCGGAATTGATCCTGCTTGAGCGGAGCCTCGCAAGGCAAAATGCCGACCGATATTGGACGATATTCCGTCACTCGGAAGTGTTTTCGTAAATGAAACGTATTTCATTTTTACGAATCCACGAGACGGAGTCGTAGTCGTTTCGAAGATCGCGTGCTCCTCGTCGACAATTTTGCGTCGCGCGGATGATCGTGGCTCGTCACTCTATTTAATTGTGTTCCCCGCTTCCGAAAAGAATTTCTTTGAAAAAGAGCATTATTTTAGGAATAACGGGGCCGAACGATCGAAACGAGCCGGGGGTGCTTTGTTTGCATAGTTATGGGAAATGGAGGAGGGAAGAATATTTCTCAGATATATACCGACATGGCAATAAAGAAGGCTCTTTGTACTCTCCTCGATAACTCCGCAGGAGGGTTCGGCGTTCGTTGATTTCTCCCATATTTCAGCCCCGCTCCCCATTCGCTTTTCCTTCGTTGTCGTCGCGCTCGTAACGATCCTCTGCCGATTTCAATAACCAGAATAAACGAAAATGTGCTGCGCGATGGCACGTGTATTAAACGTAAATTGCGAAGTCGTGAACCATGCTATCGTCTGATCGATGATATCGGTGACCTTGGTGACCCTTCTACCAAAAATAATTTGTGTCATCTGAGAGATCTTTATGTAAAAATAACTAAAAGTTTCTTCTCGGCTCGAAAATTTGGCGAGAGAGAGGGAGGAAATTGAGGGAAGTAGATTCTCGAGGAAAATTATTATGAGAGATAATATTAATTTGGGTGAAACGATAAATGGAGCACTCGGTATGGGCAGCGTAGGTTCGATAGAACGAAAGTAGAGATCGCACGCGATACGCGTGTTGAAATGAAATGGGCCCGACGGAAGCTCTATGTATCACCTACCACCACCGTGGCCCCTATCACCGGATCCACGCCGGTCACACAAAATAGAACAAATTTCTCCGCGATACGGATTCTACGGCGACCCGTTCCGCTCTACTTGGTTGTCGAACGACCAGTCTTCCTCCACGTACACGACCCGTCATTAATGCACGATTTTATAAAATGCGAGGCACTCTTGGATGTGATTCGTGGAGGGCGAGACTGCGCTGGATGGTCGACGTAATAACGGAGTTCATTAGACGAGTCGTTGAATTTCAATATTTGCATTTTAAATTTTGTTTAGACAGACGAGAGTATTGTCATCGTGTTCGCGGACCAGGTGGGTTTTTTCGAGAATAGCACGGATGTGGAAGAGTGATCGGTATTATTTCACGACGGGTAATCGAGAAATTCATAATTGACGAAGAAATTGAGCATAGAGAGACTAATATCGAGCCGGAGGGCTTGTATAATAAATCCGTGGATTGTTAAAATAATGTTTGTGCCACTGTGCAGCGGTCACGAATATCCATTTTAATAGAAACGTCTCTCGCGCGGTGAATATAGCTCTCCAAGGAGCAACGTTTGGACGAGAAATTCCGCTCGTGCGAATGGCTCTTGCCAAATTTCTCGAGGTATTCGAAATGTAAGGAGAGCGAGAAGAATTCATGCGCCCGTCGATATTGGCACTTCCTGAAAAACATCGATGGAATATTCAATGCTACTACCCGAGTAGAAATGAATCTAGTACGTCCGATGTGAAACCTCGTAGGTAGATAGTATTGACTAGATTACATTTTCTTGCTAGCAGCTAGGTCAGTACTAGATAAGAATTTATAGACAGTTTTACTGACGTAGCGGTTGTGTAGTAATACATAGAAAATATGATACTAGATGGTGCTGTCTTTCCCAGAAAATATAATCCAATTACTAGTCGCCACTAGCACTTTTAAATTAGTCAGCGAATCTCTCACGAGCTTGACGACACCGGTGTGAACCTAACATCTCAACTGTCAGCATCTCATGAAAAAATTTCAAATTTACTTGCATCCAGCAAAGTTCAAGGAATTCTTACAAGTTTTAACAATAGTTCAAATGATTTACACCAAAAATCTCGTTTTAAAAAACGAGATGCGAACTTCGCGTATGGCTTGATTGCATCTCACCGAATTTCGATCTTTCAACGTACAGGAGTGATATTTCGAAGAGTTCAACGTCCTGGGCATGAAATGTTAAGAGTTCAGGCGAAAAAACTATAACAAAAATAGTTTATCATCGCAAAGTAAGATGCTGCGCAAAATTAGGGAGTTCATGTCGAAATAAAATGTTTTCTGGATAGCTGTAGACATACTACAACATATTCCAAAGAGTTCGAGGCACTAGCAATGTCGAATTGTTTTTAAATAAATAAATACTCTTCGAGTGCCGTACATTTATAAAGAAACTCCGTAGTTTTGTGCATCATCTCACTCTTTTCTCTCTCACACAACAATCCGAGTTGTGGTCTATGTGTAAGGGAACAGGCTCCGTGAGCTAGAGGTCTCAGGTTCGAATCTCCTCACCCAAGAAGGTATATAAAAGTGGATTTTTCAATTCAATAAAAATACAAGTAATCGTTAAGCAAATTGAACACCTACTTACCGGCGTTTCAGGAACAACGATACGTTGGCAAAAAATAAGAATTATCCAGAAGTTTATTTTATTTTGCTATTTCCTGTCCAGCCCGGGCTAGGTTACTACTACATTTACATATCTTAAATTTTCTATCTAAATAGTAGCCAGTTTTTTTGATGCAGCCACTGGTAGAAGTGACCGTTACATTTCAAGCCCACTACTACACACAAAAAATAGACAATTCCGATGTATATCTCGTTTTTTCTATATCTGAACTAGACAGCAACGATGTTCAAATTCTACTCGGGTACTAGCTTCGTAGGATGTAATGGATGATCGTTTGACCATCGACAACGCCCATGCACTCGTCGTATTTCGGTTTGGCATGCATTTTTCACCGGGCTCCTGACGCGCGTCGTCCTTTCTTGTAAGCGACCCTGGCTCCTGCGCAAATGACGTGGTCGAGCGTCTTCGTCATCCCTTATCCGCATCCTTCCTTCTTCTCAGTTCTCGACAAAACCTACGCGCGTCGTACTCACCTATCGCCTTTCGAACTCCGAGCTCGATGAATTTTCATGCGACCTGTCCGCATTTTATCGGCATGTCCTCGTAGAACATTAGCCCTAGGAGCGTCGGGCGAGCCACACGCTATCGGACTTTTTGCGCTCGCGCGACGTTACGGCGCCCCTTTGTACGTCTCGAAATTTCATTAGCCTTCCGACGGAGAGTGACGTGACGCGTTCAACGGACTTCCACGACATGGCACGACGACAAGCCGCTCGCGTCGCGTTACGTTGACACGCGGCTTTCCCTGGATTTTCTCGGCGATGACATCGTCGAAGGGATGAACGTGGAGTGGTTGTTGCAGTTGAATCGATGGAAGGTCCAATAGTCGTTACAGATGTGAACAGATGTGTCGTTACGTACGTTAACGTTGCGATAAAAAAATTAAAACAGTCACTGGGTAGTGGCATCCATAGACTTATACTCGTAGACTGCGCGTCCTTATGGGCTTGTTGAAGACTACATCGAAGGACAAAGATATAAAAGTGAGGCCTTCTCTCTCACTCCGTGGTAAGAGAAGGGGAAAACAAGAAGGGGGAGAATAACGCAAACCTCTTTCTCCTTTTCTCCTTACTCCTCTACCAATGTTCCTGTTAGACAAAGACACACTCACTTTGACTATTGCTCTCTCGTTTTAATGTAGTCTTCAGCGCCTCTCACAGGACGCTCGGTCTATGAGTATAAGTCTTCGGTGGCATCCTGCTCACCGTAAAAATTCACGCAATCCGCAGAACATTTTTTCCAGCAATACTACAAGCTGAGAAAAAAAAGCACAAATAAATTTTTAATGATCGTCACGGAATCCTGATTTTTCCACGGAACACCAGTTTCCATTGCGTCCGAAAAATACGACTTTAAATTGAAAAGTTTATATACGGAGGCCATTTATAAAGCTTACTAGGCAATTGCGGTTCGAAGGGTTCTCATACCGCGCTCGCATTACGTAAACGAAAAAATGATAGTCTCGAGCGAGTTATCTGGACCGGTGCACGAGGTACCTCAAACGTCCATTGATGTCGAAAGATTTCATTATCATGCGCACGTCGATCATGTGGGACGGCCAGAGAAAGGAATTTAATCGCGAGCCAAACATTATGGGAAAGTTAGACAGCGAAGATTTCCAATAATCCGCTAATGCGGGGAAAAATGTCCTTTTCCCGTACTAGGAGAATTATACGAGCGACGATCGCAGCGAGAACGGAATAGCGAATCGGATTGTACGCTGAAAATATACGACCTAGTGGGGTTAACGCGAAATCACTATGACTGCTACTCGAACGGATTAACAAATTCCTGTTAATCGTTAAGGGTATCCACAATTAGCCTTATCGACTGCACACAGTTTACCGCAAATTCCTGCCGGTCGAGAGATAAATCGCGGCAAAATTGGCGTCTTCCTTCTACCCTTTCTTTTTCGACAAATCCCGATATTTTTTTTCCGTGCCACCTCCACCCTCCCGACGCGTCTACCACGCTCGATCGAAGAGGCCAAATCCAACATCGTACATCGTATGTTTCCACGCGAGATTCGTCCGCGTTGCAAAATCGTTCTTGCGACCGCGAGCTTAAACGCTCGCGCGCTTGTACACACGGAATGGAGCACACCTACGCACCGTGTGGAGCAACGCGGTAGGACTAGTGAGCTCGACGCCTGCAGGTACACAGGGGAGAACGGGTGAGTTTCAGTTTACATTGTCGGAGGGAGCGTAAACTCGTTGAAGCCCTACGCCGATGGGCAAAAAGCATCCGATGCCGGTGGTAACAACAATAAATCTACTTCGGGGCGAATTCGCTTTCCCAGTGGCGTGCCCCTACCTTTCCACGTGGAAAGGGCACGAGATGAAGGGGTTGGTGGGACGCAGAGGGTTGCGGATACCGCGCGCACGGAGCAGGCGTTAACGGTTCGGTTGTTCGACCGCGATAAATCAACAACTGTCGGTGCAGGGCTCTCTCACGACAAACAGTGTCTCGCAATTTCAGTCTCCGATGGATAGCGAAGACGAGGAAATTAAGTACCCGCGTATATAGCCCCGACGCCGTGGAGAATGTCCCGGCTGGAGAAGAATCCTCGCGATCGTACCGCTGGAAAATCAAAGGAGAAGGGCCCGAAGGAGCAAAGAGGACGAGCGCCGTGGCTACGGCCAAGGAATTTTCACAACGGAACGAGGCAAATTGATTTCTTCGCTCGCTCTCTCCTTCTCGCCCCATCACTTTCTTCCATCGTTCTCGCTTCTCTTCCACCTCCTCTATCCGGAAGTTTTTATAGGAGCCACATTTTACGTCATCTCTTACCTCCTCCTTCTCCTCATCTTCTAAGTTCTCTTCCATTCCTCTCTCAGTCTCTTCTTCTTCTTATCGACACCACCTACACTTACTCTTCCCCCGGGGCATGCTTCATTTGCCGAAATCCATACGGACATTGGAACGAACGGACCACCCTAGAGGAGGACGGAAAATTTATCGTTGCCGCGATTCGACAATGCCACGACAATGAATACCGTGGACAATGGATATGACCGCCCTCTGGATTCGTATCGATACGTAAGGTCACAGATATCGCTTTTCGTTCGGCGGCAGTGGTCGGTCGATCGTTCGGTCGAGAGCCAGCTGGCCCTCTCGAAAGCAAGACTTCCTGCGACATGCGACCCGGTCATCCGCCATTATTTCCCCGCATGGCTCTCCGCAGCGGCCCTCGACCATCCAGCTCGACCACAAAAGGGACTCGTCTATCGCGACCCTTCCTCCTCCTCTTCCGGTCTCGCAATCGCGACGCGCGTTATTCCCCGCGCAATCGATTTTTCCAAAATCTCTGGAATTCCAGCCGATTCTACCACGGAGAGGTCATCCGCTTCCATTGCAGCTCGCGCCGACATCTCGAGTATGTCGTGGTTCGGTGAGAAGGGAGGAGGTGGAAGTGGAGGCACGAGATTTGTGACGAAAAAGAGCACACGTGGCACGACGTCGAGAAAGACGACGAACTTCGCGATCGCTGTCGATCGTCCTCACGTAATTCGTGGGATCGTTCAACGGAAATTACTCCTTCCTCCACAGTAGTTCCGAACTCGAACGGCTCTTCCCTCGGCGACTTTACGATTTAGAGGGGCGGAGCGACTTTGGACGTTCGCCGCTCGAAGACCCGAAATGAATAGCCGTAGACGGTCTCTACTCCGCGGATACGCGTGCGAGCGCCGAGCATTATCGTTTCAGCGCGCTCCTACTATAAATAAAAGTATCCTCGTGGTTGAAGAGAATCCGCTTCCCTCGCTCTTCCTCTCGTACGCGATGAAATTTTTCAAACGTTTTCCTATTCCTTTTAGGAGAGTGGATTTAACACTAGATGTCGATTCGTTAAATAATTTTCAGTTAAATAATGAATAGTCATGGACATTTTCGACAAGGCAAGTTGCGAGGATTATCGTTTCAGCGCGCTCCTCTTATAAATAAAAGTATTCTCGTCGTGGTTGAGAACACGTTCCACTTCGTTTATCTTCTACGCGGCGAGATTTTCCAAATGTTTTTCCTCTTCCTTCTCCGAGAGTGAACATAATGGTGGACATAAATTCGCCAAATAATTTTCCCGTCGTTAGACGGAATCGGAGAATAGATTTTCATCGATGCAATCCTTTGTGAATTGAAGGCACAGACTTAAAAACAAAAGCTATACTCGGTGATTGAAGTCTGCAACGTTTGGATTAAATATTTAAAATAAATTTTTCTATATTGAATCTCGCTTCGATTGGTCTGCGGTGAAGTTGATTATCGTACAAACGTGTAGATTTAAATTCAATCCACTTTATTCGTCCCTACGACTCGCTCGTTCTTCGCAGTCGTCGCGACTAATTGCGTACGACCATTATATTTTCTTACGAACAACCAATGAGTCTAGTTCTCGGTCTCTGGACGACTCTAAGTAAGGGCCTTTACTCGCGTAAGACATCCGAATGTAGATTCCTTTGCACTTAAGAATTAACCCTCTAACATAAGGAAGCGTCACTCGACTTGAATATCGTTGTACGCGAATGAGACTACAATCCCGTTGAATAAACCCATCTGACGACGACAGGCACATTTCCATGGACTCATTAATCGAATAGGTCTCGCTTTGTTGTTCCGATGAGACGGGTAGGTACGCGTGACTGGGAAGGATCGCCGGAGTGCCCAACGATCGAGTGACGTTCCCATTTCACGCCGGCTTAGATTTGCATCTAAGCGGTCGCGCCGTCTGCGGTGACGTAAACTGCACGAAAGCACCGTCCCCTCCACTCCAGGTCCCCTTAGCCACCCACGATCATCGGAGCGTTCGCTCGTCTCCGTGAAACCATGCAGAGCTACGAGCTGGCGAAGCGGAATCCGAAAGAGGAACGACGAAGCAAGTGGAAAGCCCCTGAGAGGATGAAAGAATCGGGTAGACACAATGCGCACGAAGACGGTTCAATTTGACGGGATGCATTTTAGCAGAGTCTTTCGTTCCGCGGAAGACGCGCGATGGTAATGGAAACTTTATGCAGAAGGATTCGCGACGCGACGGCTTGCGTCGTCGATGACGACGAGTGCAAAATCGAGGGATGGGATGAATCATCGACGTCATTCGTTTGTCTCGCGATGCTTCTCCAATACCGTCGTTTCTCAGCGTCCTCGTTGCTAGTGTGTCCACTGGTATATTCCATCAACATCGTCTAATAAAGCCGTGCCCCTTAAGGGGGCACATACGTTTGGAGTTCCCAAAAAAAGGCATTTTTCATTAATTTTTTTCGGAGCCAAAAGACAAACTATAACCATGGGGCTTTTTGCATAATAAAGTCCATCTTTTATACTTCTTATTCAAATTTTATTGGAAAGACATAGTTGCAAAATGCCTCCTCTTTACCGTTGTGAAGTCAACCCCGTATGATATGCGTGATTCCGCGGTAACAATGATTTCTCCTTGCTCATTCATCTGAAGCGCAAACATCCAACATCATCTTAAAGAAGAGTGTTTTTTATTGTCGTTGACAGATCTGATTTTTAAAATTACAATTCTTTCCATTTTTTTTTTTTTTTTAAGAAAGAAAAATTAAATTTTGAACGAAAATCAACCCTCAACTTTGAAAATCCGCCATTTTGTTTAAAATTCGAATTTAAAAAATTAACACGATAACTAATAATTATATTTGGATTGGCGAGTGTCGTTGGATAAAGAGCTTGCGGATGATCGATTGCACGCGAAAACGTCAATTTTACGCCATGAATTTTAGCAGAGTCTTTCGTTCCACGGAAGACGTGCGACGGTAATGGAAACTTTATGTAGAAGTATCTTTCGACACGATGGTCTGTGTCCTAGATGATCGAAATATCGTAGGGGGTGAGGCGAATCGTCAACGTCACTCGCTTGTCTCGCGTTTCTCCAACACCGTCGTTTCTCAGCGTCCTCATTGCTAGTGGCCACCGCTATGTTCTCGTTTCTCAAGACCGTCTAATAAATCCGTCCTGCTTAACACGATAATGATACTTCGATCGGCAGAGGGTCGCGAATGATCGACTGCGCGCCACGACATCGCTCGTAACGGTCGATCTCGAAGTAATGTCCGATGGACGGTTTCCCCTGTCGTGATTTCGCAATGGATTGCTATCACTTCCATTTACCGATCAGCTAGGATCTTAATGTCCGCGGTATTACGTTGCTGAGACTATAAATGACAGTTTTCCTCTGTTCGTGATTTAGAGTAATCTCATGCGTAAACTCGAACTGACTATGCAGTAAGAAACATCGAAGAGAATTTCATAAACTAATATTGTTTGTTACTGTCGGAAAATCAAATGCTAATATCATCTAGCGTAGAGAATTTGTAAACACCGAATTTAGCTTGTCCAGGGGACATTTTTACCACAGGAAATAAAACATTTATTTACGAAGGAAGAAATGTTCATTCTTAGGTTTATTTTTTTTGTAACTTATCGAAATTCCAAATAATAGTCATCTACTTTTTCCCCTAATAAAGTATCTCACGTGCATCCGTGTAATGGAGTTTTTACGAGAATGTCGGTGTAACAATGACCTTTACTTCATAAATAAATTGCGAGCCTTGTCTGCAGTACTGCAGGCTGATCTATTTAACCAGAATCTACTAGGGGCCACAACAGGGTGGACAATTTTTTCTCCGCCGGTGATCTTTCCTACTGGACAGGGGTCTATCCCCTGCTAGCGAGACAGTGGCAACAGAGAAGAAATTGTCCAAATGGAACGAGACTACTAGATATTTCTGGTATTGGCCAGACGCGATCATCGCTCATTGGCATATCTATAAACCGTCTGAATAAACTGGTACATTCTTTTACGAATTTGCACATAAATTTATTCCAACTTACTTTCAGGATCTTCGCTCCGAAATCATTCTCCTGCGTATCATTCGAACAGGATATTTCCCTGTAAACAAAAAAAAACCAAACACGAGCATCTAAACATTAATTTATAAATTCTTATTTATCCTCGTCCGCGTTTAAAAATTCTAACAATTTCGCACGGTCATAATTACTTTTTTTTGCACACGAAAAGATTTCCTACACTCGAGACGAAGCACTCGCTCTTTTATTGCGCATCGAAATCTACGTCCCACGTATCGCCGTGAAAACATCACCGACGACATTCGACGACGTCGAGATAACAAACGCGTCAGCCGAAACGACATAGGTCGAAGGCGTCTAATTAATTACGAATCATACGAGCCGTACACTCGGTCCCCTCTCTGCTATTCGATCTCACGAGTGTGAACACGTGTGAAGTATATTTAGCTGACGGACGACATCGAGCGTTAAATTATTAATTCGTTGATACGCGTGGGACGGGGACGGTGCGTTCCGTCATCGTGCTACTTCCGCAAACTCCCGAGCGCATCCTCCTCCTCCTCCTCCTTGCAAACACGGCGAGATGAAAAATGGCGTTTGGATATTGATTTCGCTTGAGGCCGTGTCACGACGTGGAATCCTCCTGCCGTTTTTCGTTGCTCGTCGTGCAAGTACCTACTTCTTAGGTCTAGCGCACACGCATCGATTACGATGGTACGGAAAAATATCGTACGATCAAATTCTTTCAGTGGAAGGCCTAGCGCACACGCATCGATTTCGATCGTACGGAAAAATATCGTGCGATCAAATTCTTTCAGTGGAACAAAGAAAAGCATAGGAGCGTGCTGTGCTCTTCTTTGTTCCACTAAAAGAATTTGATCGTACGATGTTTTGCCGTACGATAAAAATCGTAGCGTGTGCGCTTAGCCGAACAAAGAAGATCATAGTACGATATTTTTCCGTACGATCGAAATCGATGCGTGTGCCCCAGGCCTTATTAGTGGGTCCGCTGACCATGTCGTGAAAAGGGAAAGACGACGGGCAATTTCATCGTGCGTTCTGGCATCGTGCAGAGATGAACCCTCGTTAGTAAGAGGACCAAGGACGAGGGAGAACGAGACTTGCCGCGACAATAAAATCCGTGTGGCTTACGGGAGCGTCCGCGCCGTAAAGCGTCGCCAGTACGGGGCCACGAGCTTAGCGACAGTGAGGGTATCCAATGTTCAGGAGCGGTCTCCTGCTCGTATGCGTTCCGGGTGTCCAGTGGTGAGCCGAGAAGCCGTAATTTGTCGAATCGTGCTCCTCTCCACGATGCTCCGCCATGCTCCTCGTCTCGTGTGTGGTCGATTTTCGTGATTTATCATTCGTCGGATACGATTCCGCTAATTCTCTTATGTTTGCGATACACCTCGGGTGTCTCGAATTTCCAAGCTATATCTAGTCGACATTTATCGTGGGTCGGCTTACATATATATTTTTGAGATTTATTATTGTTTAATTGTAAGGAATTATTATCCATGCGTATCGAACAGACGTAATTTGTCCGATAAGGATTATGTACTATGTTCGTCGGCCACTTGTGTGCGATGAATTTTGGAGATTTGGGAATTGACTCGATGCGATTCGACTAATTCTTACTCCTCGTGCATTTCGGGTTTCTGAGCTATACGTATTCGACATTTATCATGTCGAATATTATTATATAGTGTATATTTTCAAGATTCATTATTATATCTAATTTATTCTGCGAAGTTTCTAACAGTGGATTTCGAATTTCGCGAGGTGCGAGGGTCTCGCAAATTTCGTAGCGCTCGTGCCAAAATCCTGAGTAGGCAAACTGTAAGGAGACACAGATAACGGAACGTACACACGAATAAATTGCAAAACTACGTAGGTATGCGCAAAACCTCGATCAATTGGCACATACCCACTCTGTCCCGCGGCGTATGGAATTCCATTCTGTATTTCTCATCCCGGTCGTATGGATGACTCAAATTGCACTGGAAAAAGAAATAATCTACACCAGAAATCCCAGAGACGTGACTATCGCGTTAGCTCACAGAATATCGATTTAAGCGCAAGTTGGACGCGAATTACATTTACGTTGACCTTTCTGCAATTTTTACATCGAATCTCGGCAGGGTCGTATGGGGCTCACGCGCGCTTTCGTGACGGATCGTGGGGCGGACGTGCGAGCCGCGCGACGAACGCAAAATTCGATTCGCAGCTCGTCTGAAGTGCGCGCCGCGAAATCCGTCGACCGTCCTTCTTCATTCCGAGTAATTGCAATCGGGCCGGTCGGAGCGCAAGCGCGTATGAATCCGTCGGCGTACGATTCGACTCTGGAAATCCGATTGGCGAATTTCCGAGTTCGTCGACCGAGGACTTGGGATCTGGTCGGGGTCATTCTATTATATCAACTATGTAGGAATCAGCCGGAATACTTTTTTTCGTCTGAGAGGCGCGCGACGCGTGGAAACCATTGGCCCCTCTGGTCCCGATCGAACTGACCGCCCCGCATGTCCACCAAGCGAACGCGTTCTTCCAGTTGTCCGCGCAATTATTCAGATGGCGTGTATAAAAAAAAGCGTACACGCGTATCTATTTATATTCGTCGCTTCCTTTTTTTCCATCCACCGTTCCCGTGTCCCTTCTCTTTCTGTATTTCTCTTTCTGACTCTCTCGGTCCTTCCTCCTTCACGTACATTTACATCCTTTTCGGCTCCTCTCCTCGTTCCACCGCCACGCTCGGTCGCCGGTCTCTCACCGCATTTTCCTTTCCTCATTCTTCGCTTATTTCTCTCTCTCTCCCTCTCTCTCTGTCTCGTCCTCATCCACCTTCATCCATGCCAGCTACCCTCTCTCTATCCCTCTTCGGATCGCCTCACAGGACAAAACAGGGTCCACGCTCGTAAAATATTATGTAGGATAAGGAGGTCTTGGCGCGACGCCACAATCGATGGCGGGCGATGCAGGAGTCTGGAAAGTTTATCCAGCCGAAGAGCTTAGCGTGGCTGCCGTTGTCCTGAACTTCTGCTTTATAAATAAACTTCGTCACGACCTCTATTCCTGGGTGTACGGCTTAACCGTCTAATCCCGCCACACGTCGGTGACCCCGCGCTCGAGTGACTAACTTCCACCCTTTGCCTCGGCACTCGTGTTTCCGACTCGCATTCGTATTTGCATTATTTTCAATGACGACGGAAGCTCGTCGAATTTCTGTAACCACCCATTCTCACTGACAAGAGTCGAAGTGAAGTAAAAATAAGCAATAATTTCTTTTCAACATTTTGACTTGCCATGATGGTCATATGTGACCGGCCACGGTTTTTTCCTGTGGCGCCACGGAGGTCACCGATGACCTCCAGAAAAATCATTAAAACAATGATTATACTAATCGCAATTTATACTACTTTGAAAGATCATAAGTTAACAAAAAAAACCTTAGAAAATGCAAATCGTGGCGCCACGGGTCATCCACGGAAAATGAACGTGGCAGTCAACGTGTTAACCATCCCACGCGAATATGCATTAACTCTTAGTCGTCTAGGGGTATTTATGAGTACCGACATATTTTTTTATCTATTAAAGTATAGTAAGTTAAGAAAGTAACCTGCATGTTCGTAGGTACTTTACAGAGACCCCTCTGGGTTGTATACAATTACCTAATTACATTTACAGCTGGCAATACTGTACGGATAAATATCGAGATCAAAGTGACTATCGACACGTCGCGGTACATTGCAATACACATAGAAAAGTGCTCGGATAACAAAGGGTTAACACTATTCCTACCGATCGGTCAAATTATCATTTTTAACATTTCGATTAGAATTTCCTATATACAACGTAATTGCATCGCCTTTAAATTTCACTTTTTCTAAAATATACGCATACTACATTTTTCAATATTTTAGGAAAAGTCGTGCAATTTAAAAGCAATGCAATTACATTGTATATAGGAAATTCTAAACGAAATTTTAAAAACGGTCATTGGCCGGTCGTGGTAGGAATAGTGTTAAACGTACTTCAAAGTAAATTCTTGTAAGTCCATCATCTTCTCCTAACGAAATGTTTCTCGTGTTCTGTAAACTAACGTTTCCGCTTTCGCCTCTTCGACGAATCATTACGTGCGACTCGGACATTAATTTCGTTTAAATCGCACGCGCAATGATAACAGTGGAAACGAAGCAGCAGGCTGCACGAGCAGCAGAAATCTTTTCGGCCCTTCCATCCTCTACGATTAGCAACAGGTTATACCTAGTGTCGGCCGTATGGCGCTTGCATGTGGGATATGTGCGCCCGATCCCGAGCGACTACGCTTCTTGGCAGGCTCGTTATAACCGGTCGAGAGAAGGTGGCGTAGGAGAAGGTGAGAAGAACGGCGATGGTAAGAGGAGAGTATCCCGCGCGAAGAAAGAGTGCATCCATCCTTGGAGTATCCATCATCTCGGCGGGACGATTTAACGTACCGGAGTAATTTCTCCTTAACTTCATCGCGCGCTCTGAGTTTCGGCGTTGGTGGCGTCCGCGTGGAAGAAGAGAGGGAGAGAGAGTGGGGCTAGCTCGTTATAACGTCCTGGACGTGTAAGCTCTGAATTATCTTGTCGAGGGCATTAAACGGTATCCCGACGGCGGAGTGCCTCCACCGGTGCTAACGAAGTGCCCGGCTCAGCGGAATTCTCTCTCTCTCTCTCTCTCTCTTCCTTTATTATTCTCTCTTTTTCTCTCTTGCACACACACATGCGCACACTCTTCTTGCCACCTATTCCTAGTATGGGTCGTGCTTCAAAGAAGAACGAGAGGCGAAGAAGAGGAGAGGAGAAGAAAAAGAAAGTATGCCGAGGGATGGAGAGAAAAAAGGAATCGAGTGTATAATCGTTTCGTGTTCCAGCCCGGGCACGGCGCCATGATGAATCTCCGGGTGAAAATGCAACGGGCGCGCGGCGCCAAATCCTTCCACGCGTGCGAGCTCCCGCGTCACGCACGGCGACAGTTTCGTGCGATGCAAGTGCCTCCGCGTGCCCGGAATTGTTTTGCGCCTTGCCTCCGTCGATGCCAGATTATACATCCCGGAGAAGAACACCGTCACGCGCGCTCGGTGATGGAACGGGTAGGGACTATATATGTATATAGAAGCGAGTATCACGTGGCGTGTGATTCGTTGGATTCTTTGATGGTCGATTTCTGGGGTGAGAGACGTCGCGCGATGGCACACGATGTCACGGCTCTCTTGGTAATACTTTGCACGGTACTTTAGATTTGACGGATCTTCCAGAAGAAGAGAATGTAACCTGGAATATTCTTATGCGGGACTTTCGAGATAATTTACGTAAGAGATCCAGCATATAATGGAAATTTAACAAGAATTGCAATGAATAAATGTCGATCCTTTTCGAAATATTTAACTACGTGTGAAAGGTAAAGCGTAAAAAAACAGTAAATTACCTACGTCAAAATAAAATATTCGTCTCTTCGGGTCTCGTGATTCGTGATTGATCCTTTCAGTTCTCTGAGCCGTCGATAATTCTAATTATCGTGATATTATTCTCGGAACGTCATTCGTTAGATGCGTATTCCATGGGACAAGTAATTAATGTCCGTCGCGCAACGCTTACGAATCGTTGATCCACCGTATCATAATTTCGATGAGGAACGATACGATTAAATTTAAAATATATCATCGCTGCAATTATGAGAAAGTGAGGATTTGAACGATAATCTGGTTTCCAACGTCATACTGGGTGCCGCGTTCGACGTTCTACCCATTCGCTGTTTTAATCGTTACGCAAATACATTTTCATAATCCTTTCGAGATGCACGTAGCATGTGTTTCAATTCCGAACGGGCACGTTGAAGTTTGCCGGGTTTTACCGGCTCTTAGAGAAGCACGAGTGAAGCGGAAGGATGCCGAAACTGTAGGTCAGGTTTCGTCTCGGGAGTAAACTCGTGAAACTTTTGTATTTGGTTACATAGTTTTGAATCAGCATAGTTAATAACTTTTTGCAACTCTTGTAGCTTCTCCCCTTTCCATTGTCCTTATACGCAATACGAGGTCGCACGCGTTTCGCTATACAGGCTGAAAGTTAAATATTAAAGTAATTTCTTACAATGTAGTGACGTGATTGAAAATTTTGTCCAAGAATAAATTCAATCGAGTACGACGTTGTTTTTACCTCGAGGAAGTTTGCTTGCGCGCAGAGTTGAAACGAACGGGCGATTGAACGACACGATAAGCCTCTGACGGCGAGCCAATTAACTTGCAACAAATAGACCCTGCTCCACTAGAACGCGGAAATGCAATGGACTTAAAAACCGAGAAAGTAGATACGTAGCGATATATATCTATATATCAGGTCATTAAATGCACCGCCTGGCAGTTTGTTTTGCGTAATTTCGCTAATAACCTTCCATCCCAAGTAGTCGAGTTATTGTACGGGCGCTGCCTGGATGTCCAAGAAAGTTTACGTACAGCCGGAAAGACTCGTTAACCAAATGTTGATGCTTCTAGGCTCACGCAAACATCGGTATCAAGCTTCGTGGATACGGAGTGCGGGCAGAGGGAAAATGTTTCCAAGTCGACGCAACACGGACTCCCGGCGAAAGAGGAAAATTTAAACGGGACGTCGTAGTTCAGCTTCGTTCGAGATATTTGCCAGAATATAGAAGCACCAATCGCAAGTACTTCGATGCCTCATTGATACTACTAAATTTATTGTACAAGAGAATGGTCGCCTTACACGGAATCTATACCGACCAAAGAATGCTTTAGAACCGAATGTCTAACAAGTCACACTACCCAACTGTCACTCACCGATTTGAATGAAACTTTACATACTTATTAAACACCGAAAAATATTGAATACGTGTTTTTTTGTTTCGGCTAAATACGCTTTTTAGGGGTAGAAAGCACCCCTCAACCCCTGGAGGTGGAAACAGTTATGGCTAATTATTTCTGAAACGATACATTTTCTGAAAAAAGTACTTAGGACCAAAGTTGTAAAGTTCAAAGTGATGCACTTGATGGCGACCTTGAAGTTGACCTTGAGGTCGGTTATCAATGCCATTGGAAAATCATTTCATGTTTTTCATAGGGAGTAGTTTACTTTTCATCCCGAGAATCGATAGAGCGTAGAATTTTACATTGAGAACGTTGGTGGTTTGTAAATAGAACAAGCCTCTGCAATTTAAAACTGTTCATTGATCCAACCAATTAAGGCAAGATCAGTCAATAATTCGATCAATAAAGGAATTGAAAGTTAATTATTCATTCAAGTAAGGCAAGATGTGATTGAGATCCAGCTTAGGACCAAAGTTGTAGAGTCCAACCTCAAGGTTGATTTCAAGGTCAATTAAATTTGGAACTAATTAGCCGTTGCCGGACTTTGACCACATCCTGTATTTATAATCAGTAATTTTGCGCTCTATCGATGCTCAGGATGAAAAGTAAACTACTCCCCATGAAAAACATGAAATGATTTTCCAATGACCTTGATAATCGACCTCAAGGTCAACTTCAAGGTCGCCATCAAGTGCATCACTTTGAACTCTACAACGTTGATACTAACAACGTAAGTACTTCTTTCAGAAAATGTATCGTTTCAGAAATAATTAACCATAAGTGTTTCCACCTCCAGGGGTTGAGGGGTGCTTTCTACCCCTAAAAAGCGTATTTAGCCGAAACAAAAAAACACGTATTCAATATTTTGCGGTGTTTAATAAGTATGTTAAGTTTCATTCAAATCGGTGAGTGACAGTTGGGTAGTGTTACTTGTAAGAAACACACTGTTTATAACCCCGGTTCTATCTGCTAATTAACTTACATCTACCTGCTTTAGGTAGTGTACTTCCTACAGATGAATCCACCATGGTGTTTAAAGGAATGAAAATACAAGGGAGATACCAACACACGTCGGTCTTTGGCCAGAGACTCAAGTAACCCTAAACGTCACTCGTGAAATTCATTTAACACCGGAAGTCGCGTCAGAAAGGTGGAGCTTATTATTACAACGGGCGCGACAAAGCGTGGAATAGAATTTTCGGTTGGACTTTCGTAAACAGTTTTAAACGACAGCGGTGGCGGCTTGGAGCGGAGTGCGACCGCAGGGACGAGCTTTACTTGATAAACGAGCTTAACTCATTTAACATCGCTTACTGTTAGACTGACGGTTAGACCGAGATACCGCGGAGAGTCCTCTTGGGATATACACCTGTATATGTCGTCCTCTCTCTCTCTCTCTCTCTCTCTCTCTCTCTCTCTCTCTCTCACTTTCCCCTTCTCCCTGTCTGTCTTCCTTGCTCTCGTGTGCTCTTGCTTCCTGTATTCCACACCTACCATCCACCACGTGTTCTAGAATCGCGCCGTTCTATGCAGACGAATCTAATGTTGCGAACGCAAGTGTATACGAACGTACATGCAAGTATGCGTTTTGCCGAGTACGAGCAACGCGAGCGATCTTGGCGTCCCCAGGTTATACAAATCCTTCGTTCTTCGCGGGAAATCCTCCATAGGTAGCAGCCAGCCCTAGTCCAATCGCTCTTTCCCTACCGTCGCACAGAAATTTCTGAAGCATATAGGGAAGCGCATTCACTTGCAAATAAATTCCGTTCATGTGGACAGGACACCTTCCCTATTCCGTTCATTTTCTTCCCTTCCGTTTGCTGTCCTTTTCTATTTTCGTGGCTTTCAGTTGAAGAGAGATATTTCGGTTATGTCGACAGAGCCCTTTTCTATCTCGTTCGTTCTTTTCTTCTCGGTTTGCCGCTTTCGTCGCTGTGGTATGAGTTTCGGAGAAAAACAGGACAGGTTGTAAAATTTTGGAAAGTCTTCACTTTTTCGGGCAAGGCCAGTGAGATCCAAAAATTTCTATTCGACGCTTCGATCTTGCGAAAGATACTATTTTTGCTGCGAGGTGGAGTGTTTTGGACGTGCGAGGTGGCGAAATGATTTAAGGGAATGCGACGGGCTGGGGTAAAATTGTAAGAACTGAGTAACGTTGAATTTATCTTTTGGCGCCTCAAGTGCCAACTGGGTTGCCTTTCAGACTTCAGGAGTTCCGCTGGTGGCGTTAACCCAGTTGGCTGTCGTCTCGATTCGAAGCAACGCTCTTAAGATGCTTTATTCCGACTTCTCGACATTCCGGAGACATAAATCCTTCACTCCGGTTAACAACTCAGGGAAAATTGTGTCCTGTAAAATCGTTTAATAATTTAGACGTGGATATTTTACCGAGGTACGTCGGGGTTTCGCAGAAAGGAAGATCAAATTGAAACACAGTTTACTACTTTCGCAAAGACAATACACACTTGAAGAACATTGGAATGGAATTGAACTGTTTTACAACCAACGAAACGAGGAAAACTTGGGACAGAAAAAAAAGAAGGGGGTTAGATCGGAGTAGAGGCTCGACCAATTATCATCAACAAGTAAAGTTCTAATAATTATCTTCAACTCGGTAAAAAGTTCCGAAGAAATACCGATTTCTCCTCTCCTCTTCTTGCTGGATAGACTGTAATCGAATAATTATCACTTGTACCTGTACGTTCACAGGGGTATTTTTTTAAGACGCGAGAAATAAGTAACGTTCCTCGCTGGCAAGGAATGGCACGGTGAATTCAATTTCGGTCAAGATAATGATGACATTAGGGAGAGCGTACAACGTGACGAATGGACGTAGAGCGCCTGCCTCGGTCCTTCTCGACGACGTAATATCACTCGTTTATCAAGTTTATTACACTTTGGCCAGCCCTTTGCCTCGGCCTCTTCATCCTACCCGTTAGAACGACGCTTCGAACTTTAACCACGCGAACTTCGATAATATCCTTTCCAAGGAAAACGATCCAACGAAGGGACTCAACGATCCTCCACTCTCAGATTTGCCCGCTGTCGTTTTCGCGAGCACTCGTTTGTTCCACCTTATCGTCGAGTTCGAGAAAAACATTTCTCGTCTCGAAAGAACCATTCTTCCATCAATTCGTCCACCGCACTCGAGCGCGCACGAATGTACGTCGAATCCGAGATAAACACGAATATTCTTCATTCGTAGCCTTCCGCGAACCGAGCACCGATTTCGTATTTTCCAATGTTCGACTGTAGAAATTTGAAGCTCCAACTATCTGACACCGTTTGCTCATTAAACGCAAGCTTCCACGGACAACAGTCTCAAAAAGAATAGCCATAAACTCACCGTAAGACGATCAAACAAATCAGATCGCATTAATAATCTAGTTACACATTTTACCTTCACTTAAAAGCCGCAGCTCTCAAACGACCCATACCTACCACCGTCAACACTATCCTTTTTCCTAAATCGATTTTACCCTGCCACGCAATCACCGAGCTAGCTTCCCGCAGCAGTCTCGTTAAAATGCCAATATTGGCGTTGAATTGATCTTTCCCTTACTAAAGCCCGGGATCTTTTCAGCGGTTACCACAGTGGCATAGATTACGTGAATGTCTCTGTTAACTTACGGGCGAAAATTCCCCAGGAGAACGAGAAGAATCGACGAGTGGACGGGGTGGCGAGGTAGAGGTCGTCGGACGAAGAAGGAGAAAGAAAGAGAGAGAGAGAGAGGACGTTTTCCCCTGGTGACGTACTGTGGGGTCGGCGCGACGAGGTTATTGGTACGTCACGATTAATCGCCCTCTCGGTCGCCCAAGGAGGATTCGCGTATAATCAAATTGAACTTCTCAAGAATTTCACTTAGAGAACGAGTCGAGGCGAGCCCCGAAGACAAGGTGGTTCTATGTGTTACCAACGATTCGACGAGTCCGTGGAAGTAAGGAAGGCTTGGGACGGCGGGCCGGAACTTCGAACGTACATCAGGAGCGTACTATGCGTCGCAATGTAAAATCGCGCTAGTGCCATATCTCGCAACGTAGCGCTTCTCTCCACCCTCTACATCGTGAACGTGCCATCCAGGAATATTAATGGACTTATGATGAAATACCACGGATGTCGTCCAACCAACTCGGTAATAAAGAGCTGGGCGAATATGAACGAACGTTAAATTACGATCGACGTAGATACGGTCCGCCCTCCTCTTCCTCGCTTTTCATTCTCCCCTATGTTCCAGAGGTAGGTACATACCCCGTGATCACCCGGGGCCAATCACTGCCACGATGCGTCTCCCTACAGCCCTCGTTCGAAATCTCCGCTCGCGCAAACTTTTTACGAACGCACGCGCTATAACTTCCGGTACTTCGCCCGTCACACCGTACCTTTAACGTTGCGCAATATTTAGTTATAGGTAATAGTAATCGTTATCGTGTTCGCGCTCGATCTCACGTGATGGGGGGGGAGGTGAAGCAGGCCGCGCACCGTGCGACGATATTAATGGAACCGAACAACACGCTTCTCGGAGAATGATGAGGATCGATGGGGCGAAGTCGCGTAAAACGTGCGATTTGCGTGCTATGTCACTGTCGTTCGACGATTAACCATCGGTATTGAATGAGAGCGTTGCACGCTTTTGTAGTTTAGTCGGTCGACTGATGCAAGCGTCAGATATGTTTCATGAATTGAATATGTGGAGTGAAACTGGTATTCTGCGAGAATATTTACCGGGATATGTATACGTAATGTCGAGAGTTTTGTATTAGTATTATTTCTGTATTCGCGCACTGTACATAGAAAGAATCGTTTTGCGGTAAACTTTGTCCATGTTGTGACGGGATTTCTATCGACAAATATTTCCCTGAGCCTTCGTCATTTATTAACAACGATTAAAATAAATCCAATACCGGGTAAATCGACCTAGGCCCAGTCACACTTATAATAACCAAATATGTATATTACATATACAGGGTGTCCCGTAATTAGTGTAAGAACCGAAAATGGGGGGCTCCTGGGCTGATCAGAAACAACTTTTTCCTTTGGCAAAATATCGGACGCGGCTTCGTCTTCGAGTTATTAACGAAAAACCCAAGCCAATGAGCGCGCGAGTAGAGCCCGCGGTCCGCCACGGTAGCGTTGGCGGTCCACCGCGCTCGGCCGTGATCGCGAACAAATGCGCCGCGGCAATACATTCAGGTCGAACGATGAATAAAAAATTAATGCAAATTAGAATTAGTCATAAATAATGAATAAAAGAATTAATTAATATCCACGTAAAATAAACGAATCGGTCTTTCGTAATACTTTTATTCGTCATTCAAAGTGAACGCGGAATGAGATCGCGAACGTTACATTTGGTAATTATCGGAAAAAAGAGCAGGAAGAAAATATTCGGAACGATTAAATAAATTAGAACATAAGCGAAATGTACTTCGAAATTGAACTGTCCACAGGTTCTGCGGTGAAAGCCCTACTGTCCGCGGTCCTCTTATCGAAAAGACTTATCACTTTTTAGGCACGATCGTAAAGGGAGTGACTTCTTCCATTTTTTTGTCACAATGTACGCACACAAGACATTCCGCCAACCAGGGCTATTACCTATTTCTTCCGGGAGGCTACTATGCGTCGAACACGATTTTCGTCCCGGCCGAAAACTAATAATTGACGGCACGCAAGTACAACGCCTTTCAGAATAATCTGAGGTTTGGTTTAAGGATGGGAAGTCCTTCGACAGATTTATCACTTTCCGCGGTTGCCTGGGACACTTGAAAATGCATCGCGATCGCCCCACGCCTTAATCCACACACGCGTCTGCATTAGAAAATGATTTGGCGCAAACAAATAACTTGACGAAAGAGTGCTTCTCAAATAAATTTACGCAACGGTGCTTTCGAAATCATTTACGAAAAAGTGCTTTTCGAATAAATTCGTGAAAAAGGATTGGTGGATTACGGAAAATCAACCGAGTGTAATTATGAAACCAAAATTACTCACAGTCTTCGAAAAAATGGGTCGATGTTGCTGGATCACTGCATCGATTCGATCGAAGAATCCGTACGAACAGCTGATCTCAGAAGGGTCACTGAACTCACATCGCGGCACGGCCACTAACACTATCGACGCCTGTACGAGAGGGTTTCGGTGCCAACTTCAAAACTTTCAATAATTATCGTCCCCGATAGGACACATTGTTCTTAACTCGCGCCGGTTTTACGAGAAAGCAGGGCCCTAATACGAGTCTCTTTTATCGCGAAGCATGCCCTCTCACGTCTTCCACTCATTTTTTGTACTTTTCGGAAAATATTCGCGATAAATTCATTATTAGCCTAAGATGGTCGCGTCGGTGACCGTTCTCGACGAGATCGACTGCCTGCTCGTTTGTCATTTGTTTTTTATGCCGGCCCTCCACGATGCAACGACCACCTTTCGTGCCACCGGCGTTCGCGTAGCACCAGCTTTACATGCAGAGCTGCCCTTTCCTACGGTCGGTATAAGAGACAAATGACAAACGAAGAGGCAGTCGATCTCGTCGAGAACGGTCACCGACGCGACTGGACGCGACGACCGTAGGCTAATAATGAATTTATCGCGAATATTTTCCGAAAAGTACGAAAAATGAGTGGAAGACGTGAGAGGGCATGCTTCGCGATAAAAGGGACTCGTATTAGGGCTCTGCTTTCTCGGAAAACCGGCGCGAGTTAAGAACAATGTGTCCTATCGGGGACGATAATTATTGAAAGTTTTGAAGTTGGCACCGAAACCCTCTCGTACAGGCGTCGATAGTGTTAGTGGCCGTGCCGCGATGTGAGTTCAGTGACCCTTCTGAGATCAGCTGTTCGTACGGATTCTTCGATCGAATCGATGCAGTGATCCAGCGACATCGACCCATTTTTTCGAAGACTGTGAGTAATTTTGGTTTCATAATTACACTCGGTTGATTTTCCGTAATCCATCAATCCTTTTTCACGAATTTATTCGAAAAGCACTTTTTCGTAAATGATTTCGAAAGCACCGTTGCGTAAATTTATTTGAGAAGCACTCTTTCGTCAAGTTATTTGTTTGCGTCAAATCATTTTCTAATGCAGACGCGTGTGTGGATTAAGGCGTGGGGCGATCGCGATGCATTTTCACGTGTCCCAGGCAACCGCGGAAAGTGATAAATCTGTCGAAGGACTTCCCATCCTTAAACCAAACCTCAGATTATTCTGAAAGGCGTTGTACTTGCGTGCCGTCAATTATTAGTTTTCGGCCGGGACGGAAATCGTGTTCGACACATAGTAGCCTCCCGGAAGAAATAGGTAATAGCCCTGGTTGGCGGAATGTCTTGTGTGCGTACATTGTGACAAAAAAATAGAAGAAGTCACTCCCTTTACGATCGTGCCTAAAAAGTGATAACTCTTTTCGATAAGAGGACCGCGGACAGTAGGGCTTTCACCGCAGAACCTGTGGACAGTTCAATTTCGAAGTACATTTCGCTTATGTTCTAATTTATTTAATCGTTCCAAATATTTTCTCCCTGCTCTTTTTCCCGATAATGACCAAATGTAACGTTCGCGATCTCATTCCGCGTTCACTTTGAATGACGAATAAAAGTATTACGAAAGACTGATTCGTTTATTTTACGTGGATATTAATTAATTCTTTTATTCATTATTTATGACTAATTCTAATTTGCATTAATTTTTTATTCATCGTTCGACCTGAATGTATTGCCGCGGCGCATTTGTTCGCGATCACGGCCGAGCGCGGTGGACCGCCAACGCTACCGTGGCGGACCGCGGGCTCTACTCGCGCGCTCATTGGCTTGGGTTTTTCGTTAATAACTCGAAGACGAAGCCGCGTCCGATATTTTGCCAAAGGAAAAAGTTGTTTCTGATCAGCCCAGGAGCCCCCCATTTTCGGTTCTTACACTAATTACGGGACACCCTGTATATGTGTGCTCCTACATGCGTGAACAAACTTCGTTGCTGTAGAGGCCTATGTTGCGTTTGGGCGAATATTATTTGAAGAGCGCCGTTTCCAGAAGTCTTCAATCGTTGGGCCTCTACTTCCCATTACTCATGCTCTCCTTACATTCTCGTCTTTGGCCCCCTCCTTTCCATCTCGATGTCTTCTGTCTCTCTCTTTCTCTCTTTCTATTCCTCTCTCTCTCTCTCTCTCTCTCTCTCTCTCTCTCTCTCTCTTTCTTTCTCTCTTTCTTTCCGTTGCCTATTGGCAGGCTCTACATTACATCCATCCTTACAACGTTTGGGCAATTCACTAATAATTATATCGCGATAATAATGAAACTCGTACGCTGTTTTACAAAATTCGTGCAGCTTTCAACTTTAATCCTAATCAGTAAAATAAGGCAGTCTGGCGCCACAAGGACATCTTAACTTCTGAGCAATACGTTCGTTACACGCAGGGACCAGCGCGTGATGCTAGAAGGACGTTTTATTACGATGGGACGCAACTGGAGTTAGAAGGGCCTGGGACCAACGGCTGTAGAACGATGGGCCACGGGGGTGGCGCAACACGTTCGGAGGTAATTTAACTTTGGAACAGGACGAGACTCAGTGATAAGCACGGAAGAGTGCGCCCACCTGATGCCACTCGAAACCATTCCTCGTTACGCTGAATGCATTGTTGCTCCCCGCACCTTCTCTATTTCCCTCTCGATCTCACCTTCTCCACCCTTCCATCTCTTCTCTCTTTCCACCATCGTATCTCTCGCACGAGCAAAAAAGCAAAAGAACTCTTCACACGAGATTCGGCGTCCGTCTATCCTCGAGTGGCCACTTTGGAAATCTGGCGGAAAAGGTTCGAGAAACGAGTGGCCAGGCTCGTGTGAATTGCGTACCTCGTTAGCCATGCCGAGGCGAATGAAATTGTGCGGGAAGGGTTTTTACGCTCGTGAATTTACTCAGCCCCTTTCCTCCACGTCCACTCTCACCTCGGCGCGGAGAAGCCTCGAGGTCGCGGCTAGCTAGTAATTCCCTACGAAAATTGCTTTATTATGCACTCCTTCGGGAGATGATTCTCTTCTTTTTGTTCTTCTCCCCCTTCTTCGAGCTTTCACCGACCATCCTTGACGACGCAGCAAGGCGATACGCTCGACGTTTTGGGTCGGAGGATTTTTTTTCGAGAACAAAATAGTTAGCAAGCAAAGGCGAGGAGAAAAAGCGTAAAAGGAAGAAGAATCGAAAGAGAAAATCGATCCAGATACTCTATTACATATATTTTGCCTTCAAAGGAGTTCTACTGCTCTGTCTTCTTGTTCGTACAATTCAAATATCTAAAATACATTGTCCCATTTCAATGTCCACAGAGGCAATAATTAATTCTTCTACTTTTTCCTCCTCGTCCATTTCTCTTTTCTTCTACTATCTACCAAAATTGCCAAACGAAACGAGAACAGAAAAAGAGAAGCCACGTGAGACGCAACGTGTCTGAAGCACGCAACGCAAGTATCCAGGAGTAAAGAAGTTTCAGTGAACGCCCAATCTTTGGTATACAAATGTACGCGTTACTCTCCTTCCTACCACCCCACTGCCGCTTCCTCGTCCTCCGTGGTCCCGAAGGCAAACGACAGAAAAGTCACTTTAAAATTTCCACCTGCCCGTACCCCATTTCAATGATTCTAACGACACTCGAGAGGCGCGCGATAGAACTGCGGCTAACTATGCACACTCGGGGGTTCGAGGGAAGCAAAATCTGCGGCGATCATCGACAACTGGTTCTCGCCGTATGCCACGACTTTCCGAGACGCGCAGGGCACCTTCATAAAGTATCCTCATGCAGTAGAACGTGCCGCCTGGCACAATGTTCCTCTTTTTCTCGCACGCCCTTCTTCGTTTACGATCCTCCTGAATACCTTCGCGGTGGGTGCACACTTTTCTCACAGTAATGGTCCAGCAACGTACCGCGCGCTCCCGCCTCGTCTTTCACCGTCCCCGTACATCGAACACAAAGACATTCTCCTCATTCTCCCACCTCCGTGCACCCTTACCTCCACACCGCGGTCGTATTCCTCGATAAGAGAAGTTGCGTCTAACCGCGGTGAAAGGGGCCGCGGAAACAGGAAAGATCTCACCTCTTTCTTCCTCCATCGTCCCTCCTATCCAGGTCTCGCGCCGTCTCCCACAAATTCCGTTTCGCGTCTTTTCACTTACACCGCCTCACCGCAATTTCTCGTTTACCGTTAAACGTCGTGGCGGGACGCGGTAGAGCCGCAGCTCCGGTGGCGGCTGCGGCGATGCATTTTTATGGATTCGCGCCTTAAACCTTCTATCAAGCTTCCAAAGGTCTCCTTATGCTTTTGTCTCCTTCTCCTTCTTCTCCATCCATCCTTCTCTTTCTCCTCCATCCCTCACCCCTTTGGCCCTATTAATCGCATCTCACGAAAGACGGCACCGGCGAGACGAACGAGCGTGTGAGTGGGCCTGACAACGACTACGACAACGCCGTGGATTAAAATTTTTCTGAGACGTTGAGATTACATTTCATCGGGTCGCGTAACCGCGCTGTTGATGCCGCTAAGAAGGCGTACCGAGCAGAGAGATGGAGGCAGGCATGCTGTACCGCGGTCGAAGAAAAAGGGCGCGTGATGAAAAGGAGGACGTGGGAGGAGAATGCGCGCTCGCTAGCTCGCGCGTGCGAGGAACCTCCCGAGGGTCGACCTCGCTACGGAAGAGAGAAAAGGTATGCTCTTTGAGGCGATTACAAAGCGATGGACGGTTCCGAGTCGCTCAGAAATTTGCGCGAATAGGTGGAGAATAGTGGTTAGGGGTGGCGTGTAGAGGGAGTGGTGGAGGGTGAAGGAAGCAAGAAAAAGAGAGAATGTAGGGAGCATTCGCAATTACTGTCGTTGCTCTCGTTAAAGGGAAAAATCGCGGTAAATCCTCGCCTCGCGAGCCGTGTTCGTCGACGAGGAGAGAGAGAGAGAGCGAGGGGGTGGACACGAAGAGGTGGTGGGTGAGAAGGCCGCGGTACCGAGAGATAGGACCGCGAGGACCGTTGGAATAACGGGCGCGTGTAATAACAAAGGGTAATGCAATTAAAAAGAGGTCGCTGCGCGGGTAGTACCGCACGCGCGACATTTATATGTATTACGGGAGGGACGAGAGAGGGTGTCCTGCGTTCCGAGCGCGGAATAGCCGCAGGGGGGCGTCGTCTCGTGTTTCGCGAGGACTCGGCGTCGGTGGAAAGGCAGGGGACGATGAACGTGTGTAACGCACTTAGATGTATGTAGATACGTGGCCGCGAAGCGAGTGCCAAAAGGGGTAAAGAGGGTGGAGAGAGAGAGAGGGAGGGAGAGAGAGTGAGAAGAGAGAGAGAGAAGAAAGGGAGTAGAAAAAGGGGGCGGTGAGCGTGGCGGTGCGCGACGACGAGGACCAGGGGTGGAGGAAGGAAGTGGAGAGGGAAAACGGACAAAACGAAAAAGGACTAGAGACCAAAGCGGAAAAAGTGAGAGAGAGAAAGAGAGAAAGCGAGAGAGAGAAAGGAGACAGGGTGGTGGTTTCGCCGAGGGAAAAACGAAAGCGAAGAAGTGGGTCGTACTCGCATTTTCCCGAGGCGTTATTGTATCCGACTATGATTTACGAGGATTCGTTTCTCATTCGAGCTATACAAATTGCGATATCCAGCTACGATACCTCGGTCCGCCCTGCTTGTCTTCTTCCTCCTCACCCGCCCTCTCTCGTCGTCTCCTTCTCTCATGAGAACCGTCCCACGCGTGTACCATCTCGCTCTCCTTCTCCTTCCTCCTGCTTCGTGTCCGCCGAATTGTCAAAGCGTTACGGAACAGTCATCGTAGATTCTCTTCCGTTGACCGGCTTACGCCCATTTTCCTTGGCTGCCGCATTCAATAACGTTTCCTTCCTCGGTGGCGCGCCTCAAGCTGTTTTTATTACGTCTCGCAGCAATGCCTTTTCCCCCGCATCCCCCTTTTACTCTTCTCTTCTCTGCCTAACTTTTGGTACGACAGAACCTGGAACGTTAAAAATCCCTCAGGGTTTTGTACACGATCGCGTTGACCGTACGAGCACCATCCATTTCGCAGTCTCGCAGTTCCGGTTGTTTAAAATCGACGTCGCTTGATTTCATTTCAAAGATTAACCTACGCGCTCGGGTTCGTCGATTCGACGAATGCCTTGAGCCACCTATGGGGATATTTCCTGAGGATATAAACGGATATATCGATTTTCTCCGGGACATCGAATGCACTTCGGGGTTCAGTGTGATTTTTGGCCAGCGCTCCGGGAGCTGGTCGAAATTAATCCCCACATTCCAGAGCGGTAGGAGGACGACAATGTTATCGACGCGGTCCTGTGCTAAAACCGACTCTGTCGAAGTGAGTTAGATATTGGAATGTGTATGTGTGTATGTGCATTGTTGCGTGCTATGGGGACTTTTTTCTCCATTGACATGTTTCACGGTAGTCAAAAAAATGCGCTGATTCGTTTGCAACTGTTTCTGCCCCATGCCAAATAATCCTGTGGGATTGAAAAACACTTTCGGGTATATCGCCTGTCAGAAATGAATCGAAGATTTGCCCATGGTAAATCGATGCAATCATGGTCAATGTCAGGAGTATTCGGTAAGTTTCAACATCCTGCGTTATAATCCGAAGAGTAACGTATCGGTGAACTTTGCTGGTGTTTTAATATTTCTTTCTTAAAATTCTCGATTCGATATATAGGTTTCTATTACATGTACATTCTGTCAAAAAAGTTGCGGGGATTAGTCAACACAAAATATTTATTATTCATCTAAATTTATTGTATCGCCATCAAAGTAGGCCCCTTTCGAAATAATACACTTATGCCAACGAATAATCCAATCATCAAAACATTTTTTAAACGCATTTTCTGGAATCAACTTCAGTTCTCGCCGTGAATTCTCTTTTATGTCTTCTATCGACTGAAAACGGGTGCCTCGAAGTGGTAATTTGAGTTTTGAAAAGAGAAAAAAGTCTGTCGGAGCCATATCAGGTGAATACGGTGGTTGTTCGATTGTATTTCTTGAGTTTTTGGCCAGAAATTCGTTTACAATGATTGAGTTTTTGAAGAAGATTCAGGTCTTTCGGAACTGGTCGAACGGCAACGCGTTTCATGCCCAAACAATCGTTTAAAATGGTACGAATTAATTCGTGAGACACAGAAAGTTCAGCGGCTATCTCTCTCAAACTGAAACGACGATTTTCAGTCGCCATTTCCTTCACTTTAACGATGTTATCTTCAGTTGAAGACGTTGATGGCCGACCAGAGCGAGGCAAATCTTTCACCACATCTTCGCCCGCTTTTGAATGCACTGTACCATTCATATGCACGTGTTTTTCATAAAGTCGACTCACCGTAAGCCTTCTGTAACATTTTCAACGAAATTCCATTTGCAATGCAAAATTTGAGACAAATTCTTCGTTCGATATTTTTATCCATTAAAAATCGCTAAACACACTTGAGATGAATTGACAACATTGAGTATTGTAAACAAACTAAACGACAGATGGTGTTCAAACTCAGCGTCAATATTATAAAAGACAGTTGTGCCAATTTAGCGACAAAAAGAATTTTGACAATCCCTTTAAGCGGACTTTTTAAATAATCACTTCCCGGTACTTTTTTGACAGAATGTACATTTAGGAGGATGCGAGGGCAACCGATTTTGCAGTACACCCGCGTCATCGAAGCTGAACGTATTACATTAACTCGTCGCTCTTTCGGTATTTTCAGCCTTCCCATGGATAATGAGCAAGCGGGCTTTATGGCATTTAATACAGCTTCGGAGTGCCCGCGCGATCACCGATTTTCACGTCCGCGCTAATATCATACGTTACGCGCATGTTGAATATTTTATGTGGCCCAATAGCAATTTCGTGACTCGCTTTATTTCACCCGCCGATCTCTACTTAGCAAATTGACTTTCGCCCCGTTGCCGATTCGAGCCCATCCTCCCAACGGTGAATCTGTACATAAATTCATAACGTTTCTGCGATATTGTTCTGTGAGTAACGAGATTGTCATACGCCGCGCACCACCGGGCGCGCGTCAGGCTTTACATCGAGGAATTACTCCGTATTAATTGTGCGCACGCGCAGTGTCGATAACAGGCATCCATTAAGCTGAGTACCGTAAAAAGCGTCACCATAATTACATTAATTCTCGGCACGCTTCTGCCAGCCCATCGCTAAAGGCTGCCCGAAATTATTGCTAGTGAGTGGAGGATTGAAGGGGTGGAGGACGAGTGTGGATGAAATGTAGAATCACATTTCGCTTCATAATTATCTCAATAAATTGAGTCGTTTCATGGAAAGTGGGAGTATTTATACGGTTCGTGCGTTTGAGCGCGTGAGACCGCGCCGATCGGCTTCGCGTTAAATTTAGTCGGAATTAATTCTCGGAATTATGGAGATCTAAGCAAACGGATATAACGCGAATCGAATTTCACTTGGTTCGAGATACGAGCGTAATTTCGATTCGTTCAAAATTAAACAATCACGCGTTAGTTCGATTAAGGAGGTTGCTTAAAAGATGCAAGCAACTAAGACAAGAGAAAATAAGAGTAACGCAGCTGATATTAATATTTCTCGCTTCAGAATAGCATGGACAAGCAGCAAAAAATGTTTCTGCCGAAAACTGTATTAGTGATGTGAACTTTACAAGGTATTGAGATTTCTGCCAACAGTAAAATCATTCAACGAATGAAGAAACATTTATTATACATATGAAGGTTTCCATGTGAAGGCATGTGCGATAAAGTGATGAAAATGCAACCTACTTAACCCATTAAGTACCAACTTTTTTCTATAGGGTTAAATATATTTTTTACAAAATATGCGCAATAACAAACACATGAAAAATCGATAAAATTTGAGTAGTCCCAAATGGGAACATTGGTACTTAATGGGTTAACGAAATGAATTCTCCTCCGTAAATACATACGAAGGGCCGATCGATTGGTGGAGCAAAGATCAAAGCGTCTCATTTATGTCAAAACATTCTTTTACGCGCACGAGCGTGCACGCACGAAGCCACACACCCGCATTCTGTAACAAGTCGTTCCAATTTGTCGAATACCATGCGAGACATTGGTTCTGGCAGGAAGCCTGCGGTCTGGAGGTACCTAGACCTCATGGCGCTCTCCGTTAATGTGACAAAAGCTGGTTGACCGTACCCACTTATGCACAAGATTACTCGTAATGCTGCATGCGAGAACCGTCCATTAAGTTGCTCGAGGCAAAATCGATAATTACCAGACTTATTTCTAATACGAGTGAGAAGAGCGTATGAATACGGTCAGTGCATTTTCGGGGAATGGAATTTAAATTAATCGCTAAAGCCAACATACGAGTAAACCGATTACCGGCTATTAACATTTTGCACCTTTTCAATTCAATTGTCGTGCACTCAAAATAAATCCCTGTCCCAATTTTCATCGTGCACCGCGTAGAAAACAAAACTGATTTCAATTCATGCACGCAATTAGAACAGTCGGTCGATCGAAATTACAACCCGTTACAATTTATTCGCGCCCTCGAACGTTACCGTAGATCTACAAAAACACGGGACGGCAGACGAGGGTACGTGGAATCGAAGGAAAATTTCATTTGGCACTTGGCGCGGTCTGGGCCCGATGCTATCCGCCATTCCGGAGCATCGAGAGATAAGCTGATTTTAATTATCTCGCAGTGGGCGCGCACTACTCGCGAAGTAGTGGATAGGTCCGTTTCAGATAAGGACAAACAAATGGGCGCGGCCTATAATCGAGAGGGAGGAGGAAGATCGTCCGCCACTTGTGAGAGTAGCGCGTGCTCGAAACCGTTTATTGAAATTCTATGTAGCGCCCGGATAAAACGCACTGACTGCTACTAATCACCGCCATTAGTTTAACGCTACGACTTCGCGGACGCTATTACAGGCGTTCCATTAGGGTGGCTCGCGTCCTTGCTTCCCCAGTTGAACGAAGCGGACGAGGGAACGGGAGATCCTGTCGTCCCGAGTGATCCGATTGCACGTCCTACAGTAGCAGCACCGAGCCCGATTGCTCTGCGTCCTTCCAAAAGCCAAAAGCCACAGAATCCCCGGTTATCGTCGAAATTTATCATCGATCGCGCCGACGGGTTTCTCGACCATCGAAGACTTCGGTTCGCTTTGAACCCTCCGTCTGCCATTTCGATGAAGGAAAGGTAGACACCGAGAGCTTCGAACGTACTTCCTCTATGGAGCTTTCTCTTTGAGACTTCTACTGCAAACGGAATTCTTCGGATTCGGTCTTGTTCGTGATACGTCGGAACGTTTCATTTAACGACGAAGGACGTTCGGTGAAAAGTGTTAGACGCGAGTAAATTATTTTGGTCGGAGGGTCCGATGTCGATCGAACGATTAGAGAAGACTGATTCGTAGATTGAAGGAAGGGAATTGCGCGTTAATGCGTGCCACGGTCGTTAGAATTTCTACGTTGAATTACGTATTCGTTCTACTCAACGTCCTAAATCGAGCGATCTCGCGAACGTCGTGCACCCTGCAACGACTCGAATTTATTTCCATGGATTTAGCATCGGCGAGGAGAAACGGCCCTGCATCTTTAAAGAAGATGCAATCAGGGATTCATGGGCCTCTAGCACCGACCAGTCGATAGCCAAGCGAGATGTAAACGTGTAAGTACGACTAGCGCTTGGAAGCGAGGATTAAGCATCTTCCGCTCGAATGAGGCCGCTCGATAAATCCATTTGCATTTTTAATCGACATTCCTCGTGACAGTAAAGAAGTTCGAGTCTTCAGAACCGATGATAATTTCGATCAAGTGAATCCCAAAGGTTATGAAAATATGAAAACTGGAAGTCTCTACTGCTGACCCTATTAAACTTTGAAAGCATGAAAAATGGGGCAGTTATAATAAGCAGAATTTTTCTCTCCTCGCTCCTATTACCTCCCTATCGGAATGACGATTAACGTAGAGACGTTATCGCTGTGAATGCGTTTTCTATATAAACACAGTTGCCGCGTGAAAACTCGATTCCTTAAACGCTTTCAACTGCTTTACCCCTTTAATCTCCATTTTCCTGCTCAGCCTCGTGGCCCTTCTATGAAAGGATTCTACGAAATCAACACCTGGAAGAGGCGATACCGAGGATTTACTTACCGTGGATAAACCTTAACGACCTTTTTATTCATTACTCTCCTGCTTTATATCTTGACAATAAATTCTCGAGAACGATCTATCTTCCTGTCGCTACAATGATCATTCTTCACAAGAAAAATTGTCATTCGGTTCGAATAAATATTGTCATGCCATATAACAATTCCAAATACGTCACTTCGCCTTTTCAACGATCTCTCGCGCGATGGGAATATTTGATAGCTTCTGTTAATCTGAATTTTAAACAATTGACAAACCAACGTGCACTCTGTATCAGGATTCTGCAACTCCGTAACGATAAATATCGCTATCGTTATCCATCGATATCGATGAATATCGCAAAAGGTTATTCGCTAACTATATGTATAGTAATCGACATTGAATGGAGGTTCTAATGTATCGACAAGATCAAATATTAAATCCGGCTCTAGACAATAAAGTTCTGTGAATTCTTTGTTCGTCAGATCGAAAGGATCTTCAATGGCTCGCAATAATTGTCGTTGTGCTCTTCGTTCAAGATGTTGAACACGATTTTCTATTATGATTACATCAAAAGCAACATAACCAACAGCCATTTTAACTAGTTAGCTGTGGAATTTTTTTTTTGAGTTTTAATTTTAGTTTTTATATCGAATGGTAAGTGTTTTTTATTGTTCATGATCAAGAATATAAAAAAATTGTATTGACGCGTATACACGTCGAACGCAGTTAACTGGTTAATTTCGGAATCTAATTGCGTATCTTTTATTTATATCATGCAACTGAACGTCGTTCCCTCCGTACAGAATTGTTCAAAATTTGCTGGCTTCGACGCTTTTCGGAATGTAACGATTTAGATTATCGAGAGTTGTCGATGACTACTAGTTAGCGAATAATCTTTTGCGATAATCATCGATATCGATGGATAACGATAGCGATATTTGTCGTTACGGAGTTATAGAATCCAGGTACTGGTCCACAGCCTCACGAGAAAGCGCGACGGTGCAAATGACGGCGCGCCTACTTTCTAGCCGTGTTGGTAGCGGAAGCGCTAAACGATCGCTGAAATTTTGAAACGGCTGGTAGTGCTCGAAAACCTACGGAGGCACGACGATAGCCAAGTCGTATATCACCGCGATAGCGAGAACGGGCTATGCGGCGTAACGGGTGCGCGCCTCGGATGCGGGGACGAAATAAAATCCAGAGTGAGGGAAACTGGGTGGGTAGCGAAGCAGGAGGAATACGAGGAAGGAAGAGGCAATGCGCGCTACCGTGGGCTTTACAGCGTTATAATATTGGTTCGGTGAATATTACTCGCGCGATCGGCACTGTTATTTATGCAATCCGGAAACCGGCGAGAACAGTTTAGTAGAACGTTTCGGTGTGCAGAGGAATAGAGAGGGTGATAGAAGCGAAGGGATATTGTGAATTTTAGAGTGCTTACATGTACCTCACTGGCACCGCACTGGAGCGAATTTCGCGATATAACACGTATTTCTGACTAATTTAACACGCGAAACTGCGCGTACTTAAAATGAAGTAATGTTTAAAAAATCACCCATGATTTTGCAGGCAATTAAATTTTACTGCAGTAATTACGTATTTTATTAAGTATTTACGTTTACTCTCCTGAAAAACTTCCGTCTGCCTGCATGGCCGGCAGTAGAACAGACCCGGCAAAAGTCAGACGAAGTAGCAGGTAGACAAGAGTAATTATGAAGGGAGAGAAGCTGTCGTAGCAAAATAGGACAGTTGCGGGGCAATTTAAATTTGACGCTCTGATTCGCTTCAAAAAGAATAGAGAAATTTGCCCGTCTCCGCTAACAATCTGTGCAGAAATGTTTGTTCCTTTACAATTCACACATGTTCTGGAATAACTGTAGTACAAATGCAGTTCTTCTCGAAGACGCGGAAGGTTGTCAAATGGAACTATGACGCAGTAATATCAAATATGCTTCCAGCTTGTAACTTCACAATTCTTCGCAAATCCTTTGTTTAAATGCAAATTCCGCAGTCAATTGCACAAGTGCATTCCACTTTGCTGGACAGCGTCGGAAGCAGATTGTCCTTTGGCGCGATTAAGCACGCCGCAAACGCCCTTTTTCCGTAGTGGAACAGAGGGCAAATTGCTTCCCACCACCGTCTAGATTCGCGCCTCGGTCGGTCTACAACCGTGTAAACATTTGACTTCCGAATCACGGTAATCGTTTGAAAAACGTCTAGCCGTTTAAGCCAGCCACGCTTTAATCCACCGCGGGGTGGTAGCAGACGGTGATGTTAATCTTCTCCAAATCCGTGCCCGCGTACTCCCTGCGAATCAGGCAAATGAAGTAAACGAAGCAAATGAGGTGAATGAAGTGGAGCGGAGTAAGCAAAGTATACCTGCTTTTGCATTCTCTTGGCCTTTTTCGTTCTCGTAACTCAAGCCGAAACAACGAGAGAATCGGCAGGTCTAAAGAAGTGATCTAAAAGGGGCGAGAGCATGAAAGATGACGATGATCCGCGCTCGAGGACATAATTATGAAGATCTTAACGCCATTTCTACCAAAGGTGTCAAAAGACACCTTCTCAAATTGCATTTTAAAATTACATTCCAAGTTGAATCATTTTTCCTTAACTACTTCTTCCACTGTTCGTATATTAGTTGTTGAGTTAATTTAGGGGTATCATTTTCCTGCAGTTCATCCTGCACCTAAAAAGACACCTTTTGGTCGAAATGGGTATACACAAAATCCCGGTAGAAATAGTGTTAATACTGTAGGGTTAGTAAATGTGGAGTGGTGACAGCATGCGACATCACGTTTGACGACTGCCAGTCGCACGATTGTTTAGGATTAAGTTTATCGCTAGGTCTGCTAAGGTTTAAGTTTATGACTAATTGTAAGTCTGTTTAGGATTAAGTGGGTATTCCAGGCCCAAGGGCCGAATGAGTGCGTACACGGGAATCCCAAGTGCGTGGCAGATGAGTATACGGAGGAAAGGACAGAGTGTCACGAGCGGGTGCTGGATGAAACTGTCCAGGTCAGAGTTGCACCATTCGGACACCGAAGGGTGCAGAGCGTACACTGAGAGAAAAGTATATGATATATCTAACTATAATGGCATAGTAAGAAAATTATGGTTGGAAATATCATATTTGTGGTAAATGTTACCATAATGTCGGTAATGATTACGATAGAGGCATAGTATAACCAACTATATTATATTTTTACCCAAAATTATGGTTATTTCAACTAAAAATATAGTATGGTCGAAAATATATAATGGTAAGAAAAATAACTATTTTATATAGTTGATATTACCAGAATATTTCATACATAGTGATAGAACTAACTATATTCACATAGCACATTTTACTATACACATGGTAACAAGAACAAAGATAATAGTTAATGATAATATAACCATTTGTATGAATCGTTCATTCTACTATATTTTGTATGGTTAAGTGAACTATAAAAATATGTTTGAAGCCAAATCTAACTATAAAATATAGTGAGATTATAGTAAACCCAACCATGTTTTTCTCTCAGTGTAGTGAGAGTAGCGTAGCGAGGGTAGAATAGGTTGATATAAAGTACAGTGAAGAGTAGCGATAATCTTACTGGACTGTCTACTTGACTACATACATTTCATATCAAGCAAATTACAATAGACATTTTCTTAACCAATCATCCGCCATCATAATTCCTACAATACGGGAAAGCGAAACAAGGGTAACAGACGATGTTAATAGATGTTTCGTTCGTGAGATCGGCGTCCTAGCCGCACGTTTCTCGCGAAAGAGCAGCAGAACGATGAGAGGACGGTGAAGAAGGAAAATGCAGCCAAAAAATAAGAAAACCCAACCCCGGTGGAAATGAAGGGGCCGCGCATTCCCCACCACGGAAGATTGCTTTCGAGGAACGTTCCGCGGTACTGAAAGAGCGGAAACCGGACGATGCGATTTATGAACCGCGCCTCGCCTTCGACCAACTTTCCAGCCACGCAGCTTCTTGGCGCGCGCGAGCGGGTGGCGTGCAGCTTAATGAATATAAATCGCGTAGCCCACGGTAGATAGCCCGGGGCATCTCTGATTAGTTACGTAGGGTATCTACGTAGGTAGCCCGTGCAACGAGATGCGCCGAGAGTATTCTTTCGGAGAAGTTTGTTTTCTACTCCCTACACCGTCCTCTTCCAACCTCCCTTCCATCCCCATCATTCCGACGTTCTTTCCCCTCCGGAACCGTAGTCTTCCGCGAACTCTCGCGCGGCAACGAGAACGCCGTACTCCAACTTTTGCATCGTGTTCCCTCCTGGGGCATAAAGAATCGTCGTAGACCGGCCTTCGTATCGACAGTCGCAACTCTCAGGTGGTCCGTGTTGCTCGGAGAGCTCGAGACTCGTAGGACCAACCCCGACCATCCTCGTGTACAGAAATATGACGGAGAGGTTCCGCATTTCGATCGCATAATGCGGCCGGATAAGCCTGGGAATTAGAGAAGTGCCGAATAATTTTACCGTGCGCCGCCCCTCGTCGAATCCACGGATTAATATTTACGAATTTACAGCAATGGCGTAAAACGAATTTGGCTTTTACGTATATTAGCACGGGGGCTGGCTTCGTGCGTTATCGTTATTACTCGATACAATTGCTCTTAATTTGGGCCACGGGTTAACGGTGATATTTACGAGGTCGGTAAAATGGTAACAAAGTAGCGGCTGCTTTATATCAGTCTGTTTTATTGCCATTCTAAAGTCTTATGCGCGCGAGGGCCGTTGAATTCACGAGCGGATGAGCACGTCTATCGTAAAGTATCGATAATCTCGAGGCACCGTTGTAAACCGCGTAACACGCCACCGAAGCTCAAGGGTTAGCCGAGCGCGCATATTATCCGACCGGCTCGGAAATAATTCGATGTCCGAAGGGAACGATAAGGCGTTCGTTGTAACAAGCCCTGTTATTCGGACCCTGGACCATCCTTCTCCGTCCCTCGTTCGCACAAAGCATCATCCTACTCCAACCTTCCACGCTTTCGAGATCCTCCCTCGTTCCGTGGATCACGAGCGGACTCTTAATTAGCGGGCGAACCAAAAAAAAAAAGAGTCTCAAGGAGGGAGGAGAGGGAAAAACAAGCGAAGGGACGGAAGAGTCCGCGGGAGCTTGCGCAGCTGAGAGAAAACGAAGTGGTAGAGGGGCAGCCGCTGCGATCATCACGGTAATGCAGATACCGCCCGTACGATAAAATGAGGAAGAAGAGGGAGACCGATGCGCGGAATTCTAAGAAGAGAGCGAGCGGAAGAAGGGCGCGGAGCGCAGGGCGTTTACATAATTTGTCCTTCCCGGAGCAACATTAGTTTTAATTTATGCTAATGAAGAGGCGTGGCAAATTCATTCGGTCTAGGACGAGAGAGAGGGTTGCCTAACCTTAGGATGTTAAAGTTCGGTCGCTTGAAGAGGAGCGAATTTTCGGCGCGAGATGTATTGCACGGGTGGTAGGTGCTTCTTGTAATGTACGAGACACTAACGCCACATAGCACGGTTCCTCGTTGGAATGCTTCTATTCAAAGTCTCACCGTCCTGCATCCTTGCGCAAAGAGGAGAGGATCTCGGGCTCGAATTGAATACAGAATATTACGAAGAACAGACATACGACTGTACATCTATCGGTTTCAACGAAATTCTGTAAAATGCCAAACTGACCACACTTTACAGCTGGACGTTTACCTTGGTGCGAATCCAAATAACAAAAAGAGATACTTTACAATGTGAAAATGTTATAGCGTGCATTTACTCCAGCATGAATGGTGGCTTAACAGTAGTCGAATATTTATTCGTCTCTGGCCAATTCACCCAGCGGTATGCTATTTCCGAGGTCAAAGGTCGAATCTCCATCGTTACCCAGAGGTGAGATACAAAGCGATGAGAGCCGAAACGTATAAACAGAGGATGATAACGGCGCGATATACATATAGGCATTTTGGGCGTTTTTCTTTGACGCCGAACAGCCGTGCGCGAACGTCGGAGAAACAAATTGCAGTCCTGCCACTTGGCCCGTTTTAATTTCGGTGCGCGCCATGGCGTTTGAAAACTTCCGAATGAAAAATTGAAGATCTCGCTTACCGCTCTTTTCACCTGCCCGGAAGTGAGCGCGCGTGAGCGAGCGGGTGTTATGCGCCATCGCATTCATACGTACGAATCCGTACCCGTTGTGGGTCTACGTATGATTTCCACTAGAATTTTTCGTGACGTTTCACGTTGGTTTCTCTTTTCTCTCTCTCTCTCTCTCTCTCTCTCTCTCTTCTCACTCTCTCCTGCTTCTCTTCGCGTTTCTCACTGGTGGCAACGGTGTCAGTACCACCACGGCATTTAACGCCGCAGTACAGAACCGCGAGTAGTACCACGTGGAGATCAATATCCAGTAAAGGGGTAGTCCCCCGCGGCGGGTAGTGTATTTTCATTTCGTCCGATCGGCCGTATTTTCGAGGTGACCAGGAAAACTGAAGGGAGGGGAGTAGAACGCGAACGATATGCTAAACCAATTGGCACATCGTTACAAATCGTCCTGCCTGAATGGGACATGCTCGCCTCCTCTGGTCTCGTTCAACGTTTACCGCCCGTAACAGTAAGGTAAGTGGATTCGGTAGCTTTGCGGATTTCTCTTGGGTCGAGGAAGAATATGTTCTGTGCTTTGGACGCGCGTTGAATCGAGGCTATTATCAAAACGTTGTACGAGAATGCATGGGTTTCGTTTGCTTTTCATATAACGGAGATTTGAGAAATCGTAGAAGAAATAATGGATTACCAATATCAACTGTGATACAGTCTAATTCTTAAATTTGTATTTGAAAAATAGATCGACCGCGCGTATCGATTGGTTTTCCCATTAGCGTTCGGCGTTTATTTCGACGGTGGCGGTATAACTTCCGGAACGGACACTAGTTACAGCCATTAAATAGTGCGAGTGCGGACTTCCTGGGATAGCAGTAATATGACCAACATGTCCGCAAGGTGAACGAACTGAGTTTCGTTCGGCAAATAAACGGGACAATTTACGTTACAGGCAAAGTTGGCGAAACTGTTCCACGAATTATGTGTTGTTTCGGTTCCGAGCGTAGCCTCCGTGACGTCAGTTCCCATCCTACGCGCCGGACCATCACAGGGTATTCATCAGGGTTACTTAAATACTTCCTCTAAGAAGGCGTCTAATTCCAGCTCTGACTTCAGGCACAAGTTTCTGCATAAAATTAAGAGCCACAGCCCGTGAAACCAAAGGAGCCCACTGCGTCGGATTAGTTCCACGGCCAAGTTTCTTCGCCTCTACTAAAATATAATTTAAGCCACACATTGGTCACGCCGAGGAATGTGTACATCACCTTGGAGTTATGCGTGTTCCTAGTTTGCGCTAGATTCTCTGTGGTCCTTCGAGAAAACTCGACATTCCACTCTGCTATTAAAGATACACTCGTATCCGAAGCTACGATAAAGATCCTCCACTTCTTTCTAACTTTGCCAAGTTTACATCTACGTGGAAAATTTCACGAACAAGAGCAACGACTTCTCGTCGCGAGTTACAGCGCATCCTTCGATCCGTAAAATATCAACACACTTTCGCCGACGTCCAATCGAGGGAGCGCTTATCCTTAAACCAAGGAAACTGCAAGGCGCGTGGAAACGACGGGTGAATTTGTCTCGGCTCCTTTGGTCGCGCGTACTCCGCAGTAAATCCTTATCTCTCTTAAAGCGACGCGGCGCATTAGGAGGACAAGGGCGAGACATTCGTGAAATCGGCCTCGCCCTCGTTTTCTACTTGGTCCGTCGACGAGTCCTCGATCCTCCATTGGGTCAAGTCTTCCTCGACGTCCATCCGATCCGGGGCATCGAATCGATTTACCTTAAACCCATCGAAGCGAAGTCTCGAAGGTTGGCTTCGAGGTCCGTGCCGGTCCCATCGCGTCTCGTCTCGTTATCCGAGGGTACCTACCCACCAATGAGGAGTGCAACGAAGGAGGGTCGGCTTCGCCGAACGAGCCCAGGAGGTTGGATAGGTAAAGAAAAAGTGCACGATGACGAGGAGGCTGAAGAGTGAGACGTGGTTAGGGTGAAGCGGGGAATAAAGAATGGAAAGAATGAAAGGAAAGTAGCGCTGCTGCGCCGACGGAGACTGGAGGTGCCTGGGGGTAGTTCCCTCTTCGAATCAATCTCGTCTCCTACCGAAAGATTTCCTACTCTAAGTGCCGTGGGAGAGCACGCTTTTGCCGTTGGGAGAGTTCGGTTTCCTCGGTACCGCGTGGTGCTGGGAGGCCAGAGAAGAGAAGGGTGGTGGAAGGAGGACACAAGAAGAGGATGGAGAAGGACGATGGCGAGTCCGCGATGCACCACGGTAATTGTGCTCCTCTCGAGCGATAAAGTCCTCCGTGGCGGTAACTGGATTTCTCAGGTTCCATTCGTTACCAACGGCGCGACGTTCCCTGCGCTCTATGGAAGGAGAGAGCTTTTTCGAGCTTTCGCCGGTTACATATCTACCACCGCGTCTCGACGCCTTCGTCGCTCGCTGGTCCCTCCTCATTCCTCCTCGTTTCTCGACGCGTGCTGCAATGCGCCCCATACATGTGTGTCTCGAGGTACATGTGTGTACCGTGTGCGACGCACACCGATGCAAATACGTGGCCGTCGAGGCGCTACGCCCTGGTATTATTCGCTGTAGCGTGACGCTCGCCGAATATATCGCACATTTCGCCTCTAAATGTGGTTTCTGAAAGAAACCGTCCTCGGTCTAGTCGCGTTGCGTCAATCCGCGTCGACCGTTACCAAGTATTCCCGCTTTGCTATCGCCTAGTTTCCGTTCGCGCTCTCCTTCTCTGGGTAGTGAAAAACGAGGATAGCGATTTGTCTGCTCCTTAAGGTAAAGAGAATATTTCGCAGGGCGTGCTCTACCTTGGAGTGGATTTCTTTTTTCCTTCTTTTCATTAGCAGGCTGGGAGATCGCTTTTGAGAAATATTTTTAAATCTTCTAATAAATGTTAGTGTTTAGTTGAATTGATTCTATATCGTCGTACAATTAGCGCTCTTTATCGGAATATTGTGCTAAAGTATTACTGTGTTATTCGTTTACTAACGTTTCGCCATTCTTCAAGCCCGCTTCTGAAGTTCACCTTTCTTTTCCCATTTTACTTATTAAAACCTGACAGGCAATTACGAATGCTGCGAGTGTTGCGTTGTGAATAAATTTCTGTTCGCGGTAGGAGCGAGCATATTGCTGCGTAGCTACGTGCCCCCTGAAACTGACTTCGCAGGTAATTTCAAGAATGCGCAAGACTCACGATAATGTTTAACACTATTTCTACCGGGATATTGTATATACCGATTTCGACCAGGAGGTGTCTTTTTGGGTCCAGGATGAACTGTAGGAAAATGACACTTCTAAATTAATTTAACAACTAATATACGAATAGTGAGATAAGTAATGATTCAACTTGGAAGTTGAATGGAAGAATGATTCAACTTGGAAAATAATTTTAAAATACAATTTGAGAAGGTGTATTTTGATACCTTTGGTAGAAATAGTGTTAAAAATGCAACTCGAACGTTAGCTTCTTCTTTGCCACGGATTTTAACTCGTGCGAATAGCAATTATAAAACCCTCGAGCTGAACCCTCAATAATATTGCTCAGGCTCGAAGGGAAACTCTACGACACGGGGAAAAAAAACGCTGAACCGGAGCGTTCAGAATTTATATACGAAATACGCGAAATCGTTTCCGAGGAGAGTCTCGCTGGATGAAATTTCTGGGAACGCCGTCGGCCGTGCGTTCTTGTGCACGTTCAGCAGCAGTGCGTGCATTCAGTTGCACGCGCGTACGTGTATTTACACAGAGCTTTGCGATCGTACAGCCACCAAGAACCAATACTCAGAGAAACCTCACACTTCCAGTTACTTCACACAATTATACACAGGCACGTGGAATAGCAGTTATAAAACCCTCGAGCTGAATCCTCAATAATATTGCTCAGGCTCGAAGGGAAACTCTACGACACGGGGTAAAAAAACGCTGAACCGGAGCGTTCAGAATTTATATACGAAATACGCGAAATCGTTTCCGAGGAGAGTCTCGCTGGATGAAATTTCTGAGAACGCCGTCGGCCGTGCGTTCTTGTGCACGTTCAGCAGCAGTGCGTGCATTCGGTTGCACGCGCGTACGTGTATTTACACAGAGCTTTGCGATCGTACAGCCATCAAGAACCAATACTCAGACAAACCTCACACTTCCAGTTACTTCACACAATTATACACCGGCACGTGGAATAGCAGTTATAAAACCCTCGAGCTGAATCCTCAATAATATTGCTCAGGCTCGAAGGGAAACTCTACGACACGGGGTAAAAAAACGCTGAACCGGAGCGTTCAGAATTTATATACGAAATAGGCGAAATCGTTTCCGAGGAGAGTCTCGCTCGATGAAATTTCTGAGAACGCCGTCGGCCGTGCGTTCTTGTGCACATTCAGCAGCAGTGCGTGCATTCGGTTGCACGCGCGTACGTGTATTTACACAGAGCTTTGCGATCGCGCAGCCGCTAACAACCAATACTCAGAGAAACCTCACACTTCCAGTTACTTCACACATTATACACAGGCACGTGCAATAGCACGTTGCTCCAACCCTCTCGCATCAAACCTCCACATCCTCGTGCGTCTGACTTACCCACGCTCGAGCTATTCGGTCGCTCCACACGAGTCCAAAGAGATTCTCACACGGACGTGCCGCGCGTATCGCACACGTAGCGCGAAACCGAGTAGGAGAGAGGAGAGACGAGGGTGAGGAGGTACCCACTCCACGAACGAAATCGACGAGAGGGTGAGTCGTGCGGGCTCAAGGATGCGGAAAGAGCGACTACGTAGGTACTTGGTTGTCGAACCGTAACGTCATGAGTTCCGGTACTCCTGCGGGAGTACCCGGTGCCCGCTTCTCGATTCTCCCCATTTCCTCGTTCTTCTGCCGTGCCTCCTTCTCCACCTCCTAGAGCGGGTCTCGCCTTAAAAAGCGTCGCAGAGAGAGGAGAGAGAGAGAGAAAGACAGAGAGAAAGAGAGAGAAGAAAACGGCAAAGAGCACCGCAAAGATGGAAAGGAAAGTCGGTGGAGGATATAGGCCCAGAGGGAGAGAAGAAGGAAGGAGCGCGCGCGGCACGCATTCGATGTTCCGCAGCTTTGCGTTTTTCTTCCGTTAGCATTTCGCCGACAGCTTAAGTGGGTCCCACCCCAGTTGTATGTACACAACGTGCACGCGCGCGCGCGCGCGCTCGAGCCAGGCATGGCTTGCTTCTTGCACGAACGCGTCGCCAGCCTCCGTTACTCTCTACCCTTCGCGCGCACGACCCATCTTCTTCGTATACAGAGAAGAGGAAGAAGAGCGGAGAGACTTCGACTTCGGACTCGGTCTTTAATTCTTTCCTCGTTCCACGTTGCGCATACTTCAGTGGATGGCGGCCCGTTCGTCGCAGGAAGTTTCGCGGTGAAAATTCTGCAACAGATGCAGAGGCCGTGCGAGCACCGAGGAATACGCGAGGTTTCTTTCTCCACCTTTCGTTCTATGCTCTCTTTACTCTTCCCTTCTCGATCTTCCGTCGTGTCCTTCCTCTCTTCTCCATCCTTTCAGCCTCTCCCGTCGACGCGATGCGAGATGAACGAAACTTTCGTTGCCACGTGAAAACTTCGAGTAAGTGAAGAAAAAAAAAAAAAACTCCCATCTAGCTGCTAGCTCTCTCGTCTTCGCGGAACGATCGCGGTGGTGGAAGGGGCTGAGTAAAGGAACGATAACATTTTTTATCGCGCAGGGTAATGCGGCGAGTTCGAGTTTCATTCGCGAGAATGTTTTCATCGCGCTGCTGTGCTCAAATGCCACTCCGTCTTCAAAGATCAAGCGAGTTTTATTAAATATCAGAGACCCCGGAAACGAAGTGGATGCTGTCCTGAGAAAATGTTCGAGCAGTAATCACAGTGTAATCAGTTATGCAATGTTAGAGTGTCAGTGGGTAAGCTCGGAATGTAATGCTCGATATGAAGAATTTAATATCCAAATTTAGGATTGGATAAGATTCGTTAGATGATTAGTGAAATAAAGCCACCGCGCGTCATAAATAGAAAAATTAATTTTCGTTAGGAAATAATCTTTTGAAATATTCTTTAGTGTTTTTTTTTTAGCATCCTTCTGCCCCGACGCAAAACAGGCCATGAATCTGGACGGTTATACCTACGTGTATTTAAGGAGCAGCAGGACCGGATACGTTTAGCACGGACTTATGAAGAAATTCCGTAAATTCGCAGTTTACTAGATATGCCGCTGTAGTGGACTATTTTTCGCTATGAAAAGAACGATATGAAAGATCAAAGCTCGCATTTTATCCTGGAATCGTCGCGGACGACCGTACTGGCAGGACGGTATTATTAGATTGTGATTAAAATTGCAAGTGTAAAATACGATGATCTACAGGAACAAACACTGCCACCGCATTGGACACTTGCAATTTTAATTACAATTTAAAAATACCATTCTGCCAGTACGATCGCTCGTGAAGATTCGTTCTATTTTTTTTAAGAAGCTGCTTCCTCATCCATTCCTTCCCGCATCCACATAATTATTCTTCAACACACATTTCGATCACCTTACACATTATTTTCACTTTACCTGTCCCACTCCTTTCTCGTATCAATCATTTCCTCCATTCATAACCTCAACTATGCATTAATACGACACTTCGATCTACGTATTTACGTCGACCTGTCCTCTCCCACGCAAATTCTCTCTCATTCCTACCTCCTCGCCACGCATCATTTTCTTTACAACGCTATTTATTTTGCATTCTCGTGTGTACACTTCTCCCTATTTATAGAACATCCACTGCAACATTTCTCCCAGTCGAGAATCACTCTCTCATCGGTCCATCCGCACGAGAGTTCATATATTTAGTCATCGTATCCACGTCCCGTCGGCCATCCATAATTGCACGCGTCGCCGGTGTTTGCCTGTATCGAGTTGGTTCTCCCAGCATGACGAGTAACCGGCTGAAGGACCTGTCGCGGTTTCCTACTCCTTCCTTTCACCAGCTCATTCTACCAGGAGTGAACGTGTACGGCGCGTTAGGAGGGCGGTAAATATTTGTGGAGAAAATTCGGTATCGCGCACCGTGGAAAAATGCGAACGAGGATCTTTTTAACTCGATTCGGCGACCGTGAGCCCAGTTCTGGTGCAGGCACTACTCGTTCGCGTTGTCGTTGGCTTCTGCTTTTTCGATCCTCTCGCGCTTAACTGGCTGCGTCCTACGGTCCGTGCGGTTGACTTTCAATTTCGCTTCCACGAAATTAAGAGGCCGCTAATGGGATGATGGACCCTGTGCACCGTGAGCCCAAGCAGTTCTCTCTCTCACTCTCCTTCTCTGCAATATTCGCGCGGCTTTCGCTCATCGGCACGACCACGACCGCGTATAACGGTGAGATTTAAATTAATTCTGCTCTGGTACAAGAGACCGGTCCAAGATATAAAGAAGATGAGTTGGGTGGGGAGAGGCGGAACAGGGCAGTGTAGGTGGAGCGGCAGGGATTCGGCTACAAACTTCAAAGTGGTTAGCATTACGGGTGTGTGTAGCAATTTTCACGTGATGTGTGAGAGTGGCGGAATGAGAGAGAACGAGAAAGAGGAAATTGCTTGTACACGCGTTCGTCTTCGTTACCCGCAGTTCGTGCGCGTCCGTGAAAATAGCGTTTCCAACGGATGTGCAAAGGATTTTCCTACTTTTTCGCTGATATAACTCGTGCTCGTAGGTGCCGAGATTGTAGATGCAGTGAAATTAATCATGTTTTCAAAGGCGAGCGGAATGTTCGCGGGTTTGGGAATCATTGTGATATTTTTGCACATTCAGGCATATAATGGCACTATACCTTGTATGATGTATTAAAAAATTGCAAATGTTAGTAATAGGTGGGAAAAGAAAAAATAGAATTGACGTATACAGAATTCCTAAATGACCAAATGTTTCTCTTTTTAGCAGTAAATTCTCGTGTGATTGATTATGAACTATCTTCGTGGGAAAAATCTTTTTTGTGAGCCACAAAAACTTGTTCTTTCTACCAAATCGTTTGAGCACTGAGAAACCGCTAAAGGTGAACTAAATTAGTGGTTAATTCTAGTATTTTCGAAAATTTGTTTGCTGATGGTGAGGGTAGTGGCTTAATAGAATTTAATTGAAAAACGCAATGAAATTAATTATTATCAAAATTAGAACCTGGTTTACCCTCTTTTCACCACTTCAAGTTCAAGCAATTGTTTACTTTCGTATTGAACAATGTGAAAAGCGTTTTATACGGGCAAATACCTTTTATACATACAACTTTATACATAAAACTGTTGCTTGGGGGGAGGCACAAATTGCACCGTCTCTTCATTTCAGCTCGTTTCAATTTTCACGATCTACCGTCGACCGCGAATGCTTTGTCGTCCAGATTTTTCAATTTCCACGATTTTTACCGCCTGCTTCAAAATCATAAACCCTCGAGTGCTCGAAAAATTCCCATAAACTCACCGTTTAACGGAGGTCGCGGAGGCTCGCGTCTAATCCAATCGTCGGATATCCTCGAAAATCCGCAAACATGCCCGGAGTTAAACGGATAAAGTATTCGGGGTGAAAATGGGCCCACTCGACGTGGAAGGCAGACGCAATTCAGCACGCTCGACAAATAAATAAGTGGACTATCGACACCTCCTCCGTTGCTGCCCAAGTCGACGTCGAGCGTACCACGACTGAGCGGAAGGGGAAGGACGATTGGCAAGATTTTTTCGAGATAAATAGAATGTAAGGATCGTCTATGAGCAACTCCCAAATATTTTTCTTTCCTCAACAAATTGGACGCATTGTTGCCAATCATCTATATTCTGGTGTTTCACTTCATAATATTGCTAGAAAGAATCAACACGGCATCGAAATTCATTCTCGCCTCCTGAACGAAGAATGTAATGTACTCTACATTTACTTCCTTGCGCTGTAACCTTCTTCTGCATTTACCCCGAGCAAATAAGCCGTTGTTACGAATTTACGAAAATTGAAAACTATAATCAGGTCGGTTTTGCAAAAGGTAATGGGGCAATAAAATGTTTACCAGTCTCGTTTGGCTTGGATCTATGTTAGGTCTGCGTTAAAGTTGGGCTTGTTCTTGCCTCCGCTTTCGTTGTCGAGTTCACCGTCGGAAACGGAAACGCCGAGTGTAGCCCACGAGCGTACAAAATACCAGCGCGACACACGGGGCACGTTTCCGCGGGAATCGCTCGCTCGTTCGTCGGTCAATAAGCGTTTAAACGACGTCTATTCTAACGAGGAATTTGGGAACCGGGAGCGTACAGGTTGGGTACGCTCGTTCCAAAGTGCGATCACGTACGTACCGGTGCGTCGTGATACCGTGAAAGTGACTTCAGTCGAGCGCGTAATTACTAAAGACATTAATTACTCCTAGTAGATGCAAATGGTTCGAGGAGATCTCACGTGCCGTAAAAGCAGGCCTCCAAGACGGTAAACTTTCCCATACTACCAGCGCGGCTCTTCTTCCGCTTTGTTATTGAATTTATCAGGGATTTTAAGTGAAATCTAAGCGATCGTTCTACGCGATTCATTTATAGAAGCCGTAGACTTAATCGTGTGTATCACGAGCACGCAAAGTTATTTAGTGTGACATTAAATAGTAATTCGTATAGGAATTTGAATTCTATAAATTCGGTAAGAAGTATATGTACAAGGAACTATTCGCTATCCGGGGTTTCAATCTATTTGGGCCTAACATTATTCAGAATTGTGGAACCTCTGAAGTAGAGCAACATATACGTATCATATATACGTATCAGAAGGAACACAATACAAATTTCCATAATCGCCGATTGTAAGAACGTAAATTCTTTTCACACAACATGCAATGAAACCAGACTATAATACATGCATACGGTATCAATCTCGATGATTAATTATCCTCATTTAATTGGGCTTTCTTTGCAAGTTTTTCCCCACAATTATTGCGTAGTTATCTTTCCATGTTTCCAGGTTGATTACACCACATTACTTTCACTATCGGACGGTAGGGACGTCCAATGAGACAATCGGGAGGAGGTGATTGCAGCTTTTCGTTGCCTCCACTCGACTCATTCCTTCGACTCGTCCATATCAATGTGACGAGCATTCCTTAGATACAATCGACGATTGTCTAGCGGATGTGGCTCTTTCTACCGACAAGAACATTACGATGGCACGCGACAGCGCTGTGTCATCTCGGGTCTGCTCACGATCCACCGGTGTGCGTTGTATTCGCGAAAATGCCTCGCGTCTACGCGAGATGCCCATCATCCCTTCCGTATTTGGAGATAGCTCGTGCGTACCTCGAGGTCAACCAGCGTATGCATTACGGCCGCACCGGCTTCATCGAAGCGAACGGAATAATTCGAAAAATTGCGATCGTCCCTCCATCCCAACCCACCCTTCTCTCCGTCACTTACCCTGCCGCGAGCCCCTCACAACCCATCGCGCCGCGGGCACGTACCAAGCGAACGCTCTGTACGTAATTGCGCGACGCTCCGTGGAATCTCGACGCCGTTACTCCTCTCTCTTTCTCTGTTTGCCTCTGTCTGGTTCTCTCAATTTCTCTCTCACTCTCTCTTTCTGTCGGCAGAGAACGAGAGAGAGAGAGAGAGAGAGAGACCAAATCGGTGGACATCGCGTTGGGAATAATCGGACGAATCGGATCGGTCCGGGCGATCACGCGTGCCACGATGACGCTCGATTTTTTCCCTCTCGGTTTCGCCCTGCAAATGGCAGTCGGTCGTATATGGGGAGGACGAGAGGGGATTAATGGAGATGGGACGCAGCTGGGAGCTATGAAGGATAGTTAATGACTGTGTTGTGAATGCTGAAGTGGGAATTTCGACGAAATATCGTGTGATTTATTTTTTTATTTTTTTTCCCGTCGATATTCTTTAACAATTACGTGATCTGTGTAGCGAATAATCTATGGAAATACGTGGACGAGCGGTACCGGGATTTAGTTTATATGTTTATGTCGTGCGTGAATTCTTTCGTACCTGAAATAATAAAATAGAGTTAGTTTTGAAATGTGAGGTATTGTACGGTAATAAGCATTTTGGATGGTAAGCTTGGTGATAAATGTAGTTTAGTACGGAAGAGAGGTCCTTTTTATGAAGGATATAGCAGAATACGTTGAATGAATAATATATAAATAATTAGAAAGAGTACAAATGTTAAGTATGTTAAGTATTTCGAATGTATTACGGTTCAGGTAATAAACCTTTTCGAATTCACTAGTGATGAAGTATTCGAAAGAACGTCATTGAAGCGTCACAAACATTTGATAGTTTTACCACGCAGAAGGTTTGCAGAGTTAGTTCTGTTAACGACATGTGTAGAAGTGCAAACTGAAATGGAATATCAAATCCGTCGATATTGCATTGTGAAAACGAATGAATTTTGCCGGGCGGCGGCGTCGCACGAATGACGCAGTAGTTTGATACTTTTTTTCCTGTTTTTCGCGAAACGCAAATAGGAATATATCGAGCCTTGTATCGAGACGAAAGAATCGATGCCAACACATCAAAGAGAAATGCACGTATGGCGATTAACGATATTGTTGTTTGGCTAGTTCCAATATCTTTAGGTAAAAGTGGTAGTGTATACCTTGCTTTCGTTTTTTTGAAACTATACGGTCTGCAGTCATCTCTATTACTCCTGAAATCGAATAACGCTTTATTCGAACACTTTGTTGTCGTCGCATGCATGTCCCAATGCTGCTGAATTACTTTTCTTAAACGTTTTTTTCTTTCACGTTGTTTCTACAAATATTTACAGATATTCTACACCCACTGGCGTAAATTCGCTCTATTATCCTTTCACGTTATCCCTCGTAAACGAACGTGTGGAGTCAGGAGCAATCCGAGTCTTGAAATCCTTCCACGACAAAGCTTCGTCCACAATGTTGTTCTCGTTAGCTAGGTCAGCTGAAACTGACTGTACGCGTGGCCGTGTCTCTACGATACGCGATGCGTCTACGGTGGTTTCACATGCTATGCATTCGTACGAGATGCTGGCCATACCTGGCCCCATCTGGAGATATCTTGCGCATGCTTCGAGACAATTAGAGCGCGCGTTAGCATGCGTCCGAGGTCCCTTAAGCTGGGAATAATTCGAAAACTGGCAATCATCTCGATTAGCGGAATCCTGGAACGCCGATTGTACAGCTGGACCGTCGTGCATTGCGTAAGCGAGCTCCAGAGAACAAAGGAACGCACGTCATTTATTTACGATACTTACAAGGAATCTGTCAGAGGTGTCCGTCTCGGATTTCAATACTGACGAAATATGTTGTAATCTAGATCAAAATAAGGGACACGTTATTTTTTATACGTGCCCTAACGCAGTTTTAGGGGGTGAAACACCCCTTTGAAAAAGATCGGTTTCCTTCTTTCGGACCAAATACTGTGAAATCTATACGAGATAGAAAAAAGTGTTTTAGACAAAAGTTGAACAGTTTCAAAAGCGCTTAATAACAGTTTTATCGGCTGTTTAACAAATATTGAACTTTTCGACATACTGCCCTCCCTCCCCAAATGATTTTTGTTGCAATTTCAGAATTTCGTTTTCAGCATATTTTATTCCGAATTCAATCATATATAATAACGTTATATATGTATAAATAAATGTAAGGAGAAAATCAATTTTTTTCAAAGGGGTGTTTCACCCTCTAAAATTGCATTAGGACATCTATAAAAAAAACGTGTTCCTTATTTTGATCTAGATTACAACATATTTTGCCGGCACTGAAATCCGAGAGACACCTCTGATAGTTTCTTTGTTAGTAGACTTCATGGGACTTAATAGACTTTAGTAACTTATTAATAGATTTTAATTCGATAATTCCACAGCTACTAATGCATTTTTAAGTAACTTATATTGAGTTGTATCTATTCGTGGAACGAGAATTATTACAACTCGTTGACGACCGAAGTACAAAGAGACGTAACAGTTTATGAAAATGGAGCGCATAAATGTGAACGAACGAGAATCACATTAGGGTACTTTTATTACACTCACCTCGTAAAAGATTCTTCGCGACATGATCCCGTATTACGATCCTAGAGCCGTAAATTTAGTACATTTCTATTCGACTTCCGATTTTTACGTCCGTCTTGTAACCCCTCAAAACCCAACTGGCATCAACCAAAGATTTCCCATTTGCATACGAAGCTACTCATAAAATATTATAACTTCTCAAATACAATTTGACTACCGCGTTACATTGCATCGTAGCGGTATACCGTAACTTACAATATACTTGTTCTATCCAAAACCAAATCTCATGATTTTACTCGAATTATTTTCCTTACGTTCACACGCGTAACGCAATTTCATATTTAATGTGTACTCGGTGATGATTCGGTTTTCTGGATAAGAAAAAAGAGAATTTTTTTTTTACGGTAATCCGTGTACCAGATTTTAAAAAATACAGGAGTGGTTAAAGAATAGTGTTCGGGTTAACAGGTTCACTTCTGCTCGTGGGCGATTTGTAATCTACCCGGCATATCTGGACTAACGGTCCTAAACAAATCCCAATAATCCAAAACCAACAATGGTTCTCTGTCCACCCCGCGGTGTAGTATCTCACGCTTCACCCTCTCGTCCATAATTGCACGGCCGTGCGCGCGCCCGCGCCGTTGCGTTGACCCGGCTGGCGGAAGCAAAATCAGCAGGTCGTGTCGAAACTTCACCGAATGCCACGTGACGTCCATTTACCTACAGGGGCTTCGATTCTCCACCGTTTACTCCCGCGTATATGCGTGAAAGCGACACGCCCGTGCCTGATGCGTCACACGTCGCGACGCTTAACAATACCAGCCTTCTCATCTATGTCTCTTACATCGTCATTGTTTTCATTCTCTTCTTCGCTGGCAGAATGAAACGATTTAAAATACAGGTTGGAAGATGACACGCGAGTTCCTTGTGACATGTACATTCTCACATCGTCTTGATTATCAAAATTAAGAACAACAAAATTGAGATTAAAATTACGTAATTAATAATGGTGGTATGTCAGATTTGTAATATGTAATAACGTAGAATATTCTATTTAAAGATTTTAAATAAAAATCATTAAATTATCGAAATTCAGTGGAATTACTTTGAGCAGCTTTCCAATTAACACAACAAATTATTACCAACAATGTATGTACACCAAGTTACAGTATTTCACTACGATCTTTTCTACCTCTTTCGAGCAGATCCTGTCCTGTTGCTTTCTACCGCCAAGGAAATTCTGTCCAATTGTCCTAACATACTGCGAAGATACGTAAGGGCAGTCTCGCTTGTATTATCATGTAGGAAAACGTTTGTTCCCTCCTTCAGCAACGTCGTTTTTGTCATCACAGGAGACGTCGTCGCGACGCGTAGCGGGAGTGGCAATTGAAGTTATGCGGCAGTGTACGATGCTATGTGACTTTATACGACTCCATATGGCTCTATACAATGCTGTGCGACGCTATGCGACGCTATATACGACGATGCTATACAGGACGATGCTATAGGACGCGTCGTCGGGCCGTTTAGTCCCGTGGCCCGGTTGTGGCTCGCACCATCCTCGCGCGACGATGCGACGTAGCATGACGAATTATCGTTAAACGAGCTACGGAAACGTAGTCCGATAAGCGCCGAATTCGAATTGTCACGGATGCGCGAATATGGCGGGCTCGGCAGCAGACCCTAGCCATTCCTAGTGGCAAGCGTTTGCATGCGTATGGGCTTCCCTCGCAGACGACCGGTACCAGGGTTGGGTGGTGTTTGGGTGGGGGCTTACACGTCAACGAGGTGTGGTGTATCCGTTTACGAATAGTAGACGCAGAGACGAAGGGTGAAATGGGTTGCTGTAACGGTAATAGAGGGTACCTGGTTGGTTGGCTTTAGTCCTGCACGTTTCTGGTCTGCCTTGTAATTTTCAGAATTGCGAAACTTCGAGTTTACACGCACGTCGAGTGCAAGTGTACGTCCATATTTGGAATTGACCTAGTGGTGTTGTGTTCACGCGTGCGGTAAGGGTTACCGTGTTAATATCTTTTTACGTATATTGTATGTGATGTTCGATTTCGTTTTTTTTCCGATGCGGTATTTGAGTGACGTAGGTTTACAGACTTTCTTTGACCGTTAGGAGAAATAGGTGTAGAGGGTAAATAGGCAATGTAAATTTTAGGGTTTCACGGAATTTTTTTTATGTGTGTTTGTTTAATGATACCAAACAACAATTTGAATAGGACTTTGTGTACTTCGAAGGAAAATACATGGCACGCGATATAAAGTGGTCCCAATTACTGAATTTTCCAGCTCGAACAATTTATTCGAATTGTTACCTGTACGCAAATACGCATTTATATGAATGCAATTGTACGTATATATGTGTAACAGGTCACCGATAGATCTCTCTGGGTCGATTGTACGAGAGGAAGTGTCGCCAAGGGAATAGTTTGTTATAACCGATGCTGATGTAATTATTCGTGCACGGTGCCACGTTATTTAGAGGGTCGTGAACAGTACACGAGTTTCTGTTAAAGTTATTCGATTAATGACAATGTAAAGGCACTACGTGGTCGTCGAGATAGGTAAATCGGTTTACACCCACACGTATACTGCTATTCGTAATCACAAGATGAGAAATGTTTCCGCATTTTTTGAGCGAAGAAAATTCAAGGTACGTCCTTCGAAATTATACACCGTTTCTCACTCGATTCCGGTAATTTGTAAAAACGCCTACTTTATCTTTCTCCCTGCTTCAATTTCACTCTTTGCGTTTCTCTCCCTGTCTCTTTCTCTCTGACCATGTTCTTCTTTCCGCTTACTCGCCCGTCCTTCCATCTACATATATCTCCTTCACCCCTCTGTCTTTCCTTTCCCTCTCGCGCCCTCTTTCCATTTGTCTACACACATCTTCCACATTCGTTATTCCCCGATAAAGCGAAAATTAAAATTACGAGGAAAATTATTCGTTCCACGCGGGTCGTTCGCAAAAACGTAATACATTACGTCGCTCTGTAACCACGATCGAGAAACTGGGCCAAACGTACTAGTCGGACACAAATTTTTCCGCTCTCCTCTACCTTTTTCTGCACCACGATGCGCGAGGTGAAATCCGCGCGCGAAAAATATTATTTTACTTCGGTCAATCGGGGCTTGACCTGACGAGAAGCGACGCGCGAGCGATTTTTACGCGTTAATAAATATCCGTTGGACCTACTCACGAGCCGAACCCCGAAGAAATGAGAACGGAAAAGTCGAGCGCGATGCTATCGGGCGACAGGCGCGCGAGTGTCGGTCACGATATTCCTCGAAAATCGGTGGTAGAGCGAGGAAAAAGAGGAAGGAGAAGGGACTCGATCGGATCTTTTAATTACGAGGTGAAATGGCATCGTGAGTCGAGCGTGTGTGAACCAATGGAACATTAGCCGTCCCATACCTATAGCTTACTTTTCCCTCGACCTTCTCGATAAGGATCCCCCTTTATCCCATCCTCGATAACGATTTTAAGACTAAAAACCGTGGACATGTTTTGCTCTCCTTTTTCGCCATTGCCTCTTTCCTTCCCTCGGCTTTCTGAAAATGTTCACCACCTGTCGTGGAATATCACGGTCAGTCGGCACGGTCGTGCCGGTTCGTAGGTCATTTGTCGAAGGTGAAAAAGTCGATAGTAGGGACGCGATGTTTTTTTTACATTAGTCACTTCGGAATTTCAATAATTCATTTCATTTTGTTAGAATCGTTCGAGTCGTAGAGGAGGTGAATCTAATGTTAGTAGTGATGTCGTTTCCAAGGCCTCGGGTGAATTCGTATATAGATTATATTTTACTGAATAATGTGTTAATCTAAGAATTATTACAAAAGTAGTTGCAATGAAGAATTGAAACAAGACTATGTTTCATTGAGCATCAAATTTCCGGGATCTTTGAAATTGTCGAAGTAAAATCCAATTTTTAATTAAAAAAAAATAATTCGAGTTTGGATACAGCAAGCTTTCCAAATTGTATTTTTATATCGCAACTTCATTTGACTCGAACACAAGAACAGTACACATTTAATTATACCCTGAGTGCTACTACGTGCGTTCTGGCATAGGCTGACCATACCGCATGACGTATCACTGGCAGCTCTCGTTGTACGAAGTTTAATTTTCACTACAGTCAAAATGAGTAAATCTAACTGCGAGTTAATTTAATAAAGGAGGTGTAATATCGCGCGTCAAGAATGTTGGACCGGAGTGGCTAGTGATAACTAAAACGCGACAATACGGTTGCATGATTTGCGAATCACGGAGAAAAATAATTCGAGTTTGGATACAGCAAGCTTTCCAAATTGTACTTTTATATCGCAACTTCAATTGATTCGAACACAAAAACGGTACACATTTAATTATACCCTGAGTGCCACTACGTGTGTTCTGGCATAGGCTGACCATACCGCATGACGTATCACTGGCAGCTCTTGTTGTACGAAGTTTAATTTTCACTACAATCAAAATGAGTAAATCTAAGTGCGAGTTAATTTAATGAAGGAGATATAATATCGCGCGTCAAGAACGTTGGACCGGAGTGGCTAGTGATAACTAAAACGCGACAACACGGTTGCATGATTTGCGAATCATGGAGAAAAATAATTCGAGTTTGGATACAGCAAGTTTTCCAAATTGTACTTTTATATCGCAACTTCAATTGATTCGAATACAAAAACGGTACACATTTAATTATACCCTGAGTGCCACTACGTGCGTTCTGGCATAGGCTGACCATACCGCATGACGTATCACTGGCAGCTCTTGTTGTACGAAGTTTAATTTTCACTACAATCAAAATGAGTAAATCTAAGTGCGAGTTAATTTAATGAAGGAAATGTAATATCGCGCGTCAAGAACGTTGGACCGGAGTGGCTAGTGATAACTAAAACGCGACAACACGGTTGCATGATTTGCGAATCACCTCGAGACTACAAAGTAGTTCGCCATATAACGCCATGTAACGATTCGGTAGGGTAAGGAAAAGCACGCTCGCCTTAATCGCGCACATTGCAGTTAAGCGTTATTAAGTACGCTGTATTCTCTTTACACCCTAATGAAGACGGACGAGTAGGGGTAAACGTTTATCGCGATATTTCAAAAAGTATTGCCGTCGAAGCAGCTCGTCCCGACTGCGAGACAATTAAACGGAAAGTCGAATGCGCGTGGAGGCTCATTGTCTAGAGCGAAACGGCAATCACCGAGCCGAAGTGGGCGAAAGTCCTATAATAAGCTACTGGGGAAGCGGAAGGGTAGGGCGAAGATTCCGTAAACCTATTCGTCGGAGCGTAATATCACTCCATATTTCCTGCAATTCCTAGGCAATTTCCGAGCAGAATGCTCGATTGCCCAATTACTGCATGGTTGGAGGTCATTATTGGGATTTTCATATGGGCCCATACTTTATAACGTGCCGTTTGAGACGAATGAACTTGCTCGCTCGTATTTCACGGTCTAACGAAGAACCTTACCGTCCGCGTGTCGCTTTCTTCTTTTTCCTTTTCTTCGCCTCGCTCTCCCTAGCACTCTTCGTCCCCGCTTTAACTCGGCTAGGAAAAATAAAGGCACGTAAGGGGCGCTATTCTTCTCGATGTCGCGCAGGACCCCTCGCGGTAGGCCACTGCCTTTGGCCTTTCATTCTATTACTCGGAAGATACTTACTAAATTACATTAACCCTCGCTGACGTTACCTTATAGCGTAAAAACAAAAGAAGGGAAGACCCCGTCGCGGTAGGGTACACGAGGAGCGCTGAAAAAAAGTGGTAGGAAGCGAGGAGAGAGAGTCGAGTACCGTGGCGTACGAGGAAAAAGACGACTCGTTGGAACTTCCACGGGTAGCTAGGAAGGGACTAATTTATACGAAATTGTAATTATGATTCGTGGAGCTCCACAGTGGCGGAGTTGTTGAACATTCGCGAATTCTCGTCCTTAATTTCTCTCCTCGCTAATGCGCCCGAGGAAAGGACGCTATCGCGAACGCGGCGCACGTTTCGGAATATCGTTTCAACTCGGACTAACGGACAGCTCGATTTTGGCGTCGTCGCTGCACGTACCATTGTTTTACATTTCATATCAGAATTATCATCATGAAGAATCTGAACGCACACCTCCTTCAGCTTTCGCAGGGTAAATTCAAGAAAATTTTATGGACAAATATAAACGAAACATCTAATTTGTGCTTGCTCTTAGAATAAAGATCTATGAAAACGAGTTCGTTAAAAGATATCTTTGCTTGACATTTCATCGACAAAGTTGTTTCTGCGCGACACGTAAACCCGCGAAACGATAACGATGAGTCGACTGGACGATCGACGAATATCCAGGATCTTTTCAAATACAACAAGTAACTTCCTAATCTTTAGTCACCCCGTCTGTCACGTTACGCATCCCTCATCCATCCTCACAACCTACCTGTCCCAGCTAGTCGACGGAATCAGTTTGCAAAGAGTCATTCCCTGACAGAGTGACGCTACAATCGTGACCCGACGTCGACCATAAATCGAGGCATTTTCACGAATTTATGAGCAAGGATGCGCGTGCGCGAATCAACCTCGTCGAGGGTGAGCACCACTACGCGACACTTGCGATTATAATGCACGAAACGTGCCGAATCCTCGATTTTATTTCACTGGCCAAATGGGCCAATTTGGGAGGGGTGCTCGATGCTGGCTGGAGGCAACCGAAAAACGAAGGGGAGGCGAACGCGAATGGTGAAAAAGGGGGATGGAGGCAGTTTGCTGAAGAGATCTCCGCTGAATCCATACGAAATATTAATTACTGGAATTTTTCAGTGGGCCTCTACCCACCGTTGGTGGTGCTCGGATGGTGGCGCTGAGGCAACCCTTAAGTAAACCCAATGTGCTTAATTATTCGACGTACCTTGCCAACTTTGCTTTCGCGCGGGTCCGCGAGCAGGTCGAGGGTAGGCGCGCGTGCGATCGGACATGTACAAGTGGCGTTGAGGCCTGGAGGCTGGTAGGTGGTGGAAGCAGTAGCTGCGAGGAATGGAGAAGAGTGTCGGTGGCGGTGGCGCGCACTCACACGACCCTTCGCGATTCGCAGAAGTGGCCAACCTTCATACTCCAGGGACTTACGAGTTACTTCGCCTCGGTACACCGCGGCTTTCCCCTTTGAGAATTACGACGGGCGAAGGACGTCGGAGTTAGGGTCGTTCCGTTCGCCTTTTTATTGTTCGGTCCCGTCTCGTTACCGGCTACGTGGTCTTCAAACGGCAGAGTTCCTGAAACTATTGGACTTTCTATCGTTGGACTTAGCGCGCGCGCGCGCGCACGCGCAGCCTGCTACGTTCATTTGTAAAGTCGGAGCGTGGAATGATGGGGGTGAAAATGCTAGGTGGAGACACGGGTGTGGGGGTGAGAGTGAGTAAGCGTGGTAAGGCGAAGTGAGGCGAGGGCACGTGGGGTTAGATTAAGAAGGGTTAAGAGGAGGAGAGAGGAGAGAGAGAGAGAAAGAGAGAGAGAAGGTCTCTCCGTGGAGAATGTAATTTCGCGAGAGTGTAACCGCGCGAGAAACGACGGTAGGGAGACCGCGAGGAGAGAACGCTCCGGATATCATGATTTTCGCAGGACCGTATGTAAGGGAGATCGGGGAGGGCTCGATTTACTCCGGAAGTTTCGACGATCAAACGGTCGCCGTGAGAAGAGAATCTACCTGAAAGTTCGAGTGTCCGTGACGTACGCGACGCGCGAGGAAAGAAGCCCCCGGACGTGAATGTGGTATCGGCAAAATGTGGAGTGCGCTCGGGCGGTGATTTGTAGTTTTAAGGTCACCTTTGCACAGAGTCTCCAAAGTCTTGGAGAAGTTCTTGCGCGAGGTGTCTCTTTGTTGAGTAGTTTACGAGGGCGCGACGCACCTTCTCGGACGGCCTGCGAATATCGAGAAATATTCGAAGGGTAGGACGTTACTTTCGAGAAGACTTGGAGTTGGTCTAGAAAGAGATGGTATTTCGCTGAAAGACCACGCAGTATCGGTATCGTATACGCCAAGATTATCATAAGTATCTTATACAACGCTGCATTGTGTAGTTGAGCATTTTATTTGAGGAACCTAGAAACGGTATTGCAATATACGTTATAGGGAAGAAAAGTCATGCGTTATAGGCAAAGTTCGTTATAAGGCAAATAGTGACGTGGAATGGTGACAAGTTGATTTCAATTTGTTAAAATCTTCTCGTCTTCGTGATTTTGTGAATAGAGTGCTAAACGAGTGATAATCGCAGAATTATTGCTCACAAAAGATTGTAGGAAGGTTCGGTGCTGTACACTGCGAGGAGGGACGAATAATAACGTCGCGAGGCAGGAAGTCTTTTTAAATTCATTGTCATCCTGAAGGCTTGGCACCTTCCAAGAGCGTTCGGACACTTTCATTCATCGTCTGGTACAAAGGAGTTTTTGTTCTCAATTCTTAGGACTTTACGAGATTTGGGCCTCGATAAGTCCTGGTTACTATTGTGTACCTGAATGTGCTTAAATTTGATTTTTCTGCTGTTGCTCTTGTCCGAATAATTTTCATTATCTGCCAGCTTCCTGATAATCGCAATAGAAATGTTAATGCCACCTGGCTGTATACCCAACTATAACATAGTACATATTTTGTTTTACTCGTCAATCGAGGGTTTCTAAACTAACAAGTAATTCCACTAAAGAAGGATTTATTCGACTCAAATTACAGCGTGGCACTAAGGAAGGAGTCGCCATAGACGTGTACCGGTGAAAGCCCGTTGGCCTGCCATAACTCCAGAAATTTTTGATCCGTTATGAGACAGAGTTGCTATTTTTAACATTGACCACGGTTCGGTCGACGTTCCGACAACTTTGATGCTTTCCGAACCTAGAAAAGGAGAACTATACAAAAAGCGATAAGCCTGCTACAAAGGTGGATGCCAAGAGTATAATTCGATCAGCGTTCGACTATCTGCGAGATGCTACTAATGCAGCCACAAAACTTTTTTACTGGTTATTTTTTTTTTAAATAATGTGTTTACCAACATACTTGGTCAAATTTTTTGGTTAAAATGACACCAAACGCGGAGTGATATCGGGCATATTTGCGCATTTTTTGGAGGGAAGGAAATAAAGCATTATCATTTACGAAATCGATAAATATGCATCAAATTATTTCAGCTTTGGCGCAATTTCGACAAGAAAACTATCAGAAATAAATTAATCAAAAATTTGTTTCATAAAAGTCGAAAATAAAGCAGTTATTTTCTTGTATCAATATTGTCACGCCGATATGCCTCTTTTGACTTCACCCACTCCTCCGACTTTAACTTGTTTCCCAGATTCTGTCGTTTCTTGCGTACAAAATGTCGAAGCTTATGTGCAGCTGTGTTTACATCCTAATGCTCGGCAACTCATCGCCTTGGGTTCTGAACTTCCACAAGTTACAAAGCTCTTACAGTACCTCGCTGCGAGATATAATTGATTCTCGGTGACAATTCGACTTCTCTTCATAGATGCGGGAAATCCAAATAACCACTCTCTTGGACACTGAATATGTACTGGTAGACATTGGATATTCACCGGAGGCCAATCACTGACGTTTACGGTAACGCATCGAAACAATAAGCGTAAAGCGAGAGTCTCCACATTGTAAATTAGCATCCGTTACGTCTCGATTCAGGGAAGCGCACAGAAACTATGGCGAATCTCTCGCAGACAGTCGTAAAAGCCCCGTTAGGTATTCCGATCGTGCCTTCTATAATCCACTATGGGACTATAATGCTCCGGTAATATAATTCACGGCGGGCCACTCGATTCGATATTCGTGGGCCACACATGTTACATCGACGCGCTACTACTCGCCGCGATGAATAAAAGGCGAAAGAGGGTTTGCCGAGAGAGTGACTCTTCTCGGTGAATTACAAGATCGAAAGTTTATTGGTTCGGTCAGGTCACCCCATGATTCTTCGGTAATGTTCGATCGACTTCCAATTTCCGCTTCCTATTTTGTAAAGTAGCGTCGGACACGATTATGCTTCCCAGTTGACTGAGACAAATTGAAATTTTAATATTGCTGTCGGGTCGACTGTACCATAAACGTAGGAGTTTCCACTAATATAGAATTAATAAGAATAAATGTACTTCTCTGGTCGAGAATAACTTAGAGTTTAAATAACATTTAATATTCAGTATTCCTTAGCTGCCACTTGTGGTGGTATATATATATATATATATATATAGCTAAGGAATACTGAATATTAAATGTTATTTAAACTCTAAATTATTCTCGACCAGAGAAGTACATTTATTCTTATTAATTCTATATTAAAGTCATTCAATAAAAGAAAGTGTGTACACATTGTTTGGCACACGCCCCGTGTGTATAACAGAGTCACCCTTTTATTGAAATTTCCATGATATTTTAATAACGAATGTATTCTGATGCGTTGCGTTTCTTTTCAGTTCGTAATAAAGCAATGTCTACTTTCATACTGCACAGGTCTACATTTCATGCACTCTTGTCAAAGAGTGCGCATCCTCGTTTTCACCATTCCAATCGATGGGAATATATGAATATTATTGCGGACTGTAGATTCTACAGACTTTATCACTTTGTTTCCCGCGTGGAAATTATTCGGCGTTGAGTGTTTCGCGTTAATTAAAAGTTGCGACGGAAATTCGCTGAGCGTGTGAAAGTAATTCTGAAATGGCAGCGGCTGGGGAGTTACTTTGTATCGACGAACGAATAAGCGAACAAATCTATCACACCTATTTGCTAATTAATTAAGAGACCTGTGTGGGAGTTTCTGTGGCCGACATCTTTTAGGATTAATGGAAGCATGGACTGATCGTTAGAAATAAGTAGTTAGTTTAACAGTGTTAGATATGCTTTCAATTCGGAGATAACAATGAAACTCACAAACGTGAATTCAGCGTATAAATTTGCTGACGCAACAACGTCGACCCACATATTGCTTCGACAAAGACTATCCGTTTTTAGGCACGACCGTAAAGGGAGTGACTTATTTTTTGTTTCTCAGTAGTGTTTTTCTAAACATTCAGCGATCGTTTTACGGAATATCCGATTGAGTGAATTTATTCGTATATTCCTGTATGTTTATCACGTAAAGAAATATTTGCGCTTCATTACCGTGCATACAGTTACCTCGTTTATTACCGTTGTCAGTAAGAAAGGCTTCCTCCATTCAAAAGTAGGTTGCACAAATATTTACGTTAGTTGGACTCAGAGATACCGGGATAAATTGTTTAATTGAATTGATACGAGTGTTCTTCTCTTTTCTTTTATCTTGCTAATTAATGTTTGTTTTTTCCTCTAGTTCTTAATTTACAGGTTGTGACTTAACACACGTTTCTATTTTGGTATTGTCTTTCCAGGCTGTTAAGCCTAGACCATAAATAAATAAAGGGCTCCTGTACTCTACTGATCTACTCCACTCTAATATCGCGTCAGCATCAAATACTTACTTTTCCATATCATTAAAAAGTACCGTAACACTACCTTTACTTTCGCTATATTATATTTCCATGAGAATTAAAGTTGTCGGAAATTAAAGCAGGCGAAAAGTTTAATCGAAATGCACGCATCGCAAATTCTATTACCCACAGCATATTATTCCCTAAACAATGCTCGCCATTCGCCGTGCTCATGACGGAAAAGTAATGAGAAAACTTTTGTTTTCGATTTTCTCGACTCGCAGCAGATGCGCTGACCCGTGTGTTTATTTTTAAAAACGATTTGAAGAAAATCTACCGGTGCCATTCGCTTATGCGAATACATCCCTGTATTTTTCCTCCTTTCGCGATAAGTCCTTGTCTAGGAAGGCCAGAAAAGTCGTCGTGAAACTTTCTGGAGATATGTCGCTTTCTTGACATTTTTTATTTTTTATTTCTGTTCTCTCCGACAAATTGACAATTTATCCGCGCAGAATAAATAGCCCCTTTGTCACACAAATTTTTATCAGGTCTGTGTATAACAATTAGTACTAATCAGTTGTACTTGCACGGTACATATTTTTGTTTCCTTTTTATAGTGGATTTAATTCATGGAATGTTTTTAATTGAATCAGTCGTGTAAAATTTGATAGCATTTTGCAACAATTTGGGAACATTTATGAAAGTTAAAAACATTTTTCTCCTGCCACCCAACCTATTGTTGACACAGCGGTAGTTTTAGTCACACGGAGAATTTAATTACCGTTATTCAAAATTATTTGCCTCGTTTGAACTGTACCTAGCTTTCAGTGAAAAGCAGCGAGTCGAAGCGCGCATTCAACACAACATTTAATTCATCCACCGAAAGCTGCTGTCTCCCATGTATTTTCGATGTTACCAAAAACACAAATTTCCAATAATTACTGTTTTCAATAATACCACGTTGCACAGTAAGAATCTTTCGAATTGAGAATACACTTTTAAATTCTATCGCCCTTCGCCCAAACTCCTTAAAAATAGTATATCAAAAATTTTCCAGAAACAAACTCATCCCTCATCCTGATAAAACGTCACGCGTAAGCCACTCTTGCTTAACCCTTAAATGCATGAATTTCCATTTCAAAATAAGAAGAAGGGCAAAACTACAGAACACGGGCATCCTCACCACTTTTGATAAAACTTCGCATACTTGTCACTTTCGACGCGTGGAGTAGGGATTCCTCAATTAAAAGTGTCGCACTTTAGCCGTTTAAGAGATATGAAGGTAAATATGTCGTTGAGGGGACCCACGTGTTTCGAATGCATATCAAGACAGGGGCGGGAAGGTGAGGTGGGGGCAGCAGGGACGTACAAAGCAATTGAAGAAAATAAAACAATAATCTAAACTTGAGGACAAAAATCTAAACACGAAGCTTGCTCGCAGCGCCACCGTATGTATGTGGCGATCTGGCGATTTTCTAACCTGCTCTAACCTCCCACCTACGATATTTGACACTTTATATCTCTTAAACGGCTAATCAGCGACAATTTTCATTGACGATTTCGTGTTCCACGCGTCGGAATTCACAAGTATATAAAATCTCAGTCAAATCGGTGAGGGTGTCCGTGTTCTGCAGTTTTACCGAAAAAAGACCATCGAGCCAAGGCACAAAGAAAGATTAGGTTCTTTTTCAGGACCTTTAATAAGATCGGTATTAAAATTTATGCGTTTAAGGATTAACCACGCGCACTTGAATCTCCCTACTCCATACCAGCCTCTCCCTTCCTTCCACCTGCTCCTTCCTACCATCCTCCAGACCGAAGAAGGAAGAGGCGGTGGGGGTGGGTTGAGGCTCGAAGGAATTTGGGCGGCGGGCGCGCCGCGCCACCGTCATATTTTGCTTCTCCGCGCGCGACAGCTACCTGTCCGGCGCCGTGCGGAGGCCGTATAAACCCCGACGTGGGACGTTCCGGAGGACCTGCGCGTTCTCGCACTCCGGCAGTTCAGTCGGCACCAGAAGCGGCACTCACGCTCCGTGACCGCAGCGCGCGCGCCCTTGTCGCGCGGCGGCCAGCAGCAATTCGTAATTTTCGCCAGCGGCATTCGAAACGCGATACTCCGCGCGCTCTCGTCGGTTCCTCGGTCGTTTCGCGCGCGCATAGCGCGCGGTCACACACCGTGAACGTTTAGCCAAGAATCGTTCGGCGAATTTATCGGCCTCGAACGTAATCGTGCGCGAATAAGCCGCAAACGTCGTTGGACAGAGATTTCTGTTACTCGGGAGCAGGCGGTTGGTCGGAGGGAGTAGAGACTGACTCGGAGAGGGTTGGAGTGGTGGTGGTGGTGGTGGTGGTGCATCGCCCGTGCTTCGAATCGCGAGTCCCGACGTCAATTGTACCAGTAGACGTCGCGAGAGAGGAGAAGGAGAGCGAAAGAGAAATAGTCTCACGTGAAATTACACGCGAATGATCACACGCGCGATTCGCGATCAGTGCTGTGACGATTGTTTTCGAGGACGCGTGTTCGACGTCGGTGATCTCTCAACAGGATCAAAGTGACCTCGAGGATTCCGCTTTTCTTCTTGAGTGCTCCTCGGAAGACTCCACGGTGATCTTTTTTTCTTGTCGTTCGTCGAGTGATCTTCCACTACTTCGAGGATCGGGTTCTCTCATGCGAGAAGAAGAAGGAGGATTCGACAGTCGAGTGGTGAGTTTTTTGAGAGGCTACTGACTATTCGATTTTTTATCCCGGTGATGTGGGAGATAAATGCACGTTGTAAAGATTCACGATAATCGTGGCTCTTCGTTGCGATAAGGGGCGCAGGAGTAAGTGAGCTCTCGCGAATGAAATCCTCTTCGATTTCTGTCGATGCAACAGCCCTGGCGCAGCTCCTCGAATTTCCAACTTTTCCCTTTCGTTCGCTTTTTTCTTTTCTTTTTCTCCTGCTCGGAAGTGCGCTGTTCGCTCGGAACGAAATTGGAAGAAATTAGTAAATTTCCGCTGTATCGAAGTGAACGGTACTTGGTGTTGGAATCGAGCGTTGTGATGTTTATTCGTCGAGATTTCCATAGGTGGGTTCGATCGACGTGACAGAGTCGGTGGACGGGGTGCGGGAGGGCGCGCGCGCGCGCTACATGTTGTGTTGGTCGTTAAATGTCAATCGATACGTCGAAACGTAACGGCGCGTAAAAATCGGCGTGGCTGTAATTAACGATTTATGCTCTCGTCGTGCTCGGCGAGTGATCCGCGAGACTAAGTGACCAGAGCATACGCCGCGTCTGGGAGGGATTGAGTGGCATGCAGCACGGGGGGCGTGGGGGCAGTCGTGACGGATTGCATTCGGAGCAGATTTCAAGGGAGAGTAAGATGGACGATCGAGATTAAGCAGACCGGTGGATTTCGATCTGGTCTTGAGAGTAGAATTGAAGTTGGAATTTTAGGTCTTGGTGGTATGGCTGTTGTGATAAATAACCGTGTGCGAGGGAAGTTAATGAAAAAAGTTTCTTTTCCCTTTCGACAGATCTATTATATTCATTTTCAACGCGGTATGTTTTGTCTTCTGATTTTAATTCGTTCATTTATTTTTTGTAAATTCGTGGTATTGCAGGCATTCCATGTAGGTAGAATTCTGTAGTTCGGTTTTGCAAGTCCGCACCGAATGATGTATTTTATAAGGAAAGCAATACGCGATAGTTAAAGTTGAGCTAAAATTCTCGTTTAATACGGTTTCATCAATTTCGACAAATAAGTGCAACTCCAAGCACCCAACAAAATGAGTTTCTTGTGCGATGTAGGAATGAAATGATTACCGAAAAGCCCGTGTGTTTAGAAGGAAAGAAGTAAAATTTACTTTTCCAAAGGCAAACATATCAGGTTTTCACGTTTGGAAACTTTCCTCTTACACTTGAATCTTCGTGTTGACCCTCTCACGTTTGCGAAAACTGAATTCCATGGTGCGTGAGATGGATAATGGAGAATGAGCAAACTGCGAAGTTTTATCACGTCGTTGTAACATTCGCGTTTCATCGCGAACTGCGTCCTAGAATGTAATGTAACATCTCATGCGATTGAACAATTGGAAAATTTATGGAGAATTTCGCGTGATCGTCTACTGTGTAAACACCACCCCCCTACTTACTTTGCTCCCATTTGCACAACAGGGAAATGAGATTTCCGTGTTTGAAGTTTTTTTTCGCCTCATGTTTCGTTCTCCCTCTTTCTCTCCCCCCTTCTCCTTCTCTCTCACCCTCTCTCTTTCTCTCTCTCTCTCTCTCTCTCTCTTTATACACTCTGTTGACTTTTTCCCCGTTACCACCCCGAGCCATCGCAAAAGTTCGACCTGAAAGATGGATCTGAAGTTACTCAGGACGGGAGTCAATATATTCCGCCTTCTCCCTCGCGACCGCCAGGGGTAGAGGCAATACGTCACAATCGATCATAACCCGACGCTTTCTGGAAATAAAAATACTTCTGTCTTCCTGCCCGCTGGAAGATTGTAAAGCCGCGAGGGTGTTGCCCCTGAATCGCAACAAATTAATAATCCCATTTGATCGACGACATTTCATTTATTCGGAGATCATTCGTCTGCGTTAGATTCGTAATGCTGAATCGACTTTATTTTTCAAACGATTGTTACATTGCATTTACAGATATTCGATAATATCCAGGCAATGTTCTTTTTACTGGAAAAATCATTGTCTTGCCAACAAAATTCTGCAAATTTCACAGGACTTCGATTACGCTGTTTTCGAACGCGAATAATTTAGTGTTTTCAAAAGAGCTCTTTGAAAAGAAAAAAAAGTAGAGCCCTCGTACCCGCTTCGCAAGGGTTCTGGATTCAAGGCTCACGTCCTCTTTCTCGTCTTTATTACGAGTAACAGAATCAGCCACCCGTCACGAGCACGCATGCGGAAGTACACTTGTACCCAATACGATTGCACGCTTGTACATTTGTTTCCAATTGATCTGTTGGGAATATTGGAACTAAATTCGTGGAATGGCGAAGCAATTCGAACTACCGTCTGATTGCGTACAACATTGCTTATTGTTAGCTGGAGAACGGATTCGCTTCTAGGAACACAAGAAGACGCATGTTGTGTGTTACCCTCGATCCTTCATTCGGTAGGGTGCTTAGAGGGTGGCTTAAGAGGTTCGCCTCTCATTGCGAGACGCAAGGAATACGAGGACTATTAATTAGTAAAATCCTCGTGTTCTCGTTTTGTTACTTCTCATTCGGTTAATTGTGCACATTTGAGGTAGAATATGTCGCTTTGAACGATCGCAGACCGAATGCAATTTTAATGCGGATACAATTAGAGGAGCATTTACAAGGCATCTTGGGTCTGGGTTTATATTTATTAAATAAATACACGAAATCGTATCCGACAAATAGAACGCACAGCGAATGAGACGCATTGATAATCCTAATATACGATTCTTCGGAACTCTCGAGCGCGTCATCTACTTGTTCAGAGCGTCGCGTAAGTTCCATACAAATTAAATCAATTAAATCGATTAATTAAAACTTTCTTCTGATTCTCGCCCACGCCTGTCTCGCGTAGGGCATTACACGAGGCATTACGACTAGTAAATATACATGTAAAATGGAGCCGATGTATGCAGGACGCGTACGACGGAGCGGAACGAATTTCTACGAGAATTTAATTAAAATCATGAATAAGTCATATGCTTCCGCGAAACAATTAATTACCAATATCGCCCATTCCTCCCCGCGCCTGGAAAATGCACGCCGTTCAACCAGCGCGGGAGACTAATGCGCGGTAGGTCGATGCACATACCAATATCTGATCCCTATTTTGGGAATCGTGATTCTCGGTTCCCGGAATGGGATGTTTCGTCGTAATTACCGGCATAGCCCAGCCCCAGGCCGGTTAATCAACGTTTCGGAATTTCGACAAGGGACGACTTCGATTCATTCCGGAAATTACGAAAGTTTTTGTCAGACGACAATGGTGCTGGGCATTGGTAGTAACCTGAGCCTAGGTCGTAGGGGTTGATTCTCGCGCAGTGCGGCTGTGCGCCAGGCGGAACATGACGATCGATCGATACCTTTGCGAAAATTCTCCTTTCCACGCTTTCCAAGAATCGTGCTCGCGTTTCGCGACATCGTCCATGCCGCCGCGCGCACCGGCCCGACAAACTTTTTGCAGGGGGAGACGTAATGTAATTACGATGCCGACCGTTTTAAATGCCAGGGATACGACGGACAATTTCATTATACGAACTTGTTACATAGCTCGAAGCGTGAAACGCGTAATTCTCGGCCGAGTAATTTGAGCGCCACGGTTCGATGTAGAATTTTGGTGAGCCAATACGTCTGGTAGAGGAGAAACGAAGCCGTTCCATTTTCTGAATCTGCCCTGAAATTGGTTATCAATGAAGTCTCTAAATTCAACAAAATATCGTGATTATGTTGCTCGACGTTGGTATCGTGGAAAAAGAATTTTTGGGATTTCTGAAATTATGGTCGAATAGCTACGATCCTTCTCATACTTTCTTCCGCGTACATACTAAAATCTGGGTTGACTGTCGATAAACTTTGACAAGGTTTAAAGATAACTCTATCGCACTAAAATTTACCGCGCCCAAATTTGTGCAAAGTGGAGCATTGTAAAATATTAGAGATTAATTGGATTTGTAAATCTTATTTCAATTACAAATCAAGCTTGTATTGGAAGTTATAATATGAAATTGACATTTCAATGTTGTTTAGAATGCGAAGTAAAAAAATTTCAGTGCATTTTTATAAATATCTAACAAGGATTACGTGTAATCGGTGGATCGTTGATTGACGCCCTTGCCGTAGATGGGCACGAGTGCACGTGGAATGCAAACTTCGCCTTATGTATCCAATACGTTGGCGATGATCGAGAATCGATTTCGAAATTCAATAGAAGAGAATGGAGCTGTCTTGCGAAATCAACCCCTACGTAGAAAAGGGTATGGATCGTGTCTTTGTCAAGTAGGCTTGGGACGATTGGAAGAGGGTCTCAGAACTTTTTGCCTTAATTCGAATGAGGTCACTGAGAAGCGAACTGCCGAGGGAATCGTTTAAAATTCAAATGCGAATCCCACGCCGTCACACGGCTAGTATAACGTTAAATCTTTGAGACGTGTACGCGAGCATTTAGAACGGGGACATATGTTAGGTATAGGAAGGAATTTTACTTGAGGTTGGGTAGCTCGGGGACTTTCTAAAATCCTCCATGATTGATTCCATCTCCTTTATCTCGGTATTTCGCACATTTTCCAACTGAAAAATGAAAGGTCTAATGGAAAGTCTAGCAGCAATGGAGTACTTTTGCGTGCTGATTTAAAAGCATTCGAAAAGTGGAGTTCGTTACTTTGATTTGTAAGCGGCCCATTTGTTATCAATTATTGATATATTGAATTCTTTAATTATGATCGTGGCCTAGAGTTTATGCGTCGTTATCTATCATCGTGTAGACGTTAGTTTATAATTTCGAGCCACGGAGAATCTAGAAAGGTTGCCTTTCAAAGTTCGAAATCCACTGGCAAATTAAACTGCAGAACGGTTCTGTTAGACAATTCCGCGCAGTTTTCCACCTCCACTAAAGTACAAAAACGCACATGAGTATTCAAAGAAATTTTCCATGCATACTCCATTGCTTATTTTCACGTTGTTGGTAAACATATTTTTATGACTCACCTTACCTCCTCCATCTCCTATGATAAATTATTCAACTGAGCAATGAAAGCTTCACTTCACTGTATATCGACGGCACGCATCTTGACTTACAAAACGGTGCTTGGAGAGTGAGGGTGGGCTTCGGCGGATGATGAAAAATTATGCGGCATCGAGTCATGATAATACAACAGATGCTTTTACGTCCGACCTTTGGCAGGATACAGCAACGAACATTATCCATTCTATATTCCTCTTATAATAATCGTTACACTCCGGCATACCACAAGTTTTAGCTTCGTTGAAAGTAACATTAAACCAGAAATCGTTTCGTTAACCGTGACATTTACGACACATAACTTAACGCGTAAGTACACTCATAAGTACCCTACAAATCATAATTATCACGTGAATTAAATAAATCGATCCTTAAAACTAAATCAACCAGAAAGCCCCTCGTTTGCAGACGACTTACCCCGACCAAAAGAGACGATTCGTCGCCATTCCGAAACCCTACCCAAAATCCTCTCGTCATTCCTCAACTCCGGACAAGAAAAATTCATAAAGTTCGTATCAGCTTGGCTTCTTGGGGGCGGCAGGGTGTATCGACTCGGTGTTCCCACTTCCTACCTAAACCCTCCACCGTTCCACATCCGTTGTCGGAGGTGCGCATAGCCGAGCATAAAAAATTCGATAGTTTCATTTCACTTTTACGGCACCCATCTTGCCGAAGATTTCATCATCGCGAGTAGAAAGGGTGTAGAGGAAAAGACGAAGAGGGTGCGGGAGGAGAAGAAGGTAGGAGAAAGTAGGAGGAGAGAGGGTTGGTACTAGGATCAGTCGGGTGGAAAGCTCTTTCGGCGTAAAATACTTGCGGTTATGCAGATACTCCGCTACAGTATCTATCTGACGGTGGGTGTAGGATGAAGGTGGGAGGATATGCATCCGTGGAATATCGGTACTCGCCCCTCGTAGAATGCGAGTACTCTCGCCGTATAAACGATCGGCCGCCGCCCCGGTTACTCCACCTAGAACCGGTAGAACGAGGATAGGTTGGCGCGATTGGACGATATCTTCACGGCTGAGAAAAAGGATAAAATACGAACGAGGGGCCAGCGCGGAAGGGCGATCGTTGCGCGGAAGAGGGTGGACGGTGGGTGTAAGTAGGGAAAAGGGGTAGGTTGCGCGAGCAGGTAGCAGAGAGCGAGGGAAATGCAGAAGCTTAGAGCCAGGGAGGAGGACCCTTACGAACTTAAACGGTAGATCAATAAAATTTCCGGATATTACTATGGGCATTACTATTATTATATCGGTACTCGCGGTAGATATTCTACGTAGAGAAGGAATAAGGGGTGGCCCACGTTGGATCCTTTTGGAATTTTTCTCTGCAACCCTCGTCCCGCCTGTCCGTTAACCCCTTACATAATAATTATGGAAATATCGGGTTCGAACGTGCCTCGGCATACATAGCTCGGAATAACTCGAGTAAAGCTTCTCCTCGCATTGCTCCGCGCGAGAGGAGGGACAGTTGGAAAGACTAGGGAAATGTCGACGGATCGTTTTTCGCTCCATCGGGCGAATCTTATTCAAGCTCGATGGACTTAACTTGGAGTTTCCATGTAAATGGAAACGGGATCGACGAAAAGAGGCTCGCCCGGTGGCGAATGGTCGCACGGAGGGGGTTGAGATCGGTGCGTTAAAGCGGAATTTACATGCGCCTTTGTTCGTCGACGTCGATTTCCAATCGGCCCTCGTGCGGGGGCGCGATGTCGATGGGTTAAGGGAGGAGAAGACTCGAGATTGAGGAGAGACGGAGAGTAGGAGAGGACGAGAGAAGAAAGTAGATTTCGCGGTGGACGGACGTGTCCGTGCCAAAAGGGCCACGAGAAGCCTGCTCTTATTACATTTCGAATACTCTCCCTAATAAGTGTAGAACCGAGCCCACCGCACCCTTCTCACGCTAGTTCGCATAAAGGATTCATAAAGGACTCCGCAGAAATGCCTTTCGAATTCTCCCCCTTTTCGCGGTCCCAGTCTTCGGAACCTTCGCATCTTGAATGAGAAACCGCCGCGCTCCACCGAGAGGCGACTGCTAAGCGCTCGATCCCTTTGTAGTTACAAATTGACTTTAATGCGCGGACGAGTTGCAATCTTCTCTATCGTCTCTCGCCGGTATCTCTCCGCGAAATCGAATCGTTGGTGCGGAACGCGCGGGATCACGAATTTCGCGAATTCGACGAAACCTCGTGCTTCTCGTTTCTCTCTCTTTCTCTCTCTCTCTCTCTCTCTCTCTTTCTCTCTTTCTCTCTCTCCCTAGATTGTGGAACTCTCTTCCACCAAGTGTCAGAGCGGTTGAGTCCTATAGCGTTTTTAGGACTAAATTACATGATTTGCTTCTTAATGTGGAAGTTGTTCCCTCGGTGTAATTTTGATTATTTTCTTGGTATTTTTGTATTGTCATTCATTGGCTGATTGGTGTTGCACGCACGTTTGTGAACTTTATTTTTTTTTTGGGAGATTTTACTATTTGTTTCTTTCTTTCTTTAATTACGATGTATGTCTTTTTTTCCTTTGGTCGGGACCCTAGAGACACTTTTGCCCAGGGTCAATAAATTTAATTCTATTCTATTCTATTCTATTTTATTCGGTCTCTCTTTCTCTCTCCCTGCAAGAATCATTTAGCGACTGCGCGTAGCCAACTGCTTTGTTATTATGATTCGTGACTGAATGTGTGAAGAATGAATGAATGGGTCTGATGGGCATGGTGTTATGTGCCACGATTGCGTGTGTGTGTGTGTACAAATGGTATGCGCGCTTTGTTGTGTTTTTCTTTTCTCTTTTCGTATTTCTATTTAGCTTGTCCTTAGCAGACCCACGGTCTCAGGACAAGAAAACATATCTATCTATCTATATCTATCTATCTATCTGTCTATCTATCTACATATCTATCTATCTATCTCCCTTTTACTCTCTACCGCGGATATTACGAGAACACACCGAAGGACCAGCCGCGTCGCTGGCGATTAATCTCGGAATAATTTCACGGTCGACGTGAGAGGTAGGAAGAAGGGGTCGCCATGTTGCCGGAAGTACGTCGTACCTCCGTGAGGCGACACCACGCGGATGATAGTCCAGGTTGAAGGCGAACGGGGGTACGTTGAGTCAAACTCCGCTAGGAATACCTTTGTGTCGTTAGTGGAGCGGCTCGTATAAATTTCTATAATGACAGGCGAAGAGAGAATGAAGGAGAGAAAGAGAAAGCGCGAGAGAACGAGATGTACGCTCGTTCTTAGCCGTAATGGCCCGGGCACTCGAGACCACTAGTATGGCTCGAGCTATGACTGCGTTTAATTATTCAACGTGAGCACACCGGAGTAGGGAAGTAGAAATTCTACGTAATCGCGCGAGCTACTGGGACGCGGGCGCGCGACATGCTCTTCGGCGAGGGCCGTTCGTGGCGAGGCCGACGACACGTTTCTCAACTTTGTTCGCGTTTATGAGGCCAGTCTGCGCGTGGAATTCTGCGAGAGCACGAGAATCTTCCGCGTAGCTTGGATTCGAATTTGATGCACCGCTGGCTACCCTCTGGGTAGTTGTCCTATTGATCGCGAAAGGATTCGTCCCGGGGATTTCGAAATTGAATTCTCGCCTGTTTCCAACTACTACGCCCGACACAAATTGAAGGAAAAAAGGGGATAGAGCCCAGGGAACGGTCAAGTCCCGCATTCGCAAACGGGTGAGCTAGCTTTTGAGGGCGCGCGCTATAAAAGGGATAGATGCTTCGCGAGTACCATCCCCGTGTACAAACGCGAGCGTAAAATTTGTTACATCGGATGCGCCGCAACCCATTTTTCAGCCACGTATCGACCCGCGGGGGTCCTTTCAACCCTGTTTCTGCTCCTTCACCAGCTACTCGTTTATTGAGAATCTTCTTTGTAGAGTCTTATCGCGTAATTCTCTCGAAAGCTCGGCGTCAAAGTTCCACCATAAAAGATCTAGGATCTTCGTGTTGCACGGCGATTAAACGTTCGGAAATATTTTATTCCCTACGTAATAATACCGTGGAGAGATACGGTTAACGGTGGCTCTAAATAATTCAACAAACGTGGCGATCTTTCATAATAAATAAGGTAAAGTTCTCGTGTACGTTGCTGCCTCGTTTACCGCGCGCGACTCTCTTTGGTGCTCGCGAGGCCCTCCGCATGCATCCGCAATTACGCCGAAGGGGTACGCGCAACAGATTTAATCGCGCGGCCACAAATATCGCGCGCAAGGGGTAGTTGCCGAACTGCCGCGCAGGTTTGTACTTCCTCCTCGAATGTGGCATTAAATTTTCAACAAGTGCAACGGCCTACGACGAAGCTCGGGCGCGGTAAACCCCGCGTGCCCCGTCGCGAACTTCATTTCCGCACTTCAGCCGGTGACATCGTAAATAATTGCAGGCGCGGAGTTGCCACGACAACCGCGACAGCAAGCCAACGGGCGCGATGCAACGTCGTCGACGAGTACTCGTCGTCGGTTGTCGTCGGAACGAGACGGACTTTTTGACGGCTAGACGCCCGGAGGATGCATTTAGCTGGACGAGTTGTCGCGTGTCGGTCGCCTTCGCTCGAAATCAGGCCGAGGCAAGAATGAAAATCTTGCTGAAGGGAGGATATAAAAACGAGCGGGAGGTGGATGAAATAAAAAGCGCGGCGGAGGGAGACGATGGCTGAGAGAGTGTAGGATGAAAAGGACGGGGAGGAAAGACGAGGATGGAAGGGTGAGAGGAAAGGGTGGAAAGCGAGAGACGAAATAAAATAATACACGTCTCCCGAGCGAACGACGCTCGCAGGTTATCATCTCGGTCTTCCTCTCAAAGAGCATCCGTTCTCGTTATCCGAGAGGTCCTCTCAGCCCTCCCACTTCTCGATTCTCGGCCGTTACTCAGAAATCGGTCAACGACCAACCGTAAAGTATAAAGAGGACAGTCGTCGAGTACTGGGACGACTACAAGGAGGGGGTAGTAATTTCTTCGTCGTAGCTCGACTGCGCCGAGGTCGTAAACTTTTGCTCGACTCGAGGAGAGTAGGACCAGTGCGGAGGAGGACGTGTACGCCGGGACCGTAAAATTCTCCTTCGCGTGGGCGCGCGCGTGCACCTTCACGCTTTTTCCGTTCGTTCGCGCTTGTAACAATTAACGACTTCTAAGATGCTGAAATCGTTCCGCTGCCAATGGCTTTCTCCTACCTTCGTCGCTTCCTCTCACCTTCTTATCGAGTTCTCTCGCATCTTCGCACCTCTCACGTCCTCTTCGTCTTCACTCACTCGTTTCGATCTTTCTTTATCTCTGGCACGACACCTCCTTGCTCCACTACTCGGACGCCCTTGGCGCTCGCAGCTGTAACAGTAAACGGCGGATTACACGGCTCGCACGTGGCTTTGATGGCGGCCCACGTACCACCTTTCTCTCCCCTTTCGCCTCATTCTCGCGCGAGCTTTTTGCGCTTCTGCCGCGAGAAAGGTCCGTCCGCGCCATCCGTTCGCCTCCCTGCCACCTCTCGTCCCACTCACCGACGCTTCCGATCTCGTGGACGTGGAGGAGGACGAGCGAGCGAAATGTCCTGGCGGAGCCATTCGTGCCAGAGGCACCCATGGAATTCGGACCTTTTCACTTCCATTCCGTTCTGGGCCGTCCGATGTTCCCACCCCCGAGCGAATGTCTTTCTCCAGGTGTCCTTGTCCCTCTCCACTTGCTCGTTCTCCGTTCATTGGCCAGCTCACTCGCTGCTTTTACTCTCGCGGAATATCATACGCTCGAGCAGCATTCGTGCCGTATGCGATAGCAGAATTCCTTCTTCGTTTCTTTTTGTAAGTGGCAAGGCGAAAGAGAAGAATTTTGCTTACGCGGTGTAGGCGTTGGTGAACGCGCAAAGGGAAGGGTTAAAGAGACCTCTAATGAATTCTGGCGCGCATTTACCAGAGATTGGAAAATGCTTCTGTTTTCAGTGGATGGGGATAATCTTGCAGTTTTTTCCGAAAACATTAGGGAGAGGATATTGATGAATTCATTTTCGGTACGTGCACTTATTCCTCACATTTAGCCTGATTATTATTTGGTTACATCTAAAGTCAACGCGAACCGACAAATGTCACTTTCTCATCGGAAATCGTTACCTCGAAATTGCCCTCGACTTGTTAGTATTACTTGGAACGATAACTTACAGCGCAAGACAAAATTCGTGCGACATAAAGCGGAACGTTAAATATAGAAGATAATTCCGCTTAATGTCTCTCCATTTTCGCAAGTGGAAAAGTATCGGGGGGGAAGAGAGAATATCCCACCCAGGGGTGCCCACGAGACAACAACGTGAAGAGTACCTTGCATTTAATTTGTCCGGAATGGGAGCAGGGAGCACTGATCTCAAAAAAATTCAAGCGAAAGCAATCTTGGCCGAAACGGCGAAGCGTTTTCTCGACAAACGGGGTGGTGGAGGAACTGCGGAGTGGGTGGGTTGTAGGTAGTAAGTACGTCGAGGAGAGCTGGGTAGGTGGGCATGCGGAAGGTTCGCAGGGCAGCTCCACTCCACCTCGTTCGAGGGTAGAGAGAGGCGAATCTATTTTCCGTTCTGGCGTTCGCTCTCGCGCGCACACACCCCCTCTGCGTTCTTCAGTTCCACGAGCTCCACCACCCCCTCGACGGCGAACTCCAACGCTCGGCACGCCCCATGTCTTCGCGAAAGTATTAGCGTTAATGGCGACTACATTTTCTTCCGTCGTACGCGAATACACCCTCGATACGCCCTATCCTGCTACCAGAGCTTACTTCTAATGGCGCACCCCTCTGCTCCTCTTCTGGCTTCCACTCTCTCCACCCGTCTTATCTACAGCCCCTATTCCTCGTCCCGAACAAGCACCTGAGCTATGATAGCTAACCAGTTTCCACCTCCCATCTCTCCTCTTTTTCTCTTCCACATTCTGCTTTACCAATAGCGAGTACCCCGCGTTCCTCCTCCTCCACTTATTTTACCTCATCCTCATCCCTCTTCCTCGTCCTCCTTGTTAGATCCACGAACTAGAGAAGCCAGAGTCCGCTGCAGCGCCACTCCCACGGGACGTAGTTGGAGTGATTCTTTCTGGTTTTTCTCGAGCACCGAGAAAGCTGCGCGAGGCGAGACGCTCTCCGATATTTCCGTCGGGTCTCCTCTCCTCTTCTAATCTCGCGCGATAAGGATATAAGCGTCGCGACGGCGGGCTGCATGCCACTACGAACGCGGACTATGACGGAACGAAGTTGGCCGTCGTGCACGACGTCCAACGAAAAATATTGTCTACGTGCGTGAGAGGTGTGTCGAGAGATTTGGTGGTAGAAAACGGAGTCCTGGCGATCGAGGTCGTTCGGATGAATCCTATTGGGGAAGGAGATTGGAGGATTCGCATGGGGACTTCCCTCGAACTATTGGACCACGGGTTCTGCGTAGTCCGTGAGAGCGAGCGAGAATGTCGAATGGATACGGAATTCTCAGACTTTCTCGATCACCCGTATCACGAACTCGGCGATTTCTGAATCTTGAACTCGAGCAGCAACGTTTCGGATGACGAGCGTGCCGGGAGTATTATCTTCGATGCATATGTGTATTTGGGTTGTGAGCCTTTCGTATTCGGCGAACATCGCATGGAGGAAGTTCGTTCCATTGTAGGGAAGCTTGGCATTGTTTTCGATAGAAGCCAAGAGGTTCTTCTTATTAAGGGGGCACATACATTTGGAGCTCCCAAAAAAGGCATTTTTCATGAATTTTTTTCGGAGCCGAGAGACAAACTATAACAATACGGCTTTGTGCATAATAAAGTACACCTTTTATACTTCTTATTCATCTTAAAGAAGAGTGTTTTTTATTTTCGTTGACGGATCTGATTTTTAAAATTCCAATTCTTCCTCATTTTTTTTTTGACAAAGAAAAATGAAATTTTTAGCGGAAATCGACCCTCATCTTTGAAGATTTGACCATTTTGTTTAAAATTCAAATTTAAAAAATCGGATCCGTCAACGACGATAAAAAACACTCTTCTTTAAGATGATGTTTGATGTTTGCGCTTCAGATGAACGAGCAAGGAGAAATCATTGTTACCGCAGAATCACGCATATCGTACGGGGTTGACTTCACGACGGTAAAGAGGAGGCATTTTGCAACTATACCTTTCCAATAAAATTTGAATAAGAAGTATTAAAGGTGTACTTTATTATGCAAAAAGCCTCATTGTTATAGTTTGTTTTTTGGCTCCGAAAAAAATTCATGAAAAATGCTTTTTTTTGGAGCCCCTGAACGCTAAAACTATCGAAGATTTTTTCCATCTCGAAATTCTCCTCGCTGAACAGTCATTTTGACTGGATTTAGTAGTTTTTATGTTAAACGTACGTAAGTTTGTTTCACCATATCAATAAATGGATCATGAACATTTTGGGCGCATCTTTATTTTATCCGTTGAATACAAAGCTAACAACAAGTGACCTGCGCTTGCTTCGTGAATTCACTCCATACACCTCGTGGGCTTTCCTTTAGTCCTCCTAAAAGTGGGTAAATTTCGATTAACGCATAATGCCTATACGGGACGAGGGGAGATAAAAGATGAGAACCTAAGTGCGAGAGAGCCTAAAGGCGGTACTAGTGGATAGACAAAAAAAAAATAAAGAGGAGAAACAAAGTACAAGCGCGCACTCGCGGATCAAAGGAGGTGTGCGGTACGCCTCTTTTTTTTCACCCTGTGTCTAGCTACGTGCCACGAATGTCACCGGTAAACAGGAAATTTTCCCTCGGTATAAAGCCACCTTGAGACAAACGCGATGCGCCTTGTTTGCATATGAAAATGTAATATCCTTAGTAAATTTACTCGCCGGTGATATAATCTCTCCGTGTCTCCTCTGTGCGTAAAGGCGCGCCCGCTGCGGTGCGACGGAGAAAAAAAGAAGATTGATGCAAGGAGGAAGGTGGGCATGTTGGTGTGGACGGGACAAGAGGGATGTATTCATTGCGAAGCGTTGCATTTAAATTCGTCGTCGATGGCGAAAGACAATGGAATTAGACCATTGGTCGAATTCGGATTGAGCCGGACGAATGAAATTAATTTAGAAATCACGTCGAGTGGCCGTGGTCCAGAGGTGGGAATAAAGTGTCCGCTCTCGAGCGCACGTTTCACCACCAGCCATTTTCTTATCGAGTCTTATCAACTTTCGACAATTCGAAAATTCGTTTAATTACGGCATTACTGGTGAGCGACTCGCGGTGGACGATGAGGTGGCCGAGTTCGAAAATCGACGGGCGAAAGCTCTCGCGTTATTGGAATTATTTTCACGAGATGTCCGGGCTCGGTCTAATGCCGCTTTAACTGGATTTGGCGGGAGAAAGGTGCAGCAGCTCGCGACGAGCTTATTTCACTTTGATGTCGCTTGTACGCGCCCTGGAAATTGCGTTCGTGAGCACGCGGTCGATGGTAGTAACGACGGGTGACGGGAAAGGATGGAGGGCTGAATAGAAAAATATTTTTTCTTCCTAGATAAATGCTGGCGTAACATTAAAGCCGATTTCATTAACGTCTACGTATATATCACGCGCGAGTTCGCATACGCGTGCCAATCAAGGGCCTATTGATAAAAATATATTACTCGATGTTTCGTGGAGACGAGCTTGGATCCGTTTTATCGAAACGGTTTGCGATTTGTAGATGGACGAATTTTGTCGAGCACTCGTCGAGTACTCGCTACGATCGTCGATATAGTCTGCAAGAATTTCAGGCGTTAAACGGAGCACTTAATGAGGACTGCGAAGTAGAACGGTGTACTCATTGGGACCCTCAATGGCGAACGAAGTAAGTCGATAAAACCCTCGGACTTCAACGGTGCATCCGACGAGGCCCATTAAAATTGCCGGTGCATTCATCGTGTTCCTTTCTTGCGCAAAACTTATGACGAAGTAAGATAAGGGAGACACGGTTCTATCGTCGAGACTTAACCGCGTTCATTAGTTAGGTGTTTTGTTGATATCGATATCAATGCAATTGCCACCTCCTACTAACGATGTTTGTCCGCGTAATCACGACGCGATTGACATGTTTTGCTTTTTGCAAAATTGAAAATCCTGGAGAACACTCGAACGCGATTAACAAGTGAAAAATTGGATACCACCGAGATGGATACTGTCACTCGAAACTTCAACTTCAATATTGTATACCGTACTCTCAACGAACCAATTGCGTTACGTTTGACCTACAGGCAAACTCCAGTCTATCCACAAGTTTGTACCGTCTCTTCATTCCCTAGTTATCAGACGAACTTCACATCGTAGTCGAATACGCCTGTGACTGAGCTCCGCGAAATATTTCGTTCCGTTCGATCTGCCGACGAGCCCTCCGCGCTTGTTGAATTTGCGTAATTGAATCTTTAGTCTCTTTTTTAACGTCCGAATCTCGTTTTCTACTGCCAAATTACTGGCCTTTCTTGTAGTGAGCCGTATTGAATTTACTTCGCACGGATGCACCCATCTTCCAAGCCTCTCCGCTCCACCTTTCCGCCCACTGTACTCTCTTCTCTCCGTCCGCTCCAAGCTTTTTTCATATTCCTATCTCTATTTATCGGATAAAGTAATTCGGCGAAATAAACGCCGAGGACGCACGGTTGGTTGCCCGCCAATAGTATCTCGCTGATCCTCCGATTCTCGATGGTCCTCTTTCCGTTTTCGAATTACTTCCTGACTGGCTTATACCGGTTGGGACGCTCATTACTAAACACGGAACCCGGAATCGATATTCTCGTATTTGGTTTGTATACGTTTGGGATAGCTCGCGCGCATCGAATATACATGCAAATGGCACAGGATAAGTGGAAAATTGTAATATATTTAACGTCGGACGAATTCTGGGCTTTTTCAATTCCGTTCGAAAGGAATAATGCAGTTTTACGTTGCGGCACGAATATACGCTTTTCAAAAAGGGACACAAGGTAGGAGGAAATTTGAATAATTATCATTGTGCCGAGTGATAGAATATTTGAAGAATTTTCGTCACGGTGCATTTTGTCTCTTGTAGCATTTCACGTGATTATCGAAGAAAGGAGGGCCTGCATTATTCGAAGGATTCTCCGATCATTAATATTTTACACCGAACACGCCAGGAAGGAGCTTGTTGAATCTTTCTCGCAATTCTGTAAAATTAATAATGCAATGGAATTAATTATTCATCGAGTTATCGATGTCGCAGGATATACGCGCGAAAGCTTTACTACACCGTCGGCTCAATAATACAGCTGTCGACATCCGGAATTAAATCTTTCAGTCCGTCCTGGTTCCTTCGGGAATGTATCGGTAAGTACTATATTTATATTTTACTACAGTTGATTTTCACATCTTTATTTTATATAAGCTTTCCTGTATCATTTTCTTAAACACGAAATCTACAACGACAAATTATCCAATCGGAGTGGTCTTTGGACTATTTTCTAAGATGAATAATCCCCATTGCATCTTAAACAAAATCTCTCCCCTCTTGGCACACCCAATGCGGTTTTAAAAAGGGAACTGTCTGCTCAAAGAGTTACATATCGACTTGAAAAGAATTCAAAAGTTCGCATATCTTTCCTCTTCTCTTTCATCTTCCTCAGTGCCCTCGAGCCCCTCTTCTTTACACTCTTCACCACTTACGTGTCTTTTGCCCCGTTTTCTTCGGGCTCTTCTCAACTTCTTCCCGCTGTGTCCACCGTCATTGCGCTTTTCTCTCTTGCTTTCTATTTCATTCTTCTTCCATAGCATCCACGTGTATCCTCGTCTCGCGTCGCGCCTGTGTACAAGTACACACAGCATCGATCGTTCGCACGAGAGACTTTGCAAAGTTACGAGACGAGAGAGCTGTGCGGAGAATTTCGACTCTCTCTCTCTCTCTCTCTTTCTCTCTCTCTTTATCTTTCTCTTTTCTGTCTCACTCTTCTTCCGTTACCTACCGTTACCTCATGCTCGTCGTACCCGCGCCAATTGATGGAGTGCATCCCCAAGTTGCACTCCGCGATGCATTCTCCCGTAACGCCCCGAGGATTAGCCGAAGAACCGAACTCGCGGTATAACGTTACATCGGGAAGGCTTTTACGTGCACGTTCACGGTGAATGCGCGCGCGTCTTACCCACCAGCATCGGAGACGGTCGGATGGCGGACGTGTCTGTGTGGGTGCGGGCCCGCGAGAGAAGCGAGTGAGGCAGAAGGTGAGCGAGAGATTGGATGAAGAGGTAAGAGCGAAGTCTCTCGCATATTACACGAACTAAACATAATCGGCATTACTAAACCGTCTGACGATTTTCGAGGGTAAGTTAGTTCATCGTCGACTCATTAGCAAAGTGCATAAAGTGTCAAACCCCCGCGGTTTATTACTCCGAACGATCGAAGTGCGCCGGATAAAAGTGAATCTCTGCACCGACGACGCCGCGGTGAATAACGTAAGGCATTTTTGGAATACACTTTCGAGACTTAATGTATTGAAAACAGTGCAATGCATAAAACAGGTTGTGAAATTTTATTTGGTAAAAAAGCAAGTAAGAATAACGAAATCACAGTGGGAAGTAAAACACGGATCTACTTTAGGATACGGCAACGTAAACATCCGCAGAGACATTTCGGCGCATAATTAACCAACTGTTTATTCTTACTGTTACGCGACCCTTTTACACGTCGTACGTTTTCCCTATGCATACACATATCTCTTCTGGAGTGAAAGTTTGTGGAAGAAAAAAAGTATCTCGCGCTTATGACGAGCGGCACATTTCACCTTTCTTTCTTTCTCTTCGCGCAAACTCCTCGCAGTCTCTCTCTCTCTCTCTCTTTCTCACCCTTCACCTCGCTGTGTCCCTTTCACCCTCCAATCCTAGCACCCTTCTCCAACATCGTCGCTTCTCGCGACTCCACGCGAGAGCCTCAACGCAGGCTATGTTTGCAAATTGTTTACGCGACAACAATGGGCTGGGCTTGATAGCGCGCGCGGTAGACAGAGGCTTCGCTTCGCTACTCCTGAGGGGATAAGGGACGGAGTAAAACGGGGGATGGGGTGGGTTTAGGAGGGGAAGGAGAGGGTGGGATGACTCTCGAGGGAGAGGACAATAGCCGAGGACAATGTATCACTCTCGTCTCCTCCACCTTCCCTACCCGTTACATTCTTTTCCTATCTGCTTCTCGTTCCTTCGGACCCACCACTCCGAGCCGTCCTTCAAGAGGTTGAAATAAAAACATATAATTCATCCTCGGCTCACGGTTACCTTCAAATGGGATAAAGTGGGGCAAGCTTGGTGTAGTCGCAGTACTCACGGAAGATTCGAATATTCTTGTCTCTCTTCGCGTGGCAATCGAGCACGCGGACGCTTTCCTTTACCTAGGATAATGACGGGCGCAACGCGTAGCTTTGCAGCCCGGACTCGAAAGTGAGATAGAGAGAGAAAGAGGGAGAATGGAATACGAGCGCGAGTCGTAACTCTTGCATTTTTCTCGACGCTCTTCGCGAAGTAAGGTAGAGCGCGTCGCTTCAAAGCGAGCGCGAAGCATCGTTTTCGGATAACGAAATTGTGCGCGGTGTACTAGAGGCATTTGTGAGATAGCGTGCGCGCATCTCGCGAAATGTTATTTTGAAGATTTCGCCTTGTAAGCAGATGACTCGGTAGAATTGTGGAGAAAAGGATGTTCCTCTGAATTCTGGTAATTTACGTTAGGGGACATTGTGTAATGTTAGTATGCAAAACATCGTTGCGAATGGGTAATAACAATTTGTAATGGTATTTTAATAATTTCGAGTGATCACGTCGAATATAAGTTTCACCTACTTGTTATGCAAATTACGCATATTCAGAGGACATTCTTACAGTCTGCACGGCGAATCATTTTAATCGTAAAATAAATTGAATCCTACAAAAATGATGTACCTACACTGAGAGAAAAAAATGGTTGGGCTTACTATAATCTCACTATATTTTATAGTTAAGTTTGGCGTCAAACAAATTTTTATAGTTCCTTTACCATACAAAATATAGCAGAATTAACGATTTATACAAATGGTCATATTATTAACTATTACCTTTCTTCTTCTTAGCATATGTACAGTAAAATGTGCTATGTGAATATAGTTGGTTCTATCACTATGTATGAAATATTCTGGTAATATTAACTATAATATATAAAATAGTTACTTTTCTTACCATTATATACTTTTCTCTCAGTGCATTTAACATTTACGTTAAAAGTCAAGTGTCATTAACATTACTGCAATTTGAAAAATTGTGCCGCGCACCTCGATCTCTTAAACAATAGCTTGCAAAGTAGTGGGACGCGTAACGTCGCTTAAATCCTGCATTGTCTCGCGTGCTCAACACCTCGCGACACTCCGTTCTCCATTTGCATGGGCGAGTCCGGCACTTGAGAATCGGACACCCTAACGACGAGGCGCTCCACTAGAATTGACCTCCTTCATTCATAGTTCCATGAATTATTTATTTATTCAGTGCTCATCCGACTGGTATTGCTTTAATAAATAAACGTTTCACCGCGTCGCGTCTCGCTTCGGGCGAGACGAGAACGAAGGGAAATGATACTACGGGCTAATACTCCCATTCAGATTTCTCAACCGTTTCGTACATCCGGAACGGTCAATTTGCACTTACAAATTAGACTCATAAAGCGTTAACAGTTTCGTTCGTCCCTCTCCTCATCCCCCGGCTGCCTGTCTATTGCAATAATATCCTCCATCGTGGACCGTGGAACGCTTGAATGCACCGTCGACGTCTCGAGATGGCCAGAGCGGCTCTTTAAAGGGAACTGGCTTCGTTAAGAAGCGTGCCGGCTAAGAAAAAAGGGAAGCGAGTCTTTTCGAGGCGGCCTCGGGTACCTTCGGCATACTTTGAGAAAAAAGTCCAGCGCGTAGTTGAAAGAGGTGAGCGTGGTTGGGACAGAATACCAAATGACGAAAAAGGAAAAGTGTGTGTGCGCACTGGTATTGGATAGTGGACAAAGTAGTAGGGGATTAATCTCGGTGATTAATAATTTTCGTTCCTCCCTGCTTCGAATAGGATATTCAAATTTAGACGGAGCACTCAAATCATTAAGATGTAAGATATTTTTAAATTCGTAGTGCAGAATTTCGACTGCGGCTGAGCAGACGATTATATCATTATAAACTCAATCGGATAATCGGATAACACGCGCATCCTGTAAAATAGGATGGTTGTTTGGCGGTTTCGGGAAAATGAGTAAGCCGCGCGCCATAATTACTCACCCACATGGAGGTGGAGATAAATAATATAGGTAAAGCCTCTTTTTCAAAGAGCGAGGAAACTCGTCGAACGTTCCATCGTAAAATATGCTGGCTTGCCCACAGAACGTCTGCTGCAGAAAATTTCCTCATTATATCGTGACCCGGAAGATCAGTCATCCGTGCAGTCCCACGTGGCTGATAATTCTCGATAAAATTTCGATCGTTAAAGCTCCTCTTCGTCTCGCTGGAGAATGTCTCAGAGAAATTCTACCTTTTCGAGGATATTGCCGAGTGAAGCTTGATTGGCTGCTTGGCCGTCTAATATTTCGACAGACGCCAGTGAACCTCGCGGGCAGAAGGCTTTTTGATTGACGCTAGCAGGTCGGACGGATTTTTACTCCCTATTATCTCGCTAATTAGCGCTTAATGAGCACTTTCCGCGAGAGAAAATCTGCTCGATATTAAACGAACAAGAAAGCACGCGTACCTGCAGGAAGCAGCCTGGTCAGCTTCCGTTGGAAAATATTCGTAGTAAGCTGCTCCTTTCGTCCGCAGACGTCTTTGATAACGAGTGGATGAATAAAAAATTTATAATGGCACTTAACTGATGCCGGATGTAGAACTTTGGGATCAACTTTAGTCAACGGTTACGCGTATTCAAATATTGTCTCGGGGTCTGTCGTAAAAACACGAGAGCTTGGGAACAACCTTTGAATTTGCGAGATGAGAAATATCTGTATTAGACGCAGTAATATTTACACGTAACCAATCGAGAGGACGGAAATTGTAACGAGTTGAGAAATTAAACTCACTCTTGCGGACATCTTGTTACATACATTTAAAATAGATATTGTTTGTCACGTAGAATAAAATTAATGGGCTGCGTCCATAAAAATTTAAGATAAAAGAGTCAAAATACGATAAAACCGTCAATAGGGCTGAATAAATAAATAAGTAAATAAATAGACGAATACGGCGTAACCCGATAAAAAAAATTTGATTCTCAGATCCTCAATAGGCGTATTTGATCGGAAGACTTGGCTTTGGCAGCCACAGTGATTTGAACTCGACTGTCTACCCTTTCGGCTTAATTCGTTAGGTCTCGCGTACTTTCTCTCTCTCTCTCTCTCTGTCTCGCTCGTGCCATATCTTCTCTCTCTTGATCTGCACTTCTCCTCGTGTCATCTATATTATCTCTCTACAAAGTTACGCGGAATCTAAACGAAGTTGGTAATATTTTTAGATTACTTTGATGTAACTTTTGATTGCTTCCATTTTAATGGCCCAAAAAAGGGTGGAACTTTCAATTTAATCACTTCGTTTCCACTGAGGACATTTGAAATTTAAATTTAAACTGCTTCATCGGCTACGAAGTTTGATCGTTTTTATTTAGCAATCGAAAATTGGCGTGTTAGAAGTACGGACTTCTTAAGTGACATAATATTATCTTATCGTCTAAATGTACTGTTATATTGACCTTCTCAATGAGAAATTTTCTCGGTGCATGAAAGAATATCGATATCTCGAACTATACGATGAAAAATCTCGGCAGTTTCGAATCAAGCGCTGGAAATTTGCAATCTCGAAGTATCGTAGGAACACAAATCTCGAGCCTTTGCGTTCTCGTTGCACCATTTCTTTCACTTCCGTTTTGTGCTTTTTTGTGCGCGCGCAAGCTAGACAGAAGGTGGTGGCGTACCGCGCAATTACGTCGCGAAGGGAAATGAGTTGAAAGGAATGGGCATCCGTAATTCTCCGGAGCCGCGGTGCCTTTAAAGTTGGCAGATTTTGCAAAATGCCGAGGCGCAGAGTATACGACTGGAAAGTTAAATGGCGAAGGCGCGTTGAGCGTGCAAGCGAAGTTGAAACGAATTTGCATGGAGGAGCTATGGCAGGGTGCATCTCTCGGATACCCCACGTTCAAAGAATTCAGTCTAACAAACGATATTATATTGTAACGAGGCGAATCTTGGCCGTTTCCATTCCACCTTCAGAAAACTTCCTTCGATCGTCGAACGGAATGAAGACACGCGAAGTAGTTGGCACTTACACAGTCCCCGAGTTAATTAGTCAACGAGCTATCGAGAACAGCGAGAGAGCGAAGGAACCCGGTTAATTAAGCGAGTACTTAAAGAAGACGAAAAGTCTCGACAGAAGGGGTTTTTGCTGTACGGCAAAATTAACTCCTCATTACGGAAGAGTGTTTACGAATTCCATATAGACAGAGCCAGTCCTCGTTTCTCCGAATGGAATCGATTGTCACGATCCTATCTATCCACTTCCTCCTGCCTTTTTTCCCACCGAACACAATTGACATTTATGAAAACGCGAACTTCACCGATAGAACTTCCTATCGGATTCCCATCAGAGATTTCACGAAATCGGGTCACGCATTCTCGCTGCAAAAGTATTTCCGTGTGCTATCGGCGGAAGTATATTTTCGAATCATCGACTCTCTCGTTTTCGAGCGAGCTCGTTAAATCCATAAACATTTTCACGCCGCGTTGGCCGCTCAAAGGAACGCGCGCGCGCGCCGCCATAAACAGCCGGAAGAATGCCACGGGCTGGTAATTTACGCGTCCCCGGGATTTACGTTCTTCGAGAGGACGTGGTAATGCGGCAAACGCGAGCGCGGCCACAATCATTGGGCAGCGTGCGAGCGTCAGCGATGGCATGCACGCACGTTCGAGCGTTCTCGGGGTGGCGCGAATCGTTGTGTAGGCAGTGGTCAATTTCGTTGTCGTTTCGCGTTACAAAGAATACGAGCCGACACGAGTGACGGGACACGCGAGTGTTCCTGACCTATTGCACGGCATAGGTCAAATTCGAACGCGCTAATCCTACTAGGGGACGGTAATAGATGCTGATTCATGCCCAGATAGGCCCACTCTTCTCTGGCATTTCACCTAATAGCTACAGTTGCGCGCACCATGCCACCCTTTCTCTTCTTCCATCCTTCTCCTTCCATCTTATTCCTCTGCACCTGTTTCTTCGTACTCGTCCATACACACCCACACACACTTTTCTCTCTTTCTTACCTAGTCTCGCCTTTACCACTCGCCCTCCTTTCTCCTTCGCGCGGCACACGCGAACCCGTGGTCTCCAAAGAGAAAAGTCGCGTGAAAAAAAGAAACGGTGAAAAAGGGGTTTGTTGAGAAGAAGGTGGGGGTAGAACGGCAGGTTGAAACGGGCACGAGCAAATGAGGCAATCGAAATTGGTGCGGGGCGGTGGTGGCCACGTCGCGAGTTCTCTCGCACATACTAAACGGGATACCGAAGGGGATAGCAAACGGGATTACGAAGGGGCCAAGGCATTGCGCTTTTTCGGCTTGGCCGTTTGCCGCGAGCGTTGTAAACGTCAATCCGTCTTCTGCGATAGGATCGTGGCCTCGTGCCGTTAATGTTGCCCGAGAATGCAACGACGGACAGACTTTTTGACGCCGAATACACCGAATTCGCGCGAAATACCTCACGGAGGGATTTTAAATGGAAAGAATGGACACGGGTAGGAGTGGAATGGTTTACGGCTTCTGCGTCCACGGTTTGGAGGATTGGAGGATAGGAGGATTCATGGAATAATGCAGGGGGTGTCTCAGACTTGGTTATTCGATCGCAGGTGACGCTGTGAATTTTTGGAGGTCGACGATCAGGTTTTAGGAGTGAATTACCGTGCATTGTCGCTCGAAGGTAGTACTCGCTTTTTTTTTTATCAAATTTGAGCATTTTATTTGGGGATAAGGAGTTTTTAACTTCATCCTGTGTAACATATTTTCCAACTGTATTCTGCGTTCGATTCAATGTGTAGTCGATATTGATTACTCTTTTTCTATTACGCAATCTGCATTTGGTGTATTGAGTATATCATTGAGTGAGTATTGTTTTTTCTTAGCGTTATCGATCATTCGAAACGAACATTTTTCTAATGAAACAATTGATTAATACTCTACGACAACTTTCCATTTCTTATAAATTACAATGTTTTCTCTAGTGTAATCAGTCAGTTCTTATTATTAAATTTCATAAAATTTGTTTTACCTCGTGTGATTAAGTTTCGTTTGTTTTACGAACACGTCCTTTGAGTTTCCCTTTTTCGTTTGATTGTATCTTCAAAATACCAAGAAAATTCCATTGGAATTAATATCGAATTTTTAATTGAATTCCGTAGAGTTTCGTATTTAATACGTCGTTTCAGTTTCCACTTACACAGAGCTCTCAATTCGACGTGGTTCGCATTCCTTACCTTCAAAACCGAAGGAAGCAAAGTTCCGCAGACATTTGTTTCGTAGCGAGAAGGGCAGACTCCCTCTCCCCCGTTCTTTTCAAAGGACGGAAACCCTTGGGGGAAGGGAAGGACGAAATCGTAAATCTTTCAGAAGAGGATGATTTAAGCGCCATACTTTGAGGAAGCGATGGCGGGCGATCAATTCAAAGTAGTGAAATGAATCTCACCCCTCGAGAACAGCGACGTATACCAATAAATAGCTTTCGAGTGTATTTATACATGGAGAGTATAAGCGGATTAACAATTGGTATTTGAATTTAAGCCGATTGCTCCATTTCACCGGCAGGGGATACTCATTAGTGCTTAAGAATGATCATGATGCATAAAACGGAGTTTAATAGGAATCACTGAAATCGCGTGAAGTGACGAAAGATTTTAAAGTCGAACGAGGTCCGCGTTTAGCAAACAGCATTACACTTACTTATTCATCGCATGCTTCCTAATCATTTCTCAACGCTCGTATTTAGAGCAGAATTTCTCTCCATCTTCGTTATCAATCGCTGCGCACACTTCCCCTCTGGAAGATTAAACGATCGCATTACTCCACGTAAGTTTCTCACCTCTTAAGATTTTTCGCACGTATAAAACTCCCTGCCATTTTCTTCGCTCACCTCCCCTAAATTCGCAGATATCAATCCTTACGAGTGGCGGCGTACGATTATGCACCGCCCACTTCAAAATCTCTCGACGCGCGGCGGCTGAAACCGTAGAAGATTGACATTGGCTGTCACTTCGCTTATCATGATTGATCGCCGCGCACTTAAAGACTCGTTTAGTCGCAGTCGATCACCAGCGTCCGGGAGAATTTCCAAAAATTTAAACGTCGAATTGATTCGCGATCCTCTTCTCCGATCTTCGTCGCGAGACTAAAATGACGTGGATAATGAACGTTCGCCTTCTATTAGGGTCGCAAGGTAATTTGCGCTCGAGTTAATTAAAAGTGCTGATTTACTCGTTGAAATGCCTCGTGCCTCGAGATTCGCGCCTTCGTCTTCACACGCGAGCTCGTCCCTTCGGCGAAGGCGTACTAGCATTTGTGTCATTCGCAGTTGTTCGTTCCTCGGTCACGTTACTTTCGCGTGGCGAGCAACGTGGAATTAAGGGAAATTACCTCGAATGTCTAACGAGCCTTCCGTATGACAAATAGGGCCGCTACGTTGAACAAAGCTTATTTCTTTTCCGTCGTTTCCCGAGAAGGGTCATTACTATTTCAATTCACGTACGATTAAGTTTATCGTACGTGAAATCGACGTGCCTTGATTTCTTTTAAGATCCGACGAGTGCTGTGAATCTTCCAAAATATGTGTACACAAAGTTTCATCTCTTTGCAAATCAGAGATATATCTCGACGTCTCGTTCGCTCAAAATCCATTAGGTTAGGAGTCTTCGATCCCAGTGGGGATTTTCACGGCCCCTCTTATTCCTCAGACGGGATCTTCCGCGGAAAATCCCTTCTTCTTGCTAAATCCGGGGAGTGCGATTGATTCGCAGGCATATTCGCGTGTTGGCTAATCGCATAAAACCGTCGGCAAACACTTACCCTCCCGCTGTAAAGGAAAAGCGCGTGCGCCGCGGCTCTGTCAATCTCTTGAGTGCCGCGACGCGCGTTCCGAATACACGGAGATCCAAAGTGAAACGATTTATGGGTACTACGGGGAATATCCATTATCATTTATCGACGATGCGCCTCTAGTAGGGATTATCGCACGGTTATCGATCGATTATCGAGTTGCGCGCATCTTCTCATCCACCACGTGCCATTTACCTTCGAAACTCATCGGCATCCGATGTGCGTTTTACACCTTCCTCCCACGAAGATGGGTAAATGATGGTAAACTTGACGCGATGGTAACTGCATGACGAGGTAGGTACCGTGATCTTCGACATTGGATAGTGAAGTAGCTATATTCATGTTTAAGTGGCGAGTTTATCTCATAGACTTATACTCATAGACCGCGCATTCTGTGAGAAGCGTTGAAGACAACATGATACGAGAGAGCAATACTGGGAGTGAGCCTGTCTCTGTCTAACTGGAGCGTTGGTGGGGGGAATAAGGAAAAAAGGAGAAGAGCAACGTTTAAACGCGAGTATACGTTGAAATGTTTAGACGCGTAAACGTATGCTCTTCTCCTCTTTTCTTTATTCCCCCCACCAACGCTCCAGTTAGACAGAGACAGGCTCACTCCCAGTATTGCTTTCTCGTATCATGTTGTCTTCAACGCTTCTCACAGAATGCGCGGTCTATGAGTATAAGTCTATGGTTTATCTCGAGTACGAGCCCTGAGATAAATCGAGAGATAACGATCTTCTTTTATATGCGTCGCACACGACAATGACTAGAAATGAATTATGACTGTGTACCTTGACAAGAGATTAACCCTTTGAGTACTGAATACTCGCGGTCTATGCGGATGCTGTGGACGGAATACTTTTTCCCTAGACTGAACTCTATTGATTAACTATTCAAGAAGCAAATAGTAATAAGTTATAGTAATCCTTTTGCACGAGATTAAATAATTAAAGAGCTTTATTACCGTGCCGTTACTAAAGAATGCTTCTGTATTCATCTCACACAAAAGTGACTGTAATACTTCTATGTAGGCGATCGATAAAATCGACAGACGCATACATGCGCCTTCAGTCCATGCCGATAACATAGAGTAAACGCATATATGCGTCTTTAGTCAGTCACCTCCAAGAGATTAATAAGTATGTAATGAAATTACACGACTAAATGCGCAGAGGTGGTGCTGCCTTTTTTACCTTCTCCCCATTTTTGTTACAAACACCATGAGAACTACAAACTACACAAACTCAATACCACGAACCACAGAAATGTAGCAGCGCGCCGAATGGAAAGGAGAAGTCGCAGAATCCTATTTTTCACGCTGCACGGTTACCGCTCGGTACTATCGCATGACTATCGGCCGAATGTATCCAATTGGGAAATCCGATTGTCGTGCATGACTATCGGAATGTTCGTCTGAGCGATTGGGAGAAGGGAGTCGTGTCGCGCGATCGCCAAGTCTCCCTTATCGGCAAAGACACTCGCAATCGGATCAGCTCGTCACTGCCGAATCCCGGGGACAATGCTCGAATTGCTTCGGAACGTCTTATCGATTGGTATATTAGTACGGCGGATTCCCTGTAGGATGCGGAGAGTGAGGAAGAGGAGTCGTTGGGTGGTGAAGGAGTGGAGGATTGGAGGTAGGAGATGGGGGTGAGTGGGACAGGTGTTGTGGGTGGAGGACGGTTAGGAGGTAGTAAGGAGGTGGTAAGGAGGGTGGATTGCAGGAAGGAGGAAGGAGCAGATTTGTGGAGGAAGTAGGATGGAAGAGGATGGTGGATGAGGTGGCGAAGTGCACGGAGGAAATGAGTGGAGAGGTGTGGAGAGGGACAAGGAGCGAATGGAGAAGGAAGAGAAGGACGAGGAGGGAATGGAGAAGGAAGAACGAGGAGAAGAGAACGAGGAGAGAATAGGAGAAGGTGGGATAAAGAGAGGACGAGATGGAACGAGGACGAGAAGAGGACAGTGGGTCGTCTATGTTCCCAATACGTGGTTCACGCGTAGATAGGTACATAATATGCGAGCTCCGGTAGGAATGGCAGTCGAATGGATAATCTATGTAGGGCTCTCGTAGCAATTCCAGGTCGATCTGCCGCCTAAGTAAAGGGTATTGGCAAGCGGCTGAACGTCAATTCCCAACGCATCGTTCTAGTTTCAATCGTATGAGCCCGCGACTGGGAGTAGCGCCGTAACAATGGCGAACGGGAACGTACGCGTAGGTACGTGATCGTCTACTTGGCGTAACGGTGACTTAGGTGGTTTCCGCCGGGAATGGCACTTACCGTTTCCACTACGCCCTCGTGTCTACGCAGGCACGTGAATCACTTTCAGGATGCAGCTACGTGATAAGGGGATTCGCGTAGTAATATTAGTTTCAATTGGTGGCTGGCATTCGACCGACGATGCGTAAATAACAGGTCCTTCAAGGATGTTTTACAGTCTACAACTAGGGTCACTCGTGTTTCGCGGAAAGAGACGACGAAGCGCGAGTAGCGAACTTTCGATTGGTCCACCCCGGTCTCTCGATGGATTTCTCAAAGGCGTCTAATTTCGCGAGATCCACCCCAATCCGTTCCGGAAACACGCAAACGCGAAAGGACACGTCGAAGCTTCGAAACTCCATTGATCCTTTGGTGAACTACGTTCGATGAAAGGACGGTTGATGTGCCCTAGAGCTTGATCGAGGATCTCGTTAATCATCTCGATGCCGGTCGATCCTCGCGGAAATCCAAATCCTCGTCTACGTTCCTTACTACCGGAGGTGATACTACCCCGTTCACTTCCGTTTTCTCGCTTCTCGAAATCTCCTCGGGTTCGTGCGATGATTGTGTTACTCGCGGTAAGTTTCGGAGCCTATTACGTTACCGCAGCGCGCCGCGAAAGGATTCTTGGTACAAGGCTACCGCTTACGCCTGTTATTGGCAGGAGTGAGGATATCCTGCGCGCAGGATATTACGCCGCGCAGTACACAGCAGCGCGGACAACGCACACACTGTTTGGATTCTCATTGGTGGAGGAATCGGTGCCAGGCGCACCAGGTGCTTCCTCTCTGCAACTACCTCTTCCTGTCTCACTTCAACCCCTTTTCCACTAGCACGTCTCTCTGTCTCTCTCTTTCTCTCTCTCTCTCTCTCGTGCTCTATACACGCAGTCACCAACCAACTTCCCTCCCGTTCTCCACCGCAAAACGTGCCTATGTCGCAACCCGCGTGGTGGAGCACCGCGCCGCGTCGCGCGGATGTTGAACTGACGATCCCCGCGTTTGTGAGTGCCGATAACGCACCGCACCTGTTACGGTTTCTGTGGTGATTTCGATGGATTTCGAATTTCGCGACGATAATGGCGCATGAATGGAAGGGGATGAGGGTGGACGGACGGGTTTCGTGCGATCGGGAAATGGATGCAAACGAGCGTGATTTCCGTGAATGGATGTTGGGTCGTGGATCGTTCGAAGGGTGTATGGACGATGGGATGAGTGGAGACCAGGAGGCAACCAGGATGAGCGTTTTTTTTCTCCCGAAAATCGAATTAACGACGAATGTCACACTTTCGAGTGGCGCACCGGCGAAAGCTGCAGCTGGCGTTGGAATTGTTCATAGTTCGCGGTTGTTTCGAGTGACCTCGTCGATTATGGAGATTAAGGGTAGATTGGTTTGGTAGATGCGAGAAAGAGACTAGAATGAACGAAAGTGAGGGTATGAATAATTTCTGGATTCGACAGTTTTATCGACTAAATCCACCAAGTACTTTGGTCAGTACCGGCTTTACAGGTCTCGGTGCCCCGATGCATCATTCCTTTTAGCGCACTTACAATTTTTAAAGATAAAAAAAAATCAGTTTTGGTTTCTTAGGCTTCCAGATATGAGGGCAAAAATCAAAATGAACTACGGAATTGAAGGTGAATTATGAATATATTCGAGTGTAAGAAATGATTGGAATGTTGCAACAGCGCCCACCAAAAACGCTATTCTGACTTGCAGTGGAAATGTATATTAAATAATTGATAACTTTGGCGCCCCGATGCGGTGTATCGTCTGCTTATCGAGTTGAGCTAGCCCTGATTCTACAGATTTAGTAGGAACCGTGTGATCTGTATCAGTTTCCACTCTCGTCTCACGTAAAGAAACCATTCTCGTCTACGCTCGAATATTCGTTCATCATGGCATGTCGCGAAACACTCATAAATCTAACGACAATAAATTCTCCATTCGCTTGTTTCAATCGAAATCTAAATTCTGAACCAGCACCCGAATACATTAATACTGGACGACTCCAAGATATCAACGATCCGCCTGTAGCACCACTTAAGAACGCAGTCACAAAATGACAACGACTCACCCTCGATTAGGTACTCCACCTGAAGCGACATCGAAAATTTTTCTCACTTACGGCAAACACAGTTTTGATCTAGCAACGTTTCGAGAAAGGAAATAGACTTGTCGCCGCGACGGATCTAGACACGCGGGCGAATGATATTTTCCGAAATAACGGAGTACGAGAAGTTGTCCAAACCTAATCAGAGAACGGGCACCGCAAACAACTAAGCAAGTACGTGTCTATAGGTGTGTAGGTGAGATAGTGTGAGTCGGTGCTTTTGCTCCAGGAAAGGAGAGGGGTGACTCGGAAATCCTGCGGTGGATTTCTGGCTCGGAGTACGAGCGAGGAGCTGCACGAAGGCAAGTAGTTCGTTCACTTGCTGCTCGCTCCCGGTGGTGGCTTCGCGCGCCAGAAGCACAGTACACGCGGCGCAAACACAATACTTCGCGGTCCCGGTGAAATTAACTTAAATAGAACTGGCCTCCGTTGCTCCTCGCGCACCCACCTTCCACTGTATCTTCGGTCTATCTAAGCTCGTCTCATACCTGACAAGTTATTTTTCGTGCGAGTCAACTCACGAATCGAGAACGCGGAAAGATCGAAGAGAAGGAGAAGAGAAGAGGAGAGTGAAAGGAGGATTCGAAGGAACCGTTCGTGCGATTAATATAGGGACAGAAGTAATTCTGTAATGCCGGATGACGCATGCCCCGCGTCCTTTCCATTTATTACATTCTTCATTCAGGTGGTGCCGCGCGGACGATCACAGGGAAGTTAAATCGTTAAACTGTGTTCTGTCTTCTCCCTCTTCTTCTCTCCTTATCTCTTCTTTGCTTTCTCTCTTCATCTCTTTATCCCTTCTTTACTTTCTCTCTCTCTCTCTTCTTCTGGGCGCACGGAAGGCACGACCCCTCACGGCGGATCGGTACGAGGAAAATAAAAAAGAAGGGTCTCTCGTGCCTCGGGGTAATTTTCTCGGATAATCCCAATCATTAGCGCGATCGCAGCGATTTGTCGCGAGGTCGGATCTGGGATCAGGGACACGGGAGTTTTGTCTGGAAATTCGGAGGATCGTGGACTCCTGAATGCGAGGTATCGTGCGAATCGGCGATGATCGTTTGTAAATTGGTAAATGGTGAGAAAAGGTAGTGGAAACCGAAATTTGTCCGGCTGCTGGCCAACTCACATTTTTCTCTTGCCAAAATAGTGAGATGGTCTATTTTCACCGAAATTAAACGACAGGTACTATTATTTACTGCCACTCGGTCTCGATCATGCGCTCTTCAACAATTATCTGTAGTTTATACGTGTGAAAAAAATTCATTCGACGGATATTGTCCACCTAGAAGAATTTCTAGAAGATTCCGCGGATATGAAAAAACAAGAAAGAATCGTATTCAACGCGAATATAAAAATATCGACGAAGATTACTACAGCCGCGATAACCAACGGCGTTAGCATTGATCCGCGGCAAATTGCATCCGTTACCGAGATCCGGCCGCAATTTCTAAAGAACAATTTTAACTGGGCCAATTAGAATTTCGATAAATACCGCGAGCACCAGTTGCCAATTAATACGGAGTTCAGTCTCGGCAAATATTGATTCCACTTTCGTTAAACATCCCTCATTCAGCTTGCTCGATAATTACCGGAATTAAGGGCTTACGAAACAGGAAAGTGTAATTTCATCGTGCCACACGCGAATTCGCCATATGTCTAATTTGAGGGGCGAGCGCAATATTCGTGACAATTATACAACTCGTCGCAAATATTGACGACCCAGCGGAGAAAATAACGCCCACGTTAATCGCAATATCCGAATTTACCCGTACCGATTCAATGAAATCTTGCGAGGGAATGTTGTTTTCATAATTTCCGCCCGTAGGAAAATTCCATTTAAATGGCTTCGGGAGATAGTCGCCGAGAGAAACAAGGAACAATTGGCGACGTACGCGGTGGGATGGGCAGAATCGAGCTTTGGTCACTTTACTTCGGTATGCAAACCGCGGGTGCCGCGAAATCGAGTGGGCGTGGGTAACCCTCTAAAGGGGCGCACGGAGGGTGGATAATAAGGAAAAACGGCAGAAGGACCGAGCGCTTAGCGGTCCGGAGATTTCCGTTGCTCTCGACCACGATAATCCAGATTATTGCTCGGAGTTCCTGCTCGACTCCCGATGACAAACGAGGAAGCCGATAAAGCGATAAAAGGGGTACACTTGACTCATCTAAGTCGCCTTTACAAGGGCTTTTTTCTCGTTTCCACAGGTCGATTCTACTCTCTCTCTCTCTTTCTTTCTCTCTCTCTTTTGGCTAAGCTTTGGTTTCTCTGCTGGCATCACAAATCGGCTGAATAAGAGCGACGTAAAAACCGACGCTTTTTTTACATCCCGTAATAGTATTAGCCAGACGATCAAAAAATTCAACCGAAGGATAATGCGCTCTTCGAAACGGAGATTCGAAGAGATTTAGGGTCATCGAAGTATATAGGAAAATCTCTTTGGGGCTTACAATTAGAGGGCAAACACGATTACTACACACACGCGTATAATATTTCAACAGAAATATTAAACCACGCAGAAGCCAATCTACGCCGATGCAAGAAATGAGCAGGCAAATCGAAAACGATTATCATTCTCAATGCCCAATTTTCTTCATAGAACGACAATCGCGATAAAATGCAGTTTCGGTTACTCCGCCTGCTGATTCGCCGATTCATCGAATTCACACAAAGTAACCTCCGAAAAGGGACGCAGGGACTGCACGTGTGAGTGCAATCAACCACAGGCTATACACAAGTGGCGCCGATAAATCCGGAATTTATGACGACCGCGTATCGGTCAGAGTCGAGCAGTCGCGCGGCCGAATTCAAACGTGTCGCGGCCAATTTAATTTAATAAGGAAGGGCGTCGTGGGTGGTGAGCGCGTTAACGCGACGCCGTTCGTCGAGTACGGTTATCCCGTTACTCTGGGCGAAACCCAGGCCAAACCGAAGTATCGGAACGATCTAGTTGCCCCGGAGCTTTTGGTGGGGGTCGAGAACGGAGAAGGGAGGTGGACGAAACTGAATGCGGACGGTAGTGGCGAATGAGGGTGGGTCGGTGAGGGGGTTGAAGGGACGAAGGGCAGGAGAGGGTGACCAATAAAACACATGTGGCGATAAATCGCGCGCGGTCGCACGGGCGTCGCCGAGCGGGCAATAATGGGCGCCTCGTGGCCGGACAAGCCATCCTGCAGCAGGAAACCAGAAAGGGTTACTTTCGGCTTCGACGTACACGGGGTAGAATACACGAGCGTGCTACCGACGGGATTCGGCTCGTACGTACGGACGCGCTCGTGTACTCGGCAGCCAACGACGCTGATCTATCGTGCCCACGTAGATTCGTCTCCACCTCCTTCTCTTTGTCGTTCTTCTCATCCTCGAAGCCCAGGGCTATCCTTTTCCGTTTACTCTCCGTTCTCGTATTAGGTACGTACCCTTCGTTACTTTCTTGCTTGCATTCTGTATGGTAATATTAACGCATTGACAGCCAGCCAACGCGAAAACGCGAGTTTCTGAGTCTGTCGCTTGAGTGGCGGCCCCACGATGACGTGGAATTTTTAAATATGAAAACTTTTGTTTTCTGTTTACGTTATATGTATATATGTAATAATCCACCATAAAATGACAAACTGTATTTTTTTCTATAATCGTAAATTAAAAATTTCGATTTTGTTTCTATTTTTAATTAGCGTTAAATTGTATATGACGAATATGCAAGTAAAATGTACTATTTTACGAAAATATATAATGTTTCGAATGTTTTTTTTGGCTATTCGTTGATCAGAAACAAGCGAATAAGGCCGGCGTTTGGGATTTACGTGGCCAATACGTTGCCGGCGCTCAGGCTTTAAATGTCTCTTAGGTCGCCGGCTGGCAATGTGTTAAGATCGATGGAGGATACAGCGCGTTTGGTTTTATAGTTAGAAGCGCCAAGTATGCAGAAAGGGAACAGGATCTTTGGTTTCCGAGTCAGTTTGAATTGGGTAAAGTGTCTATTTACGGTTGTTGATTTAACGGAATCTTAGGTACAGAATTGTGAGTAGTAGAAGACTGTGATTCGAGCGTTCCAATTCCTTTTGTTTGCAAAGTTCGTCCTCTCGCTCCTCGAATTTTCGCACAAACGATTAGTACTGAACACGCCCACTCGTCTCCTCTCTTTTCGTCCTTCTGTCTGCGTAATTCTCCACATTCTCTATTCGTATCTTTCTCTCTTCATTATCCTCATCATCGTTTCCGCCACCTTCTTCATCGTCTCGAAGGATTTACGTAACTGCGAGGCTGATTTCGTGTTCTGCCCGGCCTGCTTCGCTTGCCTTATTATTACGTTGCCCTGGGTATCTCGCGAGGACGTCAATGTTGGCCATTAGGACGTATCGACCGAACTTCAAGACTATCTCGTCACGCTGCCACGGCGGGAGTTCATTATGGGCGTCTGTGGGGACCCACCCCCCGCCGAATCTGCAAAACCCAACGACCTCCTATTTCGAATCGCATCGGTGTCGATGTTGAGACTCGACTGTGTGCGTGACCATTCAACATCCGGTCTCGTTGATCGATCGTGAAATCGAAAAAGCGGTTTTCGACACGTCAATTTCAATTTCTTCTCCTTACCGCCAAAAACGGTCAGGTTCGCAAGAATATTCTCTTTCAATGGAATTTTTCATTTAACGGTATAATAGTAAAACGAAATTGTGTAACTTGAAAGCTGGTAGACGTTACAGTCAAGGATAAATTACATTTGAAGAGGGAAACGTCGTATTATTCTTAACTTTTATTCGTAAATCGTATATAGAAATATGGTAGGAGAAGTTCTTTTATACCCAAACTTCTAATATTAAATAGGAACCGTTATAAGTAACGAGAAAAATATATTGGCGAGTGAAATTAAATTACGCTGAAATTAAACTAACTCTCTCTTGAAATATTTAAAAGGCGCCAATTTACATACGCAAATTCGGCTTGCGCCGCGCGTAATGTTAACTCGGCATGTACAAAGATGGTCTCCGAAGTTCTTTTCGTGGATATAATTTTTACCTGCTAGTCCAGGAATGTAAGGATACGCCGGATATTGGAAATTATTATGGCGAGCGAAGCACGTGCTGGGATATCGACGTGGCTATTAAGAGGCATCGATCGGCTCTCGGGAGTATCTCGTTATAATCCCTCTTTGAGAACCCTAACGATCCAGCTTGAACTTGCCTTGGGGTGCTATCGGAGAGTGTTGAGAGCGCTGGCGGATGTTCTCAAAGTATGTCCGATAAATTCAATCATTTTCGCCATCGAAAAGTTCATTACAGTAAATCTCCGAAAGTGTTGCCCCATTTACTTGGTCGTCGAGTATCCTTGCATACAACACGACGTTGTACATACATGACTTGTCGCGTATATCTGTAAATTTTAACCAGTTAGCTGAGTTTAACGAGTATACCCGTCATGAAGAAACGGCAAGGTTTTGTGTTTTGACGTGTATACTCCTCATGCGTAAAAAGTACCTACTTACAATTTTCTGTATACGTTTAAGTTAAGTAAATGAGAAAATGTTAGTGACAAAATGAACAAACAAAACTGTCGTTTCGTTACGTTATAATTAATATTATGACAGCCCAACGTACTCTGTGTTTGAAGAGTACACTCATTATCACTTACTTTTAGCGACACATTTTAGAAACACATTTTTCAGGGAGGTCGCCACAGTTAACTGGTTAAAGAGTCCTCGCTCACTCGCAACTGAGCCGAGTCTAACGAAATTAGCAAATGTAAAATCGTCTTGGCATTCGGTCTTGTGAAATAGTAAATAACTTCGATTACGTCGATATCATTAACTAGTAATAAGCATCTCGTCTTTTATAAAGAGAAGCATTATTCTTCACTGGCCCGTGTGTCACGATTACTCCTTCCGTCCACTTCGAGCTTTCGACCTACTTCGAACTCGAGCATTGCATTGCGCAGGAGTAACGTATGAATGAAATGTCGGTTAAAGCAGATGGATCGAGAGGCGAGTTCGAGCTTCTCTATATTCATGTTTTGATTTCGAGAGCCAATTGTCTCATTGATAATATACCTTGATAATTGGTTGCTTTCAACAATAATAGAATCAACCGGCATTTTCTGCATCCTCTTTGCAATCGTCGATCAAGGTCTTTGCAAAATGTTTCGATGACGAGAAGAAGCGAATCTCAAACAGCTTTTCCACGCTATTGGTGCAGGCACTTTCTCACCTGATGGATATTGATTGCTGGTATACAGTTATCACTATCGGCAAAATTGCATTCAAATCGTACAATTATTCGGTAAAACAACGACGTTGCTTCGATCCGAGAGAACTGATTTGCGAATGCTCGTAAAATACCACCTTCTGCTGACTCCGCCGAAAAATCGCGGTACAGAAAAGAGTATCAATTTCACTCCGCACGCGCACATGTAGATAAAACGTATCCAATTTAAACCGCGTAGTCGAATTATTCCACTTAAAAAAGAAAAATAATCGAATGCTCTCGAATTTAACCGAGAAGAGCCCCAGCATAGAATACGAAAAGATATAAAAAATCTCGGTGATTCGAAAAAGCGTCACCGAATATTTTCAGCTCTCTCGATAACCCTTGAATACTCTTCGCCGATGGAAATCGTATCGGTAAATTTTTTGCTGTCCATTTACCGATTTCTCTGGCACCCGGTGTGCAGGGCACAATAGCAGCAGAGAAGAGGATTTTACGAAAAATTCACGCCAGTCCTCGTAGCCGCTAATGAAGGGCTTAATTGCGCAAGTGAAGCTGTAGTACGCGACCCTGGCAGTTGCGGAGAGGGATCCACGAACTCCGATCGATTGCGTGTTAGGTGACCAAGGTTTACTTGTAACTATCGTTCATAGTTATCCCTTGCTCCCTCTCGTTCCCACCTACCCGCCAATCCCTGTACCCCCTGCACTAAGTGGGTCATCATCGGGCTAATGAGTCATTAACATAGCTGTTCATGACAGATCTGCAATAACGTGGGTAACATGTTGCGGCCATAAGCTATAAGCCTCCGTTAATTAACGACGCGCGCACTGCGCGATTTCCATCGTATCGCTGAATCTTGAAGCGCTCGCGTTAACCTGCAAGACGCGGTGTTTCGCCGAAATCACAATGGCAAAATAATTTTGGGACACTCGATTATTAACGCTATTTCTACCGGGATTTTGTATATACCTATTTCGACCAAGAGGTGTCTTTTTGGGTCCAGGATAAGTTGCAGGAAAATTATACCTCTAGATTAATTTAACAAGCAATACACGAATAGTGAAAGAAGCGATTAAGGAAAAATCATTCAACTCGCAAAATAAATTCAAAACAGAATTTGAGAAGGTGTCTTTTGACACCTTTGGTAGAAATATTGTTAATCGGCGATGTCGTTTTAGTAGGAGATACGAAGAATTTTCGTTTGCCTAATTGTAAGACATTTACTTTGTGTGTAGCGTTAAGGTGAAAGAATTTAAGGAGACTAAATTATTCCAGATAGTTTAAAAGTTCGGAATTTATTATGGATGTTCCAGTGGCTTGGAAGTAATTTGTTGCTGGAAACAATTCTCACGATGCAGATTAAATGTAATTTCTGTTCTCGTTGAGACGTGTAAATTGGAAGTGGTTCTGAGTAAATTCACGCAGCGACCTTAGGTGAAAGATAAATTGGAGATCTCTTGGAAGGTGCGACCGCTAAATATAAGTAAGGAAGGATGCACTCAGTGAAATTGTAGTAATCAAATGTAACGGAATGACTAACGAGTAAGATGAAAAAATATTTGCACGATCCTCCCTCAAGCTACGAGCCACCGCGCTCTTTCGAGCCCGAAAGCTTTAAAATTTCCATTCTCGCAACTTTCCACGAGCATTTGCATATTTCACGCGAAACTGTGTGCACGGGTCGGTTTGAGTAAGTTATAGGTATTTTCCCGAGACAAACAGTCGTAAACAATTAATCGTGAATCTAGATTGCAAAGGTTTTACTTAAAGTTCTAGTCCCTTCTCCTTTACTTTATGTACCAAAGTAAAGATGCACTTCCGATAAAGACTCTTCCCATTTTCACTTCCAATAAAAATAATCCTCGCCCTACACGTTCCTGTGATCTCCAAAAATCAAAATCTTTTAATCTGCACACCTATCTCTTAATTATTTCCAAGTTCCGGAGAAGGATCAGGAGAACCCTTCAAAACTGGAGCGTTCACATTGTTCTCGCAAACCTCTTCACTCTAATACAATTTCCGTGACTACGCGCGGCCACATACAGCAAGACATCTCGTCTCGATTGTCAAACATATTCTACACAGTTCTCGATTGACAGTGTCGACAGTCGAGCCTCCACGATCAAGATGCTCGCCGTCTGCGCCTGACGTTCACGCGCCCATCAATAGGGGAGCAGTAGCAGCAGCAGCAATGCCACGCAGACACGAGAAGCCGTCGGACACGAGATTCGCGAATTATGCGGAGCGCGTTTTAAGGAAATTTCCAGGAGACTTGGTGTCGGAGCTAGCGCAAAAATTCAGGTGGATGAGACGAGAAAGGATGAGAAGCGGGGTCGGTCGCGGCGATGGGTTTTAGCCACGGTCATTATTCATTCTCGCTTTGTAGATTATTTCACACTTCGGCAAGCCGCTTGCCCATCGTCGTCTCGTCGGTGGCGCGCATTCCTCCCTCTGTTTGCGAGGCTTTTGACGGAAATGGAAAATGTCGGGAATTCGCCTCCGCCGGATGAGCCTGGGCGCGCGCAAAACTTGAGCCCGGCAAGGGCGAAAGCAATCTCCGACGCTCCGCGTTGCATCCAGAATGGCTTCCGTCTTCTGCACTTGACTAGTGGCGATGAGAGTTCGTGGTGGGGAGCTGAGTAGTGAGATGAGAAAGGAGAAGAGAGAAAGAGAGCATGACCGAATCGAGATGCGGGCGAACTTTGAGCCTGGCACTTCGTTAGTGCCGGATGACTTCGATATTTTCTTCTTGGCGTGCTGTTGCTCCTAGTCCTAGGGGGGGTGGAAGCGGTGGCAGAGGCCCTGCTGTTACGACAGTGACGACGACTGCTACCGACTACCGACTCCTTTTAAATAAATCAATACGGGACGTCGTTTTGCTTTCCTGCCTGTCTGCCTGCCTGGTTATCTACCTGCCTGCCTGCCGTATTCTCGCTCCACGCGTGTAACATCCCCGACGAACTGTATCTCGAGATTGCGGGTGTCTCGCGTGCGAAACGTATGCACGTTTATCGCACATTGTTAACGACCACTGCCGTTGCGTCCCGCGGGAATCATGAATTTCTTATATGACTCGGTCTGACTGTTTAATGCGGTCACGTGGAAAAAGCTCGCATACCTTGTGTCGCACGCCGACGACTTTATGGAACTCGCGATAGCCGCTTGTTTGTACCATCTCAACTAGCGTTAGCTCGCGAAGTCTGTTTTAAAGTTACCTTTACTCATCGCGCGTGTAGGGCTATAGATTCTAATTAACAAGTGAACTCGACGATCACGTTTTTAGAGATCTTTTCGTAGCTGGGCGCTTTTACGAATTTCCTTTCCTCTTGAATTTTAGTCTCGTGGGTGAGTTGAACAAATTTTGGGATGACTCGGTGAGATGAAGGAAGACAAGGCATGAGAGACAGATTTGATTTTTCAAGCTTTATTAAGTTTCGTTATGTAGAATAATAAGGGCGACTTGGATAATTAGTGATTAATATGAAGTGTTCGGTAGCGCACTTCGACGATTTCCTCGTTTGATAGCTGAGGGGATCTTAGAGTATCATATTTCATCGTCAAAATTTTTATCTCTGCGCATACAGAAACAACGTTATTTCCATCACGAGGGCACTAATTTACGATCCTTACCGCGAACCGTGCAACGACCGACATTCATCCTTCACTACCGCTTTTAGCACGAAGCTTTTTACTCCTCGTTCATTATAAATCTGAAACAACGCTAACTAGCTCTTCAACCTGAATTTCGAGTGTGGCGTAACTACGGAAAACCGAAACACAAAGTTGACGCTCTTAATTAACCATCTCTGCGAAGTGCGCTCTCCGAAGGAACCTTACTTTCGCGTATCTTATTGTTACTCACGCGCACCGATGCTAACGTAGTTTCTACTCATTAGTATGGCGAATTACCCTTGCTCAGTAGCTCAATTGTTTGTCAATCAAATAAAAAAATCTGTGCTTTCCTCTTCTGTTCGTACAAATTCGCGCGCACTCCCTTCTTAACCACTTCGGTGCGGCGTTTCGTTCGATGTCGATCGAATATAGTCGACGCTCATACCGAAGTGGTTAATAATGCAACAACAAATGCATTTAATTTTCACAAATCTCCAGTTCTCCATTAGCCGTCTTTATTTAATGAACCAAGTAGCGACTGTAAATTGATAAATTTTCCAAAGATCACCCGTGTACCACTCGTACAGAGCGGCTATCTTTCGCCAAATATGCACGCGCACTCAACGCTAGTAACAATAGAATGTAACCACGTTCGCTGTAAGCGGCTTGGTTTGGCACACTAATTTGGCAGACAAATGCGCGTTTAAAATTGAAAGGAACTGACAATGTAATTGCAGGTTCGATCGTTTCCACATTACCGGTAAAGCTACCAAAAGCGAGTCAGAAGACCGATTAACAGGAGAATCTCCGTATGAAAAAAAATCTTCGGTATGTTTAGTGTTAACACTATTTCTACCGGGCTTTTGTATATACCTATTTCGACCAAGAGGTGTCTTTGTGAGTCCATGACGAACTGCAGGAAAATGATACCGCTAAATTAATTTAACAACTAATATACGAATAGTAAAAGAATTAATTCAGGAAAAATGATTCTACTCGGAAAACAAATTTAAAATACAATTTGAGAAAGTGTCTTTTGACATCTTTCGTAGAAATAGTGTTAAGGCTTCTCGCACTGTCACTTCCAGCCCCTCCATTAAATTCCATTTATGTACCTCTCTCGTCCGAACGTTCGCCGATTAATACAAAATTTCCAATAACCGAGCCACCAATAATCCAGAGCGCTGTCTCTACAAATCCCTATTCACAATCGTAAAAGTCCACCCTTCCACGTTCTCTCTCATTCCACCGTGTACCACCCTTGTGCTTCGCAAGCTCTCCGAAAGCTCTTCCTTTTTCCGGGCACGCCTCCTATTCACGTGCATGCTCATTGATATGTACATCGGTGCTCGGAATCGCGAGCGAGGTGGTGGAAATTGGCGTGCGCATATGTGTCGCTGAAACAACAACAGGCCACGTAATGTAAGGTAAATACGGGAGGAGTTGGGGTCGAAGAGGAGCGTAGAAGGGTGAGGACGCTCACGTAGGGCATTCACAATCACCTCATAATGAATCCAATGTATGTTATTCCGAACGTCACTCTCCCTCGCAGGTTAAAAGTCTCGACATTCGCGCGGGGACGCGTCACGGCAAATAGCAATAAATTTAAATGAAATTGGCTATTTACACGGGCGTCATAAATAATTGGGGTGGCGTGGCGCGAGGATGTGGTCCGTGAGTGGTGCAACGCGCGAGCGTGTGTGTGTGTGTGTGTGTGTGGTGAGAGGATTGGAATGAGGTAGAGGAGAAGGTGAAAAGGTGTGAGAAATGAGGGTAGGAGAAGTTTGGTCGAAAGGACGAGTGAGTGGCCAAATTACGTTGCTCTGGCGACGGGCCTCTTTTCATTTCGCTTTTTCCCTCTCTCCGCCCCCCCCCCCCTTCTTTCCCTCTCCCACGACTAACCCGAATTTTGATTCTATTTGATTTTAGCGCTGCTAACGAAAGTACCACCCTTAGTTGACCTAATTGGTTTAAAAACTAACTTGTTTCCGAAGTACGACCGCTCGCACGCGCCGGTGGTAGATTGCGTCCGACTAAAATGAAGTATCTGGCACGACGAAAGAAAGAAAAGAAAACCATTAGTTTACAGTTTCAGTGATATTTCCAATTCTTTAATTTCAACGTTGAATTTATTCGATTGGAGAATCTTTGATAATAATGCATCGGTTCTCGTGTGGATTTTTAGAAACGAATTCAGTCGAGTCGACCGCTAATCAGGTATCGATAAGTCGATGTTATTCGAGCATTGGTAAAATTAGGTGCACGAATAGTCCGAGTCGAGAAGCAAGCAACATTTTCTCCGTGCGTCGTTTTAAAAAGCATTCTTTACGTACACTTGGGATTTTTCCGTGAAAGGCGGCGACTCGAAACATCGTCGGCTAATTTCATTCTCTCTGTCAAACGAAATGAGTTTACCGTTAAATTAGGCGAAAGCGTATAACGTAGCTGGATTGTTTCGTGCCACGCCAAACGGTCGGACGTACTCGTGACGCCCGAGCGAAATTCATTCAAATTACGGATATATGAGAGTTTAAGGCTTTAAATTGGATTAAGCGCGTTGGTTACGAGCTTTGCCTCGGTAAAATGACGCTGAATGGGGTTTCTGCCTCGCCATCAACTACCCCCCGCCCCGCTTTCTGCTTTTCCACGTGCCGTTGGCAATGCAAATAAGGAAAAGCCACGGGAGTTCGTGGACTCGTCAACCTCGCGATTCGATCAATTTTTGTTGATACGCATATTTTCGACGGCATTCGAGCCGCGTTTGTCGAGTATTGAGTGGACATCGAAATGACAATGGTCGTTGTGTATACGGTGCGAGCTCGTTGAACCGCGCGAATGATTCGGATCTACGTTAAACTGCGTGTTACATTTCCACCGATAGCCTCAAAGCCTTCGTATTATGTATCAATTCTTGACCATCTGAGCAATTATAAAAACACCTCAAACAAAATCCCACAAACCTCGAGATATCGATGAAAATCGACCAAGACGTAGGGGAGGGTGGGGCATGATGGGGTCCTTAAGACTTTTTAATTTTTTTTCAGGCATTTAAAATGCGGAATAGAAACGGCTGCTATTGCAACTTGATCCTTCAACTAGCTGCTATTGATAGAAAAATTAGGAATTAAAAATACAAGTATTTTCTGTAAAAAAAAAATTGTTTTTGTAGGTCCTGCCAACTACCCCATCTTGCCCTACCCAAGAGGCAAGACGGGGCATAGGCGTGGAGTAAGATGGGATTTTTTTAATCTCGAATACAACATAAGGTTTTCAATAAGTAACTAGAAACACTAGTAAACATTGGTGACAAATTTACTTGTATATTTTATATAAACAATTAAAAAAGGTAAAACACAAAAGATACAATTATTATTATTACTTAGGGCATAGTTAATATTTAATGCTTATCATCTTGGTGTATGCAATAGAGATGGTTTTATTTCTAAATAATGGATGGGGAAAATATATATAATTATACTCTATACATATTTAATGTAGGGCAAGATGTGGTCCACGATGGGTAGGTACAGCTTCGGACCCCGTCTTGCCCCAAGGGACAGTTTTCAGGTTAAGTGTGCATAACAACGTAAACATATTTTAAATCAATTGATCGCATACATGAATGTATTCCTAAGAAAATACTTTATTAGAGGATACTATGTAATCGTGAAAAAAAAATTACGCTTCTTACCTGCTCTTATGTAAATCCGTTGAAAAATTACATCAGCAAACAACAAATACACGTTTTGATGTTTAGTCTCTAAGTAAATGACAGAAAACAGCTGTCATCACTGTCACAGATTGGCATAGCAAGAGCAAACAATTCAACGTTTTCCCGCTCCATTGTGGCACTTATCGAGGAAGCTATTACAAAAACCCTGTCTTGCCCTCAACCCCATCATGCCCCACCCTCCCCTATACCTCAAAAATAATTCCAGACAAACCGCTCGCACAGACTAAATTCGCTCGTATCCATAAAGAAACCTCGCTTCTCCACTGATTCTCAAACAAAATCACACGAAACAAATCGCAATTCGCATGCTCCCACAGGCCCTCGCCCTTAATATCTCCTCGCGCGAACGTAAATCAGAATACGCGCGAGTCCTTATACTCGCGAAGCAAATACGCTTGACTAAATAGATTCGAAGGAAAGAGAGGTCCGAGTGTAACGAATTCTCGTTTACCCGTGGTGGCACTCGTAATCGAGCGATATTTCATTCCGCTTGTTTACTCGTAAATACGCGCGGTAACGAGCGGAACGTTAACGCGTGAGTGTCGGATAGAGGAACGAGCGGAACGAAGAAATCTCGAGCACGTAGAATTCTCGAGAGGAAGAGAGAAGGACGGTGGGTGGTACATGCTGTTGCGATCGGACATCTTAGGACGCGGTTAGAGCCTGGCCTGATTACGGGGCGGAACTCATATTCCACGGCAGCGAGGCGAATATAAACCGCGACGACCGACGACCGACGACCGAGCCAGATCCGGTGCTGGGCGTCCCGACGCCGGCGCCGCACGTGCATGCACCTGTAAGATAGGCGCGAGGTGAGCTTGAAATTATGCCGCGGTTACATTTCCACCCCTTAACCCCACCAAGCCCCACTACCGTAAACGTTTTTAATCTCGTGTCAGCGGCAGTTCCCGCAACGCGAAATTAAGTACACTCGTTAGCGCTGGGCGATGCTCGCGCTAATGCGGGAAAGATTTCTCCCACGAGCCACCCCCCTGTGCGCCTGTTCTCCTCCTTATCTTTTTCTGCTCGTCGCCCGCCGGTGTCGGTGGCAACCCTGTTTCGCATTAATTCGCGATTCTGCGTGATGAGGTCGCGCGGGATGCTCTCGTGGATGGTAAGGGTGGTGATCGTGGAATATCAGTACAGAGCGATCGGAAGGAGATGTATCCAATGAAAGGTCTCGTCTATAAGCCACGGAAGTTTTATATATTTAGTGGAGTTTATTTTGTAGATGGTTACGTTAGATGGTTCATTCTTGTCGAGAGGGTGACACTTGGATGGGGAATTTAATGGAGAGTTTCGGATCGATTGGATAAATTCGATAATTTGTAGATAAAAGAGCTAAGGGATGATAGATTATTTACAGCGGTTCGTTTGATTTGCGTCTAGTCCAATTTTATCATCTTTTTTTTTTTGCATTTTACCGTCACGTCGTAACGATTCATTTGTCAGGCGCACTTTGTACGACTGGTAGTACCGAATGCGAATGCTGTCGTAAAAGTGGAGAGGTACGCTTGAAAAATAGGACACTTCATTGTACCTCGTAAATCTTTGTAACTTCGTGCGTAGTCGTAATGAACATCTGCGAAGTAACGTTTTGCGGGTGCATTAATAATCGTGCGAAAGCCCGTCGTAAAAATTCACGACGTTACCGTACTTACCCCGCGACTTGGGAGGCATGAATACGAAAGTTCATCGGCTAATCTACCACTTGATCACGGATTTTTTTTTTGCTCTCCCTCTCCTTCCTTTCCTCGTGCTCTTTACTCTTTCCTTTTTTCTTTCTTCTTTCGTTCTCTCAAAACACGACACGCTCCGGGTCCTTAAACTTCGATCTGAACGATCGAACGCGCTCACCGCGGAGAAAAAGCATTTTACGAAAGCACCCCACCGCGGACTTCCTAGCTCGACCCTCGATCTCCCTCGGCGCTCGAACGCCAGCGCGATAAATATCTCTACGTTATCCAGTATCGCTAGCAGGATCCGGGGTAACAGGATATTAAGTCGCTTAGTCGGTTCCTTGGCCCCGTGCTTCCCTTCTCACCCACCCTCACCATCCTCGCCTATCCACCTTCTTCCCGACCTCTCCAACCTTCCTGGGTGACATTAGAAAGGAAATTAACGCGTTGCTCGAGACAGTGAAAAGCGTGATATACGCGGATGATGGCGACGTGGGTGACTATATCCGTTCCTGTAAAGTACTCTTTCTGCGGTTCTCCACGTTCTGTCAGAAACATTTCCTTTCTTCATCCCTTCCTCTTATTTTTGTCCTTCATTTGTTACCACGAGTTTCATTTAACCTTCATTTAATGTACACGCGCAGTTGCTCGGCGACCGTAAAGTACTCTTTCTTGGCACTTGGTTTGTTATTAATACAGGAATTAAGATTTTCTTTTACTTGGATATTTAACAAGTTCTTTGAATAATTTTCTGTTTTATCCTCGTGTACACAGGCGGTTGGATGTTACGATTAGATTGTGTTTAGATCTTACCCTGTATCGTTTCACAAATTTCGATTGGCTTATACAATGAATTCCTGTAATTCGACGAGTGTGTTAAACTTTGACAAATGGAAAAATTGAATCGTTTTTCTCTCCCAGCTTTCAGCTCGTTTTCTCTTCCTTTAGGATTTCTTCGTTCTTCGCGTTCTTCTCTTTATCCGCACTTCTTTCTCTTCTTTCGATCTATTTTCAAGATCACCTACGAGATTTCGTCACGACTTATCGCACGAAAGTTTAGGTCGCGCGGACCGCGAGCGGAATGGAATACGGGGCACGGTGGCAGCCGTGGGAGCTGCCGGTGTTGATTATGATCGTAAATAACAATCGCGCGCGCCATCGACGTTTACCCGATGTTACGCGTGATGCATGTGCGTAGGGGCATGCGTCGCAGCATTGAATGCACGGTTTGCAGGCGGGGTGTGGTGTAAACGCGAGCGTGCGAGGGGCCCTCTCCGCGAGAGGGATTACCTATCAATCATAAGCACGCATACGCACACGCCTCCGCCATCGTCCCTCTTCTGCACACGCGTAACCACGAGGACCGTCCGTTGGGTTCCTGATTCTCGCACCTCGGGACACAATACGTCTCTCTTCCTCACGCTCGTTCTCTCCCTCTCTCTCTCTCTCTCTCTCTCTGATTCTCAATGTTCATTCCTTCCTCTCCGTGCTCTCTCGAGTTCACGCGAGCGGGTGTGTTGGCATCCTTGTTCGCCTTCTCTCTATCTATGTTTCTCTGTGTGTCTTTGTCTCTTTCTCTCTCTCTCTAATTCTCGATGTTTCATTCCTTCCTCTCCGTGCTCTCTCGATTTCATGCGAGCGAGCGTGTTGGCATCCTTGTTAGCCTTCTCTCTTTCTTTCTCCGTGTGCATGTGCCTTTGTCTCTCTCTCTCTCTCTCTCTCTCTCTCTCTCTCTATCTCTCTCTGATTCTCAATGTTTCATTCCTTCCTCTCCGTGCTCTCTCGATTTCACGCGAGCGGGTGTGTTGGCATCCTTGTTAGCGTTCGCTCTATCTTTCTTTCTCCGTGTCATGTGCCTTTGTCTCTCTCTCTCTCTCTCTCTCTCTCTCTCTCTCTCTGATTCTCAATGTTTCATTCCTTCCTCTCCGTGCTCTCCCGATTTCACGGGAGCGGGTGTGTTGGCATCCTTGTTAGCCTTCTCTCTATCTTTCTTTCTCCGTGTGCGTGTGCCTTTGTCTCTCTCTCTCTCTCCACCCCTCTTTCTATCCTTCGGTTTGTCCCGCTACAGTTTATTCTCCGGACAAAATCATACGCACCAGACCCCCCGTGCCTTTAGCACGCGTGGATTTCAGCGACACGCGGGACAACGCTGGACGCGTTGCAAGTGACGCGCCAGATTGCACCCTGCACGGCCGCGCTAACCGATTCAGGTTATCCGAAGAGCTCCCACCGACGCCGTCGGATTTCGTTCGGGTCGGATGTACCGTTCACGCGTTTTATCTCCCTCCTTCTCTATTTAATATTTTTTTTCTCTCCATTTCCATTGGTCAGAAGTTTTACGCATCATTCTGCACAGATTTGCGGAATCTAAACTGTTCGACAAACAAAGAAATTGTTGGAAACATTTTGCAAGAATGACACACATATTGATTTTAGACTCGACTGTATTGCTATTCCACTGGATTCTACATTTACGAACGAAATATCTATTGCAAGGCCAACATACAGTGTGCCTTTACAATCTTCCAATCTGTACATCTACTCCCCTACTGAAGCTTCCACTCTCCTAGCGAACTCAAAATCGCGTGAGTTTTATAGATTCTTAGGAGACTATCTACTACAGAACCACCTGCACTCTCTACAACCACCAAACACAAAGAAACTTTTTCTTCCTCCCTGTTTCTCTCAACGGTATCAACTTCAGTTTTTCCACATGCTACATTCACTCGCCTTATTATGCGTGTGCCAAATGTCGCATAGGGAGTACCAAGCTAATTTCATACGCAATGCAATAGAGGAAAAGAGTTTTCCTTCTTCTAATCGTAAAGGATAGGAGTAGCCTCATGTGTGGCGTGTCGTGGCAAGTTATAGATGCACGTCGTGTTTCATTAGGTAGGAACGTTGTAATAAAGTTTTCGCGCGGAACGAGCGTATTCCGCGACGGAGCCCGTGGCTGTGTACGTGCCCAAGCTGCTGCTACCCAAACCAGGATGAGAATTTCGCAAGAGGAGTTGTACGATGATCGATTAGTCCTGGCAATGGGTTTATACAGCGGCCAAGGGATTTGTCGGTGGCCCTGCCTGCCGCTTTCTGTCGCGAAGCGTGAGCACGGGCCGCAGACTTTGTCTTCGCGATTCATCCTTTACGGCGGGTACTTAGCAACCCGCGCTGGAGATTATTAATGGCGTATTAGTGTACGAAATATTGTAAGGCGATCCTTCATCGAACGGCTCTGGTAAAACTGCTGGTCTGGGTTATCAATAATTCAAAGTAGGTCTGATATGAAGGGCCTGGGAATTTTCGTTACCCACAGAAAAAGGAGGACAGATGCGAGCGAAGTGAATCCGTAAATTACGTAAAAGGAGTAAAGATAATTTTAGAAGAGTCTTGGAATCATTTGGTAAGGATTTATCGTCTCTTGCTGCAGTTACAATACCGCATTATTCCGGCTGATTCTACAAATTGAACAACCTCTTCAGATAAAATATTAACGGATAGATAGATTTCATTTTACATACACGGTACCGAACGATGCTTATCGTAGATCCGATTAAATCAAAAATTTCATTTTTACCAAGCATTCGGTTCAACGTTACAATTCCGAGAATACAATGTCACATTTGTTTTTTTCCTTTTCGTCAGCTGCTATCCAGCGACACGCACACCACACTCGACAGATAGAGAATACCGGTTATCCTACGTGCCCCTATATACCTCGAACGTTCGCGAATCCATCACGGAGAAAATGCGTCAAAGGGGGTAGTAGATAGGACAGGCTAAAGCGAAAAAAATATCTCGTTGTAAAAATATGGCCGATTCGTCGGAACGATTTACCGGCCCTTTGAATGCCTATGACCAGTGGCGAACGAACGATAGAAAAACATTTTGCGCTACCGATTCGCCACTCTTTTTCACAGCGAAGCGAGTGGACCAGTTCCGATACACAGAATAGCTGAGAGAAAATGGAGTTGAGCTTTGTTCGATTGGCTGATTCGGCACGATCGCATTGCCCCATCGAGTATCGCGCCGAGGTACGTGTGGAGGTGGAGAAACATAAAACACTTCGTTAGACCTTCTACGAGCGGGCGAGCCATAAACAGGAACGATCGAGGAAAAAGGCCACGTAATTATCGACGATAATGGCGCCGCTGACTCTCGCGGTCACTTGCCTAGGCTCGACGAAGAACGAGAAAGCAGCAACGGAGAAGCGAAAAGAGACGAGAAGGGTGTAAGAACCGGTCGAAATTAAACGAAAGTTCGATCGAACGAGCCCGTAATTCGCTCGGACTTATCACCACCTCCGAACCTGCGGATTCTCTCTTTTACTCTTCATTTCTTTCTCCTTCTCTCTCCCTCTCTCCACAACGTAGGAGGCTATCTCGAAATTTAATCACGAGGACCTGAAGCCGAAAAGGTCACGACCGAATTTCGTCCACGATTCCAACGGTCCACCCCCGAGCCACCCTTTCCAGCATTAACGGCCTCTAAGTGAGATCGACGTGCCCGGCGGAAGAGAAACTTAATTCCAGGTTGGCGTGTAATCAGCATTTAATTACGGCGAGTTCGACCGTCTGGCTTCTCTAATTTGTTCAAATAACGAGGCACACGCGCGGACGGACGAACGGTGGCGGCCAAACCGAGTTATATTAGAACGCGCGGCGGTCGCTGGGACAATTAAGCTTCGAACTTTGTTAAGCTTTTGACATCGTTGTATGCGCGTACCACCTACTCCGGTGCGCCTAGCCATCCACTCGTACGTAGCTGCCCTAACCATCCGCGCACGTCAACTAACACCGCGCGGCCGTGGGAAATTATTTTGTGGATTCAGTACGGTTTTCGTTTAACTTCCACCCACTGTAATCCAACCAGAACGATGGACTGTTTGACGTGAAAACGTTTCCCATCGCGTTCGCTGATTTCATTTCTCTCCCTTCCTCATTGTACTTTCCACCTACGGCTCTTCCATGTCGATCTCTCCATCGCACGTGTTTTCTCTCTCTCTCTCTTTTTTTTTTGTTTTCTTTCAACTGGTTATCGCCTCCCAGTACCCAACATCGGGCCGCGTGTGTACCGCATTGATTTCCGCATGGTGGACATCGGTCAATGCCGCGCCACCCTCTACCACATTTCCACCCGCCGTTCCCGGCGCGCTCTATCGCGATTTACATATCTTGATCGAGCGAATGGACGATTATTTATTTCGTGCTCACCACGCCTCCTCCATCATCGATCGCGCGCACTCACCTGTACACGGCCGCGCACTCCTACAGGATGGGATGGCTCTCCTTTTTCCGCTTCTCGACGAAACTTCGCGAATCAATTTCCACGACCGTTAAGGACCATCCGAGAAAGTTTTTATTAACGGTGATCGTGGCTGATTGTAATAGAGAAATTGGTAAGTAGAATGATCGATCTGACAATGAGAAACATCTTCCTCGCAGAGAAGGTTTTGGAAGGTGGAACGAAGATATTGTGCGTATGGTGAGCTGATGTTATTTGTACTTTGTGTTTGCTTCGGCTTGCTTAATGTGTAATGCTTTTCAGTGAAAAGTAAAGGAAGTTGTGTAAGTTTTAGAAGGAAACGTCACTCTGAACCTATTTCCGACAGCGTCGAATTTCGTGTCCTACTTTTTCGCAGATGCCAATTGGAACGTTCAAGAAGTTACCCGAGTCTGTCAATTATTTCTACGAGTTCTTCGAATAAGCAGCTCGTGTAACTGCAACGAATCGTCTGTTATCGAAGTATCGAGAAAATGTCGACAAGAATGAGATGCTTTCGAGTATCGAGCGCTTTGCGTTTCGTTGCGTAATGAGGCCAAACGACGGGCACTCTTTTCCAATCCTAAATCAGGGCGACGATAATAACTCTCCGGTGAAATGTAAGAGGGATTTCCACACGAGTGACATAATATTCTCGTGACAGCTGCGTGTCGACTTTTAACTTGAGTACGCCCTGACGTGAGAGTTTCGATGCGTCTGTGAAGCGTGCTACGTTCATACGCAAATCTCTACACGAAGGAATTGAGAGGACAAAAATTAGGCTGTGCGACGAAGGAAAAACGTTGAGATATTTCAAGTTTATATTTATCGTATCGCACATTATTTCGTTTCGTTTCGGTACATTTTATCGGCAAGCTAGTTAAAAGCCAAAGGCGATTTTTAGATGCCCCTTTTATTCGATTTTTTTTTTATATACTTTGTATGTACATTCGACATAGTATACTATTATACTATATTACATATATACTATTATACATATATTATACTATTTCTTCCAGCAGTTTCTGTGACATAAGATACATCGAACGACATTGTGAGAAAACGCACGGTTAATAAAAAAAACACCTCAGCTGTTACGGAATAACAGTGGCTTCGCGCATTTGCGAGAAGATAAAAGTCAGTTGCGTGTCATCCGGCAAATATCGACACCGAACATCCATCACAGCACACAGATACATGGAAAATCGCTTACCACTTTTTACCCTCTAATTATACAGGACACGAAAAAGAAACCCCCCAAAAAAACGAAAAGCGTTTTATCGACCCACGCGTCACTCGGCCGGGTGGCTTGTCAATTGGCATTTATTTAAAACTAAAATCCATCCAACTGGACAACCTTCTGGCTATTCCAGCATATACAACCCACGCTTTAGAAAGCAGCTTAAGATCACGAAAGAACCAAGAAACCTGCGCCCATCACTATCATGAATTAACGACTTCACGGTTAAGTCCTTTGCCTCTAACAACTCGTCCGTTCCCTCATACGGTCCCTTTGTCTCGCGATTCTTGACTACGTTTGGCCAGGGTCGAGCTAAAAAAGTCCATCTTTGCTCGTTTCACTCACCGGCACCCATTCGGAATCACTCGGTGTTCCGAACAATTACGAGGCATCGTAATCTTAGCCCGTCAGGTATTTTATGCATTCAGCTTCAATTGTTGCGCCAAGTAATTTCGTCCTACCTCTTCCACCCACGTTACCCATCACCTCACTCCAGGGCTTCTCTCCCGCGTTCCACGACTCGCCGTGAAAATGTAAAATTTCTCCGTCCGCGGGCGCCGTCCCCGGATGCGCGCGACTGTACGTTTCCGTGGAGAACAAAAGGACGTTACGCTATATCGTTATCCGGAGTGGCAGTAACTCCGAGGCCGAGTAGAAAATTCTGGAAATCGTTATTGCGCCACTGGGCTCGCCGAGCGTCGACGGGGGGTTGGCAGACAGGTCGGGGTTCGGGTTCGGGGCCCGCTCGCGCTCGCCCAAGGACCGTAAAGAAAATTATTGTGCCGCCATTGTGCACGCTTATATTACTCGACGCGCGCGCGCTCGTATGGGGCCAGATCCAGCAACCGGCGTTGTTTTACCCCGAGCTTCCTAATTTCCACGGAAACGTCCCGTTACTGTTAAACCCAACCCCACCGCTTCCACCCACTTCTTCGCCTCTGCACCCCGCGTGTCTTCTTTTATTTCACGCCTCGGTTGGCGCGCCCACTAGCTCTACCCGCGCAGCTACCAAGCCGAGTACTCGCGCGAGTCTCGGGTGTAGCAGCTTCCGCGTCCCATGCGACGACCAAGGGAATGGGACTGTCTCGTATCCGAGTGGTCACGAATGGGATTCCTTGGTGCAGGTGGTATTGTAAATCGTGGAAGGATTTTCCCTGGCGCCTCTGACCCTCGTCGCATAATTTCTACAACTGTTTCTTAGACGGCGAGGTGAGTAGCATTGTCCAAACGTTAATAGTGGAATTAATGGGGAATAGTTTTTGCAACTGCAAAGAAAAAAGGGCTGAACTCTTAATATCCGACTCTTGTCCCATCTTAATAAAATTTTATAGGGAAGTACCATTTACTGAATCTAGTCGAACGCCATAAGTGCGAATTTAAGGAGACGCCTGGTTTTCGAGATATTGAATTTTTAATTACGTTTAATTTTTTAGATTTTTACGTGAAAAAAAGACTGATATTCAAAAATGTTTTGCTGAAATGTTTTATTTTATTAATATCTTGCACGATTATAAATACTAATTTTTCAGGATATCGTTAGAATACATATTAGAAACAAGAAATATAGAAAACAATTTTATATTTTTTTTGGTAATTATTCACTTATGGGGAGCCACCTCGGATTTCAATGTCCTTCACATATGTTATCAAGGTCATCACCCTGAGTAATGTTGTGAACGTTTTAAGCTCCGCTCGTCATTTATTAAGGTTATTGACAGAAACAGTTTTTCCAGAAATAACTTTTTCCTCCGACAAAATTGGCAGTCTCCTCTCTAAAAAAAGATATTCAATGTTAAAGTTGAAATATAAATGTGACAAACGGAGATTGATCTAACCAGAAAGGCCTATCACGTTCTCAAGTTTAAATTATTTATTTATTACTCGTGCCTAACGATTGCACCTGCCTAACCTGACATTTTGTGGAATTTCGGTCTTCCTCTTACGTAAATATTTAAAAAATTGTTCATTTAATCATGTAATTTTAAAATTTAATATCTCGGAAACCAGGCGTTTCTTTAAATTCGCACTTATGGCGTTCGACTGCATTTAGTAAGTGCTACGTACCAGTAAAATTGTATTAAGTTCGGACGAGGGTCGGATACGGAAGTCTTATCCGAAAAAAGTTAGAAGGTAGGTGAAACGTGAAAGACGTCGAAGATTTTCCGTTGAACTAACAGGCAACTCGTATCCGTTATTTCCACGAATAAAAAGTTCTTCGTCACAAATTAAAGAGACCTCGACTGCGATTCTCCTGCTAATAAATCGTTGCGGCAATCTCGAGCAGTTTTTCCACCGCTTCCAAGAGCTCGCGTAAGAACTTCCTTCGAGGGATCACCCTCGTACGTGGGACATGTGATATTATAAAACTGTCGGTGGAGCATTTCATATTAAATCTAATGCTAGGCTTGAGGGATGGCAGCGAAGGAGACGCCGGTCGAAGCGTCGTCCCCACGACGACCGATCCGCCGTGCGTTTGTCATGCCTGTCGGCCGCAGATTTATGTCTCTCAAAGATCAACCCCTTTCTCCTTTTCCTTCTTCTGTCCCCCCGTGTTCCACCCACGCGATCCACTTCGATCGCACGCGAGCCCAACCGCAGATGCGATTGTCTCACACGTTTGATATCCATACTTTATAAGGGCCAATTTTATTCAAGGATTCTTAGGGTGGGATCGTGAAATATGGCGGTATTCACGATCCCTTAGCAACGTAATCGGATAGAAGTCCCCACCGGTGAAATCGATGAGACCTCGTGTCCCTAAAATGGAAAATGTCTTCGTTCTGCGGACACATCGATACTTCTGACCCGTCTACCTTCTCAAGAAGCTTCTCCACTTCTTTGATAACCGTGGTTAACCTTCTGTAAGATACTAGGAACATAAGTGTGATGTGCGCGTGAATTTATAAGTCTCCACAAATAAACTTTTATTAAGAACCACATTAATAACGACGATACGTATTCGTCCGAAAGAAACGCTAGACTGAAAAACAAGGTCCGGTTACCATGACCTCAAGGTTCTGTCGTTCCTTCCAGGTAGGTAACCGACGATAAGCCTCGGTTAGCAATGTGGACGATTGCACGAATATTATATGTACACCTATGCGATACTCCACAAGAAGGCCCAGAGCTGCAAAGGACGGAGAGAGGGGAAAAGGGTCGATATAAGAGCCCTGGCGTGAACAGGTTACTTACTCACACCCCTAACAATAGATAAACTCGAAGAGTAGCGTGTAAGCCGACCGCGTGGATAGAGTTCTACGAATGTAAATCGTATTTGCATATCGCGGTTCATAAGTAATTGATACTTCAAAATGTGTAACGGCGCGCGGCACGTGACGGCATTGAATCATAAATCACGAAGGCCGCGTGCAAGGATTTACGCTGGTGGTGCAACAACGGTATCGCAATTATCGGCAGAACAAATTTAAACGTCGCACGAACTTCGTAAAGCCCTGTTACAATCGGCTCGACATCTCTCGTCCCGTTTGACTTTCGTCCTGGGCCGCGCGGGTTCGAGAAGAGGATTTATCGTTATCGAAAAATTAGGTAAACATCCGGTACCCTCGAGGGCGACACGTGCGCCTGCAATAATGTAGTTGTGGATTCCGACGAGCTCGCGGGGCCATTGGTGGGGTGGCGGAGGGTGGACGACCAAGCGTATACATAGAAACGGGAGCGGCAATACTGCAGCCATGTGGAACACTTGTGTATCCAATAACAATCCAAAACCCGATTTTACTCAGTCGCGCGCAGCCTGCGCCCCAGATATGCTGAGCTGGAAACTACCTATTATATGGGTGTATTACTAGCACTATTCTCCGTTCTCGCAAACATCGGATTAAATTTGAAGTGCCTCGGTATGCAGAAACGAGACAGGCCCGCAAGCGCGTGCGCGAACTGGTTCGGGGGTTACTTTCGCGGCTCCGCTTCCGGCCTCTCGCACAATTTACGATGGACGGATTTAAGCGAGTCCTTCTCTCCAATAGCCAGGGTCGGATCGACTTCGCTTACTAATTGCTCGACAATCAGGTAGAACGGATCGGATTATTATTAGCATTGTACCTGAATTATCTGAACACGCTTTCCACGAGGATATCGTTAGGCTTCAGCCGGGTAGCAGGGCTCGTGTTTCGTGATAATCGATCGCTTCGGCTATTCCAAAAGAAGCTCGACGGTCTCGGTTACTTTAAGGGCCCCCGCAGACTACAGACTTTCTATCGGCCGATAGTTTGGTCGGGTTCTTAACACTAGAAGTACCAACCAGTCGAAATGACCGAGTGCGTGAATTTTTCACAAGAATTTCTCTTTAACATTAGAACTACCAATTTTCGTTTTCGTATGGAAACTTCTTTTGTTGACCACTCATTTTAACAGAGGGAGCGTTCATTTTATCACTGAGCTGCCATTTACTTTTGTTTTTATATGGAAACATCTTTTGTTGACCAGTCATTTTGACCCCCTTGGTAGTTCTAGTGTTAATCAGCATAAAAATGTATGCAACATCGGCCGATACTGAATCGTTAAAATGTGCGCACTTGTATACATTTTTATGCTGATTAAGTACCCGACCAAAATATCGGCCGATAGAAAGTCTGTAGTCTGCGGGGGCCCTAAGTATGAGCTCCAAGACCATTCGAGATGACGATTTAAATATTGTCGGTGGAAATAATTTAGGAATTTTTAGAAAGTACAAAGACGGCTCGCGAATGAGAATGTAGGATAACGAGAGGGACATAGGGTGATGTAACGATCAAGACGTTACTCACTACTACACTCTTCGTCGAATTTTACTTTCAGATCTACCCAATACTGCTCAAGCTATTTCCACGGACAATTTACAAATTCTCACCCCGTGACATTATCAAAGGAAGAAAGTAGTCAGCCTTCCCTTCGGCTCTCTCGTTTGACGCACGATACACGCGTATTAGGGCTCCGAGTGAAATATACCGAATGAAAACGCGAATCGACTTCTGTGCGGAGAGTGAGTCGTCATAAACGAAATAATCAGATGGCCGATACGTCGAGGATAACCGTGAGTGGTGGTCGGACGATAATTGTGCGCACCGGACAGCCACGCTCGTGACGTATCTCCGTATCGATCGCGCGCATCTCACCTCAGCCTCGAAAACGATACATCACGACGCACAATAATAACAGTGGCTCCGTCACTTCCGACTTTTTTTTTAATATCCTTGTCGATTCGCCGTTAAACGCGAGGGTGCCTCGTCGGCCGCAGTCACGCACGAGTGTAGCGGCGAAGGAACACACAATGGATAAGAGGAGGGCTGGGATCACTCGACGTTCAACGTCGAATGGTTATTTACGCGGTAGTTTCGAATCGACGCGGGAAAGCGAGTAATAGGAGTTTAAATTCGGGAGGGTGAAAGAGTTCGTTCCACAAGGGTAGGAAGAAGCAAGAATGTAGACAAAGTGAGAGACAAAGGCATAGAAGGAGAGAGAGAGAGAGAAGAAGAAGAAGAAGAAGAAGGAGAGAGAGGTTTGTCGGGGTGAAACGAAAGTAAACTTATTTCTCTGTAATGCGAAAAGTTTGAGAGGTGGAAAAATGTTCCCTCGCGACTCTTTTTGCTCTAATCGATTGCCAGCTTGCTGGATGCCCCGGCATTTATCCGTTGGGCGCGAGTGTGATATCTGGCGTGGACCAAGGCGCGGCGAAAGGAGCTGTGACGAGGAAGGGGTGGGGAATCACGTGAAGAGAATCTCCTAATCCCTCGACGAAAAAGGGTCGCCACGAAAGGCAAAGAAACGTTTTTTTAGCTACAAGACAGAATGAGAATTTTCGATTGCCCATTTAATTAGCTTGACGCGGTATGGGCGCTTCCGGCGATCGAGAAAGTATAGAAAAGCGAGTGAAAATTTCGACAGGCGCTGATACAGGGGCATTTCGTATTATTCCATTGTCGAGGTTTCCGAGGATCAAGCTTGGCTCCAGGCTAAAATCCGATATTCGACAAAAGCTTTCCCTCGAAGAATATCGATTGGTTGTGCTGGTAAAATTGTGACGTCGGTCAGGGCAAACTGGTAACAAAATAACATAAGGATCAAAGTATGTTACACGTACATTGTCACTTTCTTTTTAATAACTCCGCTTGCCCGAGCTGATTTTGATCGATTACGGAAATACAATTTTTTCAGACAGTCCTGCTTTGCGAAATATCCCACTGGAACGTGATCTATCCGTTATACATTTTACACGACCCAAATCCTCTACCCTGCATATTTCGTCTGGCGCGGATCGATGAGCTCATACTCGTAGAGTTTCCGCAAGACACGCACGTTATTTCATAGTTTTACGACGTATCGTATTTCTTGGTCAGGGTAGCAGCCGTCAGACAGAAGGATCCAACTGGTACCAGCACGACGATATACATTCAATATCTCTCGGTGAAAGGCGACGGCCACTGAATACTTCAGAATTGTAAACACAGCGGTTCAATATCGGACGAGACGCGAGCGTTAAGCTTTAATATACGGAGGTTCAACCTTACGTAATGAAACTGAAGCGACCGCGACGATCGGTCCTTCTCCGTTTTCGCTTCGCTCTGCGGCGCATTCGTAAGCTTCGGAGAGGACTTTTCTCAGTCTTCATTATTATTTGTCCGGCAGCGTCTATTCACAACGAAACTGTCGGAAGTAGAGACGTTCGAGCATTTTTGATATTTTCTTGAATGTTAGTAGAATTAAGAGTTTCGTAAAATAGAGCACTTTCGACTTTCAATATTTGCACGTGATATTAATAAGAAGAAAATATGTATCACAATTGTTAACTCTACATTAGTGATTGGAAAGTATAATAGTTCTCTTTTCTTTCTCAAATGCTATTAATTTTATCGGCATTTCTCGTGCATCGGTTAAAATCTATCGGCCAGAAAGAATGAACTTTGCGAATTGTTACAAAGAATTAACGACGTCCTCGGTAAAAGATATCTTGTGCACATCCGTCGCTGTCAGTTGCATCTGCACAAACAAATAATCTCTTTGCAATGTCTCTCTCTCTTTGTCTCTCTCTCTGTCTCTCTCTCTCTCTCTCTGTGTTTCTCTCTCTCTCTCTCCCTCTCTCTCTCTCTTGTTTATTTGTAAAGCTCAATAGAGTCCTTTCGGAAAAGCGTGAAAATTCCTCTTGTACTCTTGTCGTGGAATTTTCGGAACAGACGCGCTTTGTGGTACGTAAGTGTTTACGCTTTAGGAAACGGAACGGCTTAAAATTGTTGGCCCACTTCCCACTTGGGCACTAATCCAAAATACATGGAGACGTAAGGTCACATGCGACACTCCAGTCGTGGAAAAGCATTCCTGAAAGTGGCACTTATACTTGGATCATCATCCCGCAGAGTGGCAACAGCTGACGATAATATCGTGCAAGGAGGGTCCCTATATCTTATTGGCGGCAACGTATATTGTGGACGCGCACACTTTCACAAAGATACAACGACGGGAAGGATATGTGTATGTGGCATTTATATTGTGATCATTGGTACGCGATGCCTGACAACAATCTAAAGTGGATAGACGGACATTTCCGGTCACGTCGGTATGGATAATGACGAATGTGTTCCACGAATTTCAAAATTAGTCAATACTGTCCGTAAAACGGTAACCAATTACGCAATTTCTAAGGTCCCTTTACTGAAACACAAAAAATCCCAAACTTTAGTCAAATTCAGAATTTAAATTCAACCTGAAGATATCTAAAATTCTCAGATATTACGAGTCCGAAAAATCTTACCTTCTTCTCTTAAATCAATATACAAAACGGTGCATCTCATAACCTTCTTTTCCTTTAAGTTTATTCAAATATCCCTTGTGAAATCCCTTGGAGAATATATTTCACGTTTAATCAAATTCCTTTGTCCAAAATCCCAAAGAGCAAACGCTTGGGAAGTCCAGTGATTCGGAACGTCTTCCACGCACGAGACCAGTATCACACGAAGAAATCCTAACCCCTCCGATAGGTTGTCCCTAATTTCCTAGGATCTGAGACCCGTCGAGATTAATGCCTTCATCCGAGAAGGGATAGCTGGTTGGCGCGACCTTATGAATGCAGGACTTTCATTCGCGCCGAAAGTAGACGGTACAAATTGCTCTGGGGAACGCGGAGAATGAAGACCTCGCGGCGGTGTCGTCCTTGCCTGAGGGTGGGCCACCCCACAGCAAAGGCACAGTCCGTCGTAGGGTAGACCGAAGACCTGCGCTAAAAGGGCGCCCCGCTGTGCGTTACATGGACGAGACGGTCTCCCCCTTCGCAATTTTTTCCTTCTCTTCTTCTCCCTATTTCATCCGCAAAGTATTTTCACGCACGATTCACACTTCGCCGCAAAAGAGGAGACGGAGCTGCAAAGGGACGAGGGCTCGAAGAGAAAAATAAGGAGAACCCACGGCGGAAGACCTTCTTTCCATCTTCCTCCTTCTCTTGGCTTCCTTCTCTTCTTCTCCTTTTAAGGTCTAGTCTGGAGCCCTTCGTCTCCATTGTAAAGAGACCGACGATAAAATATTTCGGAGTTTTGTGAACTTTACCAAGACGAGATTGATAACGTGAAGCTTCTTGCATCCTCACCTCTGTCCACTTCCATCCTTTTCTGTTATTTTCACGAATACTTCCGCGAATAGTCTCTTCTAGGCTATTCGCCGATGACATTTTCCTGTGAATACGGATTTGCAGGAGAAAAGAAGGAGGGTATCGATGTATCTGAAAGAGCCGGTCCACTAATTTTTACGTTGCGCGATTTTCGTCGTAGTACGACGTACTACAGTAGCGAGAGTAGAGGTACATAAGATGGAAAAATCTTTCGTAAGAATTGCGATAGTCGCGAAATTTGTCGTGGGAGAAGATCGTCGATGGCTCCACGAAAAAATCGCCACCCACGGAAAAGTGCGGCACCGTGATTCGAAAGACTTTGCAGGTGGAAGCAAATCGACGCTCTACGCTTCGAGACACTCCAGAAGGGTGGTGAATGCGGAGCGATCGTTACAAGAAAATAGATATGGGGAGATTATCGGGATAAAGGTATTTCCTGATCCGCGATGAAGCAGGATAAGAGAACGCGGTGGTTGAAATCCGTTATCTGCCAAAATATCGAGAGATTTGCAGGGATTCTAAAGGAAGAATAATGCACTGCACTCCGCTGAACCTTTCACGTGGTAAGTGAGGAGAAGTCGCGATAAGAATAGAGACGTCACCGGTCTTAACGTGGAACAGAAATAGGTTTGAATAAATTCGTAGCTTCGAGGTGGAGAAGGCGGCGAGATGGTACTGTGAGCAGATTTTCAAGAGCGAGGGTGTGGAAGAACCTGGAAATGCGCCCGACCTGGTAAATAACGATGGCCAGCCAACGTTATAAAAATGCATAGGCAAGAAAAACTGGAACATTGCGTGACGTATGATTACCATGAGTCAGGAGATCGACGTGCGTGAAAAAATTTATATAGGGAGGCTGTTCTATTTTAGAGCTCGGAAGAAAAGGGGGAATTCAAATTGCACGTGCATTTTTGTGAAATTTTGCTTTTCCACGATATTTCTCATTGTTGCAGTTTGTATTGCTCAAATATTCCACTCATGTAACACAGGTGTGTTCATTTTTACCCACTTCTCCGTGTGGGTATGATTCTTATTTATTATAACTTCTCAGTGATACCTATTTATTCAATTTATTAATATCTGATATATAGTCCAGCTCTATTATTTATGTACTTATGTATATTTATATTTTTTCTGTAACGGTTACAGTGACGGGTATACGATTTTAAACATTGACTACCCGACGCGTTTGAATAAATTGACAGCTTGCCCATTATCTGAGTGTATTTATTATAAGTCTAGAAAACCGTTGCACCACAGCATACAACTGTTTCGCCGTCCACGCGCAGTCGTTTTCGTCTAAAATTGCTCCCGAGATCTGAGACATCAATCTCGATGAAAAATCGCGCCCTCCTGCGCGAAACACAGCGGTTACAAGGTGACTTACAGGGGAAGCCATATCTTGCGTCGCACCCCATAGTCGATATGATGGAATGTGTACAGACTGGCCACGAGCGAAAAGAAGGAGAAGAGGTGGGCACGTGAAGGTGACGCGTTCGTAAAGCGACACGTCCAGCGAATTGTCGCGAGCAACAATAAATGCGGTCCATAAAAGTACGTGTAAAGCGCGGGAGAGTTCGAGTGGGACGGGGTAGAATGGGCGGAGAGAAAAAGGCAGAGTTCTACCTTATAGAGAGAGCATTCGCCGCAGTTACTTCAACTCCCCTGGTTTTCTTGGGCGGCGAGGAGTAATAAAGTGCCACTGTCCGACCTGCCGGAAATTAATCGTCACTGAGAAAAGTGCAGTGGCGCGCCCCTAGACCGTTCTCTCCTTTAGCGGAAATACAACCGACGCGCGTTACTTTCTCGTTGAAAGATTACCGTCAAGCATTCTTCTCTCTCCTCACGTGGAGTGCACATCGTGAAGCGAGGGAGAAGAACGCGATAAGGGCAGGTCCAAAGGGTTCGATTTAAATCGACGATACTTTCGAGACTTTAGAAGGGTAGTCGAGTTCTCCGGGCCACTTGAAGCACGAAGTTACTTTGACAGGTGCGTTAATGGGGAAGTAAGAGTTTTCCATGAGCGTGAAAGTTCGAAGCGTATCCGATTCGATAAGATAAACGACGCACTTGTTTTACAATTAGAGTCGCGATGAAATTGCGAAACTCGAAAGTGCTCGTAGTTGCAATATCTTTGCTTCATTGCGCTACGTTTGGTTTATACGGTCTAATGGAGTTTCAACGTAACATACTAAATAAACACTCGTCGATGTCGACACTGGTGAAACTTGTTTTTTTTTTTTTGCGATTTATAGGTATTGCCCGTACCTGACCGCAAGCGCAAAATATTTTTACTGTGTTTTAAATCCGCTTGCTGCTCCTCGTCGAGGACAAGAAAAAAATTGTTTCTTTAAACCTTCACGAATTGGATGATTAATGTTACAGCATAAAAACAATTTATGTATGTCAACGTACGCATTCTAATTAAGTAATGGACAAACCAGGAGCTCCTGCAAAACTGTTCACTCTCCGCTTTGAGGAATACCAATCCATCGACAACAACGTGAAACCCTGTGCGTTTCCATTCACTTGCACTGGATCTCCACTGTCTTATGAATGCTGCTCGAGAAACCTTAGGACCCGCAGCCAGACGAATGTGTGAATAATTCGGACGACTGACCGCGTCGCGACGGAAATGCTTGGAGTAGGTAGTGGTAGTAGTAAATTGAATAGGAAATGAGCACTGGTGGACGTTAGAGACGACATGCGACTCTCGTGTCGGTGTAATATTCTGAGATACTGCTCGACTTCATATCCTCCATTATTACCTCTAGTGCCCCCTTAGGTCGACGCATTGTACGTTATTTCATTATGACCCAGCTGTCCGGAGTATAAGCATTAGTATCGTGGGAATCTGCTTTTATCGGACGTGTTTGATGAATAGGCATTTCTCTCCTCAACGGCACATTCAATGTATAGATTTGGGTTAATATCTACAATTGATTCGCGCATATTATTAATTTGGTTGCTATAGGTTATAATTAAATAATCTGCATTTCAAGATTTCAAAAAAAAAAAAAAACGATAATTTCTTTAATTATAAAAGTTAAACAGCATTTTAGGGTACATCTGCCATGCATGGCCCGAAAATACTATCATTGTATTTGAACATTTTCCCCAAAGCGACCCGCAGAGAAGATTCGAGTAGTTTCTTTATACGTCGCTGCATCCATGGAAGAGTCGGTTCCAGTGATTCAGAGAGCATAGTTATCAGGTGGGGTGATCCATCAACCACATATGGGCCTATTCGCCTAACAGTAATACCCTGCGAAGTTAGACGGCAATCCGTAGTATTAAATGTACTTTTCACTTTAAATTTCAAATCCTCTATGGATACCGATACTTCACCCTCATCATGTACGGTTCCTATTTGTATCTGCATAAAAACAAAGTAATGCATTAGAACGATGTTGGCGCCACTCAATCGTCAAGAAGTTGAACATATTGCAATTGAAAATTACCTCATAATTTTTGTAATGTATACGTGCTTTACGGAAAATATATGTACTCGTAATGCTATATTTATTCAGATATATTAATGCGCTTGCGTCACCGATTCTCTCGATCTCCGAAAGGATTCTATGAAAAAAATTATAGATGTCAATATGTATGCGCGCAATCATCATGATGATAAATTAAAATATTATAAGTGTATCTCCACGTGGTTGTGAATTATGCGTTCTATTACGTGAAAGTTCCACCAGTTGCTTTTACTTCTACACTGCATTCATGTGACTGATGATTGAAATATGTATAATTTCTTCGTATATCCTGAATTTCTATTCTATTATTCCTAAGTCTCTTAATATCCTCTCGAATTTGAATAAGGGATACGTCTACTGAATCGCTTACATTCGTCTAAAAAAGGAAAGAATTAACGAAAATACTTAGCTGATGACAAAGTTCTTAATTACACAATGCATTGTACGTACTGTTAGCATTAATGGCACATATAGTGTCGGTCTCTTTGGAATCATGGTGTACCTGTTCCCGTTCACTTTTGCACACGCAGGTTCCCTTAAACACGACAAACCTAAGCTCCGAATTGCCGAAACGTGGGACCATGTGGATGGTAAGTTATCTAAAGTATAACTCTGATTTCCGTTGCTGATTGTCCTATAGTAATATAAATTTACAATGTCTTATCGAATCAAATTATTGCAGAGACTGTTATGCATATTCCATTGTTCATACCATTGTTCACTTGTAGCAAATGTGGTCAGTTGGCAGTGTCCCTTTCTCTATTTAGAATTCACATGCGTTTTGTTTAGTAGTTTAACCCTTAGTCTTATCCAATACTATATGGATAAATATCTAGTTCTGAGTGACTATTGACACGTTGTTCTAGGTACCAGATTACATAGAAAAGTACTCGGCCAACAAGGGGTTAACAGAGTGGTACCCCCTGCACCAAACCTCATGAAAAATTACTTTTACGCATTTGGTTGAAGCTTTTGCTACCATTTACTTCATACCATGCCGATTAAATGCCCCAATGGCACAAACGTGATTCTGTGCGCCATTCTCATTCTAGGTGAGCTCAAACACATATAAGCGGGGTTCAGAAAATGTTTGGTTGCGAGTTACAAGAATACAAAGGTATAAAAGGTAAAGGTGCCCATTTTTTGCGCAGGGTTTGTCGAAAGTCTGTAGAGGTTTTCGAGATCATTAGAAGGACAAATGGATACTATAGTTATTTGCGCCAGTCGACATCTTAAACTTTTGTTTATGTCTACTCATTGTATCATTCATATTTTCGAGATATTTGCCTGGATGTATTAAACTAGGCCACTTGATGTGAAGCTATTATCAACATTTGAGCTCATCTAAAATGAAATTCAATCAATATTATCTGATGTAAAAACTAGCGGAGTTTCAGCCAAATCCACCGAAAGCCATTTTCCATAAGGTTTTGTGCGGAGCCTTTCGCACGGTGCAAACATAACTATGAATTGCAATACTACTTTTACGATATTTAAAGCAAGGTGAGCTGGGGCAAGTGCAGCCTCGGGGTAGGTGCGCCGTCGAGGCAAAATTTTCTAAAGTGTGATTTTTGCTATTATTTACCTTTCATTTTTTTTTAAATGACCTTATGCATCTATAAAGTACAGTTTAAATGTGTAACGGGTGTGGTCTTATTTTATAATACGAGATATGATATGTGATAAAAGATAATAAATAAAAGGTAGAGGTACAAATATAAGATGAAGGCACGTTGTCAATGTATTTAAAAACAAAACGATAATTCGCCCGTCAATATATAAGAGGGTCTCCTGTTCCTTACAATTTCGTCTAAGTGCTTATTGTACTCCTTACAAATGTCATGTTGCCAAAGTTTCTATTTTGCATACAAATTTTGAAGCTTGTGGAATGAGAGTAAACACAAACTTCGAATTTTCGTGTGTGCAGTTGCCCCCGCTCACCTTACATCAGATTCATTCGTATACTTATATACCAATATATACGCGCGACCTAGTAAAACAGTTTTTACTTACCATCATACGGTCAGTTACTATGGCACGACCTTTGAGCTCCCAAATAAATCTCCAATCATCAGTGTCATTCTGCATGACGTGTTTCTGATCTGTGTTCTCTGTTCGTTTCACAAACGCTAAAAAACACAACCTGCGTTATATAAACTACGAAAATATTTTTATAATAGAAAGTTGTTCTGCAAGAACGCGCATATGCCTACTCGAAAAACGGATGGTAGTAGAATCGATATAGCCATACACAGCGCGGCTTGGAAAATATACATTTTCTTGGATTGAACTTGTGCGCACGTTAACTAGTCCATCATATAGCATATACCCGTTGCGACTAAAAAATTTGAAATAGCCCTTGTGTGGGCACCCTGAAATGTAAATAGTATTACCGTCGGAAAGTTGCTATTACATCATTACAGGATTAGTCGCATTTACATTCAAATAAAGATTAGAATCTTACCAGAATATTACAAATGGAGATTATCCTAATAATACTCACAGTGTAACCCTGAACTAAGGATCGTCGATGCTAAGAGAATTGCAAATTGTAAGGCAAGAAACATTTTAACGATCACTTCGACGATCACTATCTTGTTGCACCGTCGCAGACGTTTGTATCACGACTTCCTTCTGAATCTTGAAAAACCGGACCGATACGTATCACGCCATAAAATTAACGTGATTCTTTCATGAGAACTATAAGTTCGAACCAAGACTGATTTATTTAATAATAATTAACAAAGAATTATCGAGGAGACCGCGCGAATGTTTTAAAATGAGACGTGAGCTATTTTAACTGTTGAGAAGTGACCTGGTTTGAATTTCAGAAAAGAATGAGTTCTCTTGCAATGCGAAACGAATGGAGAGTTAGTGAAAGAGTATGGTGCTTTATGTGCGTCGTAATTATGAAAAATTTTGGAAGGAATCGCGATTGGTGAGAATGATTGTGGAGGGAGTGCTACTAAAAAAGGAGGCTATGGAAATGGAAAGATGAAAAGAGATAACAAAATTAGTTCACGTGTGAAGTGGCCACACGTGGTTTGCCATAATTTAACGGAAAATTTCTGGACCCCTAGTTTACCGCACGCTTTAAACAGTTAGGCTTAATGATGTGGTGTCGGTGCAGATGTTTAAGTTAAAAATACGTGATTCTTAAGTCTACCTGAAATCAATTGATGGTATTAAACATGGACACTGGTTGATTAATTGTATAGTGATATGTAGATTAGACAGGCTGGTGTAACGGTGTATTCGTGGGTACCACTGCGGACAGTGACGTCAAACCTCTCCTACATCATCGTCTCCGACATGCTTATTACACTAGTCGAACGCTTGTGAGGCAAGGAGTGGGGTCATGCGCACAGGCGGTAAGTAGCATGCGCAATGGTTTACCGTTTTAATGTCACGTGTGTTTGGTGCTTTCCAATAAAAAATTGCGAAGCAACGTGATAACGCTTGTCTCATTCCGCGTCTGAAAATATCTAGGAGTTCGATCGCGCTATTTTAGGTTAACGTGTATGCGTTAGACCTTACTTGCCTCGATTTAGTACTATTCTGATTCTTTGTTGAGAAAGACAATTGGGAGTCGTTAATCATGGATTCTGATTCCGATGAATCTCCATTATTATCCTTTTAACAGTGGTACGATTTATGACGCCACATTTAAAATGTTCATTTATAATTTTGATCATTACTATACGCAATAACACTGTCGTCCAGAATGCGTAGAGATGATTTTTCCCATTCGCCACTTTATAGGTGGTAGATGATCTTTCCGTAGTAAATCCGTCAAAAAATATTAGTTCGCATCAACGAGTCTTATAATTTTCTTGAAAATCTATTGTATTATCAGAACGAATGAGAACGTTAGATTTGTGGCAAGTACTTTTGAACGATTCGATCATAGCATCCGCTAGTGTACTCGTGTTTCGTAACTGTTCGGTGATATTCCTTGTTTGATTATTTCGTGACAATAGTTACACGGTACATATGCTTTGCTCGGTGAATATATTTCGTTTTCTTTCCACAGTCGTTATCGTTGTATAAACAACGATGGTACGTACGCACACACTCCACATTCCAGCCTGAATTTTTTGTTCGAGTATTTCCATAAGGCAAATTAGCTACGGTTTTATATATAGGTATTTTTAGTGTGAATTTCAATCGCGTAATCGGTGAATATTATTATACTATCCTCCTATGATGAGAGAAACCTTTGTCGGTAATCAAATAATTGAAAACACTGTCTTACATCTTAAGTGCATTCGTTGGATATACATACGAAGTCACAAATACAAATTTTACACTGAATTGCACAGGGTAAAAGAAATCATCGAAAATGAACAAGTCTTCGCCGCTCCTTACATTCTCCAGTATAATATATTCCAATTGATGTGTTCACGAACCAGTCGCCTGAACAGTCCAACATACCGCTTCAGCTAGAATCGTGCCTTGGGACGATTACAGGAGGTTGGCCTCGTAAATTCTCAGCATCGGAAATCGATCCCAGTTATCGTCAGCTGACGATGACGAAACTTTACCGGCACTTTATCCAGGCTCGCCATTACGATTCGTAAAATTGCACGGGACGGAAGCACCTAGAACGACAGATATCAGACATCGCGAGCTCGTCCGTAACAATGACCGCGATAAAACTACCCCTTTCATCTCCGATCCCTTCTCTCCGCAGCTTCGAGCGGGAAGGACGGTCCTGCGGGAAAACTCGACTATGAAAATTTTATCACCCTGTACAACAAATCGGACGATACTCGTTGTGCGGACAACGCGTTATTTATTACGAGCATATGAATGTATGAAACTTTATACGTGCCGTACACCTGGGACGCTTTGCGCGTAAATACGCAATTTTTATGTAATGCGCTACGAAATGAGAATCGCGGTTATGCCACGATGATTTTATCGAACGATAAGCGCGGTGCTTGGAGTCCTGGAAAAGCGACTTTTTCATACGCGCACCATTTTCCATCTTGTTTTACCCTTTCCATCCTTCTCCTTATGAGCCCCTCCCGATTCTCTCCAATCCTCGTCCTCGTCATCGTGCACGATGAATTAGGGGCTTGGACCGTCGCCAGGAAATAGGAATATGAGCGGCCCCGATTCAAGCTCGCGGTCGGGTACTTAGGGGTGCGCACGGGCGCGCGCACGCCCGGAGTTGGATTTGCGGTTGCCAAACGTGAACTTACATTATCATTAACTCCTATGCGCCGCATCCGCCGACTTCGATGCCGACGCCACCGACCGACGCCACGGCCTAGATGCGTTTACCCATCAAAGCTGCTTGGTTGGCCAGAGGTGAGGGAACCGTGAATAGATCAAACGTATGGCCCATGTTAATGGCCACGCTCCTGCTTTACCATTGTTCCGATTAATCAGGCCCGATCACCGTCCGATCGTCGCCCGAATGCGGTTAGGCTCGTTCGAGCCTGATATTTTCGGCCTTCCCGCTGCCCTCGTTAGTCGACGGTAGTTCGTGACAAAGTCACGTCGATTGGTCTCTTTGTTTTCACGCGAAATTCCCTCGCGTCAGTTGTAAGCCGCACGAGAATTCGGCTTTTGCTGAGAAAACGTTCGAGTTTGTAATCAAGGATGACCGAGTCGAAATTTGCACGCGTGATTCGATTGTTCGCTTTGCGCGTGGATACTGTTTGAAATGCACAGCGACACTTCATCTCACGATTAGATTAAAACGAATTAAGGTGAGCTGGGGCAAGTGCAGCCTCGGGGTAAGTGCGTCGTCGAGACGAAATTTTCTAAAGTGTGATTTTTTTCTATTATTTATCTTTTATTTCTTTTTTTAATTACTTTATGCATCTATAAAGTACAGTTTAAATGTCATGTTGCCAAAGTTCCTATTTTGCATACAAATGTTGAAGCTTGTGGAAGGAGATTAAACACAAACTTCGAATTTTCGCGTATGCGCTTGCCCTGGCTCACCTTATCTTTTTCTTCTGATTTTTTTGTTCTTCGTATGACAGTAGGTGCTTTCCTTTTACCGCTTTGGGCAGATCAGATCAGATCACTTCAGTTCAAAAGCTAGCATGTTCCGTTAGTTAAACTGAAGTGATCAGATCACTTCCCCCCTTACTGCTGTTGATCTACCCACGGACTAAGATCAGTAGGTGACATTTTCGTATCACTTGCGGTTACTCGCTTCCTATTGATTCATACTAAGAAATTATTTTGAGAACTATGAGGTGGTTATTTTCGCGTTGCACTTGTGCAATCTCAGCGCAATTAATAAACACAGATTGTAACAAAGAAATGACTTATCGTTCATACCAACTAACGCGAGGGTACATACAAGTTTTGAGGTTACTTATATTTTGGTATGAACTGGTGTGAATCTAAATCCACGAAACAATTAGGAAGAGAAGAGAAATATGGATGCCGGATCTAATCGAACTGATGCATGCTTGTACCATTCACTTACTGAAGTGACGTGAATATTTCGGATCACAAAATATCAGATCATATCAGAACACTTGTAAAACGAAAGCGCCTTATGTGATAGGCAGTTACAGATATACGAGAGAATTTCGCATTGTTACGAAAGTTTCGTGCACCTGTCAGAGCTGTAACAGGGACACCAAGCTTTCTCGTTTAAAGCTAACACAACCGTACACATTTTTCCTTTCTCCTCGTTCATTCGCTCTGCCATTATCAGCGTTGTCGACACTCTCGTTTCACAAATCATCATTCCTGTCTCCCTTATCACAAACCCAACTTCCACAGTGCTCGCCATTTCTCCAAGAATAAAAGGCACCCCGAAAAGTAATCGAACGACGGAGCTGTCCCGGTAATTTAGTTCTCAGGGCGACCATAGCGCACGGACCGTGTCAAGCGTCTCTTGTTTTTTATTCCCTCGCAGGACCAACATGACTTTTAGCGACGCAGGCCACTGTACAACGTGACGAGGAAGCGAGGAGAAAGAGACGGGGATACCAGAGGGTGAGAGCCAGTCGGATTGCGATGCGCTCATTCGGCCCGCTTCAGAATTGTTTGCGCTCCGGTCCGCTTGTCGGCCCGTTGCTCCGACTGTCGGGGACGCGCGGCGCCACGGCGATTTGATTTTGCCGCGAGAAAGCGAGCGCGGAATTTCACGCACGTCGACGTCCATGCAAAGTCGCGGGGCGGGCCGTCCCTCGAAAATTACAATTGCAAATCGATCTCTCGCGTCGTTAGTCAGGACGCGGCGGATGCTCGTGGGTTGTGGATAGAACGAGAGGAAGGCGCGAGTGGGAGCAAGAGAAACGAGGAGGAGCAGGCGGTGGTGGAGCACGCAAACCGTGCCGCGCAAAGCCGGCGTCGAATCGACGAAATCGATCGCGACGCACCGAGCTCGTCGAATTTTTTTTTTTTGTTCCTTTTTTCCCCCTCCACCACCGTCGGCTTTTGCATCGGAGACTGATTGTTTTTAACGTTTCGCACGCGCGCGCGCCTCCGAAAAAATTACTCCCGCCAGTTGGTACCGCCCACGCGAGAGCCGACAACGGCAACGCGACTACGCTCGCGATGCGAACGTTTGCGCGTAGACGAGGCAGTGTCACGCGAAAAGGCTCCTGCCTACAACTGACTGACAGATTAATCGAGACTACGTGGGTAGGTAACGCAACCCCGGGGCCCTACGAGTGTGACGTACGCCTACAACTTCGACAGCCCACGATCCTCGACGGAAAACGCCCGCGACACGCGAGCCCGTGGAGTCGATATGTCGATAGGTCTCTGTTTCTTACGCGACTCGATATCCACTGTCGCCAATTGTCGTTTTCCTTCGAGGAAATTGCGCGCTACCCCGGGTGCATCCGCTCTTTCGCAACTTTCGTGTAGCCTGGTCTTACTCTGGCATTGGAAAATCGGAAAAATCGGGCGACACGACCGCTCGAAAGTGTTGTTTTCGGTATCGCGGTGGATGAGAACGATCATTGGGGTATCGTTTGCGGATTTCATTCTGGCGAAGGAGCTATTTAAACAGAACTGTGTTTAAGCGTCCGGAGGATGGGTTGAGACGACGAGGGTAGTGGTGTTCAGGATTGAAAGACGCTTCACTGGGTGATCAAAGATTTTTCGTATCGGTTATTTACATGATAATGTTTATCTTTCTGTACATTGCTTTGGTTTTTTTTTATCACTCGCTCGTGGTAACTTATGGTAACAAAAGCGTTGTAATCCGTCTTATATACAAGTGTAATTTCAATGTGTGGATTTAGGTTACTATATAACAATTACATACAATTTACTCACGCATATTTTGTTACTATAGGCTATAATGGATCTTTACTCTATTAAAATAAAACCATAATCCCTTCAAGTATACATGCTAAACCCCGTTGCGGGTTCATTTGCCATGCATGGCGAGTAAACAAGATTTGTATTTTCGAATGCTTTTGTCAGAGTCGGCACCAGGAAAGATTCGATTAGTTGTTTCAGATATTTCTGCACCCACGGAGAAATCTCTCCTTGTGATTCGAATGAATCACCTTCCACGTCCATGTTTCGTTTACGAAAATTATATTTCGATTCGCCTATACTGCTTACATTAATGTACTCCGAAGGTGGATTGCAATCCGTAACATAGGACGTAAGGACTCTTTGAATTATCAAATCCTTTACGGATACCGACATTTCACCCTCATGGTGTATCGTTCCGTTTTGTATCTGTATAAAAACAAAGTAACGTCAAGATTTTACGCTGAATATATTGTAATGGAAAATTACCTTATAGTTTTCGTAATGTACACGTGCTTCGTGAATAATATATGTAATGTTAATGCTATAAAATTCATTTCGCTGAACTGTCGCCGTTGCGATACCCATTCTCTCGATCGTCGAAAGATTTCTATGATAAAAAATGCAGAAGTCAATATCAATGTCTACAAAAATCATAGATGACAGATAAAAACATTATAAGCGTATTTTCATGCGGGTGTTAAGTAAGCGTTCCATTACCTGAAAGTTCCGCCAGTTCCGGTTACTCCGGAGTCACAAAACACAATGAATGACGTAAAATCTATTTCTGTATCCGGTATTTGTATTGTGTCATTATGTTTCTTAATGGTTTTTCGAAACTTTTTCAGGGATCTGTCTACTGGCTTGTTTATAATCGCCTAAAAAGGATACAATTAACAAAATCTTCGTGAAACAATTAACAAGCAACATGCCTGGCCGATGATAAAGTTGTTAAATACACTATTCATTTTACGCACTGTTTGTGTTAACGGTAGAATATTTTCCTCCGCAGATGGACACGTGTAGGTGTTAGGATTCTTCGTTGGGCAGATATCTTCCTTCAAACATGACAAAGCTAATTTCTGAATTCTCGTTTTTACCTTCTCGGAAATGTCGTACCAATCTGGTGGCAGGTTGGTTATCTCATAACTGTGGCTTCCGTTTTTGCCTATCCTATAGCAATATGCATTTACAATGTCTTATCGAACAAAAATATTGCAGAGACTATTATGCATATTGCATTGTTCGTACCACTGTTGATTTATAGTGATTGCCGTCATTTGGCAAAGTATGTGATCCTCTAAATTGTCCTTCGGCAGGCACGTACTCTTATGGAAAATAACCTTGCTATTATTTACTCCATATCATGTTGATCAAATTTTCCAATGGTATAAACTCGATTCTATTTCATTTTCGTTCTACGCGGATTTACACTCCCATAATAACACCATGTCGAGTGTCTGGTTTTAATATATCCAGCCAAATATCTCGAATAATATGAATGCTACAAAAATAGTTTGTAAAGCTTTTGCAGACCTTTCGACAAAATCTATAAATGGTAACCCGAATCAAAAGGTAAAGGTAAGAATAACTAGGGGGTAAACCCCCTGCGCTTTCGCTTCGCTCAAGCGCCAACCCCCCAGATCGCCTTTGCTCGCGCTTCGCGCTCGCTTTACCGGGTGCAGAAAAGCTTCGCTTTTCTGCAATAGGCACGACCGCGGCACTCGCGCTTCGCGCTCGCCCACGAATTTCAAACCGTTTCGAAATTGTTGAAAATTCAAGTATTGAGATATTAAACTATGCTAGAGAGTCCTCTGCGCTTTCGCTTCGCTCAAGCGCCATACCCCCTGAGAACGTCGGGTGCTCGCGCTTCGCGCTCGCCCGCGAAATGCAGCATTTCTGCAATGCGCGCAAGTGATCGAAACCGGACAATTAAATGCATTCGAACTAAAATTTTACATGTACATCAAGTATATACCCCTTTGCTGCAGTAAAACTTTATGCATGGTTATCTTTAACCATTCAGAAATTGCGGAAATTGAAATCATTAATCCAGTATTTCGCCGAAACGCTGGCACGGATTCAGAAAAAATTTGGCATGTAGTTCAAAAATATACCCATTTGGTACCACAAAACTTATGCATGGTCATCTTCAACCGTTTCGAAATTACGAGATTTTCAAACTATAATTATAAAATAAAATAGTGGATTAAAGACTTGAAATAGGCACCATTTCGAAATGGTTGAAGATGACCATACACAATGTTTCGTGGTACCAAATCAGTATATACTCCATGTACATGTCAAATTTCGTCCGAATCCGTTCAGCCGTTTCAAGATGACCATGCATATTGCTGCCATTTCTAAACGGTTGAAGATAGCGATACATAAAGTTTCCTGGCACCAAATGGGTATATACTTGATATGCATGCCAAATTTTATCCGAATCCGTTCAGCCGTTTTGCCGGAATAGTGGACTAATCAACTTTCTTGCTGAAATAGTGGATTAAAAATTAAAATTTGCCGCTATTTCGAAACGGCTGAAGACGGCTATACATAAAGTCTCCTGGCACCAAATGTGTATATACTTGATATGTATGCCAAATTTTGTTCGAATCCGTTCAGCCGTTTTGTCGGAATAGTGGACTAATCAATCGTTTTGCTGGAATAGTGGATTAAAAATTTGAATTTGCCGCTATTTCTAAACGGCTCAAGATGGCTATACATAAAGTTTCCTGGCACCAAATGGGTATATACTTGATGTACATGCCAAATTTTGTCCGAATCCGTTCAGTCATTTTGCCGGAATAGTGGACTAATCAACTCTTTGGCTGAAATAATGGATAAAAAATTTGAATTTGCCGCCATTTCGAAACGGTTGAAGATGGCCATACATAAAGTTTCATGGCACCAAATGGATATGTACTCGATGTACATGCCAAATTTTGTTTGAATCCGTTCAGCCGTTTGGCCGGAAAACTGGACTAAGGGATTAATGAATTTTGCACTATTTCCATTAGTCCAGTATTCCGGCCAAACGGCTGAACGGATCGCAACGAAATTTGGCATGTACTTTGAGTATATATCCATTTGGTGCCAGCAAACTTTATGTATCGCTATCTTCAGCCGTTTAGAAATGGCAGTAATATTAAATTTAAATTACATTTTTTTCAAATTTTGAATCTCCCGCCATCTTGTACCGGTTCAAGATGGCGGCTCACAAACCTTATTGTCAACTCACAGTAGTGTACTTGATTTTTGTGCCAAATTTCGTCCCGATCGGTTCAGCCGTTTTTCCGAAATCGAGGATATACACGGACACACACACATACGCACACACATACACACACACACACACACACACACGAACAGTTTGTGCGATGGCGATAGCATAAGTCACTCCCTTTACGGTCGTGCCTAAAAATAGCGTATTCTTGCACCTTGTACCGGAGCGTTTTTTAAACTCTACGTATATGTGTCTTTGCCGGAGTTGTACCCAACATATGAAGCTTTAAAGCTTAATAGAAATGTTGCAGGATTTCAAGAGGAACGTTATGTGTTCCAGCCACTCGCATAGGCCTTTTCCAATCAAAGCAACGATTGTTCTGTTTTCACTAGTACAATGATATTCGTATTTACAAGTTATTTATCTGGCGCTGTTACCGACGCACACACGATTCACTGACACGATTCAGTCTCGCGATAATAAAAGTATCATTTTTATTGACCGCGGGGCTACGACATACAACATCTCTCTTGAAATTCTAAAACATTCGTATTAAAATGAGAACCTTATATACCTATACATAAGTAGTGTTTTGAAAGCGTTTCGATGCTAGCTGCAAGAATACGTCATAAAAAGTAAAGACTCCCACTTGCAGATTTCATCCAAAGATCTGTAGAAGTTTTCAAGGGTATTTGGCATCACACATGCCTCTCAATATGTTTCAACTATGGTCTATATTTTTCGATATATTTGTCTGGATGTATTAAAACCGGCCACTCGATAGCGCGCTATTATATGTGCGATCTAGTGAACTAATTTTTATTTACCGTCAAAACGTTAGATACTACGGCGTGGACTTTGGACTCGAAAACCAATTCCCAATCACGGCTGTCAGTCTGCGCGTAGTAGCGGTGTTTATTAGCTTGTTTTCGCGCCACGCGCCCTGAAAAACGCGGACTACGTTATACAAGCTGCGAAAACGTTTTCACAAAAAGAAAGTTATGTCTGAAAGAGTGTACGTATACCTACCCGAAAAGCGGATGCTAGTAGAAGGAACATCGGCATACTTAACGAGCTTTGCAATATTTGTGTAAGTTATGAAACGCTCTGCCTCCACTTGAATTTCTCCGTCGTAAATCACATACTCGTTGTCAGTAAATGTGAAAAAATGACCCTCGTGCGGGCACCCTGAAATGAAATAGCGTTATCTTTGGAGGGTTGCTATTGCACCGTTACAGATTATTCGCACTTACACTTATATGCAAATAAGCTTCTTTTAATTTTACCAGAATGTTACTAATGAAGATTATCCTAATAATACTCACTGTGTGAGCCTAAGCTAAGCACCGTCACTGCTAAGATAATTACAAATTGTAAGGCAGAAAACATTTTAACGAGCTGTTACTTTTTCGATGATTACAGTCTTGTCGCACAGTTGACTCGAAGTGCCGTTTTATCTGGAAAGGAATTTTATTATGTGAAACATTTGACAGATGGCGGGCATTGTTTGCTTAACCAGTTAATTCACATGAACGGTAATATATCGTGGTGCTGATACTATTTATACAAAGTCACTGACGAATCATCTCGCGGCACAGCGTAGTTTGTATAGTGTCACACACGTATTAGGTCGCGGCGTCGTGGTAGTACACGTGGCACGGAACGTATCAAATGGGTATGAAATTGTATGTATCTTATACCATTTTTCTGCTAATATTTTATTTTTCTGCTTTACAAAACGACATTACATACAGGGTTTCGTAGTAAACAAGAGCGTGCACGAACAAAGAACGTAGGTTTTAGTTTAAGAGTGCAAGCAATTTTACGCTTCTCTTACTAGAAAAGCCTATCACATCACGTAGGAAAAAATATTTGAAGTCAGCAGAAATAGTGTTACGAGATACACCATTGCATATTCATTCAACAGAGAAAAAGTAAAATTTTATCTACCTGTCAAAACGTCAGTTCGGCATACGGAGCGTGAGTATAGCAAATTTCTCAAGATCACTAATAATGTGTCAAAGCAAACTGAAACAACTTTATTAAGCCCATTAACAGAGAGAGGAGAAGAAGAAACGCAAAATTGTAGGTTACGTGACTATACCGTATAAACGACGACGACGAAGTGATCGAGCGTGGCACTCGGCAACACATCGTACGCTCACGCGACGTATCCGCGTTCAACAAGAATCGGCAAAACCTCCGATAGGTGGTGTCTTCACATTAATCCGATCAATGAACACATTAGGTGATACAAACTGTCGCCTCTAAATTCGGACTGTCTCTAACATCGACTGTTTGTCTACGAAAGAATGAGTGAAAAAATGTACGAACGAGTGAGTAGAATGGATGAAATTCACTGGATGTGGTGGACTGAATGTTTCTTGGTGTCAAAGTAAATCACAAATCGTTACGTGCTAGCCCACGGGTAAGACATAGCACGTGGTATTGACACACTAGTTCTAACACGCACTGATTCCGACAAAAACGTGGATGATTAGCTCTGTTATGCTGCCGAAGCTTAGTTTTGAGGATTTTATAGACACCGTTAGATAGCGACGGTGACGGTAGGAATCATCGATTTTTCGACGATTATAGATAACATAGGTATGACTCGACGCGTGATCTCCGAAATTGTCTTTTGTAAAGAACACGACGAGCAACTCGACACGTTTCAGCACGCGCTAGAACTTGGAGACATACGGACGTACTATTGTAATAGTCTGTAATAAATTCCGTTCTCATTATTGTTTACTGTACACGACGGCATCAGGTTTTATACCTTACTCGGTCGGGCACAAAGTGCAATATTCGAGGAAAGAAACGGCCCACCCTATTCAACTCCTACATACGTTACATTGTCCTTTTAATGCACACTGTTGCAGAAATGCTACATTGCGAATTATGCCTCTCATTACTAATATCTGTATAACGAGAATCATTTAATGCACGGTCAGATCTTTCTGTAATATTACTCTCTCCTGTATTTGCATTAAACTGAATCTATAACATTATATGTTTTTGTTATTAGTTTTAAAGAACCATGTATTTTAGTGTTATTATACAGGGTGTCCCGTAACTAGTGTAAGAGCCGGGAATGGGGGCTTTCTGGGCTGATCCTGAACAACTTTTTCCTTTGCCAAAATATCGGACGAGGCAGCGTTTTTGAGTTATTAAGGAAAATGTCTGGCCAATGAGTGCGTGCAAATTTCCCGCGCTCAGGGCCGTGGACGTTGGCTGACCATCGCGCTCGGCCATGGTCGTGTCAAACGCGCCGCGGTTCAGGTCAAAGGAGTAATGCGAAATGAATAAAAATCAGGATTAGTCATGAATAATGAATAAACATATTAATAATTATTCACGTAAAGTAAACAAACGTACGTCGCGACGCTCCACGAGCTGATTAAGGCACGTGTCTGCCTTACAAAATGATTTGCCCATATCAAATAAGTTTACGAAAAAGTGATTTTGCAATAAGTTTAGGAAAAAGGATTGGTGGATTATGAAATAGGAGTGGAATATCAATAACAAGTCCATTACTCACAGCTTTCCATGAAAAAATGGGTCGCGTCATTGGATCTCTCCATCGCTTGTGATCATCCAGAGAATATCGACGAACAGCTGATCGCAGCCGGGTCATTGAACTGGCATGGCTGCACGGTCACTAACACTTTCAATGTCCATGCGTGAAGATTTCGTTTCCAACCTCCGACGTTTCGTTAATTTTTAATCCATTATTCTTAACTCCCGACGGTGCTTCGAGAAAGGAGGGCCCCGATAAGAGTAACACCTTTAAGGCCAAACACGTCCTTGCACGTTTTACAACAATCCTTTGCACTTTCCGAAAATTATTTACGATAAACTCCTCGTTATTAACCTACATCGTCGCGTTGTCCGTATCGAGATCGACCATATCGACTGCCTTCTCGATCGGCATTTGTCAACTAAGGCTGTGCTACACAATGCGACGACCACCTCACACGTCGGTCGGCCGCTTGACGGTTTCTCGCGCATCAACTGGCCGACGTTGTACGGTGGTCGTCGCATTGTGTAGCACAGCCTTAGTTGACAAATGATTGAGAAGGCAGTCGATATGGTCGATCTCGATACGGCAACACGACGATGTAGGTCAATAAAGAGGAGTTTATCGCGAATAATTTTTGGAAAGTGCAAAGGATTATTGTAAAACGTGCAAGGACGTGTTTGGCCTTACAGGTGTTACTCGTATCGGGGCCCTCCTTTCTCGAAGCACCGTCGGGAGTTAAGAATAATGGATTAAAAATTAACGAAACGTCGGAGGTTGGAAACGAAATCTTGACGCATGGACATTGAAAGTGTTAGTGACCGTGCAGCCATGCCAATTCAATGACCCGGCTGCGATCAGCTGTTCGTCGATATTCTCTGGATGATCAGGAGCGATGGAGAGATCCAATGAAGCGACCCATTTTTTCATGGAAAGCTGTGAGTAATGGACTTGTTATTGATATTCCACTCCTATTTCATAATCCACCAATCCTTTTTCCTAAACTTATTGCAAAATCACTTTTTCGTAAACTTATTTGATATCGGCAAACCATTTTATAAGGCAGACACGTGCATTAATCAACTCGTGAAGCGTCGCGACGTACGTTTGTTTACTTTACGTGAATAATTATTAATATGTTTATTCATTATTCATGACTAATCCTGATTTTTATTAATTTCGCATTACTCCTTTGACCTGAACCGCGGCGCGTTTGACACGACCACGGCCGAGCGCGATGGTCAGCCAACGTCCACGGCCCTGAGCGCGGGAAATTTGCGCGCACTCATTGGCCAGACATTTTCCTTAATAACTCAAAAACGCGGCCTCGTTCGATATTTTGGCAAAGGAAAAAGTTGTTCAGGATCAGCCCAGGAAGCCCCTATTCCCGGCTCTTACACTAGTTACGGGACACCCTGTATAGCACTGATTTCTTGAGTACATTCACTTGTTCAATTTAAAATTGCCGTGTGCTATGTCACAGCTAATATATGTATACCACGTGGTGTTAATGCAATTCAATTTGACACGCAGTAATCTCAACCATAATTAAATTATTAGCTCCATTGATCTATAGAAAGGTCAATGAACAGGACTAAGAGTTAATTCATGAGAAAACTATTTTGCTGTTCATTGACCTTTGTGTACATCAGTAGAGTTAATCGTCTAATCAATGTTCACTTCACTACGTAGCAGATTATATTGCACCAAGCCGCGCTGTTTGTATCAGCCATGGCCTACCACGCGGCTACTTCAAAAGGATGAAAAAACGAGGAAATAGTCCGTCCAAATTTTTGACTGCCATTCATCTAGTTACAATTTCCCGTGGCATGGCGCGTAATACTCTTTGTCGCAGGCCAGGCGTGTTTCTCATCGCACGAGCTCGCGAATCGACCAGCAACAGTACCTGGTGGATTCGTAGAAATTTCATCCTTGCGCACGCAAGCCCGGGAGTCGTCTCCTCGGTCGCTTCCAATCTCTTCTCCTTCCCCTTTCATCACACTTTCCGGCCATTTTCGGGATTGCTCATGATGTTCTCCTTTGCGCCGATGCAAGTCGTATCTCGCAGCAAAGAGACTAGGGTCGGATTTCGCTGGAGAATGTCCGCAAAAATTAAATGGCGTTGGTCAATAACAGCGCGCCGGTTTAATCCACTTCCAATATTCTCTTTGTACCTTCTTTTGATAAGTCAAGAAATCAAAATGGTCAAAGCGAATTACGAAAAGCTCCGTCAAAAGACACCTTCTGAAATTGTATTTGAAATTTATTTTCCAAGTTGATTCATTTTTTCTCAATCACTTCTTTCATTATTCGTATATTAGTCGTTAAATTAATTAAACGGTATGCTTTTCATGCAGCTCATCCTGGACCGAAAAATGCACCTTTCGGTCGAAACAGGTATATACAAATTCTCCGTAGAAATAGTATGAAATAGCGCTGTTCAATAAGAGCGCATGCCAGCTCAATCCTCTTTCAACCTTTCCTTTGTACCTTCTCGTGATAGGTAAAGGAATCGAAATGATTCAAGCGAGTTACGAAAAGCTCGACGAGTGGCAGTAGGACGCAAATGTCGGAATATTTAAGGAACCACTACTACCGGAGAATCCGTGTTCGCGCCTGTAACTTTTCTCAGCAAAAAGCTTCCAGCTCGGAGGAACTTGAGGGAGTAGAAGCAACCGTGGAGCTACGCCCGTGACCAAGAGTCACATGGTCTTTCCGAATCTCCTCTTTTTACAACGCGCGCGCGCGCGTGCTTTCGCTCGCAGCCCCAGAAGATGTTTTTGCGGTATATACCTGTTGATTATGCCACCCTCAAAGGGAAGAAGAATCAACATTTTCTCGTTTACAGGAAGGATCGCGGCCAGTGGCCGAACGCTGTTTTCGGAGAGGATTTTCTGCGTGCTCGCTTGTTCTCGCCACGTTTCAGTTTTTCTCTTCTTCTATTACCTTTTCCCCTCTGTTCCTTCCTTTTTTGTGCCCTTTTTCATCCCTTCCTTCGTCTATTCCTCTCGTCTGGCCTACGCGCACTCTCGCTCGATTCTTTTACGAACTCGTGCCACGCTCTTTCTCTGTTTAACTCTCCGCTCTCTCTCTATTTCCTATCCTCCCTCTCTTTCACTCTTTCTCGTTTCGCAGTCTACCAGCAACTGTAACACCCCCTGTCAATAACTGTTCCATTCAGATGTATTGTAGATGTTAGACCTTCCACGGTATTTATTCGTACGTGAGTAGGGCGCAGCATTTAAAGGAGTTCACGTAGAAGACCTTTAGGTTGTTTTTGAATATTGACCCTTTCCAATTTTCAACTTTTTTTATCGTCTATCCCCTTTGTGTATTTCACCGGGCTTTCACAAAACGATGTCGAGTGGAATTACACACAGTCTCGACGCGGACTGTTTTCTTTTCGATAACGCTCACTCGATGCTTCGTAATATTCGAGTCAACGAACCCTGACGGCATTAATGGTGTCCAAAGATTAATTCTGTTTTTATTTTACAAAATCAGGGGTGAGACCCCCGAAGTAGAAGCGGTTTGCTTGCGAATATTGCTTGTATTTTCTGGTGGTTCTTTTTTTGTTAAATATTTCTTTTGCAGAATGCATAAAAACTAAACATTCGGAATGAAATGCCGAGTACGAAGAAGTCAAGAAATTATATGCGAGAAATTGTATAATATTCTCTCTGGATGATAAAATCTAAGAAGACTATAATTTTTTAATAATTCGCACTATTAAAAATTTATGATCTGCACAACGGTCGTCGTACACTAAATAAAACCGATCTACGTGCCCTTGCCTGTCTGCGTCTGTGCTAACTGACTTCTCGTACAGTCCCGGCACTATAATAAAGAACAAACCCAAGGTGTTTGGACGGGTGAAAGACTCAATCGGACTTTGTTTATTGAGCGGATGAGCATACGTTTTGAAATATTCTTGATTTAACTTTACGCCGCCTAAGGAGAGCTAACAAGCAGCGTGCACTGTGTAATAGCAAAGTTGAGGAACTCGCATCGCGTAGACGTTCCACGGTTAATCGACATTTGCTTCGAGATGTTGAGGCGTTACAGACCAAATATTTGCTTACGCAGCGTCTATCGTGGGTGTATACGGGACTCGTTAAACAGTTTCTCGCGTTATGTTTCTACGATGTTTCGAAAGCGTTGCGAAGTGGCGGGGCGCTGCGTAAACAGGCGCACTTGTTGGAAATCCTCGTCTGGCCTGCTAACGACAATTACTTCAACCGTGGTGGAGTGGTAAAATACCTTGAAATTGTATAATTATCGTAGGAACCGTGGGGATTTTAGTATAACTTAATGCTAACGATTCTGGACTGAGAATTCTTCCGCAACGCTTGGTTTTCACGTATACGCACGGAAGCGTTAATAATGACGCGAGACAAAGTACAAGTGGTTAATATGTGACTTACACCTGCGCGAATGAAGTCATGTGTGATAGTCCATTCAGGTGATACACCTAGTTATATTACATCTATAATGTGCTGCATTGAATATAATATTATAGGATGTGGTATACAACGTAGTATTGCACATTGTATTATTGTGGTAATGCAACGTAGGGTATAACTGCAATGGCCAATAGCGTTGAGTTTTCCAACACATTACCGAGAGATTATTATTCAAACTAGCACCCTGCTCTCTCCAGTGAATTAATATATTATAATTAGAAGTGTTTTATCGTCAGAACCGGTGAATTTAATTTAAACGATTGCTCCTACAGCAATTTTGTGTGTGTCTCGAAATCGAAACCAATGAGTTTAATTCTCCAAAAGAGCAAAAGTTTCACATTACCCACTTATATGTATCAGTAACCATCCATAAACTTTTTCCATCGTCCAACAAGAAACTTATCGAGCATTGCAGGCAAAACTCATCAAACAGCTCGCCTTTGCAATCAGATCTCCGGATTACAAAGGCACGTAACAAAAGCATTACACACGAAGCTGTGCGGTACACTGCAACTTTACCTTGTAACTCTACGCTCAACTTTCTACACCTCTTTCGAACCCAACAAACCAAATCATTTCACATGCTCTCCGCGAATAAGCTCGCATTAAAAATACTCTCGTACTCTGGACTACTCTCCTCATTCTACCCACTTCGTCAAATGAAACCCACTCGCCTGGACTTCACCTGAAACTCTACTCACGTAGTTTCAACTAATTACAGCCATTACGGACGTTACATGTGCTTCGACGTACCCTCTTCTCGACTGCTCGAATTTCGAAAACCTTAGAACGAGCGTAAGGTAGACCCCAGCAATCTGATATCCCGCGATAACAATCCGCATTGAATTTCTTCTTCTTTCTCTCGACAATCGCGTCATTTCCGATTGCGCGAGTGACACTACGACGACTACCGGGTGACAAAGCAAAAACAGGGGCCCGATGTTACCATCGCGAGGTCGGGATCACGAAAAAAAAAAGGAATAAAAGGGGAGAAAAAAACATTTTCAACCTTCGAAATTCCCCGACGCTCAATGGAATAATTCTATCTGGCGTTTGCTCGTGTACACGCACACCCGCGTGAAGACCATAGGAGGTACGAGGAGGATGCGACGGAGGGGGAATGGTCGAGCGCGTAACGCTGCGTGTTAACGAATAAAGAATGGGACGTTGCGCCGCACCGGCTGCATCGGATGGGACTCGTTGTGCGGCAAAACGACGTGCGGCCGACAACGTGTCGGTGGGTATAAAAAAAAGAAGGAAGGAAATAAAAAGTGAAAAGGACGAAAAAAAAATGCGCGGATGCGCGCGGAGAATGTATCGGTGGTCGAAGCGAGAGAATGGACGGAAGGAGAGGCGAGACCTTGTGGCGGTAGGGGCGGAGAGACTGAGAGGGTGCAAGGGTGGAGGAAAAAGAGACACAAGGGAAGGGTGAAGTCAGCACGACGACGAACTATAAACGAGATAATTGCGATGGCGGTAGTAACGACGTGGGCAGGGGAGGATGGGAGATTGGAGACAGGCCGATAGGAGACGACGGGCACGCCCGGTACCAGTTTAATTTGAGCTGCAGGCTAAATTCACTAATTTATTCGTCGTCCTAAGCAGGTCAGTCGTTAAGGTTCGTTTAATTTACATTTACAGGGGCCGGGATATATACGGAAGCTGCCCTTTCCTTTCCAGAATTGCGACGAAACTCCTCGATTTCGACGAAGCATTTCGAGAAATTTACCTATGTATCTGGTGATGTTTACTTTTTTGGGGGTTTTCAGTTTTTTTTTTGCTGCGTGCAAGAGGGACTATGCTCCGAGCGGATTATTAGGTATTTAGGAGAGAATGGGCACGGCGAAAATAAATTGTTTGTATTAGGGAAAAAGGAATATTTTGAAATTATCTTAACGAGGATAAAGACGTTCTTGTTATTAAGCGCATAGTTCAGAACATTCCTCAAATTGTACCTTCTTAGAGTAGTGACTATGTCACAGTTTTCCCGGCACAGGAGACTTGACAAATTCCAAGAGTAATTAGCTACGGTGCACGCATAACAAAGAGGCGGAATGCAAATTGTCTTTTTACCGCTTCAGTACCAACAAGTTAGAAACGACACGTACTGCACATGAGTAGAGAGTGACTCTCAGGCGGATGAGTTAGGTTTAATTATTTTTGGGAACCTTTCAGCTTCACAGTTATTCAACGAATTCTTGTCCTTGTGGTAGTCTCACGTAGCCTACTATTATAGGATAATAATAATAATAATAATAGTAATAATAATAATAATAATAATAATAATAATAATAATAATAATAATAATAATAATAATAATAATAATAATAATAATAATAACAACAACAGTAGCAGTTTATATGAACGTATGTCATAAAATATTATAATGTTGTCTGAATATTTCACTCGTAGAACTGACCCTGCGATTTAGCATTTTACAATTACATAATGTAAAAGCAGAATGCTAAAAAGGTTGGATTAAATCGCTCGTATTACGAAGTAATAAGACTTAAATTTGAAAGTTAGCTGCCCTCGTGCAATATCGCGTACTGGAAACGGAAGAAATGAAACAGGTAAAATTAGGTAATTTGATCCATTAATTATCGATAATTCCATTAGTTTCCAATAATTCGCTCATGTAGTCAAGTGAATCCGTTAAATTGCTGAAAAACCAGAACTCCTCCTGTAGTCTTGTTATCTCGTAAAGCATTGCTGCCTTTTCAATTTGCCAAATTGTGTTTTTATAACGTCGCGTCGTTACGTGAATTCCCGCATTAAGCATATATGAAGTGGCCGTAGCGATCGTGGAAATTTCGAAAATGATTCCAAAAATATGTGACAATTAACGATACTCAATCATGTCCAATGAGACGCTGGTACACGTATGCAATCTGGGCACTTTATAAATTCTTCGATAACTGTAATGTGATTAAATTCATGATTCAATTAAATTCTTCCAATGAAATTGGTTAGAGCATTCGAAATACCTGTACGTAACCCCGTAATACGTGGTCCAGACTAAGTTACCTATACTCAAATAATTAATGGAAAATCTTTAATCGTATTGATAAAAGTCAGCTATTTTTGTTGATTTATCACGGTTACTTTCGCACAAATAATCGCTTTTCCACAGTAACTGCAAAAACGTTTAATTTATACTGGATGTTAAAAAGCATGCAAATCCTACGAGACGCGAAAATCTTTACGTTCACGATCCAACGGTCGTCACGATCCTAAATCAACCCACGTAATCAGCTTAACATAATACAAATTCTCGAATTCTCAGCAAAAGGAAGGTAGCGGTGCTTTGCCTGATTATTTTGAGCCGTTCCCAAATTAACGCTTCGCTTTACGAGGACTTTTGCCTCGTACCGGAAAGTGATTACTAAATTTTGGGGGCATCCTCTAAAAGAATAAGCGACCCTGATTCGACGAAGCCGCGGCTTAGCTCTCGCGCGCGGTAACGAAGGATGCGGAAGATCAAGAGACGAGAGATGAGGAACGGAAGATGCAAAAGAGAGAGAGAGAGAGAGAGAAAGCGAAAGAGGTGAAAGGGACAAAAGAAATCCTTTTGGCCGCGCGAGCCTCGTCTTTTCCACTCGACGGCCTCTCCGACGGCGAGTCGCGGCGGGAGAGATTACTTGCTCATCCTCGACTCCTCCTCACTTCTTAGCATCATTCGTCGAATGAGTTTGCGAGGAGGGCAAAGCGCAAAGGGTTCGGGACGTCGAAGAATATAGCAAGGATGCTAGAAGAGGTAGAGAGAGGTGGAGAATGGAGGCTGTAGGATGAGGCGGGTGCCTGTTTTCCCGTGGGTTGGCACGAAGCAAACGTCAAAACAAGCATGAATGGCAAGACGACGCGAGAGGGATTGCTACGGAAAGCCGACGTCAACAAAGGGTGCGACATTTACAAGCATCGAGGAGATGGGACGCGATGCAGGTGGATACGGCATACTTCCGATGAGGAGTGAAACGAATGTAGGCTGTGTAGCAGTAACGGGAGGAGACAATTTTCGATTACCTCTCGTCCTTGGACAATTACGCGAATTTCGTTGAGTTTGAGAGATTCGCACGAATTCGCGTTTGTGTTACGCCGAAAGAATGGTATTCTTAAAATGTAAACTTAATAATTCATCTTAATAGATATTCTTAATAGATGAGAATATTTTCTTATGAATATGACGGTTTTTGGAATATATTCTTAATAATCCATCTGCATGTCATGACACAATGCGTGTCGGTATTCGGTTAAGTTAGGTTATACATCGCTTGTGACACATGTCGATGCCTGTATCTTGTTCCTCTTGCAATTCTGCATCTACTATATTATTTTGTGTGTTGTGCAAAAAGTATGGATAAAGAAGTGACGAAGTCTCTAGAAGAAGAGGATTTGGCGCTTTAACGGAGATATTTACAAGTAATATAAATATATATGGATTGTACCTTTCTCTCGTGACTACATTTCTCAACCAATCCCGATTTCAAGGCGTGGATCGTGTAATTTTCGATAATATAAAGAGTGAAACAATCAAGAATTTTGTTTCCAATAATTATATACAAAATATATCCATGCAAATTTTTTACCAGGCTATATTAAGAATATCCCGTTAAGAATATTTGATTAGAGGAATCTGTTTAGAGTATTCTACTCTTAAATTAAGAAGATCCTCTTGTTGCTTATTTTAGTAAGAAATATTCTAAAATCAAGTGGTAAATTCTTAAGATGAGAATACCATTTTTTCAGTGTATGCATGTCAAAGTTACGGAAAAATGATCCTCTTGGCACTGGTGATCTTCTTGACTTGGAGATTTTCTGTGAAAGAGATATTTTAGTGAGAAGACAAAGCTCGACGAGAATTGTTCATCCTATATGACACGAGATAAACAGTATCCGGAATATCTGCTCCACTATAATATCCGAAATCGAGAGAACTATTCGAATGATATCGCGATCGTCGTGATCGTGATTAAAAATACCCACTATTGATGCATACGTGGTAATTGTAATATCATTTACATATAACGACAAGAGCGCACAATATTACGAACAATATACATGCCGCATATTCGATTGGGGAGCATGAAAGTGTCCTTTGACAACGGTCTCACGGTATAAACAGCACTATTCGATTTCGCACAATGCGGCGCTGCATATGTATAATATTTCGCTTGTAAAGTTTCCCTGGGGAGAAGCGGTCGTTACATTGCGATCGTGAGCGTGCATAACCTGTGCCAGAAATCTTTCGTTAATCCGATTCCATTATCATAAAAGATATTAAATTATGGTTTAAATCGTTGGTAAATAACTCGTATTTCGGATACGAAATTTTCATCGATACAAAACTGGCAGGAAATAAAGGGAGAATATTAAACATTTTTTTTTTACCTGTTCTTACAATTAGTATTTAATGAAATGGCTTTCGTTACTTATAATATACTTCGCTCGTCTACTTTCGTCACGTCAAATGTAACTATCCAAATCCCTTACACATCTGTCTACTTTAAATCTCACGTTCCAATTTTCGCTTGGAGAAAACTAGAAATATCGAAAAAGCACTAGTCCACGTTGCACAATTTCCCTTTCTCCTGGCAATATCAACCCCAGCTCGTCATTTTTACCCTTTGTAAAAAGTTACTTCTCCTTCACTCCGAATATCTCGAGTTCGAAGTTCTCGAAGGCATCTTCGAAGCGGCAATTTTGTCAATCTCCACTTTATCATCTGCCATGGGCATTGTTGCCGAGGCAGGTGCCGTCATGCTGGGTCCATTGTTTACGTGAGACTATGCCAGAGGAACTCCGACGTCGACTAGTCAATATACAACGACGATGCCTGCCAGTTGAAATGCAGGAACGCCACTTGAGCGGCTTAGTGGGTCGAGCCCGCTTATGCGTTTTAGAGCTGTAATCTTGTATAACGGCGGGTTTTCTGCACGCCGAACAACTTCATTACGTCGTCGGGATCACCCGTATAATTTCAAACTTTCCTCGTACACGTGATGTAAATCGCGGCCGCAAGAACTGCACGCCAACCCACAAGGAATTTGGCGATTAACGTGCCCCTTCGTGGACTCTTCGGTATAACTGAGCCGATGAAAATCTTCCATATCTAACGTTCGATTGAACTCAAACGTACGAATGAAATGTGACGTTTAATGATAAATTTCCTCGGGCGAGTGCAAGCGTCTCGAATCCTTCTCTGTCTTACGGGACGATGAATAATGTAAACGTTATCCTCATATTTTTCCCGAATAACGTTACTCGCGCGCGGAAGTGAATGGCGCTTTCGCGCTTTCTAATATTTACGGCGATGTTATGAGAACGTTTGGAACATCTGTGTCGAAAGTTTTAACGCGGCTAGTTAATGTATCGCATTCGTTATAATATGAAATATTAGCCGCGTGAGGGCATGGCCGAAGATTGAACGGGGTGTTTATTATTAAAATGAGACTGAAATTGTTATCGGTAAATTGCAAATATACAGGACCGAGGCTTGGAAAATGTACTTCGCTCTTCGAAAGCGGTCACTTCGTCCATTCATTTCTCATTTGAATTCTACTGTTTAAAGATTCGAAAAACTCTGCACAGTAACGCGTTTAATACGTACTGAATAAGTTTGAATATTCGAATGGCTCTCATAACCACGTCGAGAAGCTTCAAAGGATACCAAGAATTAAAACACTTACGAAAAACCTTCATACAATTTACCAACCTACAAGATTCGCCAACGAAAAAAATACTTTCCTTCGTGACTTTAAACATTCGCCCTCTCAAGAATGCCGAATGTCACAAATAGCTTGCGACCCAAACCCTTACACTGAGAGAAAAGTATATGATATATCTAACTATAAGGCATAGTAACAAAATTATAGTCGGAAATATGATACGGTAAAAGTGTGGTTGAGGGGACCCACCTCTGATCACCTTCATTTTCACATATGTTGTCAAGGACACTCTCCTGAATAACGTGCAAAAAATTTTAGGCCGCGGACGCTGTTCGTTAAAAAGTTATTAAGGAAAGAAGTTAGCGAAAACTATGTGGAACCTTAAGTATGCGACACCATATATATTCGTAACGCCTTGCTCTATTTTTGTTACCCTTATAAAGCTTAGGCGAGTTATGTTAGGTTAGGGTTAGGTTAGGCGGGGAGCCTAATAAGGGTTAGGCAGGTGCGATGGTTAGGCGCGGCACGGGCGCTTACGCGCCCGCCCGCGCAATAATAAATTAATCTTAACTTGAGAGCGTGGAAAGCCTTTCTGGTTAGATCAATCTCCATAGCTTCTACTGTTTTGCCTAATTTTGTGACAAACAATGAGTGCCGACTAAAACCTTCGGATCTTTGAAGTCATGAGGGCTGCGCCCCCCCGCTCACACATGTACTATTCATTCATACTAATACAAATATAAGTTAGAGTGAAGTGTTACGAATGTACATGGTGTCGTACAATTAAGATTCCATTTACTTGTCACTAACTTTGTTTGCTAATAACTTTTTAACGAACAGCGTCCGCGGCCTACAATTTTTTTCACGTTATTCAGGAGAGTGTCCTTGACAACATATGTAAAATTCAAGGTCATCGGAGGTGGGTCCCCTCAACCCCACTTTTACCTACTATAAATATGGTAACAAGAGCAAAGTTAATGATAATAACCATTTGTATAAATCGTCCATTCTACTATATTTTGTATGATCAAGTAAACTATAAAAATATGTTTCACGCCAAATTTAACTATAAAAAATAGTGAGATTATAGTAAAGCCAACCATTTTTTCTCTCAGTGTACCCTTACCTCTGCCGCGGTCACACGCGCGAAAAATCGGCACCTTGCCTGGAATTGTTTACGCGCTGAATGTCCTTTCTTATTCGAGGTACAGGCGTGGCCGTGTGATGTAAATCGTGCGAGCTTGGGGTTGGAGCGAGGGTGGACGGGGTAGTCGAACGGTAGGGAGGCGGAGAGATGGGCCATGGGAATCGAGGGATTTCGAAACATTAAACCGAATTACCCGCGAGAATTGAAAGTGTCGAAACGCGTCCCATCGATTTTCGATCTTACTCGTGCGCACGGTGTGCTATGGCCTCTGCTCTCGTCCACCCCCACCACCACTCCCGGGGGTACATCGCATTACGTATGCGAGGATAATCTCGAAAGTGGCCATCTATCCGACGACGTTTATACGCCGCAAAAGAGAGAATGGTCCGCTTAAAATATTCTCTTCTTTCTCTCGCTCCTTTCGCTCTCTGTCTGTCAACCCTCTCCTCCTCTCCTCCGTCATTCCTTCTTCTCACCGTGAGCGCGGTCGTAGAAAATGGTGCCGCTAAAGGATTCATTTGAAGCGTTCAATGGAACGGGATTTTATTTAACCAGGCTAAGAGAGGGTAGCCCGGTTTTTACAATGACGTCGCGTTATTGGCAGACATAATGTCTGCTCTTCTCTCCCCTCTTTTTTCTTAGCTTCGAGTGTTGGTTCCATTGGGTCATTTAAAGTATGGAAAAGTAGCGGGCGCCTGGAAGGAAATGACATTGGGATGCGATTCACAGTTTTGGTGTAATGTGGTGGATTTATGGGAGAGGTAAATCAAAGGCTGATTTATTGAAAGAAAAAATGTAAGGAATTCTATATCCTGGATATTTTTTTTAGAATGACCAAATAAACAATTATTTCAAACGTGCGGATAATTCGCTAAAATCCAAAACAGTGTTTGATCGAAAAAATTGTTCGTGACGCCTCGACGTCGTACAAAGCTCGGAAGCATAAATATGTATGTAATTACGACAGTATTTTAATCAATATGAAATTCCGTTTCATCGAAGTCTAGTAATGTTTACGTCGAGACTATATCAATAAACCGATGAAAGGACGTTTTGTAAGAACACGATCGTTTCAAGTCTTCGATACACTTCTCATTTGGTAATCAAAAGCATTTGTTTCTCGTTCACCTACCCTTATTCGAATGCTATCGCGAATACCGATAATCTTATTCAACCTATCCATCCTCGATTCGTCCACAGAATCGATTCGCGTGTCTTTCTGGGAACTCCACCGCGTCAACGGCCACATTGCGCGTAAATTGATAATTATGCATAATTATTGTAACCGCATACACCAGGGCGAGCGGCTCGACGGGGGCCACTGCGCGACGGCCGATAGCACACGATGCGAATAGATAATCAGTGGTAAAGGTGGATGAATAGGTATTCTCCGGTCAATTTAAATTAGGCAGCGAAATTACATTACGGGGTCGAAGAGGGAGAAGGTGCAGAGGGTCTCCACTGTTATACCGTTGATTAACCCCACCACTAAATACCACGTCGACATTTAGTTCGCACATAATCGGGCCTCGATTACAATTTTACATTTATTTCGTCCCGAGACTTTTCATCGCGGTCGGCTGCGTGATCTGCAGTGTCTTGAAAAATTTTTTCGTTCACGCGAATAATTACGCTGTTCCTGACGCAAACTTCCCTCGCTAATTCCATCGTAACGTCCACGAAACATAAATAGATCTCTGATAAGCGTGACTACAAATTTTACGACTTTCGAAGTTGTTACCTGGTTGCACATTTTTCTTGCTTATACCAGAAATAGGCACCGCACCGATTTGCGATTAGCTATAAGTTCGAAATATTATACAGTTTTATGTATGCAAAGTTTGACGAAATTTGTCAAGATTAGCGAATGTGACTAATAGAAGGAGGAAATTGTAGAATTTTTTTTTAGGTAGGTACGAAAAAGGCGCAGAAAGCAATGAATCATTTTTAGTCTTTTATTTAGAAGGGTGCGGCGCAGTTAAATAAACTTTGAAAATTTTCATTTTAATAATCTACCTCTCGCGGTAATTTATCCTCGTGGTTCTGCTTTTACGAATGACCCGAATTGTTCACGAGGAATTGACTTGTGAATTCATTTCGGTGACCTACTAATGTTATTGCTTCCCGCAAAAGTTCGCCCATTTCACGTGGAATTTCATCAATTTAGGCAAAATTTCACTAGGTTCCGAACTGCCCGTCACCGGTGTAATTACGAGGCCCAAAATCTCTGCGGTGGAACATATACATATCGAATCACACGTAGAATTTAATTTCATCCTATTCAATGCGAGACCAATTTGTCGATTTCATTACGTGCCTTGGAAAATTCTACGGTTTAACTGATAATTTTTGGTCCAACATCTGCGTATACTATGAAGCTGGTCGTAAACGCAAATTAGACCTTTAGTTCCCAGGATTCGCTTGTTGCCGCGCATCAGATATTATACTGATACGAGCACACAATTTAATTCAAACATTCCTCTAATTAACGGATTCCTTTAAAGTCCGTTTATTTTTGTGATCAATACTAAAAGCGTCCTCATTAACGTGTAATGTACATATACAGGAGAGCTTGCACACGGTTAAATAGTTTAATTATTTATTTTCAAAGAAACACAGCACTGTCATATGCATGTGAATTGTTATACGATACTGCAAATTTCACAATTCCACTAAAGAAATTTAGCAAAACACTCTAGCGACGGCGACACGTCTAAGTTAAGATTCTATATTGTTGCTTGGACTATTATTCTATTCTTTCAATGGTCCGAAGAACTACATTCCAACTGTGCGAGTAGAATTTAATTTTGCTCGACTTAACGAAAGGTCCCAAGGCTGACGGTCCAATTACATGCCTCGAAAGTTCTACGATCTTACGTAGAATTTTAGGTCGTCCTATGCGCCTCGTGCATGCTCACCTATAAAACTGTGCCGCGCTTCCGCACGGTATGATTAAATCGTGGGCTCTATTTCCACGCACACAATACGTCCACCCATATACCTATTCCGCGGTACGATCCAAAACTCGTGCCATAACCCAAATCGATTCCATACTTTCATTCGTATAGATTTGACACGGCGCAATATCGAAATTGGCCAGAAAATAATAACGGTATTGCTCACCGAATGGCGTTCCCTTGTTTCCACCCTGTAATACCCCTGATTACTTTTCACTTATCTAACACATTTCTCTGTAATATGAAAGTTGTATTTCGACCGACATTTGTTGCCCTTTCGAAGCTTGAATTCGTTTCTTCCGATAATAACAAAGATGCGGAATATAAAAAAATCTAAAATCGACAAATCGTTGTTCTAGTTTCACCTAAGCTCCGATCGAAACTTGAATATCTTCCTTCTCCCTTCGAAATCTCGTTCGACGACCTCGCACCTTCGTTTCCAAATTTATACTTACTACTACCTCGCCAAATTACTTCTCTCACTAGCTATTCGGACAAATTCGTTCCTCCCAGTTCTACGGGTAGATTTATTCGCACCCCTGGCGTTACTCGGCCCCGCGCCGTGCCGCGATACCACCGCCCCATTTCACTTTTACGTCTAATTTCGAAATCTTAGACAAGGGGTATAATAAATTTCAGCGCGTCTTCCTGCCGGCGGAATACGCGCGCGCGTTACCTTCCTGGAAGTCCTCGTAATGAACGTCTCGTAAATTGTCCGACACGCGTCGGGTGGAAGACGTCCGGATGGTGCGGCCTGGAAAGTGACGTTCGCGCACGAACGGCGGAGAACGAGAAAGAAGGAGATTCATATAGAAAATTGAAAGAGGACAATCGAAGAAAAAGACAAAAAAATCACGAGTGAGTAAAAGAGATCCTTCGAACGATGGTTTTAAAATGGAGCCTAGGTGGAAAAGAAAAGCAACGGTCAAGCAAAAAGAAAGGAAAGTGAAGGAAAATGTTCGCGACAGACAAAAAAAAGACAAGGTTACACCTACGCGGGTTATCGACGTGCGCACGTACCCGTACAGTCGAAAAAAGAAAGAAAAAAAAACACGAAGAAAGAGCGCGAGCGAACTGGTAGGCGTAAGTGACGAAAAGAAGGAGAAATATCGTGAGTGGAAAAAGACAGTCGGCAAAGGTGAGGAGAAGGGCGAGCGTGGGACGGAGAAGGGTAGAATGGGTAGCCGCGGGGATAAGGGTGGGTTATGCGGTAGAAAACGACACGCTATCAAGGAGGAACACTCCGCTGTCTACGGAGCTGGATGGCACGGGAGGGGTGAGTATCAGCGGAAAATACAGTGCATCATCAACAGATAAGCTGCTTAGGTCGGGTCTTATACGAGTGTCGCTGCGAGCTCCGAGTCCGTTGCCACTTTTCCTCCTTTTTCGTTTCTCCTGCTCCTCTCTTTCTCCCTGCCCGATCCTTCTCACCCTCGTCTCTTCAAAAGCGTCTCAATCTCGCCTCTCGCGGCTCACTACCTCCCTTTTCTTCTCCACTTTGTTCTTCTCTCTTCTCGTTCCGCGGTTTCTGCTCTTCTACCAGCAGAGCTGCAACGCGCAATGGCAACATGGACCACGAACTTATTCCCATCCTACCATCCACTTCGACATCAAGCATTGTCCCAGGCGAAATATTGCCTTAAATAAACGACAAGGGACGAGCGTACCGAAGATCCGAATGCTTTCATTCGCGACGCGCCGGCGAATAAAGCGTGCCCCGCGAAGCATTAAAACGGCGAGGACTTTAACGGCCGCGTCCCGGTTGAGCCGTTCCAAGTCTCTTCCGGTCCTTAGACGCCCGAGAACTCATTTACGCGGTGCCGAATGGGATGGGAGGCCGCGTTGTCGGCCAAGTGAATTTCCAGCGATAAAATGCCTTATGATAATTAAAAACGTTTATGCGACGCTGGGTACCTCGAGGGTACTGACAATGGGACAAGAGCGCGTAATGAAATAATGCCGAAGGTCCGTGGAAAAACGTTCTTAATTGCAAGGATGTGATGTAAAAGGACGGGAGTGTCTCGATTGATTTTATGATGGTGCACTCAGTGAAAAAAGTGGTTGGCTTTACTATAACCGCAATATATTTTATAGTTAAATTTGGCGTCAATCATAGTTTTGTAATTCACTTAACCATAGAAAATATAGTAGAATGGCTGATTTATACAAATGGTTATTATCATTAACTATTACCTTTGTTCTTGTTACCATATGTATAGTAAAATGTGCTATGTGAATATAGTTAGTTCTATTACTATGTATGAAATATTCTGGTAATGTCAACTATATAAAATAGTTACTTTTCTTACCATTACATATTTTTAACCATACTATATTTTTAGTTGAAATGACCATGATTTTGGGTAAAAAAGTAATATAGTTGCTTATACTATGCCTTTATCGTAATTATTAAGGACATTATGGTAACATTTACCATAAATATGATATTTCCAATCATAATTTTGTTACTATGCCATTATAGTTAGATATATCATATACTTTTCTCGCAGTGTAGGAGCTTTTATATTTGTTCATCTTTTTATTTTGTAGTCTTGGAGGTTAATCTTTTTTAATTTAGCGAGGGGTAATCGAAAAAGTGCAAGAAAACCACTAAAAAGAGCAATTCTTTACATTGCAATCTTAGAATTTTCACATTTCTCGTAGCGTGTTTCAGAGTATTTGTATCACTCTCATCGAACGCCTTTAAACATTTTCCTAAAAGACAAATTGTGTAGCGCAACTTGCATTCAAATACGTTCTCCTTCTACTCGACAATGTTATTCTCTCGAGGAATCAGCACGCAAACATCATTTTCCCAGCCCCTCTCTCTCTACACCTCTTCGCGAACTGGCGTCAAACGTTGAAGATTAACGCCTTTAGCCATTATCTCGCTCCACGAAGAAATGCGCGCGCGAGCAAAGTGACCATTATGAAACATTCTTCGCGAAGCCAAACTCGATTTAATCGCCATCCACGGAACTCGGGCTCCGTGGCGCATAAAGCGCCTCGCGATCCGGACCTCGTCGGAGCAGACGCCTAGCGGCTCAGACCGGGCTATCCGTGAAGCGTCGCGACGATATCGCCTGCGAGAGAAGCCCGTAGGTACGGCTTGGTATAAAAGTTTCGCGGATCTACTTTCATGCCTCTCAGGCACCCCATCCCTCGGCAGCCACCCATCAGCCGCCTGAGTCCGCTTGGGCGCGCTCGCAAACTTCCCCCTTCTCGCGTTGAGCCGCCCTGAAAAACGAAAGCAAGTCGGCAGAAGGATTTATTGCTTGCGAATGCTTATTGGCCCGACGTCGCTAGACGATACCAAAGAGCTCTCCATACTCGCCCTACCGCGCCACTGTGCGGCGAACGCCTTCGAAGACACGTGGAGTTTTCGAAAAGAGTTATGTGCCCGAAGGTGGAGGCCGGAGTTTCGTCGGGGGGTGGAAGAAGAAGGAGGGGAGAACGAAGACGAATGGCGGATGGGTGTGGGGCATCGACGAAAGCATTCAGAACGGATCAAGTCTGGCTGAGACGCGTGACTCTAGGAAGGATGAAGCGGAGGATGGACGACATTCGCACGGCGAGTTTTCAACTGTCGTTATCGTCGATTAGTACGAGCGAGGTCGCCTCGACGTGGAGCTTGAATTTCGGCGGGATTTCTTTCTAATACTTTTGCTATTCTCAGATGCTCGCCAGTTTTATAAGCGGGGGTTGTCGAGGATTAGGAAAAAGGATCTGGGACGTTCTTTCGGACGAATCGTGTGCCGAGTGTTGGATATTTTATCGGAATCCTGTCAATCGAACGATTCTAATTTCGCTCGCCATCGTGGATAATAAATTGACGAATGAACGACATTTCCCTTTTAGGAGTTTCTTCGTCAATTTTCTATGTACAAGACATTCATTTTTCTGGTCAATAAAAATACTCCAGGTCGATGAAAATACGCGGATGTGATGCTAATTTTATTAGACGAACGACCCAGTTGCATTCCTGCTCGCAGACGCGAAAGTACCTCTAATAATAAACCTCCTGTGTGTCATTACGCGGTCCTGATATTTCATAAATGAACGGAACGAGAAAGAAAAATCTAGGCGAGAGAGGAGCTGGAAAAATCTCACCGTGGCATTTAGATCGCAGGAAAGAATGCCGCGCGTAGAATCGCACGGGGCGAAACTCGCGCGCAATAGTAATTCCGTTAACGGCCGTTGGAAGACGATGTTTCGAGACGAGAATTTCTGGGAATTGCGGTCTCGTCGAATTACCGTCCGAACTCACCGTTATTACGTGTACGATGCGCGTATATCCGAGAACGTCACGCGCTCGAGACAAAAGCCTTTCTGGAAGCCGAGACGACTGGGACAGTGCTATACGTAGGAATACCTACGAGGACGCGCGCGAATCCTCCATGCCCTTCGGAAGACTGCAATCAGAATCTCTCGCAGAGCAGGGTGTAGGTAGGTGTAGGAGGATGCACGTTGTCGGGAGCAAAAGAGCAAAGGAGAGAGAAAGGAATGAGACAAACGCGGACGTGTGTGCGAGCTTATTCACACCCTGAGACCTCGGAGTCCTCCTTCCTCGTCCTACCGGCACGTAGCAAGGGTAGGTTGGCAGGGCGTTGGTAGTAGTGGTGCAACAGTCAGGAAGGCAGCGGAGTAGAGAGACTTAGTGGAGAAGTTGTCTGGTAGTAACGGGCGGAGGGAGACAGGTGGCATCAAATTATTGCAAACAATTACGTTTAATGAGAAGGTTAACGCCACCAGCCGAGGGGCTGGCGCGAACGTGGATGCAAATGTGCCGACGCCGAGTAATTAGCAAACAGAGTAGTCCTCGCTTCCACCCTCTCCTTCTGCCACCGTCTCTCACCCTCGATGCCCCCGTTCTTCTGCTTCTGCTCCCTCCGCGCGCGTAGAAAGCCTCGGCGCGTTCTCTTGCGAGGACAGGATCCCGTGAGAGAAGGAGGGGAGAGGACGAAGATGCAGAGCAAAGAGTGAGTGAATGAGAGAGACGGAGAGAAAGAGAGAGAGAGAGAGAAGGGGTGGAAACGTAAACGGAGAAACGGATATATGCTTGTAGATAAGTACGAGTACGAGCGAGTGAGCGAGCGGGTATTAGGGAGAGCCAAATAAATAGAGGTATGCGCGTAGACGCCAGTAACGAACGTTGCACCGTATATAACTGCGAGAATTTATACGTGTTAACCCGCTCGCGCGCGCGCGTCCACCTCGACATAGTTCACGCACGCGCGCTCACGCACATTGTGCTAGCCTCACGAACGAGAAACGAGACGTGGAAAACGAGCGAAACGCAACTAGCCGAGGTAACTTTTCCGGCATCGCGCGGACTTCTGGACGAGCTACGACGAGGAAGAATAAGAAAAGGACGTAGGAGGATTAGAAGGAGAGCTCGAAAACTTTGCTCCTAGGAGGGATGAAGGGTGCGCAAAGAGAAAGAATGCTTTTCATCCCTCCCTCCTCCATTCTTTCTCCACTTTTATCCTTCGCTTTCTCATTTCTTCCTGCACCCCCCCTCGCGTTTCTACGTGTCTCTCCGTACACATAACGTTAGCCCGCCTCAACCTATCTCGGGCCAACTAAAATCGATGTTCCAAGGAGTTTGCAGTATTGGAGTTCCATTATCGGAACAACGGGCGTCTTCCTTACACCTTGCCGGGATCGAGGCATCCGACGACGCGCTCTCAAACGCTCGGAGATTAAAGTGGCACGCGCTAGTTGCACGCGAGCTTCGTAATCGCTTCGAAAGAGCAACGCGGAATTGGGAGTTCGTGGAACAGGGGCGAATCGCCTCTATCCTCGCATGCCAGGAATCTTAACTTACTTCGGATGTAACGCCGACGAAGGCGGCTCACCTTCGATCTTCCTCAGGTCTTCGTGCGGTCGAACCAAAGTCACCGAGCAGCCTCCGCTCGCGCACTTCCGCGGTACTACTCGGTGCTTCTCGGTACTTCGCTCTACGAGGAAACACCCGTCTCCGTGCTCATCTCTTCTCTTCCGCACGGGGGGTGTAAGGCACGAGGGAAGTTTAGCTCGTGAGCTCGGTAAGGAGGATTGCTGCGGTTTCGGTGATGGAATTGCGGAAGGAGGGTGAAAGTGTAAGAAAGGTCACCCTTCGTGAGAGAAACCACCGGAGGATTTAGGAGGAATTCGGATGATCGTTGGGGAGACTATCGAGCGAAGCTTCGAGAGCGGTTCGTCGATGGTTTCATTTACTCGTGTAATTGTAAGGTAGACCGTTTCTAGTAAATTTAAGGGTTTGCAAGTTTTCTCACAACACCGTTTTTTTAACGTTCTTTCTCTTAATAAAGATTCGAGTGGTAGATCGCAGGATATCGATTTTCCATCGAAGCCACTTCCATGGCTCGTGAAAAGGCGCATAATCGAATCTGATAAGGATTTAACGCCCGAAGCACGATTAACACCTGGGATAAAGCGCTATTACACCCCATTAGCACCATTAACGTTCCATTGTAAGGACGTATCGCTCTTCTGCCACTTCTTTCGACACTCCGCAAATCTCATTATGGCCCACTCGAGGCAACCGCGACGAATCTCGGCCTCTTCGGCCCCTCTTTCCTCCGACGTCCTGGTATTCCTCGTCGTGTCGAGTAAATTTCATTGTATGTGTAAACAGAAACGGCGTTAGCCATTATCTCATACGACTTGACCTAGACGGGGCCGTTTCTGCGGGCGCTCGAGCCCTCTTAAGCGTTTTTCTACTCATCCACCGGATTTCTACCGGTTGGGAGTACCTCACGTGCAAAGATCATTAGGGGCGATATGACACGCCGACGATACACGTGAACGAGCTTCGACAATGGTGGTCTTCCCTTCTCAATTCCACCCCCTCGTGCTCACTTCAACCCTCACCCTCGTGTCCCTTTTACTCGTGCTCGCGTTAGTGAGTACACGCGACGAGAGAGCCGAACTTAGGAACGTTAAGCGGCGCATCGTGTTTGTCATGTAAACATCGAAGTTGACTCTTCTTCTTCTTCGCTCTTCTTGCTGCCTGCTCGAGTTGGTCTTCCTAATGGCAAAGCCGCTGGCTTTGAGCTTGGAAAAGGTACCTCCACGAAGTTTCGGATCGCGAGAGTGCAGCGGGTAATTTTAGAGATATATCGATTGTTAGTCTTTTGATTAGTTGAGAGAGAGAGAGAGAGAGAGAGAGAGAATCTTGGTGGAATAAGGGGTTGATTATGCTTTATTAATACTTAGCGTATTTATTCTAATAAAAAGTGTTGGACCTTGTAAGGGATTCTACCCTTAACTTTAAGAATTAAAAATCAATGTTGTTTTTTAGGCCGCGTTTCGCTAGCTTATCGTCTCCCTCTTTATCATTCTCAATTTTTCTCTAACCGTACCTCGCCCTCTTTACATTTCAAGAGACATAAGAAAATATCTTCCTGTCATTCGACATATTTTATTGACACCGTAGAATCTCCCTGGAACATATCTAAACGTATCCATCAAAAACATAGAATGACGACGAATTCCAATAATAGCGGTTTACCTTCCACATCTGCTAAGATATTCTTAAAAAATCTTTGAATGTATCCTCAGGTCAGATAATAGAAGCTCATCGTTTAGTACCCCGTTTTTATGAACGACATGCGGATAAAAAAGGTTCCACCGTATCCTAGTTACAAAACTGACCCTCTTAAAACAACATTCTTTAAAACGATACATTCTCAGTTCGAACAATAGAATTCCAGATAATACTTCGTTCGTGTATGTAAGTAACGTGGATAAATGCCAGTGAACCATACTCTCAATTCACAACGATTAACTTCCATTCCGATTGCTGAGGGGAAAAATTGCAGCTTGAAAAAAGCCTGAAGCTGACTATGAGTAGGAGAAGGCGCCGATGTAAATCCACGGTGACTCTCGAGCCGTCTCGCAGAGTGGCAGTGGTCGCGAACGACACAGCAAAGATAAACGAAACTCGTTGTCCCCTGGCGTGTCAAATGCACCGACGTCGTCGACGTCGGGGCAACATCCGCCATGGATATCATGGTTATTCATGTTTTGGCTCGGGCACCCCTTCTCACTGCGCTCAACGAACCCATGCGCAATACCTCGCGCTTCTACCACTTGCGAGAGCCAACCAGAGTTCGGATGATCAAAATTCTCTCTCCGTTTGACTCGCTTGGTGGTTTTCTCGCGGGCGCCATTAGTGAAAGCGATACTAATTGGATGCCGCTTGCGCGGTTCGGCATGGATAAGCGAGGAGAGAGACAGGGGTAAGGAGGAGGACGAAGTGAAGAAGAGAAGGTTGAAGACTGACGGGAATAGAGAACAGGTGTAGGTGAGGGATAGGATGTTTACAGTCGTGGAGAACGTTGAGCAAGGTGCGTCGTCTGCGTAACAAATCATTCGTAATGAGAAGGTAGCTTGAGGTTCCTCGTGGATAAAGATAGAGAATAGGCGTGAAGCGTGTGGTGCTTCGTGTGTGAAGCTTGTGATCGTGGAGGATGTAGAAGAGACAGGTGGATAGGTACACGGAACGAGAGAAAGGAGAGAGGGAGAAGGTGGGGAGGAATGGAAACGAGGAGAGAGAATGAGATGGGCAGTAATTGTAAATTTTCGGTATTATTGAGAGCATTGTGCAATTAAGGCCTCCCATGGGTATAGCGTAACGAATTTTGAGAGTTATAATTTAAGGTAATGCGATACTGTAGAATTGCATTTAGAGCACTGATACGCCGTTGATACGTAGGAAGGGCGAGGGTGTGCTCTATAGTAATTTGAATTTAAATTAAAATTAACGTGAATAAATATGGCGGGCGCGCTTAAAATTCTGCACCAATGGAGAATTATCCAGTGGAGAAGTTTTTGTTACTACATATCCTCCATCGCGTTCTTGTTTCCATTGTTACATTGTCATATTTCGAAAGTGCATGAGTCGTGTAAACGTTGCTCGATTAACGGAGTTGCTTGTGTGACACGTTCAATTTATGTAACCTACGTAACCTCAAAATCAATTCACATTAGCATCGTTGCTAGTTCTAGTTTCAAATCTTTCGTGAAGAATTCCCCAACGTGTAGCGTAACTTACAACCAAATAATTCAAAATTAATCGAATCATTGGATATTGCGTACACGAGCTATTGCGTAAACGATCATTTAGAACAATTTTCCAAGACGAGCATAAATTATTTAATTCCATTCACCGCAAGCACAGCTACCGAAAGTTTTCTCTCATTCTACTGCGAGTTTTTCTTCGAGGCTAAATAAATATTCCGCACTCTCGGCCACTTTTATGCGTAAAAGGACGCTCGGTATTTTTTTACCGTGAAGTACCGGCGTGTCTTCCTCACTGCGGAGACCGAGAAAAGCGCGGAAGGAAAACGAGGAACTACGGGGCCAAGTGCGAAGGTTGAAGCAGAGATAAGAAGAAACGGAGAGAAAAATAGCAGAAGAAGGAAACTCGAACTGGAAGGAGAGAAAGAGACATGAGGAGAAGAGCGAGAAAAAAAATGGGAGACAAATGTAAACAAAGAGTGCGAAAGGGAAAGGACGAGAGGAAAGAGTAATGAAGAAAATGAGAGAAGAGGACTAGGAGACTTTGCTACGCGGGAGGAATCCACAGATCCGAGAAACCCGATACGCTCTCCTCGCAAAACTTGCCAGGTAGATGCAGATACTGGTAATTACAAACCACTTGGGGCTACGTCGAGAGCTTAATAAGGACATTGTTCTTGGAGTTCCTTCGAGCTCAGTTACGACGAGGATGAGAACGAAAGCGAACCGTCAGATCGCTCATTTCGCGATCGTAGGTACTTCTTCAACGAGGCGAGGCTCGCTCGTTCGCGAGAAAATCAATTTTCCACGGTAGAGGATGAGAAACTCGATGGGCAATTTGGTGTCGTGTTATCGCCATTGGCTGGTCTACCGCCTCGATATCACGTGGACGTGTAATTCTGGGATATAGAAGAATGATTGACGCAAATATAACAATCAATTTACGTAATATGGTTCTAGGGTAAAAGTGAGTAGGTACGCGTTTTTATTAGAAGTTTAGGGCAACGATCGTGTTTATAATTTAATTCTACTAGACTCCTTTTTTTTGATGAACGTCTCCCTAAAAGAGAAGATAAAATGAACAATCTACCGAAAAAATATCCTCGTGCAATTTTTTATCCTGGTTTGTTTTAAAAAATCTCATAAGTCCAATTGTACTTGACGCGTGTCCACGATGCACATATGAAAGATACTTAAAAAAAAGAAATCAGAAAATGAAACACCAGACATTTGTTAAAACACCAATGAAACAAAAATGTGCAAAGCGATGCGTTTATATCGAATTCGAAGCACGCGGGTGTCCGAAGAATATTATCAAAGACGTGTAGCAATGAAAGGTAATACCTTCTCCTCCACTCTCCTCTCTTTCTCTCTCTCTCTCTCTCTCTCTCTCTCTCTCTCTCTCTCCTGTAAGCGTCTCTTCCTCCGAGAACGAGAACCGAGAGCGAAGGTAGAACGAAGCGCAGCGAGGAAAGTAGAGCGAAAGGCGCGCGCGACAGTCCTGTGCATTGCAAATTGGATAGAGTTTCTCTCTTTCCATCCACACGGTCGGACCCTGGCGCCTTTACCGCTCGAACCACCCCTCGGGCTCACCGTCCTCGCGGCCTTTCGTCGGACTATCCAATTTGTCCTTCTGGATAAGAGGGCGCCGGAGGTAGACGAGCGGGATAAGTGAAAATTTTACGGAGTCTAGGCCGGGCGAATATAAATTTCGCTCGATAACCGGGCCGGCGATACGTCTCCGTGACGCTCCTGAATTGTCCATGAGAATCGTCCCGGGGGTGGAAAGAATAACGGCTCGGACCGATTACGATCGTATTTGTGGCTGGTCGAGCAGACGCGCTGGTCTCGAACAGATCGTCCGCTTGTGGGTGCAGAGTAAACGCCGGGGTAATCGTGGAGAAAACGTCACCGTAATCGGAATTCGGCATGAGCGCGAATTCGTGGACGACGCGAAGCTTTTGCCGCGAGTGTCCCGCAGAGGAGAGGATGCCGAGCAGATGTTCCGAAGTATTCGTGGCTGCCAGGCACGAGGGGTTTTTAAGCGTCTGGGGCGGTATGCCATGCCGTAGGGTTGGACGCGAAATTGGATTTTGATGTGGTGGGTATTAAGCGCGAAGATAGGGTGGTTTTCGTTTCGTCGATCGTTCGATATTCTAGAGATTGGTATACTAGCAGCTAGAAACACTCGGAGCTTAAGTAAAATGTCGAGTTTGTGCCTTCGAAGGGTTTTAGCCATTGTTGAGAACGATCAGAATAAAATGAAATAGTGGAAATCGTTTTTTCCTAGATGCCGAAGATGGTTTCAGTTTTAAACACAAGGTACTCGACGTGTTTGCGAGGTTTCAGATTATTTTTATTTCGAGTTCTGATCACACAAGGATCCCCTGTTTCTCGAAATATTTCACTGGCCCACGTGTACAAATGTTTACGTGCTCGCTAACGTACTTTATCTACCGCCTACGGCACCTGTCGCTTCTAGAAATATAAACAGAGAAGAGATGGAAAGATTAAAATCAAGAGAGAACGAGAGAGAAAGGAAAGGAGTGGGGTAGGAATAGATAGAAGTGAAGCGCATATTCGCCGGCATATTCGTCTTATCGCGCAACGCGAACTTTTCAACGGAAATGAAGCTGCCCCGACACGGAACGGGCAGCCAGCCGGGCAATAAAAAGAATATAACATTAATTCCAATTGTGAAATGGAAAAAGTCGTTCCTGTTCGTGCACCCGAAATGACGACAATGAGGAGAATAAGGACGAGGAAAAGGAGGAGGAGCCGGAGGATGAGGATTACGAGAAGGACGTGAAAGAGAAAGAGGAAGAGGAGAAGGGCAAGAAGGAGGACGAGAAGAACGACGTGGTCGAAGGGGACGATGGACTGGGGTACGAGCTGACCCACGACTGCGTCGTCCTGCATTTTCCCTCCCCTTCTGCGGGAGGACTTTATTATCGCGTAATGGCAGTTCGTATAGAATTAAATTAAAAGGTAATTAAGCCAAACTGCCGTCCGACCTTAACGATGATAGATACGACGCTCCGAGTGGGGAATCTCCCCCGACGGAAATTCACGTCACGATTTCTGTCGCGATAAAAAAGAGAACATTTTTAATAGAATTCCATAGATTATTTTTTTCTTTCACGTCGCTTCGATGTCGCACGTCGAATTGCACAGTAGGATGGCTAAAATGTACGTGAGAGCTAATGCGCTCGAGACTTGAAATGTGACAGCGGAATGTAAGATTAAATCGGACACGGATGTTCTTGTAACTGTCAATGGAGTACTTTTAGCAGTGGCCGTAAAATGTCAACGTATGCATAAACGTGTGCGCTACCTGACGAAAGAAGAACAGCGTTTCAGGGAAACCAGAATAGCGAGATACTAAAGCGATCATAAATACAATATTAATATATGCTTGAGAAAATTTATATGCAATATACATATCTGTGAAATAAAGCGTATTTCTTTTATTCGTCCGAGAATGCGTACTTTAAAACGATCGAATGTTGCGTTAGAAAGTGTCTCCTTTAAAAGGACTTGAAGCTTTATTTTATCGTTCCATTTTATTTTTCCATTTATTTCGAATGACCCGATCACGCAGAGTGATCATCACCAGAGTCGTTCACATGCGTGGCACTTGAAAGAAGCTCGTAAGGGAATTTTCTGTCGAAAAAGGTCTTTTCCAGGATTAGAATGGGTCGTCGACTGCAGCAGCCATATTTGCTGGGATATTTGTATGCGTTCAATATTCATCCTTTGGGGGGTAGGAACGGAAGGGTGGAAGCGGAAAGACAATGCACATTATAATACGTCGTGCGTGTGCATATGTGTATATTTGCGCAGGCATTGCTACTCGCGCTATTCAGAAAGCAAATAAATGGAATGGGGTCGCTGTGTAATACCGTCTCGCGCGCAGGGCCTCCTAGTGCGGAGCAACGCTACTGCTTTCCGCGTCCCTACCCTTTTGGTCACTTTAGTGCAAAATAAAAAGTGCAGAATGCGTTCCGCGTATATTCGTCCGAGAGGTGTGCTCGGCTCACGAGTGCTACCCAATCCCTGCACCGTCGGTATTAATTAAGAATCGCCTTGTGAGTAACGAATGCCCAGCGCTGAATGGATTTTTCATCTTTCTCTTGTAAATCATTGAAATCCGTAATTTCGAATAACCTTTGGTCTTATTTAAAGACACCTTGTTATTATTTTTACTGTTCCTTCTCCTTTGTGCACCTTTCGGTAAAAATATAAAAAGTGCACCGTAACGATTTTTCCTCCGTCTCGTAATTTCACTAGGGAAAAGGCAAGGTGATTGCGACTGTGGCGAACAATTCGCGTGCAGTCGTTAGAAGTTTTTGAATCGTTAATAACTTCCTAAATTTCACACGCACTGCCTGCACGATGGTGCAGCCTTGGAAGTATCAGACTCTCCAGACTTTTCGCTGTCTTTTATATTCGCCTCGATAAAGCGCAAAAGTGGAAAATCTCCCCCGTTTATTTTCCTTCAACGATGGACCCTCCGCTTGGAAAATATTTAACGTCGCGTATACGATCCTCTCGCTTTAACATTGTCTCGACAATACACATTATCACTCGCCCCATCGGTTACGATGAAATATAAATCGAATATTTTCCGCGTAGAAGCCGAGCTCATTTGCTCGCGCGTTATCAACGAGTTTTCCATTTCCACCCCGCGACCCTCTCCAGGCGGAGGTTCCTTCCGCCGTAAACGTGTTAATTAATTTCGCGAAATTAAATCTACGGACGAGGGCGACGATGCAAGAAATATTTACACGGAAGCGTACCTCCGAGGAATCGTTACAGTAAGTCCAAAGGAATTCGCGGCTTTTGGCGTCATTAAGAGACGAGAAGCTCGTTTACATCGAAGGTTTTCTCTTCTTTCTGGGATATGGGGTGCCGTGTTGCGGAGGGTTGGGCAGAAATGGCGCTCTCAGGGTCGAGAAATTAATTGGTCCCGGGTAGAGAAAAGGTAAAAATCGAGGAGAGGTAATTAAAGCGATGCACATGCTAGCCCGCACGCTAACGGCCGCGCGCTGGGGACTCCGAGCATATCCTCGAGGAAGATAATGCGAAGCTTGTGATTTATTTTGCATTGACGCCTCCCGCAGTGCCCTTTGCCTTTTCTCCTGCTCCCCGTTCACTCGTCGTAATTATCGCGAAACCCCACGTCTCGTGTCCGTGAATCCTTCGCGAATCATTTATGAACTTGTAGCGAAGAGGCTAACAATGTTTGCTCTTTTCCGATCCCCTTTTCCCATTTTCATTAGCTCCCTCGACTTTTAATCAAGTTTAATTATCAAGTGCGCGATGCTTTTCATATTATTATAAACGTATTTCGAGTAGCTGTACATTCTTAAAGCCAGACGAACATTTTATCCTGTAGAATTTTCAATCCCATGCAAGGTTAAAGTCTATGAATTTTACGATTTCCTCGTTTACGCTGTCTCGAGATAATTTACTCGATTATTTCGTTCTTCAGTGTTTCCACTAGCGATGTCAGCTAATTGTAAATTAGACGAAGTTTTGCAAACGTTTAACACTATTCCTACCGACCGATCAAATGACCATTTTTAACATTTCGATTAGAATTCCCTATATATGTACAACGTAATTGCATCGCTTTTAAATTTCACGACTTTTTCTAAAATATACGTATAATACATTTTTCTATATTTTAGGAAAAGTCGTGAAATTTAAAAGTCAGTCATGTTGTATATAGGAAATTCTAAACGAAATTTTAAAAACCTTCATTTTACCGGTCGTGGTAGAAATAGTGTTAATTAACATTCTCGATGCTCACCCAGTGCGCACAAATTTCTTATCCGAAAAGGAAGACTATCGGAAGACCATTGACAAAAAGAAGCGTGATAAGAATATCATTCGCATTTCTCATAGTTGATCGCGTGAAAAAAAGCTAAGGCTGGCCGAGTTTACGCGCGGAATTAAAGGCGCCTTATCGCAGTGCCTGGGAAAAAGTATCTCGGTATCGTGGAAGAAGGGAGAGTTCGGTAACAATGTTATCGGCACGCAATAATGCCCACTTCACGGCTCGCCTTAATATCATCCCATTTCCTCGAGAACGGACGCGAATCTTCGCGGAGGATAGGTAGTGGAAAGCAGCCACCAAGTAGCGGAGAAAATCGCGCGATTGTGGAGAAAGAGAAGGGAACGAGGGTGAGAGTCGGGAAGGGCAAGTATCTCTCATTACCTGGAATTCCTGAAATGAATGGCGCCATTAATTCTCCAAGAGAGGAAAACTACTGGATGGAATGCAGTGGATATATATGCCGTAAGAGTCGGCCAGCCCAGTTCGACCAAATCGCCCATCGTTAGACAGAGCCAGCGTGTAGCGAACGTGGAAGACATCCAAGATGGACGATATCGGCGATCGTATGACAATGCGAAACGTAATGTTCTGGATTCCCGTAAATTCGTCCGGCCCTTTCTCATCCCGGTTCGCCAAATGTCGAGATTGTCCGTCGAATTAAGCATGGTCGAAAAACTTACTATTATATATTCGCTTCCTACGCTTCTAGAGTAATGGTGACATCGGAATCCGAGAGACTAAAATTTTCTTAGGGACTCCGCTGATTTTTAGATTCACATGGTTACATTCTTCTGTATTCTTCTGTATGTTCTGACGGGAGCAGAATGTTTTGTTGCTAATTTATCCGCGATGAAGAATGTGTACGTTATTATGTCCGTGGTAATACTTAAATTCATGTAAACAAATATCGGTCTTCTGTACGCTGTACTTTAACTGGAGGTATAGAAAGTTTTGCCGTTATTGTTTCTGCATAACTAAAGTTTGCGATTTTACCGTAATTTTATTGTTTTCATTTTCCTGTTGGTCCGAATTATTTCGGTGCAGGTGCATTCTTAGATCTACACAAAAGCATTGACGTCGTAAATAGTCGAGAAATTATTATTTACGTCTAACTTCACAAGATATAGGATTCGTTTATTAGAGAGGTAATGAAAATTAGAATAATATTGCAGGCTTGAAATCTGTTAAATAACCGCTATCTTATTCCACGTTCCGTTCTTTCGCGAGCAATCACGGAACGAATGGGGAACAATTTGATCTTTTACGAGGAAGCCAACGAAAGGTCAGTGCCATCTTGCGTTGTGACGACGCGTTGTTGCTCGATTGAATCGTTAATTTCCAACGTCCGGGAACATTTGAATACACCTTCGTGACGTTTACGACTCAGGAAGATAGTCGATACATTTACGGCGGCGTTTCCTTCTCGAATTAGATAACTCGAAATGGCCGCGGTTTACGACGTAAACGTGAACGAACGTTCGCGAGCAATAGACGCCGCGATGGAAACACTGTAAAGGGAGGAGTGCATATGTGGAAGAGGGAAAGATGGAAAAGTGATTCCTGCCTCGAAGAATTACTGCGGCATTTAACTACGAGCACAGGTTTATCGCACGTAAAGTAAAATATTGCAGGAATGCGAAGAAAGTATGTAATTTAAGAACAAATGGAAGCAATAAGATTCTTTCGATCATCGACTTAGGACAGATAAGAGTGTTACTTTTGTGATCCTTGCGTTCTCATAGTTTTTCGAGTTAAACAGATACATTATCAGCTAACGATCTTCCCTACAATCGCTTCTTCGTAACGAGCGGTACATCTGCAAACGAGAGTGGATAACAATTATCATAAATAAAATCCCAATCTGTACATAATTGTGTATTTCGTAGCACACACTTAGCACACTTATTTTACTATAGCAATAATTCGCAGAATAACGATTCACCAGCAATTCTCGATGCAACGTACGAGGATGCGTAAAAACTATTTTGATTAAAATTTGCGATTTCGTACTCCGCGTGAAAGAACTTTACATCTTGTTTCGTATCTAATAACTATAAACTGCTGGCTGCGTTCTCTACACATTCTCTTTCTCTCTCTACCTTTCTCTCGTCGCATACTTCTCTCCCTCTCGTCTTTCCGCCTCCACACACTTACACCTCACCACAGTAATAATTCACAACGACACGCGACGCGCCCGCCTACGTATCTCGATGCGACGCGGGGCGCATTGTAGTACGAGCGCGGAGTAGACGTCCTTTTATCCGCAGCATCCAATAGCCACGATTACTACCACTAGCTGCGCCTACACCCCCCTATATATTGAGCAACCCGCAGTGCAGGTACCGTGCGACCGTGCCACCAACCGACCGGTGCGGCATCGGCGCTCCAGGAGAACCATTTCTCCTCCTACAAACAAGGAAGGCTATCCCCGTGGGTGAAATCGCTCAACCGATATAATATTTATAGGAGGATAATGCGTACTCGTACGTACTCGATACTCGGGGGCGCGTTTGAAGTATCGGCCTGGACTCGTCGAAGCGCGAGCGTCTAAGCGGGCGGGCGTGGAGCGAGATCGAGCGAGCGAGAAAATGTCGTGTGTGCGCGCGCACCCTGCTGCGCTACTTTGTCGATTAAGGTCGTAAGAATCGTGCGCTTAATTACTACGAAGGACGTCGAATAATGTATAACTTCTGGTAGGATGTAGATTAGTTCTCAAGTGACCTGCAGGACGCGGTAGAGTTAGTAACAGAGAAGGCTTCAAACGAAAATTTTACACGTTTAGATTAGAAGCAGATGAAGATTTTTACGTTGTGGAATAATCACGTATTGATCTATTTTTACTGTTAGTTGGAAGGACTCACGCACTTTCTTCCAAATCGTTTTTGCTTCGTTGTATTTAACACGACCGGTCAAATGACCGTATTTCAAATTTCGATTAGAATTTCCTACATACGACGTAATTACATTGCTTTTAAATTTCACGACTTTTCCGAAAATATTGTAAAATGTATTATACGCATATTTTAGTAAAAGTCATGAAATTTAAAGGCGATGCAATTACGTTGTAGGCATATAGGAAATTCGGTAAAACTCCTGTTTAGGGGAGGCAGCTCCGATCACCTTGACCTTGATATATGTTGTCAAGGACATCTTCCTGCGTACGAATCCGCAATTTTTAGCCGTCGCTCATTGTTCGTTAAAAAGTCATTAAGCGTATAGATACTTTCTTCGAAATAATGAGTTCTATATATCCATTATCTGATTCTATTGTCGAATAAATTGAATGTTAAAGTTGAAATGTGAATGTGATAAATGGAAATTGATCTAACCAGAAAGGCCCACCACGCTCTCAAGTGTAGATTATTTTTTTAATGCGCGGGCGGGCGCAGAAGCGCCCGTGCCGCGCCTAACCATCGCACCGCCTAACCCTTATTGAATTAGACGGGTTAGGTTTGGTTAAGCGGGTGCGATTGTCAGGCGCGGCACAGGCGCTTTGAGAGCGTGGTAGGCCTTTCTGGTTAGATCAATTTCTGTAGTCTCTGTTGTTTTACCTAACTTCTTAACAAATAATGAGCGTCGACTAAAACATTTGGATTGTTACTCCGGAGGGTTACCTTGATAATATATGTCGAGTCAAGATTGTTGGAGCTGCCTCCTCTATCCTAAATATCGAAACACGCAGAAAATTCCAACTCGAACCGGTGACTTCATTTGTTAATAACTTTTTAACGAACAATGAGCGACGGCTAAAAATTGCGGATTCGTTCTTAGGAGGATGTCCTTGACAACATATATCAAGGTCAAGGTGATCGGAGCTGCCTCCCCTAAACAGGAGGTTTACCGGAAATTCTACCCGAAATTTTAAAAACTGTCATTTGACCGGTCGACAGGAATAGTGTTATTTATCTTTATTCTGTACGTATACCGCTTTCTAACCTTCCCAACTGAAGTTTTTTCAGGTACGTGGAAATTTGGACGAACCGAGGTGAACGAAGCAGATAGAAATTTCTACCATGCGGAATAATCTCATGTTTGATTTATTTTCACTGCTACGCGGAAGAGCGTGAACGCCTCTTTCAAAACGATTTTTGTTTTTCTATTTGTTTTCCGTATTCGAAGATTTATGTGTTTTATATACGGCTTTGTAACTTTCCATATTAAACCTATTCGCTCGCTCTCGCTTCGCTTTAGTTCATAAGAACTTGCTATCGCAGACTATAAATAAATTATTATTCAAGTCTTCCACTTTTCCCACGCTTCCTCCCTTTTAGTGATATCGTAGCCATCTTCGCCATCCTCCTCGCGGACGAGATGCGATTAAATCGTTTCATGGGCCACGCTCGTAAAAGTATCCGCGATAAAACGGTCTTCCGTGAATCTCTCTCTTCCAATTTCCCTGCCTCTGTCAGACTGTTCGGTCCATCGGAGTAGGGAGGGAACTGCAGGTTGAAAAACTTTCCAATTACGCGTGCCCTTTTCGTTCTATCCTCCTTCCTCCCGGCGACTGCGATGGCGATCGAGACGCAGGAAGAAAGAAATAAAGAGAGAAGAAAAAGAAGGAGAAACGAAGAAGTAAGGAGAAGGCAGAAGGGGTGAACACAAAGGCGGAAAATCGGCGAACGGAAAAGGAGAGAAGGAGGTCGAAAAAGATTCGCCAGGAGACCTAGCAAGAGTGCTAAAGAATAACGAATGGATCGATCGTCTTCCTGTCCCTCTCTGCTGTCCCACCGAACCTCTTCTTCCTCTTTCACCTCTAACCATCGCTACCGAGAACCTCGAAGGTACACCATTGTAAGTGGGATGTGCGGATAAAATTGTCGGGTAAAGGCGAAGGTACGGAGAGAGGAGAATGCAGGAGGACATTGTCGGGGTTGGGGGGTGTCAACGTCCAATGTGCTGTAGATCCAGCACCCTATCCAAGGGGTGACTCACCCGTCATTACTGACGCGACTTGATTGGAATTTTTATCGTCTCGTCTTTCTGGGCGAGTGAGAGGTTGGCTAAGGATAGGTGGTTCGTCGGTGCCATCGTTCCTTCGTTCGTCTCCCGTCGCGTCAAAGCATCGACTGAAGGATCGATGAGGTTCTCTGGTACGAGGAGAAGGGTAGTCGAAAAGTTTCGCTCCTTTGTTATGCCGCGGAGGATCTCGAGCGAACGATACGAGGAGGATGAGGAGGTACCGTTAAGGTACCGCGGACGCTCGAATGCTCCAAGATTATCCGCGGCGATATTGCGTCCCGCGGGAAAATCTTGGAGGGTGGGCCCGCCATTGTCAAGATGTTTTTGGGAGAGATAATCGGTGGGAGCTAGGCGGAATTTTAGAGTTCGCGATACTCCGAGATCATCTCGTCTGCCGAGTTTCGCCGTGTCTGAGAGAACCTTTGTGCTATCCGCGATACTATCGATGACGATCCTTCAGAGGGGGTTCTAGTAAAATAGAAGGGCATTCTCGATTCACCGGCGCTCGAGTATACGTAAAGTGCAACGTGAGCGATTTTCTTTCGACGCTTTTCTCCTAGATGAAAAATTAAAATAGGAGAGGACATTTTCGATTCACCGGTGCTCGACCGAATGTAAAGTGCGACGCGAGCAATTTTGCTCTAACGCTTTTATGCCGGATAAAAAAAAGTTAAAAGCAACTCGGCCGGAAGGAGTAATCTTATCGTAAAAATTTCGCGGAGGTGGGCAAAAAATTTCACGAATCCGCTTAATCGTAATTTAGGTTGAACGGTAAATCCCAATTAACGTAGCCTTTTTTAGCATGCATTTATGTACACCATTCCAGGGAGAGTGCGGACATTTTTTTCGTTCCCCCATTTTAATATCATATCTGCGAGAAAGCGTTAACTCGTCGTTGCCTGCAGCCTTTCATTCGCAATCGGTGGAAATTCCTTCGAAACTGTTACTATCGCTATTAAAAAGAATACTTCTCGTATAATAAGAGTACGCGTATAGGTAGTAAGCTACGAGCCAACAAAGCCTCAAGCATCCTTTGTTTTCGAATATCTTTGAAAGCTACCACGAACACCGACTCGACGCAGAGAATACTTCTCGATTTAATTGCAAATTACGTAACCGTCGAAGTGGGCCCGCAGTAATTTCCGCGTGCGCGCGCGCGGGACGTCGAGGATGAAACAACGGGAACTCCGACCCTTCGTATCGAAAGAACAATGATACCGTGGAGGCCAATATTCATCGAAGTGAAATGCCAGCAGCTCTCTATACAGCGAGCCACGTCGCACGCCACTTTAATTAGAAGTTATGGAAATAATGAAGTTTGGACTGTCCCAGTTCCACTGCGTAAAACGGCAGGACGGAATAAAGGAAACCCTCGTCGCGGCGCATTCTTTCCGCAAAGGATGGGACGCTTTACTCGCTGTTTCATAAATAATGAAATATCGGAGCCTGGCAAACGGAATGGAAAAGGCCGGGCGGAAAATCACAGCCGAGCTTATCGTCCGGCTCTTATCGACGCAGGACGGATGCTACTCCCTTTTGCAAAGACAGAAACTACCCCTGCGGCGCGCGGCATCGCTTCAATCAAAGATGACGTAAATGATGGGGAGTCCCGATTGCGAGAGATCTCGTGGAACGGGGGTCGTGGGGCGGAGGACGGTGTAGGAAACGTCGAAATCGAAAGAGCAGCCATGTCGGTGGTGGCATGACGTTCATCGGGGACGGGCCATTTGAAACCACCCTCACCGCATTTGTATGTGTATGTGTGTGTCTACCCTTCCATCTCTCTTCCTAGACAGAAAATGTCCCCTTTGGTGCAACGGGGTGTTGGGGTAATCAGGGACGCTTTATCTGCGTGTAAATACCCGTATCAGCTGGTCGAGGGAGAGTGAGAGAGACAGAGAGTGAGAGAGACAGAGAGAGAGAGAGAGAGAGAGAGAGAGGACGAGTCAGTCCTGTTAGGAATCTATGTTTTCAATCTCAATGAGCAGGCCTATACGTGGTCGAGAATAAACGAGGGCAAGAGAGAAGGAAAGAGAACGGAGATGAAAAAGAATGGAAAATATGAAGAGAGAGAGAGAGAATGTTGAATAATATACAAGTGGAGGAAAGACGAGAAGGGTGGAAAATCGAGGGGATTTACGTAGGAGGGCGGAAAAAAAGGGTGGAAGAAGTGTTCGCAGTGGCTGTTCGCTGTCCGTCAAAGTCTGTCGACCATCGGACAAAACGGATGTGTAGGAAGAGGGTAGACGGGACGATAAAAGAGAAGAGAAAGGAGAGGACGAGCAAAAGGAAGGAAGAGGCACGGAGGAGAGAAAAGAAGCGACGAGACGCCGGATCGAATAAAATGAGCGGCTGCGAAAGGAGGGCGCGAGCAAGAGTCGCGAGTCGAGAGAAGGCAAAACTGGAAGGCACGAGAGAACTCAGTCAGATGTATTCAAATGCTCTCATTTGACGCTGCCCTTCTCAAAGCCCTCCCCTTCTCTCTCGTCCCGCGCGTATTGTGAGTAGCATGATCTTTTCAACGACGAGATATATCCCCCGTGAAATTGCCCGTGTCTATTTACGGAGAAAGAAGGCTGCGCAGAGACGAGGAAGCTCGAAGGAGAGAAAGGATAAAGGGATTCGTGAAGCCCGAGAAGAAAGAGAGCGAGAAAGATCGATTTGTGGAAAGGTTTTCTCGAGATTCCGTGGAGCTAATTGTTCCGCCAGCCAATAAGAAATTGTTCGCGCGAGATGCTTTTTCTTCGGCATGGCGAACTACGGATCGTAGAGAATCGTAATGATATTTAGTGCAAGGAGTTTTGCCTGGCGACACGGAATTTCCGTGGCTTCGAACCGAAACGAGGAGATTAAGATTTTTTCGAATCTATACGTAAGGCAATATTAATAGATAGTTTTGATTTATAGACAATTTATAGAAAATTCTATATAGATTAGGAATATCTGTTTTTCATTACTTCTGGGTTGAGGTTTGTGAGTCGGGCAAGCCTCACCAGTTGTTCCAAGACTGACTGAAATCTTTAAGAATGTTCTTTAATAGTAAGAATGCGCATGTAAGAAGCATCCCGTTTTTACAAGCCACATCGTCAATAGATAATATCACGCTATTTCATCGTACAAGAAAGAATGCGTAGTTTAAAGCTACAAAGAAAATCCTTACCCTTACAAAAAAATCCAGTCGTACTTCTATCGTCGAGTAATGTCGACTTGACAATACAGCGTGAGATTTTTAACCCCTTGACTGTAGGCGCCTATAAGCGCTTAGAAATTTTGCGTTTCTCACGCTGAAAGCGCCTATAGGCGCTTGACATAATTTGGCTTTCTGTCATTGAGAGCGCCTATAGGCGCTCGACGTAGTTTGGCTTCCTGACACGGAGGGCGCCTATAGACGAAAATTATACCCGAAATAAATTATACTATACCCGAAAATTATATCGATACTTATTCCCATAAATCTTATCTCAGTTAGACAAGGGTTAATGCTAATTTCGCTGGTACATATTCCGATAGTCACCTGCTACTTAAATATTTAAATATTAGCGAAAAATAAGAAAAGACAATAACCGAATTGTGAAGATATCACTTCGTACCGTGGTAATTATTTTTTACTTAGCGGATCATTCCATATCGCCTCATCCTACGATTTAAATTTAAATTTTGCAGTTATTTTCTTGTTTTATCACTAGAATGAAATATTCGAATAAGAAAATGTTTAACTTTGTTTTTATGTAGTGAAATTCAGTTTCTTGATTATTGATATGTTTTCACAAAAATGCATCCCAAAAGTTCGCCGTTCTGAGTGCATATCGTACCTCAATTCCAGCCATATGGTATAGCCGGCACGTATCAAAGTCTGCCGTAATCAAGGGGTTAATGGAGAAAGAGGAGCGTGTAAAATACTTCTCAAAATCAAAAAATCGAATGTCATCACCCCCTTGCTTTTATAATCGTCAGCTTCGTCCATCTCGCTAACGCCTCTCTAACGTTGACGCGTGCCAGTTAATTTCCGAGGAGTTAAGAAAAAACTTCTATATACCGTCGGCTCTGAGAAAGTGTTCGCAAGCACTACTACCATCACTACCATTGGACCACCTGCCGCCTGCTCTGCCGGATCGGGTAAAAAAGAGCAGCTTATGCTGTTATCCCATCGACGTTAATTAATTTCCACCTAGTGCCAAGTTCGTCGTGGATGGGCGCGACGCAGCGCGTCGGGACGCTTAGTCCACGTGAAAAGAGTGCGATACGATTGGCGCGCAGTTTTCAAAACAAGCGACGCGGTATATTTCCGGCTACTCGAGAAATTGCAGAAGGCAACGAGCCACTTCTCTCTTCCTCTTCAACCTCTTTCGCGCAAGACGTGTGCGCACGCGGATAGACGCACAGGTTTTCTCCGTGCCATCCTCTCTTCTGTTCAAGGAAAGTAAAAAAGTTCCTTTACCGTCTTACGAAGAAGGTTCACCGACTCCCTTCTTCCACGTTCTCCACTTCCTTTCCGCTCACGCTCCTCTTCGTCCACTCGCGCGAGGTCCAGACAACGATAGCCACAGGATTATCCCCCCAACACATTTCCACCGTTGCTTTTCTCAACTACTCTACCGGTCGACCGCACCATTCTTTCGACTTTTTCCAACGTTCGGTGCCGCCACGGCGGATAGATAGATTAGCTGGTATTAATTGCCCACCCACCTTCGCCTTCCTTCGTTCGACAGCCGCCCGTGAGAATCTTCGCCACCGTTGATCCGCCTCATGCGATTAACGCCTGAGACTCGAGAAACGGAAAAGATGGGAGAGAATGAAGAAGAGGCAGGGAAAATAATTTATTTCTAATTCTTTCTTCTCACTGTCATTGGTCCCACTCTTCCCTCGCAGCCACTCGTGGTGGCCTCGCGATTAGTTAATCGACGAAATGGAAGAGACCCGGAGGATTTTCAGTTGGGCTCGATCTCATTGTTTTTCATTCGGTTTTTCGTACCATCCGGGATTTCGACGGAAGAGGGCACAAGTGGAAACGGGAGGGAGAAAGAGAAAGAGAGAGAGCTTTTGAAATGAGCGAAAACGAGCGTACGAGAGAGAACGGGAGAGAGTCAATCGCGATGGCGGAAGTTAAATGGACGCCCGATGATTAATGATCGCGAATCGCTCGCGGTACAAACATGTCCGACGAATTATGACGTTTCAAGCTAGTTCGTTCGGCCCCACCCAGCGGCCCTTTACCAGGACGATAAAATAGTGCTTTTAATTTGGCCCGAGGGCAATATTTATTCGGCGCAGTAAAAGTGTCCCGCTGTTTTATCGGCTGTATACCGGACCCGGAATATTATTCGTATAGCGTTGGCTTCTTCGTAAACAGTCCGAACAATTTCCATCGAGGCGTAATATTTTCGCCTAACCGGGATTGCGGACTGGACCAAAACCTTCGAACGTGCGAGAGCGAAGAGGGTGGCGTTCGTGGTTGGATGAGAACGAGAGCGGAAGTGGTGGCCGGTGTTGAGCCGCCCCTGCTGCGCTCGAGCTTAACGAATTGAAAACAATCGTTCAACGCTTCCTCGTTTCTCTTTTCGCTCCTCTCTTCGTTGCCGCCCCGTCATGCCAGCTTGGCCGGCCGCGAGGCAGGAAGCATTAATTATAACGCGAATTAATGACACCCAATTAAATCATCCCCTTCTCTCTCGTTCTCTGGCACAGCGAACTTTATCCGTCTTCGTCGTCGTGTCGGCGTAATCTTCGCTCGGCTCGGCACCGCGCGTGGAATAAATTCGTTCAGAGTGGTGTAACAGTGCGCGACAAACTAACGTGCCTCGACGATTGCCAGTGACCTCTTCGCGTTGAGTAAACGCGCGAATTGTTGCCCCGGTATGTTGAATGTTTCGAATTTTCCAGAACGGGATATCTACCTGCGTCCTAAACTTAAACCTACTTTTCTTTGCACTTTGATTTTCCTTTAATTCTTTAGGGCACGGTGATATTAAAAGTGTCCCACCTTTTTGATGCATGGTGGGACGTTTTTGCCCCACCTCGAAATATTGCAATAGTTACGTGCGCATATGTTTATATGTAGTCTTACTTACGTGAAGCACTTGGCAACACCATCAATAAATGTTATAAATGTGTTCACTTGTGTTGGCAAGTTTCAACATACCAGTACAGGTTCATTAAGTGGAACTTTTTATTGCGACAATCTTTTTCTCCCGGTTTTATGTGAAAATTTCTGTGCAAAATGGGTCTATTTTATGACCTGAATTCCTGTGCCGCAAAGAGTTAACGTGCGGAGGGGCTTATAAGTTCGTTCTTAGACGCTCACTAACGCCCAATGTTATAACAAGTGTACGGATTTTGGCTAGGTGAAATGATTAGAGATTGCTTGAGGAAACGAAACAAAGAAAAAGGGTTAGATTTATTGCAAGACTGTTCACGCTCGCGCTCGTTTACCGACTAATCGGTGCTTCGCGTCTCGTCTCCTTCGTTCGTCCTTTGTCATGGCTCGAGCGCCTCGCCGTACGCAAACTCACGCCATTGGCAACACGCATTCGTCCTCGCCGTACGCACACTACAATCCTACACAAGTTTCGTCGTACAGTCTCGTCATTTGTCTCACATTTATTTCTTAAATGATGCATCGTAAACGATACGATCATCATGAGTCCCACATTGCAATTAGTTTTTTAAAGCGTACCAGACCTGGGTAGGTGACGTGGACCAGGGCAAAAGAAACTTTTGCGATGGTTATGGAACGAGAGATGGGCGATTGCATCCTCGCAAGTTCTTCCGATCATCGTTCAACTTTCCAGAGGAGAAACGAGGGACGGAGGAAGCGCTGCCCACATCCGCAGCTTCGCAAACGAAGGATTTTATTTTCCTCGGTAGAAAACTCCTGGCAAGAGCCGGCTAGGCGGGTAAAAAAAAGTAGCGTAACTGTATTCACAACTGGAACAATGGGGGCAGCTGCGAACAAACGAAAGGCTCGCAATCAAACGGCGTTGCCACTTCCTTCCTCCGTTCCTGTCACATCGAGCTTTCTTTTCTCTTCTCGTTCTCTCCCGCCACCCTCTACCCTCCTCAGAGCCCTCGAGTCTCCGCGATTCTTCCTTCCAACTCCGCCTCTGGGGGTTGGGAAAGAACATCCGCGACGTAGAAGAGGGAGTAGGCGCTCTCTTCCATCTACGGTTCTTTCAACTGAGAACTTTCGATCCGAAGGTTCCTTCTCTCCTCTCGTTTCTTTCCTCCTTTCTTTTTCGGCGAGCGCACACGTATTTGCTTCGCGGACGACGACGACGACGACCTAGACTCGTCGAATTCCTTGCTGAATTAAAGAACTATGCCAGAGAGGTTCGCGGTTAGGGGGATGTGGAAAGAGAAAGAGAGAGAGAGAGAGAGAGAGAGAGAGAGAGAGAGAGACGAATTTTGACGTGGGGGTTCCTTCTTACTGCTTCCAGGCAGAACTGTGACGTTTACAACTGTACTTTTTACCGGATGGAAACAACGCGTAACGTTTACGATGCGGGGTGCGTTAATATTTTACGAGAGGGAGATGACGAGGAGGGAAGAAAGTTTGAGGGAAGAACGGGGTAGGTTCTCAGCTGCAGTTTTAGTTTTCGTTAATGGTGGATTGGCAAAAGTGAAATTCGGCCGACAAAGAATAATTAAATTAATGAAAAATGTAATTTTTTAATATTTTACGTCATACAGGCACACGCACATAGGCCGAGAGTATTTTAAATTGAAATGCGCGAATATTCGGTTTAATTGAAAAATTCTTCAAAGCAGGTCCCTTCCAAAGGACGAAGATTGAATTAATTCGCTTGAATTTTGCTTATACATCGAACGGTTTTAAAACGTTTCTGTGATATATACCCATCTCGCGGCACTGCTGCGTCAGTGAATTCGGAAAGTTCGACAAAATAAAATTATAGGTGCGAATGTAGGTCGCATTAGATCGAAGCTAAGTGCATTATGGTACGTTTCTTTACCTAACCTCGTAAATTGCGCTTCTGATAAATTATCCGTGTCATATGCTTCGTGCGAAATTTTTTTAGCCCTCCATGACACCGTTGCTTCTCGCTCATCCCATATTGATATCTCCCACGTTCTCAGTAGAGTCACGAGTTTGCATTTGGTATCCATATATTCACATTGTAAATATTTCAGTTTTGTGTCCTCGCATTTTTCCACCTATTTCTATTTCAAACGTGAAAATGCAAACTGTACATGTACAAACACCGTGGAAATTCCACAGCACGTACAACGTAAGCATTGCATTCAAAATAGCGTATGTCAAATGCACCCTAAAATATGCGTTTGAATTTCGTTTCGACATTCGGCATATAAGAGATTTCTTACAAAATCCTCTTTCTCCAAAAAAGAACATTTATCGCAGATATCGTCTCCGCCATTTCGTCGAATCGAAGGTAATTGGTTGTCTAGAAAATCATGCGACCTAATAAACGAATCACCTTATTTCACGAAAAACCAACCTTCTACACGAACATCGCGCGCAATAAAATTGACTTTTCCTTAAAATCGCTCGCACTCATCGACCCTACACAATAACTATAGTGCTGCGTGTGCAGAAAATCCTGCGATCCCTAAGTCGAGTCTCCACCATTCTACAAATCCTACGCAATTTAAAAATCCTTACAAGGAAGACACCTCCACGCACCGTCACTCCTCGAACTCACCCACGATTCGCAAACCAAACACAACTGGCAGTTAACAAAACCCCTTGACCCACTTAATCGAATCCCTCCGCGCTACATCCAAGATTCACAAGCAGGCGGAAGGACGCGTCCCGACGCCTCCCGTTCGCGGAAAAGCCATTTGGATTCGTACACGCGCGACGAGTCATTCTTTTTCGTCCGACCAACCCCCCCAAGGCCGCTCCATCCGCGCGGACGAGACTTTCCAGGAAAGTGGTTCTCCCGTGGGGATAAGCGGAGAGAATCCCGTGGAAAGCTCAGCTGGCGCGTGGAGGTGAACGTGACATTCCAGTCGCGTTGTACTGGCACATTGCCACGTGCTTTATGCGATTCCGTCATGCTCCGAGCTTCGAGGAAGTGGCGGCTCGAAGCTCCCCTTATTTCCACTCCTCTCACCCCCTCTCTCACCCTTCTTCCACCCTTAAGGGCGTCGCGCTCTGAAAAAAAGATTTCATACGCGTAGCCAAGCCTCTCCGTATACCACGAAATTTTGGAGGGGTTGAAGAAGAGGGGTTGCACATTTCCATGGGCAAGTGGGTTACCATAAACGCGTCCTGGGATATCGGGCCTACCATAAATCCAGCGCGATACGCGTGAAACGGTTCGCGTGTACGCAAGCGCGTTCACCAACGCCAGGCCGGCCGATATCTCTCGCGTAATAAACGATATGATATATCTCGGTTTTAGGAGGACGACGGCGCAACGGGCCTGTGGCTGTCCGCTCGCCCACACGTACGATCACGAAAATCTCCTTTCTCATCTGGCCCTCGCGTCCGGCCTCGTTTCGCAACGAAGGGTAAGCCTTAACGAGGTTACCGATGACAATGCTTGGCCATCCTGGAAGGGCCAGTCTTCCGGAAGCTGGATTACTTCGTGGTGCTTTGATTACGGTTTCGGAGGGACGCGAAAGATGTGCAGGCAGGGTCGTTCTTGTTATTGAGAATGATCGTGAAACGAATGAGTTAGCGGGTCTGGCGAGATCGCGCGCGCGCGGGTTGTACGTGCACGATGGAAGGGTAAAATGGCGAAGGAGGAATTTAATGAATAACTTAAAGAAGGACGTGGGGTAGATATGGGTCGGTGGTCTATGGTGCGTGAGAGATGCGATGCGGTAGGAAGGTGCGATGGAATTGCCGGAAATTTCTTTTTGGATTTGAAAAACGCAAAAGGCTTGGGGTGTAATCGATGGAATAAGTGGATCGTGCGAACGGAGTAAGCGCGGTGGTAGGTAATGGTATAAATATGAGAGTACTCTGTAAAATAACGTGACTCTTTGCTTTTTCCTGTCAAATTTGCAAATGTAGGTAAACGCGTGCAACCAAAGTGCACGAACGATCGCGCTATTTAAATTTTCGAGCCTCTCGATAACATAAATCCGTTCTTTTCGCAATTTCTCTTCCAGAGACATTGAAAGGATCTTCGGACTCCATTTACTCCCATTCCATAAAATCGCCAAAAGGGAAGATAATCGTCGGTCCTGTCCACGCATAAAATAAGTGGATCGTGTAAACGGAGTAAGCGCGGTGGTAGGCAATGGTATAAATATGAGAGTACTTTGTAAAATAACGGGACTATTTGCTTTTTCCTGTCAAATTTGCAAATGTAGGTAAACGCGTGCAACCAAAGTGCACGAACGATCGCGCTATTTAAATTTTCGAGCCTCTCGATAACATAAATCCGTTCTTTTCGCAATTTCTCTTCCAGAGACATTGAAAGGATCTTCGGACTCCATTTACTCCCATTCCATAAAATCGCCAAAAGGGAAGATAATCGTCGGTCCTGTCCACGCATAAAATAAGTGGATCGTGTAAACGGAGTAAGCGCGGTGGTAGGCAATGGTATAAATATGAGAGTACTTTGTAAAATAACGGGACTATTTGCTTTTTCCTGTCAAATTTGCAAATGTAGGTAAACGCGTGCAACCAAAGTGCACGAACGATCGCGCTATTTAAATTTTCGAGCCTCTCGATAACATAAATCCGTTCTTCTCGCAATTTCTCTTCCAGCGACATTGAAAGGATCTTCGGACTCCATTTACTCCCATTCCATAAAATCGCCAAAAGGGAAGATAATAGTTGGTCCTGCCCACGCATAAAATACAACATCGTATTTCTCCGCGAATCGGCACACACCGTGTCTACTTCTTTCTACCTGCGCAAATCCCGCGTATATCACGGCCGGAGGCGAATGGCAAAAAAATTTTCCAATTGTCGATGCCACATATATCTCTCTCTCTTTGTTAACGGACATCGTTCCGTGAACACGCGCGTGTCTTGCGCGGCGAAAGAATGAAATACGATCGAGCGCGAACGACTTCGGCTTCGGCATGGCGTTTAGTCACGCAGCCACGCGGCAACCGCGTAGAACGATAAGTTACAGTCGAGATGCCCTTGTATTTCTTACATTCGTCTTTTCTCGAATAAATATGTAATTTATATCGCGCTATCCATACACGAGGAGTCTGCCCACGGATCCAATAACTTTCCGTAACGCGTGCACCCGCGCCACGAACTATCGATTCACTTTTCGCGAGGGTAGACTCTCCGCAAGGATAAATCTTCGATGGGGTGAGTAACGATGTTTTCAATGGAGAGAAAATGCTTGGAAAAGTTTTGCGATCGGAGCCGAAGAGGAAGACGGACAGCCACCTTACAATGTAACGGACTTGGCTGGAAGTATTATCAGACGGTGTGGCATTCTTTAAAAAGCGAGAAGAAAGTTTCACCAAAAACAACAACGACGTCGTTCATTGCTTTCCTTTAATCGCCCAAGTCAGCGTGGCTTTTTTGAAAACATTTTTAAACGAACTCGAAGTATCGACATATTCACCGAGTCTCTTAAAAGAAAGCTTCTCGTAAAACACCTGGAGCCAAAAGTGTCAAGAGGTCGAAGAACAAATTCTCAACTCGAATCTTTTCGTCGAATTAAAGCACCTAATTGAGCGATAAACGAAACTAGAGTTACTAATTTTAATCCCCGAAACTCATAACGACGCTCAAGAGCACGTACATTCTCTGCTTATGGAAAACGGGTAAGTACCGGCGGCAGTAGCCGTACAAAGGGAATCAAGAGATTTGGAGAATCTAGGTTAGACGAAAGCTCGGTGGAAAGCTTCGCCAAGAGAATTCGTGATTGGCCGCGGGAAAACGTTATGCCGTGACGACAAAGGACGAGTGATCTGCGATCGTATTCCCTCGGTATTTACCTCAGGCGACTCTCCAGGTAGAATTAGTGAAACAAATAATTGTTTTCGAGCGTCTCGCGCACCTGAGGTCCGTAAATCGCGAGGTGGCTCGCCGTCACTGGCGAGTACGACCAGAGCGCGGAAGCTACGAGCACTCTGGCTTGGGTGCTTTGATCCATCCGCCTTCACCACCCCCGAAACTCTGAAATTCTAATATACTAATTACCACGCGGGTCCTTTGACGAGACTCGCCGTTACTCGAAGAGGAGCCAAAGCGGAAGACAGTCCGCAACATCGTTGCTCGACGTGGCGCACGAATCGACGAGTACCTTCGCCGCTTTCCTTTCCCTACCTTTCTTCTCTCTCCTCGCTGGTTTTATCCGCTCCAATTGCTCGATCAGGTGAGTCTTGCGAATCCAATAGGGCACACGCATACATACGAACGATTTTCAGGATGCCGAGCGCCTAAGTCACTCCCTTTATGGTCGTGCCTAAAAATGATCAATAGAAAATCACAAAGAAAAGCAAACATTTATATACGGAAAGTGGGTGTCCTATTAGACGATTCTATCGGGGGTCGATTACGCGCAACGACGGCACTGGCTAGGCGCAATATTCGGACTATGGCCGCCTCACGGCAAACATCACGCGCAACGCTCCCGATTTATATTTTCTCGTTCTGTCCAAATTCAAAACTGTTCCGACACTTTTCTTTGGCTGGTTCCTATTTAGAAATGTCTACAGAATTCAACAATGCTCAGGAAATACGTGCCCGATGAATAGTTTTCTGTAAAAGTGTAAGAATAATACGAAAAAATTATGCGCGTTCGCACTTTTTCAAACTTCAATGCCTATTTACAAGTCTTCAAGAGCACAAGCAGTAATAACTATAGACACGCTTATATTCAGAATGTTCTCCTCTAAATTTTAAGACCAGTGTGAACTTTCTAACATGTTTCGTTTTCACGCAATACCATTTTTTCCCCCAAAATTGCGCCTTTTTACAAAAGTCAATGTCGCATGGTAACTAAGGGTGATAGAGCAATTCCGCTTTCGGATTCGTGTTCAAGACGAGAAACTCTGTAAGGATCACCCAATGGATGTTGTGGCACAGAAACTAAGTATTTTTTGTCGGTCAGTGTATTCTAAACGTTTCCACTTCGCGCGAGAGCGAGAGAGAACACACAGACACAAAAACACAGTGCATCCTTTTCTACGTGAACTCTACCCCCACTCCGCCAACGCGTAGTCTAGATATATTATGTCTATGACTTATACACGTAGACTGCGCCTCCTTAAGGGCGCGTTGAAGACTACATTGAAGGACAGAGATATAGCAAAAATGAGGCCTTCTCTCTCGCTCGGTGGTAAGAGAGGGGGAAAACAAGAAGGGAAGGATAACGCAAACGACACCGTAAACGTTCTTCTCCTTTTCTCCTTATTCCTCCACCAACGCTCTTGTTGGACAGAGACACACTTACTTTGACTATTGCTCTCTTCTTTTAATGTAATCTTTAGCGCCTCTTACAGGACACTTATTCTATGAGTATAAGTCCACGATTTTACCTCACACTTCGTTGGAGCGCGCGCGCCTTCGAAAAACAATTCCAATTCGAAGGATTGAGTGATGGGCAGGGATGGTCTGCGATGTCCCCATCATGGAAAAATCTTCCCTCTCTACCAGTCTAACTTCTCCTCCAGCTGTTATCCACATGAGGAGAATCCGTGCTGCGACAGCCAGACACAACTCCAGTGACGGTAGTGGGAGATAAAGTGACGACACACTTGTAGACTTGAAGGTGCAAGTCTTGGCAGACCATCCCTAGTGGTGGATAATTTAGGACAGTGATTTAAGCACTTTGACAATGGAAAATTCGTTAGAGACTCTAGTAAATTGGGGTTATTTTGGAACTTTTTCCCCATACCCATTGCGTAGTTGTTTCATTTTCTCGGGTCGGTTGTACCACGTTACTTTCAGTATCGGACGATGGATGAGCTCGCATTCACAGGGACGTCCAATGAGATATCAGGGTGGAGGCAACAGTTGCTCTTTGTCGCTTTCACTCGACGCACTCCTTGCCACGCTTTCCAAAAAAAAAAGAAAAAAGAAAATTCATTACGAGACTCTCTTCCTTTCACTTTCTTTCTGTTTAAGAAATCCAGTGCTTACGAGTAACGCGCCCTCCGCATCGATGACCAAGTCACCGATTGTACTTCATTTTGCAGATGAATCTTTTGGCAGTAAACCGCGTTTACTCGGTGCAGACGATGTTTATGGTATTCAGAGCATGAAACGGGGTCAGGTAAATTCAGAACTCCCTGCATAATCAATTAGCGCGTACCGCGAGAGCTGCATAACTTCGCGTTGACGATTAAATTCCTTCTCGTCGTCAGTCACCAGGAATACGAAAGAGTCTCCTTCTCGTAGCTGCGCGAAGCATCGCTAGTGGAATCGATCGCGGGTCGTTGACTGCCCAACGGGATATAGTTGAAAACCGCGGTGACACAAATCGAGAAGGTTCCTTTAACCTATCCTCGGAGGATCCTTTAGTTGGTGAACGCGGCGCCTCAACCGCGCGATCCAGCCTCGATAACCGGACGTGTATCCGCGCACAATCTCGACCATGGGATTTATTTAGAACGAGCCAGAGGCAAAAAGATGGAGGAGGAGGGAGGACCTCTTTTGCTCGGGGCTCGAGAGGACGTCTCTCAGAGCCTTTCCTCCAAGAACTCCCTTCCTCTCTCTCGTCCTACTCCTCGGCTAGACAATTACAATAAAGCAGAATTGAAGTAATCCTGAAGGGCCTTGGGGTCTTCTTTTGGCAGGTCCGATACTAGCGTAGTATCCAGGCAACTCGCGTCTCTGCCAGTTTTCTCGTTCGTTCAACGGAGGAGGAAGTAGATGAGAGAGAGAGAGAGAGAGAGAGAGAAGATGAGAAGAGAGAAGGAGAGAATATCAGAAGTAGCGAGCATTTCCGACTGTATTATACATGGGACTTCCGCTCCCCCTTTATTCTCTTATCATTCCGCATAGGAGTATTTTTTTTATCTCTACCCTCTTCTCTTTATTTCCCTCTTGGTCTCCACTCCTCCTTTTGCGTTACCGCGCGCGCATTGCTGAAACCGATAACGTTCTGAGAGAGGAGCACTGAAGAGAATGGTTCGTTTCAATCTCGTACGTCGAGGCTTTTGTTGTTCCCGTATGTCATACATCCGGAAACCGTGGATCTTTGATCGAGACTCGTCGGATCGACTTCAACGAGGTTCATATAAAATAGGCCGGAAGTCGCGCTCGGCGGAAGTCGCGAGGAAAAATCAGTTTTCTCGCATCTTAACGCGACCACGATGAAACTACCCTATCTCGGGCTCAATGAATTCTCGACGATAGAATCTTACGTGACTCAAGTGTGAAACGGACTTCGAGATTAAGGAGTTTCACGTGCATTCTCACCTTCCGTCTTATCCGCTCTTCGTTTTCCTCGTATCTCGTGTCGTTCGAGAACGTACCTACTTCGGGTTTGCAATATTTCATAAACATCATGATCGTCGGTCTTATCTTTTCGGCGTGTTCGCTGTAGCTGTCTCGTAATCGCGATCGAACCACCCGTCAGCGTAGTCAGGAGCTTGGGAACCTTCAGAGCGGGAAAAGGAACTTTTGAAAAATATTTCAACTTATTTCTTTTTTTAAATAAAAAAGATTTAAAAATGTAAGAAGAAAGTTGATAATAGATTGGTTAAAAGTATGTATTTCTGAATTTTTCTGGCATCATTTGAACGTTTCTTTTATTAACTTAACACCATAGCTTACTGTAAACAGAAGCGCAAGCTTGAAGTCACCGTGCCGCTGGTCCTGCCGATCCCGCTTGTAACTCCTTTCACACAAATTATTTCTTTTCTGCTCAGCCTGTGTCCACTTACTCTCCCCTTTCCACCGACAAATCACCTCCAATATTCTCCTTCTTAAATATTCCACGACATATCTGCCACGACAAGAATAAATCAGTTTTCCTTATTCTTACCTGCATAAATTCATCCCACTCACAGTTTATACTGACGAATAAAAAACTATCAACTCCAATTCGAGCACGTCGAAATGACGTACTTGGAAAAAGACTAAAGATTAAATTCTGTCCCTCTACTACGATTGCGCTCTCGAAAAGATTATCGTTGGCATTGGTGATCCAGGACGCTTGTACGTAGAAATATCCGGTAATCCTGGAAATAGGTGTTGGCGTCTGCGTTCCATCGGTACGCCCGGCAAGCTCCGATACATTTCTCTAATTTTCCAAGCGGAGCCAGAGCCACGCGATTTCGGACGATAATACCGCCCACGCGTGCGTGCGGATCGCGGCCGAATGAATTATGATAAGCCGGTACGGGTGGGGGCGAGTAATTGAAAAATACTGTATCCCCACGGTGGAAAAAGCGCGAGCTCGTGATATTACGTTGTTGCTGCGCGCATAATGCCGCGCACACCGGAACGAGGACAAAGCAGGCGCCCGGTGCTATTCATTCGGCCAGAAAATGTAATTAAACCGAGATTATAACAATGGAATTGCCCGGTTTAGCCGGCCGTCTCACCCACTTTCTTTCTCGCAGCTCGCCGCGCTCATTCGCTCCGCTTGCTCCTTTCTTTTTCTCTTTCTCTCTTCACGGCCTGCGCGGACGCGTGTAAAATGCCTGCCTACGGGACAGAAAACGCGAAAAGGGAGGAGCAATATGGACGGTGCTTCGAAACGACGCTTGCTTCTATAAACAGGTAGGCGGATGGAAGGGGTAAGGTAGAAGCCTGTTGGAAGTAGGTAGAGAAAATGACGGTGGCTTGATTAAGAAATAGTACAGATAAGTAGCGAAGGAGCAAGAGTGCAATGGGAGTAAAGAAGAAAAGTTCACATTTCGTTTATTCGTAAATTCTCTTGCTCCAGTGTTACAATATATTTATTAACCCTTTGACTGCTGAATACTCTAGGCCGAAGCAGTCCGTCTTCCGTCTAATCTGAATTCCGTTGATTATGTATACAAGACGCAATTCAGATATAATTGTATTTTTTAGCTCTAAATTGAACGATGCAAAAAAACATTTTTTAGCATTAATATTATTTTATTAGATTAGCAAACGCACACATGCTGGTAACGTTCACCGAACGCATATGTGCGCCAGTAGTCCACACGAATAGCTTTTGCCGGAGCTTTATGCGTTCATAGCAGTCAAAGGGTGAACAACACTATTCCTACTGACCGGTCAAATGACCATTTTTAACATTTCGATTAGATTTTCCTATATACAACGTAATTGCATCGCCTTTAAATTTCACGACTGTTTCTCAAATATACGTATAATACATTTTTCAATATTTTAGGAAAAGTCGTGAAATTTCAAAGCGATGCAATTACGTTGTATATAGGAAACTCTAATCGAAATTTTAAAAACGGTCTTTTGATCGGTCGTGGTAGGAATAGTGTTAAAGTTCAAACAGTTGCAGCGCCAATCGGTAGAACCCTTATTGTTCAGTGCTCTCTCACTTCTGACAGCCTTCCTCCTTTTTCGCCCTTGTACTTGTGCCACGATTTATTTTACGCCACGAGCATATAAGCGAGGTAATGATGTGTACTTTTCGGTCGGCTACCGAAAACAATCGCGGCGGGGGAGAGGTAAAGGAAATCGCCCGTATGCGGGAGAATAAACGATGGAAATTCGCGGGGATTACCCGAAATTGAGCGGCGAATGGCCGCTACTGCTGCAAGAGGCAAAAGTGGATGGGGGAAGGGACGATCGACGCTGACGCGTCATGATTTTCCCTAAATTGCCTCGGACCTACTGATCGTAATCGTTTCGACGGACTGGAGATTTAATAAACTTCAAAAAACTGGCTTTGAAGTTTGTCACATACAACTTTTTTCGTTTTGCACACCCATGAAAAAGAAACAATTTGCGCGACCTACTGATTTTTCCAATATCTCGAAAACCTTGAAGCTATTCTCTTCCAAGAAAACTTACTCGACACGTATATTTAAAGTGATTTGTTTTATTTGCACTTACGTTACAACTTGTTGTTAGTTTATAAGAAAACGTAAAATCAAAATTTCCTTTTTCTATCATTAATAGGTCGCCGGTGAGAAAGATCATTCGACAAATGTCAAGAATATCAACGACATGTTGAAACGAGTCGTGGATAGAGATCACGATACTCGAGAACGTTATAAATATGTGAAATATCTACCCGACAAAACGCGAACGTTGCACGTGGCCCGAATCCAGCCACTGCCAGAGGCCAAAAGCATCGACAAACACACCCTCGCCTGCTTTCGTCCACTGTTTATGGTTAATCGTCTTTTTCTGCCACTCTCCCGATCCGCGTGACCCGACCGCTATGTCAAAACTTTTCGAGCGCCCCTACTCAAATCCCCTACAGTTAAAAAAAAAATCTGGAACACCGTACGACATCAGCGTGTAGCTCGAAGTGGCTCTTATCCACAAACCACAGAAACGCGTCGAACACGGTGATCGTGGACGACTCTTTCTCAAAAGTGCCACCAATAAAGGCTCTACCATCCCACCAATCGCGGAGAAGAAGCGAGAGGCGCATTTAAACCGAAATTGTGCCTATCTCTCTCCGGTAGTCCTGTAAATGGAAAGTACCCATCTAAGCGGCGGTCGAGCTCTCTCGATGACGATAAATATTTCATTGGAGGGCCCGACGATTTTCATCGCGAGCTCGTGAGGGATACCTACCCTTTGGCACGAAGGGGTACGAGGCAGAGGAACGGAGAAAATTTACCTTCGGTACTTATAGTTCCCATTCACCGAGAGAAGGGTACCTTCTCTATCGTGGAGGCAGCTACGGGTCTTCTTGCACTCCTACGCTTCCTACGATGCTCTCCAACCCTCTATACCTATATGCATAGAGGGTGTATGTAACTTTAGACATATATGCGCGAGACGGTATCGGTGATCTTTCTCGGAAGCTGCGGAGCAACGCTTTATATTTTATGCATTCTTCGGACGCCGTAGATACCCGGCGCCCAACCGGCCACTGCACCACCACCATCACTTCACTACTGCCGTAGTGCACCGTATTAGAATAAACCGGATATCTAGGAGAGAACTCGGCGCGAGGTCCGCGCCAAACTGGGGATGCGTTTACCGTCTGAATGGACCGCGGGGAGCCATTAGGGCCCGACGGAGTTTTGCCAGCCGTCCGTCGACTTATTCCAATCGACGCCTGAGCGGACGGAAGGCTATGGCCGTAGGGTGGAATAGTTCGTTCGGTGAGTTGCACTTTTCATCCGTGCAGCAAGGATGCCTACGGAAATTTACGAGGAAAAGGGTGAATCTCATCGTCGAGTAGAATTGCGATCTGTGCGAATAAGAGAGCCTCGGCTTTTAATACGAACTGTTTTTAGGACGAACGGTAAGAACGGTTTATTCGGGAATTTTCGGAAGGAAGATTCCAAGTAGGTAGATCGACTCTTGGGTTGGCAATTTCAGGTCATCAATGTTCGTGGACTGAGAAAACAGAAACGAAGTTAGAAGTTTGTCGGTTGTATATTAAATTAGAAATTGTATTTTTTTTATTAGCGTATCTCCGTTCTGTCATTTTCTCCGGGAGAAATTCAAATAGCCATTGTTGAATTACGACGAGCGAAAAGATTTCGTTCGTCGTATTTCTCGTACTCGCGGTTGACTTCGAATGACTACCGATTAATAAACTAATTCGTTCATTTCTTTATCCTCTCCTTACAAAGTATATGTGATCTCGTGTCTTTACAATACATCAACACACACTTCGTACCTTTACTCAAAATGTTTAAACATCCTCGAATTGTATCAATGAACAAAGATTAAACTTCTGTCCATTTCGTCAAATGTTTTCAGCTTTCTTCGTGCAAGCTTAACTCCTTGACTGCTGTGGGCGCCTATAGGCGCTTAGAAATTTTGCGTTTGTGACACTGAAAGCGCCTGTAGGCGCTCAACATAATTTGGCTTTCTGACACTACGAGCACCTATAGGCGCTCGACGCATTCTGGCTTCCTAACACGGACGGCGCCTACAGGCGCCCCGAAAATTATATCGATATTTATTCCCATAAATCTTATCTCAGTTAGACAAGAGTCAATGCTAATTTCGCTCGTACATATTCCGATAGTCACCTGCTAGTTAAATATTTAAATATTGGTGAAAAATCAAAAAAGACAATAACCAAATTGTGAAGACATCACTTCGTACTGTGGTAATTATTTTTTGCTCAGTGAATCATTCCATATCGCCTCATCCCACGATTTAAATTTAAATTTTAAAGTTATTTTCTTGTTTTATCCCTAGAATGAAATATTCGAATAAGAAAATGTTTAACTTTGTTTTAATGTAGTGAAATTCAGTTTTTTGATTATTGAAATATGTTTTCACAAAAATGCATCCCTACCTAAAAGGATCGCCGTTCCGAGTGCACGTCGTAACTCAATTCCTGCCGTACGGTATGGTCGATACGTATCAAAGTCTGTCGTAGTCAAGGGGTTAAAAATCGAAACACGTCGCAAACTATCGGTCACTCTAATTACAACCGCATCTATGCGAAACGCTACCCGAAGCACCACCTCTCAAAGCGTCGCCTCGGTAAGTCTGTTCGCGGTGAAACGTCAGAATTTCTCCTCAATTATCTCAACAAGCGAGCCGGGGTACAAAACGGCGCACAAATTCTTGAGATACGTCGAAAGGAGAGGGTAGAAGGTGCACAAATAATCTCGCGAACGTCCGACACTCACGCGATCCTTTATTTCTTTGACGAGGAGGGGTCACCCGCGAATTTCATCGCGCGTATCGTGCGTGTGCCGCCTATAAAGATGCAAACGAAGTACTCAAGGAGGATTGGGATAGGTGGCACGAGCGTACGGAGGAGGACGTGGAAGAAGGGCGAGGTGCTTCCAGTGGAGAAGGTTTTAAGGACGAGATATGTCCGAGATAGCGAGGCGCGAGAGACCCTCGTAAAATTTATACGGTGGTATGATGGCCCCGCTCAAAGTGAAATCGACACTTCTGTCTTTACGTGAATGGCGTCTAAACCGTGAAGGGCCACCTGAAAAAAATGTTTTAGCCGAAAGTCGAGTGGCGCGCGAAGGCCCGTTTATTCCGTGCTCATCTCGTCCTTTCTTTCTTCTGTCCTTCTTTCCTCTTTCTTCTTTCCTTTCGGCAACGAAATGTGGGACGGTGAAAAAAGAAAAAAAAAGGAAAACCTGTCGCACCGTCACGGGACAAATGGATACCACAGAATTTCTCGTGAGTTCGAGACGTAGTGGGATTTATTGCGTCGCTACGGAACGCGATGTGGAACATTATTATGTTTTATTGTTGGGGATATGTTTGGTGAAACGGATCCCATAGTACTATACTTTATGGAGACCGGGCCCGACGCCCGTGCCCCCGGAGTTTGTTTCTTAAGGGAAAATATAAAAGGTACAATGCGACAAGAGACATTCCCATTTGTACGTTTGTTCGAGAGAAATGACCGAGAGAGAATTTCGCCTGAGGGTATCGGTGTATTTTTAGCCTTACTGCGTAACGTGATTTAGCATATACTTATATTTCCATTACTTCTTTCTATGCGTGTGATGATAAGTATTTCAGAAAAAATTCCTACAATGTGTAAATTTACCTTCACGAACAATTTGATTTGTTACAGTGATCGTTTGCGCGACAACACCACAGAAACGACAGTCGAGCGCAGTTGCTGAGAAAATAAACCGTGCGCACTGGTCCTGTTGCTATTTAAGTTCAAGCCTACGTTGTGAAGGAAAAGACGTTTAATCTTCAGCTTTCATCCTTTATGTGAGTATTAAAACTTTTATGATTCTACGTGCGCGTGGTTTGAAAGATCGCGCGATAGGATATTGAAATTTGATAAGAACCTTACTGATAAGATCACGCGAGGCATATAAGGGCTTCGCTTCACAATTGAAAACGATCTCTATTATGTAAAAGAAAAAATGAAGTACAAGTAACGACACAAACTGTAAAGTAATACGACTACCTTCCACGGTGCATCTACACGACACTACATACTCACACGTAGACCCATGATTATTCAAAATACACAATCTTTTCTTTGCCTCGTTCTTAAAACATTAAACAAAAATTCTCCAAAGAATCTTATCGAATAATAAAGCTAATGCAAAGCTTTATTTAACAATTTCCGCCTCTCGTAAAATCCCTCGCCGTTTGGAAGTACCAAGAAATTACTCACAGTTCGAGACAGTTTGATATTTTACGTCGCGGCATTACACCTCGTTACACATAGTAACGCCTCAAACTTTCTTTAACCACCGTAGAGATACAACCAGGCAGATCTGAACCGTGACGAAAAGTATACCGCATTATATTTTCTCATCCCTTCTTACTTCATCCTTCGGGAGAGACCTATCGCCGAGAAGCGATCGCAATAACGTGTCCTTTTAACGGCCGGATAATCCCCTTTCTCTAACGCATTTACGTGGCTCTAAGGACGTGTTTTGAAATTCATTTCAACCATCGCTCGTAATCCCCTATCTCTCCCGGGCTAGGCGTCGACTCGCGCGCGAACTACGAAGAGACACGGGGACAGAGACCGCGTAGGTAGTGAATTTTAGAGCCTGGCTTAAAACGCAACGGAGCCACCGGGGCCAACGGCTCAAGCCCATGAAATTTTTTATGGTCCTTTATCCTCGAGGAAAAACTTCGCGCAACCGGCATCCGCGACGAAGCACCCTCGCTTCTCCGCTAGAAACCGTTGCGGTACGGAGCGCGTAGGGAGGTGGGAGAGAGCTCGTGGAAGAATAAAGCTTATCCTCCTATACGCCTCCGTGCTACGCATTCACGGCCACTCTCGCTTACTCTCCATTCTCTCTCGAAATTAATTCTGACTTCCATTATAAATTCGATAATAATACAGTGGATGAGAGAGGCGCGCGTGTCTAATTCGCGTTTGGTTTGAATACGCCGGTGGCCGCCTTTACGTCTCTGGAACGCTCTCTCCAATTCGCTCGGCACTCGCATCTCGCGATAAATAATAAAACGCGATAGCTGGGCGCCCGCGCGCATAATCCGTTTAATAAAAAGGACCTCATTAGCGCGCCCTCCTGTTCTACCCACGGTTTTCATCTCGGGCGCATTGTATCTTACATTTGACCCCACTGCGGCGAGCATTAAAAGAGGCAGGGATAAATAAAATAAATTGTCGACGTGGCGATACGAGGCAGTGATAAATGGTCGTACAACGGGTTTGGTAAGGCGGTCCAATGAAAAGGGAATAACCACTCGGTGGCACAGAAAAGCTCAGTTTTGTACGAGGGACCATAAACCGCTTGTGAATGCGGCGTAATGTAAATTTTCCTTCGCGATATAATTACGATGGGTTACTTAACGGAATTTGCACGAAAATTTACGAGTAAATCTTTTTTATAGTTTAGTAAAACTTAGGTTGAATCCTCGGTGATTGTTTAATACTGATGTTAGGGGTTATAGGCTTATCTCGAAGAAAGGTATACTATATCAAATTATAGCTTTGTAAAATATGCATTTACGAAGAACAGCTAGTGCAAGAGGCTGACTTTTTATAACGTTAAGTATAACGGGTAACTATATTTTTAACAGTGAAATGCTGACCAAAAAATCCCACAGCTGAATTTTACACGTTTTGAGCGAAGTGGTTTTTGATAGAGTGAAACAGTCCTACATTTTAAAAAAAAATTCCAAAACCATTCAAACCATTGTACCGACTATAATCAAGCCACTCTAATCTCTAAAAAATGTCTTGTAAAACTTTGTACACGATTACAAGGCATCCAATAATTACACCTCCTTCCAAATAACGGTACTCATCGAAAATCTCCTTTTTTCATCCCCTCGGCTTATTTCCCTTAAATTATCCTCGTTGTCCAACCAAAACGCGGAAGGATCGTGGAACAAGTGAGAGCCGAGCAGAATCTCGAGAGTAAATTCCAAAGGCATTCCGTCTTAGAGATACTAATGGAGTGCTCGTACTTGAAGTTGATATGCCGCGGTCAGCATGTCCCGTAACAATTGGCTACTTATCGAAATTGATTCTGGCACGAAACTACTACTCACTTGGGAAGGGAATCGATGCGCGCTAAGAGGGAAAGAGTAAAGGAGCTGGAGCGTGTGCGAGCGTGCGAGACTTGGTCCACCCGCGCGAAAGGGGTTGGAACAGCAACAAAGTAGGGACAGTCTGTGAAAGGAGGCTGGAAGCAGTTTGGAGGTAGAGGGAGCTGGACAAGTTTCACAGCTAACTTGACGAAGGTCCAGGTTATCAAATTTCATATCGGTCCAACTTCTTGCGGTACTCCCAAGGGGTGGCTGGGGTGCTCCGAAGTGACCACCCCAACTCCGCTCGCTTCCACCCCTCAATTCCCACAGACGATTCCCACCAGCTGTTGCTGGCCCATTGATGTCGTGCACGTAACACTCCGCGTTGTAGTGAAAAGGAGTCACTCGGTAGTACCAGTATCGAAATTTCTCACTCCGATATCTCGACGTCTTAGCAGCCGCAGGGAACGTCTCGCCATTTGCATTGTCGCGAATCGAAGAGGGTCGAAGGATCGTGGGGTGCGCAATGGTCCGCATCGAGCGATAACGCGGAAGCGCGGAGCGTTATCGTTTCCTTTTTTATCGGTTGAGCGCGAAAAAGCGGATGAAGATGCAACGGATGTGTAAATAATTGCTTTATCCATCATTGAGTGTGTAGGTGCGCGAGGAAGGTTGGTAAATGCGAGTGGGATGGAATACTTGGCTCGAGAGCTATGTGCAATTGTAAAATTAGTGATTTGTGGTTCGTTAATGTATGGAAGATTTCGCGATCGGAACGATAAGCAGCGAGCATCGAAAAAGGATCAGATAGGTAATGGCACTCGATTACAATACGAGTTCAACATTGGTTCTTTCTGCTGTGTGAATTTCTCATGCACACGCGTTAAAGTGAGAAGAATCGGAATCAGCTCTGGCGCCATTGTGTGCCAAGTTAATCTCCCTTGAAATTACTCTCGCTTCATTCCTGCGCTCTGATCGTAATAAAGCAAACCCCCGCGGCAACATAAAATTACGCGTGCGAGATATTCGCGCGGAAAATCTCCATTTGTAGGAATAAAATACTTCTATGCCCACTGCAGCTCGGTGCCTGTAAATATTTTACGTGTGAGCTGTTCGTGAATGCGCGTCAATGGAAAGGAATTTGCTTCGACGAAGAAACGATTTCTTCAACATTCACTTGCAAATATTCAAACCTTGCCACCGGACGCATCAAAGATTCTGCACCCGAGGCTGAAAAATTCCGGTCGGCGGAAAATTCAAAAATTTTGATTCCAAGACCTCTATTCAACTTGAATTTCATCCTCGTTTAATGACCGGTGCTGATAAAGCGCGGGGACTTCTTTATGCACCGTAAAACATCGATAGGCGAGTTTCAAAAGTTTTTTTTTCTTTGAGGAAAGCTTCACCGAGAAAACGGACGCGCGCGAGTGTTTACGAGGTTGTTAATCGTTTATTGCGGATTTTATGGAGAAAAAAACACGGACGTAAATGAATTATCGCGAAATGCTAAAGGCATACTGGGTGCCATGCTCAATGGTAATGAATAGGAGGTCCGCGTTCCGTTGCTGTTTATGGATGGAAATAGAAGGTAGGGAGGAAGTAGAAATTTCACAGAAAGAACTATTACGGCATTTTGACGCACTGAAAATATTTGCATACCCAAAATCACAACCTATCAATTTAATTACAAATATTTGTAAAATTCATCTTGAGAATAGTTACAATCGCACGAAACCCTAAATCCTTATTTCGCAGTCTTGTGAAATGAAAACACTCGTGCCAGTTGATATTTATTCGTATCTGTAAAAATGGGCCTGCATGTAATATTACCTATAGCATTTTGCTCCGACATTTTATGCTACTACGTTTTCCTATCTTCGCGAACACTCGGCGCGGATAAGGAGTTCTCGTGAATGAAAATTGCGAAAACTCGAGTATCGTAAGGGTACCGGGAGAATCGTGATCGCGACGTAAAAAGAAAGTAAGTGCGGTGACTCGCGACGCGCCGACTAAGGATAAAGCGTTGAAAGTGCGCGGTGGCACCGATATGGAAGGAACGGTTGGACGGTAGTTAGTCGTGAAGTGGAGAGTTGCCAGTGAAACGTGCACGAGAAGAGGTGCTCGTAAGCACTCCCAAGCAGTCGTTGAGAAGTTTAAAGAACGAATAAGCCTGTGTATAAAGATTTTTCCGTTATTTTTTATGGACCCCTTTCGGCCCTTTTCATGGGTTTACGGCCAGCTAAATCGACGCGACGTTACCTTCGCCCTTTTTACGCGTTTATCGCGCGACATGGAAGAGTACGTTTGCGAGTCGAGTGTATACATATCTATATGTGCAATGGATGTTACTAAAACATACAGGACAGTTGGTTGGGTTGCCTATTCATCGGTCTGCAGGCGCTCTTCTGCTTTATTGTTCACAATTTTGTAATTTTGTAATTTTGTAATTTTATCCTCCTCCACTCTCCTCAGTTTACTCGGGTTCCCTCTCTCTGCCACTCACCGCTCACTTGCCGACCAGCAGAATGAGAAGACCGATGAACAGACTACCCAACCAATTAGCCTGTATGTACGTTTTCGCAATATTCTGTACATATATGTATGTATGTGACGTACGAAGAGTTGTAGAAGTATTCGTACTTCCTTAATTAATAGATGGATACGTACTACTTTTTTCAGGAAATAAAGGTAGAATGTATTCGACAACAGGAACGTCTTCCGGTACAAGTGGATTTTTCGTTAATTTAAATTGATTGGGAAGAACCGATTCAGTGAAAACTTGACAGAACTTCTTTATAGGAAGTCAGTATTGTAAAAGTGCCGATGCTGATACTATTGGTACGTAAAATTGCACAATAGTGTAGTACAGTATAATTCACATTTTGTAGATCCTACCAATAATTGTAACATCTGATATTATCTGTGCTGAGAAAGTATCGTGCGTGTCAATCAATTTAGCTGTAGAAGAAAAACAATATCTGATGGATAATAACCATGCGAAATTATGAAAATGTTGGAACACATTACAAGTTCTCAGATCATACTATATGTATAATGTATATGTATTGATTTACGCCCGGTTTGTTGGTCTCCGTAGACCCGCGGAGTCCGCGGAGTCGCGGTCGCGGAGCGTACGAAACCTCTCTGGCTTTGGTAGTGGTGAAATGATCGCCCCTGTGCCAACGTATTTGTGGCACCAGTGGCAGGAGGCTGACGTCACCGTGCCAACGTAATTGTGGCACCAGTGACAGGAGGCTGGCGTCACCGTGCCAGCGTAATCGTGGCACCGGTGATAGGAGGATGACGTCACCGTGCCAACGTACTTGTGGCACCAGTGACAGGAGGATGACGTCACCGTGCCAACGTAATCGTGGCACCAGTGACGAGAGGATGGCGTCGCCGTGCCAACGTAATTGTGGCACCAGCGACAGGGGGATGGTGTCCCTGTGCCAACGTATTTGTGGCACCAGCGACGGCTAGGCGAGGGCGAGTGGTTACTCGTAGTTCAAAGACATTGGAGTTTATTCCGTAGCTTCAGACTTCCTCGCTCTCACTGACTCCGTACAGAATTTTGCCTTTATTTATATGATGGTCCTGTCCCTTCCAAGGTCGCTGATTGGTTCTTGACCTTGGAGAAGGGGTAGGACCATCGCCGGACGCTTCCGCTAGTTTTCGTGTGCAGTAAGGTATTTTTGCACACGCTCCGTCTCCTGGGTTTTCTAATTAGTCAGCTGCGCTGCACATTTTCTCGCTGTTGGGTTAAGGCGGCAATTGCTGCGTTTTTCATTAACGGTTTATTGCCGCCTTTCCCTTTTCCAGCGCTCGTCGCCGAGCGCTCCGCGTGACCCTTCCGCAGGTAGACAGAGCGTGCACGTGCGCGGCCAGGTTCTTGGGATCGCTATACGCTTGTGCGTATATCAAGTCCCCCCCACTTTGGAGAACCTGGCCTGGTGTGCGTGTGTGTTGTGCTCGTGTATGTGGTGTTTGCGTATCTTAACAAGAAAAAATGGAGTCATTGATAGAACAAAATATAAATTGAATAGTGTAAAACAAAAGAGAAAAAAAAGAAAAAGAATGTGTGAATCTTAGAAGTGTGCTTATTCTATTGGTTATATATGCTTATTCTACTTGATGAAATGACTAATTTTACAACGGATTCGGAGGTAGAAGGTTATAGCGTTTGTTCGCTGCACTCGCGCCGATTTCGCACTCCCGCACTCCACACCACTTTCACTGGGTGGCCTCGGCGCTTGCTGCGTTCTGCCCCCGTTGTTGCTTGTCGCGCGGTCCCTCCGGACTCGCGGTCGCTTCCTTCCTGGTCCGCGATGGTGGGTGGTGGTGAGGCCCCTTCGCAGCCGTTTGTGTCCTCTCTTCTCTGGCTGCTTGTTGGCGCGGTCCATCTGGACTCGCGGTCGCTTCCCTCCTGGTCTGCGACGGTGGGTGGCAGCGTGGCTCATTCGTCCTCGCGTTCGCCTCCCTCCCGGGTCGCGATGGTGGATGACGGCGTGGCTCCTCTGAACCTCGCCGCATCTACCTGGCCCGGGTTGCGTGGTGGCGCGGTTCCTCCGAACCGGCGGTCGCCTCCCCCCTGGGTTGCGATTGTGGGTGGCGGCGTGGCTCCTCCGTCCTCGCGTTCGCCTCCCTCCCGGGTTGCGATAGTGGGTGACGGCGTGGCTCCTCTGAACCTCGCCGCATCTCCCTGGCCCGGGTTGCGTGGTGGCGCGGTTCCTCCGAACCGGCGGTCGCCTCCCTCCTGGGTTGCGATTGTGGGTGGCGGCGTGGCTCCTCCGTCCTCGCGTTCGCCTCCCTCCTGGGTCGTGGTTGTGGGTAGCGGCGTGGCTCCTCTGAACCTCGCTGCGTCTCCCTGACCCGGGTTGCGTGGTGGCACGATTCCTCCGAACCGGCGGTCGCCTCCCTCCTGGGTTGCGATTGTGGGTGGCGGCGTGGCTCCTCCGTCCTCGCGTTCGCCTCCCTCCTGGGTCGTAGTTGTGGGTAGCGGCGTGGCTCCTCTGAACCTCGCTGCGTCTCCCTGACCCGGGTTGCGTGGTGGCACGATTCCTCCGAACCGGCGGTCGCCTCCCTCCTGGGTTGCGATTGTGGGTGGCGGCGTGGCTCCTCCGTCCTCGCGTTCGCCTCCCTCCTGGGTCGTAGTTGTGGGTAGCGGCGTGGCTCCTCTGAACCTCGCTGCGTCTCCCTGACCCGGGTTGCGTGGTGGCACGATTCCTCCGAACCGGCGGTCGCCTCCCTCCTGGTTTGCGGTTGTGGGTGGCGGCTTGGCTCCTCCATCCTCGCGTTCGCCTTCCTCCCGGGTTGCGATAGTGCGTGACGGCGTGGCTCCGCTGAACCTCGCCGCAGCTACCTTGCCGGGGTTGCGTGGTGGCACGGTTCCTCCGAACCGACGGTCGCCTCCCTCCTGGGTTGCGATAATGGGTGGCGGCGTGGCTCCTCCGTCCTCGCGTTCGCCTCCCTCCCGGGTTGCGATAGTGGGTGACGGCGTGGCTCCGCTGAACCTCGCCGCATCTACCTGGCCCGGGTTGCGTGGTGGCACGGTTCCTCCGAACCGGCGGTCGCCTCCCTCCTGGGTTGCGATTGTGGGTGGCGGCGTGGCTCCTCCGGCCTCGCGTTCGCCTCCCTCTTGGGTTGCGCTTGCCTCTTCGTCCTGTGTGCTATCGTGAGGAAGTGCGGGCGGAGTTCGCCTCCTGCCCTCTTCCCCACCTCGGTGAATACCGTCGTTTTGGCGGCACTCATGGTGAAGCGGATCACCGTGTTAACTGCTCGCAAGCTCGTTCTTGTCGTTGACTCGCCTGTACCCTTGGCTCGATGCGCTGGCGTGCCCGGCAGCTTCGCACGTGGGCCCGTACGTCTCGGCGTACGTCGCACAAGTGGAAGCGTGCCTTAACCCCGCGCAACGTTTCGTCCATACCGGGGTGCCCCGCTTGCGGCCTGTCATGGTAACGCTCGCAGGACTCTCGACACAAGTCGGCGTGGGACTACTTATGCCCATGGCCGCTCAGGCCTCCCGGTTTGACTTCACAGCCCCTGATCGCCCACGTACTACCGTTGGTAGAAGTGGGGATCGGTGCGTGGATTTTGATGTGCGCGTAGCCAGCGGTCGGTCACTAGTGCCATCGTTCTGTCCTCTCGTTGCTCCCTGCATCTTTTCCTGAGGCAGTTCTCCTCGGGTGGTAGCAGGCGAGCCTCGTCGTCCGTTATCCGGTATACCTGCGTCAAGGAGGGTTGCCGGAGCCGACCAATCGGTTTAGTGATACCGCCATGGTCTACTTGGTGTTGGGCGCCACCGGGTGTTGTTTGTCCACTCCCGGAAGTGGATGGTCGCGGCCTCAGCGGGTCCGCCCTTCGGTGTCCTCGGTTCCGTGGTCAGCGTCTTCCTGGGTGACGCCGCGACGCGGTCTTCTTCTTCCCGGCTATCTTCGTCGGCATCTCAAAGGGTGTGTGGAGACGGGCGTGTTTCCCCTCACTCGCGGGTCCGGGCGATCATCCGATCGCCAATACTACGGTTCCCGAATGTCTACACTTAGACGCGGGGCCCCACGTTGGGCGCCAATTTGATTTACGCCCGGTTTGTTGGTCTCCGTAGACCCGCGGAGTCCGCGGAGTCGCGGTCGCGGAGCGTACGAAACCTCTCTGGCTTTGGTAGTGGTGAAATGATCGCCCCTGTGCCAACGTATTTGTGGCACCAGTGGCAGGAGGCTGACGTCACCGTGCCAACGTAATTGTGGCACCAGTGACAGGAGGCTGGCGTCACCGTGCCAGCGTAATCGTGGCACCGGTGATAGGAGGATGACGTCACCGTGCCAACGTACTTGTGGCACCAGTGACAGGAGGATGACGTCACCGTGCCAACGTAATCGTGGCACCAGTGACGAGAGGATGGCGTCGCCGTGCCAACGTAATTGTGGCACCAGCGACAGGGGGATGGTGTCCCTGTGCCAACGTATTTGTGGCACCAGCGACGGCTAGGCGAGGGCGAGTGGTTACTCGTAGTTCAAAGACATTGGAGTTTATTCCGTAGCTTCAGACTTCCTCGCTCTCACTGACTCCGTACAGAATTTTGCCTTTATTTATATGATGGTCCTGTCCCTTCCAAGGTCGCTGATTGGTTCTTGACCTTGGAGAAGGGGTAGGACCATCGCCGGACGCTTCCGCTAGTTTTCGTGTGCAGTAAGGTATTTTTGCACACGCTCCGTCTCCTGGGTTTTCTAATTAGTCAGCTGCGCTGCACATTTTCTCGCTGTTGGGTTAAGGCGGCAATTGCTGCGTTTTTCATTAACGGTTTATTGCCGCCTTTCCCTTTTCCAGCGCTCGTCGCCGAGCGCTCCGCGTGACCCTTCCGCAGGTAGACAGAGCGTGCACGTGCGCGGCCAGGTTCTTGGGATCGCTATACGCTTGTGCGTATATCAGTATTAACTGTTAGAGTCGGAATGATACCTACCCGTAACGGACGAACCGGTCAGCAGTACAAGAGTCTGTACGTGAAAGGTTAATCGTTCAACATGAGCATGGTCGTAAATACGAAACGCACGAAAAAGCTGCAGGTACTACAGCTAATTTATGAAACGTCCATCAGAATATAAATATATTGTGGATCCAATGAAGGTTCGGTTAAAAGACTAATTTACAATTAATTAGCACAGTAAAATATTCATTTCCTTTTACCTTTCTACTGTATTCACAAAATGTTTACAAAGCAAATGCAAAATTTTCATCCGCAGTATCGTATCGCATCGTTCCGGCTCTGGGTTCGTTAAATCGGGTTGCCTTATTATGTTACAAATTAATTTTCCAAGATACCGCATCCCGATTTGTCCAGTATCAAGTTAAAAAATACGGTGCTCTGTTCCTGCGTTATAATCTTTTCGCTTCTCTCCCTCGCTCCCTCCGTCCCTCTCTCTCTCTCTCTCTCTCTCTCTCTCTCTCTCTGTCCGTTTTCTACTTGTATTATATCTCAGCCTTCTCTCGCGTTGATCACGTCGAGGCAACAGGCAAAGGTAGCAAGAGGTGGAGAAAACAGGCGGTCAGGCCTTTGTTCTCGAACTCACCATAAATTCGTACGCTCCCGCCTAGACGAGCCCCACCGCCCAGTTACCACAGCTTGAATTTAGTAGAAAATTTGCCAAGACTTCCTCGCAAGCTCTCGAAGCTTGTCCAATATGCGTGCTGACGATCTTGTCACTTCTCATAAATTTACTGGAACACGGACATTTTCATGGCACAGTTCATTTATAATTTCCGCACTTTTGGACAACAAATTGAGTTTCCTACCACATTGGTATCAGTACCGTATTGCACTTGGTTGCAGTTTCTTTTTACACAATATGTATATGCTGAGAGTCATTTTGTTCTTGTTGAGAGAGGAAGCATCGAGGATCCATGCGAGTGCGTGGATGGTGCAACAAGTACCACTGAAAATAGATACGAGGGTGCTGCCCGGTTTTTATTCGACGTGCATTGGTTGAAAACAGGATAAAAAAAGCGCAATCCAATCCCTCGCGAAACTGCAAACTGGCATGGAAAAATATACGTGCCGCATGACTCAGTGTAGGAATGTAATCAGCATTTTTATAAATGGCACGATTATCACGCGTGAACTATGTCCGGGGAAACTGCTTCTATCATCGCCCGACTGTATACATAAGATCGTAAATGTTAATATTTAAATGCGTTAAAACAGCGACCACGAATAATGTGGATAATGTTCCTGAGTACATTCACTGTGTTAATTTGGTTAATTGCCATCGTTTATTACAAATCGTGTTATATACCGCGACCACATTATCGCAATTTGTTGCAATTGTCAGATATCCAGCATTTCTAACACCCGCGCAACACGAGGCTACCCACCCAGTTCAATATGTGATCCTTGTTTGTTGTTATTTTAAATGCAATTATCGTTTCAATGCGGAATTCGATTATGGCGACATTAAGCGGTAAAATTACCTAGATTTATAAATTAGAGACCTCACCGGAACAACAGTGTGTAGAACCATTTTACACAGCTTCGTAACACAATTACGCAGATCATCCTCCGTAGAACAATTATTATTACCATTGGAGCATTGAATATCAAATTATCGACAACCATTGAATGATGGTTTGCAATTTGTCAGTTCCACATTGACAAGAAAAGTATTAACAGAGGACGGGCACCAACTTAAAGAAAAAGGGATGACGATACATTTAACGTTTACGGAGTTCGCATTAGCAAAAATTGCATATAATACTTAAACACACCTATGTCTATCAACACCCATCCATGGAGGGTTCCTTTGACCACCACGTGCCAACATATTTTTCTCTCGTGTTGTACGCATTAAATTTAAATTATCCATCAGCCGTCATTCGTAATTCTGCTCGTTCGCATTGCCCCATTTTTCCGCATTTCTTGTAGCGAAAGTAGAGTACCAAGGGCATAATAAAATTCTTTTTCACCCACGAATCTCCCCCGAGCGCGTCCTCCTCTGCATGCTGCAATCTATCCGCGTGACGAGTGCTCTTCGCTCTCTCGCATCGCTAGCAATGCACGTCGCTGTAGTATATTGCATGTAATATTGCGTGAAATATCGTTTTCGATATTTCTTTGCGTGGATACGGGCTCCGCCTCGGAGTCGACTCGGTCAAAATTATTCGCAGTACGTAGATCATAGGTGATCCCTGATCATTGTGCTTCGAAGTGGAAAGAATTGTGCCAAAATTGGAGAAGGTAAAGGTGTCAAGATGGAGCTGGTCGATTGAATCGTATCTCCATGTTTTCAAAATTCCCAATTATTAAGATTCTTATTTACGTGTTCCATTATTATTTAACAACAATTTTGTAATTGATCATTTAATTATCGGACTAATGACGAATTCACAATTTAACGAGATAAATGACGTTTCGAACAAAAAATTTGATCGTAGGGTTTACAGGGAAGTAGATAATTAAATACACTTTTTTTTCTTCATTTCAAACGTAGGTATAGTATGAATGATTAATCACCAAATTTGCGAGTATTTTTAATACAGGGTCATACATGTTTGGTGCCTCTGAGAATATGTCGACGAAAGTTTCAATCGTTAAAATTACAATTATACCAAAATCAGTCGTACGAAGGGAGCTTTAGTTAGATATACCTGTTGAATTAATAACGTCAATTACATTAATCGCGTCAATATTAAAGTTTCCTCTTAAACGGACAAGAAGCCACTTTATTATACCGTATTTGTCACTCTTGTGCAATTTCAATCTGAGCTATTACTCTCACATCAACGGCGGTAAAGCTTTCATTTTGGACTCGCTCGACCTAATCAGAACATTCCAATGGAATCAAGCTGTGAATACCCGCTTTTACTCGCGACTCGAAATGAAACGTTATATTTCGTGCCACCTTTTCCAATAGCAACGGTATACGCGGATGCCATATCAAAGGTTTACACGCGCCACGATAATTCTCCTATAGTTTAAACGTGGAAACGTGCCCTCGACGTGCACGCGGGTCATCGTGGAAAGCTCGTCGCGCGGATTACTCTTTCGGACGAGTAACCAGGCTGGAGGATGAGGATTAGGAGGGAAAGAGGAAGAGAATCGTAAAATCGAATTCGCGACGCAGGTAGGCGAGTAGTATTGGGCGCGACACGAGAATATCGAATTTCGTTTCGTCGTTATTCGTTCGTCGAATCGCTTCAGCCAGAACGATGATCGTTCTACGGGGCCTGGGCCAAACGACAGGATCCAATCGGCGCGCACTGTCGTAAGTGCCAATCGTCACCGCCGACACGTACGAACGAGAGAGGCCTCGGGTGACCCTGTCGATCTGCCAGGGAAACGAGAGCTCGAAGACGGTGGGGTCGATGGGAGAGGAGAAGATTCTCGAGGGACACGTGAGTGAAGATTTTGTCTTAACGAGGAAAGAAGAGGTGCACTTCGAGAGGGTGAAATTTGGCGAGATAAAAGGATTAGAATGTGAGGGAGGAATAGATATTAGCAGGTGAAGACACTTCGGAAGCTTTGCGTAACGGTTTGATAGGATATTCGCATGTTCTTCTTATGAAATATAAAGATTAGTAGGATTTATTTAGATGTAGGAGGTGTTCATATTTGTAAGTGGATTAAAGGGTAGTATACGATTTTTAATAGAACTTGCTTTAGTTAAAGTTGCTTTGCTCTAACTCTTCTAAGATCAACTGAACGTGGAACAACATTATTTTATACAAGCGTGTTTCACCCCTCGTTTTACTATACCCTTTAACATTTCGCACGGTGAAAACCTTCAACCTTCACCCAATATATCCAAGCTCTCAATTAAATCTACAGTTTCCATTAACCCGAACTTGCATGCTACTCCTGACCACTACCGTAGAACCTCCGATAAAGGCTCCATGCGGAACGTAAAACTCTCGTGAGGGCGAGTTTCGACGTTAATCAAAGAGAACCCACTCGTCAGACGAATTTAACTTCTCCAGCAAGGAAGAAACAATTCCGAGTCGACCAGCTCGACCGAGCTTTCGATCCACTTCTCGTCCGGCACCAAAATAACCGGAAAATCAAAATGGAAGTAACTACGAGAAGTTTGGAACCGAAGAAAGGATCTTGCGACCGCAGCCAATCTTGCGTCAACGATTGCTCCTAGGCCACCGTCGAAGATTCGTCATCGAAGGTCCTTTGTCTTCGAATCCTCGCTGTTTACCACAGTCCTCTCAACTTTTAGCCTTGCGCTCTGCGCGAGGTCAGCGGAAAGTTTAATTTTTAAAGAACACCCTTGATCAACCCTCGCAAATATCCCAACTCTCGTTAAGCACCATCTCGTAATGTCCCGACTCGTTGGAGATTTCTTGGACGAGAGAAAATGAGCGATGGATGAGCAGCTCTGCCTGCAGCTTCCAGGATAAATTTCCCTGCGAGTTGTATGTCCGTGCGCTAATATTAAGCCGAGCGTTAATATTACAAGAAGGGCGTTGGCTTACACGATGGAAAGGGGTGAGAAGAGAACGGGTGGTGCCTGAACAGATACTTACCAGCTAACGTGTACAGGAGGATTGCTGCCAGGGCGCGCGCGAGTTCGTCCGCTGAAATTTCCAGGTAGTCACGGCGGCGTCCAGTTTTCGTCGTCGATTCGAGAGCAGACCGGAAGGAGAAAGAGAAAAAAGGAGTTTGGAAAAATGGGATCCCGCAGGACGAGAGCATCGAATCTCCTCTGGGATTCGGGGCAGCAGCTCGTCGATGATGTCGTCCTGCATTCCAGAAGGAAGATCATGGGTGTCCGTTCGCTTTTCATGCGCTTGGAATCTTCCATGTTTCTCTATTATGCGGATTTTTCTTAGCTGCGATTTGCATTGGGCGTTTGCGCCCATTGTGACTTAAGTAGTACAATGGAGAAGGGGTAAGAAGCTGCGGTTGCAGAGAGAAAGTTTAGTTGTGGGCATTCTCGATGATCCGATTGGATTATTAGGCACTATTTTGACAGTGGAGATTAGTGCTTTATGAGAAGCTTCTAGTGGAAACTTTGTTCATTGTACTTGGCGGTAGTTAGCGGGTTTTAGTTAGCGGAAATTAGCGGGTAGTGACGGCGGCGGCCAGTTTTCGTCGTCGATTCGAGAGCAGGCCGGAAGGAGAAAGAGAAAAAAGGAGTTTGGAAAAAAGGGATCCCGCAGGACGAGAGCATCGAATCTCCTCTGGAATTCGGGGCAACAGCTCGTCGATGATGTCGTCCTGCATTCCAGAAGGAAGATCAGGCGTGTCCGTTCGCTTTTCATGCGCTTGTGATCTTCTACGTTTCTCTATTATGCAGAGTTTGCGTAGCTGTGATTTGTATTGGGCGTTTGCGCCGATCGCGACTTAAGTAGTATAATGGAGAAGGTAAGAGAGCTTGTGGTTGCAGAGAGAAAGTTTAGTTGTGGGCATTCTCGATGATCCGGTTGGATATTTAGGCACTGATTTTTACAGGGAAGATTAGTGCTTTATGAGAAGCTTCTAGTGGAAGCTTTGCTGATTGCACTTGGCGGTCTATTTCGTTGTCATCGACAAAGTATGGTTACTATTGTAGTATTTGTGTTCAACTTGTTTCGCCATATTTTCCTGTCGTGGTTATAATCACATGTGCAGTAATTAATGGTTAGACTGTAAGGACGTAAAATTTAAAAACAATTTTCCTACTGGTCTTCTTATCAATTGGGTACTCCAGTTCGGAAATAGTTCTTGCTGGTGTCTCGACTACGTTTACTCCAATCTTCGCAATTTCGTTAAACGTAACTAATATGATCGGGATACTTTGCAGATACATTTTTGAGAGTTGGTTTCAGGAAATCAAATTAGTCGGAGATGCGCGAACCGATAACGTGTTTTCCAATAATAATGGAAGCGGGTCGTAGTCCATCGCCAATCCTCATGCTTCCCTAACCTTACAAACTTGATCGTGATACTATAAAAACGCATTCGTAAGTGAGTAGTCCAGCAAATCATGACAGCCAGAGATGCCGAAAATCGATAATAAGCAGGTCATAGTACATCAGAATCTAATCCCGTCTTCCACTAACCTCATTTTCCACTTCTTCTCATCTACTCACTTCCGATTGCGAACTCAGCTTAAAGTGACCGTATAGAAATAGGCGAGCAAAACGTTCCTAAACGAATATTACGCGTAATGGTCGGACGGGTGCCTTCGGTCGAACTCTCGCCAGGAACATTATCGACACCAGCGTGTAGGCGACGTTGCGAGATCACCACGAGCCTGTCAGCCTTATCATTTTGTCACCCGTTTCCCGAGTGTGTTACCCCGTCGTCGTATCGACACCTCGTCCAAGACTCGGTGGTTTTGCGCCGGGACGCCGAGAGGATAAAAAAAATAGGGGTGAGAAGAAAACGGAAGGTCGGGTCCGGCCTGACGGGACAAAGGTACCGCAAGAAGAAAGCTACCGAGAGGAAGGAAGGAAGGAAGACGACGTAGGGAGAGAAGTGAAGAGGTAGAGGAAGATAAATAGATGGAAAGAAAGAGAAAGAGGGTGAGAAGGCGAAGGACACGAGAAGGCGGACGCGCGAACGAGGAGAAGCATGTTTCGCATCCTTCGCATTTAAAACCTGTCAAAGATAATAAATCACGAAGGAGCGCGGACACTATGACGTACAACTTTTCATAGAAAACTGGATACGATGATTTATAACTCAACTTTCAACTGCCCCTCTTCTGCTCCCCTCGCGATCACTACCCACACTCCCTGCCTCCTACCTTTCTTCGCGAAGTCGCAAAGTTTAGGGCCTCGGGCGTTCGTCCGATGCGCCCTTTTATTTTTCACGAACTTATTAAAGACCACGGGCACGGAAGCAAGGGTTGCTCGTAAAATATTAATGTCTCCGTCAGCCGGCTCTGATCCCTCGCCCTGAGAATCTTCCTAAAGAAGAAAGGAGTGGGGCGTCTGGAGGACCTCGCGTATGAATTGCCGCGGGTACTGTTAAGCGAAAGTCTTATAAGTAAGAGAGGAAGAATACGACGACGAAATAGGCAAGAATCATCCTAGAACCCTATTCCAATTAGTACGCGGGATATCACGGGCTCTCTCTCGCGACGAATTAACGCTCGAAATGCCAAAGCTTGTCGCTCCACACGAGACAGGGTAGCAACTGGGGCCAGATTGGGTTGACCCGAGGGGGTAGACGCGATCGTTGGTGAAATATTTGTTGAAATAATGGAACGCAACGATGAACATGGGCTATTAGACGATTACGTAGGCGAACGTCGGGGTGGTTAGTGGGTGGTAGTGGTTTGCGGCGCGCTGCGACCAGGGCGGAGAGAAGAGGACGGTCTCGAAGGGTGCGGGGTTTGGAAAGGGGTCGAGGGTTTCCCCGGACCGGCACTGAAATGGTAGGAAGCAATTAATAACTTTGTCGTGGCAGGCAGGCGAGCGAGCGGGTGAACCTGAAGGTAGGCAGGAGAGCAGCAGGCGGACGGGCGTGCAGGCAGCCAGCCGGAGGAAGCCTTGCGAGCGGCCAGGCAGGCAGGCAAGCAAGCAAGCAGGCAAGCTAGTAGAGCTAGAGCTGCTACGTTGCAATAATTACGACGTCACGCCTCCTGCCCAACCTAATTAACTAATGTTACTCTCCTCGCCTCTCCGGCTTTCTCTCGTCCTCGTTCCACCGACCTTTCTCTCTGTCTACCTCATTCCATCTCATCTTCCTTCTCCGGCCATCCGCGTGAACACGACTCACGCGCGTACCGCTTTATTTTCGTTAATTCGCTAGCTTCTTTGCGGAGAACGAGAGAGAGAGAGAGAGAGAGAGAGAGAGAGAGAGTGAGAGAGCTCGGTGCGCGGGAGCGGTCGACCAGTTACAACCGCTCTGTTTAACGACTCCTATAATGGTAGGACCGCGGCGGGTGCGCATAAGCTTTTGCTCCCGCACGCCTCGCGGATTTCAATGAGACGAGCGCACCGTGATATTTTTTAAGCCGAGGAAGATTGCGGAAGACCCGTCACCCCTCGGCTCTTTTCACCCTGGGGCTTTTCGCTCTTTTTTCCACGACGGATGCGCGCTTCTTTCCTTTACTATGTACACTATATGTATCTGTCTCCCTTTTACTTTTTATTTTTGGCGCTCTTTGCTCATCTTGCGCGCCAGCCTCCTCCTGCAGATTCCTATGAAAATCTAAATGGGACTCGGGACGAACAAACGTGTCCTCGAAAGCCAAAGCTCGTCGCTTTGGCCGGTTCTCGAAACTGGGAATGGACCACTGCGCCCATGTCACGTCGGTGTTATAAATAAATGAAAGAGGGGGGTGTCTGTAAAAATATTTACTGCGGTGTGAGCTCTCGTGTCCGTGCGAGGCCACGTTGACGTTCATTAGACACGGAGCGATCACTTACGGATATCCATATGCATGCGGTGTATTCCCGCGTATGTTTGATCCAAACACCGAATACGGTTGATCTTCCTCGAGGCCACGATCGATTAAACGTGCGTGCACGCGTGATACACACCTTGAATGTATCAGCCGACGCTGTGACGTCGTGGACATTCCGAAATTTGGTGAAGCTTTGCACGTGGAACTTAACGAGCGATTTGTTGGCTGCAGGGTTCGCTCTGCGCGCAGTAACTCATCCTTCGACTAATCTTGTATGTAATCGTGGTTAGGGTTGAGAGTAGGAAAAAATGATTGTTCGTGCCGTGTATGGCAAGTTTTTAAATCACTGGTTGGGGATCTTTTCGTGATGGAAGGGTGCAATGAGCTTCCAGAATAACGAAAGGATAAATGAAGGAAGGTTGCGAAAATACATTGTAGGGAAAAGTGTAGGGTTGCAGGTTCGTCATCCCTGACTTAAGCACTTGATTGATACGTGAGTATTAACAGTATGATTCGATATTAAACGAAATCAATTTGTCGATACAGTAAAATTTAGTTTTGTTTAGTTTTAGAGTAAGAAGTACATTTCTAATGTTTTCAAGTTCTGACGGGTGCCATCTGAGCGTAGATGGAAATTAAAGGATATTACGTAGCGGGGAAACTAGGTACGTAAGAAGCGGGGATAGGTATAGTCATTTTATGACTTCTAAAAGAGATTCTTATGCTTTGTCAGAACGTTAACGAGAAAAATCTTACATTCGTGTCTCATAGAATTCCGGAAATTACTTTTTCCCTCTCTCTTGTAAAAATGTCAAGCACACTCCGAAGCTCCCGTCGCAACCTGCTGTTTTCGAAAATCTACCGACGTTGGTCAAATATTTTAATTTCAAAGCTATTTTAATCTGTTGCTGAAATGTGCTTTAAAAAACAGGTCTCGCGTAAACAGATTCAGAAAACAGAATTAAAGACACGGAGCATGAAAAGTAAAGGACAGGTAATGCGCGTTCTCGTTTTGTTGGGTAATCATATCTTGTTTGCGGTGCCGGTGATCGTTAATCGAACGGCTAAAAGTGTTTTGGTCCAGTGGACATACCGATCGAAGTTTTGGCAGTAACTTTATTATCATTTATTTATTATTTACAACTACCCGTGTCACAAGCCCAGTGAAACATTTTGCTGCAAAAACACATTGATACTATACCGCACGTTCTACATTCCACGTGTTCACAGATTTCACTCCACGTCCCGGTGTCACGCAACATAATGTTTTCATATTTCCACGTTTCACGCATTACGTTCGAGCAAGACGCCGGGGACAAAGAATGATCGCACGTTTCGCAGCATGAAATTAAAAGCTTCGAATTACACCTCACGAGATTCCGTTGTGTTGCTTTGCGTGCCACTAGTGCGCATACCGTTATTCAAATTAATGATAATGGAATGGATTTACGTACGACGCGAAATCTCGTGTGAAATGGAAGTAAACGTATCGCAGCCTTTACGACTGAAACAGATTAGCAACGCGCCAACGCCCTGCGACGCTTCCACGTTCAATTCCCCCACAAACTACGATCACGTATCTACCTCGAACAAGTCAATTCTAGTGGTAGACCAAAGCGCCGTCAAATTCGCCGAAGATCCTTACGCGACGCTCCCGCGAGGAAATAGAAAGAACTTTTTCTCAAAACATCTTACCCACTCAGCTTCGAATCCATTGAATTGCTATCGAAAGGAGCACGAGGAAGGATCAGGCTCTCGCATAAAAGTCGAAAAGGACGCCACAAGCCGATCTCGATCGTCATCGACCGGAAGCTCATCGCGAATCCAGCATATAATAATTATACTCAGCTGTCAGGGAGGAAAAGTTTTAATCAACTTAGAAGATCCACGACGTTGGACCGTCGACCGATTCGGAAGTCGTCGGTTTAGTGCGGTCCTTGGTCCGCGCGTCCTTTCGTCCTTACGTGGGAGATTCAACGAAATCGTAGACATTGGACTCTCCAAGAGCGATGATCGGACACAGAGAGAGAGGCAAGACACCCTCTGAAATCGAGTGGACTCTCTCCAACCCCTCTCGGCTTGTCTCGTGCTACCCTCCTCCTCGAGACCGGGCAAGGTCTTCGGTTACTCTAACTAAATCTTGATTAAACTACTGTGGAAGAAAGTGGGTGGAGGCTGGAGGTGGACCGAAGGAGGACCTGAGACGCGGGTGGAACGGAGGATTCTTTAGCCGGTGGATTTACCTCGTCGTGGAGATCGGTGAATTCCGAAGCGCCAAGTGCTCCAAGTGCTTCGAAAGTTTCGATCTCCCTTCCTCCTTCTTTCGCTTTCGTCTTCTTCGCTTCCTCTTCTTCCTCGGATCCCCACGATTCCTTCGTCGTCCAACTTCTTCTCACCGTGGAGCTTCGAAAGAATTTAAAGAAAATGCTTTTAGCGGCGCCATGGATTGGGAAAGGTCGTGGCATTACATGCCAGCTGTCCCTGTCCCCTATCCTCCTGCGAGAGGACGAGAATGGAGACGAACGTTCTTTTCGTGAGAGTGGAGAATCTTTCTCCACGGGCCGCGCAGGCGGATCAATCAAAACGAAAACTTTATCCTACCTACGTGACGTCCCTTAGCGCGCGCACCTTTCAGATTCCACCGGCCGTTAATTCGCGACGCGGGACTGCGCCGAAAAGCGCCTCTCTTTCTCAGAGGTATATCGTGGTACCCTTGACGAACTCGTCGGCACGTTGCTTACTAGCAGTAGCTTTGACGCTTTCTACGTGAGATCGGATTCGTGCCAAGTAAAGACGTAACGCCGAAATTCGTTTTGAGATAGAACATGGAAAATTGTCGAGAAGAAAAATTGTGATCGTAGAACGAAATACGATTCTAAATGTTCTTCTTTAACGCTATTTCTACCGGGATTTTGTATATACCTATTTCGACCAAGAAGCGTCTTTTTGTGTCCAGAATGAGCTGCAGGAAAATGATACCTCTAAATTGATTTAACAACTAATATACGAACAGTGGAAGAAGTGATTGAGGAAAGATGATTCAACTTGGTAAATAAATTTAAAATATAATTTTAAAAGGTGTCTTTTGACACCTTTGGTAGAAATAGTGTTAAGCGTTTGATCGTTGAAGAATCTTTTTGTATTAACGAAATCAGAGGAAAAGCGCTCGTTGTTCTTGGAAAGGTTGAACGTTTCATTTTCTATAGATTTTCTTTTTCTATACTTCATCCGTAGCTGATTGTAATAACAAAATCGTTGTATTGACGCTTGTGAAATGGCTTCTGAGGGGAGTTCTAGGTTTCTTTTTCAACATCTCCCTTCGATATACGAACAAATTAACCGTATACCTACAATTTTACTGACGCACAAATATTATTCGACAGTCCGATATGGCGGGGTACGCCTCTCGGACTGCACGCTCAAGTAAACAATTTCTGAATCCACGGGAAGCAACGAAACGTTACCCGCTTGTTGCCTAGACCGACCTACATATTTTTCTCTCTCTTCTGCTTGACGGGAGCTAACGAAATTCTGGAAAAAAGCAGGCCAGCTTCCAGCGGGGATACAAAACGGTTATCGTCCTTTCGATTTCACGACGCAGATTTTCCACAACTGCATATGTCGAAAGTCAGCGTTCCGAGAGTTCAGAAAAAAAATTACGTCGATTCGAAATGTCTTCAAATGAAAAATCCTCGGCAAAAATTCACAACTTCACATTCGTTGGCAAGTGTACAGAATGGATTTCGTTTGTAAATACCTGTCCACTATTTATTATCTGATAATAATTCTCCTTTGAGAGTTTGGACATTTACAGGGTGTTGGGAAATGATACAGGGCAGTAAAACAGGTTGCCTATCCATCGATCTGCAGGGGCTCGGTCTGTTAATCGGTAAGAGAGCGTAGAGGCGGACGGGCTGCCGGTCTACTGGTGCTAGATGGCATTGGAAAAAACCCATTAATAGGCTACCGGTCGGTAAAGCGGATTTAAAATAATTGAATTGAAGTTAATATAAGGACGAGGCACGAGTCGAGAACATCAACCCCCTACCCCCGTTCAGTGCCACCTAGCGCTAGTAAACCGGCATCCCGTTCCCCTTCACGCTGTCTTACCGATCAACAGACCGAGCCCCTGCAGATCGATGGATAGGCAACCCGTTCTACTGCCCTGTATCATTTCCCAACACCCTGTACATGGGGGGGGGGGGGGGGGGCAGAATGTTTCACACATAATCGATTAGTCGATGAAATATATCGTTTCTGTTTCACATGTATTATAAATACATACATTTAATTCCAAATAATTATTATTTCGCAAGTTACAAATACGAAATTTCGCGTATTATCAATACGAAATGCCAGAAATCATAGCCACGCGAAAAGCTCGTCGACCTTTAATGCTTTTCTAATTCCATTCGTTATTCTGCGTGCAACCTTATTTCTCGTAAAAGTGTCACCTATAAAACAGGAATACAATCTTGCGCGTTCGTCTCCCGAGCTCCCTCACGTTCGTGTCGCAAATCGCAGCGCGAGCTCGAAATCGAAATGTGCGGAAACGGAAGGCGGAAGGAGAGCAGCAGCGTCGTTAAGTCTCTCGAATCTGCTTGTCGTAGCTCACCTGGGAGTCGTTGAGAATACAGTGACGACGAGATTTACGTCGCGCGCGTGTGCCCGCGCAAGAAAATGCATTATCGAAAATACAGTCGCTCCTACAACATGTCTGTGTAGTCGACGCGCTGACCTTTTTTTAATTACTGCACGCGAACGGGGCCCGAATGAAAAGTCACCAATTAATTGAAGAAAGTACGAGTGGCCAATCGGTAACACGCGTGGGTGTTGAAAACATAGAGAGAAGTGAAAGCATCGCAGGAGACCATCGAAAAGAAAGTTATAATAAACATGCAGGCCGATTCAATTTGACATCGACCCTTTGACGGTATCGTTTCTCTCTACTCGTCCCTTTCGTTTTTTTAACGCACTCACAGACATCTGTGTGTAGTTGTAATCTGCCAATTCCCTGGTGCTTGCATTTTTATTCCTAAAATGAAGAAAACAAATCGGGACACGTACACGAACACACACACACACACACAGAGCCGAGGAATGGGGAGCCTCTACGAGCAAGCCAACAAATATGTTTTTTCGCCGTCTATTTTTAACGAACGTGTTATCAATATCATCGATGGATGGCGCGTGGACGGCGAAATAACAGAAATCTTATCTTGCGAGCAAAACATGCTAGACCAAATACCATTTTAAAAATATCGACACATATGAAAGAGATCGAGATAAAGTGGAAAAATAAAAGGTGCAGGTGATATTAAATTTGATCTTTGCACTTTAGCGTGATCATTCTCGAATTGTCGAGAGAAGTTATTGTTATATTATGTGCGACGTTGTAAATTTGTATGGACGACGTCAATTTTTCCATGCATATTTGTACTTATAATTATATAATTATGCAACATCTGTAGGTACAATATAACTGCAAGCTAAAAAATAATGAGGTTCCAAGACGTAAAATCGTTGTTCTTAAATAAGTAATTAAACAGGGAAATGGCAATTAACTAAAGTAATCTCATGCACACAGCTACATATACACATACACGTGAAACCACACAGAAAAGAGGTGAAGTGTAAATTCCCACAAAACTGTATGTACTATTGCTTATCCTTACTCCACATGTTTGACACGTAAAATTCAGTGATTGACTTGGATAAACCAAGCGACACTTAACGCGTTAATTACATAACAATTGGCGCTCGCGAAACACCTTCGGAATATCAGTGAATCATGAGGAGACTCCAAAAGGAAGGAGGAGGTCGCCGAAACTTTCTCAACGACTTCGCAGAGTGGGTCGTAGGTAGTAGTACGCCGAAGTATTCTTACCCCTGGCATTTGGAGGGGACTTAATGGTTGAAGCTGGCGCCAAGTTTTTTCCTCGAGGCTGCTCGAGCGGACGTTTCTCCTGCATTCTTGTTCCCTCTCCTAATTCCACTCCCTCCATCTACTTCCTTCCCTCCGACGCGTCCTCATCATCCTGTCTCGAGTCTCTTCTTATTCTGATCCCTCGAGAAGCCTGCGACCCCGTGCGCATATGGACTGTTAATTGATATTTCAAAGCTGAAGCACCTATAGCTACTGCAAGGTTTATCTCTGTCCGGTGAATTAAATATGGAAGACAAATAGAAAGCGAAGTTCCAAGCTGCGTATTTCCACGAGCATTCTGCATAATTCTTGCGATGAATATTTTTTACTTCCAACACGGTTACAAACTGTGTTCCCTTGGCAGAAAAATGTTTGCGAAAGGAACGAATCTTGCGATGTAAAGGAAAAGACTCGCGTTTTATATTTAGTCGCATTGTTTGGGACTCTGTGCTTATTGAAAATGGATTTGAAATTAGACACAACGCTGGATCCTTCTTTTGTCAGCTTTATTCACAATTCTCAACTGCTCAACTGTCCCTTCTCGTCCATTCTATCTCTTAGACTGTAGTGAACTTACATTATTTATCTTATTGTTAGTACCATCATCCTTAACATGTGAAGCCAACGAAATTACCTAGGACCTGTCTTCAATGATTTTGATTTTGAATTTTTTTTTGATCGTGTCTCCAAGTTACAGCACGATTGCTGATTAAGAAAGAATGTTGTCATATGCGCTTTTTCAGAGTATTTTCTCCATAGTGACAGCTTTTCCATGAAGTCACGCGTTGAGAATTTATACATTTATACTGTGACGTTGCGTAAATGCAACGTTCTTCATTGCAATACGAACGCTCGTTCACCGCGCACTTTCAGCACCACACCGAAGTCGCTTCTTCGCCTCGAGCGGCAGAAGCTTGAGCGCCGATTCGCGAGGTAAGTTCAATTACGTGAAAGATCCTCGAGAAACTCGTCGCTCCCAGCGCACATTCAACTGGGTCACTTGTAGTCCGCGCTAGTTTCGTCGAAGAAAAAATTTAAAATTCAAAAATTCAAGAAACGTTCCAAAGGGTAGCAGTCGGTTACATCCATGTTAAAGGAGCAATCGCGGAAATTATTAGTTAATGAAGTAAGTTCGTAAACTGGTCGAGCAGTTTGAAGGTACGCTCATTAAATCGTAGGAAGCCAATGATTGGAACCTAAACTGGAAACCTCCATAAATTTAAATTAAAAATTAAGGCAATAATGGAACATCGAGAATTATCAACGCGTTACCAAATAGTTGTCGAAAATATTTCTAGGTTAACAAGGCATGTTAACACGCTTTTCACGAAAACTCTTCGCCCTAGACGTTTTTGAAAATTTTTCATCGCACAGCGTCCAATGCAAAATGATATTTTCGAATTTATCCAACTATTCTCCTCGTGTCGCGCACGAACGTCACCTCACCATCGGCACCACCACCGTCACTGGAAAATACTTCCTCCTCGCGCGTCCGGATTAACGAATGCGTTCGCCGATATTACACGCCCACTCTAATTACGCGGCACAGGACGGGCGCGGAATTTATAATGGGCGCGTAATTAAATTAATTGGTCGGATGATTAGTCAAACCTTTTCGCGGCGGGGAATGAATGCGTGGGACATAACAATCAATTGATTATGAAATCAATGTTATCCACTGTAATGAAAATCATAATTGGAGAGGGGTAAGAGGAGATGATCGCGGTTCGTGCTGCGGGATCAGGAGTAATAAGCATAACGAATGAGGGACCCACACCCTTGCTCTGCGCACCACGTACCCTCTATTAAAATATTTCATTAATTACTCGTGCCTAGCCGATTATCGTCGATCACGTTTCTCTAAAGCGATAACACGATTATTATAGGCAGACGTGAACGACGTAGTTGCACGAGCGGAAAGAAAACCGTATGCTTCGAGTTCGTGATGGAAAATCATCGTGGAACATTTCCGTTGCCGATCATTTGATTTCCCGCTTATTAAGTTTGTAAGAAATCGAATTATTACGTAACCTCCATGATTCTATATAAATTTCTATAATTATTTTTTTTTACGATACGATAAATTTGATCAAAAGGATGATGAAAGACTGTCCAATGTTCGAACGATCAAGTGATCGCGGATGTTTCGTCCGGTAAACACGTGCTTCGTGTTTCCAATCTATGTGAAACGTAAGTACCAGCCAAACTGCCTAAAACATATGCGGTTTTCTTATCCAAAGGACCATCCTGGGCATATTCTCCTTCCGACGTGGAGAAAATCCAGACAGTGTCAAGACACCTGACGGAAAAGTGCATTTCTCGGTGCTTCCGTGTATCATCTGAAATTCCCTGGGGCAAAGGGTAGAAGGCGCACGCGGAGTCCAACGAAAATCCTCAGCGAGAAATCGAGAACGGCTGGAGCGTTTAAACGGTGGCGTGCACGACGTCACGTAACTGTTACTGAAAATCCAGAAAACCGGAAGAGATTTCGGCGTGTCCGCCGTCGTGCTTGAACTGCGCTGCCGGGGGTGCAATCGAGTGTATTTCATGAAGATGTTTTCCGCTTCGTGTCCTGCCGGCGATTCGGAAAACTTGCAGTAACAACCTGTCGTCTTTATTCCATTCCTCGTCTTTGCGAATTTCGAACGATTTTCGCGCCTTTATTGAACGCGCATGACGAAGATGGAATCTCTTTACGATGAAAGGCGTCATTGGAAATAGTAAAAATAAAAACGACCGTATCTTCCGATTATTTTGACATTATAAAAATTCAGATTCAGAACTCTGAATAAATAAAAGAAAGATTGAGAAAACGAATTGTAGATGAAAGCGAATATCGCTGCACAGATTTGAGAAGGTCACAGGTTCGTCATCCTTGAGGCAATTTAATGAGGGTACTTGAATAATAATTCATCGGTATAACGTAACGTGCACATTTCACTCTTTCCAGTGCAAATGAGATTATAAATATATTTCATCGTCGTTATGGAACATTATTGCGGTAATTCTTACTTACTCTGCATTTCTCAAACGCTTACAGTCTGCATCGTGCACTTCTTGCAAGCCCTACGATCAAAAAGGCACGCGATCATAATAATATGCCTTTTCCCCTCGATTAGGTTGTCGTTCGATAAAGCAACAATTAGTCTGGAATATTAAGCAGTTTCATCGAAGGTCGGAAAATCACTTCGAACGTCCATCGCAGCATCGTTTTTGCCAGTTAACAGTAACAAGCAATGGGATTGTTACTCCTAATGAGCAATTAAATCTTTCCCAAAGAGTGCCAAGTAATCCTGTTCCCAGGGTGCTTATTACGCGCATGCATCGCTGAATAGAATGGCTGAGTAAAGTCTTATCTTGTTGTCCATCGATCGACGTGGGTAAGAAGATAACGGGGGTTGGTTCGGAGAAGAGCAGAAATGGTTAGAAAAGAAACGCAAAAGAGAAGGATAAAGAAGATGAACAGCGTGAGACGGTCTGTAGTCAGAATTGGATGAAACAAAAGGAAGAGAAGGATCAGGAAAAGTCGACGATGGCGATGTAGAAAGAGAAAGATCAAGAGTCAGAAAATATATAAGCACACTCAGAATTAGAGAAAAGGAGAAATTACAGAAAATCCCCAATATAGAAAGAAAAGGAGCAGAATGCAGGCGTGAAATAATAGCGTGCGGTACTGAGAAATGAGAAATCTGACAGGGAACGAGAAAAAAAGTGTGGAATGAGGGAAGTAAATTGGCAAGGAGTAAAAAAAGACGAACGAGTAGAAAATCCCAAGGAGCGGTGAGAGAAACGGAAAGACGAGAGAGAGAGAGAGAGAGAGAGAGAGAGAGAGAGGGTGTGAGAGCGCTCGCACGAAGCAACAGAAAAATGTTTAGGAAGAGGTGCTCTAGAACGAAATCTATGAATTTTCCATGCGCCCGTGTCGGCCGATTTCTCTTTCCCTCCTCCTTCGTCCTTCGCCTTTACTCCTCGAGCACATTAACGAGGCGCAAAGTAAGAGACATTACCTCCGCGCTTTCCTACCCCCTGAGATTAATAACTTCCTGGTCGTTTACTCGGTGAGAAAACTTTCCAAACCTACCTCGAAATCCCCAAGGCACGGTTGCAGGCATCGTTGCTTAACGCGAGAAATTAAAAGGCAACATTAAAGAATCATGGCCGAAGGCGCCTCGCGCGCGCGAGATATTCCACCCCTATCCGCTTCCTCTTCCTCCCAACGGGTGCAGCGTGGCACACGCGATCCGGCGCAATTTTGCGGGAGAATATTGATCGTCGTAGTTTTAAAATTTTATTTAGGACCGATGCGGGTGCAACGTCGTCCGGTAGATAGGGCTACAAATTACCGTGGAAGAATTTGATTAGTCGGTGATGTTACAGGTTGACGGAGTAATAACGCTCGCGTATAATTTTTCTTATCGCACATTTTAAGGCCGATTGCACGCTTGATGGTAATTATGAAAGTGCCTTAAGTAAAGAATTCGAAAGAGTTGACTTTTCGATTCACGCAGTATTATCTCTATATGCATATCTGCAATGTGAAACAGTCTTCACTTATTCTTACAAGGTGAGCGCAAATCCTCGCCGCCTTAGATTTCGGTGAATTTGAAATATATGTGCCCGGTGTTTGTGAAAGTAGTCTAACAATAAGTCAGAAAAGTTTTCGTTCACAAATCATTCCGTATTTCAATCGTATAGGTGACAATAATGCTATGTAAATAGAAAAATTAATTTTTCGGAATTATTGACTTAGACCACTTTCACAATCACCGGCACGTATCATAGATCAGCGACCCTAGTGGCTCGTGATAAAGGGATAGAACGCATTATGCTCTAGTTTTCGAGAAAATTCTAGTAAAAAATCGCAATTTTTAAGTCTGCGAAATCAACTGTTGATGAGCCTCGCGCCTGTCGACATTATCATAATGAAAATTCAGGCCGAAAAAATCGCGATTTTTAACTGCAACTTTCTCGAAAACTGGACCACAATGCGTTCTATCCCTTTACCACGAGCCGCTAGGGTTGGTAAACTAGATATATTTCAAATTCATCGAAATCTAAGGTGGCAAGGATTTGCGTTCTCCGTGTTAGTTACTTTTATAATCACAGGCACGTGTATTAAAACGGACGAAACAATCACGAGTTGCACGCCACGCATTATCATTCGCCGTCTTCCATCTGGTGCATTCGCGTGATATTCCACTACTCGTGCACTCGTATACACACTCACGTGCGCATGCGGCGCACAGTCACATTGGCACGCGTCAACTCGAGAATTCCTCGTATCTCAACGAATGCTAGAACTTGTCCAAAATTTCCGCATAATCCCTGGCGAAACTTCGAGAATAGAGCGCGACGTTCCGTGCGCAGCATTTTGCGCGCGCGCGTTTACTCTCGAGACGGTAGCATTACGCGTTCTCTTTCTTTGTCGTCTTTCTATTTTCATTTTTCTCCTCGTCTCTCTGCTTCAATCTTCGTCTTTCTTTTTCTCTCGTTGCCCATTTTCGTTTCCCTTTTGGAGTCGCGCTGCTCCTTCATTCCTTGGCTTCCTTGTTTACGTTTTCTCCCCTTCCACTTTTTACCATGCTACGGTGCTGAGTTATTTCTTTTTGTTCCTAAGAAACACGTAGTTTGTAACGTTCGAAAATATCAATTTTCACGCCTTTATACCTAGAGGGTATTAATAATGTCTTTAGCTTTCAATTTTCTCGTCTTTTCGGCCCTTGTTTAATCTGTTTCTTTAAATTCACCAGGGGAACAAGAAGGGCATCTATTACTCGAAATGATGTACTAATAATAATAATTGCAAACCTTCTTAATGCAACAACTTCGTTATTCCAATCTCAATTAACGATCGTCTTAAGAATTCTCACGAATCTCATTAACACCGCGTTAACGAAACTTATGCGAACGAATAGCCTAGCGTGTACGAGGACATTAAAAGTGCGTCTTGTTTCTGCCCGGTCACGCTATAACCAACTCTGCAATCAACTATCACTGATGCAAACTGATCTTCGAAACGTTCGAACAACACGCGAGAAAAACTGACACTCGAATCGGCGACACGGTGAACAATAAGCATGGAAGTTTATGTCGTTGATCAGTTCGGAAAATTCGATCAGGGACCTGAAATTCGACGAGGACGAAAGTGGAAGCAAAACTGCACGGACTGCTTTCCACGCTGAGTTTTCCAGAGATCGCTGGTAATTTTTATGCAACATACGTGCCGAGAATGCTAGGCCCGGTTAATATGGGTCGGTAATCTTTTACTGCCTCGAAGGAGCAATAACCCGTACTCGTGGCTATAACTATCCGCATGGGGCGACTAAGGCAAAAGCGACGGAAAGGGGGATGGCAAAAAGGGTGGGGCTGTTCGCTTTCCAACGTTATAAAGAAAACGTAGGGAATGTGGAAAAGCGTGGGGCACGCACGCCGATTCCGAATCGTGCCGAATGAACGCCACACGTGAATTCCTGGAAAGCTCGTGTTGCGTTTGCCGGTGATTGCACGCGAAATTCTCTGAATAATTAAGTGAGTTTGAGAGGAGGGAAGAATGAGGGGAAATGAACGCGCTTGACAATTTGTTCTGGATCTCCCTTTGGTGTGAGAACCTGATTACTTTTTATTGGAGAACGAGAAATAGTCGGCGTACGAGGCTGCGTGCTTGTTACTTCAATTCAATTGATTCTCATTCTTTCACCTACATTTTCGGAATTTTGTTTCAAGTTCCTTTCGATATGAATGTCAATTGTAAAAATGATTCAAAAATTTATGATGCAGCTGTTGTAGCTCGATTGATGTTTCTTTAATATGTTGATAACGTTTCATAGTTTTAAACGTGTTCCAACTTTTGTGTTTTGAATAACTTCGACGTCTTGATTTTTTTTCCTCGCCAAGCAACTGTTCCTATTTCTATCGGTAACCTGAAAGCACGGAATAATGTGTCGAAGTGAGTTAAAAATCATTAATTGTCTCGGAATTCCAATAGGAATGCATTAAAAGTTTCTTTGTAATTTCTGAAATCCAGGGAAGTAGTTTTAATATCCTGTTACCACTCCTGAGCAGTACTGCTTTGATTAAAAGCGGAAAAGGATGTCTTTACTTCTGCTTGCGAGCTTCCTGACCCTTCTTTTACTCCACCTTTAGCATTTTCTCTGGCCAGTTCCTTCTTGCGAAGATTTAATCCTTCTTTATTAAACCATATTTCGTCGACAACTGGCTCGTACAATTATTGTGCGCCTCATTCTTCCTGACTATTATTAATCACTACTATGGACTGCGTTTCAACTTTCAAGTTCAATCCACTTCCTTCTTCTCTCCTTTTGCCGTTTTTTTTTAGATACATGAATTGTTCATTTGCTCTTTTTCACCCAATGCGCCAATCGTTTCTCACACAGCAACATATCCAAACATAACATATCATGTTAATTGCAGCCTTAAGGCTCACTTATGAAAGATTTAATGGCCTACTGCAAAATGAATGCAGAGAAGTACTAGATACTTGATATTTCGAAAGCAAACTCGATTCTCAAGCGTTTACCCTTTCAAGCCTCTTTTCTATCCATGCCCCTTTTTGTTTTCGCAATCGTCTACATATACAGATGTCTCGAGAAATGCGCTCTCGACGTCGTAAAGTTGCAGCCACGAGAATTTGCAATTATAATTGGAAGCCACATGGTCAGACAATCTACGACCCTGTCTGGAATGGCACGTCCCAGTTGCTACAAGACCTCAAGATTGAGAGTGAAATTGTGGATATCAGCAACACAAAGTGGAAATTGCTCTTGATTTGGGCGAGAAAGTTAGCCATCACAGTCGTCTGCAATTCGTACTGTTAAATTATGGTATCGTTCTATTTTGACTAATTAGAATAAAGAAAATGCCGAACTACTTGAACAATTGTGTACGTGGACCATATTACACTGTAAGAGATCTTTGTCCAAGATCTTGTATAAAAAATTCTTTTATCAAATATTTCACAATGTAGTATGTTATCTTCTACAGGGTGTCCCGCAATAGGTGTAATCCCCGCGAAGGGGTTATAGCTGAAGTGATTCTGAACAAGATTTTCCTTTGCGAAAATGTTGGATGAGGCTTAATTTTTGAATTATTAACGAAAAACACTAGCGAATGAGCGCACCCGTAGAGCCCGCGTGCAGGGCCGTAACGCTCGCCACTCACCGCGCCGACCGTGGTCATGGACGGGCGCGCAACGCGATGCTTCGGCACAAAGCGACGGACCGAAATTATGTCAAATGACAAATAACATCCAGAGATTCATTAGTTTTGAGTAATGAATACCCCAATTACTAGTTGCGTAGATTTAACAGATTGTTTAAGTACTTTAACATTGGACGTAACTGCTATTACCTTTGGATTTGATAAATCAAAATGTGTAATACCTTTATTTTTCATTTCAAAGTAACACGGAATAAGATCTCGAAAATAATTCCCGTCAATTATTCCGAACAAAAAGTTTTTAAAAACAACAAATAATTTTGATAAATGACTTTCTTATTCAACGATTAATTGAAATAGAATATTAAAGAAAAATATTACACACAGCCTTGGATGAAACTGGATAACTGTCACAGGGCTACTCCGCCAATCCAGACCATTCGTAGCACACAAGAATACGTAGCGCGCCGCCGAACAGCTGATCCAAGCGAGGCCCCGATCGGGTCACTGAACTCCCGTCGTTGCACAGTCACTAACACACTCCCTATGTTTACATCAAGCTCCCGGCGTACATGTGTGTGTGAAACGTGCGTGCAGGCCACATTTGGGTCTGTGGTGCAAACAGAAAGCGCAGTTCGTCTTGGGCCGTCGAATGAACACGTTGTTTTAATAAATCAGAGAAGCCATTCTTTCGCTCATTATTTTTGTACTTCATTTCGTACAAAGATACGAATAACGAGAAAACAGTCAGCGGGCCACGGCACTTATAGGCCAATAAACAATTTGCCACGGGTATTTTTTGCAAGATACAGGAAATTGTTACAAAATACGCGAGAATGTGCCCAGGGATGAAGGGGAGGGGCACATTGAGCCCCTTCTCTGAAGAGGAGAACAATCGGTCTTTTTCAGGACCACCAATTACTATTGCCTAAAACAACTCTGTCGCATGTAAACATAGGGAGTGTGTTAGTGACTGTGTAACGACGCGAGTTCAGTGACCCGATCGGGGCCTCGCTTGGATCAGCTGTTCGGCGGCGCGCTACGTATTCTTGTGTTCTACGAATGGTCTCGATTGGCGGAGTGCACCAGTGACAGTGATCCAGTTTCATCCAAGGCTGTGAGTAATATTTTTCTTTGATATTCTATTTCAATAATTATTCGTTAAATAAAAAAGTCGTTTATCAAAATTATTTGTTATATCTAAAAACTTTTTGTTTGGAATAATTGACGGGAATTATTTTCGAGATCTTATTCCGTGTTACTTTGAAATGAAAAATAAAGGTATTAAACACTTTGATTTGTCAAATCGAAAGGTAATAGTAGTTACGTCCAATGTTAGAGTACTTAAACAGTCTGTTAAATCTACGCAACTAGTAATTGGGGTATTCGTTACTCAAGACTAATGAATCCTTGGATATTATTTGTCATTTGACATAATTTCGGTCCGTCGCTTCGTGCGGAAACATCGCGGTGCGCGCCTGTCTACGACCATGGTCGACGCGGTGAGTTGCGAGCGTTACGGCCCTGCGTGCGGGCTCTACGGGTGCGCTCATTCGCCAGTGTTTTTCGTTAATAATTCAAAAATGAAGCCTCATCCAACATTTTCGCAAAGGAAAATCTTGTTCAGAATCACTTCAGCTATAACCCCTTCGCGGGGATTATACCTATTGCGGGACACCCTGTATAAGAAAGGGTCTCTGTGGCATATACAAAGAGGAAAGGACACAAAAGCATGAAATTAAAAACAGTTGATACACGTCTGTGTCAAAACGCATATGAATAAACGAAGACATTTATTATTAAATATGTCCCTACGATTATAATGCCTCAGGGATCGACGTACAATGTGGTCGGTCTTATCACAATTACGACGCTCTTAAAAAGGACGTGTCTTGGCGCCTTTGCAATTCATCTCTCCAGCGTGTCTTTTTCCAAATTTACGAGTGTACTTGTGCTAGCGTTCGCAGAATGTCACACTTTATCTTTCGTTGACGGCCCGTCGACTAAATGTTTCCTTCAAGATAAACGTAAAGGGAGAAAACTCGGTTGTAAATTTGAAGGCAGCTTCCGCTTTATTCTTGCAATGTCAAGCTTTATCTCTTTATTTTCTTCCAAGTACCGTACATTACACCTTCTCTTTTGAATACATATAGGCTAAATCTATAATCGGAAAATGCGCTTAAATTTTGAAAAGTCTCATTCGGAAGAAGAAGCGTATTTCACGTCACACTAATTCATACTTCCGATATTCAGCTTTATCTTTTTCTTTTGCTACGGGCACTGCATATTACAACTTCTCATCTCCATACATACAAGCTAACTCTATACTCACGAAATTGAATTGAATTTTGAAAGAACTCTGTCAGAAGAAGAAAGATATTGTACGATTAATTTGCGGCATCGAATCTCAATTTACTGTCACGTGAATTCATTCATGTCATGTCGAACTTTATCGGTTTCATTTGCTTCAAGCATCATAAATCACACCTTCTCTTCTCAATATATACAAGTTAAATCTGTACTCGAAAATACAGTTAACTTTTTGAAGATCTCATTTGGAAGAAGAAGTGTATTGTAGAATTGCTTTGAGGCATCAAGTGCTCAGTTTACCGTCGCATTAATCTGTTCTTGCTACACGGACAATGGAGAAGAAGCACGCTCGAGGTAACAAAGGGGAGGATGGTAGAGTCGTTCGAACAGGTATGTGTTTAGAAATTGCGGGGGTAGGAAGCGCTAATACGACTTCTCTCACTTTGAGTGGCTTAACTTTCTCACTTAACGGGCAACGACGCCTAATTTTCCTCGGGCTTCCGCATTCTAGTCAACCGAGCAAAGTCGCCAGCTGACATCCCCTTATCTTAACGAGCTATTTATTAAGCCGTCACGTGAGATTGTCCTGGTGAATCTCATTTTCCGTGCCATCTCTAAAGTGATATCCTGACCGATGGTAAGACAAAGACGCGGTGCTCCGATTCACATCGACTTATCGTCACCTGATATACGCAAATCCAAATCTCTGTTGCAAAGAACGCATTTCAAGGTTTCGAATAAATAGGAGGATGGAAAATTGTTTAAGCATTATGTTCGATTTAGAATCCCTTCTCGCAAATATATCGTGCATATAACTGTTGCGTGAAAATTAAACGAATAATACATATTTCTTAGTAATAAGTTATTTCATTTCGCCACGTAGCCTCATTTGAATGTGGGTGAAATACAAGTAACATTTACCTCTTTGCTACAGTTTGACCCCAAGAACTGGCTCATTCTTTCTTCAAGAGAAATGCGCTTTGCATTCATAGCGAGGTTTTTCCGAGTTGTCTGTTCTCTCCTTGTTTGCGTTTTTCTCGGAACTTTACGCAGTGGATAATACCCCGCTTATGTCGGCCGGAAGAGAAATTATTCTCGCTACCTCCGAAATAAAAAACCCACAAAAGACTTTTCAGAGAACTTTTGAAAAGTAACTTCTGTGGAGTTAAGGAATATTTTTTGATTAATTCCGAACGTACTGCGTTCCATAGGGTAAAGTTTACTCGATCGAACAAAGTATAACTTGTTAGTTAGTTCATTGTGTTTCGAGTAATTCATGCATTCTACAAAAACTAGCCAGTGCGTTTGTTTTCGATTTTCGTGAATTTTTCATATGCCGTAGAGGAATTCGAAATAAACGATAAATCCTTTTTTTATACGTGACTTATTTATATTGCCCAATCGTTATTTCACATATTAAAAACGAATAACGTAAAATTAACCTGTTCCCAATTTGTAGCCATGCAATGGACACCATTAAATTTCGCTTTTACCGTTTACCGTGCCGAAATATCGCAAACGTTGTTCGTTACAGTAATCATTAATCTCGCCATCATCCGTTTGAACAATACTCAAAACAATGTAGCATCGCTTTTCAATGCACGAATGACTTTCATCATCGAATTTCATCTACATTGCAAATTTTAATTCAACGCCATAATACCTTTGAAACTATATCTACGTAAGTTCAAGTATTCCAATCACTTTTCGGTAAAAACATGCACCTATTCTCTGTACGGCAGGAATTGAGTTACGATGTGCACTCAGAACGGCGAACTTTTAGGTAGAGATGCATTTTTGTGAAAACATGTTTCAATAATCAAAAAACTGAATTTCACTACATGAAAACAAAGTTAAACATTTTCTTATTCGAATATTTCATTCTAGGGATAAAACATGAAATTAACTGTAAAATTTAAATTTAAATCGTGGGATGAGGCGATATAGAATGATTCACTAAGCAAAAAATAATTACCACGGTACGAAGTGACGTCTTCACAATTCGGTTATTATCTTTTTTGATTTTTCGCTAATATTCAAATATTTAAGTAGCAGGTGACTATCGGAATATGTACCGATAATATATGAGTGAAATTAGCATTAACTCTTGTCTAACTGAGATAAGATTTATGGGAATAAATATCGATATCATTTTCGGGGTGCCTATAGGGCGCCTCCGTGTCAGGCAGCCAAAATGCGTCGACTGCCTATAGGCGCTCTCAGTGTCAGAAAGCCAAATTATGTCGAGCGCCTATAGGCGTTTTCAGTGTCACAAACGCAAAATTTCTAAACGCCTATTTCTAAGCATCCTTAGAAAATGTCAGAATCCGAAAAAATGAAAAATCGACTGAAACCACTGAACTCCTCTTTGGCAATGAAAACCTGAAAGTTGAAGACACTCGGCCACATCGTCGTCAATATGGCGACGCGTCGTAACGGGCCTTCCGGGTGCGAGGGATTACCGGGTACTAGGTGCTAACGAGGAAACAGAACGTTAAGTCCGTAATTCCGCGGAAGGTTCGGCTGGTCTACACACAGTAGCGACGTAACCTCGTGAGCCCATACATCACCCGCGCTGGCGAGCGATTTACGTTTATTTGCTCTCACTTTATGTCGGAGCAACACGTTTCCTCCGTGACGCGGGGAGAAGCGGTAGGCAGAGAATCGGGAGGAAGCAAGGGCGTACGAAGGGCGCAGAGAGGAAGGGAATGGAGCGAAGGTATAGCGAGCTACAGCGTCGCGACGCCGACGCCATTCGTGCAGGTGCGTCGGCTCCGAGGTGATGTATTACAATTCACAATATTGCCGGGCGCTAATCTGATAAGCGTGATTCCGAATAACAATTTATATGTATAACGGGCACTCGAAGTGTCGGATAATTTCTCACTCTCTATCTCTTAGCCTCTAAATTCAATTCTTAATTATTGTTTGGTTTGTTGAACAGTTTATTTTTATGTTTGTTTCTATTCTGCTGGATGCTATTCCTTTTTCGTTTTTCTCTTCTTGCAATTATATTGTGAATTGTAATTTAAAGTCAGGTGCCGCTTTATGGATGTACATATTTAACCAGGGCGCAATAAAATAAGTTTTATCTCTCTCTCTCTCTCTCTCTCTCTCTCTCTCTCTCTCTCTCTCTCTCTCTCTCTCTCTCTCTCTCTCTCTCTCTCTGTTACTGCCCTACTGCAGAATTGAGGCCTTCAGAGGCTCCTTTCGGTTTTGTGCGGCCAGATTATGGAACTTCCTTCCGCCCAAGGTAAGGGCGGCGAAGACGTTTGGCGCTTTTAAGAGCAGTTTGCGCGACTTTCTTTTGAAAGTGCAGGCTGATCCTTTGGAACGCTTGTAATAGTTTAATCTTTTCTATTTCTTTCTTTTTTTCTTGTCCTATATTTTCTTTATTTTTATCTTTATTTCATTTATATGTATGTTGTTTTGCATTTATGTATTTCTTTTGTTGTTTGCTGTATCTTTGTTGGGACCATAGATGCGCCATGTTCAGGATTATAAAATTTATCTCTCTCTCTCTCTCTCTCTCTATCTATCTATCTTGCTCTCGCGCATTCATATCGTATCCTTGCTATGTCTTTATCTTTCGGTATAATTAGTGAATGCAAAAAAGAGAGTGGAGAGAGAACATTCTGATGTTTCCGTGCACCTATCGTTCGCCATTCCGTGTAATCCTTCGCACTCTATAATTACGCGCAATTGCTCCCGCCACTTCAGTGGACTTCTCCTTGACACCGACGAACTCGTTTCGTCTGACAGCTCCCTCTTCACTTCGGTCAATTGTTAATAACAAAATTCGACAGTTTATCGCGGGTGGCCGTCGAAACAATTGTAATGGTGCACCGCGCGCCGAACGTGCGCCACTGTACCATTGGAAAAGCGTAATGGAGGGCACTCCAATGCGCCTCTATTATTAACGGCTTCGTCTGCAAAAAAGCAAGTTCATTCGCGAAATTGCCTCTTTGCGCGACGAAATCTCGCGATGCACGGAATTGCTCGCGACGCGCGGCTTTGTTATTCGCGAAAGAGCAATTTCGATTTTCTTTTTTTACGCACTAGCAAAGTTCGGACTGCGAAACGAATAGTCCACCTATTCTCTGCACATCTCGTGTACAAGTAAACTTACTATACACGATGGAAAATAAAGATTGAATTCGTGAACCTAAAAATTCTCCATGATGGGTATTGTAAACATTTTCGATGCAAACGTGTGACCATACTGTAAAGCATGATCGTACTATACCATTTGTAACGAATACGGTAGAACAAAAACCTAAATTGTCTGTAATGATGCAACAATCCCTCGTATCTACAACATTTGGTAAGAAACGGGTAAAAACACTTCATGATCGTGTCTACCGCGTTAATAAATTTCCTCTACCCACCACGAACGTGCGGATCAAGGACACCCAACGCGAAATTTATTCGACTACACGCGATACTTTTTTCTGAAGTTGAATCCTCTGTGCGCGCGCTCGCGTTGGGATACAAAACATCTCGTGGTTGGAGGAGAAAAGAACGAAGGAAAAGGGAGACGAAGAAAAAGAAAGTGAAACATTGGCCCACGCCCCTCAATTGTTCTCTCGCTTTCACGCCTCCCTACACATGCAAACGGTCAAACTCCTTTCCGCTACCACTGCTCGCCCAGTGTTTCAATGCTGCCAATTCATGCGGTAGGAGGATCTGGAGGGGAGAGGAGCCTCGTTGCTCGACGCGGCCCCTATCTCTTATCTACATCAAAAATCTCACGCTGATAACGTTACACTCTGACATTTCACTTCAGTAGCTTGAGGTTGGGTGTCCTCTCGGGCGGGAGGCAGCCACACTGGAGACCAATTGTGATGTCTAGTGCTGACAAATTAACGGAACATGCCGTCAGGTTTGTGCGATAAAGTATGCTTCTCCCTCCATTCCTTCAGGAAGCGTACGCGCGCGCAACCGCGTAGGATATTTCGAACCTTCTAGAAGATTCTTAAAAGGAGGAATATTTTAAACAGATCGAGAAGTGCAACTATCTGTGTCGTGCATGTTTAACTCTTTGAGGCACGGGATTTTAGAAAAGAAATTAGACCCATGTTGCACAGAAATTTTCACATAAAACCAGGAAAAAAAGATTGTCGCGATGAAAACTTCCACTCGATGAACCTGTACTGGCATGTTGAAACTTGCCAAAACACACAGACACATTTATAATATTTGTTGCTGGTATTATGAACTGCTTTACGTAAGTAAGACTGAATATAAACCTATGCGCACGTAATTATTGCAATATTTCGAGGTGGATCAAAAAATGTCCCACCATGCACAGTCGTGCATCAAAGAGGTGGGACACTTTTAATACCACCGTGCCCCAAAGAGTTAAAACACAAGACAAAGATCGAGTATCGCGGAAGAAATGCCCGTGACAAATGCAGATGAAGAACGCAAATAAGTAGAAGCTGCGAAAGAGCTTTCTTAAATCGTGCGAAATGTTTACGCGAGATTTTATCGGCTAAAGTAGTAGCGTGTATTTGTAAAAAGATTGGATGGTAGATTCTTGGAGAGTCATATGGTCCACTTTTGCCATTTTCGTTTACCCTTGGGCTCCCTCGAGCTCACATTCCTATTTATGCCAGGTGCTCTTGCGGAGAATCTGAGTTCTACGCGAAATTCGCAATCTGAGTTTTACAAAAGATGTACGACGAGAGTTTTTGAACGGGCTTAACACCGTGCGAACAATATGGTTGCACTGAAATAACACAATGAATATTCACAATAGACTTGCCTGTCTTCCAACCAATGTTGACGATAAGCTTCAGTATCAATAATTAAAGTAGACCGATAAAATCAACACTGTAGACTCTTAATTTCCGCGCCTTGTTGGAGTGATACACTGTCGAGCGTTTGGCGGGCTGTGACATAGTGTCACGTAACCAGATTTCGTAAAGCAGTTGCCCAAGTGACCGCAAAACGTTTGGATGCTATGGTCATTGTTTTCAATATACATACCAGATTCATCCGAATCGAATCGAAAGTTAATTCCCTTTGGCTCGTCTCAAAACCATTATTTCTTAAAACACCAAAACGTTTTATCGTAACCAAGTTTCTACATTTGTGTAAATATCTTCTTCCAATAATGCCACGAACTTCACAGAATAATCACAGCAAGCATCACCTTACACAAATTAACCAAACTCTATTATTGTCAACCTTAATGCAAACTTCACTGTAAATTCATAACTGTCTCCTAAAAGAAGCCCGTCGAATCATCGTCAAAATCTTTCACTGCACGAAATCTTAACTCCACGCTTGGCAAATAATTGTGAAAGTCGCGTGTCCATTGTTCCGACATTATCAACGACCGCGCGATAAAGTTGAAGCGGTCTCGTGGTTGGTCGCTGGAGGATCGACAAGAGGGGTACTTCCCAGGAGTGGATGGGAACGAGCGAAGTAGGCGTGATCCTTGAAATTTTCATGAACGACAACGTTCCACGTGAAACTATCGTCGTTCTTTCGGAAAGTTTCGTCACGACCCAAAGCGCGCCCACGTGGTTCCTTCTTGGCAAAGTGTGTCTGCCCCGCCGCGCAACGTATCTCCTGGTCCACTGGGACACCAGCTATCGCGTTTCCTCTTCATAACACTCACTCGCATACATTTGTCTTCATTTCTTGCCCCTCTCGTCCAGCCCCGTCCGTCCTGGCGCCTAGGTATGATTTAGAGTCCCAGTTCCGTCAAGAGGGTAAGGCGCGAAGACAAAGAAGTACGCGTGGTCGGTGGACCAGGAGTCTGCGCACCGGTGACTAGGAAGACTTCTCGTGTTTGAGATGAGATTCGAAGGTTTATGCAATGCTTCTTTTCAAGTCGAGTAACTTAACAGGAAGCTACGGCCATTGCAGGAGCAGTTCCTTTTTTACTTTTGGTTTCATAAGTTTGATGTAGGATAATTTTGTTTCGTGCTGTTTTTCGTAGTTTGTGAAATAATCGTGCGAGAATATAATGATTATCTGTCGGAGGGTATTGCTTATTGAAGACTGTGATTTTCAATGTTCTACGGTGCAATTTGAATGAATAATTCATTAGACACAGATAGTTAACTGTGGAAAGTATTTTCAGTGGTTAGAGATTTAACAGAAAAATGTGAAATGTTTTATTATGTCGGTGTTGGAATCAGATTTTATCCGATATGCTACGTTGAATTTTGTTCTATATAAATCAGAAACAGTTTATGAAGTGTAATTTTCCTTCAATGACTACCGCGGAAAGGTTGTTTGCTAATTAATTCATTAGCTTTGCCACCTAACGGAGTATCGTTCACGAGCATCCAAGTCATACCGAAACACGGTTACAAATTTTTCATTCGTTTTATCGTGTAGAACTCTACTGTCTGCCGTCTAGACACGCCACGCATATAAAATGTTTCATTCCAGTGAGCCCCGCATTCCTCTAACGCTTGTGTTTTATATTTCCATTTTACGAGTACTAATATTCTTGAAAGGTTCTCTTGCTCTTACTCGCTCCTTATCACTTGTATTCTTTTCTTATCAAATCAAGTTCAGAGGGGATCAAAGTTCAACGGTCCATTAAAGTTTCAACATCGGAAATAATTTAGCCTCTAACACTAGGTATAAGGGGTAAATGTGTACCTATGTTTAACATTAGGTTTACGGAACTTTTTTTACACTTCTATACGACTTCCCATTTAAACGCGTCAAATTGACGAGTTTCCGTAAACCTAGTAAGAATGTTTTTAAGAGGTTGGTGAAAATAAACGCTATCATAGAAAAGAAACATAATATTCTTTACGATTATTGAACGCTAATTAAAAATAAACGTAATTTTACCCGCAAAAAATAATGAAAATAAAAAATTAGGTGTCTCTGATTGTTTAATTACTCTTCGCTATGATATCTTAAACAATTCAAATAACCAACGTTGAGCCACTCAGCACAGTTTTTGTAACAGATTGATCTCGCTTGCTATAACGCGAGGCTTCCATAACCCTAACCATTTTTATATTTCCTAAACTCGTTTCTGTGAATTTTCTTTGCATTTCTGAACGCTTTTTATCATCTCTCATCATTCCTCCGCACTTCTTCGTTCATTACTCAGCCACGTACGCGTAAAAATACTTTCTCACCTTTACTTCGTAGTCTTCTTCACTCGAGTAACTCATCGCAAGAGCATGTGGCTCCATCCCAAGACAGCATCGTGAACGTATGTAATTTATTAACACGCCCACTACCACGCTGTGACCGTAACACGTGCTAGCCAGCTTTTTAATACCCCCTTTTTATATTTTCTTCGTTATCAACAAATACACAAGTAAGACACCTAGCATGCACGTTAGATTTCGCAGGCCAATATCACACGTAGATTTAATTCGTAACTATTTTTACTCGAAAGCACAGCGTAATCGAAATTAGTTTAAACGTAAAATTTCAGGTGTTCATTAAAAATCCTTAAATTGGAGCTTCGAAAGCGAGTAAAGCAATTAACAAACATTTCCTTGCATACTTATTCGGAAAGTATACTACAATAAAAATTAGTATAAATGTATAAGCGCAGGTGTTCGTTAACCATTTCACTACTGAAGGCGTATATATACGCCCTTCACAAATCCATCAATACACACGAAAGGCGTAAATATACGCCCTCTGCAATTATTTACTATAACCTTTCCTGTTTTACCAATTGATTCAATTTATTTGCAATTATTTTTTTTAAAAACCTTAAGAATAGTACCAATTCTTTGGGTACCGTTTTGGTCAGTAGTCACTGCAGAATCAATCACAGACTAACTCGTGAATATCGCGGTGTCTGTATTGATGATTTGCTCCGAAAATGCACCGAAGTGAAAGGGTTAAAAATTCTCAAATTTGAAATCCGAAAGCGAATAAAGCGATTAGTAAAAATATCACTGTCCAGTTAGAAAAACGTAGACACTGCAGCGCACTTAAATTCTATCTTGCTTACCTGACCTTTTTTGCGTGGATAGAAGACTCCACCCACCGCCACGTTCCATGCCCACCGCCGCCTGTGGCGAACATTTAACGATAATTAGACTATCGCGTGACGACAAAAACCGCCAGAAAATGGAAAATTCCGATTCCGTGAGCCCCGTTACCAATGACCGCGGTCTAATTTTTTATATTTGGACATCGTGAGAGCGTGGAAGGCTTTTATTTGCGGTCGCAGAGTTCAATGGAAGATTTTTATCGTATTTTACGTGTGCTTTGTTCACGACACGATGACTTCACATATTTTGCGGTAAAACGCAGGGGAATGTGAGGCAAATTAATGTGTTGTCGGCCGCTTCTTCAAAGCTGCTTCCACGACTTTGAAATCTCTTCCGGAGCATTATTGTGCGTGCGCCAGTGAAAAGTTGTGGTTCGTGGAAGAGAAATGAGCGAATGAGGATAAGATGGAGAGGGTAGAAGAGAGTAATAGGGTAAGGTAGAATGCCTTCGCCAATTATGAGGGATTTGCGGTTAACGTTCTGGTTAAAACGAAGGAAATAAGCAAAAGCTAGATGTACGTTGGAACTCACGCAACGTTTGCACTCATACTTAATCGTCCATTGTGCGTTTCGTAAAAATGTCTATCTCCTCGGAATATATGTATTCGGCGTAATTCCCATAACACATACACAAGCTCGTGCGACGACGTGGGGAGTATTCGAATCCTTCAATTTGCATCGCCCAGTCGTCTCCACACGGAGAAGAGAAAATATTGAAAGGACAGACACGTCTTTGAATGATGAAAGTTTTAATTTACGGTTTGCCGATTCACTTTGACGTTCGTCGAATTTTCGAAAGTGGATTTTAAATATTGCGCATTGTATTTGAAATTAAGAGAAATAAGTTAATATCTATGGGATATATGTGCCGGTGATTGTGAAAGTGGTCTAAGTCAGAAAAGTTTGGTTCACAAATCATTCCGTATTTCAATCGTATGGGTGACAATAATGCTACGTAAATAAAAAAATTAATTTTTCGAAATTATTGACTTAGACCACTTTACAATCACGGGCACATATTTGATTCCAATTGGATTATGGGATATCCAATTGATTCAACAATATTTTCTATAGATACAATTACGTAGTTGTACACGATGTTTCTCTTACAACTTCCAATCGTCGTATTCTCCTGTCTCTTGTCTCATTGCCTGCTTATTTGAACGGTAATATTCAGACGTTATTAGACTTGCTTACCTTACTTCGTGAACTTATCTCATTTCGTAGTTCGAACTTTAATCATCGCACTGTGACTCTGGGGTCAGGTAACCCAAGACTTGATACTCTCGGAGTACCTGTAACATTATTAACCTTCCTTCGTCTTCAACGTTCTCTTCCGCCCGAGGCACGATTTACATTTTGCGTCGAAACGAAAGCAACGTGATTCGAAAACGTAAACAGGCTGACACTTGTGTACGAATACTGAACCACTGAAAAGCAAAATTATTCAGTAACGAACACCAGTGATTTATTGTATTAATGCGACGTAAATCATTAACGCGTCGACGGTTAACAGTAAAGTTTTTATTTTACTAAAATAATTCTTTCTTCTCGATTCTCCTGGCGCTCAATAAAATAAACAATATTTTCAACAACATTTTGGGCAACACTGGAGTTTATTACGAAATATCCGCCATCAAAGGGACTTGCTACTTACATCAACAAAATTCTACATTTCCCATTGGAAATATCACACCGTGTGCTTTCAAAACAAACGAACAATCACTATAAACTTCCTTGCCTCGTAAGCGTTCCCTTTTTCACTCCATTGAAACAAATACCGGCGAATGCCAAACATTCCAATCGTAATATCGATCCTTCGACTATCCTCGCACTCTCCTCGAGCCTCGTTCTCGAACCTGCGACAGTGATTTCCATCGATAATTTCTCCTCGCTTACAGTATTTACATAGTCAACAGGCTTCCCAGGAACGCGGTAGCTCCCGTGCTTCTCGTTCGAATTAATAAAGGATGTCTCTCCCCGGGGTTCTGGCTGAATTTACAAAATGCGATGACGGGGCGCGATAAAACGAGCATATTTGGTGGCGCGGAAGCGTCTCACTAGCTAACCCCCTCCTATCCTCTCCACCCTCCCGTGTTTTCCTGCATATCCACCCGCCTCCACCCCTTCCGCCTTCACGTCCGTTTTTGTCGCTCGTCCTTAGCGGACGCTAGTGTGGCGAGAAGCACAGCACTTAACGTTGTATTAAAGGTCCGATAACATGATGCTCGAGGAAAGTTGCGACGCCATTAAGATAATCTCCCGCGGTGGTATTATGCGCGGCCCAGCGGTGAACGAGAACGATAGGGAAAGAGAGGGACGCGTCGAGTCGCGTGGAAAAGGGTGAAAGAGATGAGAGAGAAAGAGAAAGAGCTGAGAGAGAAAGAGAAAGAGAGAGAGAGAGAGAGAGAGAGAAAAGAAAGCGGAGCAGGAGAGGGTGACTAGAGGGTGCTCAAGATAGAGAAGCGTGCGAGGGTGGAAGTAGGAGAAAGATGGAAGCAGAAGGAGGACAGTCCGATTACGCGAACAACTCGCATCTAGCAAGCGCGCACGTGAGACGTAATTAGAGATAAAGTGAGAAATATCGAAAGAAAAATTTCTCTCCTCCATTCACCTCTCGCTATTCTGTGCCTCCCTCGATCCTTCGTTCTTACACCTTCACCGTGACACCCGCGCAGGGTCCTCATCACGTAGAGAAAAATCTGGATGCGGTAGAAGAGCACTAAAAGTGGTTGGTCGAGGAGAAAAAGAACTGAAGAAAAGGAGGATGTTAGAAGTAAGAAGAAAAAACTAGAGCGATCGATTCGGTTTGCAAGTATGGAGAATTCCGAAGACATTTGTCACGAGAAAGAAGAGTAGAATGAGAAAGTGAAGACGAAGGAGGATAGGGCGAAGGAAGATGCGAAGGAAGATGCGAAGGTCGTAACGTTCGAGAAGGAAGTGATTCGAGATCGTTGACGCGTGTAAAGATTTTCTAGCGGGCACACTCTACCCCCATCGACCCGCTAACCTGCGACCCCAACGTCGAATCGTTCCAATTAGACCTTAAATTTTCTCGTTATCGCGAGCGCGCGCCCGAAAGGAAATTGGCTTTCCAGTTGCGGGCCGCTTGATGCGGTATCTAACATGCCGCGCCGATAATTGCGCCACGAGGATTATTCGGCCTCAACTCCGTTAACTGTTTATTCCGTGGTGAGAATTAATTATCGCGCTTTTCCGAAGAGGGTGGGGTCGGGACTAGAAACAGGAAGAGCGTGTCGAAATATTCGGTGAAGTTGTAGAATGCGGGAGGACGAGTGAGAGTGAAGCTAGGAGGAGAGAAAAGAGAGGGCATATGAGTGAGAGGGAGCACAGGAAGCGAAGGAAGGGAAGAGAGAGAAAGAGAGAGAGGGAGAAGCGTAGGAGTAAGGAGCTGACGGAGAGAGTGTGAAATGAAAAGAGTGGTATGTAGTTGACGAGCTTAATCGATCGAGCACTTTTGTTAGAAAGTCGATACACGGAAAGTGAGGTCGACTCATTCTCCGATACACTCGCATTAAAGTGTATATTTCATTTAAAGCGCGTGTAAGGCCTTCTGGGAGTTCTTCGATTTCGCGCATTTTTCTTAGTAAAAGGGAAAGAAAATTTATCGGTTCTTGTTCGCCAACGTCTTTCGCAATTTCGTTCTTTTGCAATGTAAGAAGATAAGAGATGAACCATATACAAACATCGATATTACTCAGGATGAGAGATCGATTTTCATTTAAGTTGTCGCCTTATATAAAATTGTCAATTACTTGTGCATTACATTAAAAAGAAATGGCCTGCCATTATTTGTGAATATTCATTTTTTCGGAGTCTTACCTTTGAGATTTTCCTTTTGAGCTTTCCATGTCTTTTACTTTGCATCCTGGAGAATGCTTCGTCCTGGTCTACTCTTTGTACGAACTAACATCGAGAATTTCCTCGTTAAAATCGCACGCCCGACATGCAAAGACTTCGCTATTCGGCTTTCCAAGCTGTTCTTCTTACGGCAGAGGAGCTAGGATAATCCGCGATAAGCGATAATTAGGTAAATGCCGTCCCGCTTTTACGATGATACACGCCAGGAAGCATGCAATTACTCCCTATGCGAAACGTACGCTAGAACGAAATGCGATCCCCCATTTCGTCACAAATGTGGACTGTCGATGTTAATGATTTATCGAATGTCCAATACCGATTTACTGCCATTTAAAACCTCTAAAATACGTTTCAAGCGAAATATGTATTTTTCCCGCTACCGTTCAATAATACTCCGGGAGAGATGAAAGTGGAGAAATATCGATTTTTTTGTTTACTTCCGTTCAACAATAGAGTAATGGATAGATAAAAGTGGAGAAATATCAATTTCTTTTTTCATCCATTCAATAATAGAATACTTCTGGAGAGATAAAAGTAGAAAGTATATTAAAATGAAACGAGCTCTATTGAATAATTTGTCAGTAATCGAGTTTGTCATGCATTTTGCTTACAACATACTTCCTGCTATTATCTACGATGCCTGGAAACAGTGCTTCAGTTTTATCCGCCCGTATTATCTCGATCTATTACACATATTCATGAGATTCGCGATTCGTCGATATTCAAAGCAGCGAGTGGAGAGCAAATGGGGCGAACGCGTGACTTACATGCGAAAAGGAGCGTAAAGATAACACGCGTGGTAGGTCCCTGGTTCGATCTAGGCATAAAGGTGTAGCTAATAACTAAAAATTAATCCGACAACCGCATAAGAAAGATTAACACGTTCGTGGCCAACATTGCGTGTAAATATCACGCCTGCAATTACTGTCGAGAATTTAACACGCATACGCAATACAGTTGCACATTTTAAATAAAGCACGATTGTACATATTTTTCTAACCAAATACGCATAAATACCAAATTGAAAGGAGGTTTAAAGAATTAACCACCGCTCGCGGCGGGCGTTTTGCCAAGAGCCCGTGGCACCGAACGCGTTAATGGTGTTTTCAATTAGGGCCAATTTCGAACGGAAATTGTTGAATAATTACATTTTAAATCGCGCACTTTAACGATCGTTGCAAGTTCCACGACACCGATTGGAGGAAGAGAATCCTCCTACCAACAGTGACCAACAGTGATAACGAACAGTGCGACCTGTACTGCTTACGCGTGTGCCTTAAGTTGAAAGAAAAATAAAAACCTAAAAAAAGAATATCAATAAATACACAATCATCGGAAATACGCTGCGACGATTTCGCTGGAAACGAGTCTGTAGAAAATCTTCGCTTCGTTTTCATCAAGTCACCAGAAGAACTTGCTATCTTTAAAATCGAAGCGGTGTCTGCTGAAATGCAATATCCTAGCTGTTATAATTCTCCTCTGGGGTGCAAATAATCAACTAATCAGCTATCCGATCCTCGCAGCTATCGGGAAATTAACTTGGGAAATATTCTCGGCTCGCTTCTATTCCCACCCCTTTCTCATTTCGCTTCTCTTTCCGCTCTCTCCTCTTCGCTCACCGAGCACCACCGCAGAAACAGTCGATAATCGAAGAGGGGTGTCGAATAGTAGCGCGCCGATTACAGCGAGCAAATAATTTCGCGTGCCGCGTTTCGAACATAATAAGTGGCCGCGCGCGCGCGCGCGTTAACGACAAACCTACTCTCGTGCTTATATTCACCGTGCACCCTATTGGACCTTGCGTTCGGTTTATTTCTCGATAAACGCGCGGGTGTAGGGACCGTTTACTATTACTTCTCGTAAAATAAATATCCCGTCTGCCCACAGGCCACGTGGACGTCATCGCGCCGAAACGACGAACTAAGACTCCCTCCACCTGCAGGTAAACTTACACATGTGAGTAAATAGGTGCACCGAGGCGCACGACCGCGCAAACCACCTTGCCTTTGATCACACTCGCCAGGGTACAGGCATATGCACATGATTTCTGTTTTCACCGAATAAACACGTCTATGGTGCTGACCACGTCTTCAACGTGGCACGCGTTCTATCTCGTGCCACGGTGCATAAACTGGTGGCCGCCTACACATTACTCTGATATGGTTAGGATGCTTCTCTACGGTACCTCGTGTGTGACACAGTTTTACCGCGTTCAGAGTTACTTCCAAATCTTACGAGTGCCGTGCATTTCGATCGTCCGGCACGTAAATCATAGAAGTCTGAAATAGGAGGTATCCGACTAATGCATTATGTATTCTCTTACCAATTCAATTTCCAAAAGATGAGCGCGCGTGGATCCCTTTGTACGTGAGCAAGCGTAAGGGCGCGGTGAAGTACGCTCGTAACACACACGAAGACATGTTCTGTAAAAAGGACACTATCTTAGGGGTGGATCTTCGAGGTCGCTTTATACCTTCCGGGAACAATCTCGGGCATTGTAAATCCGTCGTTCGAGGTTCTATATTCAAATTCTCAGGGCGCAATTCGAACATTTCTCGAGGCACGTCGAACATTTTTTCGCTTGATCTGAAAATGCGACCTTCGACGTACAGGTTAGAATAGAGAGGTTGAGATTTTTGCATTTTTCAGTGGACATTATCGAGATATTAGAGTCTCGTAAATCATTGAAATTATTTTCCAAGTGGATTGTAAGCGTCCGATAGTTTTTAGTTGAAAATATTTGAAAATGTATATTTCTCTAAAAGGGATGCTTTGTTATAAGAGTATTAGTCACAATAATAATGAGCATGTGTTATTATCAGAATCTTAGATATACGTACTAGGTATCTACATAAAATTCGGGTATTATTACGTGTTTCATTTTATTTTGCATTTACCCGTACTACATTTATACGTAAACATTTAAAATTATTCTATAGGATTATTTTTAAAGTGTTCTACGACACGACTGGACCAATAACATTTTTAAAGGTAGCTTCAGTGTAAATGATTCAAAAATGCATCGTACCAGTGCGCAACCAAAATCTCTGCCTTTACGCGTTACTCGTTTGAAACCGAGAATTCCATGCATATCGCGTACTCCACCGTACAGAACGATACATAAACACCCCACCTACTAAACTAACCAAAAGGAATTCCACTTACCATTGACCATCCTCTGCCGGAAGAACCGCAAAAATTACTTTTCACCAGACCCCGCTCCACCCCTCTCGAATCTTCTCCTCTCGTAGAGCTGGCAAATTGAACGATTCAAAGCGCGGAGAGCTTTGCTCCGCAGTTAATTCCAAAAAAGAGGTCCCGAGGTGTACCGCGGACGAGAGAGAAACGGACATTCCCCTATTCCCGCCATTAAGCAGCCCTGCTAGACGCTAATTTAAATACGACAAGACTTCCAGATTTCCTTGGCTCGACGGTGGTACCTCAGTCACTTCACTTGCTAATACATAGAGAATGCAGATACGTATCGGACTGTGGGTTGATAAAGTAGGAAGAGGAGAAGCGAAGAAGGGAAAACGGAGACAGATAGATAGAGAGAGAGAAAGAGAGAAGGTGAAAAAAAAATAAGAAAAAGAAGAAGCTCGCGAGAAAGGGAGAGAAACAGAGAAGGAAGGAGAGAATCCTGCAGAAGGGAGAGAAGGATAGACGAGAGGGGTTGTTTTTGTCGCGGAGCAACGGACCGACGGCGAAGCCGAGAGAAAGAGATAGCAGAGCGGAAGGAAGGAGGCGTGCGGAGAGGTCTAACGGAGCGAGGAGGAGGAAGGGACCGGGCGAGGGTGGAACGGTGGTGGATTCGGCCGAGGATCGCAGCGCTGCGCGGCGGCCGACCCGGGAAACTCGGACGGGGTTGGTCCGACGAGTCTCTCAGTCGCGGACAAGCCGCCACGCGGTGATAACACCACCTCGGCGTACCGCGAGGATAAAAGCGTCAGACTTCGTTCTCGGGATCGCGTCACGAGTCGGCCCCCTCTCCTTCGTTCTATCAAGTAAGCCTCGGCTCCGTCACTCTCTCCGTAGGATCAGGGATTTTTCAAATAAATCGTCTACCTACCCCAGTTGTACCAGTGAGCGCGAAATACATCGTCGTCATCGCGTATCTTCGTCGTTTCGTTTTAATTTTCTTTTTCATTTTCGTATATCCTTCCAATCGTCCTAGTCGAACTTTCGTTCCAACCCGCCTAAATGGAATCCCGAATTTTCCCAATTTCACTTCTCCTTTAAAAGGGTGTAGCTTCCCCACGAGGAGAGAAAGGCCCGCGAGAATTGTGGTTCGATTTTAATTCGGAGCTCGATTCGAATCCAACGGCCCTACCAGTCCTCCCGTGGCGCTCGGCGCATGCTGCACTTTAATTAAGGACACGCTCTTCTCCGATCCGTGGAGCGTCGATTAATTTCGAACCGGCGCGACGACACTCGCATCACTGGAAACGGAAGTAGGAGCGTGTGCAATTTCGAGTACCGAGTAGCTTTTCCTCTCTCCCTTTTTCCCTGTCTCTCTTGAGTCTCCTTAACTGGGTACACCTGGCGTGGGTGGTTGGCACGCGAGGCGAGAGAAACGTTAGGCAAGCAGCTCGCAATTAAGGATGTCACGGTTTTCATTTCGTAACGGCGCGCGGCTTGCCTTCGAGAGGAGCACGGGAACTGATTCCAGGCCTCTTCGCCTCGACCCTGTTTCACGAATTCTCCTCATTCTCTGGTTCGTTCTCCTCTTCGTCCTTCTCTTCGTTCTTCTCTTCGTACTTGTCTTCGACCTTCTCTTCGACCTCCTTCTCTCGTCTTCCTTCGCCGTCTTCCTCGATATCCTCCCCTCATCTTCTCAATCGTTCTCCTCTCTTCATCCTCGTCCTCGTTCTCCTACTCATCCTCTACCCCACCTCTTTCTCCTCCCTTATCCTCCTACTCGATTTCCTTCCCTCACCAGAACTCCCTTCCTCGTTCCAGCCGCGCGCTCCTCCCTTCCCAATCCTCCCCCTACATCGTGTACCTTGGCGCCTACGTGAATCGCGACTAATGAGAACTCGTGCTAGTTCGTATTACCGTGGAGAAGTTCGGTGACTAGGAGGGTGCTGGAAGGTACTGTCTTTGGCGCGAGAACGATGAACGCCGAAAGGTGCGTCGTTCCTTACGGGGGGTGACCAGCCGTGCTTCCCGCGGGACGCGATTAAATCAACAAAATATAAGGCGACGCTTTTCGACATTCTTCTTCCGTTTTCGTAACCACGCTCGGTTTTCACACATGAAACACTCTGAGCAAATTTTCTTTTCTCACGCTCAGACGTGGGTTGTTCATCGTTCCGTTTCGTGATCTCGTGCGCCAATAGCAATTATTCGACGAATGGTTTTTCGTGAGAAGTCGACATTTTCCGTATTACTCCTCTCGCGTGATTTTTCCTTCGGTGTACCCTTCTTCACGCGAATGACAAGAATTCCGAAGAAAGTTTTCTCTCGCTCGTGTTCGTCGCTCTTCCTCGTAATCTCGTGCTTCGAGAGTGATTGTTGGATGGACGGTTGCTCGCGAGAGTAGACCGAAATTTGTCGTGCCGTTGCTTTTCTCTCGCGTGCTTCGCGTATAACGCGCGCGCCCGTTCTTCCACGAATGACCAGCCACCCCAACGAAAGTTTGTCCTTGCGCTCCTACGTCCCTTATTGTTCCTCTTCACGGTAATCTCGTGTTCCCGTTTCCGCGTTCTTCTTTGCAATCTCGTGTTTAGAGAGCGATTGTTCGGTGGCTGGTCGCTCGTGCAAGTAACGTTGTTTTTCTTCGACTCACTTTTCTCTTCCTCGTTCCTCTTTGTAATACCATGTGCTTAGAATGTTCCAAGAGTGATTGTTCGGTGTCTCGTCGCTCGTAAGTACAAGTCGACATTCTTTTTGTCTCTCTTTTTCTCTCTCTATCTCTCCTCCGTATCGTCCGGTGCGCCCATTCTCCCACGACCGAAGAGAACAAATAGTGACAATGAGAATCCCTGAGGGTGCGCGCGTGGTGATAACGCTGTGCAACGATGACACCCTTCGGGTGCGGAGAAAGAAGGGTGGGGTACGTTGATGAAGTTGTGCGCCATTTAGCCAGTCCCGTGAAGCAGAAACAGTGCAACGTGCGACGACACCGAGATTCCAATGCGAATTTAAAGGTGGACGTTCTACTGTGCGGCGAAAGACCCGTAAAAATCGAGAATGTTTGCGCATGTTCGCCGAAGTGATTACTCCGTGCGTTTCAGCCAACTTCACCGAGGTCTGCGGTGTGTTGGTTAGAACAGAATTATTGGTCTTTTCGTTGAACTCCTACCGCCCGTTTGTACGATACGAAAAATGGAAATACTGCGTGCCGCATTGCCGCTCTTAGATTAGATAGCATCTAGATTTTATAGAGACAGTTCGAATGATACAGATTCTTCGAAGGAAAATTATCGTCGCGTAATTAGATTGCAAAGATATACATACATTTCACAAGTGCTTTTCCGACAATACAACGAAATTGGATAACGGAATATTTTCCATCGCACTTAAAATTCCGTAACATCTAAAACGCGCTGTAACGAGTTGCTACGTCCTTTTAGTCTTATGCCACAGCGGACAATTTTATTTCCTTTATGTATCGACGGTTTCTAACAAAAACGCCGTAAGAGAGACCGATAATTTACCTTTACGGGCACGCTGAGGGACCCCTTGCAAAATTAACGCGGTTGAGTCAGTTAATAATGAGCTCAGGGTGCCCATTAGACTACAAAGCAACGGTCGACGAATGTTGCACGAATAAACAAGCGTTACTGTACAATGGAAATCAAAGTGAAACAAATCTTCAGCGAGATTCCAATAGACTCTTTTTGAACAAATGCAACCGCGCACTCTGGGAATTGAAAGAAATTTCCAAAAATTCACTAAGGACTTCCTCGATAAAAAAAAGTAATTAGTCCGTCTTTGGCGCTTCCTCGCTCGACACTCGGACGGTTCAATTAAACGCGGAACCTCGTGCGACGAATTGCTCGCCTCTCCACGGAAAGTGCGCGCAATTTAAAGAACGAACGAGGCAGCCCTTTCTTTATCCCTGGTTCTCCGTGCGGAGCTGGCGCGCCAGGACTTTATAATCTGCTAGCGGCGGCGGGCAAGGTACAACCAAAGCGTTTCCATTGGCCGATTACACGCAAGGCCGAGAGCTAGTAGGCCATCGCGCCCGGTGGCGCACGATAAATTCGGCACCTTTGTCGCGTGTAACGCAAATCCTCGGCGCATTTCATTTTCGTGCTTCTCGTTGCAATGGGAGTCGTGCCGTTGTAATATCTTCGTCGTGCTCGTTGATTAGCGCTTCGAGCACGTCGGCCGACATTGTCTCGTGCACATTTACGACCGAAGAAGAAGACAATCGACTTTGTCGCGAGGGTGGAAATAGAAGCGTGAGTGGAAAATAGAATGGAGAGAGGAGACGGCAGACGAAAGAGGAATCGTGCGAGATCCATTCACAGTGATTTAACGGGCGAATGAGCTAGACTCGGATAGGAAGATGTGAATATGGAAAGCGTTATTACGAGAAGTGTGCTTCGCGAAAATCTTCCACATCGTGATCAAATTATCGGACGAATCATGCTCGATAACCCGCACGAGATCGTTTTATCGACCAGTAATAAGAAACTATCCAATTTTAGTTCTCGGCAAAAATCGCACATACCTCCCAAGTGAAAAAGATTTAATACTTGCGCATACTCGATATGACAATTATCGATGAACCTCGCACGCGTGCGCGAATAGGTTTGACTAATTTAATCGAGGAGCGAAGACGCAAGGGAACATCTAAAAATCCTGCCTGCATCGAATATCGAAGATGAAACTACCGAGTTTTGCATCCTCTTAAATTCTTCTCGCTATATTATACCAGCACACAAAACGGTAACTTCGCGAAAGAGAGAACGTGAAAGCATAATAAGAAGAAAACAGCTACGAAATCCGAAGGGAAAAGTTTGCGAGGTTCTGCTTTTCTGCCAAAAGCACAGCATCGAAATTCTTCTCGGTTCCACTTACGTGCGGCCTCAGTACTTCGAGGACGAAGACGAATGGAATTAATGTTCCGCGTTACGACCCGCTCTCCTATATTCGTCTCTACCCTCGCTGACGTTCTCGGTGACGTTACGTAACCGGCTGCCTTGATGTATCGCGGCAGCGCTCGCACATGAAACGCGCGTGTTACCGGAAGAATGAAATACGCGGGTCTCGACTGAACCGGGGGGGTGGTTTGTGAAAGGGCGGAGAGGAAAACGAGCGGTGGAGAGGAGTGGAGAGAGTGAACCGGTGCGTCGTTTACTTCGGAATTATTAGCATAGAGTCGCGACATACCTCGTATATTTGGGAACCGTGGCTTTGGAGAGGATGGTGGGCGAGAGGGATGAAGACGGGGATGTCGAGGTTCGGTGAGAGGGTGGGATGGATGGGACTGAGGGTGGGAGTGAAGCCGCTACCGGTACGTAACCGTCGCATTAGAACGCCCCGGCGAAAGACCATTTTCCGGGTAATCGAAGCACCTTCCACTACTCTCACCCTTTCCTCTCGCTCCACGTTAGCTTCTCCTCTCTTTCTCTCTCTCTCTCTCTCTCTCTCTCTCATGCTCTACTCACCCTCACCCACGTTAGCTTCCCTTCTCTCTCTCCCTCACCACGATTAACTCCTGAATGGACGCTCTATTACTTTCGTCTCTCGAAGGCGAAGGTTCCGACCTCTTTTTCTCATCTAACGCGCCCTCTATTTTAGCTCGTCCCCCCCCTCCCCCTCGCTATCTCTCCTTCGTTTCGAATCCCTTCCTCGTATTCTCCACCTCGTCCCAGCTCCACCACCCCCTCTCCTTCTTTTTCCTTCCCTTCCCTTTCATCCCGCATCTTCCAGATACGCCCCGTGACTTTTTCCACGGAATTTTTACTCATTTATCTATTTTCTTTTTGTTTTCCTTCTTCGCGGCTCGGTTCTTTCGCCGTATAACTCTATCTCTATAACCTTTGCGTTATTATCTCCCTATTCATCCGGCACCCCGTATTTCTTTACTGGCCCACGCCTCCGTTTACGCTCCTTCCTTTTACGCTCCTCACCGGTTTTCCTTCCCTCTTCGGTGTTCTGAATTTCTTATGGAGCACGTCTCCTTCTCTCTCACTTTCTGCCTCGCGCGCTCCAAAGAAACACTAACGTCGCTTCGGGGCGATGCTCTGCTTCCTGCTGCAAAGCGGTGGCCGAAAATCAAAGGCGGCGCACCGCGTGCTACAGTTCACGCTGTCGTCTCTCGATTATCCCCTTTCTCATTCCCTTCTGCACGCTTTCTCTTTCCTCTTCTCTCCTTCTCTCACTCTCGCTGAATATATTCGAGCAAGCGTGACGCTCGCTCGTAGCCATTCGACCTGTCCCGTCGAGTGCGAGGAACGAAAAAGCTAACGTGAAAGAGACGGTAAGCGGAAAAAAGGTGAAAAATGGCGGAATGAAAGGAGATCGGCTTGTAGTCATTGTTTTCGAGGGATAGAAGGAGAGAGAGAGAGAGGAAGAATGTGAGAGGAAGGAAGCATCGTGTTCCGGGATGTGTTACCGGCATCGATTTCTGCTTTACACGCCGTGAGATGCAGCAGCGCTGTTAAAACGCTGTACCGAAGAGGTAACTGGGCATTTTTTTGCTTATAATACTTCCGTATTGTTGGGTATAAATGAGAGTAAACGTTGGGTCAGAAACAATGGGATTCTTGCCAGAACTGGAACAAAAGACCGTGGAAAGGGGGTGGAGCGCGGCGGGCGAAAGAGGAGAAAGGAGTGGAAGTGGTGAGAGATGGAGCGGGATAAAGTAGAAAGGGAGAGGAAGTGGAAAGGAAAACTGTGGAAGAACGCACAGAGGGAGGAATGGAGACGAAGCGGAAAGCTGTGAGAGGAAATGATGGGGACGCAACATTGCGGAAGGGGCGCAGGCAAATTTTGGCGGCTCTTACGTAGAAGGATGGAGGGACAAGAGATTTTCAAACAGAGACGAAGAAGCGGATAAACTCGTCGGAGGAGAATAACGCAAATAAAGAAACTAGAATGAAAGAAGCAGTCAAGTGCAAATTCCCTAACACCGTCTCAGAAAATCGCTAGAAATCTCAATAAAATATCAAAAAAATCACAAAATAAATAAAAATATAATAAAATGAAACTGCAAATATCGTGGATGATAAAAAAACCGGAAATAGACAAACATCGGTAGGTAACGATAAAAAAAAAGGAATAAAGAGCGAAAGAAGACGATATACGAACCGTTTCCGAAAACGATAGAGACACATTCTAGAGGGGCAACGGAATTTATTCTCCGAAGCTTTACTCGCGAATAGACTCCTCGCTGTGATACGTTCCTGGGCACGGGCAAGAAGCTCGGAGATCAGAGCGAAAAGATTCGTCGTCGCCCCGGTGGCTCCTTTATTGAATTCTAGCGTGACTAACGGTGTTGGGGGCTGATAGTGATAGCGGTGCCGGTGGATGTGGTACGGGGGCCAGCCGAATTCTCTGGAAAATTCGGTGGCGGAGAACACGTCCTAATCGAGTCACTCGACAGGACGATCTTAAACTCGCGAGTTATACGAGTGACTTCTCTCTCCGCTCTTCCTCTTCGTCCTCTCGTTTCTCGAAACGTGTCTCTACATCCTCACCGAACACTCGCTCCAACACTTTAATCCACGAGGGTTTGGATGTGCACCTGGTAGGCGACGACGCTCCTCTTCTCCTTTGCTCCTCTTTCTCCTCTTTCTCCTCCTGCTCGCCGTCTTAAGAGCGTGGCGAGAGGGAGGGTGCCACGAGGGGAAACGAAGACCCAATTACATCTGGTTTCTGCAGAATTGGACGAATACATACAAGACGCTTAAGGCCTCTTAACTACCCGGGGATTTCCACCCCCGCCCTAACCCCCACTCCACTTCTCGTTCGGCCAGATTCGTTTAACTACCCCTACTGGGCTTTCGTCGGCGGAGTCTCGAAACACTTGCGTAGGCATCGCAGCACTTCGTCGCCTCCTAGCCAGTGAATATCGACGTGTACCCGTGTCCTTTCGATTAAGCCCTGTGATCTACGACTGATAGTTTATTGGAACAATTGTTTTCTAACTCTCTGAAATCTGGTGGAGGCCATCGGTGGAAGGTGAATTCGGCAAGTGTATTGTTAATATGAACATCTTGCGCATATGCATGGGAAAAGCGATTTGAATAAGTGGAATTTAATGAATAGGTAATTTGATGCAAGGGACCCCGCTGCAAGTGTACAACGTTCAACGGAACATTCGTACGGAGAACTTTTAATAGCTCTTAACGTTATTTTTCAAGCGTTTCGACGAGAAAGGGCACAATTGAAAAGTGCGCTCGTTAACGACTCAATAGATTTCCATGTTCATAGCTGCAGTGTTAATTGGTGATCGCTATTAGATTAAATTCGTAAGTCAGTCTGGCAGAAATCGTTAGGATCTACATAACGAGCTACGAATACGTGCGATGATTTAACGGGTTTGCGAAAGTAATCGTTTCTTAAGCTATCACGGTTCTCGACGCATGAGAAAGTGTTCCTTTTCTCGAATGTCAAGTTATCGAATATCCAAGCATTAATAATTTAATGTGGCTATTATGTGCACAGAGGCTGTGCGCGGGTTTCACGCAGCACAGGACCGTTCGAAATGCTCCTGGTAGGTGTGCGTGCTCGTCTGTGTGTTATTATCTCGGCGCAAGCGTGTACTCACTATCGTTACACGTCCGTCACGTACTCCACCGCTGACCAAGCCTCTGTTCATAAATCCATTGTTGTCAACCTGAATGCATCTCGCTTGCGGATTTCACGTTTCTTTGTCCTAATTTCGTTTCTCCGCGCCTATCTGCCTCCGAGCGTTTCCATTGGTTGTGGCCACGAATCGCAAATGGTCGTGGAGGGCGCTCGATTAATATTCGCAAATTGGCTGGTTTTCGTCAATCGTAACGACGGTGAAGGTGCAGAAACGGGCGCGTCTGGTAGATAAATTAAATTTTCCTTTAGCGTCTCTCTCTTTGGCGCTTGCTTCTTCTTTCCAGCCTGTTTTTCGTTGCTAGACGAAATACGTGATTGACTATTGGCGTTCCGACGGTAAACAGAAACCAATATATGTATTTTAAAGAGCGAGCTATTTAATGGACTTTTTGCATTTCTCCAGTTTCGCTACCCACTTTCGCTCGTGGAACTCGTAATTTAAAGATCTGTTTCTTACTCTAAACACGAGGTGATTTTATGAAAATGAATGTACATTCGAAGTGGAGTTTTCTGTTCGAATGATTCAACGGAAACCCGAGGAATTAATTAGCTGGTAGAACTGGAAGAACTACAGTAACTAATTTCTAGAATTTGCAGTTCTTATACAAGACAAAATATTCCATTTGGAAATGAATATTCAAAAAAAAATAAATGATCTATTTCCTGCATCCGAAATTCTCATTTCATATCATACCTGCAAAAAAAACGAAGTCCGCCAAGTAAGAAATTAGAAAGTTACGAAATGCGAGAACAAATTTACTCGTTCTTTCTTTCCACTGTACCAGATATCAGATAAACCTCGACATATTTCCGCTTACAAGAAAAACTACATTGAAGTAAAGAACACACTATGTAGTATTATACTCCCGTGTTAATTTCAAGTTTCAACCCTACCTACCTAAGCGTAAAATGTCTACCATGTTTACCTTATAAACCTTCTAACCGTTCTCGTACTTTCCATTACAGAGAGGATCGTCCTTCGAGAGAGAAAAAAAAACACCTGAAGGAGCATCGCCAAGAAGAGGATAAGGTCTGAGGACAAGCCGAAGAGGAAGGTTGGAGAGAGGAGGCGAGTGGAGGCGGGCTTGGCTTTCACCGTGGGAAATAATGTAAGGCGACGAAGCGTGGTCCTGCCACCCTTTCTCCCGGTCATCGTCACGATGAAAAAGATTCTCTGAAGACGAGAGAGCGAGAAAGACAGACAGAGAGAGAGAGAAAGAGAGACCAGTCTGGATTATAGACCCTACCCCGTTCGATTAATGTACACCATGATCCAAGCCTAATGGAGCGCGAGTCCACGAGTTGGAGGAGACGGACGGAAAGTTGAATGACGTCACCGGAGGTCACGAAGACTTCGTTGGGACGGAGACCTCGACTTTCCGTCGGACCTCGCGTCTGAGGGAACAAAGAAGCAAACAGTGAAACGAGAAACGAAGGAAGAGAGCATTAAGAACGAAAAACAGAAACAAAGGACACTTACTTCGACACTAATGATACTTCGACGTTGTTGCGAATGCTTCTTTTGATAACATTATCAAATACCTACTTAGATTCTGGATCGATGAGCAGCCAGTGGATCCTGACCTTCGACAACGAGACGTCCTTCCACGACACCCAGTCAAGATCTCAAAGATCGTAAGCAGAACATTAAAAGAGAAAGAAAGAGATAGATAGTGCAGGTTCGAGAGTGAGTGAAAGCGTTGGTAAATCGACACGAGACATTCCAGTAACGAGGTACCGAGGGTCCGTTTCGGATCGATCGGCGAAGGAACGCGTAGGTGGAAAAATCGAAGAGGGCTCGAATTTTCCAAGTGGGTCACTGGGCAAGAGGCCGAGGTATTGATGAGGAGAGAAGAGTAAGGGAATCGAGGGAGCGACAAGTGCAAGAGGTAGAGAAGAGAAAGGAGAGAAAGCGAGGAAAGTGCGGGTGGATTGAACTTCTTAATTCCGGAAGTTGTGAATCTCCGCGCGGACCAAGGCGCGAGTGGAGCAGCCCACGAGAGAGTTCGGAAAGGGTGGCGTGAGGGATCTCGCGGAATCTATAATGTCAGATCGTAAATCTACGGGCCAGAGGTGCGAGGCCGCGTAGTCTAATGAATAATACAGGCATCGCGACCGCGCTCGAGCGGTGACGCCACTTACCGAGGCACAAGCGCATCCCGGAAGTGAGTAGCACACCTCTCTTCGCCACCCTCCTCGTCTACGATCTTCCAAGATAGGAGGACGAGGAGGAGGAGGAAGTGACACGATGGTGATACCGCTGTTACTGGCGCATTGAGCTCGATTCGTGAGCTTCTTGAACGGACCTTCGGTAAAATAATAACCACGTGGCGATGGCCTCCTTGGAGACCTCGAAGCTCGTCGACAGTCGAAAGGAATCTTCGATAGTAAAAGATTGACGTGCCGGAGGGTTAACTTTGAAAAGTCACCACGGTGAGTTTATTTTTCAAGTGAGAAGAAGAATTCTGTGCGTAGGTGTGATTATTGACAGAGTATTAATAATAATAATAATAAGAGGAACGTTGTATCGTCGTGATGAGGTCACTCGTGATAAATTAACATCCAGGAGGAACTTTCGTTAGCAGAGAGCGCGGCGTGATAATCGAGGAGGTGGGGTGGGGGTGTTAGTGATGTGAGTGCGTCTTGTAGCTCGCGAGCTTTCGTGTGCTTTCCATCGTGTGTAGAACTCTGTGCTTCGCAGTGAGAGTGACTGGGCTGGGTGAGCTCGGGACTGGAGCAGCGGAAGTAGTCTTCGTCGAGAGCGAAGCGTGAAGCGAGAAGAGGAACATTAGTACCGGAGAGAGGAGAGAGAAGAAGGAGAAAAAGAGAAAACGAAGACCGAGAGAAATCGCAGCATGAAGGACCGTCGCGGAAGATGGCTCGGTGCCCTGCTACCTCTGATAGCGTTTCTCTCCCACCAAACAGGTCAGTCGAGAATGCTTTTATCGTTATTAAGCCTCTTCTCCCTTCCGCGAACCCCACGCCCTGAAACATTCCTCATTCTACGCTCTAGAGAGAAAATTTACGAAAGAATATAAAAAGAACGCCAGACTTTTCGTTCCAGGGAATATTTCTACGACGAACGCACGGTGAACTAATCCGAATCGAGTTAATCAAATGATAAATATGCGTAAAGAGGCCCTCCCTCCGATGACGCGTTTTCGCACGGGGAACAACTTTTTCCTCTAACAAAACCAGCGGTCTCCTCTACGAACAAGGATATTAAACGTTAAATACACATATATAACACACATACATTTCACGGAGTTTGTCCGAAATACTATGTAAAAAAATTTAACCGGCGATTATTACGTTAAATGCATATACTTTTTTCAAAAGTACTGTATACACACACACACACATAGACACACATTATTATTCGCAGTGGAGACCGGCGATTTTGTCAGAAGAAAAAGTTGTTCCCCGTGGGAAGACGCGTTGAATGCACCTATTTTGAATGTCATCGGAGGGAAGGCCCTCTTTATACATAATTACCAATCAAATTATTCGGTCATTGAGCACTGGTTATTCCGCGATACGAATCGACATCAATTGTAAAAAAATATTGTCCACGAAGTACCGCGATGAACGAGGCACGCCTAGCGAGTCTCTGAACGGTTGCGTTTAAACGCGTTTGATGCCATTGCTCTCGAGATATTCCGATGCGGTCAACTATAAAAATGGCTCGCAGATTTATTTGGATGGACGTAACGCGTGATTCAATCAGTTCATTGATATAACCTTGTTCCGGCGTTCATCGACCGGCAAATAGAATCCGCAAATCGCGATGCGCCCCTGATATTCGCCATTGTGTGTTGCGCCGTTGATTAAGCGCACTTGAAAATACACGGTTCAATATCCTCCGTGCCTTTATTTAAGAACGTTAACTCGCCCGATCCAATGTTGGCGAGAAGGTAAATGAGAAGGCTGCGGCGTTATCGACAAATTGGCGCATCAAACATCCTAATGAATAATGGCGCACCACGGCTCATTAACGGGCTCTGATATCTAAAAGTTATGGCGCAATATGTACGCTCGATGTTGCGCGCCAGGTCGAAGGTGATTTTTCACGGAGGAGCTGTTCACGATCGATATTTCGCATTGTTGATAGAGCAAGATGGCGCATCGTGAGAATTTCAATTTGTTGAACAAGACGCGTCGAGACCTTTCGTTGACGATATCTTAATTTTATAATAAGATTCTTGGGAGAATTTCAATTACTCCTCGATGGAACGGAATTAAATTTCAGAATATAATATCGCTGATATTATAATTTCATCGATAATGTCTCTTAAGCTCGGTAAATATCGCGTATTGCGGTTGAATGAATATCCGGCGAAGAGATGGCTCGATTTTTTCCTATTTTCGTCGCGTCTGCGACAGTTACCCGAATTCAAGCGACGACAAGTAGCCATTTATTTTCCACCAACGAATTAAAGAGCCTTTCAGCAAATTTCACGGAATTACCCGCAAAATAGCCTCCTATCACTTCTGTCAGAACAAACGCAACGGAGAGGTCCCGCTCGAAATATCGGGGTTAAATTCGTTTCATAATTTTTTCATGCGCTCGCGTATACGAGAGGGTGGAGGGTGATATCACTCGCTTGCCGTTTAAACTTTGTCCTACCCACGAAATGCCAGCGCTTTATGAATATTTTTAAACACCGCCGGATACCGTTGCATTCAAACAAATTTTTCCACAATGAATGCTCTCATGAATACCGCGCTTCAACTCGACCCGCACAGATTCTTCCTTACCCTCCACCACCGTGATTCGCTCAATCTACGCGTCCTCGAGAAAGGACAGGAGCCAGTCGATGGACTCGGTCTTGCTCGAATATCACCGACATTCATAAGATGTAATCATTGGGAATACATCTGGAGCCCTGGTGAATCGAAGGGACCCGTGACATACAAAGGAGAACGAATAGTCCCTCTCGATATCCGACCAATCGCATTATGAATTACTCGACTATCGAGCGCGATGAAAGTACTAAATAACAGTACACGGGATGTTTATTATTTTACGAGAGCACAGGAATAGAATCAATTTACGTGTATTAATGGATTTTCTTTCTGCGTCGAGAGAATAACTGCTACTAAAAAAGAGAATTCGTAGGATCTAATTTTAGCCGCAACAGTGAAATTTGAGCAATTCCTAATAATTATTCGACAAGATAAAACCAGTGCTTGCATTTCGAGAAAGAAAAGGTTGCGGTAGAATCCTGAAAAAAAGGACGCGGAGAATGCAACCGGTGCCCTATAAATATTCGAGCAAGCTCATCCAAATCATTCCACGCCTGTAAGGGCCCGACGTAAATTTTTTCCCGGAATATTCGAGAAGAGTTAAAAAAAAGTTGGTGGAATTCGGTCTAATAATTTCAAAGGATCCTTTCGCGAAGCGGAATTGCACGTCCGCTGTAGCGTGTAATATTTCTTCCGGATATTTGCCTCTCTCCGAAAGCAGCAAACTTAATTATCCAGGCTCTTTAATTAACACGTTATCGTCCTGTCCCCCGGACTGTTAGGATAGGGAGGATAAACACCGTCCGAATTAGCAGAACAAATTTCCCTCGGCCTCTCCCCTCGCTGCTCTTCCGTAGATCGAATAGTTTCCGTAGTCCCTGTCCCCTGCTCCGGCGAGTGTCGAGAACCGGAGGTGTCTGAAAATTCCAGCGAGATGAACTTTCGAGGGAGCGTCGCGGAAAATTGAATTTTTAAGTGACAGGTTATTTATGAGTAACGAACTTCGACGAGTTAATTATTCCTTCTCGAAATCTTCTCCGAGAAATTGCTGACTCTGCCGCATCTGTGGGTATCGGTTTTTCTAACGACTAAAGGAATTGTCTACTGTTATCACGGTAATACGCAGTTCGCTGATAGGTTGATACCAGGAATTTTATAATTCACTCGAATGAATTGCACATGTTCCTAGGTGTGCGAGGATTTCGAATAAGGCACGGATATTCATGCATTCGCCCATCTTTGTTCTTTGATTCTTTCGATTTTCTTCTATTTTCACAGCTATGGATGCGCGTAAACCAAAAAAGTAAATTTTGGAAAATTCGTTTTTTTGAAACCTGACTTAGAATTTCTTTGCAAATATTTTCATGTTGCATATGTAGGACAACCTACGTTCGTGAAAAGGAGACAAAGCAGAATGTCGTCTCCTCGAAGAATGTTTTTTCAAAGTTACTGGTCAATGCATATACATACAAAAATACGTATCCCTTATTTATACACTCCTGTATAACATACAGAAAATTTATACGGATAATTCCCTTCATAGTCTTCACGAGGCGTTTAATTATCACATAGTATATAATTATGCAGTAAATATAAATGTTTGAAAATTCGTTGACCCTATAACTTTTTATTAACCAATTCCGCAACGAAGTTGCGCACATTTCTAATTAATATTCCAAAAACCAGGCCCTAAACAACTAAATATTCTTTTCCTTTGCGTTGCACACCTTTTGATATTTATGTCATTTCCACGATTAAAGCGGAAGTGATTACCCATTAAATTTCACAATTTTATCCTTAACAAAAATGCAACATCTAATTCAAATAATTCATCACATTGACGCAACTTAAAAAATCATACGGTTAGTCAACTTCTAAACATGTCTACCCTACGACTTTTCTCTTGAAAATCCGCGTGACCGAAATATCATTCACAATCGATCACCCCGTATTGAAGCATCAACGCATCGAATTCCAATGCAATTAACGTACCTTCTTGCGTTAGCCTATTGGAGCGTAACTTGCAATGGCCAAGTACCACTTGACTCACCAGCGGCTTGTTGCACCGTTTGTCAATATTCCAATATCTTCGGTTGTGCGCAGGGTCGTCGTTCCACGAGAATTGTAGGTACACCCAAAATGTAACACGTTTGTGGAATGCGGTTGATTGTAAGTCGAGAACCCAATTTGCCAAACTCAAGTTCGTCGTTAAGGGATGAGCGCGCCCACCGCAAGGACGTCGCGGTGTTCTATCGAAGTTGTACCAGCTGATGTTATTATCTCCGTGTCGGTGGTGATGGAGTAGGGGGTGAAAGAGTGAGAATAGACAAGGGGTTGAATATTGTCGGTCAACCAAGCTTTCCGTTCCTCCTACTCGCACTCCATCGGAGATGCTCTAGCAATTATACGCGAAACATCGTTAAATCTTGTCCTCACGCATACTTCTGTCCCTTTGTTATGTTTCGTAATGACGTGTCCAGTGTTCGTTGGTCACGCTTGGATAATAGGTCAAGATGAGGTTTAGAAATGTTGGAAGTATTCCTTTAATTTGAGAATACTCGAGGATTTGGAGCCAGTGTTATTCGATGAATCGTATAGATTATATTTGCGGATTTTAAACTAGACTTCTTTTTCTTTTTTACAAAAATCCGAGTTCGCTCTTTTATTTTAAAATTAGGTTTCTGGAAATCCGGTACTTTGATGGGTTTAAATGGGAAACTGTGCTTATGAAAAGAAAATTCCGTGAACCCAGTGTTAATTAAATAATGTGGATGTAACAATAAGTTACTAATTTCAAGAATATAGTTTTTCACTTTAGCCTGTGGACTGAATTTTCTTATTGATTTTTGGGTGTAGTAAACTTGCCTATTCATACTGTAAAAAAAACTCCGTTACTTTTTCGATTTATTTATAGCTGGCGGTGGGTAGAAATCTAACTTTAAAACTTTCGTACGATGTATTTATTAAAGCAAACAATCTATCTCGCGTTCACTTTAAATCGACATTAGTCAAATCGAATCTCTCGATGAATCAAGCCCTTGAAACTTCTTAAGGTAACGAAAGCCTCCAGAATCTCGAGAGCGGCCAAACCGCGTGGGAAATAAAAAATTGGCAGTCGATCTACCGTCCAGGCCACCGACGAGATACATTGTATTTCGCGTCTCTTCCTCGAGATCAATTGTAGTACCCCTACTTTACACCGATGTCGCCACAGCCTTCAAAGTATAAACTTTGCTATTCTTCTGTCCTGGATTGGCGTGATGCTCATTCTTCTTCTTTGTGCCGAGCACGTCACACGTAAAAATGTCCAAGAAAAGGAAGTATACAGACAGGAGCGATAATAAGGAAAACGTTTTAAGTAAAGAAATTAAAAGACTAAAGAAAAGGATTGATCGACATATGAGAAATCGATCGCATTATTATGGTACGTAAAAGTTAGCAATCCCCAGTTTCTTACAAGAAAGCGAACTTCCAGCACTCTGAAGGTTGTTATTATATGACTTGCATCGAGAGAAGTTGTCAGTTACGTGATGAGTGACGGCCAACTCGATCCAAACTAGAGAGCCACGTAACCTTACCATCTCGGTCCAACCGATTTCGGTATAGATCCTCATACGGTCCAACCGTATTTTGACAACTCTCGACAGCTCTTATCAAGCCAATCCAACATTAAACATGTTAGCGTGACAACATAATCTTACCATCTCGGTCCAACCGATTTCGGTATAGATCCTCATACGGTCCAACCGTATTTTGACAACTCTCGATGGCCCTTACCAAGTCAATCCAACATTGAACATGCTAACGTGACAACAAATCTTACCACCTTGGTCCAACCAATTTGGTATATACAAATTCCATTTATCATCTAACCATACCTTGTCAGCTTTTAACATGGTTTATCAAATAATTGCCAGGATAGACGCTATCGATCCCGAAGTAAGGACCGGGAGAGCTCACCTCGAGGCCGCAGATCACGAAACAGATCAACCTCAAGTGATATATTCTCTGTATCGTCAAGATTCAGAGAAAAATCTCAGTGCTCAGGAGATAGCCTTCTTGTAGCTTCGACATCAATGGCCTCTACGAATAAACAAAACCAACCAAACCAAACGGCCCAGACAAATCAGGCAGAGGTGACCCAACCTGGTCAGGTTTCCCAACATGCAACGGTTGCTCAAGATCAAGCGCTGAGGTCGATAGAATCAGATCTTGATCCTGAAATTCTTCAGGCAATAGGAGAAAGGATTCACCCAGCAGGAAATTAGCACCTCCTATACACACAAAATTTGTGTCTGGAATAGAGGAGGTAATTAAGAAAGGTCTCCCTATGGAGAAATTAAAAGTTTTAATCGAAAAATTTCCATCTCCTGAAAATTGTTTGGTGATGGATCCTCCCAAATTGAACCCAGAGCTAAAGGCTTGCCTTCAGGAATCCGTGACAAAAAGAGACGATCGAATTATCGAAAAACAAGTAAAAATAACGACTAGTCTTGCGGGCCTGCTAAATGTTCTTACAAAATTACGAATCTCAAAACCAAAGAAAGATTCCCAACCAAGGAGTTGGCAGAAACCTTATGGAGAATCCTGCAACTCATGACAGATCTTCAACATGCGGAGTCCAGCATTCGTCGGAGTCTCATATCAAAAAATATCAACGCGTCAATGAAAGAAACTCTAAACGCAACGACTGTCGATACATGGCTTTTTGGAGAAAAATTAGATGAAAAAGTGAAAGCTGCCAAAACTCTGGAAAATCCAAGCAAAAATTTAAAATCCATCGCTCACCAAATTCAAACAATCCAATCAAAAAACTTGAAACGCCCGCTCCGCCGTCAATCATTCAGGCCGACTCGCAACTCGGTACCGAGCGGACGGAGATATTACCACTCCTATCAGAAGCCAAAACAACCAGTTCGTCGTTCGACGCAGCAGAAGGACAACCAACAAGACAGGTCAACCTCGAAGAAACGACAGTAACGTCCGTAAGTAGATCAGCAGGAAGACTCGGTCTGTTCCGATCGGCCTGGTTGAACATTACTTCGGATAGACTAATTCTGAGCTGGATTAGTGGATACAGAATTCCGTTTACATCAAGGGCGCTACAACCTGTCACACCCACAGAACCCAAGTGGTCCATGCAGGAAAGTATTACAATTCGTGAGCAAGTAAATAAGCTTCTTTAAAAAGGAGTCATTTGTCAGGTAACTCCAAGCAAAAGACAGTTTCTTTCCAAAATCTTCTTAACTCCAAAACCGGACGGGTCGTATCGACTAATTCTGAATTTAAAAAATCTCAACAAATTTATTAATACCGAACATTTTAAGATGGAAGATGAGAAAATTGTTAGACGGTTGTTAACTCTCAATTGCTATATGGCGTCACTTGACCTGCAAGACGCCTACTATTTCATTCCAATTAGAAAATCAGATCGGAAGTTCTTGAGATTTAGATTCCAAGGGGACTTGTTTGAGTTTACTTGCTTACCCTTTGGTTTAAATACTGCACCGTATACGTTTACCAAAATCATGAAACCAGTTATGTCGTGCTTGCCAAACCGAGGTTACACTTCTGTTATATACCTGGATGACATTTTACCTATTGAAAGTTCTGAGGTCAAATGTCGAAAAAGTGTGCAAGTCACTGTGGAATTGCTCGAAAAATTAGGTTTTCTAGTGAATGAACGGAAAAGTCACAAGGTTCCTGCGACTAGATGCAAATTCCTGGGAAACATCTATGATTCGAGGGAAATGGTTGTAGAACTCCCAATAGAGAAACAAAAGGTGGTAAAATCAAAAATCGATAAAGTTAGAGTTACGAGACAATGCAAAATAAGAGAGTTTGCATCCTTCATTGGAACCTTGGGTGCATGTTGCTTAACCTTAAAATACGGGAGAGTCTACATGAGGTCCTTCGAGCGTGAGCGATATTTAGCCCTCGAGAATAATAACGATAATTTTGAAGCTGAAATGAGATTATCAGCTGACTTGCAAGAAGATTTTGATTGGTGGAGTAAACATATAACTAATGCAAAAACCAATTAAGGAGCCTTGATCTATCAATCGAAATCTTTTCGGATGCATCCTCCTCGGGTTGGGGAGCATTTTGTAACGGATCTAGAGTTAACGGTCACTGGAATACTGACGAACGAAGTGAGCATATTAACTATCTAGAGTTATTAGCGGCATGGCTCGGGCTAAGATGCTTCGCTAAAGAGTTAAAGAACTGCGAGGTTATATTAAGGATAGACAACACCACTGCCATTGCATATATTAACAAAAAAGGTGGTGTTAGATTCCCAAAATTAAGCAAAATTACTAAACAGATCTGGCAGTGGTGTGAAAATAGGAACTTATGGATATTTGCTAGCTACATAGCCTCTAAAGATAATGTTGAGGCGGATTTTGAGTCTCGAAGGTTAGAACCCGAGACAGAGTATGCGGTGGCAGAATCAGCCTACTGTCAAATAGTATCAAAATTCGGGAAACCAGATATCGATCTTTTTGCTAGTAGAACGAATACTAAATGTAAAAAATATGTTTTGTGGAAAAAAGACCCGGGATCTATCGAAATTGACGCTTTCACCATTAGTTGGAAGAAATACTATTTCTATGCCTTCCCTCCTTTTTCAATTATTCTGCGCACTCTTGAAAAAATTAGATTTGAAAAAAGTAGAGGAATTCTGGTAGTCCTGCTGTGGCCAGCTCAGGGAACCTCACCCCCTGTGGTCGACGACTACCCTGGTGACAGGAATTATATCAGGAAAGCACTCCTGATTAATAGTGCGCCAGCAGAATCTGCAGACATTATCATATCATCACTTAGTGAATCTTCACTAAAACAATATAATGTTGGGTTGAAGAAGTGGTGGAAGTTCTGCCGTAACAGTCAATCAGATCCGTATCAGATCACAGTTCCTATGGTCTTAAGCTTTCTCACTTTGCAATTCAAAAATGGGGCCTCATATGGAACATTAAACTGTTTTCGTTCAGCTATCGGAAAAATTAAGGGTTCTAGTCTCGCTGACGATTCCAGAATTAATGGATTCTTGAAAGGAGTTGCCAGGTTAAGACCCCCCAAGGCCAAATACGATTACACTTGGGATCCCAAGATAGTTTTGGACTATCTAGAGAGGTTAAATTCGAAGGATAACGTTTCTCTCAATGGGCTATCCAAAAAACTGGTCTCCTTACTAGCCCTTGTCACAGGCCACCGCATGCAAACGTTATCTTTAATAGACATAAGGAATATTATAAAGAAGGTTGATAGATACGAAATCAAAATATCAGAGTCTGTTAAGACCTCAAAACCGGGAAAAGTTCAACCAAACCTTGTAATACCCTTTTTCGATAACAACAGGGCTATATGTCCAGCAGTGGCATTAACTGTGTACTTAAGGGAAACGGAATCTCTTCGAAAGGGGGAAAATAAGCTTTTTATTGCAATTAAAAAACCTCACAAGGCTGTGGGCAGTCAAACCTTAAGCCGGTGGATTAAATCTGTTCTAACTAATAGCGGACTTGATACTTCTAAGTTCAGTGCTTATAGCACAAGACATGCATCGACATCTGCAGCTGAGCGCAGTGGAGTTAGCATAGACTTAATTCTCAAGGCCGCCGGATGGACTGAAAAGTCCCAAACTTTCGCTAGATTTTTTAAGCGTCCTATCGAAGCAGATGACACTTCGTATGCACTAGCAGTTTTGAACCAACGTTAAAAAGAAAATAATGATAATGTCAAGTAAAGAAAGCGTGAAATCCTTGCCGTAAAACTTTAAACAGCTACAATTGATCTCGAGGAAGAGACGCGAAATACAATTGTATGATTAAACGAACTTACCTGTAAGTGAAGTTCTATCATAATTGTATGAAGCGTCTCTTCCGAAAAGATCAATCCCTCCCAGATTAAACAGTCCCTAATTCTCCACAGACATAATCGAGAATTCCCAATGTGATTACGGCATAGGTACTTTGAATACGAATGAGCATCACGCCAATCCAGGACAGAAGAATAGCAAAGTTTATACTTTGAAGGCTGTGGCGACATCGGTGTAAAGTAGGGGTACTACAATTGATCTTTTCGGAAGAGACGCTTCATACAATTATGATAGAACTTCACTTACAGGTAAGTTCGTTTAATCATACAATTTTATCGCGTGTTTATATTCGCCGACCGTGCGCGCAATTAAACAGTAGAAGCGTGTGTTTGCCAAGTGTACTTGCCAGGACTGCCTTCGTCCTACTACCCAGATAATGCTTGTTAAGGTAAACAGTGGGTCACAGAGGTAAGCGGAAAAGATGAGAGAAGAGGATATAGAGGAGAAAACGAGCGAAAGTTTGTGGTATGCAATTAACTGTCTACAAAAGAGAGACAAGAAAAATTTCAAAAGGATCCTTAACACTAGATTTACGGCACATTTTTTATAAACACGATTTCCCATTTGAACGAATCAAATTGACTCGTTTCCGTAAACCTAGTGTTAACCGTACTTAACCCTTTGTACTCGAGGGCTCCGAAGCGGAACCATTTAAAATTTCCCTTTAAACTCAAGGGCTCCACTTTGGATACAATACAAATAATTTATTGCTCATCGAGTTTATTAAAAGCTTCGAGTGCAAAGGGTTAATTTTCCACTGTGTTATCGTCCGACACGTTTGAGACTGAGAAATCTAAAATTATCTTCTTTTTCTCACTGAGTCCCGCATTCTCTCAGACGGACAACCAACGCGCGCGTAGCTACCTCGGACTCGAGCGACGAGCAGGCTAGAGCATAAACCATTACTATTGGGCTTATCAAAGTGATTCACGTGACTGGCGGAGAGGCATTATGCAAATGAGGCGTAAAATTATCGCAGCCTTCGAGCATCAACGGTCGGGCAAGAGCGCGCCAGGCCCGCTTGAACTTTCGATTAAACATGGCACAAACCCGACGCCCAACGTCCGACTCCTGGCTCCTGCCACTGCCTCCAACTTCCACGTTCAAACTATGCGAGCATGTATCGCTTTTGAACGACAAAGGTTCGACGATCGACGATCTCTCCCGTTCCCACGAGCGACTGATCAGCGCGGTTTTACTCACACTCTCTCTCTCTCTCTCTCTCTCTCTCTCTCTCTCTCTCTCTCTCCCTCCTTCTCTCTCTCTCTCTCTCTGTCTCTCTTTCTGACGCCCTCTCTCTGTCCGCAAGTGCGACTTCCACGATTCCGTTTAACTTTCGAATAATCGGCATGTAGATCCCGCGGTGTCGGGCTCCCTTGATAAGTGAAATTCCAATGCGTATCGTAAATGATAGGATACAGCGTGGATTTATTTAGCAGGACGCGCGAAATGACGTTTTAAAAAGGTGAAGAAGGTGGTAGAGTAGAAAGGGAAAAATGAAATCAAATAACAATTAATTGCGCCGGTGATTTCTAAGTCAGAAAAGTTTGGTTCACAAATCCTTGCGTATTTTACTCGTATAGGTGACAATAACACTACGGAAATAGAAAAATTAATTTTTCGAAATTATTGACTTAGAGCAGTGGTTCTTAACCTTTTCAAAGTCACGGAGCACTTTTGATCAGAAAAATAATTTGCGGAACACCAACATTATTAAGACAGTTAAAATCATAAAACTAACAAAATAAGGTGTGTTAAAGCCCAAATTATGGCATTTTTACATTGACGCTTTCATAATTTCGCGGAACACCGGTTAAGAACCATTGGCTTAGAGACTTAATTGGAAATCTTCAGATTACCTTTAGAAATGTTCAAAAAACTGTCCCAACAATTCGTTCCGTTTACCTCAAAGAATCCTTTGGTACGACCAACGAAAATCCTCATACGGTAATACTAACGACAAGTGACCACAAATTCAGAAGCACTCGTGGTGGTAAGCTCCCGCGGCGAAAAGACACCAAAGTATGCAACAACTTGTCGCGCGCATATAACAAACTGTCAGCAATTTGGCTGGCGGTGGCAAGAGCCACTCGAGTGCGCGCGCGCTTCCCTCTCCTCACCCCCTTCTCGAGCTCGCGCTCTCGCACCCTTTTTACCCACTTACCGACCTATCAATGTCTTCGTTCCACTTGGCCCACGATACGCCGGATGCAGGAAACGATCCCTCCAATGGCTGTCGGGAGTGCGCACGGTAAATTTATATCAACAGACAGGCCCGCGTAAGACCCCCGTGTTGGCTACGAAGCTTCCGGTCGAGAAGAGGGATAACGCGACCGGCCAAAAGAGCACTGCCCCTAAAATCGATTCGTCAATTTACGGGAAGCGGGCTCTACTGTGACGCAACAAGCACTCGAGCGTGCCGAACCAGCCAACCCGAATGAGAGATCGTTGATTAAGTTATCCCTGTGGGGGAATTTCGCCCAGCTATTGGTGCATCCGTAAAATCGAGGTCACCTCTTGGCAGATATATGCGTGCTACAGGATTTTAATGGTAAATGCGTCGGCACGGTTTAAATACTTGAACACTCGAAACGAGAGTATTAAACTGTGGAACTTGTTAATGGATGTTTGTTAAATGACTTAACGGATTGCGAGTAATTGCGAGTGTACGAGTGAGAAACTCTTGAATTTGATTCGCCTGGAACAAAGTTTACCGCATACCTCGGTCTTACTTCACCACGGCAATTCGATAAAACGATCGAGCGCGTTGTCCCACGGTGCCCGAGATATTCTCAAACGTACAATGCACGTGTATCGCGAAGCATGAAAATTCCGAAAACGACCAAGGAATTCTCCTCAAGGCTATTAGCAACCTGTCCGATAAAGTTATTCCGCGAGAATGCACCCCCGACAGTAGTAACCCAGAAAGATAAGAAAATGGAAAGCCATTCCGAATGCGGAATATACAAAAAGAGGTATCGCCGTGCCCAACGGAGAATCGTTATAACGAATGGCCATGGGGGATCTGAAAATGTAATTCCTGTAGGATGCATCGACTCGACGGAGGGCGTGGGAGTGGGGTGGTTGAACAGAGAAGGAGGTGGACGAGTTTATCGGTGGACGAGTGGAAAGACGCGACGAAGAAGAATATCTCAACGTCGGACGTACGGGATGACAAATCCAGAAATAAGAGGAGAAACGAAGACGAGAGGACAACAAGAAACTGGAACGAGACGTATAGAAGACATGACGCGATTTCGATAAACCAGAAATATACAAATGCAGAAGAAAAACAGAAGAAACGAAGGCGAAGAAACAAGATGAGAATGGTGTAAAACACGTGGGAGATATGACGCACGGGTACAAGAGTTCGTTAATCCAAAAGCGTAGAAATCAAAAAAAAAGACGAGATACAAGAAGAAATTGAACTGAAAGCGTTGAACTTGAACAGAAAACATTCCTCGAGTGCACGGAAAATCGCCAATCCAGAAACGTAAATATACAAGGTGCATGATACGAGCTTCACTTGTGGACGACGTTCTCCGTCTCGTAGGATACATTTTCTTGTTTTAACCGTCTGTTGACCTATCGATGTCTCCTTCTCGGGTTAGTTCCTCCGAGAAAAGGTAGAAGCTCTCGAAGGGGGATGAGGGTCCTGAGGGTTCTAAGTTATGTAACCCTTCTACCCTACCCACGGTCTGTTGACAATGTACCCAATAAACTTGTAGGACAGCCTTGTTTCTTCGCTAGTCTCCTTTGCTTTTCTCTTGTTTTTTTTTGTTTTCATATTTGCTCCCTCTTCTCTCTCCCTCTCGATCTCTTTCCGTTTCGTCTCACTTTCTCTCTCCTTCTTGTCTCTTCTCGCATCGCAATAGGGAACTGAGATTCGGTCGATGGATACAGAGTGCTCCAATGTATCGTTGCCGAATCCGATGTCTTCACTGGAATCCGTAAACATATGTCTGCAAAGCGGAAAATAAAAGTGGAAGCCGAGCGAGAAAGCCATAAAGAGAGGAAGTTCCTGAGAAAATACATAAATCCAGAGGGAAAGCTGGGGCGTGGAACGAGAACGGGGCTGGAATTATAATAGCGTGCACGCGCTTGCGACGTATTCTTGTTACGATGGACGTGGCTACATATCAGTGAGGAGAATCACGAAATTCGAAGTATGTTGATGCTTTGTCGCTTATTTCGAATGAACGTGGGTGTAGGTATGGGCGTGGGTTTTCTCTACGCGCGATACTTTTTGCAACTTTCTCGGTGGTACATGTGACTCACTGGCTTAGATTAAAGTTAAGATATGAGTAGTACCATATTACAGTTCGTGGGCGCTCGAAAATTCGTCAACTTTACAATCAATTTTTATATAGTTTCGATCGCTTTATTAAAAAAACAAGTTTACAACGTTACGAAGCAGTTATTAGAGCACACATTGCAATAGTTGAATTGAACTTTTGAGAAAATGTAGTTTTTCGACCTTGTCTAACTTTTGTCTGGGGACTGACAATGAACTTTTCGTTTGGGCAGTGTCGATCCCTGGTACCAACAGTATCAAGGTTAAAAAAGTAAATGTAGTAATTTAACAGAAATTTTCTTTTCTCAAATCGTCCTTACACTTCCGTGTCGTTGCTCTGACTGATCATCTCTTGGAGATATTTTTTCCCTTCTTTATTCTTTTCTGTTTATAGTTCGTATACTTGTGCATTGGCTGCACCATTCCCCCAGTCCGAAAGAAAGACAAGAAGGTGAAGGAAAATAGTCTTCTGTTCATTCTCTCCATCTTGAAAACCTCTTGAGCGCTCGCCGTAGAGTGCTCCCTCGCTACCAGCTGAACGGAAAGGGCCACGTTCAACGTGTTAAACTGGGGTCGAAGCAGACAGTGGGCGGAAAATTATCGCTAATGAGCGCCGCTCCTAGATTATTACTCATATTCCCGAAGTTACTTCGTCCGGGAGGCCCTCGCGATCGCTACCACCTGCCCCGATGAAACTCGAATTCTGTGAAACTTGCCGAACCATCCCTTGATATATCGGGCCATTCACCGGGTGAACGTCGAAAATTTGACCAATTTCCGGATACGATAGTGAGGAGGCTGGCGCGCTTATCCACTCGTAACACGCGCTTTACGAGAGGCACAACTCGAAATCGCGAATTGTTCTCCTCACGCACGTGCGTCGCGATTTGATTCCTCGGCGCGGAAGCTCGAATAGAATTGAATTACCGTAAAACCAGAAGAGCGCGTCCAGCTTCGTTTTGATTCGACTACTACCCGAGTGAATCTGGCACTTGATTTTAAGAAAATTAATTTTGTTGCAAGCGATGAGTACTGTTTTCACACATTTTTACCTCCTTTGGTTTTGTTTCGTTCTCGAAAGACTCAGATATGCAGAAGTTCACAAATTCGTCGAAAGAGCAAGGTACGAATAATGCTCGTTCGAAAATATCTTTTTTCAGATTTGAGATATTCTCGTAGAAGAAAAGAATAACCTTTTGGAAGATTTCGAAAATTTTAATTTTTCCGTATTTCGTAAAGCCTTGAGGTATGAAAGAGAACAACAGAGGTAGAAGCAAGTGCAAAGGAAGGTCCTTATTTTAAAAGAAAATTCATTTTCTTAAAGTCGGGTATCGGGTTCAAGTAGTTTCGACCGTCTGCAATTGGATTCGACTGGACTTAATCGCGTCCTGCAAGCGAATGGAAGAACTGAGCCGTGGAGTCTCTAGAGGTCGAGCGGAGCACGCTCACTCGCGCGCTTTTGCGTTCGACCAACGCCATCATCGACGAGAGGGTCGCTCGCATTAAATCCGCTCTTTACGAGCTCCTTTATAGTAATTTACCGCCGACCGATCCCGGGGAGGTTATCGCACCGGCCCTTGCGACGGCACTCGCGATCGAAGTGAAAGTAAGACGAAGGTGAGACTCTAAGGTAAGGAAGAGGATGTGCATGCACATGCGCACTTACGTTCGGTCGGTTTAATTTGTTACAAGCGGCTGGTTATTTCCGATAGAAGATACACTTCGGTTATCGTTTCATCCACATTCCTCTAGGAACGTCCACTAAAGTGTGCTTTTAATGGACACAGTGATCAAGCGTGTAAGAAAAGAATCGTGAGCTCGTGAACTATTCTACTAGATAAGGCGCTGCTCGATTTACAAATAAAAACATACTTCGTTAGGAATAAATTAATCCGTATTCGTGCTGAAATTGTTTATGGATGAAATTAAAAATATCGACTTATTGAAAATTAAGTTGACTCGGTGGAGAAATTGCGGCAGTGAAACGATTCTTAGAGAAATGCCCAAGCGTGGAATGGAGATTTTACTCGAATGGCCAGTCCACCATGGAGTCTAATGCTTTTTCTTTCTCTCCTTATACCTCCCTTGCTCCTTTTTCTTCCGCCCCTTATCGGCTTGGAAACGAATACCCTTAATCCCCGGAATATCCGCCGATACTCTCTAACCTTCTCCGGCGATCCAATATCTACGGGTGGCCGCGGTGCTGGAAGCGAAATGGAATACATCGGGTGTTATGGAAATACCGGTGAGCGTTTCTCCAGAGTAACGGAGACTTTGTGACCGTGAGTTTTTCCCATTGAGTAAAAATCACGGGAGCCAGTGGAATAAAGTCGCAACGAGAATAAAGCGATACGAGGGGATCTTGATAAAAGCGAAAAGAACTTTTCTTTTTCACCCCGTCGTTACTTTCTAAATATACCAGCCCCTGTTCGCAGCGTGCTCTTATCTGCGTTAGAGCGCGGTTTGAGGTATGAGTTTCGAAGTTTGAGTCGGAGAAATTAAACGTGACGACATGCGCGTGTCTTTGCGAAGTATAACTGTGCGAAAAGTTCGAGGTGCGTTTTGAATGAAAATGCTTTAAATCTCGCGCTTCGTCTCTATTTGCATATTTAGATGCCAGATACTATATAAGAGATTTAAATGGAATGGTGAATGTCAAGAACTACGACGTAATCATTTAGAAATTCTTAATCGGGTATAATAGTTTTTGATTCAACTATTGACGATCTACTCGAAAGATCGAGCTTAAGAGAAAATAACGTGAAAGCATGTGCCATTCAAATTCTTGATGTTTATTCTACAAGTATATTTTGAAGTGTTTGCTGTCTTCTGTTACACCCATAACAGCATACCATAGTAAGAATTGATGAAGCCAACGCTGCCTTATCGCTCCTTTGCCGACAGAGGTATAAATTCTGAAGGCCCCAAGTTCCTTTACGGAGGTTCAATCCCCCATGGCTTTACATTGCAAGCCTGAAGGATCGTGGAGTCTCACAAAGGTTACATTAATATTCTTGTAACCTCCCTTTTGCGCAAGTTATTATCCATGCGCGAATGGAAATCGCCATTAAAAATTTCCATCGATCGTTTTCACAGTATCTTTTTCTATATCGTGTAAATGCACAATGGAAACTCATTTATGGATAAATGAGAAAGCTTTATAATGTGTACAGTAATTAATGAGCTCTTACTATTTTATTCTACAAATCTCATTCCGTGAATAAAATGTCGAATGACTTGCTTACATCGAAATTGGTAGGCTGCGGAGACTTTTCCACCCTACTCGTAATTTAGGGTGATAATTTGTCAAAAAAAGTGTTTAGAAAAAATGTTGATAAATTCCGTCTTAATCAAGTCGCACGTCGTTAAGATGAAATAAGAAGTGACTTTGTCTTTCAATATTTCTTTTCGGGTCAACGAAGCGAACGCTTTTACCAATATCATGGGAGGCTGGTAGAACCGTGGTATGAGCAGTGGCAGTAGGGCAGAGGTGTAACTTACGATCATACCAAACATTTATTCGACACTTGACGGAGAAATGGCGTTATTGCGATGAAATTGGATGACGGACGATCTAAAAGGATGCAGAAACGAATGTGCGGTCGGTGCAAAATAATATTACGATTGTGGTAGAAAATAAGGCACACGCCACCTGGTATTCTTGTCATGAGAGTATAAGATTGACATAATATGATCAAATGAATTAAAGTAACAAACATTTTAAAATGATCAGTGCACATGTATTAATAATGTTGATGAATTTTGAGTTTCTAACGCTCAATATGTTTTTCTATGTATATACCTGAAATCTCTACAGTGAAAATAAATAAATTTTACGTTTCCTTCTGCCGGTTAGGAGATGCACTTTCGTCAAAAGCTTTCATACTCGTCATTTGGGCGATTTTAGAAAAAATTGGTAAAAATGTGAAAACTTCCATTTGGGAACACAATATTCGGGAACTTATAATCTATGCAGTTGTACACACACTACTACTCATATTCCCAAAGTTACTAGTGTTTACGAACAAAACACCCTGCCGGCACAGCGTTATTGACTTTGGTGGATCCATCGTGTAAATTTGCTTACATTAATATAGGATGGAGCGAAAAGGCATGAAACAAGGATTTGTTGAAGAACTACAACACGCCCGACTACCTTGACTGGTTACGAAAATACTCCAGAAATTATTACTACTCCATTCTTAACACATAAATAACTTACTCCATAATGAACATTTGCAGAGACAGCGAACTCTCCCATTCGGTTTCCTCAATCTTCTGAGTGCCGAGCAATTTCTTTGTATACATTCATTACATACAATATTATACAGTAACATGAAATGACGTACGACATTCTCAAGTTGCACGAAATACTCTTGTCGAGAGAACGAACTTATGCACAGAATATTACGAAATTTCGCTGAGTCGTCGAATATTCGCATAAAAGACTTTCTTACATACGAAATATTGTCATACCGCGGCAATTTACTACGATTTTTAGACAGTTTACAAAATTAATCAATTTCCCTGTGTTTCTTAACCCTAACCAAATAAATCGTACGATTATCATTTATGGATCACAAGATCATCATTTATTGCGTAGGTACGTGAAATTCTTTTCACTTTTTCTAAATACTCAACCATCTCGAACGATTACAATGCATCAGCGGCGCACTCGTTCTCAGTACTTAATCATTAAATTCCTACCCATTCACCGATTGCATGACTTACAAACACGAGCGACACAAATCTCGCGTTCCACATCTTGAAAAAAAAAGCTGCTTCCATGCGAAAGATTAATCGTGCAAACATTTTTGCTTTTCCGCACCCTCGACGATTCCCCCCCCCCCCCCGAAAAAGCTCTTCGCGCCCTGGCAAACACGCGACATCCAATTCGACTGACACCTCTTCACTTTTCACCACCCCCGTATTCACATTTTCGCTTTCATTCGGTGAACGGGAGTTCACGGGTGAGCTGCGGGCGCGTGTAGGACACGGCATGCATCATCGAGGAGATGAAACTAAATTTTCAGCACTGCTGAGCCCGGTGCACCAATAGCAACCGTAGAGAGCAGCAACGGCACCGGTTCGCTGGCTACGCCAGCAAAGCAACGGCTCTGGGCGCACGTTTCTCCCACCCTTATCGCCAGTGAAGAATAGCAGCAATTCCGAAACATTCGCAGGATCCTCTGGTGTTGACCTCCTTCAGGACGACTCCCAGTACACCTTTGCTCACCGCACGGTCTCGTGTTGAAGCAGACGCGCGTGCGCGAGGACGCGTGTGCATCCTTCTCGCGCCAAGAATAATACCTTCTCTCGATTCCTACCCCTTACAACCTCACCCTCTTTCCTCGACTGATTCTCTCTCTCTCTCTCTTCTTCTCTCTCACGTGCACTCCTTGCTCCAAGAACTTTCCGCTTCCGTGCGCGCCGCCCGCTTCATCTCGGCTTCCAAGTCCAACCGCCCCGCCCGGTAATTCGATACGGCGGAAAATTGCTTTTGTCGCGAAACTTTCGCCCCGCGGATCTTGGATCGCGATCCGATGCGGATCTTACGTCGCGTCGTCGGGCTTTCGTCGTGGGCGCTCTCACGTAACGAGTCACTGTATCGTCTTGAGGACGGTTATCGAGTCACCGTGCCGCGGTGAAATGGAGACACTATGGTGAGCACGCCTTAGGGCTGTAATGGGGAATATTGGCGTGGAGAGTGATGGTTAGACGAGCTATGGATGATATCATTTTGCTAAAGATTGCGGATGTTGAATGTTGAATTGGTTAATGAAAGTTGGTCCGATGGAGATTGCACGATCGAGAGAAATAAGGTTGCTTCGTTCGGGAAAGCAAGCACGTTGCTTGTGTTTTCGTTACGTGCTGATTTACGATTATTTTGTGACTTTAGCAAAAATCGACTAGCTTCGATCTTGTAAATTACCATTTGAAAATATTTAGTATTTAATAGCCAGGAGAATGCCCCGTATGGTGTAGTAGCATCATAACCATTTTGTACCTGGAGCTTCATTAAGCATCGATCACTTTGTTCAGCGATATTCTCATTGGATATTTAACTTTCAATTAAGGTCGTATATGCAAGTGTCGTATAACGCGCGACAATCTTAAAGAGACGAGAGGATAAAATATAGAATGAGAACATAAATAAGCTGTCGCGCGAAATTGAGTGGACTGTAATTGCTGAACCGATACCGCGATATTATTTCGAGCTAATTCTAAGAGCAAGAACAAATTCGAGTATGGACGTTACGAATTACTCAGTACATAATTTTAGCTTATAATAAATCGTAGTTCGCAATAGACAAAATTCACTCCACTTGTTTCATAATTAATGGGCCCATTAAATACCCAATTTTTATGCCTCTGAATATTTTTAAGAGCAATCGTTCTATACGTATGTCAATTCGAAGCAAATCTCCATGAAATAATACCACGACGCTTTCTTAACACTATTTCTACCCAAGGTGTCAAAAGACACCTTCTCAAATTGTATTTTAAATTTATTTTCCAAGTTGAACCATCTTTCCTCAATCACTTCTTTCACTATTCGTATATAGGCGTTAAATTAATTTAGAGGTATCATTTTCCTGCAGCTCATCCTGGACACAAAAAAAGGCCCCTTGGTCGAAATAGGTATATACAAAATCCCGGTAGAAATAGTGTTAAATAATATTTGCCCAACACTATAGACCGCGCTAGCAACGAGAAACTAAAATTTGCCATCCACGCGCCGTCCCATCGAGACAAATAGGAAACCTCCCGGTGAGGCAAGCACGCGGAGGAAATTTTTCGCGCGAAAGTATCACGACTGTGAGCAACGTTACGTAAGAATCAGAGCTGTGCCACGTACATCCCCAGTCACAATGCAGCCTCGACCTAGCAACGTTCCTCTTTCTTATCACGTGTGAAGAATAGCGGCAATCCTCGAAACATCCTCCGGATCTCGTGACCTCCTTCGAATCCGTTCTCCAACGACTTCCTCGAGTATCCTTGCCTCGAAGACTCCAACATACTTTTACACACGGGCACGTACGCGTATCATAACGTATACAAAGCCATCCTACCTCGTTCCTCTTCGTGTCCCGCGTCATTCCTTCGTAATTGGCTACATCGTCCAAAACAAAATGGAGAGAGTAATCATATCCCTCGGATATCGACATGAACCTCTCAATTTTTATCGCACGGCGCGATCCGATACTGAACAGTGGAGTTTCGTGCTCGTATAGTTTGAGAGTGGATCGTAACGAGTCTGTGAAGTTTGTCGGACGAGCGCGTACGGCGCGTAGAGAGTATAACGAGTACCACGTATTAGTGATGTATCTTTCGTGTGTTGTTAATTGTGAGCCTTTGTATGTCACTGGCCGGGCGGAGGTGAGCAAGAGCTCTAGTGCCACCTAAGAAAGTGTAATATAAAATAGAGAAAAATAAATAACAATACCAGTGGCCGGAGTCTTTGCCAAATCATACGGTGCCAAGCCACAAGATTGACTTTTTACCGTGAAAAATTTCGGTTGAGATTTAATTTTTCATCCGAAAATTGTAGCACATTATGTTCTCCTTAAAATCGAAGGATCCTTACATGCTTATTAGAATTGAAGTACACTGGCAACAGTTCGAGATCACCAACAGCATACACACGTACGTAGAACCCCACCCTTAACCACTTAAATTGCAATCTAAAGAAGACTTCAGAGGCATAACTCACGAAGAGGAGAGTGAATCGCGAGAAGGAAGAGAGAAACGGCTCGCTTCGACTCCGCTTCGGATCTACGACTTAATCGGAATGGCGCGAGCCGATTCTTCGACTGGGCCATAAATTCGAGCCGAAATGGGCACGTCGGTAAGTTCGGCTCGTGCCTTCGAATAAGTTTTCCACGCGTCGTCGTCCTCGTCCTAGCAGCCGGGGCCTTCCACGTTTTTCCGCGAGTCGATTGCCGATCCGCATTTTTCAGGCAACTTGTTGACACTTATGCAGATGGCGGAAATAGGAGTACGTGGAGGAGGTGGAGAGAAGGCGAAGCGCTCCGTGGCTTGCGCAATAGTATCCAAGCCCGCGTTTCAACCCCATCCCATCTCACACCCCCACACCCGTCGGCACACCGATGCACACAACTTCTCCGTGCTTTATTGTGCACCGGAAGAAGTTGCGGAGAAAGCTGAACGCCGCCGTCGGGCCGTTTCGCATGCAGACAATGTACGGCACGACAGATGGCTGGCCTCCAGAATTTCATTCGATTGTTCGGCGCGGGGAATAAGTTTTGATATTATTTCGTTGTTCCGGCTCTGCGTTTGGGGGTGTTGGGGTGCGATGAATGGAAAGTTGGAAAGAGAGAAAAAAGAGAGAGAAAGAGAAAGAGAGAGAAAGAGAAAGAGAAAGAGAGAGAGAGAGCACGGTGTGCCAATGCTGAAATTTTCCTTGCTTACCTTCCCGCTTGCTTTTACCTTTTCTCCTCTCTCTCTCTCTCTCTCTCTCTCTCTCTCTCTCTCTCCCTCACTCTCTTTTCTTCCCCTTTTTTTGCGTCGTAGACGTGAATTCTTTATCAACAACCAAATCCTTACACCAGTTTCTCAGTTGGCGATGCATCTTTTATGAGGAGATTCGTATCGATTCCCTTCCAGCGAGAATTCGGCAACATGCTTAGCGTTGACGTTGATTGTCCGTAGGTAGTGTAAATTTAATGTACAGATGATGTGAAATATCGTCACAAGTTGTGCTCTATGGTTATTGCGATATATCGACGACAGACATCTTTTGAAATTGTATTAAGCTTTTAGATATTGTACACCACTTTAGTGGCTTTCAAGATAATACATTGCACTATTTAGCTATTAATTAAAAATGTAGCATATAATAATAATTAATTAATCAAGTTTCTCGATGTCAATACCTGAAAATATATAAAGAAATCATAATTTATTCCTACGTAATATCGTATTGGAAATCGTCATGAACGATTTTTGTGCCATCCGCAGCTAGGCGCGCCGTCCCAGGGATACAGAGTTGCGGACAAGCGCGCCGTATCTAGAGGGTTAAGATTTTTCATGTGACCCATATTGATATTCGGTAATCTCGTTATTTTTATTTTAGACGAGGTCGCTTCGGTGGTTTCGCATCAGGGACTGCAGACTTTTTCGCCGTTAATTCGCAAAACTTTAAATGCTTAGAAACATGTTCGTGAGTTTGCGTGATATGCTTGTATGAGAGCGCCGTTGAAAACTAGACGAAGCTCCGAGCAATCTGAACAGATTTATTTCTGAAATTTCGTGAATATTCCATGGTCCCTACTCGCCCCGCGACTTTAGACCCGTAACTTTAGACCCGCAACTTTAGACTCGTAACTTTAGATGCGCTCCCAAAACGTGTGTAGACGTGAACATGTATACCTGTGCATATGTATCGAGCGCATATAAAATTGCACGGACCAATATGTTTGATCGTAATTAGAATTGCCACATTAAAAAGCAAAGTGACTTATGACTACTTATAATAAAATAAATAATTTACGCACATTTTTCAGAAAATTCGCTCGCAATGTCCAGCTCTAATTAGTTATCGTTCGGTTGCACAGCAAATCGACCATCAGAATTTCGGAAACTCTCCCAATCAGATACGCAAGAAACAATTCATATTTCTCACTTGCCCCCATTATTTCTATCGTTAGCGAGGGTTTTTACTATTCCTAGAGTTTCCGTGCGTAATGAATTTTTTTGCGTCACGTCGCCGATCTTCCTTTTTCACTTTTTCCCGCGCGAAATTCACAATCCTTCCTCGCGGGAGTACATGCTCCCGGTGTATACGCTCGCGGACTGACGAAGAGCGGGCGAGAAACATTTTGTTTCGGTTATTCGACGAGACAAAAACGCGCGGGGAGGCGCACGGTGTGTTTTATCATGTGTGGTTGGCAGACTGCCATGGCCACGCACGACTTCACATTGATATTTGTTGGTTTCCGTCTCGTTAGGCGGAAAATCTATTTCTTTTCGTCTGCCATTGTGCGAGCCCCGTGTCGTCGCTTTGCAAAATACACCGTGACCCCCTCCACCTTCTCCTCTCGTTCATCGTTCCCCCTTCTCTCTTATGCTTCTCCATCCTCTCTCGTCTTTCTCCATTCTCTCTCATCCTTCTCCGTGCTGCTCCACCATCCTCCATCCTCTTCCATTTTTCTCCATCCTTTGCTCTTTCGTCCGGTGTCCCGTCTACTACTCTCTCTTTCTCTCTTTCTCTGTCTTCTCTCTCTCTCTCTCTCTCTCTCTCTCTCTCTATTTCTATTACTCTCTTTCCTTTTCCATCTCAGTAAGCGGCATCGAATCCACAGCATTTCGTACCCCTCGCGCTTCCATCCTTCCCCACTGAGACCGCGTAAGCTCGACGAGTTGTTTAGAACAACCTTTTCCGGAGCATCACCGGCAATTTCGTTTTTAATCGAGGAGCTTCTCGCCCTCTTCTCGCCTCATCCTTCCCTCTCCGCATTTCGTCGCGGTGATTCCATTGTTCGCCTCTTCGATTGTTCGAAAAATCGTTTTATTCTTTTGCGGTGCGCAAATGCCTCGCGCACAATGCGCGTATAACGAGTAATTCCGTCGAGCGTGAAAGAAATAATGGAAAGCAATTTAGCAAAATCTCCGAAGCTAGGGCGGAAGGTGCTTCACCTAGTGGGGCACTACTTGTACCCAGGCGTTGTCCGTCGAATGTCAGTCGGACGTTCAAATACACTCAAACAGCTTCAAAGATCCTCGCCGCGTTGAGCGGGTAGAGCGTTTGGTACGATAGGAGAAAACATTGTAATTTTACGTCGTCAATGGGTAGACGGGAGAACGTTAATAATGTTTACCAAGTGGCGCTCAAATGTGTACGAATCGTTTACAGGTTAATGGGATTATCTTCGCGAATGTCTTTACATTCTTCATTAATTTACTCGATTCGTGGTGAACTTTTCGTATTTACTCCTTTCCACTTTCTTTTTTAAAGGTGTTGTTCGGTTTGGCAAATAAGTGACTTAAATCGTTATCAGGGCAGATGGTCCTTGTCCTATTTCTTAACAATAAAGAAATTTCTTTACTGCTCACGTGTATTAAAATTGTTTAACTTATTATTCGATTGACGTACTCGTCTGGTTCCGTTGAAAGAGCTTAGGTAAAAGTAAAAAAGAACTTACTGCCTGTTGCAACAGCACGAAAGCAAAACTTTATTAATACATCTTTCGATGACGTCTGAACGAACAGTTGGGGTCTTTTCTCATCAACTTCCATAGAACATGTCGAATCGGAGGCCAGTCTCGTGATTGATTCAGTCACCGAAGTACATCGCGCACACATTTGCGAGTTGGCAGTTCTTTCTCTCGCATTTTTTCTTTGTCAATCCTAATACGTTTGTTGTCCTCATTACACGATCCGACTGTCGACAATATCGGTGACAGTTTTGGTAAATAGCGCGGTAAAGCGACAAATATGTGAAAAAAATGTCACGTCCCTACTTTTCAGACTAATTAATCCCGCATTTCTTCCACGAGACGTACAGTAGGTAGAGTAAGATGTTTGTTTTAACGATATAAAGTCAGTTTTCTATACATATATAACTCGATCCATCGCGAGCAAATAGCCTCGTACCTTATTACACGAACTTTATCGGCAAATTTTGTAAAGTACGCCGCACTATCGTGTTTTAAACTGTCGTGTCATAGAGCTTTACAAATACCCATGCGTGCATAATTCTTGCTTCCACCGCAAACTTCTTCGCCTTCATATTTCACTTTTTACCACGAACCACCACAGACCCCATGCTATCCTGGGGCTCTAACTGTCTTACATATTTTACATCCCTGTATCGAAATTGCCGGATGGAAAATAAATTACATGGTGGATGCTGAGAGCGAAATGTGCAACCCGTATAAGCTGTAGAGCGCTTTTAAAACTTTATACGTCACTCAAAACGCACCTGAAGAAAGACGTGATGTTACAAGATGGCGAAGTGTTTTGCAAAACGCATTAATGCGACTAGGAACACATAATGTTAATTGCTTCTTGGAAGCAACGTCCGCTTTTGAGAAACGCAAAGCAATTGTATATTACAAAAGTTGCATTTTAATTACACGCTACTCATCAGTCTTGAGAATTCTGGAAAAAATCCTGTGCCGCAGTCCTGGAAAAACATTTTTCTCCTGCGTGGCCACAGTTACGAAACTGTTCAACAGATTTTTATTAATCATGCTTTGAGTATACTTCTTAAATTCGCGGGTGAAAGTTACCCTACCAAAACCACAGATGCTTCCTCACGTGCGTTCTTCTATTCGATATCGCACTGGTTGCCTTTGTCGATCGTTGCCAACTGCGGATACTCGAGAAATGCTTTAAATTGTAGAAGGTAAAGTTCACATAGCAGATTGGTATATCCGTATCGGATAAATACCACACGAAATTCGAGGGTGAAATATCGTGTATGGCCGACTTCCAGTAAGATCGAAACTTCTCGGAATGCACGAATACCTGCTAACGAACTGCCCACTACCACCGCTTTGAATTATTATGCGAATTCCAGGGACATCGGAGGTCGCTGGAATTGCGTAAAAGCTGTAATAATGCGAAGACGCAAGAACGCTCGTGACGCATCGTCGAGCGCTTGCGCGCGAGTGACAAGATAAAGGATAAATTCGAATGAGTGACTCTGCTAGTTTCACCGTGTATTTCTCGAAAAACTTTAACGGCCAACCACGTAGGCGCACGTTAAAGATCAAAGCACGGTCTCTTCCACCTCACGTCACGCATATTAAAAAACTCACTGTCAGCGAATTTCAAAAGTTGCGCGTCACAACGAGTCACGCCAATCCACTATCCCCGTAATTATGAATTTACGCTTAGAATCTTTCCAAAGGACGAAATTCCCAAAATTTAAGAAGTAAAAAAATGCCGACGAACTTTGAGAGCCTGTGCTCGAATGATAAATGGAAATGAGTAGATATTAAAGATAAAAATGCAGAGTTCTCTCTTCGGACGAAAACAGGGACTGAGAGGGAGTGCTCTCGGGTACGTATTAAAAAGCACATGAAAATATCCAAAAGAGCGAGAAAAGAAGATGACGTTGGAGAGAGATAGTTTTTGCTGTTCCACAAATCGCGTCCACTTTCGAGTTTTCGGAAGCGCACGACGTTCGCGTAGCGTACTAACGATAATAACGAAAGGCGCGTTGCGGTAAATACCACTCCGAAGCAAACACAACGCAGTTGTATTTCCGTTCCAAAAATTCTCCAAATATATTTTTCCGCGAGTGAAGTTCGCCAACGTGTTGGCCGGTAGACATGCTAGTAAACGCGAAAGCGGACCATCATCGTGGAAAATGGAAACGGAAAATAAGGTGCAAGCATCCACTCGTAACGGTAGAATAAGTACGACTGAAAAAGCGTTACACTAAGATCGTAATTCCAACGCGAAATAATTTCATTCTTCGAAGTATGCTACAGTAAAATTGAAAAACATTTCGAAATCCTCAAATACGAACGATAAAGGAGAACTCATATTAAGAGACGTAGAAAGTGAAGTGTACGAGCGGCAGGAAGTTTCAGTTGAACTTTCCGCATAAAATTTTCACTCGTGCGAACTTCGCGAGTAGGGCCGACGCGCGGCGTAAGCAGGGATGTAAACGGGAGTGGGCCAAATTGAAAATAAAAAGGGCACGATGAAAGAAACGTCCTCGGAGGGAAACGACCTATTCCCAGTGAATTTTTCGCGCAAATTTCGGCCTCTGCTATAAGCGCGCGCGCGCGTGCATGCTCCTCATCGGGAAAATTCATACGACCCAACCGCATTTGCATCGCAGACGATCGCCCACTTAAAAAGAGAGAAAGACGAAACCGCTGGGGTCGTCGTACGCCTGCGAGTGAATGGCTACACGTGACCGTTGGGTGGTGGGCCGACAAAAAAAAAAAAAGAGGAAGCCAGGAGAGGATGAGGCGGTGGGGGTTGCGGAAAGCGAAATAGAAAGAGGAAAAGGCAAGAGGAAGGAGGTTTTTATCCTCCGGCGAACGTAATATTTCTCGACCTACCTCGCTACAGAGCGGAATTATTTTCTGGAATTTGACGCGATGAGCTTACGTAATCGGAAGGAGGATGGTCTCGATGGAATTTTTGATTTGTTTTTCCCCACAGGAATGGAAAATGTGTTGGCGTTACGAAACCGAAAACGTTTCACCCACGAGCTCTCCTCACCTTGCCGCGCATTTTCATATTTCATTCGAAACTTCAAGCGTTACCAGCCACGCCGTGTTCGATTGTTTGCTTTCGATATTCACAATACGTATCGCTTATTTTGATGTACGATCCGGGGATAAAACATGCGCGATACATCTCGTTAAAATGAATGGAGAAAATATTTCGAGTTGTTCAGTGATTTCACGGACGTCGTAAATTATCCGTGACCACGCGTACGGTATCACGCACGACGACAAACAAGCGTGACGTTTTCATGGAGAAATTATGATGACCACGACGATTTCTCTCGAAGTCGAGCGTGCGAATTCCATGACGACCAATCTGTCATTGTTTATTGGTTAAACGTGCGCTAGAGGAAATAACGGTGTACGATCCAGAGATGCTTAGAATAGATAGGTCGACTTGCAATTCGCTTTGCTCATTAACTTAACAGAATCAACGCGAGTGGATACCCGTTCTGTTCTGTTTCTATAGTGGGAAATTCTTATAGAAGTGGACATTTGCCATATCCGCAAGTGGTATCGGACGATTAGAACTCGCTAATTAAATAATTTGCAATTTCTTGCGCACTTCCAATGATTATGAAATAAACGAAATGTAGGAAGGCGTGGTGAAACGAAGTCTGGGTTTTTACCGCAATAAACGCGATTGTAGGAAAAAAAGAATCAGTTCGCGTTTCAACCTCCTTCGAAAATGGAACGCAGTTAATTATGGTCCTTTGTTTCCATATATTCTTTACCGATGGCAATTTTTGGTCGACGATTTAAGCAAATAGTACTCTTCCATTCCCGCTGCCCGTTCCTTTTCCGGTACTATTTGCTCAATTCTTTAACAGTTCCGTGAAACAGTTTTACTAATTTAAAAAAATATCATTCGTTTTTACCCTTTGTGATTTGTTATTTGTTAAAGATCTCGAGGAACTTTTTATTCTTAATTCTAGATGGAGAATATAACTGAAGCGTAAAGAAAAAGTGTGTCTTTCTTTGACAGAAAGTCGGACAACGATTCTATCAAACTTTTAATACAGGCCAAGATTCCTTGGCAGGTGAACTTGTATATATCATTAACCTACTTGTAAATTCATTATCTTTGCTCATTCAAGTACATACACATGCATGTATATACCGTAACAAGATAGCACGAAGCTTTTCCTTCGGGAAATTACCAATTAGAATTGTGCGCCCGCGGCGTATGCATAGAACAAAAAAACAACTCGTAGAAAAAATTCGTTTCTCTTTCACGAATCGACGAGAGTCAAACGTCGGCTCCGTCCAATTGTCAAAGAAAGCGGTAAACCAATCGAAGAATCCTTATCTCCTCTCATTATCTCTTCCCCCGTTTTAAACAGAAACAAAAGAACAACGACAACCTCTATTAAAAATTCGTTTCTCTGCCACGAATCGATGAAAGCCAAACGTCGACTCTTTATCTCGTCCTTCCATCGTAGACTAAAAAAAGTAACTCTTAATAAAAATTCGTTTCTCCTTCGCGAATCGGCGAAAATCAAACATCGATTTCGGCCAATTTTCAACGAAGACGGAGACCCGATCGGAGAATATCGCGATGGTCCTTCGTCGGGTGAACTCACAGCCACCGTTCGTTTGGTCGATGCAATCTGTCCTTCTACGTCTCTCGTTTTCGGCACTGCCGGCAGTAGACAGCTCGGCAATCAAGAGACTGCTTCGGTTTTAACAACGTTATCGAGAAGCCGTGATTGAAGTAATATTTGCCTTCCAGTCATCAGAGACGATCGTTCGGCTACGTATGCAGCCACCCGGATTCGCGAAATGGAAGCTGAGCGTAGGCGAGGCTAATAGGGCATTGTGTCCGCAGGTGCGAGAACACCGGCTGACAGATGGCCTAATATCCGGGCGCCCAATGTAATTTCGGATGAGAAGCTTCTTTCCGATATTCCACCATTCCGATGAGGCCGTTCTCCGCGTTCCACGGGATGCCCTGGAACAATGATAAATACCTATGGCTGCGACCCACCGCTCGGTTCGAATCGATTAAGCGAAGGAATGAGAGCCGATGTTTGGCAGAGGACGAATCTCGCGTGATCGGCATCGTCGAGGATATTTTTCACGAGAATTTTTGTTAGCTTTCAATTCGAAACTATGCAGGCACGCGCAGCCGCGTTCCATTTGTACGCATCAGAAAGTTTTACATCTCTGTATTTGATTTCTACTGCAAACATTTCTAAAACTTGGCTCTCATCTCTACCATGCGTAAAATTGGATTTGGTTGAAGCATCGCTGGATCGTCGGTCGAAGATATAAACGCACAAGTTGTACTTATCCCGTGATTCATAGTTATCGACTGTTCTCAGGTGGACCCTTCGTACTGCGGGTAAGATATAGAAGCGGTACTTGGCACAATCGTGATTTAGGTTTGAATGTGATCGCGTAAATAAATATGACTATTTCTTGCAATTATTGCCGAGAACCATCGAGTAAATGATAAACCACCTTCGGACTTTGTTGACAGAAAAGAATGGACAGAATTAGGTGCTATCAGGATCGAGCAGCTGAAGTTTCACTCCAAAAACCGCAAGAGGGTCAAGTAGAAATTTACAAGATTAATCAGACGAATCGAACTTTTAACATGGTTCGTTGTCATCTCTTGAGTGGTCCATTAAAAATTCGATCCCCAAATCCAAAAATGACGCTGATATTCAGACTGCCGTACTCATGACGCTCGAAAATCCACTCGCAGTTTAAAAATACTCTCGACCGAAGCTTTCCAAATACAATTACCTCGTAAATTACACGTGAACCCGCCGTCTCGTCACAAATTAATTAGCCCGCAGCACAAAAGAATCGAGCTGGCGGATCGCAATAAGCATTCGACTCACGAATGACGCACGAGGGAATCGATCGGCGGAGAATCTCGCGTATAAACTGATAACGACTGTGCCGGCGTGGTTGGCCCAGACTGCTTACCCACGCTTCGTTCTTTTCCGGCGGAACCGTAACGGAGCTCTTTTTGAGGCTGAATGAGAACGGGGAAGAGGGTGCGAGGAAAACAGAGAGGCGGAGGAGAGATATGAGAGAAACACGAGAGGCAGAGAGAGAATAAAAACGTGAAAGAGAGAGAGAGAGAGAAAGAATCAAAGTCTGGCAGAGAGATAGCTAAAAAGAGAAAGGTAGACCGAGTGGGCCGGTGGGTCATTTAAATCGGGGTCCGCCGTAATTAAATTCTGTCGGGCGCACCGGCTGAATCTTTTATTCCATCCTGCGGTGTCCCGGGCCAGACGGAAGGCGCCGATCCAATTCGCCGGAATCGCTCGAATCGCTCGATGTTTCTTCATTTATCGTGCCCTTTCTCTTCACCCGGTCTCGTCCTTCTCTTCACCCTTCCGTTCTCCTCCACGGTGGCTGGTGATCGACCGGTGGGTGCATCCCACGCGGAATTGTTCGTCCCCACGAGCCTCGACACTTCGAGGCGTACGCCAACCGCGTGAGCTTCGAGCGAAGGAGACCGAGTGCCGAGGATGAGGTGAGGATCGAAGGATAGCGGAGAACTGTCCGTGGCGAAAATAGAGCGCCGTCGAATTTCTCGAGAAATTCATCAACTATTCATAGGTCCGCGGCGCCGTGAACAAAGTAAGGCGCGTAAGAATGTCATGCACTTTACGGCCCAGTCCACACGTGGACGACATTTTCTCCTCCTCTCCTACTCTCGTTCACCTTCTCTTCCACCCTTATCGCGTTCCTTGACCCACACTCCACTTACAGTCCGTCAATGAAGGAAAGCAAGGCACCGTAGCCGTCCCTATTACATGTACGGCGCGACCTCTCGATAATTCAGTCGACCGAGTGTCTCACCCCTTTCCACAATCCCTTCCTTCTCTTTCTTTAGTTCTCCGTTCTATAGACACAATCGTGCGAACCTTTTCGGAGAAACCCACTCCTTACCCCTCCTTCGACCTCAGTCGTCGCGACGCCTATTCGTGTGCGTTCTCCACCTTGTTTCTTTATTCATCGGAGCCTAACCGGTCGAGGTATTAGGGCCGAGGAAGAAAGTACACGAGCAACGCGCCACATTCGACATTCGCAGTACCGGGTTAGACTATCAGGGTGCGCGGAATTTTCCGCGAATGCGCGTCCCGGCGGAAGTGCGCAAGCTGAAAGGGAAGTATGTCGCAGTGGGTCGAAGTCCATAGACGTGAGTTAATTCCACGAAACGAATTCCGCGAGCGAGCCAGCTTCTGCTCGTTTCGCTCGCGAATACCAGTCGAGGGTTAGAAACGTGAGCACAGATGGAATTAAGGTTAAGAGAGGTGCGCCAGGATTAGGAGATTAGAAAGGAGAGAATTGCGCGGCAGACAGCTGAGAGTTCGCGGAGCGGTCCAGTCACGATGTTTACGCGCTTAGTTTCCTCGTTGGATTTTACTGAGACAAGGGTGCTCGATTCGTTCGCATTCCAAGCACGCTCTTCTTTTTGCGGACCGCTCGAATTCTCCAATTTGTCACAGCACAGCTGTTCGAACGATTGCGGAAGATTCGTTCTGTTCGGTAATCTGTTTATCGAGCAAGCACTCTTCGATAATTGGAGAGGCAATTTTCCCTCGTGGAGCGACTATTCTCGAAGCAAGTATGAGAAGGGTCGATTTCCTTCTCTCTTCGAAAAAGCAAATAAATAAAATTGCCGAGTAAATCTGAGCAGCCACAGTCAAAACGAACTATTTATCAAGGAATAAGAGTGAGATCGATGGTAACGAGTTTCGCGTTTTCTCTTGCAGGTGAAACATTACAAAATTGAAATAAACTAATTGCACCCAGTTCTGTCGCCTTCTTGTGCTCGACCTTCGAAAAAAGATCACGATTTCCTTAGGACCCCAGACATTTTATAACTTCACTCGGCGCACTTGAATAACGAGCGCCGAGTACCGAGCACCGTGGCAAAGTGAAAAGGCTTTTCATCCTCGGGCAAAGATGACACGCGCCGCTTACTCCCTCTTCGTAACATTCGCAGTGGAGTTGGCTGGAGGAGAGGAACCGAATATCGGTCTCGTCCTCGTGTTCCCTTCTCACGAGCTTATCATCCCCTTAACTCTCACTTCTTCTCCAACCCTTCGCCACTCACCCGTCCGTCTTTCCATCCGTGGCACCGGCTCTCTTCTCTCATCCATCTCTCCATCTCCATCTCTTTCCTCATGCTCTTAAATGAAGATCCCACCTTGACACTCTGAATGTCTCCTACGCTGCGCGACACATGTCTCCCATACCCGTCCAGCCCTCACTCAATTCCGAGCGTTCGTCCCCTCGTCCGTTCTTCATCCCTTTCCGACCTTTGGCCTCTTCTTCATTCCATCTCAACTCGCACCCTCCTGCTTACTCTCTTTGCACGGTGAGCGAGATCTCGCGAAACACTTCTTCGTAGACGTGCGCTTAGCGTACGTCGCATACCGACCCCTTCAAATCACCCCGCGACCTCCTCTGCTTCTTTGTTCTCTCTGGATTTCCAGGAATCTCTCTCGTTCGTTCTTTGCTTCTGCTTATTTTCTCTCTCTTCTCTCTTTCTCTCTCTCTCTCTCTTTCTTCCTCCCTCTCCTTCGTTCATACCCCTGTTCACTCCACCTCTCGAGGGTGGTGCTGTTTGTGGTTTGATCGTTCGCTCGTGTACGCGAGTTCGCGAGCCCCTTCGTTTCTCAGAGACGTGCACGATCCTCGACGAAATCCTCCGCGCGCGCGTCGTGTTGTTTCACTGCTCGCTGAATATCCTCCTCTCGCGAGTCCTTGGATTTTCCTTCGAGAAAGGGCGTAAGGGTGTTTGAAAAGGGGAAAAAAAGGAAACGTACACGCAGGAGGATCGTTTTCTAGATTGAAGCCCGTTTCCCTTTGGCGCGCGAACCAATCTTTCGAATGGAAAAATTGGCTTTGAGTTGAGAAGGAAATTGGAAGCCCGTGTCGATGCAAGATGTTATGGTTAGAAACATTTTTCGTTGTATTCTGACACCAGACGATGAATTTGTAAAGGTCGTTGGATTTATCTTTTTTTTTTAGTTTTCATGCGCATATCGAAAGGTAATTATGGAAGTGCACTTGTTGTTAGTAAAATGGCGGTGTTCTTGAAATGTCATTAAAGGAAATAACGTTGAAGCATTGAAATTTGTCCTGGAAAGTTTCGTAAGGTGTTTAATAATTTCATGAGTGTGGATTCAATGTAAGAAATAATTTTTCTGAACATGTCAAAATATAGATTCGCATAATTGCAATCATAACAATTTAACGATTAAATTGATTTGATTTATAAAGAAAATTTTATGGCCACATCTCTCTGCACCTGATCTCTATAGAATTATTCACCATTAAATTAGCATGTAATTGAGATCCCAACTTATTTTGGCGGGAAATAAAATAAATTCGACGTTCGCCATTAACATTTCTCATTATGCATACGAATTCTGGACGTTTAATTTTATTTCCAATGAACACTCCACGTACGGGCACGCGCCTCGCAATTCCACGCGGGATTGGATCATTAACGGTGGAGAGCCTGGTTTCGCAATAGACACGCCTCCGATAACAAAAGATAGCATCGAATTTCACAGAAATTCCTGCAGAAAATGCATTGACTTTTCAGAGCGTTACATAACGCTTGCGCATATAACGAGACAGTTTTATGATCGTCGCACCCTGCATGTTCGTCACATCGTTATTTATTTATAAGTGAACGGTTTCATCGCGATTTCTTATCCGACGCTTATATAAAAGATCGTACGAAGTATTTGCTCGAGATGAATTTGTCGATGAAAATTTTCGAAATACTTGCACTTTCGCAGCTTTGCGCTTAAAGCAATACACGAGGATAGAAGCGATCAAAATATTGTCGGATTATGAGAGAAATGAAAAGAGGTGGGCGCATAAACAAAAACATTTAAGTTCGATAATCTGTTCGATAATGTAATAGTCAAATAATTGAGGAGCAAGTTTAATAATTAAACTGAATAATGAATGTTGTAACCATACTGCCACTCAAATCCCTCTTTGGTATGTACATACGTACATGGACAGCGATAATGGAGCGAAGGAAAGATTAACGAGTGAAGTTAACAATTAAACTGAATAATTACTACTGTTAAAAGCACCCTTTGTGACGTAATAAATGAAGTATATACCTTCATAATACCTACCTACTCTTCTGTGATTTGCCGCCATGTAACCTTCTGGCATGCGCAGGAGAAAAAAAAGTTTCACTCAGACTTCTCTCACCAAGTCTGCCTCTTTTACGTGTTACCCAGCTGTGGAGGCAGCCGCGCGAGAAGCTGCTGCCTCTTCCACCGAGAGAATTCCTGCTCCTTCGCCAGACCGTAGCCCGGTGTTACATTAATTAATGTCACCCACGAGGATTCCCTGTACTTCGCGAACTTACTCGGGTATGGTTTATTCTCGTGCGTGGATGAAATTATGGGAGGAAGATGCTTTTGTTGGCCGGAAGCTTTAGAGAAATAGGGGAGCGGGTGATCTAGTAAAATGACGGAGCACGCAGTAAGAGGAAAGAAAGAGAGGGTGAATCATTCGTAATATTGTACGTACTACGAGCTCTTGCATTTTTTAATACACGGTATTAAATAATTTTTCGGATTTTGTTTCGAAGGAACACTCTAGGATTTGCGAAGACAAAGTGCAGATTGCAAGCGTACAAGAGAAAATCTATGAAAATATAAAATGAGAAATCATTAATAAACGTCTTTAGTTAGGATACCTTCTCGAAATTGGTGAATTCAATTATATACCTACTAACAATCGAAGCGAGCCATAGACGAAATTAAAAATTCTCCGTTTCGTTCCCCACGCAAACGAGAATAACGAAATCCTGGAGGAAATATGTTCGCTCCACGTAATCGAGTGAGATATTTACAGAGGCACGTACCTACAAAAATATCCAATATCGCGTTCGTCAGGCATGACGTAATGGTAAAAGAACCGTGAGTGAGATTTCTCTGTCAACGATCCTCTCGAGATGGCCTTCGAAAGGGATGAAATGATCTTATCGGTCCGAGCGTATTCGTCGTGCCTGTGCGCAGTCGACGAGGGAGGACAGAAAGAGACAGAGAAATGGAGGGAGAGAAGAGATACGGATAAAGAAGAGAGAAAGAGGATGAGAGCGATGGAAAAAAGGGGAGCAGTCGGAGAGAGAGAAAGAGAGAAAGAGAGAGAGAGTCGGTAAAAAGAGGCGAGGGAGGAAAGCGAGTGCACGGGGAACGCGCCAGCGCGTAGCGAGTAAAAGAGGGATCATGTGTGTGCGTGTGCATGGGTGTGTGGGTGCGGAAGAGTTGAAAGAGAGAAAGAGACGGAAAGAGAGAACGCGAGTGGAGTCGAGCACGGTCGCAGCTCGGACTAGTTTTCTCTCAGAGTCGGCGTATATACGCGTCCTGATTCATGCCCCGACCACACGAAACTGGTTCGTAACGAGAACGAGAGGATCCCATTCTTCTGTTCTAGAAAAAAAGCGGGGATGAGGAGGCTCCGCAGACACACGGTGCTCTCCTCTATCGATGTTCGCGCGGGTGGTTGAGCATGAGCCGCGCATACAAACGCGCGTCCTCGTATCCGCACGTTCTCACCGATGTACGGAGGGCACGTGTGCCCAGAGCAGTCACAGCGCCCAGTCTCTTGTCGTCGATTTCGTCCAAGAACCTTCCGCAGCTCAGACGAGCTCGAAACTGGCGGTGATCGAGCTACCGAGTGCATGACACTAATATAAAACTTAAAGGGAAAGCGATGTTACCGCGAAACTTTAACCTATCGCGTGATCGTGGTACTCGTTCTGGAAACAAAGACTTGAAATAAAAATTGCAAATTCGCGCTCCGCCTATGTAATCGTGATACTCGAGAACCTGGAGGCTTCGATACTGACGAATATCAAAGAGACGCAAATGTGTTGAATTGTTCGGAGGTCAAGTGATTCGAAGAGACAATTTTATTTTCGTGCTGTGAGCACCGAGCTTACCGCTCTCGAGGAAAAATAAAATCGGGTGTTTGGAATTGAAACATGTAAAATTGATTGCATTAAAATTCAAAGAGATGCACTAGATGCAACTCTTAGCTCAAGAATTGCAAACTACTCAACACACACGAAATTTTCAAAAGGTGAAAGATCGCTTTGCATCGTTCAACTTGAAGACAACCACTCGCAAGCGATCCTCTTTAAAAAGCTCTCATCTACGGATTTCATTTACATATATAGGTACAGTTACTGAAAATTTGATCTCTGAAAGCTTCGTGATAACATCCAACAACGCACAACCCATCGAACTTAATTATCACCTCGGAAAAATTCTCCGTTTCTGCATACTTCTTCATTTCGCCCTCTTGCACGTGCCCGTTTTTCATTATCGTGTTCTCGTTCGTCTTGAGGGAGGGCCAATCATGGCTTGTCAATCGTTCGACTGGCATCCGTGATTCGTCATCTTCGAGGATGAACCCAGGTAGGTGGTTGAAGAAGGTCGAGTGGGTGAAGAGTATGGTCCACGACGAACATCCGGTGACGCAGAGAAGGAGGATCGTTCTCAAGGGGTTAATAGGTTCTCGATAAACGTTCCTGCAGGTCCCAAACGTCTTGCCGAATAACCTGAAGGACGTGAGGTGCTGAGAGCAGCAGCGAGAGGATCGTTGCCTTGACGAAGAGCAGGCTGCAGATGGTGGAAGAGGAGGGTAGTCGAGGACGTAGCACCCCCGAGAGATCTGTGGTGGAACTTGTTGACCCACCAGACTTCACGCGACCTGTCGGACTACGGGTTGTTGAATAAAATTTACGCCCGTGCTCGTTAGAGGGTTCAAGGTCACTCGATTTTGTCGACAGACGCAAAGGCCGGATGAGATGCTCCGATGGTGAGGTTCAACTTAACCCTTTGTACTCGAGCCCTTTTTCGAGAAATTCCTTTCGATATCAAAATCTACTTGTGAGGGAAAAATATTCTATTATAGCGTTTTGGAAAGCTCTCGAGATAAGCTGCAAGAATATGCTATAAAAAATAGGGAGTTCTATTTAAGAAATTGAGGGTGCGCTTCGAGTGACCTCCAAATGACTCTCTAAGGTCAAATCATTGCCACCAGCTGACTGCCTCTTTCAAGCCATACAACTTATGTTTGAAATCTTTTTTTATTTAACGCACCGTTTTGTCGACATTTGAGTGTATTATTTAAAATGAGATGCTCTGTATATAAATGATATAAAATATATTATTTTATACTCCGGAAGGTTATATATATTGTACAACGCTTCCAGTTTGAAAATAAATCAAATGGTGACCGGTGTCACCGTTCGAGTTGAGGCAACAAAGTAAATGGTGACCGAGAGGCACCTCTCGAATGCAAAGGGTTGCATCGCGAAATATAATTGTCGCTAGTAATCGACCTTTCGAAAGTTCTCGATGGTCCGACCGGTCGATAAGTGGAAGGTAGTATATATCGTCGTGATAAGAGTTATCCGGATAGAAGGTAAAGAAAGTTCAACGAGTTTCGATGCAGTTTTGCGTGCAGGCCGGTTAAGGACGGCCGAACTTTTTACCTTCTTATCTCGGCCCAAGTGAGTCGGGTGAGCCGTTGAGTTGATAAAGTGAGCCAAATAATTTTAAGTCGTTGGGAGCTTGCGCGTTACTGGGTCGCGAGAGTAGTGAACTTTAGTGACAAATCTCTTCTAATAATTGGGAAGTTCTTTTGCCTTTCAAGGATATAAGGCGAAATGAGGTTCGCCCTGGGAGTTACCGAGAAAGATCGAGTGCGCTCACTCCCGCTTGCACGCTAATTTTTTCAAGCACTCGGATTACCGTAGATTTTGCAGAAAGAATAGCAGTCTGGAAGAGAGCGCCGCTTTTATTCCGCTCACTTTAGCTCGGTAACGACATTGACTTCGGCGCCTTTTAACGGAAACAAGAAGTTCGACGGGCGAGGGGAGCTTGGCGGAAACTCAAATCGAACTCAAATCGATTACGAAATGTAATCCAAAGTTTTGGCCGAGGGCAAAGTGGTGGTACGGTAAATCCTCGGATAATTGATAAAATGTATAGATATACCGTCTTGAGGGGCTACCCTGATAGAAGTGTTGGTATCTGTACGTGCAAATAAAATCTAATAGCGCCTCAGTGTCAATTCCTTTTAGAATTCTTCCGAAACGAAGATCTTGAAATCTCTACGGAAAATTGTGAACGAAAGACCGTCTTCTACTATTGAGACTTGTTAGTAGAATCGTGCAGAAGCTCGCGAAACTTTTAATACGATGCACGATAAAAATGCTGGCAAAACACTTGATTCGTTTACATTTACCTACTTCTGCCAAACTCTCGGTTCACTTTCATCCCGTTCGTTCGCAACATTACCGAATTTAAAAATTCTATTCGAGGCAACATCTATCCAGCAGAATTCCACCCGGGCTATGTAAAAATTCGATAAAAATATTGAGGTCTCCGCGCGGAAAAAGGGCAAGCACAATTTTACGCCCCGAACTCGCAAACTCCGCGGATCCAGAAGAACGCGACAATGGTTTGCTTTCGGAGAACGAGCGTACGAGAGTGGGAGAGGGAGAGAGACTCTCTTTGGAAACTGTCGAATAATACAGACCAGAACTCAGGAGCATCCGCCGTGTGAAAGAGTCGAGGCAAAAGTCCTACGATGCTCCTGTGCGGTGAGGGTACTCGACCAACTTCCGGCCCACCCTGCGTCTTCCTCCGCGAAATAGGGAAAGTGTGTGTGCGGTGCGGAAGACGACATCGAATGCACCGAGAAAATTTAGAATCCTCGTGGAATATCGCACGTTGCACGAAGTTCGCTGTCACCCGTGGGAGAAAAGGCTCGTCAGTTCGGCCAGATGAATATTTTTCGGTCGCTGTATTTATCGATTCCTTTCAAAGTCCCAGTACGACGACAGATGATAACATTCTGCAGTCGAATCATACGTCACTGGTCCTTCTGAGACTTCTACTCAGACCTTACTTGCGATTCATTAATCGCAAGATGAGAATTACAACAGAATTTTTCCTGTTTACGGTAGACTGGAGCCTGTTGGGGTATGATTGTAGCATGTGCGATGATATTTGACAGTCGACTGTTGTACATGCTAGAGACTTTTTTTCATTACCTTCGAGTGTCAAACACATCACGGTATGTAATTATAATTGAATCTATTAATTAATTCGTCTCATAGTGTGAACTACGTGACCGGTGGATCCCTTCGAGTTAAATAAAGAAAGTATCCAGAATAAATTGTTGCACGGTTCTGACAGTTGGTCATCGAACGCTGTATCACGAATTCAGTCCTGTGTCGAATTTATCGTTAACCCTTTGGGAAACGAAATGCCTTTCGGCTAATCTGAATTTCGTTGATTATGTATAAAAGACGCAATTGAGATATAATTGCATTTTTTCGCGCTAAATTAAACGATGCAAAAAAATATTTTTTAACATTAACATTATTTTATTAGATCAGCAAACGCGCGCATGCTGGTAACGTTTACCGAACGCATATATGCGCCCATAGTCCACACGAATAGCTTTCGCCGGACGTACATATGTGTTCATAGCAATCAAAGGGTTAAACAATTTCACAGTACGCGGAACGTGTTTTCGGATGAGGATAACGTGAAATTTTTCTCTCGAGTCGATAAACTTTCGAAATCCGTGGAAAGGAGAAAGGGAGCTTACTGCAATTGCAGCTTCCGTAACGAGATAGCTAGTCGAATGTTTCTTAACGCACAAACGATCCCGCCGAACGACAATGAAAAAGATCCAAAGCGTTTTGGATACCGTACGGATATCGAAGAATGAAACTCGAGTCTCTTAGAGTTCGTCTCTGGAACCCTCTCTTCGAAGCTCGACTCGTACGGGCTTAAATGAACTCGACGACTCAGTTTCGTCGAGTAAGAAAGTTCCTTTAGAATCGTGCAGTAGCGGATGGATTATTTCGCGATACAATTTTCTCGGAATGTTACGAAGAAGTTGTAATCGACTTTATTACGCATAGAACGTGGCTCGTCTTAGATAATTGATAGTCATCGAAATTATATAGACGGTTGATGGATGAAATATTGAATTTCTTTAAACATTCTCCTCGCACATGGTAACGTGAACGTGTTCATTTTTTCAAGTGACACGTTGCTACGATGAATTGTTTATTTCAGAAAATCTTTTTATTAGGAATAATCGCAAACAATTTGATCGGCTATATTCTGTCTATTATGTCGCTTATGATTTTGTTTAATGAGACGTACATACACATCATTTATTGAATTCTCAAAGTATTCACTTGCAGTTACCCGCACCCTTTAAGAATGAAATATTTTAGTCACGGTTGGATCGTCGAAACATTGATTCCAAACTAGCTTCTGCAAAGAATTTTGTCCCTAAGGTAAAATATCGAAAATCGAAGTTACGTGACCTGTCACAGCGATCTCGTTGAGTAGGTTCTGCACCAAGAAAATTTGTTAACCGAATTCGTTCTTGGAGTGGAGATGGTGGACATGAAAATTTACGTTAAACAGATCACTACTATCATCTACCCTGGTCAATACCTTTTTGCATCAACTATTCAAAATAGTTGGTTTGGAAACACTTTAAAGGACCCGATATCTATAATTTATTATACCCGCGAGCCCATCACATAATTTTCCGATACGTAAGCTAATTTTATTATCAACTTTCAGTTTAGAAATTTTCTAGAGTACCTCCAGCTTGTTTCGCGTCTAATACTAAAATTACCGGAACGTAATGTATTCACATTTCTACTAGAGAATTCAGAATACTGAATGCACCAAGCAAACGCAGGATTACAAGAGACAAGAATACTCTTTGTCTCTGTTTTAAGTTTAGGTTAATTAAAATTGAGTACAAAATTGCTAACGAGAAACTCAAGCGCTTGCACACATTTTGATCACTTCGTTAGTTCCATTAATAAAACGAGTCAGCTTCTAATTAATCACAGGTATTATAGCACAGACTTTATTAAATAAGTAATTACGAAGATCGGCTTTAAGAACCATCTGGCATTCTCTAATAGTTTCATGCGAGTATAGACTAGCCACATTCTCAATTTGGACTCACTTTTGGGAGGCGAAAAGCCGCGATGGTCTACGAGCTGTACCCAAACGACACATAAGGGAGCTCGTGGGCTTTTAACGAGGAGCATGCGGACGTGAGTTCGGTAATTGTAATACGGGAAGCGTGTACGGAGTTAAAAGGCGAAACTTCGACAGTCGGCGGCGGAAATGGTTCCTGCTGGTGTAGGCGATAAGCCGGATCGGTCCGGATCGTAAACGGGGAAACGAGGAAGAGGATCCGCGGTGTTTCTCGGTAAATAAATTATGATGAGGGAAGAAGATAGCGCGTAACCTGGCAGTGCTTTTTCCACGGAGACTTTTACGATGGAAACGTGACGGACGAGGTGGTGTCTGCCGCCGAGTAGTTTCGCCGAACAAAATTGTTTATAGCCGGCTAAAATTATTTCATGGAACCGTTAAATATTTCAATTCCGGAATTTCCAACATTTTCACGTCTCAATTTAGTTCCGTGTAACGAGAATAAAGTTTCGAGGGTTATAATGAAGTTTTTTGCGGTAATTTTCTAGACATAATTTGTCGATGTGCTCAATATATATTGTCCTCATTATTTCTAACTATACTTTCTATACTGCGTTCACGATTGAAAGTATAGTAACGTGGACACCCAACACGCGGATAAATATTTCGCAAATTATTTTCCTTTGAGAATTTCTTCGATCTTCTAAGATACCGCATTAGAGAAACTTCCCTCGGTCGAAGGAAATGCCTTGCGCGCTCGTTCCAATTTCCTCCTTCACTTTGTTTCTTCGTCGCCCTCGCATGCCACCAGCCCATGCACAACTAGTACCTATGTATATCGCGCCACGATTTCTCGGAGGTCCGAGAGAACAACGGGGCGAAACACTTGGCGGAAGCCTCCAAAAGCAACGACGTGACGCGCAAAAAGCACGGTAGACGGGCCATACTACCGCGCGGAGGAAAAAACAGAAGCGTTCTTGGAAAAGCGCCGATCGATAATGAAACGATGGTCGAGAGAGCGAGAGAGAGAGAGAGAGAGAAAGAGAAAACTCCAAAAAGCAGATGTAAGTGCGGGCGGCGATCGAGAAAGTGTGGCCCGGAGAAGAAAAAGAAAAAGGAACGAGTATCCGAAGAGGGCCGACTCTTGATCGCGGGGAAAAAAGTGAACGGAAAGGGAAATAGAAAGAGAGTCGTGAAAGTAGAAAGGGGGATGGATGCTAGATGGAAAAAGAAGCTGATAAGAGAGAAAGAGGAAACGCGCGAGAGGATAAAATAGGAAGAACGAATCTGAGAAGCGGTGACGAGAAGAAGAGCGAATGGAAAATGGGGAAATGGAATGAGAGAGGGGGAAAGATGAAGGGGGAGGAGGTGATGGAAATGGCTTTGGAGCGGAAAGAAGAAAGGAAGCAAGAGGAAAAGGAAGAATGAACGTACGAAAGAAAGAAAGAACGAAAGAACGACGAGTTGGACAAAAGTGTCGACGATAGGTGGGCAGACTTCGAGTACGCAAAGTCCCCCGTTCCCTTCTACCTTCTCTCATTCATTCGAGCGTGTTTCATGGAAATTACTTCCGCCGGCAGACGTGTCTCTGCTCTTTATATAAGAGTCGCTCGGCGCAGAGCTCAAACTTAAATTTGCATCGCGAATCTTTATCTCCCGTCGCGAAACCAGCTTATGTCCTCGCGCTGGCGAGCCCTTTCTCCGTTCCTTATCCCATCCGAACTGTGATAAGCGTGGAATCGATTCCACTGGGAGGAGAGAGATCTGCATATTCGACGAAAAAATAAGGAGGCCGGGGTTCGCATTGTCATTTCGAATTCCACTATGGTCCGTCGGTCTCGCGAGAGGAAAACCGAGAGGACACTCGTCATCGAACCTAACGCTTTGTGCGATATTCATAATCCGTAGGTGCTATGGAACTTTAGTGACTGGCTCCTGGGATTTCCCGAGATAAATTTCCCAGAAATTCTGCAAAGTTGAAAAATCCCCAATCCCGTGAGTTTCTCGTGTTTTCCCCGGGAATCACTTTTTGGGGTTTTATTAGCCACGACCGCAAAGGGAGTGACTTGTTAACGCTATATTTACGAAATATTTTTTTATAAATATGATTTCCTATTTAACTCTTTGAAACGCACTATTTTAAAGGAAAAGCAAAGATGTCATATTGCATAAGAACACATCCCACTATGCATAAATATTAAAAAACAGGCGGTACAAGTTTTAACTCACCTAATTCCACGTAATTCCAAAGAGTCAATCGAGTTAAATTGATTTGTTTTTGTAAATTTTGTAAACGAAAAAAGAACCGGAAGAGTCATCCACTCTGTACGATTCTTATTTACACAAGGGTATAACTGTCTAATACTATTTAATGACAATAATAACGCACTCATTTTAGAAAATGATCGCACGTGTATATCACTGTGTAATCAACGTGTTAATTTATTTCCACCAAGAATGTCTGCTTTTTACCAATGACTCTTCCAACAGTACCTAAAATACAATAACAAAAAAGAAGAAACACGCGAGCATATCGAAATTCAAATCTTTCAATTCACACCCTAGGCGTAGTAACTTCATAATAATTAATCGGCACCCTCGAACGTCTCGCATCAAAATTATTATCTCACCTGAGACACGAGCTACGACACCTTGCCCAATGACATTCCGTGCACATAAAACATTTACACGCGCGAGACTCCCTTAAGTGGCGCGTATTGTAGGCACCGCCCGTCGTAATTTCATTCGCCACGCTCGCCGCGCTGTTATTACACTATAAGGGAGGATTTATCTTTCGCACTCTCACAAGCGAGGCCAAGGACGAGGAAGGAGGTAGACGCGCTCGCGTGCGCCCTTCTGTAAGAAAGGATAAACGTTCCGATGATTTATAACAAAAATAACGAACGCTCGGTGCGCCCGAGCTCGTCCTCCACTTTTCCATTGGAGCGGGTCGCGCGCATATTCACGACTCACCGACGATACGCTCGTTCGCTCGTTAACGAGTGACCGTGCGAATGCGAATTTGGAACGCGCGAACGGGGCGCGGAGTCGGTCAATATTAATTATTTTCCGCCTGTCGAAACTACAGGTGGAATGAGCGCGTCGGCGCGCACGATTTTATTTCTGACTGTAGGAACGGCAGAGGAGGGGTTGTTAGGGTGAGTATTCGGGGGATGATAAATGATTCGACGGGATAACGGAGGAATCACTTGATCGAATGGGTTTAGCCGATTTATTCGGATAGCCGAGCCTCCAGCTTCCGCTCCATTGTTATATTGTCCGATATTCAATTAGCCAAACGGCCGTTCATAATTCGAGGCGCCCCGTTAAACGAGAAAGCGTCGTATAATTATTAATAATCCGCGTTGCTTAGATCTGGTACGGAGTGAGCATTTTCGAAAGTATCTTCTAGTCGATTGGAAAAACTTTCTGACAATGCGTGTCAGCCCAACAATGTGAATTATTCCTCGTGCTCGAGCCACGACGATCGCCCTCGAACTTCCTGCCATGGACGAACGCTATATGAAAATCTGTACCCGATACCGCGAAACTTTTCCTATACGTCCATCGCGTGTACGATAAATCGACGAAAATTATTGACGGTGTCGCTTTGGAGTTACACGGCGAATTTTGCTGGTGACTTTTCGTAGTCCGTAGAAAGCAGTTTTAGTGCTGTGGTAATAACACTGCTAACGGATTGCTACTAGGGATATATTGGGAGGACACATTTTTCGGTAGAGGACATTTTTGTGGAAGTGAATTGTTTCGAAACATTTCGATTACATTGTACACTCACTTTTGTTAATGACAGACGTTAAATTTAACAAAAGGATAATGCGAACGATACTGCGTAAGAATTTTTAACAATTATATCGTCCAATGTTGATGATACTTCAGGAGTTACGTGGCGCGTTTCTTCTCTCATAAATCACTAATCGTCTAAAAGACGCTACCATTCGCAGTACTGCGAGATTTTTTGTGTGTAAAGAACATTTAACGCGTCAGAACATCGGCGTGCTATGAATCGATTTTAAGCGTTCGTGAAATTGATTTTATGCCTTTCCTATCCCAAAATCAGAAATCAATAATGAACGTTCTGCGTTCAAATGCTTCCTTCTAAATTCGGAGTCTCCTATTCCCGATGGATTAATAAACACGTGCGATCTTGTGCTCGCGTTCACTCGCCACACGCGAGATTTAACGGTCGCCCGTTTATTTCTCTCTGGAATCGAGCGAGAATAATGCGTGGACACAGGAGGGAGAAACGTGAGGGAAAACAGTTGCGTACATTCAGCGAGCTGAATAGCGCGAGTAAGTAGAGAAATGCGTGTATATCGTACAATGGCGCTTCGCGAGCGCCCGAGAGACCTTTTTCTGAAACAAAACTTTCGGCATTCACCTTCGAAGAAAAAAGCATGCTTCTCGTTCTTCTCTCTGTCCTTCCGTCCTTTCTCTTTCTTTTTTTGTTTTTCTTCGCATTCGTGGACTCCCTCCTTATTTGCGTCCCCGAGGTGAGATTCTATTTCTTTATATTTCAATGATTCCGATTTGTCTGTTTGAACCTACACAGTCCCCATTTGTTTTACTAGATTCTGGTCTAGCGGGCGAACAAAATCCACGGAACTTGAGAATGCGAATGCGCTGAGGTCGCTACTACGAGGATTTATCTTGTAAATACTGTAGTTTTATTTAGATTGTACGGTAGGAAGCCTTACTCGGTTATATGGATTTTTAAAGTACGATTAAGACTTATTTTATTAGTATAAAAATACTAATAAGATACTAATACTAGATAAGCATTCGATGACCAGATTCGAAAATTCTCATTAAAAATCACACGCCTCAGAATTAGTTACATTTCTTATTATATAATCGGTATTTTGCTACAATGTGAATATTTAACTTATTACATCTAGTAAAGTGTACCGTATTCTACAGCAGAGGTAGCAACATTCCCAAGTAAACTCCAAACGAAGTAACCCATCGTACGAAACATACGCTTCCCGAGAACAAACATTCATCGCATAGTCTCCGAAACGCTTCGTCACACACGAGGTAAATTCCGAACAAAGCACAGAATCACTAGACGACTCTCTCCGCATACGAAAATCGACTTTCTTCGCAAAGTCGAAAAACACCGGTAGGCAAACAAATATCGAACAATAGCTAAAAGGAACAAAGAAAGAAGCTTGCAAGTACCGGGGCGGGTAAATCGAGCGGAGAGAAGAACAGAAAGGAGGGTGGGGATGTGTAAAACTAGAGAAAGGGAGAAAAAGTTCGCTAGAAAAAAAGGAAAGAAAAAAACGGAAGGGAGAAAGAGCCTCGGATCGGGCAGAGGGGTCTGTGGAGTTTCGGGGGTTGATAGGTTGGTGACGAACGAGGCGAAAGGGCACGGTATAGGATGGTAGGCGAATGGGCGGCAAAGGGGAAAAATTGGCCGGATGGAATCCTAGTGGTTACTAGTCGGTTTTTTCCAGACCCGTTGGGCAAAAACGAGTGGAAAATTCATCGGTCCACACCGGCTGCGGGTGGTATGGTAATGCGTGATGCACCCGGAGGTGCCCGCTCGTCGTCCCTCTATCTACGAGCACCTTCTCCGTGGTTCGTTAGTCAAAGCGGACCTCCTGTGCCTCCATCCACACGCTCCGCTAGTCCTCTCCCAACCATTGGCTGCTCCCTCCTCCACATCCTCATCCTCCAGCTCCTGGAGCACCGGCAAACGTCAAGGGGAATAAAATGGTTCCCGGAAGCTTTCGGTACCCTCTTTATACGCGGAGAGAACACGCTCCCGCGCCCTGGACCGGTAATTGTAATTGCGTCTGGATACCCAGTCGAGGCCGAAGGTACGCGTTTCCCGCGTCTCTCCTGCTTCCGCACCTCCTCGACAAGTCCCGCGGAACGAAGCCCCTCCGCCACGTTATCAAAGGGAATCGTCCGATAAATAGACCTCATCGGGGTTCGAGGGCCGTATAATGCTGGCGGTGCTGGCATCCTTTGATCTACTCAGGTGGGTGCTGCCATTCTCGCGTCGGTCTCGTTAGCGCCTCACAAATATCCTTCTAATCGAGGCATCGTGCTATTTGCGCTCCTTTTCGTTGTTTCGCCTTCTTTTTCGGATAATTGGTTCTTCCTAGCTAATGGGTCGTGATTCTCGAGGATGTACACGATCGTATTGGAACTTTAAATGGAGATCGTGGATCGACCGCGCGATTGATCTATCGAAATGGTATGCCATTCTCCAGTCAAACTCACGAATGCTTGAGAAATATATCTCTAATCGAAGCATCGGGATCTTTGTGTTGCTTTTCGTTGTTTCGGGTTCTTCTAACCTAATCGCTTATTGTAGCTAATGGGTTAGATTTCGTGAAAAGATCCGCACTTTAACTTCGCACTACCACTTCAAATGGCTTACATGGATCGATCGTGCGATTGATCTATCGAAAAGGTACGCCATTCTCCAGTCGAACTCGTGAACCTGTTGGAAATATATTTCCAATCGAAGCATCGGGATCTTTGTGTTGCTTTTCGTTGTTTCGGATGCTTCTAACCAAATCGCTGATTGTAGCTAATGGGTTGCATTTCATGAAAATAACGGCACTTCAACTTCGCACTGCTACTTCAAATGGCGATCGCGGATCGATCGATTCAAAGAGGAAATGCAATTTGTAGCGCGTGAGGATTAATGAGAGTATCAGCACGAGGGCTGATGAGGGATTAGCTTGACTAGTTGCATACGCGGGGTCCTTTCGCGTGGTTCATTAATCAGCGTGCCCTTCTCCCTGCTGCTAGTGCTCGGTAATCGAACACCTGGATGGCCAGCGTTGCAAACGGATGTGAATTTTTGCTATAGTTTTCGCTGCATTTTTAGGCACAACTACCAAGAGACACTCATGCAGCCACCATCGCGAAGAGTATGCGCGCGTGTACAGGGTGTTGCGAAGACATACACGGCAGTAGGTCGGGTTGCCTATCCAAAAATCTGCAGGCGCTCGCTCTGTTGACCGACAAGAGAGCTTGGAGGGGAGCAGCCTGCCGATCTACTCGCACTAGGTGGCACTGGACGAGGCTGAGAGGTTGACGCTCTCGATTCGTGCTTCGTCCTTATACAATATTAACCGCACTTCAATTATATTGAATGCACTTTACCGACCGATCTATTAATCTGCTTAACAAAAAAGCAGTTCAAAAAGTTTACCGGTCGGTAAAGTGCATTCAATATAATTGAAGTGTGGTTAATATAAAGACGAGGCACGAATCGAGAACGTCAACCTCCCCGCCTCGTCCAGTGCCACCTTGCATCAGTAGATCGGCAGGCTGCTCCACTCCACGCTCTCTTGTCAGTCAGCAGAGCGAGCGCCTGCAGATTTTTGGATAAGCAACCCGTCCTACTGCAGTGTATGTCTTCGCAACACCCTGTATATATATCCGTGTGTATCCTACATTTCCAAAGAATGGCAGAATGGATCGGCACGTAATTTTTCAGAAAAATGAAGTATACTCAAGTGCGGTGACACTTTATTTTGTGAACCGCCATCTTGAACCGTTTCGAAATGGCGGCAAGTTTCAATTTTGAAAAATTCATATCTTCGGTAATATTTATCGATCTGGACAATTGAGATATACATGACAGATATACATATATATCGTAACAAATACTATAAACTCTCAAATTTTTCGAATGGCGGAATGATTTTTGATGTGCCATCATGACTCGAATCGTCATCGGTTTGTTAAAGCATCATTGAATGCACTGAACTGTCGTCGCTTTTTTTACAAACTCGATCGAAGATACTTCATGCTTTTCATTCAAGTAAGTCAATGTTGTGATATAAGAAGACTTTACGTTCATTTTAATCCGAACGTAACAATCCGTCTTGTGTAGATTCGGGTTACTAAATACAATTTATTCACGCATATTTTGTCGCTACAGGTTATAATTTTTACACTGTTCAAAAGAAGAACGCTTATCTCTTTAAGAATAAATGTTAAACCCCATTTTAGGGTATATTTGACATGCATGGCCCAAAAATAGAGTCTTTGTATTCGAATGAATAAGCCAAAGCCTCCTCCAGGATAGGTTCGATTAGTCGTTTCACATCTTGCTGCACCAACAAAGAAGCATTTACCTGTGATATGGATGACCTAGCTTTCAAGTTGGAGAATCTACGATACTCAAATTTCAACTGGCTCATACCCGTAACAGTAATGTGCTGCGAAGATAGATGACAATCCGTAGCATTAAATGTACTTTTTACTTGAATTTTCAAATCGTCTACGGACGTCAAAATTTCACCCTCATCCTCTACGGTTCCGATTTTGATCTGCATAAAAACAAAGTGATGCATTAGCACAATATTAGCGCCACTCAACCGTCAAGATTTAATGTCGAAAATATTGCAATGGAAATTTACCGTATAGGTTTCATAATGTATATGTGCTTCACGAAAAATATATGTACTTATAATGCTACATTCATCTAGTTCAATTGTTGCAGTTGCGTCACCAATTCTCTCTATCGTCGAGAGGATTCTGTGGAAAAAATTGTAGATGTCAATATTTAATATTTAATATTTTATATGCTATAAGCATATATCCATGTGAGTGAAAATTATGCGTTCCATTACGTGAAAGTTCCATTAGTTGCTATTATTAGTGCATCCAATTTAAGCAACGCATCAATGTGCATCGTATAATTTCTTCGTATATCCGGCATTGGTATTATTTCATGAAATTTTTTAATGTATTCTCGAATATGAATGAGGGATTTATCTACTGCATCGGTCACATTGGCCTAAAAAGAAAAGAGGTAACGAAATTACCTGGCCAATGACAAAGTTGTTAATTACACAATTCATTTTACATACCGTTTGCATTAATGGCACAAAGGTTTCCGGTTTCTTTGGGTACATGTTGTACCTCGTTCTGTTTAGTTCTGCGCAGGCGTGTTCTCTTAAACACGAGAAACCTATCTTCTGAATTACAGAAACGTAAGTCCATTCGGGTGGCAAGTCGGTCAAATCATAACTGCTACTGTGATTTCTGATTATCCTATAGCAATATGAATTTACAATGTCTTATCGAATACAAATATTGCAGTCACTATTATGCATTGTTCATACCATTTTTCAGCTGTAGTGAATGTAGTCAGTTGGCAATGTGTCTCTTCCTATTCAAAATCCACACGCGCCTTGTTTAGTTCATTAATAGAGTGGTACCCCCTGCACCAAGTCTCATGGTAAATGGCTTTGGTGTATTTGATCGAAGCTTTCCTGTCATTATGCTGATTAAGTGCTTCAGTGGCACAAACTCGATTCTATGCTCCGTTCTTGTTTTAAGTGAGCTCAAGCACATATAAGTGGGATTCGATGCGAGTTACAAGAATACACTGTAAAGGGCAAAAGTTCCCATTTACAGGTTTTGTCGAAAAGTATGGAGTGGTTTTCAAAATCATCAGAAGGACAAACTAAACACTATTGTCATTTGCACCTCTCGAAATACTTTAATTTTTGTCTGCAACTATTTTTTGCGTAATTCATATTTTCAAGATATTTGCCTGGATGGCGCAATTATCACCGTTTGAGCTCATCTAGAACAAAAACGGCTCACAGGATCGAGTTTGTGCTATTGGAAGATTGAATCATCATTATGTGAAGTAAAAATTAACAAAGTTCCACTCACATCAACCGAAAGCCACTTTCCCTGAGGTTTTGTGAGGAATCGTTTGCACAATGGCGATAAAACAATGTATTGCAGTGTTACTTTTACGATAGTAAAGTACATCAGTGTGGGATTAGTATTTGAAAGGATAGAAGTAAAGTAAGGAAAGAAGTCTCGCTTTGGTCTGCCAAGTCAATGCATTCCGTGTTGAAACTCTTAACTTAACAGAAACGCGTACATTTTCGCACAGACACAATACACACTCATGCATATTGCATACACGCACACCCAACCTCGCGTTTGGTCTTCGGCAACTTCGAAGAATCGAGTGGGGTTGAACTCGCACACGCAATGAATCGGATACTCTACATCAGATTCATTCGTATATTTAAATACTAATGTATATGTGCGATCTAGTAAAATAATTTTTATTCACCATCATACGGTCAATTACCACGGCGTGGCCTAAGTGCACCCAAGCCAAATCCCAATCATGACTGTCATTCTGCATATGTTTGTGAGCTGGTACCTTCATATGCCCTAAAACACACCGACTAGGAATTGTATACGCTAGGAAAAGATTTTCACAAAAAAAATTCGTGTCTGAAAGAGTGTACATATACCTACCCCAAAACCGGATGTTACTATAGTTAATATGGGCATACACAATGCGGCTTGGAATATCCACCTTATGTAGAATTGAACTTGTGTCCATCAGAATTCGTCCGTCATAAATCTGATAGTTCTGGTCAACAACTTCGAAATAACTCTTGAAGGGGCACCCTGAAATGAAATACAATTATTGTTCTAGAGTTGTTATTACATCGTTACGGATTATTCGTGCTTATACATACTTTCAAATAAATTTAGAATCTTACGAGATTATTACAAGTGGAGATTATCCTAATAGTACTCACTATATAAGCTTGCGTTAACCACTGTTGATGCTAAGACAATTACAAATTGCAAGGCAAGAAACATTTTAATGAAGACTATTGTTACTTCCTTGACTATTACTGTCTTGTCACACCGTTGCACATGCTTCAGCCAAAAAACTGTTCTCGTTTTCGCAAAACTGTCGTAAATATAGGTGGATTTACAATTGAATTGGGTCATCTCCAAACATGGGAAGATAATGTAACGGCACACGTGTTCGTTTCCTTCCTTATTGCCAGTACTACATTTTACTGCAATCGTGTGTCCTCGAACGGTCGTTTTATCTCGAACGGAATTCTGTTACGGGAAACATTCGACAGAGTGTGGGTATTCTTTGCTTAGTAATCTTTTGCTGTGTGATATACCACCACGATGTACGGTATCGACTATACAATAATAGTTTGGTTGTGTTAACAACTCAGGAAGTTGTTTAAGTGTGTACAGTATTATCAACATAAAAAAACAGTCGACATCTTCATATAACTATAGGCCACTGATAACACTGGCAGACACGTTTATGTTAAATTCATATGAAATGGTGTACCTTGTAGCATTTTTCCTTGCAATTAAACCAAACAAAATCGGTGATGTACACGTAAAATATACATTAGAAAAATAACTGCGATATTTCTAAAACTTTCCTTGAACCCCTTACGCGAGCACGAAGCACGAGCTCTGTTTGCGCCTATCACAGAAATGGCTTCACTTCGCAGGCAAGTGCGAATCGTGCCTATTGCAAAGAAGCGAAGCTTATCTTTCTGCGTCGAGCGACCTGGAGGGGACTGGCACTTGTTTTACATAGTTTCACGCCCAGCAGAAAGTTGCTTCTTCTCGGTCGCGTCGTCTAAATTATTGTCGATTACACTATGATCCTCCTTGTGTCATAATCCAAGTGTCATTCTTTCTTATGTCGTTATTTTTTTTTATTTGTTTTCTAGTCTGACGTTCTAAGCATTATTAGCAATGCGAGCAGCGTCCTCAAATAGATTATACGATACGAGGAATGAGAAACGTTTGATGCAAGAATCCTTTTGAAGAGGAAGTCCAGCTATATTTGAAACTTTTTGTACCCTTATAAGCCTGCAGTTGTATAAAAGGGATTTTACATACAAATGATGTAGTAGAGAACTGAAGAGATTCGATTGAAAAGAAAATTGTCAGAGATATTAAAAACGAGTATTAAGTACGGGACAAACGAATCGGACGAAGCTCGCGGAAGAGAATCGTGAAAAATAAATGACACATTTTATAACGAACTGTGCAAGCGCGAATAGCTACATCCACTTTTATATTTAATTCGGCTTGTGCATTCACTACTCTTTTTTCTGTTATTGCCGCGTATAATTTATCATGTGCAATAGAAAATCCAATATTCCACCCTCGCAAAGAGGACACGTAGTCAAACAATGAATGCATCTACACTGCAGACGAATATAAATACTGTAAAATTAATTATTCGTGGATCCTTCCACTTTCCCTGCGAATGTTCTCTATTGTACTATTTTCACCTTCAATATTCATATAAGGTACCTAATTTTATACGTTGCGTTCGTTTATTACGAACGATCCCAATCACGAGTAAAATTCCAGCACGTGTAGTCTCAACTGGCAGGATTCTTAGAATTGAAAGGCAAGCGTCCGACAAATGATATTATCCGGAATCATTAATGGAGTTCGTCCTGGCTTCAAAGTCTCCTGATTCTTTGAAGTTCGTACAACCATCTTTCGTTTACATCCGTTAAACTTTGGATTACTCGGGCCAATGAGATTACATCCTTTATCTTTTCAAACTTTGTCGGATCAATCTTCTCCCCGCGCTCGTGAGCGCATTGGACAAAAAAGGTGAATTGATTCAAATTTGTCAGTTTCCAGAGAGAAAGAGAGAGAGAGAGAGAGAGAGAGAGAGAGAGAGGAAGAGAGGGATGGAGAAACCAGATTTGGACGAAGCTGATTTACGAAATTATGTCGGTATCTAGGGGAGCAAGTTTTACGAGGATCATCGTGAAATCGTAGAGTTACGAACCTGTAACCGTCTAGTTTTATGCGCGTGAGGCTGATCACAAAAGAAATTTAGGAAACGATTGATAACAAAAGTGCGAATGCACCTCGGCATTATTTCTTTATTCATTCTTGTGCACGCGATTCTTCGACAAAAAATACATAAACAACTGAATTTGTTACAATCAGCTGGTCAATTGCCCATCTTAGCTCTACTCCTTTGCATTATCACAGTAAATCACATATTCCAAGATAATCTCGTACTTCAATCATCTCCATCGACCTACCTACCCACACTTTCCAAGAATTACAAACTGCAAACATGCAGAATTCTCGTCCTTATCCTGTTATTTCTCTCGAGGGATACAAAAATCTCTACTCGAATGACGTCGCAATCAGATCAAGTCTTGATAAGAGAGGGTCCTTATGAGATCGGGGATCTGAGAAAGGGATTCGAGCCGGTAGGTTACCTATACAGCACGGAGTAATGCTCGCCCAGCATGTAGTTTATTACCGGCATTCACGCGCCACTTTTGCATCGACCCCATTCATAACCCTCGAATGCGCAAATACTTTGTGTATACTGGGTAGACATGTACGCGCGTTATCAAGCACACAAAACACCCAAGCGCACAAAAGTAGCATGGACCTAGACGCACACACTTTCACCGTATGTTTCAGAAACAATTGTGCGCTTGTATGCTGGTCGGATTTCCTTTTGCCAGGGTTTATCGAAGGGAAAATAGATTTTATATTGCATGTCTGCAACACGCTCCGTCGCGACACGTCTAAGGGAGAAAAGGAGAGACAGAGAGAGGGCAAAAGGGAGAGGAAGAGAAGCAACAAGGAGAAGGAGGAGAAGGTTGTCTCGGATGTTACTCAAGTGACAAGCGACTTTGTACGCCCGTCGGCCGCTTCTGCACGCGTCGAGGATGCTGTGTAGAATTTTAACTAAAATTGGAAGCCGCGCACGTTACGTCCTCCGCGGAGCTAGAAAGAAGTCTCGTAAGACGGTACGGGGACAAGAGGAGTCTTCACGGTAAAATATTTTCACGTGAAAAAACGCCGTTGGAGCTGGAACCAGCTTTATTCGAGGAACAAATAAGAAATTCCTTATTGCGACGAACATTCTGTGTTACAAATGCATTTTCGTCTCCATGGAAAATTCGGGGCATATCAATTACTGGTACTCGCCCTTGCAACAAAGAACAAGACCAAGATAATTATTTTTAACCGAACTACCTCGTCACTCCCTCCTAACAATAAAAGTAATTCATCGATGATTAGATATACGAGTTACAGGTACTTGTAGCATCCATATGAGACGCAGTTACTCATCTTAAACCAAAATTTCTGGCCTTAGTGATCTTGAACCCATTCTCAAATTACATAAGTTTCTATAATATTATAAGCAGTAAAATTTAGTGTTTCTAACAGATGGTAGAATTTTTCAATGGACACTTTCTACTCGTATTCTTTGACAATGAGATAATGAGTCTCCATTAACTTTCAATCATAAGAAAATTGTATTCTGAATTCTTACCAAAGCATCACACACAACAACCACGCATTTCTCCCATCCGACTTCTTGTCACCTTTGAAAGGTAAATGGATTAGCAAACTCCGAAGCCAATGTACTGCGAATTTGCCAATTGCATGGGATACTCGGGGCGAATCCTCCCCGGGGGCACGATCAAAGGAAATCGACCGCCAATTTGACTTTGGGGTGCTCTCAAGAATGGATAATGTTCCAGGGCTTATAATGCTCACGAATCGTCCCTAGTGAGAAGTCAAATTGCAGTGGGCAAGCGCGAGCGTAAAGTAACGACGAGTTTAGAGCATTCCTTCACTCGCGACCTAATTGGTTCACCTTTAATTAATGCGCAATGTTACGCGCCACGCTTGTGTAAGAGAAGTTTCTATGCTTTCTATCGTCGAATAGGCGAAAGGTCAAAGATTACTTCGCGTATCCGTCGAGAACTTTGTAGGAAGTTTCCTTTGGCTCGCTGACGAATCGATTCTCGCGAATTCGAAATTGCTTCATAAATCGAGGTACCCCGCTTCTATCGGAGAGTTTCGAGGATATTCGGCGTCGAGAGGCGAGCGACGAGAAAAATGTAATTAGGCGAGGCATTAAGTCAATCGGTCTTAGTGTCGTTTCTATCCGGTTCGTTTTGATTTTGAGTAAAATTTGAACTTCGGGTTCTTCCTAATTCTTTTTTTTTTCTTTCTTTCTAAATTGTGCTCCCTGAAACTTCGAATGAAAATTTTCTTGTTCATAATTTTGCAGGATATTCTGTTCTCGATGTAGAGAGGCATACAAATTCTGACAATGAGAAGGATTTTCAATGCAGAGTCGAAACTAGCTCACTCGTTAACTAACTACTTACCGCTAATTTTGAACAGGCGAGAACATTTAAATAGACACATGGAAAATGGCGGGCATACGTCCAGCAAACCGTTTCTACCTACGAAATTCCAGCGTTATTAACTTTGGACAACGTTAGCGCGAAACTCGTTAAATTATCCAAGCTGAGATACATTTTTCAAGAAAGATAATACCATGCTAGATCAAAGAGCATCTCGCGGCGAATAAACTCGCCTGGATTCCTGTAATGTTTGCGCAGCCCTGGAAATCAATTATTTCCAAGTAAAATCGATACCTTCCATACACCCCTGAGGAAATGAAAAACTAGGGGGCAGACCCCCTGCGCTTTCGCTTCGCTCAAGCGCCAACCTCCCCAGATCGCCTTTGCTCGCGCTTCGCGCTCGCTTTACCGGGTGCAGAAAAGCGAAGCTTTTTACCGTTCAGCCGTTTCGTCGGAATAGTGGACTAATCAATCGTGTTGCTGGAATAGTGGATTAAAAACTTGAATTTGTCGCTATTTCGAAACGGTTGAAGATGGCTATACATAAAGTTTCCTGGCACCAAATGGGTATATACTTGATGTGCATGCCAAATTTTGTCCGAATCCGTTCAGCCGTTTTGCCGGAATAGTGGACTAATCAATCGTTTTGCTGGAATAGTGGATAAAAAATTTGAATTTGCCGCCATTTCGAAACGGTTGAAGATGGCCATACATAAAGTTTCATGGCACCAAATGGATATACATATACTCGATGTACATGCCGAATTTTGTTCGGATCCGTTCAGCCGTTTGGCCGGAATACTGGACTAATGGATTATTCACTATTTCCATTAGTTCAGTATTCCAGCCAAACGGCTGAACGGATCGCAATGAAATTTGGCATGTACTTTCACTATATGTCCATTTTGCGCCAGGAAACTTTATGTATCGCTATCTTCAGCCGTTTAGAAATGGCGGCATTATTAAATTTAAATTACATTTTTTTCAAATTTTGAATCTCCCGCCATTTTGTGTTGGTTCAAGATGACGGCTCACAAACCTTCTTGTCAACTCACAGTAGTGTACTTGATTTTTGTGCCAAATTTCGTCCCGATCGGTTTAGCCGTTTTTCCGAAATCGAGGATATACACGGACACACACACACACACACACACACACACACACACACACACACACACACACACACACACACATACGAACGGTTTTCGCGATGGCGATTGCATAAGTCACTCCCTTTACGGTCGTGCCTAAAAAAAACAAAAAAAAACAATCATATAAAAACAATATCCACAGCACGAAAATACGTTCCACGATAATAAAATGGCCCGAAGAAAAATATACTTTAATTTCACGCACGCGCGCAACGCTGATTGTGAGTTTCTTTTTTTTTATAAAACCGTGCACGAGAAACATGTCCCGGCCTCCTCCCACACAATCCATAAATATTCGGATATTCTCGCACAGAGCGAGCGGCAGAGACTGTCACAGCCAATTAATTCCTGCAGTATCCCAAGAACGGCGATACACTCGAGCGAACACGCGTAATTACGTAGATTAATTTCAGCACGGGGAGGACACTTGCGCTCCATTTTCCGCATCATCGATCATCGCTCCATTCACTCGGAGATTAGTCTAAAAAAATGACGAGGGAGAGAGGAGCGAGTGGACGAACGAGCGAGTGAGAAAGAGAGAAGGAGAGAAAGCACGGGAGGACACCGACGTAGCGAGAGCCGAAAGACCAGGATAGGCAGAAATGTACATCCATCATTGATCCATTGGAAAACTGTCGACAAGAGGTGCATACGTCAACTATAAATAGTTTTGACAGATGAGAAATGGACCGTGTCGCGCCACGTGTGCGCCACTCCCCACCGTTATGAACATTAAAAATAACAGGCGGGCATAATTTTAGCGAAACTGATGGTGCACTCTTGTAACGTCCTGTATATACACGCGCGACGGTTGTTTGTCCCTGCTTCGTTGCAAAATGCCTATATATATAGTAAATTGGAGAGCCTTAGTTTGTAACTGTGAAAGATTTGTAACGTGAGATTCACGAAAGAACCTATAACGTTAATAATTACACTACTTTCAAAAGATGAATAAGAAAACTCAGCCGCGTAAATTATTATTTATACAATTGACAAACGAAGAAATCGAAGAATCGATTCCACGAAGAAAGGAACTGAAAATCCAATATGATCTTTGGAATGATGTTTATATTCGGTGTTATCGTTGCTTGAAAATTTATTAATTTTGTACTACATTTCCCATTAAACTTCATCACGCATGCGGTATACGTGTCGTTCGAAGTGACGGCCCACTAAAACCCCTTTACACCGCATTGCGTCGCTGGATACCACCCTCAAGCCTCATATTCCAGTGCACTATCGCGTCGTTGCGAAATGTTCCCGGCCAACTCGCCGTTTCTCATCGCACAATTCACAAAGCGCCGATACGCATCGCGTGGCATCGTTCAAACGAATTTATCGATTTGGGATTATTTACCGTTGAGATAGATACGAGTGGTAAGCCTGTAACTAGTGACGACACATTACATTGATTCTACGCCTAGGTACGTATTAGCGATAAATTACAGAGCGATGGGCCAGTGGTAGATGAGGAGGATCGTGGCTAGTGGACTGGCGCGGGGACAGAGGGAATGAAACAAGCGTGCACAATGATGCAATTTCAGAATCACCAGCGAGTCGGAATCGGCAAGCGTTAAGCCTAGTTTACACTAGTAAAGTTAGCTTAAAAAGACATGCCTAACTCGACAAGTATAAACAGTTCGTTGAGTAAAAAGTGTAGTAAGCAGTCGAGTATTACCTCAGTGATATAGTTGAGTGGTAAAGCGGACAACAGAGTAGCTAGGCCGAGCACAGGGTTCAGTTCACTAGACCGAGCTACTTGACTATGGTAAACTAGGCTTTAGGCAAAAGCCACAAAATGGAGGAAAGTCCAGGTATCTGTGTGTAATTTAAATGCTGAATGATTCACACAATCATACTAAGGTGAATGTCCCAGTTTCTACTCAAGTCCTGATTTCTAGTCACTATGAACTATTCTTCTTAAAATAATACAGAATATTAAAATAAGTTACAGAAAGATTAATTATTAATTATTTAGATACTCCGGCATAAGTTGCATAGACTCATTGCTCGCTAGGTAACAGCTTGTTGTTAAAAATAAATTTCATAATCCGAGAAGTTATAGTAGTCTTAATACTATTTCTACCGACCGGTCAAATGACCATTTTTAACATCTCGATTAGAATTTCCTATATACAACGTAATTGCATCGCCTTTAAATTTCACGACTTTGTCTAAAACATACGTATAATACATTTTTCGATATTTTAGGAAAAGTTGTGAAATTTAAAGGCGATGCAATTACGTTGTATACAGGAAATTCTAAACGAAATTTCAAAAACGGTCAATTGACGGTCATGGTTGGAATAGTGTTAAATGAGTTGAAGTAGGGACATCGATCTTACTTTTCATTTATACTAGCAAAGCTGTGTAAACACAGTTTATTTGTGGAACCATACAGTTTCGATGTTACGTATCGACAAATATTGTGTCACGTGAATTGGGACGTTTGATGATCTCCAAAATTAGAGAAATCGCCTAAGGATCTATCTGTTCCGCTATTAGGTTTCACGAATCATACGTCGTAATGGTTCGAACCATAGAACTAATTTGAGGACTGACTGTTAACGATTATTATTTAATCCACTTAGTGTTTCTAAAACTAAAATTTAAAATTACTAAAATTAACAATCGAATGCACGGTAAGATTGAGAGCGTGTCTGTTGTGCAACTACCGAACGACTGACAGATAAATTTGCACATGGATACGTGAAAGCACGCAACAGTTAGGAATTCCACAAATTCGCAACATTTCTGGGATCAAGAGTTCGCTCATGCAATCCTCTTGATCCTTCTCTTGGAAGCTAATATTAGCCCATCGAGAATCAACGATGTATTTCGCATGGCCGAAAATGCTTATACAATGAAAGCAGTGTGTCTTTTGTAAATAAACGGACAGCATAAGAACTATGCATACTTTGTCGTGTAAACTTACAAAGTTATAGTTGTGCATATACATATATGTTTTCTATTAGCAGAGATTTCGCTAACGAATAAAATACCACTAAAGGGACGGTAACATTCGGTGCAGTGAAATTTGCAGAAAACAATAGGTTTCTATGGCTCATTTTACATGCGACACCGATTGTGAGTTTCACGTACTTCCATAATGAATGCGTGCTGGTCTCTGCCGCGAAATGAGGTAAACACGCCAAGTTGCCACGAGCGTTCATTTCGAAAGTGCAATGCGCCGTGTTTACCGTTTCAGACCTAGCGAACGTGTAGTTCCGTTTTTCGATCGAACTCGAATTAAAGTGACTGAATGTGTGCAAGCAATCGTTTTGCGATAATTTGGCACTAATAACTCTTTATATAGGAAAAGAACTAGTTTAAGCCTAAAGCTGTTGACCATTGATAACATTTTGTTCCATTGGTAACAAAAAGCTATAAAGATTCCTTGAATTATTTCGAACGATCAGTTCAACGTAAATCGGTTTTGCAAAATTTCATGACTACTATGAAAAAAAAAAGCATCAGTGACAAGAACTTTCGGCACTTCGTTGCTTTCGTACCTAACGCTAGAGACGCACATTAGCCAAGTCCAGCCTTTAACATGGCACGTAAAGTACAATCCCCTCTAACGTAACCACATCGTATAACCTCATGGGACGCTATAATCTTGACAGGAGAATTTTACATGGAACACGTAGCATTACTCCGTTCTAAACTTGTTTGCGGCATAGTTATGCAACCAGCTCCTGTTACAAGTGTGGACTCGTTCTTACGTTGCAAGCACGACTCCAATATTTCAGCTCGGTGACTCGTCGACCTCACGTTCATCCACGTTCACGTTTGTCTCCAGTACTCAAAAGGGCGAATTTTCTCAAGAATTTTTCTACAATGTTATTCATTTTCCGTATTTCTTCGAGGCAGAAATTATTAAGCCGGCATCAATTATTCTCTTCATTGGGAAGATAATATTATTTATAATGCTAAAAGAAGGTCGCAGAAATGTAGAATTTACGAAAAGTAGAACATGCGCGCGTCTTACGATAAACAATGTATAGACTAAAGAAATTTCAACTTATACCCGGGTGACAATGCAAAACGCTTAAAAATTCACTAAAACCGTGCGTTCTAGGAAGTTCGAGAAACACTGACAATTCCAAGTCGTTCGTCATCTACCCCAAAATTTCCCTCTTCCGTACATCCGGAAATTCAGCGCGTTCTAAGCTTCAGCCCCTAAACAGAAAATCTTGGCATGCTCCGCGCACCCTTGCGGTTTCGGTGTAGCGAAATCAATTTCCTTCGTGTCCTCCCGGACTGGTCGTGATGCTAGTGGTAGTAGCGGGACCGTTTTGAGGGCGATTCATCTTCGCCCGTTGAAAGCCCCCGGAGCCATGCTCAACGAGGAACGTTGAATTTCAACGCGGTACTTACCGCGCATCTGCCCAGAGAAATGCTCGGGCGCCAACAACGATGTGTATCGGGGACGAAATAATTTCGAGTGCCCGGAAGAGGTATCAAAAAGTCCCCAGTAGGGCGATAGCTTTGCAGGACGGTCGACGTGTCCTCCTCGTGCCTTCCAAGTGCCTTCCCGCTGCTCGACGTGGCGTGCGCGAGCAAAGAGAGAGAGAGAGAGAGGAAGAGAGAAGAGACGAAGCTAGGGACAGAGAGAACGAGAGAAAGAGAGAGAAAAAGAGAGGAAGATTGAAACTCGTGACCTCGCACGGAATATCGACGATATTAATCGCGAGCAGACGACTCTCTCTCTCTCTCTCTCTCTCTCTCTCTCTCTCTCTCTCTATCTATCTATCTATCTCTATCTCTATCTCTATCTCTCTCTTACCGTCCCGCTGGCAGCAGCCTCTCGCGGACCATCAAAGGCGAATCGACGTGAACAACAGGGAGGGCTGGCGCATCGCCAGAAATACGCAATGACATTAGTCTCCTCCGTGGAATGAGATTTTGATGGCACTCGTTTCAACTTCCTCCCTCCCTACCTCTTTTCCCCGTGTAGCGCACCGGGTTTACTACCCTTGAATATCCACGCTTCTTCGAGGATTCCAAGATGTAAATCCAATGGATCTGCGAGGAGAGAAGAGCGCGAGCGCATGCGCGCGCGTGCCAAAAGTGGTCGCGCGACCAGCTCGAGCAAGTGGATATCGTGAATGGTGGAGGACATGGTGGGTGGTGGCGGGCCGTTCGAAAGGTCATCTTGGTGGTTGGCACGCAGGCCGCGAGGGAAGTTATTGCGACGGCGCGATGGAGGCGATGGACGCGATGGATTCTGGGGACGTTATTGCATTAGCGGCGAATAGCGCTGACGGCAGTAGGATACCTAGGGATACTAACTGTGGTAATGCGATTTTACGGTCGCCAAGCTCGAGATCCGCGCGGATACGAGGAAGAGGAAGTAAACCCTGTGAAAGACTGTTCCACCACGCTCCTCTTTGCTCTCTCCTTCAGTTCCGCTTGACTTCTTTTCACCTTCTCGTTTCATCGCATCTTTCTCTCTCTGTCTCTGTATCTGCCTCTCTCCCTTTGCTTTCTCTCTCTCTCCCTCTCTCTCTCTTTCTCTGTCTTTGTCTTCGGTTCGTCTTCTTCTCTCACTCCACTTGTTATCCCCTCCCACCGCAAGATCTCGCCTAATGCCGACTTTTGGCTTAATCCGCTACCCGCGAGACCCACTCCCTTCCACTCCTCCTAGCATCCCCTTAGCATTCTACGTTTGCGCGGAATATTACAAGCCTCAGACATACCGCTGATATAACCATTCCTAAATTATATCTCGAGTCTCTAGCACATGCTTCTCCTTAAGCTCCCTTTACGTTCGCTTTACTCGTCCACCTTGCCATCCTTTCTTCGGTACTGCGCACCGCCGACGATGAACGTTGGATAGAACGTTATTGAATGCAATAATAGCGTAGCATCTATTACACGTTCCATTGGGGTGTAGCGCCAAGCGAGATCGTAAATAACTCTACGCCCCCACCGTGCATTCTTCCTTGATATGGTAATGCGTCAGATTATGTAGGTCGGACGTATGTAATGCGAGGAACGAGGCCGACTTCCAAGGAGCACCGTGTCATTTCCGTTTACGTGTGCACGCGCAGATAGGACGGTAGAATCCAGGACTGGTAGATTTTTCAAATCTGCTTTACGTCTTGGGACTTGAGTGAATCTTTTTTTGTGACTTTTAATATGCGAAGTCGCGCGTGATTTTGTTTATTAACTTAAAACGAAAATTTTTGACAGGAGATCTATCGGTGTAGTTGGCGTGGATGTTACTTAAGGGGGGAACCTGGTTTAGATGGCTAAAAAAAGGAGGTTTTTATTCATTTTTTTGGTTGACAATAATGCAGTTGAGGTTTCTGAAACTTTCACAATATTTAACTGCTTATTTGAAGATGTAAAAAAAAAATTTATGTTGTAAAATAATTGCAAAATGGCGTCGTGGTGTATCTTTAATCAGACTACCTCGCCGACCGAGTCGCCAACTGCGGGAAAAATGTAGCCCGTAATTTTAAGCTGAAACAAAAAAACCAAAGAGATTATTAATTTTCATGTATTTTTATTCTATGTGAACCAAGAACATGTTTAAAAAACCGTAAAATACAATTTTGTTTAGCACTTGAACAAAAAAATGACATTTCTGAGAAAAAATATCCTCCGTTTTTATGCAATAACAATTATTTAATTTAATGTTTTTACCAATGTTTGAGGTTCACATAGAATGGTTGTTCATTCTCTAACTAACGCACTTTGAATCAAGTCGATTGAGCAATTAGTTTTCTCTCTATCTTTCCCGCAGATTTTAAGAAAGTACGAAAATGATATTTCAAGAAAAACGCGTTTAAAGTTTGCGGTACAAAAAAATATCATTTATTAGTGACTTACCGCAATCTTATGCTAATCAGCTATACCAGGGCCATACTGCAAGCCTTCAGCTTCTTCATAAAACTCGTTTTGCTGCATTTGCTCTAGTCTACGAGCTGTGCGAGCCTCCTTGGTCGTGCTGCTTCGGCGCCGCTCCCCTCTCGTAACTCGCTGCGCGTCGTAATTATCAGCAAACATTTTGCACTGCTGGCCGATATTGATTTGTAATAACTGCATCGTTAATAAAATGGCAGTGTAGCCTTCATTAAAGATGCCAGTAGCCAAATATGCAGCGATTTGAACAATTTTAAAGCCCGAATTGAGGTGTTTGGGAGCGATACGCCACACAGTCGAATTGAAGGATTCGTTGGAATTTTGTGTGTGCCCGCCTAAACACCTAGTCAAAAGATCTTCATTCGAAAGATCTTCATAGATCGAAGTCAGGTGTTTCTCAATATCAGGTTTTATAACTGGAGTAGGATGTTTATAGTTTACGAGTTGACCGGCGGCTTCAGCTTTACGCCACTCGCACCAACTGTCGGCACCTGCGGGGCAATTTCCATGTTTCGGCTTTTCATCGGTCGAGCAATAATGGTAGAGTGTTGCCATTATGCTTTTTTTCATGTCACCCACAGAATCTACATTTCGTCTTATGGCTAAACCGTAGTAAGTGGATAATTTTGTTATGACGAGATCATCCTTCTCTACGTGAGCTCTACCCCCACTCCGTCAACGCGCAGTCTGGATATATTATGTATATGGTCGTGCATCATTTAGATAATCATTTGCCAAGTTATATCCAAATAAAAGAACCATGGAGCAGAGCGCGCGGCCCGCTTCGGCCGAGCGCTCGTATACTTGCGCGACGCAGACTCACCATGTGTTCTATAACTTTTAAAATATTTCGAATTGGTCTTTAAAACTTTTGGAATATATTCTTGAATAGTTTAACTATTGATTAAGCAAAAAAAGAAAATTCGAAAATTTTGACCCTATAAACCAGGTTCCCCCCTTAAAGGTGGTTCCTGAATAAGCAATTGAACTGTATTTTACCAAGAAAAAGTTTGACGTTATATCGAAAGGTTTTAAAGTGGAACTAATCGACTACTATGCGCGTGTACTTTGTCAGGATTCGATGCACAGCAATGCCTTTTTCGAGGCATCTCGGACATCGTGCTCTTCGATTTACCAGAATTAATAAAGAATTAACCGAGAAGGGAGAATGGCTATTGCAGTAAAAGGCAATAGTGAATAGCCGGGGGACAATAATATTACAACACCTTACTATCTAGAACTCGCTGCAAGAAGAATTTATTGGCAAGCGAGCGGCAAGAACGAAGAAGGTGAAAAAAGGACTTCCGAGCTGAAGAAAATGCAATCGTGAGAACTAACGTAACGAATCTAAAACTGTTCTTATTACGTGCATACGTTTAATTTAACGTTAATAGCTTCGCCAATAAAACTTTCATGCCAGTGACCATTTACCCACATTTATAAAGAGGGTCCGCAGAAACTGCCCGTTTTTCCGCCCTCGATTTTAAAATCGACTTATATGTCAAATGATACCTCATGATGAGACATTATTAAAAAAAAAGTTTCACGTTGAGCATACGTCTGGTTTCTGATTGTGAGATATACCGGGTGTTTCATTTTATACTGGGTTTTAATTTTTTTAAATAGAACTATATAATTTCTCTTGGTCACATATTACATTCACTGGCTGGATCTTGGTCGCGAACAATGAATAGTTTATGAGATACTTTGTACTTTATGTGGAAATGTTCGATAATAAAGTGAAAAATATCTCGCAAACTATTGAATTTTCAAGAACTCTACCTTGATATGTTTGAATTATATGTATAATCGAAGAAAAATTATATAATTCCATTTAAAAAAAATTAATTTGACCTTCACGTGTCCTTGACAATGCCATCCTAGGTCAAACAACTACTCTCGTTGAATACGTCTTTTTAAGCCTTACAACTTTTATCTGAAACATTTTTCTCTAAAATGTCCCGTTTACGAAAGAATCGGGTGACCCGGGTGGGCTGAAACACCCGGTATATCTCAAAAACCAGACGCATGCTCAACGTGAAACTTTTTTTTTATTAATGTCTCATCATAAGCTATCAATTGACATATGAGTCAATTTTAAAATCGAGGGCGGAAAAACGGGCGAAAAACGGGGTGTTTCTGCGGACGCTCTTTGATGCGCAAATACGATTGGATGTACAATTCCAGGGAAGTAAAAATGCTCTTTTTCCACAGTACAGCTTTTCACTGGCGTGCAACTCGTTTATTCTTTGCAAATATCCTCTTCACGGGCGTGCAAATGGCAAACTACTGAGTCGAACTACTGCGCGAGCATGTGTTTACAAGTCCATTTTTTTATTCACTGCTAAATAAACCAATTCCCATTCGCCAATTTCGTTGAAATCAATGCACGTACGAACCCCCCATAAACAGCATCGCTTTCAACGATCCGAGAATATCTAACGCGCAAAAGAACACACGCAATTCACGCGAATGTCACGCTCTCTCACCTTCGAGCAGGGGACGGAAAACGAATCGTGATACTTCGAACGATTACCGCACGAGCACTTTACGAGAAGCTTACGAGCTCGCGAAAACTCGAAGCCCTTTGATCTCCCTCGTGAGACAGCGGAATTTTTATTCCCATCGGTCCCGAGGTCGTCGGTGTAGCGAAACGAACCCCACGCCACCCCTCTCTTTCTCTTCCACCCTTCTTCACAGTCGAACCGAAGCCGAAGTCATTGGTTTTAATTATCCTAATGGCCCTTACAGTCGTTAATCTCAATTCACCGACACACCCGCGCGAGCGTTTCTACGACGAGGACAACGACGAAAGAGGACGCAGGAGGGCGTTCGGCAACCGAATCTCGTGCGGACTTGGGCCAGCCGTAAAGCAATCTCCATTCTCTCTCCCTCTCCTCGTCCTCTTCTCTCCTTCTCGATCATAAAGCCACGATAGAGAGTCTTACACCCACGTGAGCGTAGGAAGGAAACGGACGCGTGCAGGAGGGCTCCTCCTCCCTCGTTTGTGAAACGGTAATTGCTTTCTTTTTTAACCTCACTCTGAGCCTTATGGTCCCTGCTCACGCACGTACCCTCCGGCGCTGGAGTAACGCCCCTCCTAAATTCGTACACCATCTGATTTCGAGTTAATTGCCGCGCTAATTAATTGCGTAATTTATCGAGTGTTAAGATAAACCGTGATTTAATCCCACGACGACGTCGGCTCGCCCCATTGGGGGTGCCTGCCTCCTGCCAGGAGGAAGGTTTCGAGGGTTGAAAAGGGTGGGCACGGCGAAAGAGAAAATCTGATTTCGGGAAGCGCACGAGCCGAAGGGCGTAAATCCTTCGACGGTGCTTCGGCGCGCATCTCTTAGCGTGATCCGTCGTAGTAGAGAAGAGAGAAAGGGAGAAGGGTGAAACGAAAGGAGAATCGCTTTACGAGAGTAAAGAGAGAAATGGGACTGTTGAAGTTCGTCGTTTTATGCTGAAATTTTCTCTTCCCTCTCTCTCTCTCTCTCTCTCTCTCTCTCTCTCTCTCTCTTTCTCTCTCTCTCTCTCTAGCCGCTCTTTTTCCTCGCCCGACTTTATGATACGTAGGGTATTACGGGGCGCGCACCGTGTCCGCCCGCTTTTAAAGAATCCCACGGGCGAGTATAGTTAAATCTTTGGGGTTATGCCCGCATAACCTTACTCTCGCAGCCCGCTCGTTAAATTTTGCTGGCTTCGTCGAAGATTCTTATCCTGGCAACCTTCCAAACCTACATTTCAGTCACCACCGCCTCCCCCTCCCTCCCCGTTGGCCCTCGCAAAAAGACAAGACGAAATAGTATGAAGAATGCATTGTTCCACGGAGTTGCGAGGAAAAAGTTTCGCTCGAAGATCGTGCAATGTGTCCCGTCGATGTAAGCTTTTGAATAAACCGATTGGAGGAAGGCAGAGCGCATAATCCGTACGAGTCCGTTTGCCTGATAAACAGGTGTCGGTGAAACGGTGTCAAATTTTAGTCGGTGCTGGAGTGGGGTCAAAGTCGAATATAAACATCTTCCTACTGGGTGTTCTACTTTTCTTCCACTAACGAGGATTGTGAAACTTTAATCAGGTTTTTTCGTCCACGCGAATTTTGATTAGTTCAGTTCTAAATTTATCGACAGGAATGTGGGAACACGTGTCACGAATCGTCGGATCGTTTGATCAACGTGAGTATCAATTTATTCAGGCGTTAATTCGACTCGCTGCAAGCGGGATGTAAAAATATCATTTTACCCTTCGTCATTAAAGTGCGCCATTTACATTTGCCATAATAAGTTTTCTACGACTAGGCACGACGAATTTCTCGTCCATATGCATTCGATTAGTTGCAAGTGAATAATATTTTCATAGTAAAGGTAACCCTCCTATAACACGGTATCTCATAACACGGTTTCGCTCTAACGTTTTTTCGGACGTAACTCCCCTTTTTGTGCTGGTTCTGAGTCTCATGTAACACGGTTTCACACGGCATCTTTTAGGAACCTATCTACCGTGTTAGAGGAGGGTTACCTGTATTAATAATCGAACTATCACTGAAAATGGGTAGGTACAAAGAAGTTTGTGCGTCGTCAAATTTTTAAGTTCTTATTTATGAATATATTATAAATCGCAATGATCGAGAATGTACAGGGCACACACTTTTCTCGGATACTCGCTAAAGTGCATTTCTTACATAAACGGCGAATGCTAAGAATTATCGGGTCGTTCATTGGTGCAACAAATCAGATGCTAAATGCTTGAGAGCTTTCGCGACAAATTAAGGACAAGAAGATCCCTTTCGCAATAATGTCTGTAAAGCTGGCACGACATTTTGTGTCGCTGCTTCAGTTTTACTATCGAAAAATAGCAAATGAAAAATTGTCGTGCTAACTTTGCGAACCTGTCACGACACTTCCTCTCTGAAGTATAAAACACTACTCAGTAAATTACACTACTGTTAGCAACAGTTCCCGCTAGTTCTCATTGAGTTTCATTATTGAGAGCAATTAAAAAAAAAAAAAAAAACTTCGATATTTACGCTTTCTCATAAACTTTGATTACTATACTCGATATGACACTCGAGGAAAAAGGTCGTGCTGGTCATTTCTCGTGCTTTTTTCAATGGATATTGATAGTTGTAACAAAGTTCCAATCCTTACAATCGTTTTCAACCAGAGTTCCAGCCACTAACTATTTTTAAACAATTTTGCAATCTTTGAAGCCAGCACGACGCTCGGGGGTAAAGTGTCAATTATTTATTGATCGGTTATTTACTGTTTTTGTATACTTTAGAGGAAAAGTGTCGTGCTAGATTCGCGAAATTAGCACGACAATTTTTCATTCGTTTTTTTTCAAAATTAAAAGTGCAGAACTCTTTCTATTTTCTATCGCGAACTCTAGAACTATGAAAAGTGCTACTAGAACCATTATTGTTTCTCTTTTATTTTCAAAATGCCGTGCCAGCTTCACAGAAATTTGGCAATATGGCAAATGTACGTACCGTTGCGACGGCACGTAGCAAGTCAAGCGATAAAGTAAATATTTAGCCTTTGCATGCTTCCCAAGGCAAGCCTCGCGCATGCAACTGACCTCCTCGACGCTTTCTATCAATTCCTTTCATGTGCAAGCCGACAACAGATTGTTATTTGATCGGTATTTGAATACATCGCGATTGGGAAAGTGGTCTGACTCAGTGCGTAATCGAAACGCGCATGAGTGGCGCAAGCAGGCGGAGCTGCTCACACGTGTACGCACATTGCGAATTTCGCCATCCAATTAGATAGCTCTTTTGAAAGTCTTCTTGAATGGAAAACTTTTCGTAAACTATCGATGGTACACGTGTTACGGAACGTGTGAAGCTACTTAAGCAAGAAGACTCACCAGGAAATTTAGTTCACTTCCAGTTTTCCACTCATCGCAGAAACACGTGCTCCATTTGTGGGTGAATGATTTTCGTACTCGTCCAGTTAGAATCACTGTTGATTTAAGTTACAAACAACCGGTTGCACACATCGACAAAATTTTACTTTCCTTCTGTTAAGTGAATATGAAATGTTGTATCTTACAGTATTTTTCCGACTTCAAATGTAGGTATTTTCCAAAATGATGTAAATGTTTTATAGTAACGGAGGCTTAAAAATGCTTATACTCGTAAGATAAAACATACGTTTTTTATTTCTTTACGCTTCTTTTTACTAGATAACCCTGCACGTCACATCGTTTTGTAACGCATATTTGAAATTAGCTGACAAAATTCTATAAGAAACATCGTTTCATTTAAAAAATGAAGGAGCGTAACCGGTAGAGCTTACTTTATGTTGAAATTATTGTACACATTGAAACAATTTCCAGAGTTGTTAACCTAACAATGTACTTCGTAATATACCGTGGAAATCTTTCATTGCCATCGCATACCAAACCACAAAAGATTATTAAGCAAAGAATACCCGCAATTTATCCGATCTTCCGCGTAACAGAATTCCGTTCCAGATGAAACGAAATTTCGAGTCAACTGTGCGACAAGATAGTAATCATCGAAGAAGTTACAACGCGTTAAAATGTTTCGTGTCTTATTATTTGTGATTCTCTTGGTATCGACGGCACTCGGCGCAAGCTTTCGCAGTGAGTACTATTAAGATAATCTCCACGAGTAACATTTTCGGAAAATTTTATCGATATTGGAATATAGGTGTAGGCGGGGATAATTTATAACAATTTAATGGCAACTCCCCAGCAATAGTACTATTTCATTTCAGGGTGTCCACACAAGAATTATTTCAAACTTATTGACCACGGGTATGAGATTTATGATGGACAAATTCTGCTGGCCACAAGTTTCAGCCGAAATACGGCAGACATTAAAACGCGTGTTAAGCATGTCAATGTTGACTATACTACTATCCTCTTTTCGGGTAGGTAAATATACACCCTTCCAGACACTTTTTTTTAAACCTTTACGTAACATTGGGGGCATGTAATTGTACAGTGATCGAGAGCTTCTATGACGTAGTCCGTGTTTTTTTAGCGCACGTGAAGCAAACACAAGTCAGGGATAATAGTTACCCCACGCGGAATCACACTGATGATTGGGAACTGATTTGGAATCACAAAAGCCATGGCGTACTAACTGCCAGCCTCATGGTAAATAATAATTATTTTGCTAGGTTCTACATATACATTGGTAAATTAATATATGAATGAATCTGACGTACTTTAATATCAAAAAACTAATATATCGATGCATCATTTTATCCGCAACATCCAAACGACTCCGCACAAAACCTTATGGAAAACTAGTTACGTGTATGTATGAAATTTCCTGCTATCAGACAGGATGATAGATAAAGTTTGCTGTTGTCAGATTGTCCTATTCTTGATTTTACTGCCAAATTGCGTCCCGCTCCGTTCATCCGTTCTTCCGTAATTTAGGATACACGCGGGCATACACGCGCGCGCATGCTCTTGACAATGGTGACATAAGTCACTCCTTTGACGGTCGTAAAGCTTTAACTAAATACACAAAAGCTATTTTCGATAAGGTTTGGTGGAGCACATACCATCCTCTCAAGCTGCTAAACTAAACGCATTTGCATTCTGAATAGGATGATGAACATTGCCAACTGACCACATTTACTATAAATGAACAGTGGTATGAACAATGAAATATGCATAATAGTCTCTTCGATATTTTCATTCGATAATACATTATACATGCATATTGCTGTAGGACACTCCAAAAAGCAGGCAATGAAATAACTAACTTTCCACCCGATTGGTACCACATTTCCGAGGACGTAAAGATGACAATTCAGAATTTAGGTTTGTCGTGTTTAAGAGAACTTAGCTGCACATCACTAAACCCGGTGGTTTACTTTGCCTCTCCAACCTGGGAAGCAACAATTCCGCCCTTAATATTAACAGTACGTAAAATGAATTGTTCGACTAACAACTTTGTCATACTCCAAGTATTTTCGTTAATTGTTTCTTCTTTAGGTGAATATAAGCGATGCAGTAGACAACTCCCTTATTCGTATCCAAAGAAACATTAAGAATTTTGATGGAACAGTAGAAATACCCAATATACGAAAAGATTTTCCGTCGAATATTACGTTTATGGGCGCCAGAGTAACTGGAACTGGTGGAACTTTCACGTAATAGAATGCATAATTTTTGTCTACATGGGGATACAGTTATAATGTTTTAATCTGTCATTTATGATTTTCCTTTTAATTAATATGATTAATTATTTTCATAGATACGACTCGCCGATCGAGAGAATCGGTGACGCAATCGCAACAATTCAACTCGATGAATATAGCATTACGAGTGCATACACTCTTCGTGAAGCGCGTATACATTACGAGCACTATAATGTAATTTTCCATTACAATATTTTCAGCGTAAAATTTTGTTTGTTGTGTGTCCCTAACATGATTCAAAAGCATTACTTTGTTTTTATGCAGATACGGTTAGGCGTCGTAGAAGATGAGGGTGGTATATGGGTATCCCTAAAGGATTTGAAATTTCAAGAAAAAAGTACATTTAATGCTACGGATTGCCATCTATCTTCGAAGAAAATTACTGTTACGAGTATAGGCGATTTAAAATATCAGTTTCGTAGATTCCCCAACCTAAAATCTAAAGTAGACAAATTGTTGGAGCATGTTTCTGCATCGGTACGGGAACATGTGAAAAATCTAATCGAATCTTCCGGGCTGCAGACTCTGTACCATATAATCGAAGATAAAAATATTGTTTTCTGGCCATGCATGGCAAAGGAACCTAAAACGGGATTTAGCATTCATACTTAAAGGAATTATTATTTTTCTTTAATAGCGTGAAAATGCAGATTAATGTATTCGAATAGAAGGTTATTATTTTTTGGCCACGTAAGGCAAATGCGTCCAAAATGGGTTTTAACATTTATGTGCGCGAATAAAATGTATTTAATAAATTATTTAATATTTAATTAATTATTAAATATTATTATTTAAAAACCCGACTCTACACTCTGAAATTACAATTGTATACACGGCGGATTATTTTAAAGACGGCTTAGATTAAAATAAACAAAATAAGTTTTCTTATATCATAACGTTGACTTAATTCAATGAAAAGTATTAAATATTTTCGACCGAATTGAAGTTGAAGCTTTAACTAACTGACGACAATTCAAGTAACGACGGCGCATTAAAAATTATTTGGCCAATCAAAAAATTTGAAACTTGCAGTATTTGTGATTGCGTATATCTACCATGTATATCTCAATTTTTGTTGGGTTTCGATCAATATTACCGAAGATATGAACTTTTCGATATTTGAATTTCGCGCCATTTCAAAACGCTTGCAGATGACGATACACGAAATTTCGTGGGACCAAATTGGTATGTGTATTTTCGATCTTTCTCCCAAGTTTTCTTTCGATCCGTTCGGACGTACTTCCGCAATTTAGGACACACATAGACGATTTTCGCAATGGGGGCTGCATAAGCGGTCCATTGGCTGTCGTGCCTAAAAACAGAGCAAAAATCCAGCAAATCGTAGCGACAAAATAACGTGTGTAAAATATCCTCAAAAGGATTATTACGTTTCTGCAAGGGCGCTCGGGTTGTTAAATGGATTCTTTATCCTGAACTACACTCATTAATACCCGCACACTCGTGGAGTGCAAATAACGACGGCGGATACCGATCAAAGGAAAAGCCTTGTCATCGCAAAAGAAGTTCGTCACTTCATTCGACGGCACGCAGACCCTCCAAACATTTCCGATTAATTAATAAATCTCCTTTCCGTTCGAGTTTTGAAATTCTGCAAGCACGCTGAAGCGTAATAACGAAGAGAATTAACGATACTCCGTGAATATTGATCGAGTGTTGAATCGATGTAGAATATAATGCGTCGCGCAATATCGCTATGAGTAAGAACAAAGAATACGTTTAATGGAACGTCGCTGCATCACTGCAACGGCAGAAGCGGTTGCACAGAGACCCAGTGTGATTCAACGTGGGTGATAATTAATTGTGCTCTCTCAACGGGTAGCTACTTATAAATAGGTACGAGTAACCTGAATCGCGAAACGAGATCCATCGAAGTCGAGCTTTCGGCGATTCTGGAACGCAATATCACCAAGGGTAATTAACCGTACAGTATACATCTGGCGAGTGTAAAAAAAGAATATGAAAGAATTGAGAATGCAGTAGAAGCTGAAAGCTAATGGATGAAGAACCGAGTGATATGCATTTAAAAGGATGTGAAACTTAAAACGTTTCAGGTGGACATTCATTTGTGCAACACACGCCGCATTGTATTTAAGTCGCATTTGAAGCAGTATAGGCGTATCGATACATTTTACTCTTTTACGTTTTCCGTGCATGGAAAGTCGAGCAGTGACGACCCACCTTTTTTTGGGAGGAAAAAAGAAAAGGTATCGGTAGAAATACAGTGAAATCAATTGAACCTGGAAAAGTGTATTTGTAAAAGTAATACATACATATTTATTATTTTAGATTTATACTTTACCACTAAGAAAAGTTGAGAACGAAAACAATTAATAACCATTTTATTAGAGCGACTGTGACTACTGAGGATCGATAGACAGAGAAGGACAGGAAGAACCGGATACGCCTTGTCTAAGGATATCGTTCCGTCTATAGTTCTCCTCGGTAATTACGACATGATAATAAAACGGTTATTAATTATCGTTTAGTATAACTGAAGGTAGCAATATTTATACTCGTTGAAATTGTGACGACTTTCTCTACAATATTTTATTAAAGAAATACTGATGATCCTATTCATTCTGATTGCGGTGAATTTAATTTTACATTAAAAGAATAAAGTTGGAACAATTTTTATTATTGGATTTTGTGGGCACCGAGAAACCGTTCTATTTCTTTCTGCGACTTTTCCTTGGAAGTCCTTTAAACGTTAGATGGTACATCCTGTATGAGATCGAGTCGTCTCTGGCGCAAAATCATCCCACCTGGTATTATCTAAATAACTGACGACGCTTCTGCACAGAGAGCGTCTGCAAAAATTCGAATCGAATCTCGACTCGACTGTGAGAACGACAGACGCACTCTGAGCAAACAAAAGTTTAGCAATGTAGTAAGGAAGGTGCTCCTCTTAAAATGCATCCCGCATTACGTATAACATCTCGAATACGCAAGTATCGGAACGGTAAGGTAAACTTTTCTTCATCCTCTCCCGGTACTTGCCAGTAAATTTAAGTCGGCCGGGGATAAGTTCGTTGATAAGTTTATTTATCGAGTTTCCTGAGAAACGTGCGCCGTCGAGACGTCGGCGTCGGAGCGCGCGCGCGCGTAACAAAAACGAGAAAAGGGACATCGTGGAATATAATGAGAGGAGATGCTTGCCAATACGAGCAATGCAGAAATAGAATTGCTTAGCCCTCGGCGAACAATATTTCCAGTATTAAATAAAAGTGTTGATTACTTACTCGGGCAAACTACAGAGCTACAATCGCTTAAGAAACGTAATATTTCGAAATGCGAGAAATAACTACTAGGATGCGCAGAGTACGGTTCCTCTAATTTGAATTCTTTAAATTCTTGTAGTTGCAATGTGAAAACACTCAAAGGGTTAATTGTAATTTACTAAACCGATAGACAGTAAAGTAAATTTTGATTACACGACACAAAATGTGTAACGGTTCCCTAAAATAAATAGTCAAGAATGAAATTTACCTGCAAGACTTGCATTTAAGGCATATTATTGTCAAGATTGTAAATGCACGGGTAATATTGCGATATGACATAGAAGAATGTCAGCAGCGTGCCTCCGACGAAGTGCTTTTATCGAAAAGAATCGAGAATAAATTTCAGGCCGTAAGGAATTTTAGAGCGAGTAGAACAAGAGAATCTCCTCGGCTACTTCGCGTTCTCAATTTCTCTCCGCAGTGCTCGTACAGTTTATTTCGCTCTTCGACAAGATAAATGTTAGATCCAGAGCGAACTTCTCTCAGGGCTATTACCTCCTCGAGGCTTCAATCCATGAGCGCCATGGCGAAGAGTACCTTGGCCATCCTCCCCGTGAAACTTGCGTCAGACTTCTTTGACTCGGTTTCTACACGTGTGTCTCGCATACTAGTTAGTTTCGCATTCACCGGTCCATGCAAGATCCTCACCAAAAGTTCACGTGGATACCTGCCGCGCCGATGTAGTAATTTTAGAATTTCCCCGTAACCTTTCGAACTAACTGAAATTGTGCGCTTTTAAGTTTTAAAGCAGACACTATCTATACACCAGGTGGGTACATAATGGAACTCCTCGGAAGTAGAAGGTGTGGTCGGACATTTTCAAAATCATTCGTATTTACTAGTAACGGTCTTGTATTAAAGGAGGTGAAGGGAGTGAGAATAAAAGAAGAATTGAATGAAATTATTCAATTATTTAATTTAATTCAACAAGGAGGCGAAAGAATTTCACGAAATGTCTCCCGTTCGGTTTGCACGGTTTAATTAAAATTTGGAAAAATTAAATATCGCGTTACTTGGAAGATTTATCTGGTTCGATAATTCTTGTTAAACTGTAGAGAATCCTCGTAGTATAATTTTATACTTAAAAATCGTTTAGTGAGTAGTCATAATGTTGGCGACTTGCCTCATTAAATCACTTAAAATGTAATCATCATTCATTAAAGATCACAATTACATACCCACGTCTACGCTGAGTTCGAAAAACATAATATCTTTCGCTTTCGGAGAAAATGGCGCAAGCCAAGTCTCCCTCCGATTGTTCCAGTGCGAACGAACTCGTTCCGAATCTTCGCCTGATTTTCGTGAGTGCAGTAAAATGCGGGATATCAGAAAGCCATGAGAGCGGGCGAATTGTTCTCTTGAAACAAGTTCAACCCACGCTGCTCCACGGAGAAATGAAATGGTCGCTGTCGGAAATCGCATTGCCAATTTTCAAGAGAGCCTCGCATTTAACAGTAACAATATTGCGCTCGTGGCGAGGATATCGGGCAAGAGGGCTGGGTAACTCGAATAATAGGGCACTTAAACGAATGAAAGGCACGCGAAACATTTTCTACCCGGAGCTACCATCTTTTTCTACAATAATAACATCAGAGAAATCGCCTCGCTTAACGTTCTGCAAAACGAACGTCGAAACTCTCGTTTTACTTTCATCAGCGCCTCTCCATAACTGGCGAGAATAAATGCACAGCTTATTCATAACGCGAATATAGTAATTCCGTCCCCGAGGGCAAAATCAAAAAAGATACGAATCTTCAGTTAAAAGCAAGTTCACCTTCTCAATATCGCACATCAGGGGAGGCCAAAACGTGGCGCATTGAATGATTGCAAGTCGCGCTTCAGTCAGTTCTGAATGAGCAGATTCTATCCTTATTTCTATTTACCAACCCCTACGCATGCACGTAAGACTGTATAAAAAGTGCTCGAGTTAAATGTCACATCTGAACTCGTCTGTCAAAGAATTGACACATGGTATGCAAACAGTTGGCCATTCCTTTTATTAGGTGTTAAGTAAGAAATGCGTATTTTTCTAACAGATGGCGCTTCTTGCATGTTTGTAGGAGTAAAACAATTCTGTTTGTGTGACTACTATCTACTGTTTATGAGCATCATAACCACAAATATCAACAGATTTGGAAGTGGACGCATAATTGTTGTAAAGTGGTTAAACATGTCGGATTTTGTGCCCAAAAAAGATCATTTGCGAGAAGTTATGTTACATTACTTTCTTTTGAAGAAAACCATTCATAGAATACTTGTGGAGGCTTATGGCACTCATGTTTCAAGCGCCGATTGCCAACCAGCATTTCGCGAATTTCGAACAAGTCGAAAAGTGCGTCTCCGACATTTTCACCTCGAAAGTAAAAAATATTTTTTGGGACGGCATTCACCAATTACCCGAAATATAGCGAAAATGTGTAGCACCTAATGGCGCATACTTTGAATAAATCTTTTTATCCGTTCATGTTCAAATATTGTGTTTCATTTAACGAAAAAAATACGCATTTCATACTTATACACCTAATATACATGGAGCATGCAACGTTACTCTCACCAAATAAAAATTCGAACATCCTTCTCCCGTCAACGTCATCGAGCATTGTCTCTCGCACGAAGAAATGCAAGTTCTCGAGAGCATGCCAGCCAGAGCCAATTTGGGGAAAGTGTCTCCGCAAAAGAAGCAGCCTAGCGCAGCAAGGCATCGAATATTTCCATCGTCGTCCTTTCGTCCTCATCGACAGGCAAGAAGGAAGAGAATGACTCGTGCCTCCGAGCCTGCCAAGTCACGTAGAAGAACTTTCGCTCACCGCCATTGGCTACCATTACTGCGCGTCATAATTACTCTCGGATTAATTATCGGCCTTGTCTCGGTCCCCGTTCTCGGCCACGCCTTTTGACACCTCGCGCCGAAGCGCGCGAACGCGGAGAGGGCGAAGGGATGGAAGGAGGCAGCCGACAATTACGCTCGTTCGTTAGAGAAGATGAGTCGCCCTGAATGCCCTTCCGTTCCTACGGCTCGACCACGCCGCTCGTAAAACGTCGGACGAGCTGGTGCAACGCACGAGCCGTGCTTGCAGGTCCACGAGACCGAGCAGAGAAGGAAAAGCAGGAGAAAAAGCACGTCTCCTTCTCATTCTCTTCTTTCCTTTACCCCTCCTTACCTTCCCTTCCGTCCTTCCTCCTCTCCACTCACCCTTCTTTCACTCGTTCCACCCTCTTGAAGAGTTCTGGGCAAAAGGCTGATCTCGGATAAGGGTCACGCCTAAATCTCGATAAGAAAATACTCGAGGCCGCGTTAACATCTTCCAAACTCCGATTTCCTCTCACTTCTTTTTCAATATTCCTCTCTCACTCTACCTACCTTTTCGCTTTTAGCACTCTTTCTCTTTGACGAGACGCACGGGCTGTCTCGAAGTTGAGCGACTGTGCGACGCGACGGGGTATAAGCACATTGAGGAAATCTTTAGAGAAAGTTTAAGAACGAGCTTTTTGCGGGGCTGAGAGTTGTGAGAGGCTTAATTAGAGCGTAGCGTCCAGGTTATTGAGGAATCGAGAAAATTTCCCAGAGCGTGCTTCGTTGCTTGGTTCGACTGAGGCTTTAGCAAGGAACGTCCATTAGATGGGTAGATAGACGAGAAGGGGAGAATGAGAAAATAAATATAATTGCTGGTTCGCGTCTGGTCAGAACCCACGCACGAGGGTTGCGTGGAGATCGTAGTTGCGCAAGTGAACCCGTGTAATTGTGGCAGTAAAACACGCATAACACTGGCGCCAACAGCGAAACAACCGCAAGCGTTCTCTCCAACTGGACTAATTCGCTGATGTTACAGCGTTACGCGTATGATTACGTTACACTTACGTTCTCAATTGTCACTTCTCTAATTGTTGGTAATCTCTGGCAAAATTGTCCTCATCTCTTCTACGAGAATTCATTTTTCTCGCCTAGTAGATTTAAGCGATAGGATGGAAAATATTTCGACAATGATTCTCCAATGTTACCGTATATCGTTTTAAAATACGATCTCTTCGAATATTCAAGAGGACATTTACCAGATTAAGTCACCTTGCATTTCTAGTGCGTTGTAAGATTTTTTTGTAGAATTTTTTAGATTTTTACCTAGAAAAAAGACTAAAATTCAAAAATGTTCTGCTGAAAAGTTTTATTTTATTCATAACTTGCAAGATTATAAATACTAATTTATCAAAATATCATTAGAATACATATTAAAAACAAGAAATATAGAAAACAATTGTATGTTTTTTTGGTAATTATTCACTTATGGGGAGCCACCTCGGATTTTTATGTCCTTCACATATGTTATGAAGGTCATCACCCTGAGTAATGTTGCGAAGATTTTAAGCTCCGCTCGTCATTTATTATTTAAATGTGATAAATGGATATTGATCTAACCAGAAAGGCCTAGCACGCTCTCAAATTTAAATTATTTTTTTATTACGCGTCCCGTGCCTAACCATTGCACCTGCCTGCTCTGACATTTTGTGAAATTTCAGTCTTCCTCTTACGTAAAAATTTCAAAAATTGTTGATTTAATCGTGTAATTTTAAAATTTAATATCTCGGAAAGCAGGCGTTTCCTTAAATTCGCACTTATGGCGTTCGATTGCATTTAGTAAGTGCCACGTATCAGAAAAATTTTATTAAGATCGGACGAGGGTCGGATACGGAAGTCTTACCAATGTTACTCCATGGCGTTGCTGGGGCGTAGTTCTTACACGCGATTCCACGTTCTCTCCCTCCCTACGTGCAAATTCAGGACCGTGTCGCGCTCCTCTTACCGCGCCGTCCCTCATCGCACCTCTCGACATTTTATTTGCTCGACGTCGTCGTTCCAGGGCACGAGCACGACAAGAGCAAAAGCCGAGGCCTGACTGCCGCATTGCTTTTTCTTCGGTCGCCTCGTCTAACGCTAGTCCTTCGTCCCTCGCACCAGCGCGCTCACTCTCGGGCAACGTGAAAAGATTTCCTTGCGCGAAGGCTCCTTCGCAGTAATTATATTTCTGCGGACCGTAGTCGTGCGAGCGCTTCGCCCACGTCACCTCCGTTCTTGAAGCGAGTGGCACAATCGCCCCGCTTTTGTGCGTTCGTCAGCGAATACCAACCCTCGACTCTCACTCGTTATCCGTGTAATGCGAGTGTACGAGTAGAAGCTAATGCCTGTTGCATTTCGTCTCCTCCTCCATTTTTACCGGCAAGTGGAAACGATTTGTCGTACAGAGAATTTTCGATTGCCCAAGGGACTGCATTGCTGCTTGTTACTTTTTCTATTCCATTGTGCGTGACAGTGCTTGCGGAGAAGAAAACTAGAATTGGTTCGTATTAATACTACGCTGTTGTTTGTGTTTGTCTAATGTGCAGTGCCAGAAGAGAGTTCAGTGGTTATTTATTTTATATGAATTAAGAGAAGAGTGAGAAGCGGAAATGTTTTATTATATTTATAGAGAATTTCCGAGTCTGATTGTTCAAGGGTTATTAGATTGCTGTTTCTATTTTTCTTGTTCGACGATGTGTGCGATAGTTCTTCCGGAGAGAGAAGTGTAAATTTGCTCGTATCGGTTTATCGAATAATGTAGGGTCAGCAGGGAAGTCGGTTTTATTGTTTTATAGGAATAATGAAAATCGAAGTACACAAACGTAAAAGGAACAGAATTTTCGAGCATTCGTGAACGACGAACTCATCGAAGAGTAGAACGGTGTGGACTCGAGATGGGCGCGAAAGAGCATCGTTCGACAACCCTCGATTTATCGTCGCGTCCTTCTTGTTTTCCCTCGCGTCCTGCAACGTCCGGACGCGTTGCGGTAGAACGACGAAGTTCGGACCGAGCACGGAAACGACACTCGTGACAGGTGCACGCAAATATTGCCCCAACAATATTTACACAGACAGATAATTGTCCGTCAGGCTGACTCTATTTATCTAAGAGCAGCGCGATCATTTGCACAGGGAGATAACCCCTAGTGGGGAGCACTTGTAAGAGATTAGCAATTCGAGATTATTAAGTTTGATTCGAGATGTCGAGATCGAACTTCTCGTAAAATTTTGTTCAACACCCTTCGACGTCTATCGATAAAACGAAAGGATCAGACTTTATTTGAGAAGTTTGTTAACCAATAGACGAGTAAAGAAAAGTGAATATAATCAAATTTATGTACCTATGCGGTACAGTAATGGTAATTATTATCATTGTGAAGGTTACAATATTTCTTCGTTTGGTTGACCCGTCTGACAAACATTTTTTAAATACCACTGATTGGCAATGTTGCAACATCTCACAACTCAACCAGCATAATTTCCATTCCTACCTCGCAAAACTTTCGACAATTTCATAATTTCGGCGGACACAAAAATCCATTTATGGCTCATAAAACATTTCTACACTCGAGTAATATCCTCGAACGAGTTCGCGGTATAAAATTTCAACATTTTCAAATCTACCCGACTGTAAACCTTTAAATATCTTTAAAGTGGATTTTCATCCCTTCCGAAATATACGATTTGTACATGCATATTGCAATTTCTGGAAAGTAAATAAATCGATTAACCTACATAGACTTCAATCAAACGGAAGGTAAAACAAAACCATACGAAATATCTGCCCCGAAAATTTCACATTTAACGATCCCGCGAAACCGCGCAATTAATTTTCGAAACTGAATAATAACTCAGCAAGACCCATCTTCCCCGCACAGTACGCACTTTCCCAGTGACAATATCAAATTTTGTAGCTTCGATCGAAAGGTTCAAACTTAACCAGCCGGAAGAGCAAGAGCGGGAGCGCGGTTAGCGAATATCGTGCCGCGTATGCATTTAAACTACTCTCTAATATGACCATCGTGGCCGCTCGTTAACGCTCGCGTAGCCTCCGCCGAATTATTCCACGGCCTGAGCCCGTTCCTTGTTTACGCGCCGCATCGCGCTCTAAATTATGCTTGAGTTTAATCGCCAAGCTGACTCGGATTTCGAATAGAAGAGAGCAAAAACGGAAAACGAAGAAGGATCTTGTAATATTCACAGGACTCGTGACAGGGTTCTTTGCTATTTTAAGTTCAAGACGTTGTCACTTATCGGAGAACACGCTGTGACACCGTGTCGCGTTGTAATTTCAGAACTCCCACTTAATTTTCTTCACTCCGTCGTCAGGCTTCGTTCTGGTCGCTTTTAGTCGCCATTCGCGAGAAATTGAAGCTAGTAAGAAATACAACACCGACCTAATGGAATTTATTAAGGCGAATTATGGTATCTTCTTTGAAATTTTTCGCAATTCGGTTTTCGAGTTACGGACGTTCGACGATCAAATTTGCACTAGACTTTCTGTTAATTCTGAAACGAAAATGTTGCAACGTGGTGCTTGCTTTTGCTCGTGTCAACTTACGTCGCATCCAGCACACGGTGGCGCAAATTATTCGCGGGACTCCCTCCAAACAGAACCACACGAGAGGAGCTAATGATCAAGCGTTACTTACAATTAGTCGCGTATGGGGACCTGCTTCTAATTTTAGTTAGCTCTGCTAATGCGCTTCGATGCACGAGTCTACGTCTCTGCGTCTGAGGACGCTCGTGTTGTTAGTACGAGCAAATTGCCGAGGACCAGATGGCGATACAAAGCAAGCATCGTTATTACGTTTAGCCGAGTAGAGGAAAACATTTGCACGTGACCCAATTCGTCGATGGCGTTGCTCAGTAAAGGAGATTGCCGATTATTTAAAATCTGGCGGACAAGCCATCCGTTGCCATTTCCTTAACCCTTTGAGCCCTATGGACGTATGTATGCGTCTGGCGAAAGCTATCGGTGTGGAGTAAGGACGCATATATGCGTTTACTCTAAGTTGCCGATATGGCCTGAAGACACATGTGTGCCGTTCAGTGCACAAATCGATTAACATCACTTTTTGCAACTTACATAAATTTAAGCATCGAAGCACTCGATTAAGTCCCTACTTTTTATATTTGTAACATAATTTTGAACATAATTTATGGAGTTAATCGATTTGTGCACTGAACGGCTCATATATGCGTTTGTCGATTTTTTCGATGACCTACATAGAAGTATTACAATTACTTTTATGTGAGATGAATTCAAGTGCACTCCTTTTAAATTTACTTTTCTAGTTTATCGGCCAAATTCTAGTTTATTGTAAGTTTTAATGTTTATAATAAATAATTAATACTCAAAAATAACGCTCTTTAATTATTTAATCTCGTGCAAAAGAATTGCTATAACTTATTACTATTTGTGCCTTGAATAGTTAATCAACAGACTTCAGTCTAGCAAGAAAATATTCCGTCCGCAGTGATCGTCAGCGCTAACCGCGCGCCGTCCGTACGGACCGCATAGGCCGCGAGTATTTAACACTCGAAGAATTAGAGCAATACATCGATCGATCGTCGAAATACCGACGACACTGTGATGGAAAACAGTATGAGTATGAGAGAGAAATATCGAGTACAGAAGGAGTAAGGGGGAAAGATTGCGTACAGAGAGGAGAGTGAAAAAGTGAAGACAAGAAGAAGGAAAGCGCCAAGTTAAGAGAGCCCTGGGCAATCCAGCTCCGAACGCCTAATTGAACGAAACGCATCCATGAGAATCGACAGACTGCTTATATCCGAAATTAAGAAAGGTTGGAAAGTAGATACGGTCGCTGAATGGAGCATTAGGGGCACCGATACCATCAGGAAGTGTCTTGCACTTCCTCTCGGCAGGACGCACAAATGTAATGCCTTTATAATCAAACTTTATAATAACTCGACATTGCCGACTGTTATTTAGGCGAGTAGTCCACAGTTGCCCCAACATATTACAACTCGTTGAATAGAATACACGTCGTATCTCGTTACGTTCCGTTACAACCCAATAATATTAAAAATAACGCATCCTGTTATTATAAAAAATTCAGAATTTATCGACCAACGACTGCCAACCTTCACCAACGTAAACACAATGCATATGGAATTCACTAAATTTCGTATTCAACCAGCCTCAAATACACAAATACCTTCACGATTACACAGAAAACACACCTACAATATCGTAAACACCAGAATAATCGACCAACCCATAGTAGACAGCAGACAACCGAATAACTACATCCTCGAAACAATATATTCATTCAACGGCATCCGGCAATACATATTTAACAACCGGCCTCGTTACCGTCGATAATTTCAAATCGCATCCATTCCCGCCAATTTCACCTGGAACAGCAAGCACTTCCTCGCTCCTCCACAACCATCCATAGAAACATTATTTCTACGGACACACTACCCTGTCTCGCAAACTACGAGAATGCTCGCGACACCGAGACCGTAGAACGACTCAAGAGGAAATGAGAAGAAGAATAAGATGCAAAGTAAAACGAGATAGAGAGAGTGAGAGAGAATTCGCGTGGCGGATTTGTAGAATGGCGCCGGCGAGTCCCGAGAATCCATTGTTCTCTGGTTCGTTCACCGGTGCACAGTAGCGTGGAGCGACTACGCCAGGGATGGAACGGCGCGTGAATTTGTCCCGAGCCACCTCCACCTGCCACCCCCAGGCCTTCCCTTTCTCTCGTGAGCTTACTCGCTCGCTCTCACCCCCTTGGGGTCCGCGAACTCTGGATGCTTTGGTGAGTAGTGGGTGGGTTTACTGGTCGAGTGCCAGAACGACGACGGACATTATATATCGCGCTCGCGCGCTGGATCTGAATCGCTGAATTATCGGCGAATACGGGTGCAACAGCGATATTATGCCAGAGGGTGGGGAGAGGGTGAGAACGACCCTGGAAACGCACGAGAGCGCGCATCGACGGTTATTATCCAATCGGCGCGTGCTCGACGACCAATACAACCAAGTGACACGTCGTGTTCCTCTAATGAAAAGTGTCGCGAGGGTTTAAGGGTAGAGGATGGAGTCGCGCCTTCTCGAGAATTCATTCGGTAGCGAACGTGAGAGAAAAGAAAGGTGTGAGCCGTTGCAAAGGTGGGTCGTGATGGAAGCTGGGATGAAAGGACGGAGTAGAAGGAGATGAGTGGACGTGGAAGAAGAGTGGACCGTCAGAAAGCATCGTAAAGCGTGAAGAACACCTTCTTCGCACTCTCCGCTCGCGGTGTTCAGCCTCGCTTCGATGGAACATCGATTTACGTGTCGCATTAGAATGTCGAGGGAGAAGAAACTCTCGAGTGACTTCGATTCGAGAAGCAATGGTAGGAAGGAGACACCATCTACCTGGGCTCTTGGTGAGGAAGGTGTGCTCGAGTTCTCGCGCTGAGAAAATCCGCTTTTTCGACACTCTTTCTATTCTCGTCCGTTCTTCCGTCCTCTTCTCTCAATTTCTTCCATTGACTTTCCGCTGCGTAGCGTCGTAAAGGCTCAGCCCAAGCGGTGCCGACGTTTAATCCCAAGTCGAGAAGAACGGAGAGGAAGAGCGGAACACTCCGAACCTGTTTAACGTTCCTACCAGTCCGGTCGACTTTAATAAGCTTTTTTCCTTTGCCCGTCCTACCTTTTTCCACCTTCGCCTCCACCTTTCGCAACGGTCGTCCGCCGCGTGGAAAACAATTTTGTCGTTCCTTGGCGCGGTAGCGCGTTATGACGGCCCCGGTCGGGCTGGAGCCAGGCACTCGAATAAACGCCCCAGCTCGCTTTGTACGCGGAAGGAAGGAAAGAATTATTGGAGCGGGATAGCGGCCTTCGATGGAATCCCTGTTAACCGCCCCGTAGCGAGAATTGCTTTCGTTTTTCATTATTTATCTTCTTTGTTTGATTCCGGTAGGATTCGATCAGCGTAAATCGTTAATTTAATCGAGGTAGACTAGTCGATACGACGGAAATATTTTCTCTGGATGGTATAGCAGGTAAATTCGTAGGTAGATTTTAATTAGTAAATAGGTTTGTTTTTGTCGGTCTGACTGGATCGCGCAATTTCGAGCCTTTGATATTAAAAACGCGGAACTTTGGCAAGGCTTGATTTGTTGATGGAAAGCTTATATGTCAGGAACGAGAACGCCACGTCCATTTTTGTCTACGGTTCGTTTTCGCCGGCTTTTCTTCGTGCATTAAAAATTTTAAATATGAATTTATACGAATTTACATAATAGTTCATTAGTAAGGTCGTATACGCGGACTCGTCCACGTCGGCACATTTACGTGAACGCGTTACCTGAATTTAATTAGAATTTATTTTTCACTCTCCTAATCGTTTCTGAGAACCTCGAGTTAAGGCGAGGGTCGCCAGGTTGTCGTCTTTCTTGCGACACAGTAGAGCGCACCTCGTTAACCGAAAAATGTTTCAAACTTAACTACCCTTAAACGGGGCAAGCAAATCTTTCGTGGTACCCACGGGACTGTTTAGCACGGCTTTTTTAACGCGGGACGTTAATTCGTCCGAGCTTAATTTATTATAATCGCCTAAGCATTTGGAAGCTGAGTATTACCATACGTTTAATTATTAATTACGTAAGATAAAGTGTATAAGTATCATTTAACTACAACAGTTTATTTCTCAAACATGAACCACGTGTTATTTTGCACAGATTTTATACCATATTGTTGTACAAAATAGTTCCATGTCTTATGTTTCCGAAGAGCACAACGAAGCCAGCGCTGATATCAAATCTTTTTCGCCGGCGGATACCAAAAGAGTCTCTCTTGTGTAACGTACCTACATCTTGCAACACGATACGAGCGAATCGGGCTATAAAGAAAACACGAAGAAGTTTGATACGTGTGCGCGATGTGAAGGTTCGCATACTTGTCTAAAGTCCCTGATTCGATTTGGATGATGTTTCCAGTTCTTTTCATTCGAGAAACTTTATATATAACTTAATCGTGTTACGTGAATTAAAGACGAGTGTATAAAAAATTCATCTGGAAGCGCGAGGACAGAACCTTTAACGATAATTAAAGTAGACGAAGCATCCAACGTATAGATACCACTAGTTTTACAACACATTTCCAATGCTCGTGCTTCAAGAAACTCATGATCGCAAAACTGCGAACTCAACGCGAACATCCGAATTTCAAAAAATTTCGAAACTAAAAATTGCGCCGTCATTACGAATTCACCGCTCGGATAAATTTTAGAAAACTCTTCGTCGTGAACCTACGACCTGAAAACGAGCTCCCTCTCGGATTCGTGCCAAGAGAATCGATTCGACGTCATGAAAATTCCTGGCATTCGCCAATCTCCGCGAAATTCTATCTGGAGTTCGTGAAAACGACGAGACGCGCGGTAACATTCGTAGACAAGGAATTTCCGATACTTACGACTACCGAACAACGACTCGAGCCGCGAAACGAAACAACGATTCCATTAATCCCACCGTCGAATCGAGCAGCTGCGATTTTTCAGCGAGCACTGAAAGGGGCCGCGACGTCGCACGAGTGTTCGTGTCGCGCGGCGCCCGCTTTATACTCTCGCACCCCCTTCATGAAAATGTTGCGTGTCACTCGAGCGTGTCAGCTACTTTACTCGCCCGCGTTATGCAGGCTGGCGTCGGCCCCGGTTGCGCGCCTCGCTTTTCCACACCTAGAGAGCCTCGCACGAGCCCCGCGTAGTGTCTCGCACGCGCACTCGTGGAACGCGCGAGGCTTTTGCAACGATTCAGCGTGCAATTGCGAAAAGCGATTTCCATCTCTGATTGCGTAGAAATGCCGGCGCGGTGGGAGCGCGAGTGCGCGCTCACGCGAACGATCAAAGGCAGAGGACAAAATTGTAAGCCGAGATTATAATTTCGCGATGGCAACGGTTTCCCTTCCTTCCTTCCACCTACCCCACCCATTGGCATCTCCCTACAGATACGTTTCTCATCCAAAAACCAAAGCGCTTTAGTTTCCGCCAGAGCGTTCTCAATCGTCGTATACACAAAGGAGAAGAAATACGGAAGGAGAGCGAAGACAAAGGAAGGACACGCGGAAACGAAGGTGAAGAACGAGAAGAAGAGAATAGAGAAGGAGCCAAGGAGCATTACCTTCGATGATCTTTGTCCTCAAGGAAGATCGCAAGGGCGAAGGAGAGATACCGGTCTGCGCGTTCTCGCGAGCGCACTTCTTCGACCTACCACGGAGCATCCGTTTGGCAGCCTGAGTATTGCGAATAAAAAAAAATAGAACGGATAAAGGCAAGAGGGTATTAAGGTCGCGGTGAGCCACGAGAGAAAGAGGAAGAAGGAGTAGAATCGATTGTGCCGCGCACTACTCCATGATCCGCGAGTTCTCGAATAGATCGTGCCTCGTTGGATAGGGTCCTGGTTCTTTTCGTCTCGCTCTTCTTCTCTCACTCTTCCCTTCTTTCCAAGTGCAGATCCTCCGTCTCTTCCAGTATTTCTCTCCGACTTCCTCTGTATCGTCGAGGCGACCTTAGATAAAATCGCGTTTGCGTTAACCGTCTTCTGGAGAGAGGGTAAGTTCGGTAGGGAAGGTTCGCGATCGAGGGTAGCTAAGAGTCGCGGTGGTTCTCCGTGTCTTCGTTATTTACTCAGATTTTCGAGGAAATGAACGGACCGGGGAGTGGTGGAGGGTAAAACGAGGGAGAACCGCGGAATCGTTTTCTCCTTCGCCGCTGACTTTACGTTAGCCCGGCTTACGAACCATGCCCATCCCACTCTAGCTTCGTAGAATCGACTACGCCGTTACTACCCTCTCCTTGTTCTTAGCAGTGCTCCTACCTACGCCCTCCTCGCCTTCAGATTTCGTCGTGCCTTTCCGTTATCTGCGCCTCGATTTAAGGGTATATACGCTCTTCGTAAGCGCGGCACGTCCCGAAGCAAGTTATAATTGACCGAAGGTTTGCCCGTGACAGTTCTCGTTTCTATGGCTCCGCCTCTTCCTCTATTTCTCCCCTGCTCTCTCTCTCTCTTTCCATTTCTCTCTCTCCTTCTCTCTCTCTTTCCATTTCTCTCTCTCCCTCTCTCTCTCTTTCTCTCTCTATTTCTCCCTTGCTTTCTCTTTCCATTTCTCTCCCTCTCTCTCTTTCTTACTCTTTCCGTCTCTCCTTCTCGCGCCTCTCGAACACTTCCTTCCTCAACCACCTCCCTGCCTCCGACTCCCCTCTCGCTTCATGCTCCATCTTCCACCGCCTCTGCCTCCGCACCCCTCTAATTCTCATCTCTTATGGCCTCCTCCTTCCACCTCCAGCCTCTTCTCGTTGTAAGACGAGGATCAACTAAACTGCGTCAACCTCTCCTCCTCGGACCTAGAGAATGGCCAGGTCATACCCGACCGATGCAATTTCTTATGACCCTTCTCAGTGTCCCCCTTGCAGGACGAAGTCTTAGTGGAGCGGCCCGTAATACAACCGGCAATCGATTGTCGATCATCCATTCGGACTTTCACGGTGAGATAACACGTCCGGCGAGTGACTTTTTGTAGTGACGCGAGAGATGATATTCTTTCGAGAACTTTTACGTGGATTGCGAATGACAATCACACTGAGAGAGGGCGAAGTGTTTGTCACAAGGGTGAATTGTGAGAAAAATTTATGGTTTATAATAAATGTTGTAGATAGCGCAAATGTGAAATGAAAGCTGCACCGATTCGAGGGGTAGACAGATGGGGTAAAGGGAGGCAATTATAAGGGCATGAGAAGACACGTTCGTTAAACTTTTATTAAACGACTTTTAACTTTTATTAAGCGATTTAAGTTAAGATTTGAGGTATGACCCATCAATGTTGAGTATTGTAACAAGATTATGTATAATGGTAACAGTTCTAGGATCCTTGGACAAATTGTTTGGCCATGTTACAAAAATCATAATTCGAAAGGACTACAACAGCGTTATGAATAATGTCTACTTTGCCAAAATTTTTGGATATAATTTACGCGACACAATATACACTATTAATAGGATAGTTCCTTCGTTCACTTTATTCAATCTTTCGAGAATAATACTCGTTAGCTGAACCACTCTGATTAAAGCATGTAGTATCCCAGTAACCATACTCGATTTCCGCGTAGAGTAATTTAAGCAGATATTGCACGCGCGGTGCACTCATTGTTCGACTATTCGATTAACTAATCGATCACTCTCCTGAAATCTCATTCATTTTCGAGTAGATTCAAAGCCTTGTGCATTGTAACATGGAATGCATTAATTAATCGGTCATTCCATATATGGGTTCTAAAATCCATCTACCGCACTATTGTCAATTCCATTTTCATTCAAATGGAAAATGAAGAATTTCCCATTGCCAATGTTCACACGACGTTTCAAATTTTACACCCTCCCAATTTTCGACTTATCACTTTACCACGCTCAGAGTGGATTGGACGTGTACATTTCATTTTGACACGCGCCCTCTCCATCACGCACGAGCGACGGTACAATGAGGCGTCAACAAGAGCATGTCCCCGGCATTCCATTTTTTATCGTCTCGAAATCCAACTCCGGCCATTACGAAATTTGTTAAATTTACCTGGAGAATTGCGCGGCAAATATTTCTACGCAACTGAACTCTACATTCGCTCTTGACAAAGTACTCGTCCCTCACAAATCGAATTTCGTACGCTTCGTATCGACTCATCGAATATTGCTAGAAATAAAATCATAGCTTATGCTTTAAAAGCTAAACCCTTCCGAATAAATGTTCCTACAAATATTTTGTGTGGACGCTACAATCGTGGCACCGATAGATCCACCAAAATCGCACATAATTATTCGCATGAAATATTCCCCGTAATCCGTTCGAGCTTATCAAATCGGACTATCTAAACATTTGAAAACTTCTCTGACAATTACGGACTCACTTCTCTCTGCAATTTCTAGTTATCTCTGTCGCGTTGAACGAACTGTTGCCCCGATGATTCATCGTGGATCGATGATACGCTTAACCAGTGGAAAATATTGCTTTCGTATATGCAAGGAATCTTGGTAAAGTTCGTTTTTCTGCATTACGAGCTTAGCACGAGGATGGACGACTGCATGATTTTAAATTTACAATAAACGATTTGAAACGTCTAGACTCATAGAACGAGATCTTCACAAGTTTCATAATCCGTACGTATCTAATTTTCCGAGCCAACTGGAGCAACTTGCGCATTAATATTGACGTAGCTTAATTTAATAATGCTCTTGCGCACTGCACATTGATATTTATACCACTTGAAACAATATATTGCATTATTAAAGAGGTCCGCAGGGTGGAACGGGTTCGCGGTCGAAACGGTTTTTGCGCGTCTCAGAGCACACGCCCCCGCGAAAGTAACGAGAGTCTCTCGTGTGCCGCGGCGCTAATGATACGCGACATGCAACCGCTTTGTAGGATTCAACACCCCCCTTTCTCTACCCAACCCCTTTTCATTTCTCCGTCTCGCGGCTGAAGTCGCTCGCCGCTCTTAAGTGTCCGTCGGCTAATGAAAGCGATAAGTCGACCAATAGTAAGGGAAGCGTGACGAGTCTCGGTTACAACAGGTGTACTAATTAAAATCTCCAGCTAAGGTGCACACTTTATCGGCTATCGTGATTCTTTGTTTCGAGGCTTCATTTAAAAACTCTGGACATTGTGCGAAATAATTACTTCTCGATTTTAAGAAGTGATAAGAGAAAGAGGTGGTCAAAAAGTAGCCTGTGGAATTTTAAGAACATCTGAAATGAAAGCAGTAGGTTAAATTGAAAAGAAATCGACAGGCTCTGGAAAGTAGTAAAGATGCTTTTGGTTAGTTTTACACGTAACTCCGCGAAGGAGTGTATTGATAGAAAGCCGCGGAGAAATAATTGTCAATCTCTCATTACCATGCCAAGTATTAAAAATCGTTTACGAGGTACTTCGGTCCCCGTTATTTAATCGCTGTTGAAATGGACGAGCTAGCCTAATGAGTATTAATAAATCCAACAATAATGCAGTCGTTCTATAATCGACTATTAAATGATTAACCGTTAAATTTCGCACGCGCATTTTGAAATTTCGTAGGTGTTAAAATTGTCATGAGTATATGAAAATCTGTGTACTTATAAATCCACCTCTAAATTATTAATCGGTACTGTCGGTTAAGTACCCTCGACAACTCGTCTCGACGACTCATTTGTTTAATAATAGTTACTAAAGAAATGATGAATTAAAATCCCGCTAACGAGCTAAGTAGCACAGAGAGACAGATTACATTCGCAATGCTTTCATTAGGCAGAAGAGGCAAAGGCGCATAAACGTAAAAACGTCTCGTCACAAGAGTATGCATAACAACTGCGACAGCGTGCTCGAAAGTTATCCTCTTTGATCCAACAGAACAGAATTAATTCCTCTTCGCTGTAAGCCGTAGTGAAATTGTTTGCGGTGGAAAAGTTTCACTTTACGTAACACGCCGACGTATCCACGCACGCGAATGCTCCTTGTTAAAAGTGAGACAAAGTTGAACTGTTTCGATATGCAAAGTTAAAATCAACTAATACAATAATTTCATTAGCGACCCGCGTGAATACCTAATTGTTGTAAGGATTGCATGGCAGTTGCGAAATCGTTTTGCTTAGCAGAAGCAAGAATTCATTATATGTAGCTACTGAAGTAAAAAAAACTGTACACGGACGATAGTATAGCTGTAGAGAAGTCGAGATATAATGAGAATTATCAGACACAGTAGAGAACCATCCCTGTTTACGACTTCGATTGTTTTGCTTAGCACTGGCAAGAATGAATGATGTGTGCTGAAGTAGAAAACTACACGGACGGTGTGGCTATACAAGTCGAGAGATAATGGGGATCATCGTAGGCTAACAGCATACGGTAGAGGACCATCGCTGTTTAGGACATCGAAAACAAGGAGATGCCCTAAACAAACGGCGGATATCGCGCTCTCTGATATCCAATACCCTTCGGACCACAATACGTGCCGCATTGGGTTTACACCACTGACATCCACCCATTAGCGGCTCACCTATCTACGGATCCTCTGTCTTGCTTCGCGAGAACTCGCGCGAGAGTCCGCGTCCGCACGCTGAAGATTCGTTCGCTGAAGCTGACAGCGGCATAGTGAAATCTCTAAGCGTAGGTAACGTTCATTCATATGCAATAGTCGCGAACAAACAATAGCAAGCTCGATTCAAACCCGTCGCGTGCCAGACGAACGAGCGCCACATTCGCTAGAATTGTATAGATATGCCGCGCTCGGATTTAGAGATTCTTTTTTTTGTACGAAGTGAATGCTAAAATGGAAAAATGCGTGCGTAGACAAAAAATCGTGCTTGGACCAGTTGTTAGTATAAAAGGTTGAATTAAGGAGAAGCTTCCATGCATCCTAGGACACAGACGACTAACCTGCGGCCTTTTAAAATCCTGAGTTCAGTCATATTCATTTTCATCATAATTAGTTCTGCGAATTTTCTTCTTGTAAGAGTTTTAAGTACGAAATTGCAAAATGTTAAATGATCGTTTCCCAGTATTAAATCGTATGTCCTTCTACATTCTTTCCGAATACGATTGCAACCTTCCATCTTAAAAAGCTACCCTATCCTTATCCTAGTATACAGTACTACCCACAGATTAATCAACGTACGACAAATCTCACATTCACTTTATTATTCCAATAAATGTACTCTTTTCTAAAACCCTCTTGGATATTTCCACCCTCGATTCTTTCACGCTACAAATATCAATCTCAAATTACGCATAAACCTCACCCAGACAATTAAAACAAGCTTTCTTCCGTCACCCTCCCTTGTTTAGTCACCCTGCTACACCCGTCCTTCCCATACTCCTTCAAAATCCATCTGGCCATATCGAAAGCGGACGCGCTCCCGTCAGATACACCCCACATTTCTACCTCTACCCACTGACACCCTGAAAAAAAGAAACAAGCAACTCCACGCGCCTACACGCGCGCCCGCGGAGATTCTCCGATATCGTTCCCGCGATGAGAAACGTCGACGAGAACGCAAACTGGTTGACGTACGAGTCTCCGGGAGTAACGAGGGTACGTGCCAAATTTGGGAGCATTTGCAAGGCAAAGGAGCGCTCGCGCGGACGGTCAGATATGCGTGTCCGCGTTCGTGTCCGCGTTCGTGTTCGCGTCCGCGTTCGCGTCCGCGTCCGCGCCTATCGTTGCACATCAGGCACACGCGGTTCTCACCCTCGTCTCCTCTACGCGCGCGCATCTGACTACGCGCAGGAGGAAGAGGATACTAGGTCTCTTTCTCTCACTCGGTGGTCGGGTCGGAATAGCTTTACGGCCTCTCCGCGGGCGCAAGTCTCGTTTATTAAAATTCCTTTCGCTCGAGACGGACGGCCCCGTACCACCTGGACGGTGCAACGGAAGCGGCCCTACACCTCTCCGGATTATTGAAGTTATATTTCCAATGTTAGTCGTTAGTAGAAGATTGCATTTGGAAAACGGGAGGGTACGGAATCGATTTGCGTTGGTATGCAGGAATTCCTGATGGCTTCGGTGAACGTCGGCGGTAACTCTGGGTTGTGTAATTTAATGAATTGTGTTTTCGATTTTGTGTTTTGTGAATAGTAATTGTAAGGATGATAGTAATAATGTCGTACGTGTGATTAATAAATGGTAGGAGGTAATGATTATTCTGGAGTATCGGTTAGTGTAAATAATAAACAAGTTATGTATTATTGGGCGAATAATTATTAAATTATTTGGTTGCGATATTTTATGTGTTCATAATACTAGTGAAGTTGCAATTCTGATTTATGATGTTTATCGGGACGAAGTCCACGTTAGTTATATTAATGGGGTATTCAGTACAAATATGGTTGAACGCTTTTAAAAATGTATCTCTCAGTTCTATGTAAATGTCACCGCGGATATATAAATACGTATGTTTAGTCGAGCAAATTTAAATGTATAAATTTACCCTATATGCTAGATATTCATAATTGAATGTGGAGCCAGATATTTCATATGGGGCATTCATAACTCAATATTATCACATACTCGAATAATAATAACGACTTTCTGCAAACAAGATTCTCTTTTTGGAAATCAATAACGATATATACACAGTAGAAATAATACATATAATAACCCATTGCACACACAGATTACTGTTTTGTGAGTTTTTCATAAAGCTTCAACGATAATAAGCTGGAAGAAATAAGGAACATGGTGTAATTATCTGTTTCTCGAAACAAAAGTACAAAATGGGAGACACTTCAATCGCGAAGCAACGTCGTGTTATTTGGAGCACGATGGATGGGTGTCGATTGTCTCCATTTTCCAAGAATGACCATTTGTTTGAAGATGTCTGTGAGCGGGGATGGAGAGTAAACGACAGTGACGATTCGCTCGAAGGACTTTGAAATAAAAGGGACAGCCACGGAAACTTTTCAGACGACTGCGGCGATACAACCAACCGATGGTCGACGTACCGCAGGTTCCAATAGAAAAATCGCTCGTGCGAATAAAATATTTGAAATGCATTCAACGATCATAAAATTTGTTCTATTTATAAATTCTTAAATATCCGAGAATATACATACTCGTATATCCTAAATGCACATCCAATAATTAGCAGCTACGTATAGTTATGAACATTATCACTTGCCGCTTGTAATAGCGAGCAATCGATAATCGGGCGAAACCAATGTCCCTGCGTTCTGTTATCCCTATGTGAACGCGCTCTATAATACTGATGCATTTGATTAGAATCCGATATGTGTTAATGACAATCCGAAAATTGTATTCTAAAGTTTCTCAATGGTATCAAATTGTGAAACATCAAACGCATCCCCAATTATACCAGCTCATAACGTAAATCTTTTGTAGGAAGAAAACTATTTAAAAATTCGATCCGCCCTCGGAATGGAAAATTGTCTACGACGAATATATAGTTAAAAGAATATCCGTGTATATTCGCAAATAGAAATTATTGATTGCCTTTGCATTAACCGCGGAGGAACAAAGAATTTACCCAGTTGTCTCAAAGAGAAAGTGGATTCTCGAAATTTCGGGAGTTATACACGACATCCTCGTGAAAACATCAAATCGTGCGATGAATCTTCGTATCGGGGTCGTTCGTGAATTCCCACTTAAATCCACGCGGAACATTTGCGTCGCGTGAATCATATAAACGAGGCATCCGAGAGCGCGCGAGCCGACGCTAAAGCGTACGCGAAGCTCAACGGTTTACGCGCAAGAAATTGCCAGCGCAATAAACAACCGACACCCGTGCGCGCTAGAGCGCGAAAATGGCGGATCTCTTGGAATTTTTATCGTCGTCGAATAAAAACGAGAAAGGACGCCATCCAAATTGTCGCACGCCAGAGGGCGAGGCGGTTTTTCAGTCGCGTGCCATCCCGACCCGGCAGAACTCGCGAGCTTCAAATCTTTATTTTTAATTTCATTTCACAGCTCTCTCGCATTGCTTCTAACTATTCCACCCCAGTTTCGAATATCGGCTCGATAAACATACCCGTATTGGTTATTTCATAAGTTTTCCCAGTTGCAGACAAGCCGCACAAGCGAATTTTCCACTTTCAACCTCGCATCGAAATCTATCGAACAACGTACAAATTGATACGAGAAAGAATCGTTTTTCTCTTGCAGAACTGGGTTAGGTAAAATTGTTTTCCCGTTGGACTACGCTTCTCAACTTTCTACTTTTCCGTAGCCACTGTATTCCCCGACATTTATTCAGCTTGATTTTCACCAGAAGGAAAATGGAAAAGCGTCGACGCGTGAAACGAAAGTATAAATCTTCTTCGTTTACCGCACTTCATTAAGGGCAGGTCTGTCTACATACACATGCAAACGAGATTGAGAGTTACTTTGATACATCCGCCACCGACGAACAACACATTCGCGAGATCCTTTGAGCGAGAGACCCACCAACACAGACTCGAATTTTCACGAAATGTCTAGCGGCTTTCTCCAGTCACCGGATTAAGCCCTTGCGGTAAGGGCAACGACAAGCACGTCCACCGAGAGGGAAAGGTAACGAGCTGGCGTCCTTATCACCTTAAGCTTCGCAATTTCCATCGACTTTGCGTACTTTTAATTACAGTAAAACGGCCGTGTTTACAGGATATTTCCCCCCTCCTTACGTAAGAAATTGGAAAAGTTTCGGAGGAACGTTTCCATTCGGCGAACTCCATCGGCGTACCTCCAAGGTTTACGTACCTCTGTACCCTCTACCCTCTCTTCTCTCTACTCTTCTCTTTTCTTCTCGTGCCACGCTCCAACGCCCCATCCCTCACGCCCTCGCTTTAGAAGCCGCGCGGAAAGGCAGGTCGGTGAAAAACCATCCCTTCTTCCTCACCGACCCTCATCCCTTCTATCTGTGACCAACATCTATATGTATTCTGCGGGAAAGCCAGAGACGTGCTTCGTGCCAGAGAAGAGGAAGGAGAAGAGATGGAGAAACTTTAACGCGAATTGACTTTTATAAGACTGATCTGGCCGTTGTCACGGAGAGGAAAGGGACTCCCTCGCCTTCGCGGAATAAAGAGAGTTCCACCGGAGAACGTTTTTGCACGTCACATTAAGACATTTATCTTTAGTCTGGCATTTTAAATGCCCCGGTGCCACGTCCGCGCATCTGCTCGCTTCTTCTACCCGCTCCGTGTTCTTTTTTCTTCTTCCTCTTCTCTTCCCTCGTCTCGTGCCCTCTGTCTATCTCTTCCCTTCTCCCGTTGTCAGGGTCTCTTTACTTCGCTGTTTCGTTCGCCCGGTATTTTTGCGCTCGTCCTCTCTTCCACATCGCGTTTCATTCTCTTCCCTTTTTTTTTGTCGTCGCTACTTCGCTTTTTCGCAGAGGCCATCCGCACCGAGGAACATTTTCCATGCTAGAGCGAGAGAATTGCTGAGAGGTATTGTATTTTCGGCAGGCCATTGTCGCTCGAGCGACCTCGCGATTAATTGCATTCGGTATTTATTGTAAGCTAGCCTTCCACGATATTATTTGACGCAGTTGCTCTCGGATGCAATTTGACGGTCTGCTGAGTTTCTTCTTTTTTTTTTTTTGTTCGTGATACTAACCTTCTAGCAACAAGTAATTAACAATTGTTGATAACATCTTGTGGTTATTTGTCATCCGTGAACCCCCTACTCCGATGGTCTTTGAAGGTTTTTGTTAGTAGGTTGGTTGTAAAATGCTTCATTCCGATTCTAACCCTTCTCAAGAGTGTTGTATGCTTATGAGAAGAAAAAACGGTAAAAGTGTTACTAGCGAATATCCCTGTGTTTCAATTTGTTTTTAACTTTTCCTTGAACATTTATCATGCTGATTTATTAGTGGTGAATATATCTAAGGTATTTGTTTAATTCTATATGGCAAATGACGCTTTCTATTGTATTAGTTATTATCAAGGCTTCTGCCACAAGAAGCTTAGGTCGGTTATTTAAAGAGGACCGACATTTGGAATTTTCTCTTTGGAACTGAAAAAATTAGTTTTGAAAGCATCTTAAAACTCGAGTTGAATATACAACGATGCCCGTCATGCATTTAAAATACAAAACAAAGTACTGCAATCTTTTCTTCTCGCAATGAATAAGACACGTATAATGGAGCACCGAGTTTTAGTGTACAATTTTGCCATAAAATACCAAGTCATTCGTGCCGCTTAAATAAACGACGGAACTACAAGTGCCGTCAATTGTAACGGACAGCGCAGCGAATTGTTAATTCAATTCATACCGAAAGAATACATTTCAGATAAATGACAATGAAGGTAAAAGGCACACGTGAAATGTGTCGATGAGCGATTGCCACATGAGAGGAATTACAGTATAACGAACAATTTAATGCGTCCGTGGCTCTCTTTTGTTTACCGTTGTATCGTGTTTAAGCCTCTTTCTATCCTCGCGACGTCCAATGTCGACGCGAGAAGCCATCCGTGCGCTTTTGTCACTTTATACTCTCGCGGATACTGCGCCAGTGTATGTGCGCCCAGATAGGCCATTGTTAACAATTCATAGTCAGAATTACGTGTAAGGAACGAGACAAGAAAATAGCAGTAAGGTACGACCTATAAACGAATTTGAATCAGAGCCTCTTAAATCTCCTCGTTCGCCCCTAATTAACCCTTTGCACTCGAGAGGTGACCATCGCTCACCACTTACTTTCTTGCGACAATCCGAACTATGCCACCGACCACCATTTGGGTTGACGCGATACGTAGGAGACGGCGATATTTATTTGCATTTAATTTCTTTTGAAACTGAAAGCGTTGTACGATATATATAACCTTCCGAAGTATAAAATGATACAGTTTATACATTTTATATTCAGGGTGTCCCATTTTAAATAATACATTCAAATATCGTGATAACGGTGCGTTAAATAAAAAAATGTTTCAAACAAAAGTTGTACGACTTGAAAGGGGCTATCGGCCGGTGGCAATGATTTGACCCTGCAAAGTCATTTGAAGGTCACATGAAGGTCACCGTCAATTTCTTAAATAGAACTCCGCATTTTGTATAGCACATTCTTGTAGCTTATCTCGAGAGCTTTCCAAAACACTATAATAAAATATTTTTCCTCCACAGTGCATTGTGAAATCAAAAGGATTTTTCGAAAAAGGCCTCGAGCGCAAAGGGTTAAAGTACAATCCACACAATTAACAATTAAACAACGTAATTTCAATACAAAACTAACACAACTAATTTCCACTAAGAAAATATCCTTGCATCCGCTACTTCATCCTCTCTCGCATCTCATCACAACCCCTACGCGTGACTGCGCGTGTACCGTAATTCCAAGGCTCTCGATTCTGTCTCCACCTACCAAAAACAAACGTGGCGGTTAATATTTTCCTAAGCGAAATGCGCCGCACGCTCCTTGAGAGGCATGCCACGAGAGTGCGTCGAGGACGTTGCCACGATGTTTATTTGTAGAACAATCATTGGAGGCGCGTACTGTGATATCAGTTACGTGGGTCTCCTCCAACGATTTCGATACGGGGCTTAGTGTTTTTAACCCTTTGACTGCTATAAACGCATATATGCGTCGGACGAAAGCTATTCGTGTGGACTATGGGCGCACATATGCGTTCGGTAAACATTACCAGCATGCGTGCGTTTACTAATCTAATAAAATAATATTAACCTCTCAGGCACGGTATGCTTATCCGCAAATCTGTCTCTCTGAGTCGGCGCGTTTGGCCGCGGATGGCACAAAAACCGTTCATGACAATTTCCACTACGACATTGCATCTAAAAATCAGGATATAAGGTGGGGTAAGTGCGCCGTCGAGACGGAATTTTTTAAAGTATGGTTTTTTTATTATTTATATTTTTTTTTAATGACCTTATGCATCTGTAAAGTACAGTTGAAAGTCACGTTGCCAACGTTTCTATTTTGCATACAAATTTTGAAGTTTGTGGAAGGAGAGTAAACAAATTTCGAATATTCGTGTATGCACTTACCCCAGCTCACCTTACACGAAAGACACTATAGTGTGTCGCACCGTTCAAATTGATGGTATCCACGGAAAACCAGTATAGTGACGCGTCGTAATATAAGATGATATCCGCAAAGACCACTATAGTGCCGCATCTTGCCTAAGAGGTTACTGCTAAAAAATATTTTTTTGCATCGTTTAATTTAGCGCGAAAAAATACAATTATATGTCAATTGCTTCTTGTATACATACTCAACGGAATTCAGATTAGCCGAAAGGTATTTCGTTTCCTACAATTTCCAATCGCTAAGATCGCCCAAGAGTATTCAGCAGTCAAAGGGTTAACGAGCAAATCGCGCGAGACGAGATTCGATCATCGGCCGTGAGAAAGGACAAGTGCGGGTTTGTCCCTTCCGTAGGGAAAGTTTCGCGCCAGGATGGAGTGTGGCGCATGAACGAGACTACAGTAGAAGTGTACGTGTGCGTCAAGAACGGCGTGTGCGCTCACACCAAGGATTATAATCCTAGGTGGTGCTGGGACCAACGTGAGAGAATGGAGAGTGTGTCGAGAATTCAAATGCGACAATACGCGCAGTGTGGTGAGAGCGAGTGTCACGAGGCAAGTGTGTTGGCGAATTGAAATTTTTCATGGAACGAATTTTCTCCGCTTCCCTCCCTCGCCCGCGAGATAATCAGGTCCCAGAATCGCGAATTTTATTACGGTGCTCTTAATAAGCGCACTACGGCGCAGGGATTAATTTTAAATTAATTTGGCGCAGTGCATTCCCGCAGTTCGATAACTTTACGAGACGATCTTGTCTCAATTAGGCCATCCCCGCTCCAACCTGCCTGACTTTAGAAGTAAACGATAATTAATTTGACATCGCCCCTCTCTTGCGCACCGAGAAATTTCCTGACCAAAAGTTCTCGCGATCCTAGTTGACGTAATTTGCCGTCCTGCCATCCGCGCAAATAGACCGGGGAATTATTAAGCAGAAATGGTGGACGCTTTATGGTAAATCCTGAAGTGATTATATTTTCGGTTTTTATTTCGCGGAGCTCTTGCTCTTTATACTGGTGAAATGTCTACGATAGAATTTCGTTGGAAGTCTGGTGGTTAACTAAAATTTATTGAAATACTGCTTTTATCTCTTGGAATATTATTTCGGATTCTCAGGCGAAGTAAGGTGATGCTGCCTTTAACAGCACTTGCCAATGCAAGCATACCTTTCAAAAATAGAGGTTGAAATTCCTAGTGTTTCGCAAACATTAGCTTTTAGTTTTGCTAGTATAATTTAGAACAGTCACATTAAAGTCATTGTGAAATTGTCGTAAAATAATGGTTTTGGTGTCATATGTTACATTATTTATACTGTTCGTTTGAAAGATTAATAATAAAGACGATGTACTGAATTTAAAATTTGATAATCGAAAATATACACTTGCTTTGAATTTTAACGAACGAGCTATGGTATGGAAAAATTAAAAAAGTTTCATTCGAACTACGGAAACAATTTACCCTTTGAGCACTATGAACGCATATATACGTTCTCACATAACCATTCAATTTAGTCTATGAACGCAAATATGCGTTCTCACATAACCATTCAGCGTAAGTTATAAACGCATATATGCGATTGATGCTTGTAAGCCTAGAAACATAAAAAGATAATAAGCGTTTAATTGTGCTTTTGTGCAATGAAATTTCAAAGTAGCCCCGCCCAACATGCGCGTTGTCGTAAAAAGTGGGCAGTCCACAGCACACTCTTAACTTCAGACAGCTCAGCGCTCCAAAGGTTTTAACTAGAAATTTCGGAATAACGTAGAATTCTGTTTCAATCCTAACAACGAGAATGACGGAAATTTTCTAATTTACTTCCGCGACAAGTTCAGTTTTCTTCGATTAATCTAATGTGAAGTAGGTGCAATGCTCTTGATGATATTAATATGTATGTATATTTTCACGGGAAACAAAAGCTAGACGACAAAATCATCAGTCCCTATAATATCAAACAATACAGCATCAACTACACGAATTTCGAAAGTTCGGACGAAAGTTTAGACGCGAGAATTTCCCAGTGAGCATGAACATTTCACCCCAAATCTTTGACAAACTTTTCCATCTATAACAGGTTTCTAAATTTCATCCATTACACGAGTCTCTTCTTACTCGTAACTACGTCTACCGTTCCGAAAAACATCCGCTTCCTCTGTACTACCTCCACCTGACGAATTGTGCAAACTAAACTCGCGAAAGGCTCCTCTCGTCCTACTATGCACCCTGTAACGAATCGGTGACAACGCGAGCAACGTGAGACGCGAAATATCTCGAGTAAGTCCGCGGCGGTCGCTCGTATTCCCGCGGGCCATTAGTAAACACCCGAAGCTTTTTCACCGTGCCGCTAAAGCGTGCCTTGCCGCCGCGCGAACACTTCCATCCACTACCGTACCGAACTTCGCATGGAAAGGAGCGGGCAGGAGTGTTCCGTCGGGGTTAACAAACTCATGCCTTGCCGAGAGTGGACGAGTGGCCCGGATACGGCAGTGAGATTTTTTTTTCTCGTTTTTTTCATCGCTCTTTTTTTTAAACGCTCTTTGGCTACGCTATCTCCAAGCCAGTGGCCCGTATAAACTACCGCGGAAAAACGCAGCAGTGGCTTGAGGAATGAGGATTCTGAGAGGGACTAGGGCGGTACTGCGAGGTGCTGAGAAGAGAAGAGAGAACTGCGAAGTTCCTGCAAATAACTCAGGCATTGCGGCCCGCCTCGTCGCGCTACTCATCAGCTCTGGTGTTTATGAAGCATCAACATAAGAATCGAGATTTCCTACCGTAGGGACGATCTCATGAATTTTCTAGCCCGCCTGTTTTTCTCCTCGTTTCTCTTACGAATGCAAGTGCGCGACGATGGAGTACGAAAGTAGTATTCTTTTCTACCGAACGAAATCGTCCTTAAGCTCGAGGCCTGCTTTGAGGGAGCGAATGAAGGGGTTGGGTGATTTGTTTTCTTGTTTTGGAAGATTGAGAGAAAGAGGGTCGGCTTGGAGGAGAAACGGATTGAAGGAAGTGAACAGTTCGTGGATTGTGTGGGCGTCTCCAGTTTCGAGAGAGTACTTACTCCTTTTTATGAAAACGATTGCTTTCGAGGAAATGTGTGCAGACGGTGTGGAAGATTTTGTGAATCACGAATGGCGCTTTTCGTTCTTTGAAGTTTTCTTTTTCTTTTTTTTTATTGCAGAAGATATTTTTGTCGGGTATTTGATCAACTTTCCTGTGGCTAAAAGTAAAAGCTTGTTAATTAAAGGTACGGATAAAAATTAAATACGCAGAATCACACTTTGACGCATTCTTCAACCTACAAGATTTTATAAATGCATCCAATGATCCTAAAAAATTGATTTCCAACTGTACATCGGCATATCTTTTTCCGCGACAAATATCATCGAATATACATCAGACATAGGCTAAAACTCTCCATGGTTTTGTATTATTCAAGCCACTGCCTTATTGCTCCAAATATGTAAGATTATATAAAATTAATATTTAAGCAAAAATAGAAGTTATCGTTTAATAATGGCGCATTTTTTATAAATGCCAACGATTAGGGGCGTACCTGTAATAATATTCAAATCCAGATAGAATAGAAAATTCACGGAATAAACGATAGGGCGACGCATTAATTCCAAGCGCACGCTACACTTAACACCGGGCATAAATAAAATCAAATCCCAACGCTGTTCACGTAATCCAAATTAACGATTGGCTCGCCGCGATAAAAAGTATTAAATATAAAAGCGCGGAGTATCCAGAAGTAACGAAAGGCGAGAAACAAATTCTACGTTCCATTTCTGGCTGTGTTTGCGCGTTACCACAATAAAGCCCACGCGCTGGTACGAGCAAATTTCCCCGCATATTTTCACGAATCGTACCGCCATTGTGTTTGTCCTGCGTATTAATGAAAACTGGTGCACACGAGGGTGCGCGAACGAAGAAGCTCCCGCCTGTATAGAATCTACTGAACCATTCATTTTTCACGTCGAATTTACGGTGGCCGCAATAACAGAAACTCTACAAACCTTGAGGGTTTCGCAAAGCGTTGCAAATTTCAAATTGGGACCGAAGTATTTGCACACCTTCTAGTTGATAAATCCATAACTTAACAAATCACACGTGACATTCTAAGGAGATGTACGGACCAAATTACGAAATTTGCAAAGACATGAAAATTTTCGTAAACAAATTTTTGAGAATGAGTATAAAAGTCGAAACGGAAAGCAAATGTACCTACTCGAGAAAGAAGGTTTATCGTTTTTTCCCCTGGGTATGGTATGCTTGACAATTTCAAAAGGGTCGAATTTGAGTCTGTCAAATGCAATAAATATGAGAATGTCTCAGAATAACATCCATCGTAAATTGAAACTTGGTATTGGCTCCTTACGACTGACTCGATACACTTCGACCCAGTTATAATTTCGTACTGTGCTTATTGTTAATAAATCATAATGAAATTTCATCGACAAGTCTAACGTATACCCACGCAGGGATACCATAAAAAGAATCCTCACCAATTTCGATCCTTGTTCTGTCATTTTAAATTAACTTCATCTCCATGACGCGCTAGTAGAAATCGACGTTTCGCCTTTACAAAATCATCTCAGCCAAAGATCCCATTTCACGTAGATAGGTATCTCTCGACAAAGGGACGGGCACGCTTCACGTTCCTCACTTCGCATCGAAAGAACGCGGACGAGACGTTGAAAGCGCGCGAAGCTTCGAAACGCGCCCCTCGTCACCGAAGAAATCCATCCGCTTTACTGAAGGGAATCGTACGGGGCAGCGAACATCTTCCGGATCTTACGAGCACGTTCGGTGAATTTAAAAGCAGCGGAGGGTACGGCAACCTTGAATTTTATCACTATTGATCTCGTCGAGGATATAGAGATTGACTGCGCGCGGACCCTACGTCAGTGACGAGAAGAAGGCGCTAGGGCGAGAAGCGACGAAGAAAGGAAAGGTGGCAAGAGAGAAAGGAGAACGCGAGAGGAAGAGACGCTTGAGTGAAGGAAAGGTCGGAGCTAAGGTGGAAAGCGAAGGGCGAAAGGGTGTGTATGAATGGAACGAATGGCCCGTGCCGAGTGAATAGGGAAATGGAGGAGAATGTGAAAGGAGAGATAGAGAGAGAGAAAAGGGAGAAAGAAAACACGAGAGAGAAAGGATAGTAAGAGAGAAGGAGAGAGAAGGTGAAGGATCGAAAGGAGCGAAAGAGACGGTGGAAAGTGCGGTGAAACGTTTCGTTGGAGTGCCACTAGATTGGCCATTCGAGATTGCCTAAAGTTGATACGAGGCAGTAGGGCACAACATAAAGGCTTCATTTTCGAAGGCGGGCCATTTGGTAGGCGAATGGGTGCGACAGGGTAGCTGATACCGGACCATGGACGACCATGGTGGGCAGGAAGCAAGGGGCAGATAGAGATGTGGATATAGCTAAAGCCCAGTAACGAACGGACAGGGAATCTCCTTCCATCGCAATCGGCCAATTCGCAGGCATCGACCGGCACCTTACGTAAGAGGAAAGTCGAAGCTAGGGGTGAGTGAGCGGGAGGCGAACCTTCCTTTCGTCCTGGGGCACCGCTATTCCTTCCCATAACGTTCGAACCCCTTGAAATTTCAAGGTAGAGCTCCCAGAAGACGTTTTACCGAGTTCGTTTCGCAGGCTACGGACGGGCACAGGCGTTCCAATATCGGGGCCAGGGATCGAATCAGGGAGAACGTAAGCGGACTGTGGAATGAGGATAACGAACATGCCCGACGAGGTGCATCCGAGTTATTCCTGACCGTTAGGGGATGAAGAGGGTTGGATAGTCTATGCGAAGAAAGATAGGTCGTCCCGAGGTCCCGCTAATAAAGTCTAATGCGCGTTCCATTGAACGGAGCTGCTATTAGACGGTGCTCTTAAGATCTTCGTACAGACTAAACTGGCTCGTGAATTTCTTTATATAGATATGCGAGGCTATCGAGGATCCTTCTTCGCGGGTGTGACATTTCTTCCGAGTGAGGAATAATTCAGCTGTTGTCAGGCTCAAGGGATCAACGCCAATTTTGTCGAATGTTGTTGAATTTTAACGACGAGACCCTCGATCGATGCTAGAATATCTTGATACCTGTGAAAATTAATATTCTTCCTTTTTTTGAGGCGTTTATCGATTTGGACTACGAATGTCAGCGATTCGATCTTCTTTTCCACGTAAAGATTATCCGATGTGTGAAATGGCGTACCATTAACTCATTAAGAAAAGCATTCGAGCTCGCTCGAAAGTTCACCGAAATAACAACCAGAATTAGAAATAATCTCAGAGAGTTGTATGAATATAAATTCCATTCTTATCACACATACTGCAAATCTACGAGTTACATTACGATCTTACGAAATTCGTGCCAACGAATCGCGACAGCTCTACACACGGGTTAAGTGAATCGTGCAGGGCAGATAATGGCACGCCCGAAAAGAGCCATTAATTTTATTATTATCGTCAGCTCAGTCGGGACGAGCCACGCCAATAAATTTATCGGAATTTCAACGATAGGCTAATGGATTAAATCGCTGGCAATGGAACGAGGAGCGGGCCACACCGGGCCATTAATATGCCTCTCTCCTTTTTTTCCACTTCACGTACAAAAGAAGCGAGAAATAATTCGATGAACTATACTCCTAAGCGTTCCGATCATTATCACCTAGAATTATTAACACAGCGCATCCGTATTAATTACTCTGACTATTCTCCGAAATCTGCTTACCGATGCTTACCGAAAAGCGAGGGAGCCGGCGGACGTTGAAATCGCTTTAAGAAATAAAGCGAGAATTACGCGCGCCGTTTCTCGTCGGAATAAAATACGAGTGTCCTCGCCCGACCGCATAATAATGCTTCGGCGTCTCTTCCGCTCACAGCCTCTTTCACTTCAACCTCCCGCTCGCTTCCTTGTCCCCTTTCATTTGACGACCTACCTAACTCCACGGTATCTTGACGAACGAGAGAATCCTATTAACGATGCTCATTCTCTTTAATAGAATGCGCAGCCAAGAGCGGTGGCTCCGTGGTGGAGCACCATCCGTCTTACTGGGAGCAACCCTTTAGCCAGCCTTACTTCGACAACACGACGAAGAGGGAGACCACGACGACCGTCGGCCAATCCGCTTACCTGCACTGCAGGGTGCGCAATCTTGGCGATCGTGCTGTAAGTTTCAAGTTTGCTTATCGTCGCGAAGCTCTTCCGCTCGAGCGCCACCCACAACCCCCACCACTGCCTTCTTCCTTTCGCTGCCTGTAATAACAGCGAGAGAGGGAGTTCGGCAACATTGCACTTCCTTCCTTCCTCGCGATGAGAAAGGTGGAGCCTTCCAGGACCGGAGGTTCGAAATTTTCAAAGACCTACCCCATCGGTGAGCTCGATCGTTATACCCTCGCGCACCAAGCTCCTTTTCTTTTTTTCTTTCTCTCTTTCTTTCTCCCTCTCCTACGTTTCCCTTTTACTCGCTTCACCTCGGAAGTCCGTAATTTTTGCAGCCAGCTCGTGTAACGAGGAAAGAAAGTTCCACGAGAATTTCAGTTTGCTATCGCGAATTCTCCGCTGAAATTAATCGCTGAGAAATTTGAGATTGTGTTGGTACAGAGAGAAGGGGAAGAGGAACTGGTAGGTGGTGGAGGTTCGTGTAAGCGAAACGTTCGTTTGAAAAGCGCTTACGTTGTATTATACGGTTCTTTATTTGATGAACTCGGTTCTAAATTATATTTGTGCTCGTGTGAAAAGCTGTAGAAGTGGATGGGAATACTACTCGTTGGAGTAGAATGGAAGTCGGGTGAATCAATTCATTTTTTGAGATTAAAAGGTGTAGAGAATCCTGATTTGTTCGTTTGAAAGTGTTCAACGATTTTTATCGGAAATTATATGCAGGGTAGGTACGAATGTTTCAAGTACAGTTGAATTTACTTTTGTGACTTTGAACGCAAGCAATTCACTGGAATATTACGCCGTTTAATTACGCGAGCATTCGGGATTTCTCGTGTAATCTCAGATATTCAAACTATGTCGGTACTTGGTTTGCATAATCCAGTTGAATTTAGTTGAATTCGTCATTTGCCAGTAGTCGAAGACTTCATATAGACGTCCTTCATGCGCTCAACTAGAACAGAATCGATAGATTGAAAGCACGCGCGTTCGAATACGACCGCGGTATAACGAACGTGTATTAGTATGTTCTATTTCAAAATTCCGAGATACGTCACGCGTGTACCACTGACAATCCTCGTGGATGGGGTAGGGAGCGCGAAAACCTTTTTCTCATTATTCTCTGTATTATTATACCCGACCACCGTAGGGGAAGCAATCCAAATATCAGCAACGCAAGAAGCTAAAGGTACTGCATCGAACGCCGTATCGAATCGCTTGCAAACTGTGATCTACTCATTTTTCTAGTCATGTAGAATAAAAGTACCACTCAGTGGCGAAACAAATCATTACCGACACAGTCAACGAAAGAAAAAGGAATTCTAGAAATTCGAAGATTTTCATGCTCGCAAAATGAAGGATAAAATTAAACCGCGAAATCCTCGAAGCAAAGCAATTAACCTCTTAGGCACGGCATTGCTTATCCGCAAGTCTGCCTCTCTGAGAAGGCGGGCTTGGCCACGAATGGCACAAAAACCGTTCATGACGATTTCGACTACAACATTGCATCTGAAAATCATGATATAAGGTAAGTGCGCCGTCGAGACGAAATTTTCTAAAGTATGATTTTTTCTATTATTTATTTATTTATTTTTTTAAGTGACCTCGTGCATCTATAAAGTACAGTTGAAAGTCATGTTGCCAAAATTTGTATTTTGCATAAAAATTCGTGTGCGCACTTACCCCAGCTCACCTTGCACGAAAGACACTATAGTGTGTCGCACCGTTCAAATTGATGGTATCCGCGGAAAGCCACTGTAGTCGTAATATAAAATGACATCCACGAAATCCTCTACAGCTGTGCATCGTGCCTAAGAGGTTAAACAATTCCAATATTTACAAAAATCATTGTTTAATCAACAATTGCTTAATCACCTCAGCTAAAAAAAAATCTCAACATCCACTGTGCGCACTTCGAATCAAAAGTGAAGAGTCGATGTCTCGAACGATTCATCGAGCGCTCGAGACTGGAGGCTCCTGGCTCTAATGCAAAGTAATTTCGCGGATAGGCGCATAGGCGTTCGCCCGTACGAATGGTGACATCGCACGTTATCGGCCTTACTCATGCATCACCGCATGACGCGCCAGGGACCCGTCAGCCTCCAATCACCGATCGTAATCGGTGATAAATCAAATCTCTCCAACCTCACGAATATTGTGCTCACGTGTGTGTGTGCACGACCGCCACGCTATCTCCGTGAGGTCAGGCGCGCTTATATTCCCGCGCGTAAAATCGGCACGAGCCTGGGGGTCGCGGGAGACAACCGTCGTGGATCGCTTTATTGGAAAGAGAGCGTAAACAAAAACACGGACCGTACGTACGAACATTCCAGACCCTTGATTAATCGTAGAACGCCCGACACAGAATTGCTGAATCCCGACGAGAGAAATTCGTGTAAAGGTTTAAACGACGAGGACCACGCAAACATCATTAACGTTTAATTCCGAGTGAAATATATAAAAATTGCTGATTTGTAGAAAAGAAGTGTCTTTAACCCTATTCCTACCGACCGGTCGAATGCCCATTTTTAACATTTCGATTAGAATTTCCTATCAGGGTGAGTTTTAATGGCTGGACCAACCTTTTACCATCGAAGTGAGTTACCGATTCCAGTCTGTTAGTATTCGTGATCGCCATCAAGGTCGCCACTTGAATCTTCCATGCGTCCTGCAAAACCGGATTTTAGGTGAGTTTTATTAACATTATGATATACACATTTTGTAAATGTTTTGGAATTGATACTTCATAACGGGATTACGTAGTATAAGTTTAACGTTAAATTACAGCGTAGAAATATTATTTTTACCGTTTTACGGAAATATTTTACATTATTATAACATTAAGAAGTACTTATTTGATAACGTTACATGTTATAAAATATGAAGATAAGAATAAGAAAAATAAATAAAGGTAATTGATTGCGTTACGAGCGCGCAATTTTTTTATTTTTTATTAAACGTCTTATTACATGTGCGCCAATCACCTTTATTTATTTTTCTTATTCTTATCTTCATATTTTATAACATGTAACGTTATCAAATAAGTACTTCTTATTCTTAATGTTATAATAATGTAAAATATTTCAGTAAAACCGTAAAAATAATATTTCTACGCTGTAATTGAACGTTAAACTTATATTACGTAATCCCGTTATAAAGTATCAATGCCAAAACATTTACAAAATATGTATATCATAATGTTAATAAAACTTACCTAAAATCCGGTTTTGCAGGACGCATGGAAGATTCAAGTGGCGACCTTGGTGGCGATCACGAATACTAACAGACTGAAATCGGTAACTCACTCCGATGGTAAAAGGTTGGTCCAGCCATTAAAACTCACCCTGTATACAACGTAATTGCGTCACCTTTAAATTTCACGACTTTTTCTAAAATATACTTGTAATAGATTTTTCAATATATTAGGAAAAGTCGTGAAACTTAAAAGCGATGCAATTACGTTGTATATAGGAAATTCTAAACGAAATTTTAAAAACGGTCATTTGACCGGCCGTGGTAGGAATAGTGTTAAATTAGCATATTATCGCAGTCGTACATAAATAAAAACACTAGGGGAAACGAGTAAATTACGAACAGAAATTCTACTATGTTCTCCGTTTCTCTGGGAGTTCCGCGACTCAGGAAAAGGACGATTGGAGGTAATAGCAAAGAGGAAGTGATTCGGAAAAGGAGAGAAAAAGATAAGTGTGAGGTAGTAAAGAAAGCAAACTAACTAACCGTGCAAAGAGTCTAAGTAGAACACAAAATGAAGAGAACGAAGATAATGAGCAAAAGTCGATGGTTAAGGTAGAGAAACTGGAAAGAGGTGGCGGACGAAAGAAAAGGAGTAAGAAAAGAAAATCGAAGTTTGAGAAGGGGTGTCGGTTTCGAAGGATAATAAGCCACCGAAACTTGTCGTCCCGATATCGATCGGGACGTGTCTCGTCCAGGTCTCCCCATTCGCGAGAACTTTTGCCCATTACGTGACCCAGCCACGTACAGACCACTTCCCATTGGCGGAGCCACCGTTACACAATAAGCGTTACTCCTAACACCGTCGAATTACCGTCGCGACCATCCTAGGAATTTCTCGAAGAATTTCAACTTACGAATTGCCCTATCCCACCGTATCGACTACCGATCGCTTTTAAACGCTGAAAGTGGCGGATACGCGAGGCGAATTAGGTCCAATCGCGTACCTGGTAACAGTACCTACCGTTCACGGCTTCGCTCCATCGCTTAATCCGTCGCACGAAATAAAAATAATATCCTCGTGCTCTCGATAACCTGGAAACACCGCGAGTGGAACATTAACGACGTATTCTAGATACAGAGAGTCGCCAAGGTATTCGTAGCTTCTCCATTAGTCCAATGGCATTTATGGAACTTTTTCAGAGGACAATAGACTGCATTCGTTAATAGACATGTGGTTTGATTTACTGTGATACGACTATTTAGTGGCAAGATTAACTTCGACAAAAAATTAGGTTTGTAAAAGTATCGATACATTTCGTAACGTGTGTATTAAATATTAGGAATGTCTAATATTATCTCCTTCGAACGAGTATCGTGCATGTCAGTGGAATCATTGAGAGAATACGAACCACCCAGGTCTCATTGCAAATATGCCTAATTCTGAAGTGGCAAAAAATTTGGTCGTCACGCTGTAAATAAACTTTCCCTTTTTGTTCTTTTAGGTCTCATGGATCAGACAGCGCGATCTACACATACTCACAGTAGGAATCCTGACATATACTAACGACCAGCGCTTCCAATCGTTTCACGGCGATGGAAGCGACGAGTGGACTTTGAAGATCAGCTCACCGCAGGTCCGAGACAACGGGATCTATGAGTGTCAGGTCTCGACCGAGCCCAAAATCAGTCAGGCCTATAATTTGAGCGTAGTAGGTCTGTATCGCTCGTTCCTTAATGTTTCCGTGACAATCGAACATTTCGCTCGAACTCACTTAAAATCAAATTCTTCGGCGCAAAGGGTGGAGTGAATTTTTTTATTTAGGATATCGAGAGTTATTCTCGTTCGAATTGAACTAAGATAATAAGAAAAACGATAGATTTACAAAAACAAATCCATAATTTTGCGAATATAAGCATAACTTCATTATCAAAGCGAAAATTTCTGAGGTAGAATGTGAAGAGGTATTGATATTATTTTTAGTTAATGAGTTAACGATAACGAGTTCCGTCTAAATTAAACGTTTGTGATTAATGTAAAGGGAGGACTATTTCGAAGTCCTCGATTTTTCTTTCTACCCTTCGAACGCGATTGAATATCCAAAAATAATATAAAAGAAACCTTACGCGTAAATTGGTTATGCCCGAGGCACCTGTGAATAATGAAAGGATTTAGTGAATTTCGAACTTGCGATAGAAGTTAAGGGAGATTGCTAGACACAATGCCCGGCAATCTTTCGTCGACAGCTTAATTGACCAGTCTCCGTATTTACGTCACCGCGAGCAATCCATTTTAATTCAGCAACGTCACGTCCACAGTGTCGAAAGCAAAGATTAACGGTAATTCGGAACTCTACATCAAAAGTGGAAGCGATATCAACCTAACCTGCATCGTGCTGCAGACACCTGAACCACCGTCCTTCATTTATTGGTGAGTCTAATGGTATAATCAGGAACGTGTTATTTCCATTATCGCGAACAATGTTGCTAATTCGACGTTGTACCGATCGAAGGACACAGTTTCGAAGATAAATAATTTTGAAGAAATGGTTATTTTAATGTGACGTAATGATAATGACTGGTGAAGAAAAGGATACGATTTTTCACGGCAGCCTTTAAAATGTTACTTTCCTTCGAAACTGTTCCTACTTCTTATAGCGTATATAACTCGTAGATTAAATTACATTGAAAATGCTGGGAAAACGAGAAAACTACTGCTACCGCGTAAACTTATAAAGTGATTGCGCACTATGAAAAAGTTTCAAATAAAAATATAACGTTGACTAACTTCGTTACTATACGAATTGCAGATTTTTTGTAGCACTCTCACAGTAGGCAATATTCAAACAAACATTTCTGCAATACCTAATAAGAACATCCTACAACGAATAGTATTTAAACTTTGTAATTCTACACGTCTAAACACAGTAGCATTCAACTCAACGAGGAAAATACATTGATTTGAACGTATCTACTATCTTGGAATTCGTTAACGTTCAATATCTGCTTGTTCCAGGTACAAGGGTGACCACGTGATAAACTACAGTCAACGAGGAGGCATCAGCGTAGTGACGGAGAAACAAACGCGAACATCGCGTTTACTGATCTCCAGGGCACTTTCGGCTGATTCGGGGAATTATACCTGTGCACCATCCACAGGAGACTCGGCCAGTGTCCTAGTACATGTTCTCAATGGTGAGTATATCAATAAACCGTGGAATTTCAAAGGTCCACTATATTCCCTATATCTACACTGTGAATTAGCTAAAGCCATTGCTCGATCAGTAAATTGCATACTAGTCTATAATGCAATCTGATAATCGATATAATCGCCTACGAGGTAATATCACTACATTAGCAACATTGCTACGTGTGCATTCTGTCCATTTACATAATGTAGAACAGTGAAAGAGATTATATGTCAGTCGGTATATTTTTGACGGTTTCAACGTAATTATTTAGAGACTTGTTTATAAGATGAGATGTCAACGGTTCAGAATTCGATTTTTGATCAACACGATTTAAGCTACAGGACTGTGTTCATATGAGTCTTCGCTAAATAATTGATCTATTAATTGAAACGCTTCGCGTGTTGGCGTGTCAATGTAGAGTACATAAGCTGTGTGTTACAATTAACGTAAGCTAATATTATCTAATATCGATCAATTTCTAATTTCACAACATTCAGAGCTGATTAAACACAAGTACGCCTTAAAGTACCACTACATTCGCGATAAATTCATTATATTATCTCGCTAAAAGTACTATGGACACTCCTACTAATAAAGTTTTATTTGCTCAACGAAGCGGACGACAAAGCCGAGAAAAATTAGCGTACGGTTTAACTCGACGACTAATTATAACCTCTATAAAAAAGAAACGCGAAATCGATTGCGACGAGGCAGTATTATTTTAATAATGATAGCGTAGATGCGATAAATATACAATAACCTAGGAAGACTATAAAATAACGATCGATCGTCATATATTTCACGCTTCGCCTTCTAACGTTGTCCTCGTTAGAAAAAGAAAACGGAGATGCTTAAAAATAGGTTTAAATGCGACTTGCTAATAGCCCTACTACCCTTACGGTAACATAGTGCTCATTAACAACAACTCTGAGAATTAGGTTTGATTTTCTGTTAATATAAATGGATCACATCCGGTACGGCAAGATGCTTCTCTTAGAAGAGAGTAATAATTCTCTTTACATTTTCATCTCCTGGCAAGCTGTAATCTCCAATTTTATCAGTCACGACCAATCAGTGTCGCGGAAGTACGTGGTTCTCGTAATTTCCGCATCGTCGCGGCCGGAAGTGTTTTCTTTTTTTCTTCCTCCGGCGACGCATTACCACCGCGATCAACCCAGGCGTAAAGTTTGGGAATTCTGTCTTTCAGCAGCGCCACCTCTTACTTTCCAGCGCCCCTCATTCTTGCCTCCTTTCTTTTTCTGCCTCCCTTTCTCTCTCTCCCCCACAGCCTCGCCTTGTAAGTCTTCCTCTACTCCGAACTTCTTAAAGAAAATTACACAGTTCTAAAGGGCAGGCTACGAGGAACCACCCCATTTCCTTCGCGCCGATGGTTATTACGGTGACCTTAGAGACTTCGCGATGGTTCGCACGCGTAGGATGGTAAGGTGGAAGCGGCCCGAGACGGTCGAGGTAGTTTAGAAGTTACCACTGCTCGCCTCGGAAAAAGGGAAAATTACTTCGCACAATTTCATTTTACCTTCCTCGATAATGGCGGCGAAATTCCTCCACGTAATCTTCGCGACTCGATTTGATTTCCTTCTCGCTTATCAAATCTGTGGAACGCATTCGCAGCCTATTCTTCTGCTCGCGGTTTCCAAGAAGGAGCAAGAGCACGAGAGAAACTACGAAACACGATGAGAACCGTACACGAGAAATAACGTCGTACGATGACTAGATGCATTCTTTCTCTTATTGTTAGCCAAGCGAAAAGAGACCCTAAGAGAATCTATAACAGGTCTCATTTTTGGTAACCAGCCAAATCCTTTCGTCGCTTCGAAAACCAGTCACGAAAGTTCACTTTCGGAAGGCGCGGTTGCTACCTAGACCTTAAAATTTTCCAAACCCCACACACGTACACCGGATCTTCCGATCGTGCCGACTATCATACCATCAGCGAAATACAAAACCACACACGACACAGCCACGCTTCGCAACTTTGTGCACCAGGATAACTGCGCAAGTTGCATGCCCATAAAAACCACCGATGTCACGAAGCCAATCATAACAAAACACGTCCGTGGCGCGTTATGCTCTTCGAGCTCCTTCGACTCGTGAAAGGCAGGAAAAGAGGCCGTAAAATTTGTTAGACCACCCATTCACTGGAACAAGATAGACCCTTAGGACGTTCTACAAACCAGGTACGAGGAAGCATCCCCCAGTCACCAGCAGGACGCTTATCTCCTTGACCTTAGAACTTCCATGACCTCTCTAACCCATTTCTGGCCTGGTCTACGCTACTATCAGCCCACCTCGGACACAGATCCAAAGCTGCGTGCCGACCATTCGTCGAATCTGCCAAAAGCACAGTGGGAAACGTGCCCTACCCTAGGCTCTCGAGCGTATAAGGGAAAAGAAATTGCGAGCCGATGGTGTCTTCGAAGCGTGAGGTAAATAGAGTCAGGCTTTATGTCGGCCGTAAATCCCAACAGGGTTAGTCGCGTACCGAGAGAACACTAAAAGGAGACGAAGAAGAGAAGAGAGAGGATGGAATAAGGAGCGGATGAAGGAAGCGGAAGAATGTGGAATAGCGATAAACTAAACGGTAAAGATCATAAACGGCTCCCCTGATGCAGCTGATGCTAGTTCGACGAGAGTTGCTACTTGGTTGCTACTGATCCTTGCTTCCTCAGCCGACGTTGCTGATGCTGTCGGTGTCACGTTCACGTGCCTCCAATAAACACACACATTGGTGGCCTTGAATGAAACTGTAGACCTGGACGACTTGGAGAAAACGAGAATAGGCTGGAGTAGGCGAGACTACAGTGGCTGGGCGAATGGGGTAGTTGGGCGTGGGCTGCTTCTCCACACATTGTCCTCTCCTTATTTCACCGAAACGCGCGTAAAGCATCGAAGAAATAAATCCTTCGGATACGCCTGCCCTCCCTTCTTTTTCCGCTCCCAAGATGCCTTGCTCCGGATATAAATCAGCCGAGATATTGTCCCATGCAAATCCCGGCCAGGTGCCTCCTGGAAGGCCTGTTTCGCTTTCTCGCTCCGAAGCAGACGCGACTCAGGCGCATGCATGAGCTTTCTATTATGTCGGAGTGTGCTCGCGCGCGTGGACGACGATGTAGAAGGGATGAAAGAGGCATCGGTGTTTGGCTGTATTGCGTGGGAGGATTCCGAAGTCGAGGAAGCGCAGAGGGATCGTGCGAAAAATATAAGGAAAATCACCTGGTTTCTACTCTTTCCTTTTTCTTTTCTTTTTCTTTTTTCGTTTCTTGTACGAAGTAGCGCAGGATGATAATTCATTTTTTTTTCTTTTTTTTTCTGTTCAGTGGAATTGCGTGGAAAATTATTCGCCTTGAGAAATATCGGAGAATCTAATACAATCCTTCGGTTTGGGAATAGCGTTATTAAAAATTCATTTTTCGCTGATGCATTTAGCAATCGTCGTTAAAATTAATGATGGTAGGATAAAAGGTGATACGTTGCACAGATTTCAATCGTGTACGATAGGTTTCTGGAATTGTTGAGTATACGAATAATTTGTAAGGTGAACGGATAGTTGAATTAAGCTTTACTAATCGTACTAGAAAACTAAAATCTAATGGGGGCTAATGGATAGAAGTACGAGGATAAACTCGTAGGGAATAATACATTGTAAGCTGATTCCATCTGTTGTACGTTTAGTAAATCCGGCAGGAGTTCAGAGAATTATCTGGCAAATGTAACAGAGTTGATGCAATTTAAAGAAGAATATTGAAAACGCAGTCGAACCACTTGAAGAACACTATCGTTACTAAAGTGCGCATAAATGTGCGTGTGCAATTGAAACTTTAAAGCGCTTTCACAATTGAACATACTATTTTACAAACTTTACCCCAAATGCAGATAACAAGTATCTCTGCCTCTTATATCACTGTAAAATAAAACGTAGAAATGTGTGCTCTTTGAAAAGACATAAGCGGATAATTTTGTAAAGTACCGACTTCCTGTGCCTTGTCGTACACGTTTGTAAACCTCAATGAGAATAGCCCCTACTTTGAAAGTCGGAAGAGCGTAAGAATTGTCGGTAAAAATACCAAAAGCCGACGAAACACCTCTATTAGGCGCTACCGTAGAATAATTCTTGCACTCTGCACAATACCTTTGAAATACATAACGGCTGTACGGATGCAGTCCTCTTTTTCCACGTTTGCCCGCCTCGTCGCTCTGGTAAGAAGCCAGAGATGGAACGAGAGCAATGCGGGCGATATGAAATACGTATGTGCATCAACTGGATCGAGTCGTGGAAGATTGCGTGGCTGCAGAGGGGTTGGAGGAAGGGATATCAGCGTGTAATACCTTTCTCTGCTTTCCATCCCCAAGCCTCTGCCTCAATAATAGCCAAGGCCAATGACGTTTGAAGAGTCTCAGTGAGAGGGGAAAGGCGCCTTCGCGTTCAAGATGGCGAACGAGAAGGATGAGGAAGATGAGGGGGAAGTGAAAGAAGCGGAGGTAGCAGAGGAGGGTGCTTGCGTGCATAAAGAACATCGTATGCTGTTTGGCGCTCTTGAAAAAAAGTATTCTCCGTGGACCGTATGAGCTTTCAAATTTAAATAGCAAGATTTAAAATGCTCGTATTTGTGTGAGCCGAACAATTTGTTCTCCTCTCTCTCTCTCTCTCTCTCTCTCTCTCTCTCTCTCTCTCTCTCTCTCTCTTATTGGCATTTTCTTCCCGATCGTTACACGCGCACTCGACTACTACGTCATTCAGATAGATAACCGTGGATTTTTCCATTCGTGGCGCGTAACAGTCGACACGGTTAAATTACAAATCCACCGCCTCGACGAAAATCGTACGACGCGAATGTCGTCGGAACCGTTGAGTTAAAGTCTACCCCGAAGTGTACTTTAACTTTATGATATTTGACTTTAATGCGCTACCCCTTTCTGTTTTACCACTTTCGACTGGCGAACTCTCGTTGCGTCCAATTGCACTTTTTGTAATGCCAACGCCGCGTGTAACGGAAACGAAACTCGCTCCATTGCGAAACTTTTAAATTGTAAAAGAGAACGTCTATCGTGCTCGTATCCGCAATCTGCTTCGGGTTCTCGTGTAGAAGACTTACGAAGGAAGACTATCCATGGAAGGAGATTTTAAAGTAACGAGAGCTGACTGCCACAGGAATCAGAGGACATTAGGAAACTGACATCGCGCAGTAAGTTCGCCAAACGAAATCTTTTAAAAAGACACTTCTAACGTACGCTTATACTCAAAAGTATTCTGATACCAACACAATTTGGATACTCGCCAAATTTATTCTGTGAATTACGAGACAATCAAATTGAATTCTCATTTGCAAATCGTTCTCTATTATAAGGTGAGTTGGGGTAAGTGCAGCCTCGGGGTAAATGCGAAAATTTTTTTTCTATTATGTATTTTTCATTTTGTTTAAATGACTATATAGTAAGGTGAGCTGGGGCAAGTGCATACACGAAAATTCGAAATTTGTGTTTACTCTCCTTCCACAAGCTTCAAAATTTTTATGCAAAAGAGAAACTTTGACAACATGACTTTCAACTGTACTTTACACATGCATAAGGTCATTTCAAAAAAATAAATAATAAATAATAAAAATAAGCATACTTTAGAAAAATTCGTCTGGACGGCGCACTTACCCCAACTCACCTTACTTCAAAATTAAAAGTATTAACGGAAAAAAGAAAATTCAATCGAATTTATCGACAATCCTTACGGATATCGCTCTTCGCGGTACAATTTTGTCACTGACCGGAAAAAATAAATAATAAAAAAGCATACTCTAGAAAAATTCGTCTCGACGGCGCACTTACCCCAACTCACCTTACTTCAAAATTAAAAGTATCAACGGTAAGAAGAAAATTCAACCGAATTTATCGACAATCCGTACGGATATCGCTCTTCGCGGTACAATTTTGTCACTGACCGGATATTCTCGCGAGTACCTGTGTTTTCGAGAAATGAAGTAACTCATTGTCAGTAGTCCCTGCACGCTCCCGTGCGGACCTTTACATTTTACACTCCGGCAAATGTCTGCGAAGGTGCTCACGCGAGAGACTACCATTCGGCATGGAGAATGTTTAGATTGTACAAGTTGCGGGAAATCCGTCGTGTGCGTGCAATATGCATTATTCGGTGAAGTGTAGGAAGCTCGCGCGAAACGACAGGGACCGTAGCATCCCGCGTATACTCGTAATATCTTTCTGCGCATGTCAACTTCGACTTCCAGCAAATCTCCAACCTATTCGCCTGCAGCTTCTTCTCTTTCGTATCTCGAAGACTCGAGCCGTTTCGCTTCACTTCGAAAGCAAGGCACAATGCAGAAGAGATTAAAGCGCGGGGCGGTAAACGCACGATGCGTGCGAGTGACAAAGGCTTTAAGGAATTCCTCGCTTAGAATTTGCTGGAAATGGTGAACAGATTTTTGACATCACTTCGAACGGTCTGCTGTCAATTGCGTTTGTGTTTTAGAAATATTTCGAATATTCGAAAATACAGAGGTAAAGAATTCGTTCAAACGAACCACATACCGAACGCAGACCTATAACGTTTGCTGGAATATTAGCGGTACCGCACGGTCGAATGGAAAGAATTTCGTATAAATTGTGCATGACTGCACGTGGCGCGCACAAAACTGTCGCTGTTAAAAAATTAAAAACAATTTTGCGAAACCTGACCTTCGGTAACTCTGATTCGTTTTGCTGACAATGTTTTGTGAGCTGGTAGGAAGCACGGTAGAAAAATCGGTTCGAAGCTTCGCCATAATCTCCCTTCAAACTTTTAATATTATATGTATTTAAGATATACGTATCTTTAAATATCGAAATCGTCGAATAAAAACTGAATCTCGCGTCCAAAATTCGACACTATTTATCACAAACATTTCAACTCCCAAGTATGCTTCCACCAAAATGCTTTGACAGGAACATTACATAAATCACGGCGCAGCTACGTTTGTCCAAACAAAATATTTACACGGATACAGCTCCCTCTCGAACACACACAACTCTCCACGATAAACGTACTTTTATTTCACGGCACCATTTATCATTAATATCTCTAAACGGTGTCGAGAGCGTTTCGCATAGTTCCACGAGAAGCGAACGATTTTTATTATTCCTCCATTTCTCCAAAAATCTTTCCCTACCATTTCACTCCCCCTACACTCGCGTATCTCACATTCTCGAACTCGTAAAAAATCACTTTTCGTCTTCTCGTAATCGTATTTATCATTACTCCATTGGGTACCGTGCGAGATCGTTATCCAACCCGTCGCTGTCTTCTGCATCGTGACGGGAGCCAGATTTATCGTCGCAGCCGAAAAATATTTCCCAGCTCGACGAGCTTCGTACGGGTAACCGATAACATCGCATGCCGTTGCATCGGTCTCGACGCTCATACCAGCTGGGACGGGAGTGAAATGAGAACGCTCTATGCCACTGCACTCCGTGCTTCATATTCCCCGAAAATATCCATTATCGCTTTTACGCGCGACGCCGCCGTGCCGCGATTCCGAATGGTAATACGCGCACGGCGCGCGGCAAATATTTTTTTTGTTTTACCTCTCTTTCTGTAATTCCCTCGCGTTTCTCCTCTCCTCTCTTTCTTCGTTCCTCCGGGCTCCTCTACATTTGCCTTTTTCACTTTCCGTCGTCTCATCGAGCTTTTGCCCGTCATTGTTATTTTCGACCGACGCGGTACGCATTCGAGCCATGGAAAATAATTCTAATAAAAAGAATTCGAAGTAGATTCATTTTTTATGGATCTCGTGATAACGTTGATATAAATGCATCTTTCTCTTTGAAGCAGATTTATTCCACTTTCACGTGTACAACGGTTGAAGTATCACACGTGCAATTTAAAATATATACATATAACGTTTAGATTTAGCATCACGTTACTTTGAACTTGAAGTTGAATGAGCATGAAATATCAAACCTAAGGAGTTTCTCTGGAAATAAATCGCACCCAAGGCCTTGGACTTGCTTCTGCCCATCATTATTATTTTCGATCGACGCGGTACGCATCCGGGCCATGAAAAATAATAAACCGCAATGTATCACTGGTATTACGTGGTAGGAGAGGATGGACAGAGGAGGGGAGGATGTACATGGTTGGTGTAGGAGGGTGAACGTGAAGGAGACGAGAGGTGGTGAACACCGATGCATATGCGCACGACCTCGGTCAACTTTACAGCGATCTGAAACGGTGCCAAATTTTTCTACGGGCCTGCGAGGCCCGTCCGACGATAAATCCCAACCATTCCTACCCTCGCAGAGCCCTCGCGTGGATATCAATTATTTTGCTTATGGGATCTGGAACGTGTCAGAGCTGGTACCTGCTGGTGCGAGGGGTGTAATTCTACAGTGTAAATCGGATGTATAAAACAAATTTGAAAAAGTGGATTCAGGGAGGTTAATACAGAGGTAGAGTGAATTTTTGAATTTTGTGTATTAATGTGCTCTATCAGCAGAGGGTAGTACCTATTTGGATAATAATGAGAATTAAATTGGATAGAAGGCCACGCAAAAGTATTATTTGTAGAGCCAAATGATAAAGCCTGATTAGCTCGGTTATTATATTGGTTGTGTAAGGAGTACAATAAGAATATAGGCGAAATTGTAAAGAAAGAGAGAGAAAAGATGAAGTAAGAGCGTGTAGAAATATAATATAGATGGCACGGGAGAGGTGTGGCATAGGAGAGAGTTACGGACTGAGAGAGAGAGAGAGAGAGAACACGGCATAAGAGAGAGAAAGAGAGAAATTACGAAGCCAACGGGTTAAGTAGAATACAGGAGACACTTGAGCCGTGGACGTCTAAAAGCAACGATCGAGACATATAGAAATACTTGTCTAATAGAGGCTCAAATAATAATCAATCCTGACGAAATACCCGTGGAATACAAATAAAACATCAGGAGGTCTCTCTCTCTCTCAAATAAGGTCCGTAACAGAATATATCGCTCTCCGTGCCACAAATTGAAGTAATTTATTTGATTTTACGTAAAGAGAGACTAGTCGCATCTTAATATTTATTTAACGATATGTGTATGTCTGATTTGTGTGCGTGTGGTAGGTATTTATAATATAGTGTAATGACGCCGGTTTCTGTGTTAATTTATTGGACTCTATTTTAATTTTTGTGTAATTATTTATATATATTTTATGTGACGGTTAACGACGGGCATTTGATTTTTATTGTTTGAGTAGCGATGCATATTTTAATAAAGTTGACGACGTGCCCTTTTTAATCTATTTATTATTATAATTATCGTAGAGAATCTTTATTTATCTGAGCATTAAAATTAGAACACACCCGTTACAGTTGGATAGTGGTCTGCGGAATTATTAAATTATATTTTTGAAATTTGATTTTAATGCCGTATCCTTTGATTTTGTAATTAGTAATTTCACATTCAAGCCATACGTTTTACAATCTATACGTTATTGTTATATCGTTATAATACATTTGGTAAGTCAATCTTGTTCTTGCACAAGACAGTATACCGCGCTCTAAACACTTTTTAACGAATTACCATACCTCAAGTCCGAAAAGCTTCCGGCCATAACCATATTCACCACCGCCGCAAACCTTGCCGTCCTGAATGAATTTTTGTCATCTGCAAATATCCAAATTTTAGAAGAACCTCGGTACATTACCCTAGAGAGCCTTAAATAACAGTGACGACAAGGGGGTGCCACTTCTAATTGGTCCGCCATTTTCGATCGGTTCCCGCCGGATTTTAAGTTCGTGTGAAAGACATTTCAGTTTCGTCGATATGTCATTGCAAACAATGCTCAAATCAATACATACAGTAGTAATACTCATTGTTAATCGGCGTATAAATAAATAGAGAATATGAACAGAGTATTATTTATTGTAGTCCTATATTGTACAACATACATATTTGCACATTTTCTTATTTAAAAGAACGGTGCATCGCCACCGATTCATTGTCGTAATATTTACAATTCGGTATTACAATCCTTCGTGTATTTTTAAATTTCAAACGAACTATAGCAAATTTACGCAATAATTTTGAACGCGTGTCATGACAGTATTGAACATGACCTGTGGGAACAGAATCAAACTTGTTAACTGAAAACGTATGTAAGTTAACATTGCTCATATTATAAAAAGAAGGACTGCAATGTCTATAAACACTCTCCAATCGCAAAAACATTTCAAATGTTGGTTTCATATAACATCACTTTGAGCTTCCCGTCGCTTTTAGGTTAGAGGTGTGCTTCAATTACACTTTTCACGCATAGAACAGAAACGACGCACGGAACAGAGAAAGCATATGTCTCTTTCTCTCTTGCACGATTTCGATACAACATGTCGGAACGTCACTCTTGTCGTCACTCTTATTGAAGGCCATCTACATTACCCAAGCTTTTGCAGCCCATAACCAAAATCATTACACGCGAGCGCGAACGGCGACACGTGAAAAGGCTTTAAAGCTGCGAGCCACCGCACGCTCCACCCATCGTCGTGATCTCCCCGATGCGCAGCACTGGCCCTTAAAGCGGAATGATTAATGATCGTAGCGCGATAATTACTAAGGCAAATGTGGGGGCCCCGCGCGATTATAACCGCGGAAATTACTGTTATTACGGATCTCCCCCGTGAGACTGGACGAGCTCCGTTGTAAGGGGTGACGTGGTTGGGGCCTCCGATAACTTATCGGATTTTCCACCTCGCCTTCGCGTCGGACGTGACCCCTTAAAGTGCGAGTATAAGAAAAGTTTCGCGATCACGCGGGGGCGCGCGCGGATACGAAACTAATACAAAGCCATTACCGACGTTTAACGATTTCTCGTGCCGTAACTACAGCCCGGGATTTATTGTCTTCCGTCTAGGGACGCGCTAGATTGGACAGTCGAGAGAAACCGAGTTAGAAAGAGAGAGAGAGAGAGAGAGAGCGAGAGAGAGAGAGAGAGTAAGGCAGAAGAAAGTAAGGAGACAGTATTCGACTCCGCTCGCACGCTCTGTTACCTCACCGTGAGACGTCCAGCGACACAAAGGGATTCTACAAAGTCCCCAATACCTTCCTCACTCTTCTCCTATTTATCTTCCTCCCGAGCTAAACTTCTGCGAGCCTTCCGCTCTCCACCTTTCTCCGCCCGATTTTCCTCCCACGAACGTAGCCGCAGATAACGCGCTAGCGCAGCACCCGCGCCTCCGAGCGGTGATTTGTGTTTAATTACCAGGATTTTATGGGGTCAGCGTTTAGCTCACGCTCCCCTTCCATTCTTGCCCTCTCGCATCCTCCGATTGCTCTCTCGCTACATCCGCTTTTCCTGAAACTTTCATACCGCCGCGCGGTTGAACCGATTCGCGATTAACGCACGTTCCAACGGCCTACCGATAATGAATCGCACGTACGCGCTTTTCCGCTTTCTCCATTTTCTTTTTTTCTATTCTTCCTTCTCTCACCGATCGTCCGACCTTCCTCGTTAACCGTCTGATTTTCATTACAAGCCACTGGCTCGCTCAGCGCCGTGAAGCCGGGCACAACCGACGGCACGGCGCCGTGGAGTAATGCAGAAATAAAATACGCCACTCTAAATGCAAACGACGCGAGGCGTACTTGTTTAGATTTCATTAGGAGGACGAGGAGAGCTCGTCGTCGCGTTCCGCGCCTGCCGAAGCGATTTGTTTGCTCAACGCCATTCCGTAATCTTGGATTTCTACCCCTTTTTCCCCTAGCTCTCTTACGCCCGGTGGTTTTCGTCGTCCTTTCTTCTTTGCAATGGATCGATGCTACGCTCTCTCTCTCCTCTCTGTCTTCCTGTCTCTCTTCCTGTCTCCGAGATTTTTGCTAAGTCATTTGCCTATAGGGCTGCGTTCTCGTGGAATGCTTCGCCAGATGATGTAAAGACCAGTTCCACCCTGGAGTCCTTTAAGGCTAAGGCTTTCGATCATTTTTAGACACGACCGTAAAGAGAGTGACTTATTATAGCATATAACTCTGCTGAATGCTGTCAGTCATTAGTTCTAATTAATTAGTCTTAAGTTTTTCTTTTCTCTTTCTTTCTTTTTGTCTTTTATATGTAATTATACGTTATATTGGAACTGCCTATAATGCTGGCTTCTGTAGAGACCTTTTGCACTGAGGATGCACCGTTCATATTTTCGGCTGCTATAGGGGACTTTGTCCCAGAGTACAATAAACTGTCATTGTCATTGTCTCTTACGTCAAGCAGAAACGTCGCGGTTTATTCGTTTCGCTCCGACACGCTTATTTTCCAATCCTCCAAACCCACCCCCAAACACTTCTTACACCCTCAGCCCCGTTCGTGCTCGTCGTTCTCGCGTGTCCTCCAACCCCCTAGGTCGGACACGACGCTTTCTTTCCTTTTTTTCTATCGCGTCGGAGCATCGTCCATTACTCTCGATCTATTTCGAGAGGGCGAGAAGGCAAGTAGTGGGAGAGAGTGGTGGACAACGAATTACAGGGCGGACGGGTCTATGCCCGATTTGCGTGCGAGATAGTCGTTACTGAAATAAGTTAAATGATAGGTGAGAGGCGACCGATCGGAATCAACGAGTTAGGGGATCGTCGTGAGGCGAAACTCGCGTGGCTCGGTCGCCTCTGTCAGGCGGCACTAGTGGAGTGGAGGATGGAAGCGAAGCCGAGGCTAAGAAGGTACGAGAATAACAGCGGCTGATGGAAGAGAAGAAGTGGCCGTCCGACGTCGCGCTCGAGGCGCTTAAAATGTAAATAAAAAGCAATTAGCCGAACGGATTACCATGGCGCGGTAAATGAGGTGCCAGGAACATATTTACATCCTCCAATCAAAGTTACGACGAGGAGCGTGCGCGAGAAGCCGTGGAAGACGGAGAAGTTAGTTGGAAAAGTTCAACTATTTTAATTTACCTTGAGGGCCAATCTCGAGGATCTTATCGCAGCTGGACTAATAAGCCGATACAAGAGACAGGCTCGCCCGTTTGTAAGAGAGCCGGTCGAGTGATCGTGAGGAGGATGAAAGCGCGAGAATTGGCAATGATCGAATGGAAATCTAGTGAGACGAAGAAGATATACGAGAGCGGAGAAAAGGCGACGAATCTCTGCTACGGTATTTTCTTTTGACTCCTCGTGAAACAACGTTGGTAGACGTTCTACGATTTAATATTTATTTAACAATCAACGACTGTGGAGAACCTCCTTGAATGAATTTTCCTACCACCTTTTATAAGATTCCACGAAAAGGTTACACCCACCGGATAACCACCCTCAAAATTAAAAGAACAAATAATACGATACAAGACTGAATTTCCAAGAAACATTCCTCGCTTTAAACTGCGAGAACTCAAAAATCGATATAACCACTCGAATATCCAGATAAAAAGATTACTTTTTAGGTGATCCTGGACACGTCCGACCCCCGTCCTTCCCTTATCCACCGTGAAACCCGCGCGGGCCTGAAGGCGAGCATTTTTCCACCATTACTCGAAACCTTCACGGAATTATCCCTCCTTGAGTCAGCAGTGACGAGCTCGCAGCACCCCATTGTCCTTCAAGCTGACAATCGTTTCTCGCGACTAGTCCTCGGATCTCACGCTTCTGGGCACCTTCGCTCCTCGAAAGCTCCGCTCACGTACACGTCCTCGTAGTAGGGTGGAACCTCAGACGGTCTAACTATCGTCCCACGTGCGACCGAGCGGAGGGAAGGAAGGAAGAAAGAAGAAAAAAAACGATCGAGCGCACCGATAACCTGGCGTACGAGCCGTTAGTCGGAGGATTAAAACTTAAAGCCGATTCGCGACGACGAAAAACCATTTCCAACCGCTTATCGGGCCAAAGTGTCTGCGGGAGGGGTGTAGGACGTACAAGTAAGTATGGCCACGGGGCTGTGTCCGGGTGGTGGGTGAGAGAAGAAGGAAGAGGGTGCTGTGAAGAGAAAGGGGTTGAGAGGAAGATTGAAGAACGCTCGAGAAGAGAGAGAGAGAGAGAGAGAGAGAGAGGAGTGCTCTAACGCGTTGAAAGCAATTAAATGGCGAAGTTCTACGGCTCGCAGATACGCCGGGCTGCATAATTAAGGGCACGGAATGACGGCGACACGGCACGATAATGCGAAATCGAGCCTCGTATTTCGTCCCTGTGAAATGCACCACCCCCACCCGTCTCACCCTGGGGTGTGCCTGGAGGCAGAAAGGGGGTGAAACCCCCTTCTACTCCCTTACTACCACCCACTTCACTACGGAGTCTCTTCGTCGCGCCAGGGGGTTGCCTCGTCTCGCCAACTTTCTCCTTTCGAGGCTCCTACGATTCGCTCGGCGCCGTTTAGACACGTCGAAGTGTCGTTCTTCCGCGCGAACGCTAGGTAGGCGTTGCTTGATTTAAGTAAATCGCTTGGAATTGCATCTGCTCTCGTTTGCCAGACACACGGAGGACGAGACCTTCCTCAGACGTACTTACTCTAGGGCTAGTGATTTGCCGGTTTTAACGATCGAGAATAATTTAGGGTTGGATAAATGTTTAGTTTAATTTTCACAAAAGTTGAGGAGAAGTTTATTTTGAATCCTGGTCTAGATAATTTGCTTGTCTTTATTGTTTGTTTGTTTCTTTTTTACGATGTGCGATGTAGATCGTGTAATACGGTTGGAAATTGACGAGTGGACGTACGATTCTAAAGAAGAATTCGAAGTAGATTCATTTTTTATGGATCTCGTGATAATGTGGGTAGAAATGCGAATTTCTCTTTCAAGCAGATTTATTCCACTTTCACGTGTAGAACGATTGAATTATCATACGTGTAATTTAAGATATATATATAACAGATAATTTCGCTTAAAGAAGGAAAGAAAAATATGGGATACTTGATTTAGCACCACGTTACTTTGAACTTGGTTGAATAGGCATGAAATATCCAACCTAACGAGTTTCTCTGGAAATAAATCGCACTCAAGGCCTTGGACTAGTTTCATAAAAAAACACAATCGTCGAACAAAAGCTTGAAGCTCCATTCTTGTTAGCAAAATCGGCTCCGCTTTGCTTCGCGATATAATTGACGTCAGACTGGCTTGGAGTATTCCCGTCCATGGGATGCTTAACGACGCTCCCAACAAGGAGAGCCAAATTGTAGACGGCACCCTTGTACAATGATTGAGCTGTAGGAGAATAGCATGTGCCGGCCACTCCCATTCAACAATCTTACGTGTTGAGGATAACCTTACTACCTGTAATTCGGGGTTTGCCAGAATCTGACGGAACGAAACCATAGAGTGCCTTGAATCTGCCTTCTTCTACAAGTAGGCAAGCACGAAGTGTATTCTTATTGACATGTACGTAAAATTGCACCTTGCTTCGTGCCGGCGAATCTAAGGTTAGCTAGGCTCGCGCTAATCCGGCCCAAACGGATGTAACGAAATCGTTTCGCGAGAGTGAGCTTAAGTACCGGATTCAGATTTAATTAGATGGATCTAATTTGCCGGGGGGTTGTTCGAACCTCGTTGAACGAAGCCTGATTCAATTCGAAGTAAATGGAACGCGAGCGTGAACGATAAAATTTGCAAGTCCCGTAATCATTAATCTCGGAGGTGCAAGGTATTGGTTATTGATTTTAGACAAATCGTTTAGCAGGAAGTTCCTTCGTGCAATCTGAAAGCGGATTTGATCCTTCTAATTTTAGGTCACTATTTGAAGATACTTTACCGCGGATAACTTTCTTCACTCGACAAACGATAAAATCGAATTTCATCCATCCGCGTTTTATTCCGCGTAAAGTCGAATCTTCGTGTTTTTATAATAATTACTACAATTGTTATAATCCCCTCTGACTTAATCCTATCCAATTCTTCGACCAAAAATTCCTAATAGAATCTATAGAAACTGCTATTGTACATATTTCTTTTAAAACTGGATTTACCGAAACCAGTCAATTTTACTGGTTCAAATGGAAAATCGTGTTTATAAAAAATGTTCGATAAATCTAGTGTTAATAGCTCTTTACTCTCTCTCATAACCGTATGTCTGCCGGCATGGTGAAACTTTCAATCGAAATAATCCCTCCGTGACGAGCTGGTGACATCGTAAAATCATGAGTGGCCATTCGAAAACACAAGTTGCCAGTTCGCATGGGCATTATTCCCGTATAGGCGGCAAAGCTGAGCACGGCAGTAGGAGATACAAACAATTTAATATCACTGGTCGTTCGCGACCTGCGTTCGATGAAATTAAAAAGGGATGAAGTTCGGCGGGGGTGGAAGGGGTTGAGAGAGAGCACCGCGAGAAGCGAAATACATGGAAATAACCGTGGACGATAACTGTTAGGAATTACAGGCATCGCAGTTTAACGTTACATTCTGCGGTGGCGCCAATGACGCCGGGGGTAGCACCGATATTCAGATTTGCGGCTTTACCCACCCACACCGCCACCGGTCCTTTGTCCGGCACCATCGAAATGTTGCACTTTAATGTTATAATTCAGTTTGGCCGACGCATAAATACACATGGTGTTCGGTAATTGGTAGTACAACCAAAAAGGAGGTGATTCTACATGAAAAGATAAGTAAAAAATATAGAATAAAATTTTTTCAGATGAGACTTTGTTTTCGAGAAAATTGACTTTGAATATTCGTCGGGTACGCGTGCACTTGATCATATCTCCTTGCAACGAATCTCACTGTAGAGCATTGTCTCAATGGATATTATCGCCGTTTAAGTTTGTTTTTATCATAACGGAAAATTGGGAAAACGTAATGAAATAAGATGTTGAAGTAATCATAAAGTTTATTATTACAGAAATTGCTGAAAGTGTTGCCCATTCTGCGGAATACGTAAGTCGTTGTAACGAGTTATGATCAATGCACGCGTACCCGACGAATATTTAAAGTCGATTTTCTCGAAAACAAAGCTTCGTATGAAAACATTTTATTCTATATTTTTTACTTATTTCTTGTTGAATCACCCCCTTTTTGTTTATACCACCAGTTACCAAACACCCGCAACGCGAACCCGCGACTACGCTTCTCGTGGGCCATTTGATCAGAGAATTATGACACGCGCGATTAAACATCGATGGCAAGAATTAGTTAGGAGTAGCGCGAGTAGGCCAACAGAATACACGAGGGTACGCGCGCGCGAGTCTTGCGTACTCGTGCCGAGTACGTGAGTGGAATGCAGGAAACATTGCTTGTCAAATGGTAATCACTGGCCGTTCGGTGCAGGTGTGCCTTAAAGTGCAGGTCCACGAGCACCAGTTGGGAGTAGCAGAAGGGTTTGGAAGAAAAAAAACGTTCAGTTGGCAGTGGAGTTCAATCGAGTGGAGTTTAGTGGAATTTTCTTTATTGGGCATTTCACTTAATTCTGCAGTATGTTGGTATTATTTATGCAGATGTGGACTGTGATCGATGAGGAAACCCATTTTCAAATTCATTAATCTCCCTTTTATGTATTTTACTCGTTAAATTCACGAACCTCATTCTAGTTTTAGTTTTTGATATTTTGTACAGGAGAATTTTTAGAAACTTGGTTGCGAGAGCGAATAAAGATGTTTTTAAAAATACCATCAATGGAACTGACAAGAAATGTGCGTTCACATAAGTCTTCCATGCTCCCCACCCGACAGGATTTGCTCCCACGCTAAATTTGCTTTAAAGTTTGGACAACAGTATTTACGTGCATGACACTGGTAAGTCTTATGACTTGTAGGGGTTGAAGTAAGTTCAAGATAGTGGAGCAGTGGTGCACCACTGGTAAACAAAATGGGTCACGAGAAATCGAGGCGCACACATTTCTACGAACTAAGTTTTTCCAGAGTTCAACGCGAGTCCCTCGACATCTAGAATTTGTTGTGGAAATGTTTAATCCTGACATTGCGTAGGTAAGGTGGCTACTCCAAAGAAAACACATTTTCATCGAAAATTGATTCTTCATCCAAATGCGTACAGTGCTTTATTATTCCTCGTTTCAACTAACAATTTTGGTTGTATTCACGTCGAAAACACTACCTTTTCTAAACAATGACGCAGTATCTACAGTTGAAATATCAATTTGTTGCAGTTTTTGTGATACTTCTGTACCTTTTAATACACATTTTATTGCACATATCGTGCTTTTTTTACCTTGGAGCAGAGAAGTACGAGACTACGAAAAATACAAGACTTTATTCAAAACGCTTTATTGCAGGAGCACCGATGCACAAATTCCTATCTTGTATGTGCGTTTAACCGTCCTTGGTTAAGATGTGGCAACTGCATGCACATTCTATACATGCATAGTTGTTTAGCGCAGATATTTTCTGGCCACGGTTCAACGAACCGCTCCGGTACAAAAGGCCACAAAGGCCAAGCGTTATGAAAGGTACGACGGCAGTTCACTGGAATACTAACAAGAATACCTCGCAAAGTCGAAAATTCGAAAATTTGATACTCTACATTCGTCGAGTTTGTCATTTTACATAAATATGTAAAACCGGGACTAGTTTTTTATCGGTAGACTTATCAAAATTTCAGTTTTTCTCACGTTTACAGTTTCTCTAGAACGAGAACTACTGATTCCATTAATGTACGATATACAATTTTTGATTCCATCTAGAAAACAGCATCGCAGAAATTCACACGCCATGTCTGGCAGTTTTGAATCACTTAAAATGTATGTTTCTCAATATCGATTTTATCTAGCTGCAAACATTCAAACGTATGACTATCGGTTATCGATTTCCGTTGACCTAAAAATAGCGCAGGGTATTAATAAAATCATAAATTTCTCTCTAGCCATGGAGTAATAAAACATTTCCAAATACTTCTTATTAGAAAATTAAACTCACCTTAATTAAAATACCCAGAACCCTCATATTTCCACGAACACTAATACAGAGCCTATTAAAAGTGCTCAATATTCATCTCAAACCTTACATCGCTTCGTAAAATAGTGTGCCCGCACCTCTTAGGATAATAAAAAGAAGTCCTTTTCACGAAACTCAAGATCAGCGAAACTAAAAATATTTCTGAAATTTTAACCACTTCGCATCTATGGACGAGACATCTCGCGACTTAATATCGTTCGTGACACGCTCCGGACGAGATATTTCGCGATGTGATGTTGCTTACCATACGCTTTGCACGAGATACCTCGTCCATGGTTTTAATTATAATGTGAGATACCTTGTCGATAGTTTTGGATAAAACTTACTTTGTAAGTTATTGCATTCGCGTATACGAAGGGGGTTAGCGATGTTAAATGACGAATACGTTATGGTTTTTCTTAACAAATAATTTTACTTTTCCAGTGAATAGTATAATTCAAAACACGGTGTTATACATAATGCTACGGTAGATTTTTTACAGAAATAGTTACTTTCCTTATCCAAAACTATCGACGAGATATCTCGTTCAAAGCGTATGGCAAGCAACAATGCATCGGGAAATATCTCGTCCGAAGCATATCACGAACAATATGAAGCCGCGAGATATCTCGTCCTCAGTTACGAAGTGGTTAATCAACCATCAAAAACTGTTTTCTCTGTCACCATCGCCATCCGGTCGATCCACGGACACCCATCTCCTTGATTTCCATGTTCTCCATCTTCACCACTCTCAACCACGCCTCTCAACTTAACGACAGACTTCGTAAACAAACGTCGAGAGAAAGCAACTTCTCAAGCAGAGTAAGAACATGCGTGGGCTCGCGGTTAAAGCCTGCATCTCGGATCGTGCCCTTGCAATTTGTCAGATATAAGTAAAGCTGCGGGGTGCAAGCTTTGCCACTGGTAGCACCGCATCTCGTTGTGCTTCCTGAATTTATTAATAGCGTAGGGGAATGTCGGAGGAGAGAAAGGCTGCCACGTGAAATTCAAGGAAGAGGAAGAAAATACGAAACTGTAGAATGGAGATGAAGAGGAAGCAAAGGTCGGGAGAGGTGTGTATGAAACAGCAGGGGTCAGGGTGTGTTGAGGTGGTAGAACAGATAGGTGCAGGGAATTGCGAGATATATGGGAGATGAGAAAGAAGGGGGAATAGAAGGCCGTAGGTGGTACGGAATATGGGGTCGGGCGAGAGCGCGGTGGGTGGAGGAAATAGGAATAGGATGAAAGTTAAGAAGGATGGGTACGCGAGAGAAGGATGAATCTAGAGGAGAGATGTGACGAGTGAGAAATTCAAGGTAGAAAATCGCGAGGGAAGACGAACGTGGAAAGAAGAGCGTAAACACAAGAACAATACGCGAAAGAAGGAAATGGAGAAACAACGAGAGCCTGAGAAAGAGGGAAGAACATGAAAAAGAAAATCCACAACAGCGAGGAATATAGTAAAGAAAAAGAAAGAAAACGGTATAAAGAACCTGGAAATAGAAACGCATCGATAGAGAATAACCAAGAGAAAAAGGCAGAAATACACGGAGGAAGAAACTCGAAATTCTGAAAGACGAACGGAGGAGCATAGAGAGATGAGGGAGGGACCTTTTGTAAGAACAACAAGAAATAAGAACAAAGAAACGAGGTAAAGGAGACCCCCTACCGACCGATAGTGAGAAGAGGAGAGGAAGAAAAAGGAAGAGAAGCGAAGCGGCACAAAGGCGTCAGGGGGGCTCCCGAGGGAGGAAGTAGGGAGAAGGAAAGCGTGAAATAGGCGAAGGAAAAATGAAAAGGAGAGAGCTCGAGAAAGAGCGCGAAATCTGTGAGAATCCGTGTGGGGGATGGAAGGCTTGGAGCGTGAAGGGGTGAGGACGGAGGTGCATAGCCGGATGGAAGAGTAGTATGCGGCCGGAGAAAAGAGAAGGCAGGGGGTACGCAGGATTAGAGAGACGAGTAGACACGAATTGGAAACTCCGAAGGCGAAAAGCGAGTAAAGCAGCAGGGGTAGTGGCGGCAGAGGCGATACCGGCGCGTTGCCGAGTTCGCAATTCAGCTGGAGGATCCAATAACTAAACCAATTATCCCCGGTGCCGATGAGAAAGTTTTAATCCGTCGGTTCGCGGCGGCCAGCATGCCAGCTCGCGGATTCCCCGCGTGGAAATTATTCTTTCGGATATCTCCTGCCGTATATTACCGCCTTTGTACGAAGGAACTTTACTTCGATCACTACTGCCTGGCCGGTTGGACAGTTCGCTTGCCACTGTCCCTCCAGACTACTCCTTCTCTAATATCCTTCCGCGGCTCTGTTGGGCTCCCGCTCAACCGTAATTATCGGCTCGGAAAATACGACCTTCGAATTGAAAAAGTTAAGTTCCCACTTGGCGCCACCCAAGCGCTCTCGCAATCGCATTAGCAACAATGGCCAATCGCAGAAATGACGTGGGCCACCGCTGAACTCGACTCGGTGATGGACGGCTTTTTCTCCGTTTCGCCCTGTTTTCTTTTCCGTGGAGCTCGCTTTCTGGACTATTACCTTTCGTTTATCTTGCGAACGCGTATACCTGTGTTTGCATTTTTTTTAAATAGGCGGTGTTCTTGTATGTACATTCGGGTACGCGTAATGCGAAATTTTTGGGTGCTAAGGAAATGATGCCTAGAGAAATAATGCATTCTGCTGGAACGAGATTCGTGCGGATACTGAGCGTAGGTGAATATCAAGCTCCTCACTCTTTTTTTTCTCTTATTCGAACATTTCTCTTTGGATTATCCTTACGAATGCATATACACTTTTAAATGCACAGCCGTTGTTCTCGTACATTTTTATATGTGTAATGCGAAGTTTTTTGCGTGCTACGAAAGCGATACCTAGAGAAGTAATGCATCTATGGGAGGGTAAGGTGGATCCGTGCGAATAATGTACGTATGTACGTAGGTGAATATAACGTTTCATTTTTTTTCCTCTCCCTTCTGCCTCCATCCGACTTCTGTTTATCTCCTTCTCTTTATATCTCCTCCTTTTTTTACTTCCACTGCTTCCATCAGTTTTCGCCACTCTTATTTCGCGCGATGAATTACCACGTAAGCAACAGTCCATAAAGCGTGCGGTGTACAACGCGCGATACGCGCGCTTCGCCATCGATCGTCTACCGATGTTGTCCAATCCATTCGTAGGGATAGTGAAATGAGTGCATTTTGAAATAGGATAGGGCATTGGGGAATAACGCGCCCGGCGTACTGTAACGAAGCTCAGACAGATAATGTATTCGTGTTACAACACCAGGATGTTTGCACTGTCGGGAGTACGCACACGTGTAAAGATTCTAGCACGATAATCTGTAATTACTCACAGCCATGAACACTGATATTTGATCACAATTTCATAGCGAGAGACGCAATCAAAATTGGCGTGAGCGATGGCCATTTTCTTGCGCCGATGGAAATTGGAATACATCACCGTGTTCTAAACACGTAATCATTCGTAATTTCGTTCTCTGGATAGCAAACACAACTAGTCGGAAAATTCAAAGGAGTAATTAAGTGTACTACCGATATTGGTCCTATTAGTGCGATACGAACATCGCGTATTCCATAACATTCTATTAAAAAGAAGCTGGTAAATATGCATAAAGAGGGTCCTCCCCTTCGATGGCCTTGAAAATAAGTGCATTCGACGCGTTTTCGCTCGAGGAACAACTTTTTCCTTTAACAAAATCGCCAGTCTCCTCTGCGAACAAAGATATTGAACGTTAAAGACACATATATAACACACATACATTTCACGGAATTTGTTCGAAATACTATGTAAAAAAATTTAATCGGCAATTATTACATTAAATGTATATACTTCTTTCAAAAGTACTGTATACACACAGACATTGTTGTGTGTAGTGTATTGTTGTGTGCTCGGTGGGCGGCTACAGCCGCGCGCAACAATATGTGTGTGTGTTTTCTGTATTATATGAGTTAGCTTCGAAGATATAAATTGAGAAAGGATAAGAAGAGTAATTGCAAAAATACATGTTTAATGATGATTTATTCAGTAGTATCGTTGGGAATTGGAAGTCATCGGCCATTGCATCAAAAAATATCTTTGTTCGCAGAGGAGACCAGCGATTTTGTCAGAGGAAAAAGACTCGTTGAATGCACCTATTTTGAAGGTCATCGGAGAGGGAGCCCTTTTTATGCATAATTACCAAGAAGCTTGATTAAATAACCCTGCTGGCAAATGTTCACGTTCCTTAACGTCCATAGATCATAAGAGGTCGTCGAAGTGGGACTGTCGCATTTAAAAAATATTTTGCAGTTCGATATTAAATCGTCGGTACAACGATCTATTTACCTAGTATGCTTTTTCTTAAGCACTCTTCGATTAGTTTCACACCCGAATCGAATATGCCAGACACTATATTTTCCGTGCAGCGATCGATTTTCGCGAGCGGCACTAATTACAGAGGCGGTTCCGAGAATTCTTTACGGTAACTGCGCCAAGACTTCCACTACCCTTACCTTAACGATAAGCGGAAGGACGGAGGTACTAAGGAGCCTACGCTCTGCATTCTTAACGTCGTACGGAGAAGCGAATCGACTACTTCGTTTGCCCGCTTGCTCGAGAAAAAGGGTTACCTTCCTTCTTAGGACACGCACACCAGCGACCATCAGTGATATCAAAACGTCCGGTTGGCCGATGAAATACAGAGTTAGCCATCTTTCGTAGATGAAAAATGTTGCGAAGATGGAATTGAAAAATAAAGTGTAATCGTATATGGTTCGATACCAAGGAGTATATTTTTAACGGGATACGAAGAATCGAATCCACTGGGTCGTCTTTCTTCGCTTGGCAAGGGTAGTTGGTTTTCATTCGCGATATATTTTCCAACGTTCTGGAACTTAAAGGATGTATAAAGTGCATCAGAGAAATTAAATATAAAATTTGCGCCGTTAAGATGTAAAATTCACGAAATTAAACCTCTTGGTCGTTAGTGAAAACATAAAAGAAAAAATTGATAAGGTTGAAATAAAAGAGCGCGTGTTTTCCTAAAAAAAAATATTCGCTACGTTTAAAACCCCGAATAATTTTAATCTGGGGTCAGGTGAAGCGCTTATTGTAAGAGGGAATGATGTTTCTTTCGTGTAATTTAACGAAAATTAGGATAAAACGGTAACAAGCGTGCACCTTGAATTTTCAGCATGCATCGTGTACTTCATTACTTAGCGAAAGTTATTTTCCTTTTAATAGGCGGATACAGGAGACCATCCGCGCCAGTTGGGGAGTATTTAATTCGCCCACGTAACATAATAACAGCGCTTAATGTTCTCAGAAAGTTTCGAAGCACCTGAATTTCTCATCTGGTCTCGGGTCAAGGGAATGGATAACAGGGCGCGGCTCACTTCTGAAGAATGGCGCACAAAGTACGAAAACATAGAAAAATATTAGCTTAACTCGAGCGCCCGAATAGCTTAAGTTTTTCCGACCCTTTGTTACTTCAAGATTGCATAGCGCACATTAATATTTACAGTGTGAAAGTGACGTGGAATATAACAAATGTTCCTTCGTAAAACTTATTTCCAAGAAATGGTATACTATCGAGATAAGTCGAGTTAACGTGAGGAAGTAAATAGAAGTTTTTATAATTTGCAAAGAAAGTGGAGAAAAATTAAAACTATGGATCGGCCGTTTGAGCATCCGTAGTGTCTACTACATTTTATGTGTTACAAGAAAATTTATTAGACGGGGTAGTTTTATGGTGAATGGCACTCGAGAACACCTCAGGACCAATTTTCTCACATAATTCCAGCACAATGATAAATCGAAATTACCGAGAAGCCTGTGTTTTGAATTTTCATCACGACACGACACTAGGCTGTTCTTAGTTTAGAGCGCCTTAACACGCGATTATTCAAAGTAACATTAAAGTATTCAATTTCCACGCAACGCTGTCACAAAGATAACAAAAATTATTAATTAATGTAGAAATCCTCTTAAATGCTCATATTACGCTCACAGAGGGAACTTTCAATCTGTAATGAAATCTCCAAAATATTTCTAGCACATTTCCAAATAGCTTTTTGCCTCTCGATTATATTCCACGTATTGAAAGTTCGCTTCGACGTGAAACCTTTTACCTGCGCGCACCTCTCGCAAAAGTAAAAAGTGTCATGAGAATGTAACTTGTCGAGTTGCAACGAAAGCGGAACCAATAATAGAAAGTCACGAATATGTAAAACATCACGAACAGCCTATCGATACCTCTCACCGTGCAACGCCCAATACCCTACTTCGACCAGACGCTCAATCGATTAGACAGCAAATTGGTATATTCTCATGGAATATCGTTCCAAATCGACTTCCCCAAATTGCCACTGTCCGCCGTCTTAATTCGCAGGGTGACTCTCTCGCGTGACCGAGAAGAATTTCGCGAAGCGATTTCTACCGTCCGAGGAGATCTGAAATTTTCCAAAGTACACTCCGGTGCTCGTTAGAACAGTTAAATAATGGATCGTCGAGCAAGAGCGAGGGTAGCACGCGCAGACATTCGAAAGTGCACGTTCGTTACATATCGGTCGAATGGCGAATCGATTGGCGAGGCGCGAATGGGCGGAGAGAACGTCTGGAGTTCGATACTGGTTAGAATCGTTCGTTACGTCGAACGAACGGCAAATTGATTAGAGAACGCGAGAAAACGAAAATAGAGTGTCGGAGAATTCTCGATTTATTAAAATCCGTGTGAGTGCGGGACACGTTCATCTTCCTAGAGAAAAAAACACTTCTCGAGAGTTGTCTCTCTGTGAACGAGCCGGTTATATCGTTTGAGTCGCGCGGTCAAGCGAGTCAGTTACGACAAACTGGATAAAAAGTTGGACGGCGTTTCTCCTCGATTTACAGAGTCTGGCGAATTAGTCCGAGTTAGTCAAATGAATTACCCGTGGAAAACGTCGAGACGTTTGCTGCTCCGAGAGCACCGACGCGACTGCAGCGCGCTTGCTTGGTCTCTCAGAAGCCAAGAAGGGTAACGTCGTTCAACCCGATTCACGAATCTCAGAAGCTTTTACTCCACGATCGACTCCACATTTAGTACGCGAAGCATTCTACAGGAAACGTCGATGCTTTCGATAATGAAACTTTTCTTAGACTCTCGGACGATCGTCCGATCAGATTTTGTCTACAAAAAGTAAATATCGACTACCACGTTCTATCTCTAAATAAAATGAAGCTCAAATAGCGATATCTGAATTTTCTTATCCCAAGGGGAATGCGCTCGTAAGAACCTGTTCCTTCGATCATCCCGTAATAACACCTTAAAATTAAAATGTACTTCTCAATTAAAAGTGCAGTAATTACAATCCTTAGCAAAGGTTAATACTAGCACGCTGGAGTACCCTAAAAAGATACTTTCTCTCAAGTACCCGCATCAGCTTCGCGCAACAACAGCTTCTGCAACAAATCATTTTAGAAGAACGCCCTTCTTCGTCCATCCAACGCAAACCCGACCCAGCACCATCCTCTGACACCTCCACAGTACTTCGATTTCCAGCATTACATTTCTGCGCGAACCTCGTAGCCATTAGGCGCGCGGACTTTATTCTTTTCCCGAGAATAACTGCGAGATCGTTACCACGCAAACCTGGGAGGGCCAAGAGGATTTCTGCATCGGTTATGCATGTAAGCGTGCGAAAGGTACGTGGGCTGTTCTTCTTTTCCCATCTCCACTTCCTCTCTTTCTCTCTCTCCCCATCTCATTCTTTCCATCCACCTGCGCCTTTTCTTCTTTCATCTTCCACTCCCATTTTCTCATCCGCCGTCTCACCTTTACTCCAACTCTCTCGTTGTCCCTCCTTCCACCACGTTCTTCCAGTCTTCCTATACCAGCCCACATCCACCACCCTTTCACCGAATCCTCACACTCCTGTCTCACATACCGGCGCACCTGCACACGAGGTGGAGGGCGCAGCATACGAGACCACCCGTGGAAGTTACTGTTCTCCATTCTCCAGGATGAACTTAACTACGTACTGCAGCCGGGTTTTCCTCTTTCCTGAACCCTCATCCTTCCTCTTTTCGAGATGAATACCCCGAGCTCGAGCGTCACCCTCTCTCTCTCACTCTCTACCACCATCGAAGCTCACCATGGTTGGATAACCGAGACTACTGGTGCCGGCAACGTTCGTTCACCACGTACCTTTCCGCCGTTACATTCTATCGTTCTGTCCTTCCACATCTCTCTTTACCCTCCCCTCCGATCTCGAGTCTCCGCCGACCGTGAGCCCGCATTTGGCGACATAACCCGGATACTCCGAGCTACTACTAATGTCTCATAAAAAAAAGGGGGCAGCAATAATTCATGCCAGCCGGACGGCTTACAGTCAGCTTCCTCATTTTAGCGGAATGATTCACTGCGGAATCACGACCGCCAGGACGACGAAGGGGGTGGGTGAGGTTGGTAGAGACTAAGAGAGGACCGGAGTGAGAGTCGGCAGCTTTAGTAATAGGATTATGCCGCGGTCTCGTCGTTACGGCCAACGGCCGCGCGTAAGGACCGTCGTCGGCTGCTAAGTTGAACGATCGAGGTTTTCATAAGGCGCGAGCAAGAGAATTAAAGCCTTCGAGGATGAGGATCCGATGGGCCACGCGATCTTTTCACCCTCCTCGTTTCTTTTTTTTCATTCGGAAAATCTCTTAGTGCTTCTTTCCTTATCTCACCTTCGCGTTTCTTGTTTCCTCCGCAGTTTCGATTCTCTACTTCCGCGCAATTTTCTCTCAGCTCTCTGCTCTTTCTCGTTTTCCCTCTTGGTCGTTCTAGATCCAGCGCAGCCTCGTGTTTTTCTTTATTCTTGTGCCTTTTTTTTCTCGCTGCCTCTCCCTCGACGTTAAAGCACGCTTCTCCGCTTGCTACCAGCGATCCTCCTCGGTCCGTTGCGCCGCGCCGAGCCGCGTAATAGCTCGGTATCAGAACTTCGAGCGATATTTAAGCGGGCCGCAGTTTGAAAGTCGTGAAAACGTAATAAAAACTGGCTGCTCCGGATGGGCACTTAAGATTTATTAAGGAGAGCGCGCGAGTCCTCCGGAGAGGTGGTAGGAAGTTTCGGTCTAAGACGCGCGAACCCCCTCCTTCCTCGGTGGTACGTATCTACGCGGATATTCGTTTTTTTTTTTCTGTTACGTTAACCAGTTCTTCGACCGTCTCTAAATTTCCACGGAAGCCGCATTCTCCCGACGATCGTTTTCATCGCATCCAGTCTTTCACGGGGTTTCTTGTTCACGTTCTCGTTCTCCGGAGACATCGGCACGCACGATGATCCATAGACAGTTGATCCACTCGTAGCCTCTATCCGCAGCTGGATTTTCAACTTGGGCCCCTGTCTTTTCCGCCTTCAACCTTAGACCTCTTTCGTAGGTCAATTTACCAAAAAGCTCCATACGAACCTGACTTCTGAATCTGGCCACCTTTCTCTCTCCTCTTCGTCCTCTTACAGTATCAACCTCCACCTTCAATCCTTGGCATGCTTTCGATTCGCATTCTCCTCTTGCCAAAGACAACGCGCAGACATCGCCACACACGATGGTCCATAGACAGTTGATCCACTCGTAGCCTCTATCCGCAGCTGGATTTTCAACTTGTGCCCCTGTCTTTTCCGCCTTCAACCTTAGACCTCTTTCGTAGGTCAATTTACCAAAAAGCTCCATACGAACCTGACTTCTGAATCTGGCCACCTTTCTCTCTCCTCTTCGTCCTCTTACAGTATCAACCTCCACCTTCAATCCTTGGCATGCTTTCGATTCACATTTTCCTCTTACCAAAGACAACGCGCAGACATCGCCACACACGATGGTCCATAGACAGTTGATCCACTCGTTACCTCTATCCGCAGCTGGGTTTTCAATTTGGGCCCCTGTCTTTTCCGCCTTCAGCCTTAGTAGGTCAATTTGCCAAAAACCTCAATATGAACCTGACTTCTGAATATGGTCACCTTTCTATTTCCTCTTCGTCTTCTCCGCCATCCACATTCTTCTCTCCACAAAGATATCGTGACTCAAGTGTCAGTATCGCAGGAGAACGTCTTCTCTGATTGATTCTACACCGAACAAACGTTCCACCCTGACTTCTGAATTTGACCATCTTTCTCTCTCCTCTTCGTCTTCTCTTACGATATCAACCTCCATCTTCAATCCTTGGTATGCTTTCGATTCACATTCTCCTCTCCCCAAAGACAAAGCGCAGATGTCACCACGCACGATGGTCCATAGACAGCTGGTTAACTCTGCACTGAACAAACGTTTCATCGTAGGATCATACAATCCTAACTTCTGAATTTGACCACCTATCTCTCTCCTCTTCGTCTTCTCTTACAGTATCAACCTCCATCTTCAAACCTTGGCATGCTTTCGATTCACATTTTCCTCTCTCCAAAGACAAAGCGCAGACATCGCGACTCAGGTATCAGCGTCGCAAGACAACGTCCTCTCCGGTTGACTATGCACAGAACAAACGTTTCATCGTCGGTCGATGCGCTAATAGCCCCCATCTGAAGCTGCCCTCTGAACGGCCCCAGGGAGAGACGAGGAACGTCGCGTGCACATAGAAGTGTGGCCGCGCGAGAGCTCGCGAGCCCGGGAATAGCATCGGTGCCCATCCAATACCGCGATTAATCAAATCTCGTTCGGTCATCCTGGAAATTCGGTTAGAGCGTCGGTGGCGGTGGTCGCGGTGCTAGCGGCGATCGCGATGCACCGCGCGGATCTGCCCTCTCTTTTCCACCTGTTAGTCGCATTAATCATCCACGTCATTCCGCGCGCATTCCACCAATCGCTTATGATTTATTCGTACCTTCCATTTTCGGCGGTAAGGCAAACTGGAGGCAAGGTGACGAAGACTGGTGAACGAGATGACTGGTGAAGTCGTCGAGTATTCCTTCTTCGATACGAGTCTGCGAATTTATTCTCCGTGGAATGTCCCTTTCACGAGCTTTCCTTCGATCCACAAAGGAAAAAAATTTGTCTCCAGTGACAAATTGCAACACTCCGAGTCTCTCGGCAAATTTAGATTAGGCTTAGAAGGGGAACGCCAGAAACTCCCTCCTCAGAATTTGACCTGCAAAAACTATGTTGTAGTTTGGTACCTCAAGAAACCTCTGATAAAATAGTTCAAGGCGATAGTCAGAATTTTCCGAGGAAAGTAAAATAAAAGTTGCAGAAAAATGTTGCTTATATAGTTTGTGTGACATGCACTCTAGAAAATGATGCACAGTCATGTCGGTAAGCTGCTGCGCTAAGATTCTGTATTCGCATGGTTAGAATCCTTTTTGATTCTTTTTTTTCAAAGGATTTTTGACGTAGAATATGTGTGATAAGAAAAGTATTAATATTTCATTATTATATCGTATCACGGAAAGGCAAAAAATATGCAGGAAATGCAAAGTTTGCACAATATGCGCATGTTAATAATATTATATTTCTAGTAGGATACGGGAAACTTATTTTTTATTTGAAAAACTGTGTATACAATTAGCATTAATTATCGACGAGTATGCTTGGGTGATATTGATCCTAAAAGCAGAAAAAACGTAAGTTTTGTTGGCAGTGAGCTTAAAGGTAGGCGTCCACATTTTCGCATCGTAAGTATCGGACGCATCGCATCAAACGGATTATTTTCTTACAATGCGTCCACAGTATCAGCAGCGATCGGTTTTGCCGACGCAACTACCAGCAATCGGATTGCCGACGCCACTTTCATTCGAATTTTCGTAGTGAGAGGTAGCGTAGTGTTCGGTGGAATGTGCAAGATGGAGGAAAACGAAGAAGAAGAATTTGTTGCAATTGCTTGTTTGTTAGCAGAAGAAGAAGAAGAAGAAACAAAAGCTAAATCATTTAAAAAAAGAAAACATAATATGTGGGTACACGATATATTTAAGAAGAGATCTATATCTCTTTATAGTCTTGCACAATTGCAATTAGTTGTGCCGCGTCCATGCTAGAATAACATGTGTCAACAGGACGATAATCGAAGGTAAACGGCGGACGACGCGGAGCGAGTGAGCGCGCGGAATCCGTCCACTGATCGTCATTTCGTAGGACGTCATCCGCACGCATCGCAAAAGTTGCCCATCGGAGCATCGGCATCGGCATTGCCGACGGGTAGATTCGTGCGATCCGTACGATGCGGGTCAGAGGACGCACTTGTATTGTTTTCTATACAAAGAATACTACGATCCGTTTGATGCGATGCGTCCGATACTTACGATGCAAAAATGTGGACGCCTGCCTTAACGAAGAAATATAATTTTTCTGCATCCGCATTTTGTTTGCGAGATGTGCTCTGGGAAACATCTCATTGACATTGTGAAAAATTGGTTTATTTCGTAAAACTTCGACGCATACCAATCGTAACTTATCATGGGTTCAAATGCTCATGAACATCTCACATTTATTTCAGCTTTCTCGAAAAATCCTGATTATCGCATTTAACTATTTTACCAGGTGTTTTTTGAGGTATCAAACTACAGCCTATTTCTTGTAGGTCAAATCCTGAAGAGGGGGTTTCTGGTGTTTCCTTTGTTAGAAGTATAGTACCGACATAATAAAAGAGTCATTCGATACCTGCTCTTATCGGCGAGCAGTTACACATTTTACCAATAGAACAACGCGCTCCTGTTCTCCTCGTCCACTCTTCGTCCTTTCTCTACATCCCTCTATCCTCTTGCTTCTCTCTCAGCTCCTCGCCCTTCTATCTCTCCTTTCTTTTCCTACGATTATCGCCAATGGCAGTACTTCCTGAGCAATCGCTCGCGTTTACGAGCACCGCAACGACGCCTGGCGCACGCGGAGCGATCCGTTTACCATAGGAGCTTCTCTCCCGCCCTGCCGTATTCTTGATTACTCATTGCAGCAGTTAATTTATCACTGTCCAGAACGTTATCCGCCGTTCGTAAACGGAGATTTAAGGGAGACGGGCGAGCTAATGTTACGTAACGAGAGGCCGAACCCAGGCGCGTCGGTATAATTACACCGTTGAAGTGAGCAATAAAAGTATTTCAAGCGCTTCGCGAGTAGGAGATGGAGAAGCAGGGCACAGAGTGGAACGAGGGCGGTAGTCGCTTGTACCGATACGCGAGGAAATGTAGCGTGTAATGGCGGCCAGGCTCGCCACGTTTCTCGCCTTAGAATAAATACTCGTGGAAGCCGAGAGTTTCTAGGAGGTTTGCGCGTTAACGTCCACCCTCTCGCGAGCGAGCGGTAACGTGAGCGAGTGGTCGATCATATCTAAGGAGGACTGTGGCATTGCCTATCTGGCCTTCTCGAGGACTTGCGTTAGTCGAGCCTAGTATAACACGTGACGTAAGATTTAAAAAGTCTCACACGTGCATGGTGCTCGGATAGAGACTATGCTGAAAGACCAAGTAGTTAATTGCGAGAGATTTAGACGAAGGAGAAAATAATAGAGAAAAATTGAAGAAAGTGCGTAAAAGGGACGATATAATTGGAAAGACGAGAATATTATTTAGTTGGAACGTATTATTTAGCTACGAACTGGAAATAGATTGTAGGCTGAAGTTCGCGTAACGCTCGAATTGAAGATTGTTCTGATTATTATAAAATTAACATTTTAATCGTGAATAATTAACATCATCCTCTTCCTCTTTAGCTTGGGTGTCTATCAAATAGAGAAAAAGGATCTATCTTGCCTTGCTCGAATTATCAAAAGCTTCGAGAACCGCTTGACCTCCCTCACCTGCTTTCACAAATTGCACCGTCCATCTCTTTTGAAACTCTCGTCCCAGCTAATTTCGCGAGTATCATCGCGATACGGGGTGATATCGCATACGACAGGTGAGCGGGGTAGTTCATCGTAAAACTTGTCGCGCTCACCAAAAAGCTTTTCCACTTCCGTGCGTGCTTCGCGCCGGCCGAGCTCACCTCTCCCGCTTCTCAAGCTCCTCCGTAGGCAACTTTTACTTTAGAGAGGAAGTTTCGCGCGCCGGGCCGAGAAAAATACGAGTGACTCCGCTTCGTATAAATAGACAGAGATCCGATCAGCGCCTGTGCCTCTCCTCTAGCTTCTATCGATTAAATACTCCTTCTTTCCTTCTCCGTGGCCGGTTTGCTCGCGGAACGTTTTCTCAACCTGCTCTTCCGAGCCTCGTGAGAACTTGGCGCGCGGTTGTTAAGTGATTTTTTTTCTAGGAGCGAAGAAATCGTGAAACTTTCGGACCACCGACCGGCACAAATTGATTCTCTCGTCCTACTTCGGTACATTCGTGCGCATCGGCGAAGTGGATCTCTAATGAAAAATGCACACGACGAGAGAGTATCGGACGAAGAAAATGTATATTTTTAATTTTCGTTGCACATAGCAGAACGAGCTACGACACTCCCTCGCATTTAATTCAGTTAAGCTTTCGAGAGTCCTCGTTTGGACGTGAAGCAGGTATGTCGGTCTTCGTTACGCCGAGGCTAAACGCAAGTTATAATCGGATTAACAAGGATAATGTCGGAATTAGAATTCGTTGCGAGGTAACGATACCAGGAGGCATCGTGATCTTTCGTACCCACCCTCATTACACTTATGTCCCTTCTTACAGAAGAGAATGCCCTCACTTTGTTCTGCATAAACGGTACTCAGCTCGGGACCCTTATGCTCACAGGATAACTACTAAGCCACCCTGTACCTTCGCAGCGTCCTCATTCCGCTCGTGTAGCGTCCTACAAAGAAAATCTTTTCCTTTTTCCCCTGCATACGTGATACTGAACCTCACGGCCTCTTACCCTCGTAGGACGTCACTACCCAACTCATCCTGCTCCTGAGTGTGGTATCTATTCTCAAAGAAAAGCCTCTCTTCCATTCTGCATAAATAATATCCAATCCAAGATCATTCCTCTTAGATTACCATGTTTTTTTACCTTAACCGACCCTCGACGTATTTTCACTTTTCAACACCGTCCTAGACGTAATTCGATACTCGTTGCTCATCGTGTCGTTGTGATCTCTAAAGCGTAGAGCGCAAAATAATGCAATCACTTAGATGTAAAAGAACAGAGACCCTACATTTCTAGTTCCATTTTAATAGGCTGTTACCAATTTCATAGTGGACGACTATGTAAACATTTTGCATTACCACTTATTATCGTCCTTTACCGAATTTACCACGGCTCTTAACTCACCTATTCCGAAGCAAACTCACCATCCCTCTCCACGAGACCCGCGCGTATAAGAGAAACCGTGCACGAGCGCGAACTCTTGCCGTTCTAATTCGCTCGCGGAAGCGCAGCACGTGATACGGAGGTGCTATACGTGACGGGACGAACGACGAGGCCCGTAAACGTTAGGATTCATAGGAGAACGTGTCGAAAGGATAGGCAGCTTATTAGGGCGGGAGGGATTAAGAGCGAAGTAAATGCATAAACACGACATTGTGCCAACCGACGGGCCGCGAGGTTTCTCGGTAGCATCTCCGTCCTTCCCATCCAACTCATTCTTATCTTCGTCCTCCTTCTCCCTCACCTCATTCGCGTTCTCTTCACCTCCTCACCCTCGGCACGTCATTCTCCACGTCTTCTCCCTATGGAAAGGCCATCCTCATCTTCCACGTCGTCTCCATTCTGCCGCTTCTCCTCGAGCTCTTCCTCCACATCTTCCTTCCACGCCTCTTCCACATGCTCCAGTTCATCCTCCTACCAGCTCTCACTCCGTCCGCTTCCACCCTCGAGCCACGTACGCATTCCGACATTAGCCCAGGAAATTCTAAACACTCGGCGCTGCGCGACTTATAGTTTGAGTAATGCTTTGAAAGTTCGTCGGAGCACCTTGCATTAGCTACCACCCAGTTGCCCGCTCGCGCTCCGGATACGGAAAGGAGAGAGGATTGACCTAAAGGTGGAGGAGGAAGGAAGGTCCTGCGAGGAGAGGGGAGTCTCGTCGATGTGTTTTCCTGGACGAGCATCTCCGGGCAGTTATCCTCCGCCCTATCCGCTCGTTCTTTTCCACCGTCTCGTTCAACTCCTCCTCCATCCTCCTCGCTCTCTCCCTCTCTCTCTCTCGTCGTTTCGCAGCTGCGAGATGCTTCCCCCTTTTTTTTCCCAGTCCCCACTGATGGTCGTTTCCCCTGAAAAATGAGTGCTTTCTTGCCGACGTCGGTCGTTCGTCGAATTGCATGCCGTAAATTAGGCCGCGCGCAGCCTCTGCAAGATGCGGGCTCGGCGCGGAGTGAAAGGAAGGGTGGAAAAAAGGGTACACGCTTCCAGGAGCGGATATCCGTCTGCGGATCCCTTCCGTTTCCACGCGAAGTCGGCCACGTGAAAATCGCGCTCCTACGATCGAGTGGCCAACACTGATTTTTTAATGGCCGCCGAAGGTACGGTTGGATGGAAGGTTTTTTGCGATTGCAGGATGTAAGAGGGGCGGATGGTAGCTAGTGCTTGAAAATTGGTCGTAGGTTGGTACGTTTTATCTTGTTTTATAGGTAGATTCCTGAAGGTGAGAAGAGAGGTTGATATTGTTAAACGTATTTAACCCATTAAGTAGGGGAGAGTGGGGTAGTTTGGGACATGGGGCACATTGGGACATTTCGATTTTTGCGGCAATTATTGTGATTTAGCAGTTGGCTGTCTTGTCAGAATCAGTTAGACACTAATTCCTTCAATGTCAGTCACTTTCACAATCACAGATAAAAAACTGTTGAAGATATTAAAGTTTTAGTGTTTTCGGGTATCCACATAAGCATTTCTTGTGTCTGTTCTTAAGGTTATAATTTGAGTAAAATAAATAATGAAGCTTTTGTTTGATGTTCAACATATTCCATCTTGTATTGACTTTATACAGTCAAGTTATGTTTATGAAATGCACAGAAGGAATAGTCGAATAGATGCGCTTTTCACTCGAAGTACCTGTGGGGTAGATTGGGACAACCTAAGTGGGGCAGATTGGGCTTGTCCTCTCAATCCCGATGATCACACAGATCTAATACAAAAGTTCGAAGAAAATAGCACCCGTGAAAATACAAATAAAAAAACGTCATAGAAAAAGAGCAGAGTTAGATTCAACAAATGAGGATACTGAGACAGAGGAAATTATTTAAAAAATGCAAAAGGATGAAGCAATGGATTCAGACATCGAAAGTAATTTTGAATTAGAAGAAATTCAGAAGTATTATTATAACGTACAGTAACATTTTTAACATTCCTAATCTGTAAAAGGTAGATTATTTGTTTATTAACAATTCGCACTCGGCATTTTCCCGGCGCCTTTCATATTGTCCCCTCAGAGGGGATAACTGAATGCAAAGGATTAAATTGTGGACGGTAGTTTTTTCCAATAAATAGATTCGTGTGTTTTCTAACTGTAATTTCTAAGGAATTCCATCGCAGTCCCAAACTACCCCACCGCAGTCCCAAACTACCCCACCGTGGGGCAGATTCGGACATTTTGCACTTATTAACAAATTACTTCATTAACAATACACGCGGTTTTTTTTTGCCTATTAGCCGGTATCGTCCTTTAACAAAAACCTCAACATATGTTATGTTTCTTACAAATTTTAAATTGGATGAAAATTGTGGAAAATACAGGCTCAAAATCCTTAACAGTCCCAATGTGCCCCACTTTCCCCTACCAACTTTTTTACTATAGGGTTAAATATATTTTTTACAAAATATACGCAATAATAAACACATAAAGAATCGATAAAAATTCAGAAGTCCCAAATGGGAACATTGGTACTTAATGGGTTAAGATCAACGTGAAATATATTATATCGACGCGTATTAAATAGGTACATACAATGATTTATATACACAGACTTATTTAACGGTGCCTTTAAAAATACTCCTTCAAATCTGTGCTCAAGATCTCGGTGACATATCTGCATCAAAAATTACCATCTAGCCATTAACTAATTTATTCCCGCAAAAAAAAAATCGAAATCATCCCAAGTATTCCTTACTCGACACATTATAAATATTATCTAACTAGTAATGAAACCAGCAATCGAAAAACCATTTCGGCCAAAATTTCCACTTTGAGCACCTCTCGAGGAGAGAAAATCGTAAGCAAGGCGACCGCGAAGTAAACGGTTCCGCAAACCCAGCCTGAATTCTTCATCCGGCTTGCCACCTTGGTTTTCTCGTCAGTGGGTGTGAGAAGCCGCTCGTCTTACCCTTCCAACGATCCACCAACCACCATTACCATCACCGGCAACGTCTGCCTCTGCGGAAATAATTTATGTATCCATGACCTTCCTTGGGTTTCAGGGGAGCATCCCGCGGCGATGCAGCACGGTAACTCGAGTAACAGCGGTGCGGCAACGAGGACTCTCGCGTTGCTCCTGCTGCTCCTGCACGCCGGCTCCTTTGCGAGGTGACTGGTCGATCGCGAGGACATGGAGTAAAGCCGGAGCCAACGTTAGCCTCTCCTGCGCGGTTTTAGCGAGCGGAGAAAGGGAGTGGAGCGGTCGACTGTGGATAAGAAGACCAGGCGCGAAGAAGAACGAGAAGGAGGCTGAGGGCGAGGAAGAGAGATGAAGACTAGAAGGAGAGAAGGAGGACTAAAGAAACTCTCACCTCGAGTCTCGTCGCGAAAACTTCTACGCCCTGGAACCCCCCCATGCGTCATCTTCGATCATCCTCTCGGTTCGACGGTGAATTGCGACGGACGGAAAGAGGGAAGGTATGAGGGAGCTTCGGGTGTGAGAAGACATCACGAGAGACCTTTGGAAAAGCAAAGTGCGAGGTGAAACTACGGTGAACTCGAAAATTCACTCGGAGATTGAATATTCCCATAGATATCACCCTAAGTCGGATCCTCTCTTCTTCTTCCTCTCTCTCTCTCTCTCTCACACTTTCGCTCTCTCCCTCTCTTTCATTTTCCTCTAGATTCTTCTATGCTTCCTTCATCCTACCCATCATCCTTCCGCTCTCTAACCCACCACTCGTACCATCGTCCGCTCACAAACTTTCCAACGATCACTGCCGATCGAAAAAGTCCTCGTGCGCGTTCTCACGTGCGCCTGGGCATTCTCGACGTCTGCATTTCCGTGCTGAAATCTCCTCCTAATGCCATCTCGGACTTGGATGTGCTCCTTGGACACGCGACCAGTCGCGAAAACCCTTCCACCTCCTTCGTACCTCCCTTCATCCTCTATCCAATGCTCTCGTAAGGATTCCGGGCAACGAGCGCCGATCTCCTGGCTTTTTTGTATCTAAGTGTAGTCGTTTAGAATCGTAGCGATAAGGTGCGCGTGGACGAAGGATGAGAAGGGTGAGAAGGGTCGGTGAGGTGGTTGACGATCGGCCGATCCGTGAACGAGATCAGCCCGATGCCATCGTTCGGACTCTCGTCGAGAGGAGAGATACGAAGGGGACGAGCTCCCTCGGTGATTGTGCGTCGCCTCGTTCCACGAAGGACTCTCTTGAGAGAAGGAGGAAGGAGAGAAAGAGAGCGTGCGAGAGCATTTACGATAACGAAGTGGAAACGTGGCGGATGAAGGCGTTTGAACCGATGCGATCGATTGGAACGAAGCTAGTTGTCCGCCTTAGTGGAGCTGTGCCGGTGATTTCGTAATTGCCGGATGACGGCAGATCCGAAACGGTGAGGTAAGAGGTACAAGAGAGAGAGAGAGAGACAGAGAGAAGGCGATGCTCCTCCAAGCGTGGTCCTCGGCCCAAAGATGGCCATTTAGCAGTGGACTCTCGATTGATTTTTTTTCAAGGTTTAAATAGATTTTTTTTCTCTCTTCTTTTGGAAAATTGCGTGGGATACTCTTTTAGATTGTTTTGAAATTTTTTGGTTGGAAATACTCGCCAGTGCCGGAGTTGATATTAGATTTAAGAAGGACGATCGAGTGCTAAGTTTCAATGTTTTTTTAATAGACCGATTATGTGGCTTATTTTTCAAGATTGATTGTGAAAAGTTTAGGTGTACCTACTCGGAAATTTCTATGGCCCCGAAGGTATCGTCAACCAACAACATTTTAAAACGCGGAGTATTACGGAAGTAGGAAAACGATGAAAGAATAGTCGCGTTGGAAGAAAAATTCGTATCATTGCTGTGTTTAGAGTGACTATTTAACATGCTGAGAAACATTTGTCATCCTCACCGGTGTCTTATCGATCCGCGATTTCAAAATTTAACCCTATCCTCGTATTCGTATAAGCATTCGCATCCTACCGATCTACAAATCGATTCTTTCTCGTGAGAAACGATACCCTAGAGCGACAAGTAAAATAATTGATTATCAATCCCGACTTACCCATACCTATGTCGCTAAATTACTGAACGCGAAACTTTAAAGAGAATTTCAGCGCGTAATTAAGAGGCCGACTGAACCGTGAAGTCGAGCCACACGCCTGACCACGAGCTTCCTCCCTATTCCTATTCGATTTGAAGTTTAGATGCGCGTGCTAAGCCTTCGACAGGTTCGATAAGCCGAGCTATCTTACCACAGTCTAATTAAGCTTCGTCTAGTTTCCTGTATCTTGCCTCGTTCCGTGAAACTCGTGGCAATGAAATTCATTTCGACGACCGATCGATTCTCCGAACATCGACCAGTTTTCCGTAGATCCGTGGAAGAAGTCGAACGACTTTTCCTTCTCGAACGAGAACGTAAAGTGGACCATTCTGTCTCGTAAAAAACTAGCGCGTCGATTTGCAGCCGCCCTCTCCACTCTTTAAAAAATCTCATCCCACGTTTCCATCAGTGCGTCGAACCAATGACACCTTTTCACTCTCGTCCACCTACGTCATGCCCCGCGATTATCTTCGAGCGAGAATCTGTTCGCACTGTTTCGCACGCGGGCCACCGACCGGTCAGTTTATTTACAACAACGCCCCATTCCACCCAACGCTCCCAGCTTCGAACCCTCCATCCCTCCAACTCGAGCTCTTTTTTCATTCACGCGAGCGACGAAACTGGGTCGCTATTTTTTTATCCACCTACAGATCACATCTTGATCGATGTCCACCTATCGAACCGCCACCTGTCACCCACGCCTTATTGCGCGCTTCCTCTTCGACTAAATTCTTCCCTCTTTACCCCTAAAACTTAAAAATGCGAAGTTTCTTATAATAAAAAAACAGATCGCTCCTGCAATTTCCAAAACTCGTCATGCTCGATGTACTAGAAATTTCCAATTCTCGCCTCGCGTATGCTCTCGTTTAACAATTCCACTTTAACCAACGTCATTAGTTTATCTTCAAAGTTACTCTCATTTGCAGTTCCACGCGGGAGTACAAGTGCCGTTAAAACGAATTTCCATTGGTCGAGCGCAATAATTTGCCCCGATCAAACGACACGACGCGCTACCATCGGCTTAATAGTATCATCTGACGTTGACAAACGGCCGAAGGGACCGTGCTAAATTAATAGTCGGTGCTTCGCGAGGAACCCTCTCTCTCTCCTTCCGCCTCTCTTCACAACCTCCTCTTCCATCTCTCGGCCATCGCGTACGTGTGTCGCCAGTGGAACGAACTTTTACGCGTGACGGGACGGGGCACAAACATCCCTAGTCCTAGCTGGGCTCGCGGACGCAAAGGAGCGACGTGTTTTCCATGCTCCACCCTCTCTCGTCGTGCCACCCCTTCTGTCAACCCCTCCACTTCCTCGGATGACCCGGATACGAGCGACAAAACCTCGCGGCCCGGAATTCCCCGCTCGATCTCCTGGACGCCCGGCGGATATGCGGTTTTACTTCTCCTCGAATGCGCGCGCGCGCCAATTCCACGGTGACGCGCAACCCTCGTCGCCTGGAAAACAAATATTTTGCTTGGACGCGACGGGGTGGGTGGTCGGTCGGTCGGTCGGTCGGTAGGTCGCCGGTTCGCGCGGTTCGGCTCAACGAATTTATCTACGGGGCCAAAGTTTTCGCTACGATTCTCCAAACGTTCTCTATCTCGTTAACCATCGAGAAAGATTCTTTTCTCCTCCCTCTCATCCAGCGAGAAACGAAAACACGAAGCTCTCGCGAATTCTTCGATATTTTATTTCGCCTTTCTCCGCTATTGAGTTTGTCAATTTGGGACGAGGGGTTTGAGAAACTAGAGGGTTGAATTCGTTTGATCAATGGAAAGTGGAAAGGGAAAGAGAAGAGAAGGGTCTGCTGGAAGGGTGAAGTGGAATTTTTAGAAGGAAGGGCGCCCTTTCGCGTTTCACCGTAGAATGGCAGCGCGATATTGATAATTTCGTTCTTTATCGCTTCGACGAAGTTACCGAGGAAGTTTCGCGCCCTGTGGTCGCATGATGCCTCGAGAGGAGGAGGAGCATCGGTCGTGAATGGAAACCTTTCCACCCTCTCTCGTGCAGTGAAAGAACGGTGTGAATGGCAACGAGAAGGGAAGACGTAGGAGAGTGGCCGGGCTGGATCGTCGGGTCGGCCTACCTTGCGAAACCACGACATATCCGTGTACGTATAAATAGAAATTCGATAAATAACGCGACGTTTTTGCCTGCGAATGGAGCTTCGATGATCGCGAACAAAACGAAAGGAAATTATCCGCGCGACCGGTAGACCGCAAGAAACTGTTCCTCCTCGACGAATAATGCAAGAGCGTCGGCAAAATGTAAATGTGAAAAATAAAAATTGGTGATATCTGTGAACGAGTGGAGGACGAAGCTTGGATCATTTATTATAATACCGATAACCAATCTCGATGTTCCACGGTTGTCTTGTTAGACGGTTGCCTCGTGGATTACCCTGACTCTGTACAAAGTGAACCGAACTTTCATCCACGAGCAATCTTCGTGGCTGCAGGTGAAAGTCGAGAATCCTCTCGCTCTACAGAAGACTACGAGCGAGGGTTCTACATCCTGGCAGGTGGTGCTAATCGGATAGATAAGTAAATGGATAAGGAAGTAAATAAAGAAGTGGGACGTATATTGGTGAGTGTGTTGCGACGTGGACAATGCTCGTTTCGCCTTTGCGCGTTTTCTCATTGAATTCTTAAGCAATCCGGCAGGGTAAGGAGAGAGATTCACGAGAAATGCGAGGAGAGCGGGCGAAGAGAATAATAAATAGAAGAAGAGGCACGCGACGAGTCGCTGGGTAGGATAAACTGATAAATTAAGTTTTAATAAGTAAAATCGTGTCGTACTGGTCTATCCGTGTATACGTCTCCATAGATCTCTGACGTCGAGCCCGTCCCGACGGATTGGAGGGCCGCGAGAATTTACACCTTGTGAAATTTTTAAAGGTGCATTTCATATTGAACGCATACTCGGGTTGCCAATTTAGATGGGCACTCCCCGAATGGAGTCGCATTCGAAATCGTCGAGAGACGTTTCAAATGGATTGTCGTAGCATTTCCGTTCACCTCGTCCTTACTTAATTTTTTACACTTTTATATAATTTTCTAATTCTTGCGTCGCGCACGGTCCATCCGCAATTCAACGAATGATATTGTCGCGCACGTAGTGATTCGTAACGATGGTGTGATGGCTGAAACATGCCGACCAATCCTCCGCGATGGGCCACGAAATAGCTGTATACTGTAAATAACATACTGTCGCGCATAAAAAAAAAAAAACGTAAACAATCACTGTAATCTTTTACGGAGAATGAACGAGGGACGAGGAACCACCGCGTGCTGTAAACTTTTGCTAATTCACCCACGTAGCGATCGACAAGGACGAGAAGGAGCGATGATAGACGAACCCCACCATCTCTCCATCCTTTTCCAAATTCCTTCCAACGGTCCCTCATCTCAGTGGCAAGAGAAAGTAGAAACGTCGGAGGAAATACGGTGCAAAAGGTGCAAAAATTGTAACGCGGTAGCATATTCGAGAGCACTTCGTGGACTTGAATGCAAATCATGAAACTTTCACGGTGTATATTTTTTCTCACCCGACATTTATAAGTTGAGCCTCGCGATTAAGCTTCCCTTTCTTCGTTCTCTCTTCGTGTCGAATGTCCTACACCGAGGTGGTAAAGAAACGAGAACGAACGAAAGACCGAGAGAAACAGGATGCAAAAGAGACGACGAGAAAAGAGAGTGAAGAAGGTGCGGTTGATTGGGGGATTCGGTCTCGACTGCGATAATACGTGCGTTTGGAGAAAGAACCGTTATCGCGAGGAGAGACTAAAGAATGAGGAAAAAAGAGTTTCACGCGAGTTCGCGGCCAGAATGCGAGAATTGAATTCCGTGGCCGAAAAATTCGAAACGATTTATCACGTTCCCCGTTCTCGGAGCATCGGACAAGAAGGTTACATCATTACGGTGGTAAAAAAGAAAAGTGGACGGCGAGCTTTTTGCAGGCGCGCGCGCGAGCGCTTGGTGGTAGGAACAATGTAATTATAGCAGCGGAAACGAGACCGCGCCGGCAATTGATTTCGCGCGGAACAATGGCGGTGATATTTTAATTACTCGCCTCGCGGAGCACCTCGCGTACCGCTTCGTTGCTCTCTTTCTTTCCCTTCTCTCCACCCTTCAACCCCACTCTTCAACCCTTCCTTCCTCCGTAGCAAGAGTCTGCCGAGAAACGCAAATTGTTTTTTCCGTTCAACGCGCGCGCGAGCTTCCACGAATACACGACAGTTTTGTGGAGAAAGGAAAATAGAAAAGGCGAGGAGAAAGATTCTTTTGAAGGTGCGCCACGTTAGCGGCGGCGCTCGTGCTTAGAGAAAATGAAAGGAGAGCTTTAAGGAGTGAGCGAAGGGAAGCACGTTCATCCGTCGTGAAAGCGCCGTGTTTTTTTAAAGCGTCGAAAGGAATTGTTGGTGGATTTAAACGACAAAGGAATATTATCTTCGTGCATGTCAACGCGCATAAAGCATCACTCGCGCGCGCCACCCTCGTTCGACCGTGTTTCATCTGCCGTGTAACGACTCCATCTAACTCCGCGGAACGCATCTGATCGAGACCGAATCCTCGTTACAAAATGTAAATGGCGCGCTCGCGTGCGTAAGTCATACGAAGCTTCTGTATATTTCGATGAACGAGAGACGAGCCAGCCTGGAGCCCGTTACGCGTCCCAATTCCGAATACGTTGGATTACCAGACAATGGAAAGCCGCGAGAGGCTTCGAGCAAAGCGAAATGGCCGAAAGAGGTACGAGTGCGCGGATCGTGAAAGCAATTTTGGAATGGACAAGAGAAATGTATAAAGCGTGGCGAGGAAGGATGTGCGAGGCTTTGCCGAGTGGACGAATCATTTTAGGGAGTCTTGAATTGTGAGAAAATTGTTTACGGCTTTCTTGAGGATTGCGCTAAGGCCTAAGATGGAAGTTTGTCTGGTGAGTCGACGACGGAGGAAGGGCGTCCCGCACCCGAATGATGTAACTTGCGAAAGAACCGAGAGTTTAGGGAGTATGTTAAAAACCCAATTGTAACGAGATCAATTATTGTTAGACGGCGGTACAAGCGTACACTTAGCGTACACTAAGGATGTTAAATTACGATGCGTAACACTTAATGTATACAGGGTGGTTTTGGCTCAACTGTCAAGCCGGAAACAGTGAATAGAGCGGCTTAAAACAAACAGAAAAGTCCTGGACCATTATTCCAAATTCGCAATATTGATCGAGTTATTAACTGTTAAAGATCAAAGGAAAGGGCGTCCGCCAAAACGGCAGCGGGAGGAGCGCTAGAGCTCTGCGAGCTGTAGGACGGCCCAGTTTGTCTACAAAGAAATGCGGGGTGCGGTAAGGGGAAGGATCATACGTCACCTGGACGCGGCCAAACCGGCGGTATTCTGTGGTGGGGGTGATCACTATCGTTTCCGAGTAGCGACACTCACAGGCAGAGATATGCATACGCGTGGACAATTTTTCGAAGGGCCTCTTTGTTACGCATGCACGCTCGAACGCTGGCTCTCTCTCTCTCTCTCTCACTCGCTCGCTCGCTCGCTCCCTCTCTCCCTCTCTGTCTGTCTGTCTGTCTGTCTCAGGACGCGAGACATTCTGCACGTAAAAATAAATGCGTGTTTTCGCTATGTGTATTCTTCGCGAAAATTATTACGTACGCTATCCTTTTCACACCATCTAAATGCCTGTTCGAAATGCCCTCCCCCTTCCCGCACACAGATTTCGGCCCTTCGTATAATATTGCGCGTTGCTCTATGTGTTATTTCCGGCGGGATGGTATTGAAGCCCGCGACAATTATTACATTAATGCCCTATACATTGATGTACATACAGTGGACTAGGCCTCCTGGGGATACCACTATAAAAAAACGCACCCTGTAATCTACCGCTAAGTGGTGTGAAAAGGATAGCTTTCGTAATAATTTTCGCGAAGAATACACATAGCGAAAACACGCATTTATTTTTACGTGCAGAATGTCTCGCGTCCTGAGACAGACGGACAGACAGACAGAGAGGGAGTGAGCGAGCGAGAGAGAGAGAGGGGAGCCAGCGTTCGAGCAAGAGAGAGGGAGAGAGAGCCAGTGTTCGAGCGTACGTGCGTAACAAAGAGGCACCTTCGAAAAATTGTCCACGCGTATATCTCTGCCTGTTGAGTGTCGCTACTCGGAAGCGATAGTGATCACCCCCACCACAGAATAACGCCGGCTTGGCCGCGTCCAGTGACGTATGATCCTTCCCCTTACCGCACCCCGCATTTCTTTGTAGGCAAACTGGGCCGTCCTACAGCTCGCAGAGGCTCCATCGCTTCTCCCACTGCCGTTTTGGCGGACGCCCTTTCCTTTGATCTTTAACAGTTAATAACTCGATCAATATTGCGAATTTTGAATAATGGTCCAGGACTTTTCTGTTTGTTTTAAGCCGCTCTATTCACTGTTTCCGGCTTGACAGTTGAGCCAAAACCACCCTGTATAATACCAATAACGATCTATCGTTTCCGTTGACTCCGATTGTACCAGAATTCGTAAGCCAATTAAAGGGTAATAATTATTTGTGGGAAAAGGGTGTAAGTGTCTTTTATTCCTTTCTACCGAGCCACACGTAATATCCTTTCGAGATCTCGTGCAGGCTTTTTTTCAAGAGTTCCATTAACCCGAGTGACTTCTTACCATGTTGAAATGTGAACCCAGTTTTCGAATTGCGTAACTTCTGAAAGTGATATTAACTTGGGGACGAGAACAATAGAGAAGGGAAAATTAATTGCGACATAAATTTACAACAAAGTATGTAAATGCATATCACGTTTATTACCTCTTTATAGTCGTCTATTAATCTAATAATACATATATTAGATACTCGAGGTATAAGGTGTTCATAATTGAATTTTAACTTTCCAAGTCACAACTTTTTGTTCTCGGAATTTTCATATTTGCTTGAAATAAAATTCTTATATACTTACCCATTTTGAAATAAGAAAATGGACGATTGAACTTTGAGAATTCCTCAGTTTACTCCATCGATTGGAGATTGCACAAAAATAATCCACGGGTTAATTCACTAAATGGCATTGACGAAATTATTTACTTGACCTACTATCGAGTCAGCGATGAAAGCTTCATTTCATTCGCACCACAGATTCCGCTCCATTAATTATTACTCAAATTATAATTATTCATTGCTTTAAGAAAATAGTTATATTACGATGCTTCGTCCGCTATTAAATATTGTGCGCAATATTTATTATTCAGCACATAAAAGTAGAAATATATTAAAGTGACTGTATAAAAGTCAAGAGTAGCACGATTACCGTGATCTTACTTTTTCTCTGCAGCCTCTTACTTCGAGAGTCCACTTTACTATTCACTCCTCAAAAAGCTAGGTGCTGTAACGAACGGCATTCTCCGTCAAGACTGCCCATTTACATTGCACTGTCCGATAAGAGGCTGGGTAAAAATTTCGACGCTGAGTGACCGAAAGCGGAACTGGAATCCTCTTGACCTTTCTCTTTACCGGACGACTACCTTTTCCTCGAAGCTACTCTTGGAAAAATTCTTTCTTGCGGTTACATCGCGCCTGCTTCCACTCGAAAAAGCACATTCAATTTTCTAACATTCTCATCTAAATTCTTCAGTGAAATTCTAATTAACCCCTTAGCTTACAATGACACCTCAGAGACGTCGTAAGTCTACCGGGTCAAACATAAACAAGACGTCTCATTGTCAGAAACATGGTGGGGCGGCCGTGTCAAATATAAGCAAATGTCACAGAGACATTATAGAGGCACGACATTCAGTTACTTCTCATTCGCTTTTGGCACGCACAGTTGGAAATTAAATCGTAAGGCAAGGGGTTAACTACGAGGTAAAATACCGATTAACTCCTATAAGGTTCACTACTTCACTCGCCTCGGGCGGCCGCGCGTACAACACAATTTTTTAAAGACGGCGAGTAAACGCAACCGCGACTCAAAAGCTTTAACCTTTATACCACACACCTACGTCGAGGGTGACTCGATATCTCACTTCCTACACCAACTCCAATGTCGAGCTAGCCTCGACATTCTACAGCCTAATTTCTAAAATAATTTAAAACGTTTAAATCTGATTAAAGGGGCACAAAATGGCGGATCTTCAAAGTTGAGGGTCGATTTCCACTCAAGTTTGAAGATCCGCCATTTTGTTTAAAATTCGAATTAAAAAAATTGGATCCGTCAACGACAATAACAAACACTCTTCTTTAAGATGATGTTTGATGTTTGCGCTTCAGATGAACGAGCAAGGAGAAATCATCGTTACCGCGGAATCACGCATATTGTACAGGGTTGACTTCACGACGGTAAAGAGGAGGCATTTTGCAACTATATCTTTCCAATAAAATTTAAGTAAGAAGTTTAAAAGTTGTACTTTATTATACAAAAGCCCCATTGTTATAGTTTCTCCTTGGCTCCGAAAAAAATTCATGAAAATTGCCTTTTTTTTGGGAGCTCCAAACGTATGTGCCCGCTTAAGGATTATGAAGGGGTAATGACAGCAAGCTTCAAACACGTAACGTAACAGTTGGCTGCGAAAGCCTGTACCTGTGCGGAGAAACTGACCGTGAAATTCGCAATTCGTGCAAATTATACGCAGCTTTTTCTGCCATTCGTACCTAGGATCTCCACCCTAAAACACCATGAAGTAACTTATCGTCGCAATGGCACGGCGGATGTGATAAACAGTCCGAACAAAAAAAAAATCAACCGAACTCAAAGAGAAAAGGAATCATTAAACAAGGTGTTTACAAATGCCGAGATCATCCGAGAACCGTTAAAGCATCACGAAACATGGCCTTAACGTCCGAGCTATCCCAGGAACATGGCCTTACTGACACACGATCACCATCAAATATTACTGCCACCATTAATTCCCATATCGAAGCCTGGGATCGTTAAAGCGACATTAATCGATCGCCTGCCGATCGACGCGCCATCCCTGCCGTATCGTAACCACCGAGAATCTGGACCCGGGCGAACTCGCGTACAGCATTACTCCAAAGCTTAAACAAACTCCTTCAAACCGGGCCTTCGCATCCATCCACTTTCAAAATCAAACATCAAAACTTGTTTTCTCTAACCTAATACTAAATCCAATCCAAAATTCACGCATGCTTCTACGTAGAAGTCTGCAAGCCCTCTTTCTCCATCCATTTTAACCGGAAGGATACCCTTCACGGTCGCAGGACGTCAAGAGGGCGCCCAGGGACGGGCACGTAAATCGATTTCCTTATCGAAAAGTAAGCCATTCGTCCTACAAGAGACCGCGACAAGGAGGTCGCGACCTCGTCTCCACCCCCTTCGTGTAATCTCACTTACGACAAGCTTCGAGCGAGTAGGAGGAGAAGGTAGTGGAGGATAAGTACCTACCTCGGGGTCCTTTGTCTATGAATGTATTCTCGATGTGATGTAGAGTAGTCATTTGCATCCGGTGGTCCCTAGGGCCCATGATCCGAGTCTCTCGCCACTGTCGATAAACAGTAACCACCGCACACCACCTAACCCACCCACCTCTTGCTTCTCTAACCATCCTCCACCAAGGTCTCACGTTCTCCACCACTCGTTATCCCGCTTCCACCGTCATCCGCACCCCTCAAGCGCGTTTCGCGCGACAGGAGGGTGGGTCTATCGCGTTGTAGGCGCATCTAAAGCGCAATGGCCGTGCCGCATTGCCCATTCACTCCCCCTGCCAATGGACGCGAACGTCGGCGCGAGTGAAAGGGTAGGAGCATAGATACCAGGCTATTTCTCATACCTCACGCGACTACTTAGTGGCACTTAAGCAGATACCTCGCGTCTGGTGCTCCACTACGGCGAATAGGACGCCGCCTGGTTGGAATGAGGGAAGCAAGTTGAGTTGGGGATAGGGCAAGAGGCTAAACGGCTCCGTGTCGACGACAAGGACGATTTTGACGTAAGCCGTAAGGATTAACGGAGCAAGTGGGTGGGGGTTTTAGTGCAGCGGGCCTCGATTTAGGCAACGGCTGAGATTCTATCGGCCGAAGCCGACGCCTGTCAAAATATCATTCGAGCCCCCTACGCGTCCGCCTGCTAATCCGCGCACAATAGGGCAGAATCGCATGGATCCGACGATCCATGCCGAAGATTTGCCTCGGCATAGTTCGCCGCCAGGACGAGGCGCGTGAACGAAATCATTCGTGGAACAAGATCGTTCTCGGAGGTGGTGGAGAATGTGTGCCTGGGATGCTTCGGATTTTCTGTTGTGGGGAATTCGTAAGCCAAGTGTTGGTGGATGGTTTTTCAGGGGTTGGAGATTTGTTCAGTACAGACAGGTGCAATTTTGAAGGTTCGATTTTTTTTCGCATTCGTGCAAGGTGGGATCGTTGATAAAATGAACGAGGGAATTTTTTATTATTCGGGTGCGATCTTTTTGATAAGATGTGTTAAACAGTAAGTAATTTGTAATGGTTCTATACAGGTAAGACGGATGAGATCTGTGAAAGTAATGGAAGGCTTTAGGAAGAGAAGTTAAAGGATAGAAAACCAGAGTGTTAACTGTTTATTAGAATTTTTCATCAATTCGTTGTCGTTGTTTCTGTTGTTAGATTGACAACGAAAATCACTCGAGTAGAATAAAAATAATCTCATGAAATTCTTTAAAATCAAATTTATCCTATCTATTCACATCCTGTCATATAACATGTATATTCACTCGTCGAAATTCAACTTTTACATACATACGCTGCGTAATTCAGGCTACACGCATGGCCGTTGTTTGCCGTGTACAAGGACAACGATAAATCATAATAATTCAAGAGCCATAAATAGGTACCGTAAAGAGGAACAGGAACAAAAATTAAATACGAATAAACCTAGAAGAACACCCAGAGAGGAAGGTAGAAAGCTTATAATGCGAAATGTACGAACGATTGCTCTTTTTGCCCTTCCATTTAATTGCATCGTAAAATCCACGCTCGTTATCTGTCCTGAAGAAATATTACATTCAGGGTAGGATATTCTGGAACGATAAACATTGTTTTAATTCTTTCGAATTTTATTGTCCTTGTAAGCTTTACATTTGGTAGTGCGTTACAGAAATATAATAGCCAAGATGAGTAGAGATGCGAAAGACGAAAATCCATGAAAGGCTCTAAGCAAGCGCAGTCAAGTAGGCTCTCGCTTGCTTAGATAACAAAAGATGTTTTCATTTTGAAAAAGCTGCAGTATAAAAGAGATCGATTTCGCAAGGTATTTCGGATCGAACAAATGTTGGCTCGCCCGGTGGTACGACATCCTCTCCACCAATGAAATTTTTAATTAAAATAATTTAATCCCCGTAGATTGTCAATTATTGTGTGGGATGCGGGTAAGTGTGTGTGTGTGTGTGCACGAAAGTACATGAGTGAACTGGGGTGAGTGAGCGCAATTACAGTTTGTCGGTGCTATCTGCAAGAGGTATTGTGTGCTTGCGCGAGCGAGCGTGCGCGTGTATGAGAGAACGGTGAAAGAACAAATATCTCGCGTATACCCCACGCGAGTTACATTCCTTTTTTTTTTTTACCAAAAAACGCTTGTGCTAAAAAAAATCTGTACGGCCGGAATGTTCACTTTCCATTGTCATTACATCCTACGTTTATTCGCAGAAAATGATACTCACCCTAGGTTGCTTCTTTTTTTCTTTGCCATCGAAAATATCTCATCAACCGAATTTCACAATGTCTGAAATGTCATTATCGTTACAAACGCTTCGTTACATTTCAACGTGATTAATTTCACTTTATATTTATGATCGTGCATTCGTATTTCATAAAGGTATCACTTGATCGAAATATTTTTTACTGCATGTTTATTACGACTAACTAAAAGTGGAATATGCACGAGTAAGAATTAAGCTTGACGGGATAAATAACAAGTAGAGACCTCTCGGGCTGGTAAGGGTTAAAAATATCAACGGAAGGGGAGTTCGTTCACGCTGCTAGTTTCCACGCACGGCGACCTACATTCGTGCCGTGGCAGAAAACTATTCGAATATTTGCTGGCGGATAAACTTCTACCGCGAGCACCAGCCTCGAAATTAATATCCGAAATCCGCCTTTTATATACCGCCAGTACCGAAAGCACCGAACGACCCATGGGTAGCCTGGATAGAAATGTTGATCGCAGATTAAATGCACTTTTTGAGAAATTCAACATTTACGCGAATAAACGAAGGAGCAATAAATTAAGAATATTAAGAGTACTACAATAGTGCATTCTTCACTCTGGAAAATGATCCGATATTTTCTCACGTAAGAACCAATGGTTTTTATTATAACTCAGAAGACTCAGGTTATCGATGCTCGTGTCCCGTTAACCACCGTTTTAACCGCACACGATTCCTTTTCCGTTGTTTTTGTTTTCCAGTGAGCAACGCCAACTGCTGTCCCCTCCCCCGTCGATAATCTATGGATATTCTATCGCTTGCAAATGCACATTGAGAGCTTCTTCTTTTTTCCGGTGGTAACCGCGGAGATTCAAGTTAAACGGAGCGAACCGAAAAAAGCCATCGCGAAATACGATCGCGGTGTGAACGTTGCATTGGCAAGGGCTTTATACTTTGGATTAGAGAATGGCAAAAAAGAGAGAAGACGGAAGCGATTGTTATCGTGCCATTTTCCAACGTAGGTGTTCAACCGAAGAATATCATATTAGTACAAAGACCGAGGAAAGAATCGTCAATGTCGAATCAGACATTCTTTTGCAAATCAGGAATGAAAAGAAACCTCAAGTTAAAAATACTTTTTCGCACTATTAACCATTTTCTTTCTAAAAATCAACAGAAATCAAAAACCAAGAGGAGCGTATATGTAGAAGCACAGGAAACATTCGTGCCACATCTTAAATGTTTTTTCCTCGTGTACGATCAAACAATTATGATCCTTCAAAAACTGGCTCTTTCTTGTTCAAATAAGATGATGAAAACGGAGAATACTGTGCTCGAATATATTGTTTAACTCCTCAAATAACTATTTCAAAATACATTTCGTTTGCTCTACATTTACTCACCCAACTTTTAATTTCTCGCAATAATATAAATTGCACGTACCGAAAACTCGGCCCGCATGCGTCAGAAAAATGAAGAAGAGCGTGGAGAAATCTTTTTCGAAGCCTGTTAAAAAAAGAAAGAAGGACATGTCTATTCCCAGAGCACCCAGTAGTATGCCGAGTAAATTAGACGCTTCGGAGCTGCGAATAAGCGGGAAATTTAAATCGCTCTGTGTTACGTTTATCCGCTTTAAGGAACACGCGAGAGAAAATGGTCTCCTAGAAGAAAGAATGGAAAAGAAAGAAAGACATTTCTATTTTGGGCGAGGCCGGTACTACGCCGAGTAGATTATACGCCGCGAAGCGAGGTATAACATGGGTTTTGTATCGTTCCTAACTACCGACGTCCACGCAGCAGGACAACGCGAGCGTCGTGAAAGGCCAACGGCGCCAGCCACGCACATAATGGCACCGTTTCGAGCCACTTGCTACTTCGCGAATGGGAAATATTTTATAAAAGGGACGGATTAACGGCATAATTAAATAGGGAGCGTAACCGAGGGAGAAAGCGGTGGGGACTGGGCGGGTTCATAGCGGTGGTAGCATTCGTTAGGCTGTTAAATATTTAAACCTTCCATTACGCGCTATACGGCGGCCACACTCGCGTTCTCGAGGGTTCACATCGAAGTTTACCAGCCGCATCTACACGCGCGAGACATGTACGAGCGTGCGTGGGATGCACCTGTATTTAGAAGGTAGCACATTGGCGATTCTATATTTTATACGATGATACGTAAAGCTGGATACGAAATGATGTAGTAGGAGACAACCGGGCGATGTTCGCGAACGCGTTCCCGATGAGTTAAGAATGGATGGAACACAGGTCTGATTCACACGCATGTTTTAAGCCTTCTTTTATTCACAGCTGAGGATTTCTTTATTTTATTCAGAAGCAAACTTTATTTCAAATTGTTTTCAGTCAGTGGGAAAATTAATTTTGCAGAGCTGTGAAAAAGCCCGGTAAAGGAGTTGAAAGATAGAAGGGCTTCGAGATTATGGTTGAAAACAAGTGGATAATAAATAAAATAAACATACATACGGGAGGAAGTAAATAGCGTTATTATACAGAGTGCACGGTAACTGGTGGTACAACCGACAAGGGGGTGATTTTACATGAAAAAATAAGTAGAAAATACAGAATAAAATTTTTTCATATGAGGCTTTGTTTTCGAGAAAATCGACTTTAAATATTCGTCGGGTACGCGTGCACTTGATCATATCTCGTTACAACGAATCTCACTGCAGATCATTGTCTCGACGGATATTGTCGCCGTTTAAGTTTGTTCTTATCGTAACGAAAAATTAGGAACACGTAATGTTGAAGTAATCATAAAGTTTATTACAGAAATTGTTGAAAATGTTGCCCATTCTACCGAATACATAAGTCTGCTCTTCTAATTAAATTTCTATGAACGCTTTCTAACGCTTTCTAACCCTATCCTAACCCAACGAATATTCAAAGTCGATTTTCTCGACAACAAAGTCTCATATGAAAAAATGTTATTCTATATTTTTTACTTATTTTTTCATGTAGAATCACCCCCTTTTCGGTGGTACCGCCAGTTACCGGACACCCTGTATAATCGGCGAAGTAAACTTTCAGTACTCGCACCTGAAAGCGCGCGAGTGCTTCGATAGGCGGACGATAAAGAAATCGTCTCGAAGTAGAAAGAAATAAAGAATCAGCTTTAATGTTCAACGGTAGGTCGACGAATCGATTCTCATGACAGAATTCCGAAACAAATGCGATTTTAATAGGAACGTGAAACGCGATAGCGGAGAAAGAAGGCGCGTAGGACGATTAGAAGGGGAATTTACGTAACGAATGCGAATTTACGTAACGAGACGAACTCACGTAACTCGCTACGACGACATAACACAAGTGTAAAATTGCTTCGCGTGTGCGCGACTATTCCTTTGCCCTTTCATATTTTCAGCTCACCTTAGCCCTCCTCGTTCTTACGCTCCTGCGCCTTTGCCGAGTTGAGTTCTTTGAAAACGGACGCGAGTTACTCCCCAGCATCTCGAAAAGTTCTGTTTTAACGAGAGCGAAACTCGCTGCCGCTTCGCGGCTCATTCTTTTAGCCCAGAGTGCGCAAAAGACGCATGCTCGTAACTATAAAGATAAATGTATGAATGCGGGACTCTAGAAGAACTATTCATTGAAAACGCGACGACCTTTTCGTGCGAATCCACGAGCTTAAAGATAAAATGTGTTGCGCGCTGAATAGGGGCACGTAAGAAGGAGATTATTTCGTTGGATTTGAAATTTTCTCGAGGAATTTTTGTCCAGCGCGTTATGTGGAATAAAACGGAACTGAAGACCAAATTGGCACTTTTTGTTACAATACTATTTCTTCATCTAATGTACGTCTATTATCTTATTTTCCACGCATGCGCGAGAACGCTTGAATATTTCAATTGCAAGTGAAATTCTAATTATCGCGTTCTTCATATTTAATCGATTCGTTGAATCCACGGCTAATTAATAGACTCGATAATGTTGTTAATTACTTTAACATCGCGATTGCTCATTCATTACAGTGGGCATTTGAGTGAAATCTAATCCATCTTTCGATTTTTCGTTTCATTGTATGCAGCAGGTGCAGGTTGGACCGTAATTCTGATAAAGTATACAAAAGTGATATTTGTTCAAAATTACGCGTTGACGTAACATCCAAGTTACACGAGTTCACTGTGGGCACACGCGAATATTCTTGTATTATATTGGAAAAGATTAACCGTTACTTTCTTCCATTAGATTTAAAAAATAGAATTACATTTTTACCAGCCGCCAGTGCACTTTTAGCCAAAAATAAACTTCCAAAGAAACATCTTAAAAATCCATTTGTTAAAAAGTTCGCTGTACGATAAATCACATTTTATTTTCAAGGAAAACACATGCCTACTTATATTTTAAGACCAAATATGTTGCTGCACATTAAATTCATACGAAACTTCTATCGAGAGTTGCTTTTATATTTCCAAGCTTCCAACCCAATTCAGACCGACTATTGCATATATGTATATCTGATCGTAAGTTCCACGGTAGGCAATAAAGCGAAATAGTAGCCGATCAATCCAGCAATAAACACCCTATATCCTGAGTCGTGCCACCTGATATAAACGACCGTTTCACTCTTTCTTCTTGCAGCTATTCCGCCGTCAGAAGCTCGTCGCCATAAACCGTCGCACAGTGCGGCCAATCGATGGAGTTTTGGACAAAAGTCAAAACCTCAGAAAGGAAGCGCTTTTGTAAAAAATGTTTGAGACAAATGTTTTAAGGTTTTAAAATTCCTATTAAGTGGCCGCATGTGTGTGACCTTGAGGGAGGGTGTGAAGGTCACGTCAAGGTCACCGTGTTTTTTTTTAAATGGAATACCCCATTTTTTACACAGATTGTCAAAGTTGATGATGAGACCTTTCTATACATTGGTCGATCACCTGTTTTCGATTAAAATTGTCTGAGTTATGAGCTTTCAAAGATGTGGTGCTGACAGCATTACACATTATCCAGGGTGTACCGCGCGGAGGTTGCATGGTCGGTCTTTACACCCGTTTGTGCGTGTATGCGTACCTGTATAACTACGTATGTTGGTGTGTGAGTGAGGGCGTGGGTGGGCGTGTGCCTTAGTGTAGGTGCTACCTATATATATATATGTATATACTTTATTCGTCATCTGAGCTAGATGAACTAAATTCTAGCTCATTCGCCATATTTAATTCATTAGACATTTCTGATGATTCAGTAAATACTAGATACTGCACAATGTCTGAGTAATCAGATGGTTTCTTTGAGGTAGTTTTCCTATTGCTGGATATAAGCAACGTATAAGTTTCGCAAATACGTATATCAGAACGTGTCACTTTAGACACGTGTATTCAGTTACACGCGTGTCAATGTATCCTTATGTTAACTCGTGTAATTTTTAGAATATTGATATTAATTTCCCGACCGAGACGATGACTTCAGAAATGTCGAGGTAGTTGGTATAACAATAAATTAAAACATTCTTTTTTACAAAACCTATTCAATGTATTTTCTGTTTTGACACAAAAAAACATATTTTCATTTTTTAATAGCAATTGACTTCTGGGGGTAACTACAGGCCTGTTTATTATTCCTGTACCGGGGCTAAACGCCCCAAAAAGTGCAGGGAATGTATGCATGTGTGTATGTATGTACCCATTGCTATAACATGCATTCTGCACTTTCTAAGCAGTACAATACTGGTGCAGGAATAAAGAGCAGGCCTTATATTTTCAGTAGTTAAAAACATTTTCCAGATTTTATTATCAGCAATGCATTTGTCCACTTAAATTCATGAAATAGATCACTGTGTGCTGCCCCGAATAAACAAACACAGGAATAAATGTTGCAGTTTGTTGCAGGAACAACTTTTAAATTTTCAATCTACTAAGTGAGTCCTTTAACTTAACAGAAAGAAATATCTCGAAAAGTGAACATTTCACAATAAAATGTGTCAAATAAAAGTTATTTTATTTTGAAGGGCAAAGAAACTAGCTTTATTTATTTTACGTTTTGTATAAGTTTCCAAGGTTATTTGAAGGTCAATCTTGTTTTTTAAATATAAGTCTATCATTTTTCTTACAGATTCTTAAAGTACGTTAAAGAATAAACAACTTTTATTTCAAAGAGTTTTTTGCGTGATGACTATTTTCAATGTTATATCAACATTAACAATGAAGAAACCGCTCGACATTATGAAAAAGTACTCTCAAATGTTTATCCGCAACTTTCCGCAGGAAATTCTTATAGAATATTAAAATATATAGTCTATCTGATATGAAACAACAAAAACCCCAGGACATTTTGCGTCGTTCTCTTTAAATTTCATTTTAAAGACAAGGAAAGGAATTAGATGGACTTGTTTTACTTCGTTTGTGTATCATTATTTATATAAATGGTATAAGATTTGTAAATGGTGCATTACATTCAGACATGTCTCCTCTACTGTTATCCACAGCAAAAGTTCTTCAAAGCATCTTTCGTTCGTGCTGCTACAGAAAGAAACTACGTATAGAATTCGTGCACTATTTGGCGGCCTCAGCGTATGCCTGGTAATGATGCTTGTCACTAGTCTCCTATTGGATTCCTTGCATTTTATGGTGATATATGTTATTATTGAGATATTAGAGCATAGTTTAAACCTATTATCCGACCGATATTGAATAATGACTTTTTGGACTTTTGTCCATTGGAGGCCGCACTGTGCAGCGCTCCCCCCGCTGCTATTTTGGCGGACGCCCTTTCCTTTGATCTTTAACAATTAATAACTCGATAAATATTGCGAATATTGAATAATGGTCCAGGACTTTTGTGTTTATATTAAGCCGCTCTACGTCCCCACGAGAGATTGTATGGGTGGTCTGAGACACCCTGTATAAACACATTTAAAAGAAATACACAAACGCGAATTAATAATACGATAATGAAAGCGTGCTAGTATATTCCGCAGATTTTCAATATTAGGGGCATATTGACATAGAGTCAATAAGTCAAATGAAAACTAAACATTAATAAATATCACCGACTTGCATTGCAAAAATCTAGATGCTTTCCAACACGCAAAATATCGCACGCAACCACTGTGACACAACCCAAGCTTGTTATTCATCTATTATTAGATCACGACAAAATCGAAAGTAAACTAGATGGAAGAAGAAAAGACGAAAATACCGATGGCACATTCTCGGCTTTCACGATTGAAGACTCATATATGCATCTCGAGTGAGATAAGCACTGCGCATAGCGCGTTACCGGTATACGCGGGCATTTGCATCTATTTTTCGAAAAGTCCGTATCTCGGAAAGTAACATTATTATATATGGTTGAATTCAGAATAAAATATCCTTTCGCTTGGTCAAAACGAAATTCTGAAATTGCAAAATAATTATGAGGGGGGGAGGGGTATATCGAAAATTTTAATATTTTTTAAACAACCGAAACAACTATTATTAAGCACTTTTGAAACTGTTCAACTATCGTCTAAAACATTTTTTTCTATCTCGTACAGATTTCACAGTATTTAGTCCGAAAGAAGAAAACCGATTTTTTTCAAAGGGGTGTTTCACCCCCTAAAAGTGCGATTGGGCACGTATAAAAAAAAACGTGTCCCTTATTTTGATCTAGATTACAACATATTTCAGCGGCATTCAAATCCGAGGGGGACACCTCGTGCCGTTTCCTTGTTAGTGAAAAAGAACCTTTTCTCTTAGGTTACACTATAACCTTGACGAACCTTCATTGTCCTTTACAAAACTACTAAAAGTAATAATGGAATCGTCGAGGACAGAGTGAAATGTTACACGTATAAATAACTGAACAAGTGTATTTAACTATCTGGACAAATCGGAGGTAATTTCCGCCGCGTACCTCTCGCACTATCTTTCACCTTCCTTCACCCCGTTGCGTCCATTCGTTCGTCCACTCGATCGTCCGATTGATCCTGTTTGGCACAATTCACACTTCCACCGACCTATCGTGAATTACGTGTATCCTCGTATAATTGGCAGGACGCCAAATAAAATGAGCGCCGAATGGAGCGAAATAAATCGACCGATGGTTTCCACGCTTGGGTTAATTTGCGAATCGACCGTAACGAGAGAGGTGGCCGCAGGCGTCGCCGCACGTGGACGTGGCCGACGTCGTTGCTGCCCAGCCTCCGTGTTCCTTCTTCTTCGCACGATTCGACGTACGCCTCCAATTTTGGCGTTGGTACGCTCTAACGCCTGGACTTCGACGTTTCTTAACAGCAAAGGATAACGCGGCAACGGTAGTGGAGAACGGTGCGGTGGCCGGAATGGTGGCACATATTTTACGGTGGAAAGTTCACCGCTCGCGTGATATTTAGTCCACGCCAATTTTCGCCATATGGCACATGGGGTACGGGAACGTGTCCTCTCGTAATTGTCGGATAGGAGTTTCTCGATATTCCGGTGGTTGTTACTGCGTTTTCATTTAATAAAGCACGAGGCGCGCGCGGCCGACCAACAATGCGCCGAATCAACGAAGATAATTTCTTTAAAAAGCGCGCCAACAGTTTTTTCACTTTTTACCTTGACCTTTCACACGGTTAAATACCGGGGAAACTTGTGAATTAATTCGAATTGCGTCCGTACGTGTGGAAGTTTTATGGACACGGATGATCGACGTTTATTTTATTTCCACTTGGGAATAATTCGATTGTTTTTATTTCCGATGGTTTCGAATCCCTTTCTTTAGGATACAGCGTGGTCCTCGTGCTTTATAAGGTGAGTTGAGTGGGATAAGTGCGCCGTCGAGATGAAATTTTCTAAAGTATGGTTTTTTTTAATATTTATTTTTTTTCAATGACCTTATGCATCTATAAAGTACAGGTGAAAGTCATGTTGCCAAAGTTTCTATTTTGCATGAACATTTTGAAGTTTGTGGAAGGAGAGTAAACACAAATTTCGAATTTTCGTGTTTGCACTTGCCCCAGCTCACTTAACTATACAGTCATTTAAAAGAAATAAATAATAGAAAAAACCATACTTTAGAAAATTTCGTCTCGACGGCGCAGTTACCCCAACTCACCTTAATGTAATTGATACCTACTTGTGTAAACAATTGTTCAATTCACCGAATTCGATTTACGAATCGAGGAAAACTTACATCTCGCGGGATGGAGCAGGAACACCGTCGACGTGTCAAAACTATTCGAACTATTTCGAACTGTCGAAACTATCTTAAGTACTCGAACCTTCTCTTCTCTAATGCAGCAAAATCTTCGAATACCACGCGGATCGATGAACCTCACTTTCGATTATCTGGTTTGAAAGCGCGCCGACTATGTTGGCACAACTTATCCCTCAAACGGGTCCTTTTCCGCGAGGAAATGAGAGCGACGTGCTTAAGGAGAAAGAGGCACATACAGTGGAAGAGGGATAATAAGAGGGAGATGGTTGTGGAGAGGCTTCCATCCGGCGCGCGTCGGTAAATCCTCACCAAGAGAGCCTCCGTGGTTCAATGAATACATTAATTGAATAATCCTAAGGTTTGAGCTAGTCAAAGACAGGCACTTATTCCCTCCTCGTGTCTCACCCCCGCCTCTCGTAGTTTCCGCCCCTCTACTCCACCCGGTCCTATCCCCCACCTCCGACGTACACGTTATATATGCAAATTCCTCGGTGAATTCGGTGTAATGGTCTCTCTCAGCTTCTCGAGGGAGTAACGGGCTAATGCGAGCGCAGTTAGGCGGCGCCGACCCCAATTCACCGAGCTTGAGGGGGGTGTGCGGGTGTGCCTCCCCCAGCCCTTTGCCAAATTCATTAAGCAATTGTGATTTTATTCCCTGCCAGTTTTACAGTTCGCTCCATTTTGCACGACGGGACTTTTGCTACGATCCAGAAAACTCGACGAGAAACGTGATGACCACGCTACACCCACCGTTATTAGTGCCAAAAGTCTTTAGGATGTTAATGGCTCACTTTTGGACGAAGTATGCATAAACGAATTTTAATTATTTTCTTTATTCGATACAATAGTCGCGACGAATATAGGTAATACTGGGGTACGAATTAATTCAAACATGGTTCGTAGAATTCTTTACACTTTTAGAATCTTCTCCTGTCGAATTTTCTCTATTATAATATCACTGGACGTGATGGAAAGTGCTCCGCTGTATTTATCTGTGTACGAAACTCGTATTAATTATCACCGTCCTATTGTTAACTGAACAATTGCGAAATTCGATCGTTAGAAAGTCAGACGGGGCGATCGATCGTCGTAGGTGACTAAGGATAGACTTGCTAGAATCTTGTCTGGGTAGCCCACGCCTGAAGGGACCGTTCCGTGCGCTGCTTCGCTCGAAGTTTCGATTTTGGGAAACAAGGGATGAGATAGGATGGGTCGAGGTTTCAGGTCTTGGTGTGATCCTTTGGTAACGACGCGACGGCAGTAACGAGGAATCCCTGGTCGTCCTAAATTATTAAGGGTGCAAGGCGAAGTTCCGGTGATTCACGGGCAATGATGCGAAGGGCAAGAAGCAGAGGTCAGTGGTTGTGCTCTATTGTACCACGTTGAATCTCCTCGTCCTGTCTCGTTCTCGTGGGATCTGTGCAGCCCGCTACAAGAATGTCACGAGCCTTTTGATTAAGTCGGAATGAGAATGAATGCCCTTGCCTGCGTTGACTCTGTCCGCTCGGTGACGCGCGGTTGGAAAGTCTCTGCTGCGTTGCGATTTTAAAGAAGAGATTCAGCTACGCGGCACGTTTAACCAATTTCTTTTCTAAGAAAATTAGAAAGCATGTTCCTTTCTTCTCTTCGACCCAGAATGCAGTTCTGTGCCTGGAATTGTTTCTTGTTTTTATCATTTGCTCTAGTTTAATGCTTTGTTGCCCGAGCACTTTTCTATGCGATCCGTCACCTAGAGCAAGCACTTGGAACTAGACATTTATCCATATAGTATTGCCAATTGTAAATATAATTGATTGTATGCAATCTGGAGGGATGACTGTAAAGTACCTACGAACATTTAGGTTAGTTTCATGACTCGCTATAGTTTAATAGATAAAAAATATTAAAGAGACCTTTTCAAAATATTAAGGACAACCCTTTAGATAATTAAGGGTTAACGTACATTTTTAACCTTTGTCTACGAATGAATAGCTTCGTGGCTTCGTCGGTAGTAGTCTGCAGTGCCTCGCGTCGCTTCAATTAACACCCAATTTGCAAGCATATTAATAACTGATAACGGGACAATCAAGATATAACCAAAAGCCAAGGCAGCCCTAGCGTAGTCCCATCGTGTGCTCGTGGCTGCATACCATTGTCTGTAACGCACAGTAGGTGCACCATCCACGTCCTTCGACTAACTTCCGATTTCCGGGTGAGGTAGACTTCCGGATACTAGACAGGCACCGTGATTCTCGCTAGGTGACGCGTCAGCGGGGTAACGCGGGTCTCTTCACGCTCGAAATTGTCAGTTAACCACGAAATTATCAGGCGACCAGGTAAACACGCTACCTCGAGTTTGACAATCTCCCGTTTGTGACGATAATCCCGACTAATATGAGCGTGCGTACCTCGAGGGTGTACGGGGCACCACGCTACAGGATATTATGAATATCCGCGAGATTACCATCCTAGACGGCTTTACACGTCCACCTGGGTTTATACAGTTCTTGGTATGTGTACGAAACTTGTTCTTTTCCATGCGAATCCTTCCAACCGACGCACAGTGCGGCCTCCAATGGACAAAAGTCCAAAAAGTCATTATTCAATATCGGTCGGATAATAGGTTTAAACTATGCTCTAATATCTCAATAATAACATATATCACCATAAAATGCAAGGAATCCAATAGGAGACTAGTGACAAGCATCATTACCAGGCATACGCTGAGGCCGCCAAATAGTGCACGAATTCTATACGTAGTTTCTTTCTGTAGCAGCACGAACGAAAGATGCTTTGAAGAACTTTTGCTGTGGATAACAGTAGAGGAGACATGTCTGAATGTAATGCACCATTTACAAATCTTATACCATTTATATAAATAATGATACACAAACGAAGTAAAACAAGTCCATCTAATTCCTTTCCTTGTCTTTAAAATGAAATTTAAAGAGAACGACGCAAAATGTCCTGGGGTTTTTGTTGTTTCATATCAGATAGACTATATATTTTAATATTCTATAAGAATTTCCTGCGGAAAGTTGCGGATAAACATTTGAGAGTACTTTTTCATAATGTCGAGCGGTTTCTTCATTGTTAATGTTGATATAACATTGAAAATAGTCATCACGCAAAAAACTCTTTGAAATAAAAGTTGTTTATTCTTTAACGTACTTTAAAAATCTGTAAGAAAAATGATAGACTTATATTTAAAAAAACAAGATTGACCTTCAAATAACCTTGGAAACTTATACAAAACGTAAAATAAATAAAGCTATTTTCTTTGCCCTTCAAAATAAAATAACTTTTATTTGACACATTTTTTTGTGAAATGTTCACTTTTCGAGATATTTCTTTCTGTTAAGTTAAAGGACTCACTTAGTAGATTGAAAATTTAAAAGTTGTTCCTGCAACAAACTGCAACATTTATTCCTGTGTTTGTTTATTCGGGGCAGCACACAGTGATCTATTTCATGAATTTAAGTGGACAAATGCATTGGTGATAATAAAATCTGGAAAATGTTTTTAACTACTGAAAATATAAGGCCTGCTCTTTATTCCTGCACCAGTATTGTACTGCTTAGAAAGTGCAGAATGCATGTTATAGCAATGGGTACATACATACACACATGCATACATTCCCTGCACTTTTTGGGGCGTTTAGCCCCGGTACAGGAATAATAAACAGGCCTATAGTTACCCCCAGAAGTCAATTGCTATTAAAAAATGAAAATATGTTTTTTTGTGTCAAAACAGAAAATACATTGAATAGGTTTTGTAAAAAAGAATGTTTTAATTTATTGTTATACCAACTACCTCGACATTTCTGAAGTCATCGTCTCGGTTGGGAAATTAATATCAATATTCTAAAAATTACACGAGTTAACATAAGGATACATTGACACGCGTGTAACTGAATACACGTGTCTAAAGTGACACGTTCTGATATACGTATTTGCGAAACTTATACGTTGCTAATATCCAGCAATAGGAAAACTACCTCAAAGAAACCATCTAATTACTCAGACATTGTGCAGTATCTAGTATTTACTGAATCATCAGAAATGTCTAATGAATTAAATATGGCGAATGAGCTAGAATTTAGTTCATCTAGCTCAGATGACGAATAAAGTATATATATAGGTAGCACCTACACTAAGGCACACGCCCACCCACGCCCTCACTCACACACCAACATACGTAGTTATGCAGGTACGCATACACGCACAAACGGGTATAAAGACCGACCATACAACCTCCGCGCGGTACACCCTGGATAATGTGTAATGCTGTCAGCACCACATCTTTGAAAGCTCATAACTCAGACAATTTTAATCGAAAACAGGTGATCGACCAATGTATAGAAAGGTCTCATCATCAACTTTGACAATCTGTGTAAAAAATGGGGTATTCCATTTAAAAAAAAACACGGTGACCTTGACGTGACCTTCACACCCTCCCTCAAGGTCACATACATGCGGCCACTTAATAGGAATTTTAAAACCTTAAAACATTTGTCTTAAACATTTTTTACAAAAGCGCTTCCTTTCTGAGGTTTTGACTTTTGTCCAAAACTCCATCGATTGGCCGCACTGTGCGCTGGTGCCTCTGCGAGCTGTAGGACGGCCCAGTTTACCAACAAACAAACGCGGGACGCGGTAAGGGGAAGGCTGAGACACCGCTGCACGGCCGGCTTCTTTTTCGTTATTCTTCCCCTTACCGCACCCCGCATTTGTTTGTAGGTAAACTGGGCCGTCCTACAGCTCGCAGAGACTCCATCGCTTCTCCCGCTGCTATTTTGGCGGACGCCCTTTCCTTTGATCTTTAACAATTAATAACTCAATAAATATTGCGATTATCGCAAAACGGTACAGGACTTTTATGTTCAGCGCAAGCCGCTCTATGTCCCCACGAGAGATTGTATGGGTGGTCTGAGACACCCTGTATAATGCCTGCTCTATTAGCCAAGTGACAAAGAAAAGAATTTGTTTTTTATAGGGACACCTCGTGCCGTTTCCTTGTAAGTGCTCGAGTATCCACATTTGAGTTTTCTTTCATAATTACTCAAATATGGAGCTTTTCTCTTATATATTCAAATGGAGATTGATTAGGGTTAGGATTAGGATTAGGATTAGGTTAGGATTAGGGTTAGGTTAGGGTTAGGGTTGGGGTTAGGTTAGGACCCTAATCATAACCCTAATCCTAACCCTAATCCTAATCCTAACCCTAACCCTAACCTAACCTAATCCTAATCCTAACCTAATCCTAAACTAATCCTAACCCTAACCTAACCTAATCCTAATCCTAATCCTAACCTACCTAACCCTAACCCTAACCTAACCTAATCCTAACCTACCTAATCCTAACCTAATCCTAACCCTAATCCTAATTGGGAACAGTGTTTTTACATACATACCAGCATTACGTACTCAATACACAAACGCGAATTAATAATACGATAATGAAAGCGTGCTAGTATATTCCGCAGATTTTCAGTATTAGTGGAATATTGGCATAGAGTCAATAAGTCAAATGGAAACTAAACATTAATAAATATCACCGACTTGCATTGCAAAAATCTAGATGCTTTCCAACACTCGAAATATCGCACGCAACAACTGTGACACAAGCCAAGCTTGTTATTAATCTGTTATTAGATCACGATAAAATCGAAAGAAGAAAAGACGAAAGTACCGATGGCACATTCTCGGCTTTCACAATTGAAGACTCATATATGTATCTCGAGTGAGATAAGCGCTGCGCATAGCGCGTTACCGGTATACGCTGGCATTTGTGTCTAATTTTCGAAAAGTCCGTATCTCGGAAAGTAACATTATTATATATGGTTGAATTCAGAATAAAATATCCTTTCGCTTGGTCAAAACAAAATTCTGCAATTGCAAAATAATTATGAGGGGGGGAGGGGTATATCGAAAATTTTAATATTTTTTAAACAACCGATCAAACTATTATTGAGCACTTTTGAAACTGTTCAACTTTCGTCTAAAACATTTTTTTCTATCTCGTATAGATTTCACAGTATTTGGTCCGAAAGAAGAAAACCGATTTTTTTCAAAGGGGTGTTTCACCCCCTAAAAGTGCGATTGGGCACGTATAAAAAAAAACGTGTCCCTTATTTTGATCTAGATTACAACATATTTCAACGGCATTGAAATCCGAGGGGGACACCTCGTGCCGTTTCCTTGTAAGAGAAAAGTATATGATATATCTGACTACATATAATGTCATAGTAAGAAAATTACAGTTGGAAATATAATATTTATGGTAAATGTTACCACAACGTCCGTAATGATTACGATAGAGGCATAGTATAACCAACTATATTATGTTTTTACCGAAAATTATGGTTATTTCAACTAAAAATGTAGTATGGTCGAAAATATACAACGGTAAGAAAAGTAACTATTTTATATAGTTAATATTAGCAGAATATTTCATAGATAGTGATAGAACTAACTATATCCACATAACACATTTTACTATACATATGGTAACAAGAACAAAGGTAATAGTTAATATTATAACCATTTGTATAAATTGTTCATTCTACTATACTTTGTATGGTTAAGTGAACTATAAAAATATGTTTGACGCGAAATTTAACTATGAAATATAGTGAGATTATAGTAAACCCAAACATTTTTCTCTCTCAGGGTATCCGTGTAATTTCGAAAGTTTGCACGACCCATGCGATTTCGAGCCACGAGCCGCCGCTAAATACACGTTCCTCGATTGTACGATCTTATTCGCCGATTCGTGCATTTTACGGATCGTCTACTCGTAATTCGTCTGCGTATTGAAAGCATAGGGAAGTGAAAGACGCAAAAAGAGAACGACGAAGCACCAGGCAGGGAAACGGGAGGTTATCGAAGACGAACGGTCGGTTCGCATGAAAGCGTAAAGGGGTAGCTACGTCGAAACCAATTAGCATTAACAGAGGATTGCGAAAGAGAAAAAGAGAACGAGACAAGTGGAAGGTGATCGAGGAAGCCCGTATTTTTCTCCTTCGCCTTCACTGTCCGCTTCTCACAGTCTCCTCCGTTCCTCTTTTCTCCGTCCCTTTTTCTTGACTTCTTTCTTCCTCCGCTACTTTCCACGGAGTACCTTTTACGCACCTTTTCCTCGCACCTTATAGCACCCTACTACTCATACTCGGTTCCTTTGTATACGCGCCACTCTCTTTCCAGTCTTTCTTGCGTGACGTTCAAACGGATCGTCGAAAATCGATAGAGAGGAAAAGGAAGAAAAGGAGAGAGAGAGAGAGAGGGAGAGAGGGAGAGCGAAAGTGCGAAGCATAAAAAAAGAAGTTTCGACAATTGCGTTGCCTGCACGAAAGCCAGCAAATCTACACCCTCGCTTCGCGCTCCAATCCAACGGCCGAACGTAAAACGGATGCGATACCGCTAGTTGGTAGCGTGGCAAGGAGGGAGCCCCTTACTACCTACTTTGCCCACTTCTTCCGGTTGGAAACTATCGGCCTGAGCGAGGCCCGCGTATTTACGGCAAATCGAACCACCTCGCGAATCTTTGCTAAAGTGGCTCGGGCCTGGTGCAAGCTCCCAATCAGACATAATTCGACCGCCTTGCGAATTCTATCGGAAGCTTTAACCATCTTCCGAAACTATCCAATTCATCTTTGTTTCGCAATATTCAATTCCGTTTTTTTTAGGAATATTAATATCTGTGGAAAAAGAAAAATTCGTTCTTGGCCTGATGCGTCAAGCAAGGTGATCTATTTCTTTCAAAATTTACGTTATAATTAGAGTACGAATTAAAGGTGCAAAGGATTGTCAAATATTTCGAAGTGCTCTCACGTTTTACGTCTTATTCGTGTCCCCATTGCAAATGCCCATTGTAAGATCGCCGAAAAAATATTAATAAAGTTAACTAGAGCTATACGAGGAACAATACTCTCAAAATTTACCATCTACACCTCCTCCCTATCTTCGGCTCTTTCCTACTACACTGAGAGAAAAGTATATGATATATCTAGCTATAATGGCATAGTAACAAAATTATAGTTGGAAATATCATATTTATGGTAAATATTACTATAATGTCGGTAGTAATTACGATAGAGGCATAGTATAACCAAGTATATTATTTTTTTACCGAAAATTATGGTTATTTCAACTAAAAATATAGTATGGTTGAAAATATAGAATGGTAAGACAAGTAACTATTTTATATAGTTAATATTACCAGAATATTTCATACATAGTGATAGGACTAACTATATCCACATAACACATTTTACTATACATATGGTAACAAGAACAAAGATAACAGTTAATATTATAACCATTTGTATAAATTGTTCATTCTACTATACTTTGTATGGTTAAATGAATTATAAAAATATGTTTGACGCCAAATTTAACTATAAAATATAGTGAGATTATAGTAAACCCAACCATTTTTTTCTTTCAGTGTTACTATAACCAACCAATGGGCAATGCACAAAATCATACAAAGTGCGATAACATCGCGGAGTGAAAATTCGCAGAACCTTAAATTATACCGTAGTAATTTCTCCACTGACCTCCTGATAACGGAAGTACCTTGGGAACATCGGAACCGGATAATACGACCTGCCTGATGGAGAGACGAATACAGAAAGAACTGGAATGGAAACAATCTATTCCCTGCTTACGACTGTACTCGGCTAATTTGTTATCGGCGAGGTTGGATGGTGCGAGAGCGCAGTCTGATTATTCCACGATCGATCTGTCTGTCCGTGCGGCGAAGAAAATCGCTCCGAGATGGCGAGAAATGCGCGCCAGTGGCAAACCGCGGGCGGTAAAATTTCAATACTAATTATCTCAACGCAACGGTGCTAGCCATTAAAATGCCAGGGCGATGATATACACGCGAAGCTCGCAGGGAGGGAGGGGGGTCGAATAAGCAGTTTATCCACACGATGGGTTCCTAAAGCGAAAGTGTGTGGAACTGTTTCCGATTGCGAGGTTGCAGAGTTTGGTGCAAGGTGGTGGTGGCTAGAATTCGCGAATTGGACAGAATAAAGTCCGCTTCGCGAAGCTTCACAGTGCTCGCGTTTAGCACGCACGTTTTAATCGATAATACTCCATTGGAAAATATATTCGTGATGGAAAAATACATGTGTTGTACGCAGAAAATGAATTCTATTTGAAAACACTCGGTTCGCAGATGTACGTGAACATTCTATCATTTTAAGATGGCCTGAAACAAGCCAGCAAGCTCCCGTAGTATTTAGAAGAAATTTTTTATATGCGTATGTAAAATAAAAATATGTAAAAAATCTGATACCAATTTTATTCCTTCTCTTTGTAATCTACGTTTAGGCTCAATAAAAGTATTTGTTTCTCAACAACTCATTTACTAGTTCATTTTGTAATTAGAATTCAATTCGTTAGGCTGGTACTGTGGCAAAGGAAGCAATTGGTAGAAAGAGGCACCATGAGGGCACTTTCAATGAAACCACCCGATGGCACCGAAAAATTTCCAAGCTCTCGTCCACAAAATACGGTACGTATATCGAATGCAATCTCCGAAGTAGTAAAAAACTGTTATCGCACGGTTGAAGCACTATTTCCAAATTACAGCAATAAACGATACACTACGTATTGACGCCAATCTAGATATACTCGCTGAACGAAAGATTAAAAACTCCGAGCATTTTCATTAAACGAAAAAAATTGAAGATGAAATAAATGATACCGCGAAAGTGTGTGAGCTGAAGCTTTCAATCGCCGGCCGATTCGCGAAAACCTGACATGGGGGTAGATAATTATTTCAATTTCAATCGTCTGCCACTCCATTAACTGAATATATGTATACGTAGAATAAAAAAAATGGATGATTTATATGGAACGATGGACAAGTATCGCGATCGACTACTCTAATTTCAATCGTCCACCATATTGACCGAACGTATTCATAGGATCAAAAACCTCCAATGATTTTTAGCGAACGGAAAAAGTCTAACGCGAAATAAAATTCATTTCACTTATTTCATTTAATGGTACCGCGAAATTGTACGGGCTCGTACTTTCAATCGCCGATTCGCGAAAAGCGAGAATGAAGATAGACAATTATCGCGATCGACTACTTTAGTTTCAGTGATCTACCACTCTACATATAAACCGAATATATTCGTAGGATCAATAACTCAAAAAAAAAATGATTTTTATCAAAGAAAACAAATTCAACGTGAAATAAACGATTCCGCGAAAGTGTGGAAGCTATAGGTTTCACTCGGTGATTCGCAGAAAGCGAACATCAAAATGGGATATTAGCGCGATCGATTACTCTAGTTTCAATCGTCTGCCACCCGATTAACCGAATGTATTCGTAAACGTGCCCGTAGTTCACGGCACGTGCCTACTTACCCGAGAGAATGTTCTGGGTCTGTTCCACGCTGCGCAGGGTAGAAATAGCGTATGGAAATGTCTCTGTTCGATTGTTTGCACAACAGTATCCGATTATCTCCCCATGAACAATGACGACCACTATGGTCCAGGCTGTACCATTCGTTCATGGGATTTGAGCAGATCCAGCGCGAAAATCCTATACGGCCCCACGCGCTGCTCTTTATCTCCCTCCTACTTCCTCCTCTTGGACCATGCAGATTTCTTTTCGTTAGGGCCAGCTTTACGAAGCTACGAGCGGAAAGAGCCAGGAATTTAAGGGTTAGCACAATTTTCGATTTTATCCACGATATTCCAGGATACTCGACGCATTGAATATACGATCGAGAGAAATTGAAGAACCAGAAAAGAGCACTTATTGTAAATGTTACAAGATTTTCGCAATGAAACATTATTGTATAAGCTCGTACGCAGTAGTAGAATTTCCAAACGTTCTTTCTCACTTTCCCTGTGCGAGGCCGAACGACGAAGTGGAAGCAGAAAAGAAAATAAATGCTCGAGCAGCCTCGCGTTTTCCTTAATTATCACATTTGATTCCGCTCTAATTCAGACACTTTGCCAGATTGCGCATTTTTTTGCTCAATGCGCACAGAACGCTTATAAGCGACTGTGGCTCCTGCGATTCGTCAGTTGATGCTTACAAGTGTCTCTTCCTCTTTAACGAAATAAGATTATGAGATTTATTTTCTCGAGAGTCGATTTACGCAAGTGGAATATCACTGGCGCGGAGAGGGGTGTAATTGAAACGAGTAACGCGATACTGTCTATTGCTGGATTTACGATGTGTCCCGACGCGCGTGCCAAGCAGCCTTTAACCGCACTAGATTTATAAGCGTCACCGTTACCGTAAATCACCCGATGGATGAACAAATGGCCCTGCCTCTCTCGCAGCGTACTCCAGCTGCCAATTTCATCGGCGCATTATGCGCGGTCTGTCGTGGTTACTTAAGCGATCCTACTGGAAGCGAGAATCATCGTTGAGAGATCGAAATTTATAGAAGTTTCCATTCTCGATTTTTCAAACGGCCTCACAACGTCGTTTCACTTTCTCACGATGGTTTCTTCTTTTTATTTTTGGAGATCTTCGGTTTGTGCATTCCTGAACAGTTTCGAGATTTTCCTCTTAGAGAGTCCCAAATGGAAATATTATTAGGTAGACTGGTTTCCAGAATGCGAACAAAGTTGACGATCCGAAATTGTCGATTGAACAGAATTAGTGGATAAGGTCAATGTCCCAGTTTCTACTCAAGTCCTGATTTCTACTCACTATGGACTATTCTTCTTAAAATAATACAGAATATTAAAATAAGTTACAGAAAGATTAATTATTAATTATTTCGATACTCCGGCATAAGTTGCATAGGCTCGTTGCTCGCTAGGTAACAGCTCGTTGTTAAAAATAAATTTCATAATCCAAGCAGTCGTTGTAGTCTTAAATGAGTTGAAATAGGGACATCGACCTCATTGATATCGATAAACCGTAACTGAATCTGTTCCATTTGTATGCGCAGAAATAGGGACACGTTGTGAGTAGATATACGGACACCGCGATTTTTGCCGAGTAGAAATACGTTCATTTCTTGCATCGCATTTAATTAACAATTATTCATAATAAACGTTTTTAAAATGATATTTTTTTAATTATATATGTATTACGACACCTGACGTGACAAGCGACCAATTTGTTCGCTAATTTTTACTTAAAATAATAATTTAAACTACTGTTTTTAGTATCATTTCTCTTAAATGAGTAGAAATAGGGACATTGCCCTTAGTTTTAGATAATTTAAGACCTTCGGCAAATGACGTATGCACTCATACGTATTCACACTGTTTCCCTGTCTGTTAATTGTATCGGTCTTGCGCTTTTAAAATTCAGCTATTTTCTGATGCTAACCTGCATACACATTTAAGTAGGTCCAACTTCGTTCGCCGCTCCGATACGACACTTGACATATCTCAGAAATTCGATAGTATTTGAAAAATTCATTCGCAGATGATGTTCGACAGGACGTGACTAAATAAAGAACGGCGATTGTATTTCGGAATTATACGGTAATTCTTGAGGACACGAAATCCTAAAGATCTAATAGTTTATGAAGAGCAAGCAACATGTTTCATTTTTGTGACGAAAAACGACGACTTGTTCTAATAATTATAATAATCGTCTTCTTTTAATGTTTTTAAAATAATCTTCGGCATCTTTGTCAATTTTCATAATCAAAAGAGGGTTGAAAAAGGGCGGAAAGAAAAATGATAAAAGGCTACTTCCTCAAACCGTATTTTTAAGGATTCTACACGATCCTTCGACACGTGACGTCAGTTATTCGGGTTAATTCTAAAAGTAAACTCGCAGAGGTACATAATTAACCGTAAGTTATATATTCCACCCATCAACTCATACTGCCCGACAGTTTTTGCATAATCGCCCTAAATAAGAAAATACGCGCTGGATTCGTTTATTTAACGAATATGCTAATCAGATCATTTTTGCACTTGTCATGGGCATTGCGCATATCAAATCGGTCAGGAAATTAAGTTTTTCCGATATAGAAGTGGAGCAGCATCTGACAAGGAATGATCCCCAACCCGGAAATTCAAAAAATTCTGAAATTTTGTGGAAATGTAGTGCAACACGTCCTGAATGCGAAACTATTTTTTGTTGGTGCGGAAAAACGGTTTAAAGGGGTAAAAACCTCCCTTAAAGAAAAGTCGATTATTTCTTCCGCGCCAGTTATCTTCGAAACGGTAAGAGATATTGAAAAAAAGTTAAATAATGTTTGAAACGATTTTATGAGCACTATAACGTAGCGTCAAAATTATTTCCAAAATTATAATTGGGGGAGATATTGTTATAAACAATTATAATTTTGGAAATAATTTTGACGCTACGTTATAGTGCTCATAAAATCGTTTCAAACATTATTTAACTTTTTTTCCATATCTCTTACTGTTTCGAAGATAACTAGCGCGAAAGAAATAATCGACTTTTCTTTAAGGGAGGTTTTCACCCCTTTAAACCGTTTTTCCGCACCAACAAAAAATAGTTTCGCATTCAGGACGCGTTGTTATACATTTCCACAAAATTTCAGAATTTTTTGAATTTCCGGGTTGGGGATCATTCCTTGTGAGTTTAATGTAATTACAAATCAAGTTCGAAGCGGAAGTACCCAAAAGATCTGTCATTCGTAAAATGAAATACATAGAATCAATAATTAGCATTAACCAACAAGGTAGTCAAAAATATTTCTGGTACATAATTATAAACGCAAGATGCGCTTAACACAGCTACTTTCTAGTCCATCTTCCATCCTTTTTGGTCCAACGAGCCAAAAAACTGAAAATACAGACGAAATTAAAAAAAGATTATTATTAACAAGATTTAATACGTACATCAGGTATATCTGCGAGGATAGGCGCGCTTTAATGCGTAACGGATTAATCCTCCATGCATCGAATTTCCATACGGTGATGACACGTTCGAATAATAAGCTCTCGGTACATTCGATGCTTCTCTACATCAAAAAGTAATTATAAAAAAAGTATGTTTTAATGTATGCATTCTTTATTACATATCCAGTGAAATCACGCATGAACGCAAGCAAATGACAATATATATGTGTAATTGAAAACTCATCATCCATCAGTAATAATCGATAACAATTTCCTCGCTTTATTAAACAGCATCCTCGGACGTTTTCGACTCGTTCCTCGTCCTATTACTTTCCTGCAACTTGCCTCGATTATTCGACTAGTAGACTAACAGCAGCGGGAGAGAAGCATCGCAGGGCGATTTTTCCGTCGTGAACGCGGTGAGAGTGAAGAAATTTATTTTCTAGCTAAGGTTACCCTGGACTGAGAAGGAAGTGGGCCAGAGAAGGAAATGAGAGAAAAGTGTGTATGTGTGTGTGTGGGTAAGAAAGAGAGAGAGAGAGAGAGAGGGAGAGAGAGAGTGCAGGAAAGGAAGTGCAACGATACAAAGGGAACACCTTAAGTGACCAGTTTCTCGACGGCACGATCGTTCGAGCGCAGCTGTTGCTTCCATTTTCAAGAACATCGCCGTCTAAACGAAAATCAAGGCTTATTTCGTCTTTCTTCAACGTATAAACCCAGAAGCCCGTAAACTGTGTTCAAAAATTAGGAGAAGCCACGCGCGTCTCACCGCAAAAATTCTTCATCCCCTTCCAATTGCCTCCATTTCGTTCGATTTAATAAATGAAGTCTACAGTTGTACTTGTATGCTCTTCCAGCGAATCCACTCGCACGCATAATACTTTTTCAACAGAAATAATATCAGACGCTGCCAATCATAGAGAATCTATAAAATACCAATTTTAGATATACGTTAATGTATAATATAGTTTGAATAAAATGCTATTAGTACCAGAACTTCTACACCGTTGACTTTGTGGACGCGTATAAACTTTTCGTACACTTTTACAACGGTATTACGATTTAGTTCGATATATTTGCGACCTTTGACTATTTCTCGCTTAAGAAATAACACGTAGAAACAAAACCTAAGATCTGCGATTGGAAGGCCCCGCTCAAAGAAAAAAGAACAGTAAAGGCAAAAGTGGAGAATACGTGGACAATTTCACATGCGCTCTAATGAACAAAGAAAAAAACGCGTGAGAGAGAGAGAGAGAGGGAGTAGGCTGGCAAGAAGAGAAAGAATCAAACTGCAAGTATGAAACGAGTTAGGGAGGACGAGACAGTGGGTGGCACGTGAGAGATGGTCGAGGAGAGGGTGGAAGAGAGAAGGGAAATAAACACGCGGATCCTTGTACGAATCCGCAGAAACACAGGGGGGAAACCTCCATGGTAGCTGGCTCATAATTATGGCCTTAATTAAAAGAGCATTAATTAAAAGCGTGCGCGCGCGTGCCTGCAGCGTCTGCAATTAATAACGGTCCAATTTGTTCTCGTTACGCGGCGCCCGCGTGGTAGTACTCGGTCGGTCCACCGACACTTACCGCCACTACTTTTCTACCAGTAGTGGCCGTGGCCAAAAATGCCTACGTCACGAGTGCTCACCCGCTGCATGCGCCTCCTTTTCTTTCTCCCTCTTTTTTTCTCCCTTCCTCGCTTTCTCGTGTTTTGAGGGACTCCAGCGAATTTCAGCAAACCGAGGAAGAACGCATCAGCAAGAAAAGAGAAGAAAATTCGTAGATGGAGAAGAAGGAGAAGGAAGTAGGGTGAAAATGAAATGCGTCGAAAGACAAACGCCTTCGCTAAAATGGAGAAAAGCTGCGGTGAAGTGAATGAGCGCTTTTATCAGACTCGACGGTGATTGACGGCGGTGGATTGGCTCGATCGTGGTCCCGGAGAGACTCGATCGCGGCCATCAAATTTTCTGTCTATTTCAGGAGCTTAATATTCGAGAGGATATCGCTCGGCAGACGTTTGTCGTGAAGCTTCTCGATGTTTTCTACACTCTCGTTCCGCGTAATCGCGTTACCGAAATCAATTTAACGACAGCCCGTTTCCGGAGAATGAAATAACAACGATCGCATCGGATCGTTTATAGCGAGCGCAAATCGAATGTTTGAAACGAATGAAAATTAGTAATGTCCGCTCGTTTGAGGCGATGAAATGTTCAAGAGCAGCACGTGACAGTTTCGTCGACGACGTCTACCCTCGTCGCGATCGTTTAAAAACTCGAGAAGCCACACTGAGAGAAAAGTATATGATATATCTAACTATAATTGCATAGTAACAAAATTATAGTTGGAAATATCATATTTATGGTAAATGTTACCATAATGTCGGTAATGATTACGATAGAGGCATAGTATAACCAACTATATTATGTTTTTACCCAAAATTATGGTCATTTCAACTAAAAATATAGTATGGTTGAAAATATATAATGGTAAGAAAAGGAACTATTTTATATAGTTAATATTACCAGAATATTTCATACATAGTGATAGAACTAACTATATTCACATAGCACATTTTACTATACATATGGTAACAAGAACAAAGGTAACGGTTAATGATATAACCATTTGTAGAAATCGTTCATTCTACTATATTTTGTATGGTTACGTGAACTATAAAAATATGTTTGACGCCAAATCTAACTATAAAATATAGTGAGATTATAGTAAACCCAACCATTTTTTTCTCTCAGTGCAAGTTTGATCGCGTCTGGCTATGAGGTCTGCATCCGTTATTTCACCGTCGATTTAATCGAGCAGAGATTCAATCTCCGTGAACAATCAACTGTATATGCTCGTTTCTAAACGATTGAAGATAACCATGCGTCAAGTTTCACTGCTGCAAATGAATATGTACTCGATGCACATGCCAAATTTTGTTCGGAAGCATTTAAACGATTTGCCGGAAGACTGGTTTCAAAATTTCAATTTCTCCACCATTTTCGAGTCGACCAATGAAAATATTTGAAACTTTGGAGTGCTTTTCTCCGGTTGCGATAAGTATTACAGAGGGTATTAATTTCTTTTTTTACCTTGGAACCCCTTGTGCGACAAAAACAAATTCTGAACTTCACTTGCGCCGATCACAGAAATGCTGCATTTCGTGGGCGAGCACGAAGCGCGAGCATCCGGCGATCTCAGGGAGTATGGCGCTTGAGCGAAACGACAGCGCAGAGGACTCTGTCCCATAGTTTAATATCTCAATACTTGAATTTTCCACAATTTCGAAACGGTTTGAAATTCGTGGGCGAACGCGAAGCGTGAGTTACACGATAGTGCCTATTGCAGAGGCTTTTCCGCACCCGGCGATCTGGATGGGGTTGGCTTCGCTCAAGCGTGCGGACAACTAACCACCACTAGTTTAAATTATTTCCAATTCGAAATATCCCAAACGCAATCGCCAAAGAATACAGAAAACACCGTGGCGGCAGACCATTTGCAATATCCAACCCTCAGTTACCTCGATCTATCTAAAATATCGAGGACCTTTGATCTTCAGGATACGCGACAAACAAACCGCGGCCTACAATTGAACCAGGGTATGAGCTACATGCAAGAGCAATTAATATACTCAGGAACAAAGAGACACTCGAGATTTATCAATCGATCGAATGCACACGCGCCAGTCCTCATTGTATCGTCAAAACCAGTGGTTGACATCGCGCTCGAAAAAAAGTCAATCGTGTCGCGGTATTTGCGCTAACGAACGCGGAGAACGTAGAACACGTGGAGAACCCCAATCGACGCGATGACCGCCACTTCTCGTGTCCATAGTTAACAACAATATCGGTGCAACTGGGACTTCAAGCCTCTCGAAACCGTCGGGCATCGAGCGAAAGTGCACATTCTTTCGTTACCTGCGATCCACGATGCCCCGATCTCTACGGGCTCGTGCGTACGCTACAATGGTATCAGTTTCACTCGTACCCACCACTTCTCGCGTCCCAAAGTGTCCTGGACCGAACATAGATACGAATGTCACTCGAAATTCAGACTACTTGAACAGACGAAACTGCCCTGAAGAGCACGCGGAGAATGTCACCGCGTGCTGCTATGAAATTTTCCAGGTGCTCGAACAGAGCCAAGCAATGTCGAGACTTCCTCTCTCTGTCAAAGCCTGTCGATGAATCGGCTTGTAAACTGGTCACTCGGACAGTCCCTTTCTCATCTTCGTATCGTTTCATTCGCGATCGAACAGTATCTAATCGGAATTTCGAACGTGGAACGGAAAAGTGTCGAGATATTTGTAATGCACGCGTGAAGATGTACTTGAGTATGAATCCGATAAGTGTGAAAGAGCCTTGCATCGCGATATTCCTGAAAAATATCGGCTAAAAATGAGCTCCTTACAATACAACCCAATTATGAAAACCACATTGTTGTAAATAAAGACAGTTTTTCAAAGCGACAAAACAACGTCGTTGCAATACACTCGTTACAACTCAACTACGAGTATCATATAAAGAACGAAGTAATATCAAAAAGTGTTCTTGTGCCCGTAGCAGATACGAGTTTCGTGCTTTCTGCGCGAAGCGTCGAAAAACTCTGCCGGTAGGAGGAGGAAACTCGCGAGGGTCGATAATAGAGCTGTGCTATTAAACGTTTTATGGAGCCCGGCTCGTGATAATGTCCAGAGAACCAGAGCGCACATGAATTATCAATTTCTCCGGCACGCGTGTGTGGAGATAAACGAAACCGCCTGTAACCCTGCACGCGACTGTCCTTTCCTGAAACGAAACATCGTTGCGTTTCTGCGCTCTGACGGGATTAGATGGGACTGGTTGTTGATAGTGACATCGACGAATAATGATCACGCACGTGAGCAGCATGATGAACAGCAATGTTCGACTAGATTATTGGGCGCGAACGTAACGTAATATCGTTTTAAATAGTTACCAATCTAATGGAGCTAATCAGATGGTAATCGAAATATTAATAATTATGGAGCAATTCGCGAACGCACTGGTAAACTGTTAAACCACGAACACGTTGGTTTGAAGAGAGAGGGAGAAAGAGAGTAGGTAGAGATATGTACACAATAGGTCCTCCAAGAAACAAAGAATACAAAGCGTTTTCCGAGAGCAGCGAGAAACTTTTCTCTTCAACGTCCACTCAGGAAGTTTCCATGGGAAACATATTCAACTTCCATCTGGCGTTGAAGTATCAGCGAAGTAGCAAGCACCGACTTCGTGGCGTCGGAGCAGAGTTCTACTTGATTCTCAGCGCGTGCCACAGCGAATTCCATCTCTTTGTCCCAAGAGCTTTCCAAAACCACCTCTGTTTTCGAAATCTTTGAATTATTTATCGATTTCGGAAAATTCGTGAGACCCTCTATGTAAATTGTATCCACAGTTGTTTGTGTTCGATGAACATCTTGAGATGCAATTTTTTGGGGAAAAAACACTCCGTCTCTTCGTTCTCGCCGACTTTCTTCGAATTTGACTGAAAACTGTGCGTTCGTCCATTGTATGTAAAATTACGTGGAGAAGAGCATAGTATGCGCGATTACCGTGGTTGATTACAAGCAAAATGGAACGATTCGAAATCGATAATCAAGAAAGCGAGATAATGTTTGCCTATGTTTGTTTCTATGCATGTGATTACGAGCAACATGTAGTACCAAATGCTTAGAAGAAAAAAATGTAGGCGAACTCGCCTCGCTTACTCCAAATTATCGAAAAGAAATCTTCAAGCAGTAAATACGCGCATGTGCTAGAAATGTTCACGTTACAATTCTGTTCCCATCTAATTAGACGACGCAATTAGCATCGGTAGTAATAACACCCTGGCCAAAGTCTGAGAGCAAGTGGTGTAACATCTGGTGTAATAAAATGGAATCTTCGCGTTATTTTATTAATTCGTTGAACGAGCCACAGTAGAATTATAAATTCCGTGGTACTCTCACCTACGATCGTTAAATTGTTAATTCAACGGTTAGTATTTAAATTCGCTTTTTGAATCGCGCAATCTCGTATGACTGGTCTACGGCAATTTTGTTAATTTACACCATTAGCGGAGGGGAAATGTGTTGCGCACAAAATAACAGGGCTTCTCGTGCACGAGCGCTGCACACAGAAAATGCATAATTCGAATTTACAATAAAACAATGCATTTGGCTCGTTTGTCAAAGGGATTTTTATGGTTAGGAAATAGTTCGAATACACTGGACAAAAAAAAATTATAATCTCTAATCGTCTTTCGTGCGTGTCTTCAATTACGAAGGGCAAAGGTAGAAAGCAAACCTTTTCAGCTTCAGGCAGTCTCATCCGCTTAGAAAGCTCGACGAGTTACGAGCACGCGTCCGCTCTCCGAGATAATTATATACAAATCTTGGCTTCCATTTGAGCAATTGCTTCGCGTAAGTTCTAACGCAGCTGTAGCATGCTTATTAAGACTGCTTTAGCTTCAGCCAAGAATTTAGAAATATTTAGTATGTTCGTGAGTAGTCTTAGCAGCAGGCTTAATACACCAAAATCAAAAATCTACGTGGATGTGTAATTTTTTGCAGTCGAACGTACAAAAATTGAATGTTTAAATGCTTAGAGCGCGATCCATTGCACTCAGGTGAAAATATGAGAAAAGCAAGACTGCAACGTTGCATTTTAGCAACGGAAATAGCACGGACGACAGTTTACCATTTGCAAATGTTTCAACTGAATTTTTTCTCTTCTTCATCCCATACGTCGTACTAGTTGCACAATAGTTCTTCGGTATGTATCTTTGCGAAGTAAAGCTTCTCTACGATCGTATAGTTGTGAAATTTCGACAACGGCAAAGAGACAGAAACGAGGGGCAGTTTTTCTGGCGAAGTTCATACGATTTAACAGCGCGCCCGTTTGTCAGCGTCGGTTTTACTAAAAAGCGTAGGGTTAACCACTTTTACCGCATACCGTAACGGAGTTGTATAAAACTGGTTCCAACTATGCTATCCACCTGGACATACACCATGTTGCAAAACGCGTTTGCAACGGTGCCGTAACGCCCAACATGCGTGTCATAAAATGGGACAGATCCTCGATGCTTTCCCCATTGTGGCACGTTTTTATGGGCAGCGATAAACCAAATCGCATCCGAATAGTCATTGCATATGTAAACCTTTGTCACTCGTTCTTCCACGCTTCGAATATTACCTTTTTTTCGGCATTTATGTGAAAAACCATTAAGGTGAATTGGGGTAAGTGCGCCATGGAGACGAAATTTTGTAAAGTATGGTTTCTTCTATTATTTATTTTTTTTTTTAAATGACCTTATGCATCTATAAAGCACAGTTAAAGGTCATATTGCCAAAGTTTCTATTTTGCATAAAAATTTTGAAGCTTGTGGAAGGAGAGTAAACACAAATTTCCAATTTTCGTGTATGCACTTACCCCAGCTCACCTTACTATATGGTCATTTAAAAAAAGTAAATAATAGAAAAAACCATTCTTTAGAACATTTCGTCTCGACGGCACACTTACCACGAGGCTGCACTTACTCCAACTCACCTTATTACAGAGGAGCCTGTTCGATAATGAAATTTATTGTTGACGAAAGCAATTGATTCTTCAATAAGTAAAAGGTGTGAGTTGTAAATCGTAGTTGTATCGAAAATTCTCACGTCACCAGGATTGTATCGGTGCAGCTATTAACGTGCGTGCAGTTCAATCTTCCCTGCGGCGCCAATGGAAAGCACGACGGGGGTGACGAGCAATGATGAATATACGAAAACTTCGAAATTCTATGAAGACCGCTTTTACAAACGCCAAAGTTCTTACTCCTATTCTATGAATATTCCAATCCTTCGCTCACGTGCACCAAGAAAGTTATACGTAACGGTATACGAAGCCATTAGCATATTAATTGCCATTAAAGTTGCACGCGCCGCGCTATATTAATTATTATGCGGACGCGCATAGTTGACACGGACAATTAGAAGAATATCGATGCAGAGAGAGTGAATAGAAATTAATCTACGCACTATTCAATGTGACAGATTTTTCGATGTTGTCATAGTCGAGGTCATGATCTAATCCGTGCTTCATCAAAACTGTCTGTTTAGACGAGTCAGTTATTAAAAGGACTTTATGTTGTTGAATTCTCGTATGTAACATCGACACTTTTACAAATAAGGCACAATTCAACAGATTTTAAGAAGAGAGTCTTAGATATTCTGATGAATGCTTTAAGTTCATTCCACCTCACGTCAATGCATTCCAACACCAGACTAGTAAGGATGCCAGTAAAATTACACAACCATGATCAGCTCCCAATCGCGTCTTTGTCGCAATTTAAATTGCGATACCCTCATTGTCATAATTGCACATTAAGCCGACCAATGTAGCCGTTTACTACGCAGAATACACGCATCCGCAAGTATATTAATTTCCGTTACACGAATAATCGGAAGAATATTACGCATGCGTTCGATGACACGCGCCACAACGATGATAAATGACGGAATGATACGTACGCGATACAGTAAAATTTACGAAGCAACGAAGCGACATGATTTATGGTTACGGAATAATCCTGCGCGAAAGACAATTGGCCTGTATAAATTTGAATGGATTTCAAGTGAGTTCCGAAGTAGCACTCAGAGAGTCGAGCAAAAGGAAACTTGGATATTTCAGCTTCGCTCGAGTGGAAAGTAAAATTGGCGAACTCGTGGTAAAAATTTAGAAATCGTATTTCGTTAAAGCTCGTTCACCTTGCCAATTCGTTTGATCGTTTCGACGATCGCACTGGGCATTTTACGTTTCCAAGATTCGAGCATAATGTTTCGTCGTATGTACTTTTAAGCAACAACGAGAAACGGAAAAATCAAAAAACGAGCCAATACCTTGCGGATCGGTGAAGAATATCTCGAAGGCGAGAATCCTTCCTAATCGCTAATTCAATATGCATAAGGCACATCTACGTTCCGCCCACTCTTAGTTCTCAACTCGTTTAACATTACTCACGGACAACGATTCCAGACCCGGGCACGTTCAAGAAACGCTTACGAATACCCGTGGAAATAAATTCGAGCGTTAATTTCACGGTGCATTATCCGAAAAGAATAACCGCAACCTAGGAGATTACGGCGCTCCTGCACATTTGTAATGCCACGAGTGTGCGTAACGTGGCGCGCAGATATCGAGCACGATTAACCCAGCAGGTCCTCTCCCTCCCCACCGGTCTGCCGCTTTTAAAGGAATCAACGTTAAGTCCGCGTTATCCCTAATTATCGTGCAAGGGGTGTAAATCGGAACTGGGCTCCACCCGCTGCGAAAATGCGCGTATGGGAGGAAAAATAATGTGTGGATGAATGTGAGACGAAGAGATCCGCAACGAAGCAGAGAAACAGGGAAAGAGAGAAAAAGAAAGCGAGACTTAAGCAGCCTACTTTGCTTCATGAGCACGTGAATATTTCAAGAATATCCGATTCCGATCCCTTTTGTGCCCTGCCAAATCCTTCCTTAAATTCACCTCTCGTTTTGTACGACCTTTTTAAAACATTGTTGTCTTCTTTCCTGCCAGCCCATCTAATACATCATTTTCTTCTTCGCTTCCACTCCTTCCATATATCTTCGTCTTGCATCCTATCAACTCTTACCATCCATTTTAACGCTTTTAGAGTCTGGTACATCTCAGCTAGCAACATTTGGAAATTGTATCACTGCGTTTCTACAATTGTTGCAAACTTTTAGGTTAGGAACATTTCATTGTTGAATATTGTCCTTTCTCTCTCTCTCCCTCCCTCTGTCACCCCCAGCCATCATCTTTAACCATTGTGGTACCGAGCAATGATGTATCGTCCCTAGCAATACATGCATCGTGTACAGTTATTACCAATATTTCCAGCATGCATGCTTGCTCAATTATTACAAACTTTTCACTTAGCAACATGTTCTATTCAACAACCAAGTGGCAATACTCTCGTGTTCTGTCACCCTCTTCTTTAACCACCCCTTTCTCTGCATTTTCCTCTTCCACCCTCTTCCACTCACGGGCCATCCGCGTTCTCCAACGGAACGCATAGCGTCGTCGTTATAATTGCACCAGTGATCATTCGGTTGAGTGAAGCCCCCGAGCCATCGTCCGCAATAGGCACAATTCACGTCTACGGCATATCCTCCTCGTTAAGGGGCTCGCCATAATGCACTTGTTTCGTTCCTGCGCTTGGACTACCCGTTGCGGCTACGTGTTCGCTAGAGAATTAGTAGTCCGTGACGCTCGCGGTAGAAACGAGAGAAAGAGGAGGAGGAAGGGTGGAAGAGGAAAGCGGTGGCTGACGAGTCCCGTAAATAATGCAACGAGCATTTTACTCCCGACGCACTAAGAGTCCACGATGGCCCTGGAAAACGCGGCTCGGCAAAATCCGTCGGGCTAACGATATTGGCCCTGAATATTCCAGGGCAAGGGCGAGAAAGTGGAGGCCCTTAGACTTCATCGTCGCGAATTACGAAAACTCATTAGCTTAAAAGCAATATCTTAGTTGGCCTCTTATGACTTGAACTTCGTGGCGTAGGAAAGAGAAGTGAGCGTTTAAGTAAAATTTGCCTTTTGATTTCCGTCTTGCATTTGTTGTCTTCTATCTGCTTCGAGCTGTTTCTCCTTCTTTTTTACGACCACGTAGAGACGTTTGATAAAAAAGGGTATCGCGAAGAAGCTAAACAATTATGAATATTTGAATGTGGCAATCAGCAGAGGGAGACACGTAGAGAGGAAGAGGGGAGAAATAAGTAAAGGGTTACGAGAGAGAACAATCGAGCTCAGAGCGTGGCCCAAATCAGACGGATAACAACAAATACTACTTTAAAATTTGATCAACGTCGAGAATAATGGATAGATTTATACGTTGCCTCGTGAATCTTAACACTTTACCGACCGGTAACAGAATAATCGGTTTTTTGTCGCCGATGCTCATTGACCGGTAGTTTACTAATTATTTGCCATGGGAACCGATACTTCGTTATCAATTAGAGAGATAGAATTGTTAGATTGTACTGTAAGCTCTGCATTGATATATAATATTGAAAACGGTACATGGTCGACGAACGAATCAATAATCTTTAGCGATTATTAATCAATAATAAGAGAAGCGCACAGAATGTTGAATCGGTACTGGTCGCTAAAGTGTTAAAGGGACCTCACAAATCTAGAAAATTCGCTCACGACTTTGGGATGCAGGTACGCGCGAGATTTTCGTACGAGGGTCTCGATGACGTCACGTCCTTGTGATTATTTACCTTCTCTCCTGCCACATCTCCTCTCTCTCTCTCTCTCTCTCTCTCTCTCTCTCTCTCTCTCTCTCTCTCTCTATGTCTCTTTCTCTCTCAACCAAAAACATCGCACGGCAATCACCCTCGAACGAGGAAAGCGCACTGAGAGAAAAAAATAGTTGGGTTTACTGTAATCTCACTATATTTTATAGTTAAATCTGGCGTCAAACATATTTTTATAGTTCACTTCACCATACAAAATATAGTAGAATGGCTGATTTGTACAAATGGTTATATTATTAACTATTATCTTTGTTCTTGTTACCATACGTATGGTAAAGTGTGCTATGTGAATATAGTTAGTTCTATCACTATGTATGAAATATTCTGGTAATATTAACTATATAAAATAGTTACTTTTCTTACCATTATATATTTTCAACCATACTATATTTTTACTTGAAATAACCATAATTGTGGGTAAAAATATAATATAGCTGGTTATACTATGCCTCTATCGTAATTATTACCGACATTATGGTAATATTTACCATAAATATGATATTTCCAACTATAATTTTGTTACTATGCCATTATAGTTAGATATATCATATACTTTTCTCTCAGTGCGAGCACATCGTACGTGACGCGAGGAGAATAACGGAGGAGGAGCAGTCGCGAGAGGACGAGCCCGGAAAGAACCGCGAGGCTGTGCACGCGCGCAGAAATGGAAAATACCACGAGGGTGTATTCGTCCGTAAATGGATTGTTTTAATAACTCTGAAAGCCAAGCCATGCTGGGCTGGCTACGAACGGAACGGAAAGCAGGTCGCGCGAAAAGGTAAAAACGTGAAAGAGAAGGATACGTGGGAGAGAGGAGAGGAAAGAGAGGACAGAATGTATACGTATGTGCCTTCACTTCACCGCGAAAGACGAAATGAAGGCCGCGCCTCAGCTTTGTCGCCATTTAAACGTATCCGCCTGGCAAGGATGCGGGTGTAACTTCCGTTGTGTAAGAAACACGATGCAACGGCTCTATCTTCTTAAGGGTAGGTCGCAGAAAGTTGCGAGAATTTCGTGAAAGATCTCACTCGAGAGACAAGGTGTCGAGAGAGATCCGTGTTTGCGCGAGATCACACCTCAGGAGATAAAACGTAAAATGCCTGAGAAATGCCTCGCACGATTTTATCGACCAGGTCAATTTGTTCGGAATAAAACAGAAATTGTAACGAGGATAACATTGTAAATTATAAAATCAACGCACCCTCGTCCAATCGTGTATACTCGGTACAATTAAACGAATGAACAACATGGTATCGAGAATAAATAAATGAAGATAATAAATAATGAAGAAATATCGTGTGCCAATTTGTGATCCTTACAAACAGATGCTGGTCACCCGTATAAGCGACAAGTATAAATTCCACGTTTACCAATTACATTAGTTTACAAAATAAATTTTTTTTCATGTACATTTGATGAGAGGTGACTTTTCTTATGGGTTTTCGCCCGCTGAATTCGAAAATCGAAGTTAAAAATTTTTTTATGGAACAGTTTTTTTTATATTGCAATTTTTTCATTTTTTGGACCTCCTTTCGCTTTAACAACCATATCTGGAGCTAAATGTATCCGATTTCGTCGTTCTTGGCGCCAAATGAAAGCCAGTGAAATGACGAACAAATATATATAATACGATATTTAAGTGGTTAAGCGGTTCAAAAGATATAGATGAAAATATTCCAGATTTTCACCAAAATTAAATTTTTAAGCTGATTCTGTGGCCACGGAAAAATAGAAACCGATGAAAAACGGCCGGTTGCTCTTCATGTACGTAAAGCCGATACTTTTGCGCAAAAAATAACACCAACTAGAAGAAAATAGACCGGAAAATGACAAAGTTATTAGCAATTGAGTGAATAAATCCACATTCCACATTTTTTTAATATATTACTTTTTTCGACAATACATTGAGTTTAATCGGTTGCAATATGTATATTACTAAGTTGGATCAAATAAAACAACCAGATGACATGGACACTACAGTGTATTAGCATATTTTAGAAATAGTTTTGGCTCATGGTTTGTCTTCGGTTCGTTTTGCGAACTGTCTCGCGAGGAACCATACATAGTCTGCCAACATTGCTTCATTTCAAAACCCTTGATAACGTCGCTCAATGGTCTTAATTTGTTGGTGAAATCTCTCGCCGTGTTCGTCATTTAGTTCACTAAGATTGTCCGGAAAGAAATTTAAATGCGAATGTAAAAGATGGATTTTCAGAGACATATGTACGCCTGTTAGAAATAAATAAAGTAGTAAAAAAAATTCAAGAGAAAATTAACAAGAATGAAATGAAATAATTACATTCCGTTACCACTTTATTAATTTTTAACAGGCGTACATATGTCGCTGAAAATCCATTTGTTACATTCGCATTTGAATTTCTTTTCGGACAATCTTGGTGAAGTAAGTGACGAACACGGCAAGAGATTTCACCAACAAATTAAGACCATTGAGCGACGCTATCAAGGGTTTTGAGATGAAACAATGTTGGCAGACTATGTATGGTTCCTTGCGAGACAGTTCGCAAAACGAACCGAAGACAAACCATGAGCCAAAACTATTTCTAAAATATGCTAATACACTGTAGTGTCCATGTCATCTGGTTGTTTTATTTGATCCAACTTAGTAATATACATATTGCAACCGATTAAACTCAATGTATTGTCGAAAAAAGTAATATATTAAAAAAATGTGGAATGTGGATTTATTCACTCAATTGCTAATAACTTTGTCATTTTCCGGTCTATTTTCTTCTAGTTGGTGTTATTTTTTGTGCAAAAGTATCGGCTTTACGTACATGAAAAGAAACCGGCCGTTTTCCATCGGTTTCTATTTTTCCGTGGCCACAGAATTAGCTTAAAAATTTAATTTTGGTGAAAATCTGGAATATTTTCATCTATATCTTTTGAACCGCTTAACCACTTAAATATCGCATTATATATATTTGTTCGTCATTTCACTGGCTTTCATTTGGTGCCAAGAACGACGAAATCGGACACATCTAGCTCCAGATATGGTTGTTAAAGTGAAAGGAGGTCCAAAAAATGAAAAAATTGCAATATAAAAAAAACTGTTCCATAAAAAAATTTTTAACTTCGATTTTCGAATTCAGCGGGCGAAAATCCATAAGAAAAGTCACCTCTCATCAAATGTACATTTTCAGTGTAAACTAGTGTTATCGATTGAATTGAAAGAAACTCATTAAATTGCATTACGATAAGCTACACCGTGTTCCTTTCCTTCGTTCTTCTCGAAGATAGTTACCCCATTAAACCATCGACAGAAACTACCCTAACTTCCCTACTTAGGTGAAATTTCTCACGAGAGAAACAGCCTGCGTGCTCGAGTGCTCGTAATTTATTTAATCACACACTTACCCGCCAATCCCATTCTTGCATCGCTATATCGAGTCGCTCGCTGCGCTGCACAGCCTGAGTAAACCACCTCGAGAAAGAAGCTCCTCCAACTACGTTTACATTACCACAAGACCTGCAAAATTACGCTGTAAAGGAGAAAAGAAAAAAGAAGAAGTGTCAGCAAACACTTTCAACGAGGGGACGCAACGCAAAATCCACGCGCGAAATTCAACCCCCCGTCCGTTCAACCGTATTTAATCACAATCGCGACGATAATGAAACCGTTCGTAATATCGACGATAAAGCGACGATAATTGCAATAACCGTGATAATTAAGCGAATAATAACGATAACTGTTTCAGCGATCGGCGGACCGACGAATGCGGGTCGCCCGTGAACCAAGTGCCGCGAGGACCGGGCCGAAATGAATTACAAATAACCCTTAAACGCAAAATCCCCTCTGCCAACATTTCGCGTCATTTATTTCGCGAGTACCCACCGTCAACCTGGAACGAGATATCGTAATTTTAGCTTTAGCCTCCCCCGGGTCTGGTGCGAAAGTGGTAGAGGGGTGGGCGCGTGTGTGACAAGGGTGGAAGAGCAGCGGGTGGCAAGTGTCCCGCCGAAAGTCCGGTTTAGCGATATCGCGTGCCCGAGCGCGATAATTAAGTGTTACGGTTCTTGGTTCGTTATCCACTTAGTCGTTCGTAATTACACGCCGGATTTAGCCGTACGTTCGGTAAACAAAGTAGCAGTTTATTCGGGAAAACGACGACGAGATGGAGGCGGTGGTGTTCCAGGGTTGCGGGAGAGTTGTGCATCTCGTTATTACGCAACAGCAGCGGGACGTGATATGCGCTGGGAATATGAACGATTATCGCCAGTGAAATTAATTGCCTTGCCAACTGCCACGAATATGACGCCAAACGATACTTTTCGATTCGTAGAAGCTTCTCGATTTTGGCGGATCGATCGGTGATATTTCGCTCGTTTAGTCGACCAATGAGATTGTTGGCTGGTGGATGGAGTCAGAGAGATCAGTGCTAGGGACAGAAAGTATTTTTTGTAATTTTATGAAAACAGTGGTAATGTCAGAATCGTGAGTAGTAGTACGTGGTAACAATCGGGATTTTTTGAAATTCGAGGTGATATTTCGCTCGTTCATCGACCACTGAGATTGTTGGCTGGTGAATGGAGTCAGAGAGGTCAGTGCTAGGGGCACAAAGGTTTTTTTGTAATTTTATGAAAACAGTGGTGGTAATGTCAGAATTGTGAGTAGTAGTACGTGGTAACAATCGGAATTTTTTGAAATTCGAGGTGATACTTCGCTCGTTTATCGACCACTGAGATTGTTGGCTGGTGGATGGAGTCAGAGAGGTCAATGCTAGGGACAGAAAGGATGTTTTGTAATTTTATGAAAACAGTGGTAATGTCAGAATCGTGAGTAGTAGTACGCGGTGGCAATCGGGATTTTTTTAAATTCGTGGTTTCGTGTATTCTGTCGTATCCTACCTATTTTCGCTTTTGAATCATTAAATTCAGGGTATAAATAATTGGAAAATACGCCCGAGTGCTCGTGGATGTTCTATAGGTTTTGTATGTTTACGGAGTTTCGAAAACTTCACCCAGATCCAAAAAATACTTCCAGCGCCGGTTTTGGAGTGCTCGTATGAAGTGTGGAGAGTAGGCGTTAATACCTTGCCACGAACATGGCGTCGAGGGGTGAAATAAATGTAGGGTTTGGTCTGTTTGGCAACATTATCAATTTTTTTTTCACTTCGTAATTGTGGTCAAATCGATTTGCGAAATTGGTTTTAAAAGTAAGTGAATTATTAACCACCATCTTACACCGAAATAAACATGTCAATCGCTATAGTTCTTCATTTTTAGGCACGACCGTTAAGGGAGTGACTTATTTTTTTTGCGCAGAATTCGTTACAAGCACCTACCACGAACGTTTGAAACATAAAGAGTCAAATTTGAACGAAATGAGAAGACCAGAGGGTACAGAAGAATATTTTCTATTTAATGTGTACAGACTGAAGATATAAAATGTTTAATAGACAATAGACAGCATTAACGATTGATGTATAGTATTTTAAAGATAGACATTAGCCCTCCTGATGCGATATAGCTCTTCATCGAACGAGGAAACGATAAACTTCTTGCTATTTGTTTATTAGCAGCTTATAAACATTTGTAACATTAAGTACACGGACTGAATCCACGATGCGATCTCATTCTCACCTTCGTACCACGCGAGTTCTCCTGCGAATGTGAACCTCGTCCGATAAAACGATTCTGCCTCGAAGCTTGCCTCTTGGATTCAATCCACCGGTATATAAATTGCTTTTGATTTTATCTTCGAACGGGATTAGCTGTATAATATTTAAATTACGATAAAGTTACTTACACTGCACTTCGAAGAGAGTAGTTCGAGAGCATGGCGCGCGATGCTCTGTAGAACCGAACGATTTCGTTAGACCGTGACGTTCGCGTGCGTTTTGCCACGCGCGATGCTAATAATAAACACGACTAAAGAACATTCAAAAAAAATTTAGCTATCGTTTTACGAGCAAATTCTCCCATGTAAAATTTTTCTCTTTCACTTTATTCCAGTCTTCTCTCGTACCTTTTAGTTCTACCATTCGTTATGGCCAATAAACAATGCCGATTCTATCGAGACCGACAAATTGTGTCCGTACCACTGACAATTGTAAATCGTCCCGTTGAACAGACGCACCGGCGCGCACCAACGTCCCTCTACGTTAGTGGTTGATACTTAATTAACATTTACTCACAACCAGCTGATGATTTGTGATCGATTAGCATTCCGCTTAAATTAGCTTTAATGTTCGAAAGGAACGTCATTGCCACGCATACACCGACAAACACGCACATCGACACACGTAAATTATAGTCACTCGCATGCACGCAGATCCATCGGTATTTCTATATTATTAATAGCAATAATAATACGGAGGTCTCATTCTATCGGCCAGCTAGTAATTGTTGCCGCACGATTCTTCGACTGAAGAATCGTCAAGATTTCGAGACTATCCCTAAAGTAGGATCGGTAAGTACGAGTACACAATGTAATCTCTAGACACTGGAGATTCTCGGTGTAGTTTTTGAAAATTATCGTAACTTCCAGGTAACACGAATACGGAAAGAAATTTTTTTATATATATATACGCGGTCTGGGTGTCGAGAGGGAACGAGAATCTCGCACGCGAGATCCTCTTCCTCTATTTAACACCCAACCAACCTTCTCGCGTTCTTCTCGCCGCTTATTATCTACCAGAGTATATAAAACCTACGACTTTCAACCGGTAAGATAACACTGAGGATACGCGAGGTTTAAATGGAGACAATTACGATCTATCAATGATCGCAACTTTACGACGAATCGTCGATACAGGGTAAGAGACATTTAGGATATTTAGTTTAGTTTAATATCCACGTAATCTCCAAATAGACGTTGCATTAACGATCATCGATAATCTCAGCATTAGGAGGACGCTCGCAAATATATTTTCGCGTACCTGTGGCGTAGACACTCGCGCTTACAATTTCATAAAACAGATATCGCGCGGCTTTAAGAGAAATTAGCCGTAAAAATGTCCCATCTGCAATGTTATCTCCTTCTTCATTGGCGTTTGATAAATTTCTCCTCGTAGATGAGTTTACACGATTTAAAAAGGACCGTCAAAAACCGCAGAGCATTTATTTAAAATGCTTGTGCAGTATTTACCTCCGCAAATTTGGAGCTTGGCCGAGACAACGTAACCGGAAATTATTGAGAAAGTCGTCGTGGAACGTGTGCGTACGCGTGTGCGTACGCGTGTGCTTTCGTGCACGCAAATGCACGTGAGAAATGTTTACGCAGATTTGTAACTATTTTCTGTTCAATTATCTTTACGGTGCGCCAGGATACACGGAGAGTATCTTGAGAGCACATGCAAAACGCACATCAATGTAAACGTGTGCGCACGTGCGCACAGTAACAAGTACTAAAGTAACAAGTTCTTCGGACCCATAAATGCCACGTGTAATCCCTGCGAAAGGGTTGTAGCTGAAGTGATTCTAAACAAGATTTTCCTTTGTGAAAAGTTGGATGAGGTTTCATTTTTGAATAATTAAGGAAAAAATAGGCAAATGACCGCGCCTGTAAAGCCCGCGCTCAGGGCTGTAATGCTCGCCACTCACCGCGGTTGTGGACGATATTCACAAATTAGTCACTGTGACTGATCCTCTACTGACTACTGACCAAAACAATAACCGAAGAATTCATACTATTCTTAAGGTTCAAAAAATAATAATTGCAAATCAATTGAATCAATTGGTAAAACAGGAAAGGTTATAGTAAACAATTTCAGAGTATATTGACGCCTTTCGTATGTATCGATGGATTTGCGAAGGCGTATATATACGCTTTCAGTAGTGAAAGGGTTAAGTTCACGCGCGGGTGTGTCGCGCATGAACCTCAAATGCACTTTTAATTCTTTCGGTAAATTTCAAGTAGAGAACAGATAACCGGGCAAGTTTGGATTGCCTGGAAACTTTCGTTCGCGCGGAGAGTGTGCCGATCATGCGAGCCGTCGAGGCGGATAATGCGATTCTCAAGAGTTCGCGCTAGTAAAACTATTCGAATATTCGAAATGATTCGAACAGTGTGTGGATTACTGAACAAGCGAGTTCCATGCGTACGCGCTCCTTAATATTTCATCTCGTTTGATCATCCCTTTCGAGCCGCTTTAATTTTGATGTTTGCCATTATTTCCTAGCTGCTCTAATTCGCGCTCTTTCTCGCGTGAATATTTCTATCTTATCGGTTTAGCTATGCGCTCGACCCCACGTGACCTCGATTTCCTGCAATTTATCTAGATTGAAGGAGCGAAAGTTAGAAATCGCAAGGAGAGGTAAATTAATTGAAATTAATTTTCAAACACTCCTTGAGTTTTAGGTCTCGTGAAATATTTAAATGTCGCTATATCTGAACTTCTAGTTCTCGAATACGTTCGTGCTCGTGAAAACTGAGAAGTCTAAGAGTATGCGAGAAGGATCTATTTTCATTATCTCGCGTCTCTTCTTCTCGTTGTCTGCTGTTTGACATCCTACGTAAGCACGCGAATGAGTCGGAAGTTAATTTGACGATTACGCGACAGGCAAAATGTAGATAGAGAGGATAGGAGGAAGAGAAATGGCGAGAGGAGGAAGAAGGAGGCATGCGTAATCATCCCCGGTCAAACGATCCACTTTGACGGCCCAAATGAATTGATAGTGTTAAATTATCGCCGCGCTTCTATGGGTCGAAATTAACAATGGCCCGGGATGCGCGCGAGCCCGACTAGTCAAAAATGAAATGGGTGCCATTAGCGACGATCATCACTTGTGAATCAGTTGTGAACGCAAACACACCATTCGATTCGCTATAAAATAAGAATTCCGTCCTCGTGGCACGTCCCCATTTTCATTCTTCGTAGGTGTAATAAAGCAACGGAATTTTCTACGTAAAATTACAATTGGTGGAAATTAAAAATCATACATCTACTTTTGGACGAATTTCAATATCAGCCGAGAATTTCAATTTCACTAATGCGCGAAACTTTCCCCCCTTGAAGAGTTCGTTGACACTTTCATCTTTGACATCGTCGAAACACGCGCGAAATTTTTACCACGAGTTACTCGTTAAAATCGTTGTTGTCATTTTCGTTCTTGTGATCATCAAAACGCACGCGAAGTTTTTCCACGTCGAAGAACTTGTTGGTACTTTCATCATTGACATCGTCAAAACGCACGCGAATTTTTTCCACATGTCACTCGCTAAAATCGTTAAGGACCTCGTTGCCGCATTTAGATTCCGACAAATCAATAAAATCGGCGATTATTTCCTTGATCTACCTCACCCTGACTAATCGTTTTTCGAACGGTTCATTTCGCATTCATCGGACTCGACGAATCGCGCTCGAGTACTCTTCAAGCGCGTTCACTTCCACCTTTCACACTTCCATGGCGACACCGCAAAGCACACTTATATTCACGAGTCGATCGCACTATCCACCACTCGACACGGCTCCCGCTAGGACAACAAAATCCCGACAAAAGCCACTCTCGCCAAGCTCCACTTAAGCCTAACTTAACGATTACGTCGAGGGAAGCGGCCGTTTTCTTCCCGTGCATTCACGGGTGTACCACTCGGCCCAATTTCAAGATCGATTATCTCGAAAGAATCGAGAATCCCCTATAAGAAGAACGGTAGATATCCGTGGCTCTTAATCCGACAGAATGGCACAGAATTATACGTGGACATATATATATATGTATGTACAATATACATGTAAATAATCTTCTCCATCCTGCATCTTACCAAAAAAAAAGGAAAAAACTCCGCAGGATTGAATCAAGTGACGTTGTACATCGTTATACACGTTAATCTTACGCAAGCGTTTATACCCGCATACGGTGAGCCCGAACCGTACGGCTCACCTCCCTTAGTAACAATAGTTAATAGTTATTTAATAATTAAACTCTGGCAACGTGTCCCCGTGAGTGACAAAACGCTCTGTTGGTCGATCTGGACGTTGGCGTACTTATGTACAGAGTAGCATGTGGATCGTGTGCGTGTAGGGACATAGAAATATACTGTGCGCGCGCCGTGTGTGTGTGTGTGTGTCTTTCAATTGTGTTTATATACATCCAGTGTACGTCAATAGAATCTCTCTTTACACTTATATTACTAAAAGCGAGGAGATGCGTCGCGCAATAACTGCATACCGACAATGAGACGTGCGCTAACAAGGGGTACACCTGAAACCTCCTCCTCAGAATTTGACCTGCAAGAAATATGTTGTACTTCGATACCTCAAGAAACCCCTGGCAAAATAGTTCAACGCGATAGTGAGGATATTTCGAGAAAATTGAAATAAAAGTTCGATGTACATGAGCATTCCAACCTATGGTAAGTTATGCTTGATATGCGTTGAAGTTAGTTCTACGACAGCCCTTCCCAAATGGCGGCCCGCTGATGATTTTGGAAAATACGTAAATAATTCCTTTTTAAGAAATAATCACAATTTTCCATAATTTTGCAAAACTTTGCAGTTGACTTAAGAGATGGCACCACATCACATAGCTGTACTTTATGCTAATTAAACTATGTTTGTATTTTTTTATAAAGCACACTTTTCTCATTAGATGTTAGCATGTCGCGATTCAGTCATTTTAAAAAATTGTAATGCAAAAAAGAAATTAAAAAATATAAAAAAACAAAAAAAATTATTAATAAAAAACCGAAAAGGGAGCCAAAATTTGTCTCACCTCCACGTGGTGGCCCCTGGGTAATGCTAAGTAGGCAAATAACATCTAAACACAGGTGCAAACTTAACTGCGGCCCGCGAGCTTTTCTTAAAAATCAAATTTGGCCCGCCAACAAAACTAATTGGGAAGCCCTGTTCTACGAGATACACCGAGTTTTCTCAATGCCAATCAGATGTTTCCCAGCGCACATATCGCAAACAAAATGCATGTGCACAAAAATTACATTTATTCGTTGCGCTCACTGCCAACAAAACTTACGTGTATCCTGCTTTTAGGATCAATATCAGCCAAGCATATGTCACTTGACGCAGGATGATTAATGCTAATTGTATGCACACTTTTCCAAATGAAAAAAAAGTTTTCCACATTCTAATAGAAATATAATATTATTAACATGCGCATGTTGTGCAAACTTTGCATTTCCTGCATATTTTTTACCTTTCCGTGACACGATATAATAATGAAATATTCATACTTTTATTGTAAAACATATTCTACGTCATAAATCGTTTGAAAAAAAAGAATCAAAACTAGGATTTAAATCACACGAGGATGCATGTTACACAAACTATATTAGCGAGCCACAACACTTTTCTACAACTTCTATTTTAATTTGCTCCGAAAATCCTGAGTATCGCGTTGAACTATTTTACCAGGGGTTTCTCGAGATACCAAACTACAACATACTTCTTGCAGATCAAATTCTGAGGAGGTAGTTTCTGGTGTGCCCCTTGTAAGAAAGAAAGTTTCTGCAATGCATTTCGTTTTTTCCTCTTTCGTGCGCCTCTTCTCGAAAGAGTCGCGTCCCGTACAAAAATCCCTTGGCACCTTGCTACTACCCGTGAATAAAAATCTACACGGTGAGTCTACAGGGTGTCCCGTAATTAGTGTAAGAACCGAAAATGGTGGGCTCCTGGGCTGATCAGAAACAACTTTTTCCTTTGGCAAAATAACGGACGCGGCTTCGTCTTCGAGTTATTAACGAAAAACCCAAGCCAATGAGCGCGCGAGTAGAGCCCGCGGTCCGCCACAGTAGCGTTGGCGGTCCACCGCGCTCAGCCGTGATCGCGAACAAATGCACCGCGGCGATACAGTTAGGTCGAATGATGAATAAAAAATTAATAAAAATTAGAATTAGTCATAAATAATGAATAAAATAATTCGTTAATATCCATATAAAATAAACAAATCGGTCTTCCGTAATACCTTTATGCGTCATTCAAAGTGAACGCGGAATGAGATCGCGAAAATAATTTTTGTCAATTATCGGAAAAAAGAAAAGGAAGAAAATCATTTGGAATAAATAAATAAATGAGAAAATAAGCGACATGTACTTCAAAGTTGAACTGTCCAGAGGTTCTGCGGTAGGAGGCGTAATGTCGACGGTCCTCTTGTCGGAAAGACTTATCACTTTATCCATTTTATTGTCACAACGTACGCACACGAGACATTCCGCCAGTCAGGGCTATTCCCTGCTTCTTTGGACAGGCTACAACGCGTCGAACACGATTTCCGTCCTACCCGGGGACTAATAATTGACGACACGCAAGTATCACGCCTTTTAGAATAATCTGAGGTTCTGTTTGAGAATCGAAAGCCCTTCGTTAGATTTATCACCTCCCGCAGTTGTCTGGCGCACTTGAAAATGCATCGCAATCGCCCCACGTGTCAATCCAGGCACGTAGCTGCTTTAGAAAATTATTTGACGCTAACAAATAATTTTACGAAAAAGTGCTTCTCAAATACGTTTACGAAAAACTACTTTCCGAATAATTTACGAAAAAGTATTTTTCGAATAAATTTATGAAAAAGGATTATGGATTACGGAATATCCACGGAATATCAATATGAAACCGAAATTACTCACAGTCTCCGATAAAAATGGGCCGCTATCGCTGGATCCCTGCATCGATTCGATCGAAAAATCCGTGCGAACAGCTGATCTCGGGAGGATCACTGAACTCACATCGCGGCACGGTCACTAATACTATCGACGCCTGTGCGTGAGGATTTCGGTGCCAACCTCCAAACTTTCAATAATTATCGTTCCCGATAGGACCCATTCTTCTCCACTCGCGGCGGTTTCACGAGAAAGCTGAGCGCCGATACGACTCTTTTCTATCGCGAAGCACGTCCTCGCACGCTTTGCAATTATTTTTTGTACTTTCCGAAAATTATGCACCCACGCTTTGGCATAAAGCGCGCGGTCCTTCAGAAATGATCCAAGATGGAATGGCTTTCAGGTTATAAACGGTCTTATTAGCAGCGATGTTCGTTGCGGTAGGAAAGGACGTGACTGTGTGTAACGCCGACGCTACACGAGGACGGTCAGATGATGCGCGACAAACACGTTGAAAGGTGGCCGGCCGTATCGCGGAGCGCCGGCATAAGAGACAAATGACGAACGAGCTGGCAGTCGATCTCGTCGAGAACGGTGAACGACGCCACGCTCGTAGGTCAATAACGAATTTATCGCGAATAATTTTCGGAAAGTACAAAAAATGATTGCAAAGCGTGCGAGGACGTGCTTCGCGACAGAAAAGAGTCGTATCGGCGCCCAGCTTTCTGGTGAAACCGCCGCGAGTTGAGAAGAATGGGTCCTATCGGGAACGATAATTATTGAAAGTTTGGAGGTTGGCACCGAAATCCTCACGCACAGGCGTCGATAGTATTAGTGACCGTGCCGCGATGTGAGTTCAGTGACCCTCACGAGATCAGCTGTTCGCATGGATTTTTCGATCGAATCGATGCAGGGATCCAGCGATAGCGGCCCTTTTTATCGGAGACTGTGAGTAATTTCGGTTTCATATTGATATTCCGTGGATATTCCGTAATCCACCAATCCTTTTTCATAAATTGAATCGAAAAATACTTTTTCGTAAATTATTCGGAAAGTAGTTTTTCGTAAACGTATTTGAGAAGCACTTTTTCGTAAAGTTATTTGTTAGCGTCAAATAATTTTCTAAAGCAGCTACGTGCCTGGATTGACGCGTGGGGCGATTGCGATGCATTTTCAAGTCGCCAGACAACTGCGGGAGGTGATAAATCTGACGAAGGACTTTCGATTCTCAAACAGAACCTCAGATTATTCTAAAAGGCGTGATACTTGCGTGTCGTCAATTATTAGTCCCCGGGTAGGACGGAAATCATGTTCGACGCGTTGTAGCCTGTCCGAAGAAACAGGGAATAGCCCTGGCTGGCGGAATGTCTCGTGTGCGTACGTTGTGACAATAAAATGGATAAAGTGATAAGTCTTTCCGACAAGAGGACCGTCGACATTACGGCTCCTACCGCAGAACCTCTGGACAGTTCAACTTTGAAGTAATGTCGCTTATTTTCTCATTTATTTATTCATTCCAAATGGTTTTCTTCCTTTTCTTTTTTCCGATAATTGTCAAAAATGATTTTCGCGATCTCATTCCGCGTGCACTTTGAATGACGCATAAAGGTATTACGGAAGACCGATTTGTTTATTTTATATGGATATTGACGAATTATTTTATTAATTATTTATGACTAATTCTAATTTTTATTAATTTTTTATTCATCATTCGAGCTAACTGTATCGCCGCGGTGCATTTGTTCGCGATCACGGCTGAGCGCGGTGGACCGCCAACGCTACTGTGGCGGACCGCGGGCTCTACTCGCGCGCTCATTGGCTTGGGTTTTTCGTTAATAACTCGAAGACGAAGCCGCGTCCGATATTTTGCCAAAGGAAAAAGTTGTTTCTGATCAGCCCAGGAGCCCCCCATTTTCGGTTCTTACACTAATTACGGGACACCCTGTATATACGTATATTCACCGCATCGCTTTCACACCGTGTGCGTTCCATTGTCGCGAAAGACCGTTTTAGGATTAAAGTGAGGTGTCGTTGTTGCTCGGTAACGCAAAGGTACTTCGTACGATAGGAAATAGAGAATTGTTTAATAATCGAACGAGGAGAGGTCGAAGAACCGTGTGATCTCACGATCGATTGACGATTCTCGATACTTCGTAGATGCTAGTAGAAAATATTCTTCTATAACACTGTAAGAGTCCTAGCATAAAGTTGGACCGTGTCGCGAGGTGTATGTGCGCTCGTGTGTCTGTTGTCTGTGCCGTGTGAGCGAAATCGCAATAATCATTATCTAACTTCTTCTTCCGTCGTGTCGTTCTCCCCCTTTTAATAATAATACTCCCAGAACTGAATTGGCACATCGTCGTTATCATCGATAACGTTCAACCACCGTAGCACATACGTCGACGACAAAGTACAAAGTAACGGAAACTGGAGCGAACGAGAGACTTACTTACGTAACGATAACGTTATCAGAGCATATCATAGACACGAAAAACTATGAGCGACGCGGGGGGCGCTGATCTACTTTATGCTTAGTTTAATTTCTTTTTTTTTCTCTTCTTTCTTTCGCCCTCCTTTCTCCGTTCCTCGAGAAAGTACGAGATTACTTAAAAGCTACACGCAGAACTCGATAGATTTTAGGTGTCGTGATCGCGGATTTAACACTAGGTTTACGGAGCTTCCTTTTCTTATAAGCACAATTCAATTGTCAAATTGGCGAGCTCCCGTAAATCTGGTGTTAAAATCGATTTCTCAAATCGTCATACCACTTGAGCAGGCTCGAATAGCGAGGAACGAAGAGACTCTCTCGTTTCCTATCTCGCATTTCGTCTTGTACCTCCTTTTCTTTCTTTAGTTTCTTTTTCTTAATTTTCTCCTTTCGAACGTCGCAATATTGATTGCACGATATTGATATGCTCGGTCGATTATTCTATCATCCTCGATTCGTTCTTCCTTTTAGAAAGGTTTTTCGTCAATGACACTCTCGCTCTCTATCTTTCTCTGTCTCACCATGGCACGTGCATAGCAATGAGATTCGTGTTAAGGACAACAGGAGTTATCCGACTAATTTGTCAACACGGACTCTCAATAAAGAATACGCCGTTTCTCTCCTCGAAGCTCTCCTCTCCTTAATTAAAGAAATCTATACACGAACACAAGCTCGAGGAATAATTTAGATCTCGTTCCACATTCCCTTCCCCTTTCGTTCGTTTTTCTTTTTTTCTATCTCTCTCTCACACTCACGCACACACTCACACATTCCCATTCCTCTGTCACACGCGTCATTTGCAAGAAACATTTTGTACAATATTCTCTATTTATCCTGCTCAAGACGCTACTGTGTTGTACGGGATTTGTACTCGGTTTACTCGCAATCGATGCAATACGGCGTAGGGAAATCAATATAGGCTATAGGTTTGCGGTTTCGTTATTCAGGTACTGTACTCGTGCAAGTAGCAGGACTTCGCGTTACGAATTCTCCTCACCGAAGTTCCAATAATTGTAAAATAAATATTACATCGCTTCTGGATATGGTGACTGCTAAGTCGAGAGACGAGCATGGCCGAAGGATCACTCGATTTCACGATCTCGATCTTCTCAAGATTAACGATCTCCTCGAGAATACCTATGAATTGTGCGTGAAATAAATGATCGATGTTTGCAAAATTTTCTAATTTTATCGACACGCCTAATCGACGTTACGTCGAAAACGAATGCGACAGGGCGAGACGTGGCCCCACAAATTTTGCACGCACCCAATTCCACTCCTCCGTTAATATTCGCAACCGAACTCTATTGGAAAAAATGTTCGCGCTCTGGCTCATAATTTTTTCAGTTATCCAATCCATCTGGACCAATACTAGCGGTTCTAGTCGACGCAAAAATATCGTCCTCCGTAATTGTCTCGTATTTTCAATCGGCCGGTGCAATTTTCGCGAGGATGCCACGACGAACCGAATTTTTTTAATCGGTGTAAATCAGTGCTTTGGAAACGTCCCTTACGATTGTAGAAATAAATGCTGCGTCGCACACTGGGTCAGAAATCTCAGAAAGTGAGAAAAAATCTATATCTCCGAAAATCTTCATTGGATTGAGATGAAATTTTGAACAAATTATCCCTAAAGGAGTACATGTCAGAAAATATAATCAGTTTTAATATTCTCGTAATTAACCCTGACAGGCACAAAAGATGAATAATTTTATCACTACGTAATAACACATCAAATCTTTGTTCACTTGAATAAAAATGTCGATGCTATTTTTTCAGAACACATGGAGTTATAAAAAAATATACGTGTCGTGACCGTCGAGTTAGTTGGTAGACTCGTAATGTCCTGAAAATTAAAGATTTTAAAATTCATTAAGGATAATTTACCGAAATATTTGAAGCATATAATTTTTTAGAAAAATCATTTGCATTTTACATTTTCGTAGTATTCTTCGGAAAACTTATATCCTCTCAATGTTTCGATGCGCTTTGTATTTCGGTAATTTAAGTCCATAATCGTATCTAATAATATGATTTTTCTTAAATTGTCCCACTTTACAAAAAGATATTTCAACTTTTCAAGACACAACATGTCTACCAATATTTATGTTGCTGTAGTTATGGTTAACGCAGATATAAGCAGACGATCTTTTCTCAGTTTGAAAGTATGAAGTATCAGGTATAAAATAGAGCAAGCCCAATTTACGAGTCACGACGAGTACAGTTTCAAAAATCGATGTGTTCTGAAAGGGAGCATGGACATTTTCGTACAAGCGGAATAAGTTTTGCAGCGTTATTACATAGTAATTAAATTATTTATTTGTAATTTATTATATACCATTAGAAAGAGGAAGAATCATAGAATCTATTTCTATAATAGCGATTATTATTTGCGTCTATTTCATGGTTTGCTTTATTCGATGAAAAATATCATTCGTATCCGTCAAACATGACATTCGATGGCATTTGTCAGAAACGTCAACTTCGTGAATGTTTCGCGACTTTAATATATGTCTGACAAGAGAAGAAAAATATTTTACATTATGTCAGTTTTACGTAAATACTACTAAATAGGCTTGAATTTATTTAAGTGTAGAAATTGTTGAAAAATTGATTTTGCTCCACTTTTCGAGATTCCTGGTCCACTGCGCGTCGCACAGCGTGCGAAAAGATTTGCTCCGAGATTTTCACAGTCTCTTTCGGGATTAAAGCAGTCTATTAATTACCGACTGTAATCTGACGATCGAAAATAGCTGAAATATCGCTTGGATGGACGGTGACCCCATGAGGTTTCGCAATTTTTTTAAAACCATTCGTTTAAATTAACGCTCTTGTCGCGTGGTCCGCGCAAACTGCCCGGAGAACGCGAAGATTTACGACGCGCCGATTCTCCTATTTTCATCCCCGTTCTCTTCATCTACCCTGATCCCTTTGAATCCGTTCGCAGCTTCCGTATCATTCTCGGGTGTGGAGCCGCGACCTATTTAGCGAACGGATATTGTATAAGGCGTACTCCAATGCGAAATGTACATTCGATTCTGTTTCCGGGACTGGAGAGGCTATAAATATTTATAAAGCGCCTTATTGACGAAATTCCATTCGTATTCGTCAAGGATGCGTTAATCGTTTCGTATACCCAAGAAAGTTATTTTATTCGTGCGAGAATAATTAACGTCTGTGAAACGACGAAAGAATGAAACGTTTTCTAGTTCATTCGTGCAATAATTCAGTAATTTTGCAATAAAAATAATTATGATTGGAGAAGCTACCCTCATGCGAGCTATTGTTAAGGGTGCGACAATCGTTTTAGGTATGCCATCGAAAATCTGTCGACTACTCGCGCAAGAACAATTAACGACGCGAGAAACAATGAAATTTTTTTAAAATTCATTCGTGCAACGATTCGTCCCCTTCGATAATTTTGCAATAAATTTGCAGATTATTCAACTTTTCGATTTCAAGCGATCCATCGCGCCATACTTCATCTCGACTACAGCCTTCATTCTCTCTAATCTCACCTTCTCATTCTAATTACATCTCTACTTCGATCATTAACTCTCCACCTACTGTTATCTCCTCATCCCATCGATCGTTACAATCGCAGGCCCACGTTATTCTTACATTATAGTCCCAATTATGATCTCTACGTTAGTAAACGATTCTGTCAAAGATAAAGTGTTCGATTATACACATTGTTCGCTCTCCTCTTCCAACTATCGTTTTCCTTTACCGCCCTACGCCTCGCAAGGAAATATTATTTTCTATATTTATATTAGTCGGCCGTCCTGCTCGAGGGTGAAGCTTTTTGGTCGTCGCGCGGACGTCGCAAAGGAAATTAATAGACAGACAGAAGCTTCGTCAATCACGGTATACGATCACGAGACAATTGATATGTAGTGGTTTCCTTTTTCGCGAGTCGTGCAGCCGAACGGAGATGAGACAACGGAGATTTTCTTGAAGATTAATCACCAAACTAGGTAGACGAATTCCACAGTGGTTGAATAGAATTAGAATATCTTTTAACTCTAGAATTTAATCCAATTCAGAATACTGAATGCAATTTCATTTTCTTCTTTTCGAATGCTTTCGACTACCACAAATATAGAATTAATTTTTTAATCCAATTAGAATTAATTTTTTTTTTGTAAAAATTTAATAATTTATTTTTTTTTTTAAGAATTTATTCGAGCTGACTAAAATGCCTTTGGAATGTTTTAATTTGGATAATACGACGTGATTTTTGCACAGTGTTTTTCACGAAAACAGTTATGTCTATTCCCTGAAGAATGTATTCTTCGAAGAATTCTCATCCCCGTTCAGTATCTGCCTCGACCCTCTTATGCCTGGTCAAAAACTCGAGGAAGGAAGCATAATTAGCATCTTTATAGTATACTGTGTAAGATACCGATAGGTAAATTGGGAAGAAGAATGTTAATAGACAGGCCGAGATGGTGGTGTCGGCGTGGGCCTGACAGTCCGCAACGGCGTGAGCCGGCAGTAGGAGAACGACTTCCCATGGGATAGGTGATATACATACAATAAAGAGTGATGCAATCAAATTGAAGTCCCAAAAATTTCATATCCCGACACCATCCTCTTGGAAACTCGGCGAAGGCCTAATCCTACTGAGGCAGTTCGTCACAACTGATTGTCAAACACAATCCACAAATCACCCCGGTCTTCGTCTCTGCTTCTCCTTAGTTTTAAGAGATACGAATAGTTTTCGATAAGGCTCTCACTTGAACATGGTAAAAACTTATGCTTAGATACGCCAGCGTAGTAGGGTATTGATTTCACGATTTCGAGGGTCAAACGCGACAACCCAAAGCACAGTGGATCGTTATAATTTTAGCTGAAAGATTCGATAATCGAGTATCTTCGGTCTTAAAATTTTCATTCGCAGTTGAAAAGTTAAATGTCAAATTGCGGGTGTGAACGAGATCACACGCATTGGTTCATTAGATCGTCGGTGCATCTGAACATTTAGCTTGCAAGTGGGAGTTAAAATTTTAAGATCACAAGCTAGCCAATAATCGAACGTTTCAGTTGTTAAAATCTTCTTGTGACCTACCGTGTAACGCACAGGTATGCACGCTCAATTTTGGAAAGGCGAAGTTTATCACGAGTATCTTTCTCGAATTTTCAGGGAGGCGCCGCATACTAACAATCTCCGTAGTTATATTAATTTTTTGTTGAAATCTTTACAGAAACTAATATCCGACTATTCCGTGCGTTTGCAATGTACAGTCAACGGTTAAGCTTAGGTAGCATCTGTCTAACGATATGTTAATATTGTTTAACAATAATGCGCATTACGCGCTTTTTTAAACCATTAGGTCAAGCAAGAGTGTCTTAAAAGTCCAAATCTCAAATACACGTGGCAAAGTTTCTCCCCTTAAGTGCCCATGCTTTTAATATCGTTCGATTGTTGAAACAAAATTTTGGAAAATAGTCTCGATGGTATATTTAGAGCACATCTGCACCTGGTTTACGGAAAGACGCTGTTTTTACGTTTGACGTAAAAACACGCAAAAATGATCTTCCCAAATAGTACAAAATTAATATCCAATACTGGTAGGAAATTGTTTTGAAATTATTCTTCGGGTATCAGAAATAGACATACATATGAAACTCGGATAACACCGCAGTAGTAAAAGTTATTCTGATTCTCCAATAATGTGTACTTCTTACGGAAAATATTCAATAGCTTGTTCTTAACTTTGAAATGTATGCATCGATGATAACAATGCTATAGTAAAATCAATTTAAAAACATACTAATCTCACTTCATGACATTGGAAATCATCGTATGAAAAGTGTTCTGTAAGATTTTCCAACTGGCCTGTAAATACTTGTACACTTACTATCGAGCAATATTATGTACATATACGAGAAAACATCTTTCGTTCACTTCATCCCGAGCCTATCAAAGTTTGCCTTGTCAAAAAACGTTCTCAGTATCTATTCAATCGGTTGACTTGAGTTTTACCTCATGTTCGTTACCCAAACGAGACCATTTACATAAAAAAAAAAATTTCTAAGCTAATTCAAATTATCACTCAACACTACACCTACTTTACAGCATAATTTGAGTTTTCTTCGAGTATCCAACGGAAGCTTCAATTTCGATATCATTCAGTTAATCTCAACGTGCCTCACAAAAGCAAGAACGATCAACAAACTGACCTCAAAGAGAAAACCAAATTCTTCCTCCATGCTACCGTAAACCATTAAATGATAAACCCTGCCGATCGAAGAAATCAATTAGATCGATTCCTGCGGATTTACTTCATGGGTCCGTGGCTTACGGATGGTGGCAAACCAATCAAATTCGAGCTGCTAAGTCTCGATGTTCGGGGCTCGATGTCCAAGGACATTCGATAAAGGTCCTTCTCGTTGAGAAGGAGCGACGTGTCCAATAAGTAATTCGTTACCTTCATAATCAGCTCGATCTTATACGGAGTCTGCTGGAAATGACGAATCTCACGTATAACATGTGCAATCTGAAAAGATAAACGGCAAATATTGAAAACACGATGCCCGTCTCGGTCATTAAACTAAGGATATCGCTTTTGCAAACAAACATAACAGTACCATTCGCATTTTTGAGAAATTGAGGAGGCCGTCGTCGGTGAAATTCGGTGTACCTTCCTCGATGAAGGACAAATCGGTCAAGTAAAGTCCCAAGTAAGGAATGCAAGGTGGATCGCACCGATGCAAAGCGTCCCTCAAGTTTCTGAATCGTCCGTCCGAGGAGACTATATTTTGAAGCCTCTCTATGGTCTGCTTCGTCTGAAAATCCAAACACATTTCACATTATGAGCAATACATCCTAGGAAAATACCTAATAAATTCTTGATAAGATTGTCTTCGTTTAGAATGGCAAGTTTCTTGAATGTATAATAAATGAGAATGGTGAACAGCAGGAACTCGTTACATTATTTTTAGATTCTAAAGCAGTCATTCTATAACTGATTTTTATAGAATAATTATTTTTACTAATATAATGGTATCACGAATCATAGCAAATTGATAACGGTAAGCTTAAGCTAAGGGGCTATTACTTTCTCAGCCTTACCGTTTTCGAAACTTTCTCCCAAGTTTTCTTCAATCTGTAAACACTGCTGTTGGTAAATGCCGCACAAATCTGCAGTACTCCATTGTAATTATGTAAAACCCTGCTTATGTCTGCGACAGCAGCCCACTTTTCAATCGCTGCCACTCTGGCAGACATATTGGACCGCCGAATGATCTCCGAAACGACCAGTTGCGAGACTTCGTTGAATCTTTTTGTCATTAGGAGTATGTGTGGTGCCCGCGTGGCCTTGTCTGTTTTCATCCAAGCTTGCCCTAAGAATTCCCTGCAAGAAAGAAAAAAAAAGCGTTTTAATAAAACTTCGTGTTCGATACAGGCCTTGGATATGAATCGAATTAAATCACGTCCTTACTTACTCGCTAGATATTGAAATAAAAATTTGATGATCCAGATAAGTCATCTGCTCTGCTATCTCCAGAGCAGAGAGTGTTTCGATGCTTTCTTTGCTTTGCATCTAGGCATACAATATGAAAATATTTTGTTACGACAATCATTTGGAATAATTGAAAATAAATGGGCAGTATACACATTGTATATAATTACAGACATTTCAGTATGCAAAAGTATATTTGTCCACATCAAATATTGCTACTAAAATAATTTATGAATCCAGAGAAACCATTTCAGTTCTCAACTTAAGCAGTTGAATTAATACAATGCCCTCTGATCATCGAAACTCACCGTCGGTGGCGTGAGTAGCTTCTTGAGATCGACCTTGTTGCTCTCGGGTTCTTCTTTGGTAATTAGCCTGAGCAATTGACTAGCTGCTTTGTGCTCCGCCGGTAACAAATTCGGACTGTAAATTATATCCTCGAGAAACTCGATGGTAAGATTCTTCAGTTTTTGGTCCATCTCAAAATCCTGGGCGTGCTTGGACACCCAGTGTCTCAGAACGTTGAGGACTCGCATGGTAGCAGCTGTGGACATCACGGATTCCTTTCGCCTGTTCTTGTCGCGGCACGAGCCGCTGCGATTATTTCCATCGCTTATGCTGCATCTGCCAGGTGCTCTGTCCGGTGGATTACTGGACGCAGACGTTGCAATTGCAAACGCCGCTGCTGCCGTCGACGTACTGCTCCTGAGAATTTTAAAAAATTTACCATTTTAATTTATCCTGCTAATAATAATCCACAAGGACCTAGGTTATTAACACTAGAATATTATGAAAGATAATCTCGAGTCACGCGTTACTGCTTAAAATGCATGTACTTAGTACAGTTATTACTATGCTTTTGCAAAGCTTATGTAGGAACTTGTAGAGACAAATTAAAAAGTATATTCTTACCAATTCTTTTTCAATATTCGTTGATAACCGTTCAAACAATAGATTTTTACTCAATTATAAAATTTTAGCTCTCTTGAGAATTGTATATGACGCAATGTGCCCTTTACTTTGAACCTCTACGCAAATTCAGAACTGACTATACCCGAAGGCTAACATTCTAATTATCAGATTTATGGAAACAACGGACAGAATTGTAAGGAACTTTATTTTTGAATCCGGTTTACCTATTTGCTAGTTGTAACGTAAGATCGACGGACAGTGCTCAAAACAAAAATGGATCTGCCTGGCACCTACGAATCCTCCAAAATAAACTGACTCGTTTACGTCTAACGAATAAAGTAAAATTCTAGAGAATATCTTTAGATCCCTGCCAATAGATGCTTAAAACAAACATAGTTACTTTTCGATAACGAATCAGCTTATCGTGGATGATCTGTTCCACTAAAAACTAATTGTGCATTCACCGTCTGTTCAATGTACGAAAAATCATCAGAAGCACTCCTCTAAAACTATCACTAAGGCTCGCTAAAATCTAACACTAATGGGGGCACTCGGGTTAAAAGATGCAAGTAGATTTACCGCATAAAAATCTAACCGTCTTTGTTTCAATCCGAGTGTGTATTCTCGATAATAAAGTGCTCTCTACGTCTCGGGAAAAATCAATGCTACGTCCTGTGTCGATTGAATGCAACGTGAGCAATCATACGAGACACCGTGCGAAAAGCATTAGTGTCCAGAGTATCAACAAATTCATGTTCATTACAATGAGGTGAATTTCTCGTGTTACGTTAATGTGGCTTACACACACGCGCACACACTCAAAACTAATCATCCACAAGTGCACACGTTCGAGCATAAATTATAATAGGTCACTGATAAATCTCAATTGCCTTATCATTCTAACGAAAATACAACAGTCGAACACTTTTTCTCATGCGTAGCGTACAAACATTGGCCACTATTCTTGAAAGCACAAATGACCACGCTTACTTACCAAATGGGTTCATGTCCAATGCTACGAATGACGCAAAACAACACATGAAATACAGTTTAAGTCAAAGAATAACGGAAACTTTCCACCGTGAGTAGAATTTAATGAATATTAATAGATTGATCATTGTCCTGACAATTGTTTTAGTGCAATATATTACGAAGCTAAGGCTCGAGTGCGTCCAACGATAGGTCAAACGAAAAATATAATTACAACTATGATACAGCGCGTTCGAATAATGATATCAAAGGAGACTAATTCTTTTAATGGTCGTTCTATGTGTTTTGTCTTGTTGATAAGAAACAGGGAAAAAAGTGAACAAAAAGAAAAAACGAAGAAAACGCACCGTTTGCCGTGAAAGAAAAATCAAGACGAAGTGAGAACACAGTATGATTCCGAAGACGAAGCATCCATGCGCAGAAAGAAAAATGTAGAAATTTTTATTGTAAACGACGACACTCAGCATTCAGAACTTCATACCGACAATTTTTAACTGATATACATAAAGATCATTTTGCGTTCGATCGAATTTATCCTTGTATATGACAATTACGTCCTCGAGGGAGCGTGCAACGAGAAAACTTTGATGCATTGAATTTCAAATCGAAATTTTATAGCATTTTGAAAATAACCGGAGACTTCTCCGCTGTTTTAGACAATCCGTCGTGTCAACAATCCTAAAAGACTTTTAAAGCTGCATGCCTCCATAATAATGAGCATAGATCCTCGAATGCGCTTAAGACGCACGACGACGTTACGTGCAAATGGCACCAAGGAAAACATAAAACAGACTGCCGCTTGGAAGGACCGCACGAAACGGTTGCCTGATGTGCCATCCCAAACCGGCAGAACAAACCAAACTAAGTTCCGAGCCGAACTACATGCGCGATTCTCGTAAACTGCGTAACTTGAACACAACTGTAACGAAGAGACTGGAAGAACAGAGGAAATGAGGCACGAACCTTCGGTGACTTTGACGAAAGCTGGTAATGACTACTCCTGCTTTGCTGGATACCTGATCGTGTTGGTAGTTGCTCTGTTGAGAGGACATGTCGTTCTCTTGAACAGAACGCCTACTGGCCCAGTAATTCTACAAAAAGCAAAGAGCCGAAGGAGATTATCAACATGTTCCAACACGCGTGTTACCCCTTACCTTTATTTTTGAATACAATAAACACGTAAGAATAATTTAATTTCCAATGTAGAAGCAAAGCTTACTTTCGCTTCAGAAATCCCCCGCTTAATTTGTTGCAGTAAAAACTGCTTGATATTATAATTTTCAAACATCATCACGGAATAAGAAAAATATGTTAAATAATGTCCATTCGCTGCGTTCTACGCTAAAACTACCGAAGGTTTATTTCATAAGGAAATTCCCCTTGTTGACCGGTTTTAGTAGTGTTAATAAATAGCAACGAAATGTGCAAGCTTCATTCTCATTTTAAATTTAGAAAATATGAGAACCTTTTACTTAAATTACTTTAATTAAAGTAAGTCGAAGTGATTCGTTAAAATTATATTACAATATACTTAAATTGTTTGAGTTGAAATGTACCCCAGTTATGGTGGAGATGGAGCCGCTTCTTGCCGTGGCTGGAGGAGCAGATGCAACCGATGCTCGGTGCTCGGAGTAAGGCGCCGGTGGATGCTGTGGAAGCTGAAAGTGTCCTACCGACGATGTACTCTCGTCATCTGTAGAATCATGTTTGTCCTTGCCAGAATCACTAGGCCTCTCCGGTGGGGACAATGGTGTCTTCAAGGGGGTGCCACCAATGGGCACCCCCTTCCGGGCTTGAGGCGGTGGATCGTCGTAGGTAAATTGTACCTCTAAAAACAATCACGATTCGCGTCAGAATGCACGAATTTACCTCCAGAACAGCATCGAAGACAAGGCGAACACGACGCCTGAAGCACGAAAGTAAGAAAGTACTCATAGGATTTCTTTTCGACCCATTGACGCTTACAACAGCCGCAGCCGTCAAATTGTTGGCGATATATAGGCAAATTGCGACTATAGCAGACAGTTTTTTTGAGCAGAAAATAAGTCATGATAAACAAATTACGGTTAAAGCTGCTGGGAGTTTTCTTGGAAAAATACCCTATTGCAATAATTTGTTATTTTCTAACGATTGTTGAAAAAAGTGTGTTTCTGGGGGCGATGTTCAATCCAAAAAAGTGTGCATCAATGGATTAAGTAATCCTGCACAAGGCATGCCGTTCTAGTGAGTAAACCCGCGAAAAACAAGAACCGAGGAAATTTCGTTCATTTGATAAGAAGGACTAACCATCCTTGGAAACGGTATCCGTTGCAACAGGCGTATCCGTCTCTTCCGACACCGCGCGAGAATACGTGCCTCCTTCCTGGGGACTCGGATCCGAACCTGATCCTGAACCAGAACCCGTCGATCCGATCAGGGTGACAGAACTCAAGTTGCTGGGTGAGGACGGTGCGCTGATAACAGTTATATCTGAAAAAATAGTAAACTCGAGTTTATGCAACTTCACTCCAATCGATGCTTAACGTTACTAAATAGTCTCTTCAATTTTTTAAAGCAAGTATAAGGTATATTAACACTTAACGGACGGGTCGAAACTACCCTGTTTTTCCCAGTTTCCGGGCATATTTAAAAGAATTAAATAAACATGCATGTATGGTCAATGTGCATAAAATGAACAACTAACGCAGCGTACTAAAGATTCAAGCAAAACACGTAAATCTACGTGGCCTGTCCTAAGAAGTCACAATGGAAAAACGTATATTTACGTGGCACGTCCGTCAAGTGTTAAGACTCGTTAGGTTTACATGTAAAGGAACGCTCGTTAGACCGCATTGATCTCGCCTTCACCACATTACAGACAAACGAAACACTTTGCACCTGTGAGTGTTTCCGAACTGGATGACACAGCAATAACCTTGGGTATAGTCAAGTGGCATCCATCTGTCTCGGGCTCCTTGGAATCGTCTACCTTAATGCTGATCTTGCGCTGCGTTGCTGGCGATTGGTTGCTAGGCGGAGTTGAGGATTGTATCGTAGGAGGACGTCTGATGACTGAGGGTGCCTCGGAGATCAAGCCCAACTGATGTTCCTCCTCCACTGTCTCGGAAAACATTCGTATTATTAATGAGGTTGTAAAGTTATTTTTAGATCGCTAAGGCTCACTGCGACACCAACAAAGAACTATAATAATCGACGAGAACAGGAGCAATAAACAGAATCGATTTTTGTCAGATAAATTTAGTACGCGTGGGATAATTATGACAGTGGAGTTTAAGCCCTCACGTTTTCTGTGCCCTCCACGCCAGTAACCTTTGGAGTTAGGAGGGTGCACACATGTTGCCTGTTCGTAAGAGGCATGACTCCTTGTGTCTCGACAATCGCTGATTTCCGATCCGTATCCTGTTGGCATGCGCATACGTATAAGTGTGTATTGGATACACGATTACGGTACAACGTAGGGGCAATTGCAAGTTAGTAATTTTTATTGGATATAGCAGAATAATACGAAACTGAGACGAATACAAAAAGAGCCTTACCGGAAACTGAACTAGCACCGCTCGTTCTTCTCGGTGAAACACTACTTCTTCTACGGTCGTCGGCGTGCAACTGCATATCTCCAACGGTTCCAGCCAATACGTCCAACGATCTAAAAATTTAAAAGGATACTCTAGAAACCTCCGAGCATACTTAAAGTAATTTAAACAAGAATGAAAAAGAAATCTCATATTAATGTAATACGTTTGCGAAACATCGCAAAATTTGTTGTCCTCGTTTTATCGTTAGTTCATATGAGCTTAATTTTACGTTCTTGAAACTGTCACTTTCGAATTCCTCTTATCATCGAAATCCTTCATTGGCATACTTACACGAGGGAACCGCTTGGCATTTGCGCATCCGGCGGCTCGGCCTCGTAGAAAACTTTCTTGAGAGCTTCCAAGACGGTGACTCCATCGGTGAAGACTCGATACGTCAGCAAAAATGTATTTAGAAAGTCGATACTGAGGAATCTGAGGTCCGTCAGACGTTGAAATAAACGCTCGGGCGTGGCCGAGCGTATCTGCGGCACCTTGCACGAATTCAAAGTTCGGCTGAAACGTATGTCGACGTCGTCCTTGAATAACTTGGGATCGTTCCTGATCGATTGTGGCATCGTGACGGAGCTGGTGTCCGACATCGAACCGTGGAGTAGGTCATTGAAGTGAACGTTGTCCATGCACTGGCTGATATCACTGATCCAGGCGGCCTTTTCCTGCGTCAGAAATGTGGAGATTATTTAATAAGTCTCTAGAACAATCCAGTCGATACGTATTCACCGAAATTCTGATTATAAAAAGTACCGAATTTTAAATACCGCGGTAAACGAGATCAAGGATCAAGAGTAACGATTCTACTGCTCTTATCGAGCATTGTAACGCTTGTAAGAGGAAGCTGCAGGGCAAGTGAATTAATATGTACACATGAACGGATAATGTAAGTATCAGAATTGCGAAATTATATGCAACTACACGGGCTTTAAAAGTAGTATTTCCAGAACCAAATTCTTCGCTTTTCGACAAGAAGAATGTTGTGGAATACACTTAACACTATTCCTACCAAATGACCGTTTTTAAAATTTCCATTAGAATTTCCTATATACAACGTGATTGCATCGCCTTTCAACTTCATGACTTTTCATAAAATATACGTATAATGCATTTTACAATATTTTAGGAAAAGTGAAATTTACAAGCAATGCAATTACGTTGTACATAGGAGATTCTAATCGAAATTTCAAAAACGGTCATTTGACCGGTGGTAGGAATAGTGTTAATACATACAAAAAATAAAAATATTACATGTACACAGGCCACGTTGACAGAAAACAATCGGATTCATCAAGCGCTACGAGGATCCGTACTCAGCGATTTTAAAATACGAACGCTTAAAAATCCTACAATCTCTTCTCACAATTCAATTTCAGAAAGGCGAGTACTTGCCTGCATAGTAGGTGCCACGAGGTGAACCGTGACCTGCGGACCTCCAGACTTCACGTCGAGGATGATCTTGAAATCCCGATTCTGCAAATGGCTGCTGGCGCCACTACCACTGCCACTGCTTTCGCTGATTCCGCTTGACATCGAACATACTGACAATTCTAAAAGTAAGTGACGATCACTGTTCTCTCAAGTTAAATCTGCCCTGGCTGTTTCCGTCGCGCGAAGCACGAGAAGCGAGTGCGACACTGAGCACACCAACAACGCGCGAAAGTGCAACGAACGTAAACCAAATAAACATCCTGAAACAAAGTAAAGCAGCTGAATGCAAGAAAATAAACGAAATAACGTAATAAGCAAGAGCTGGCAACGAGAAGAGATATAGCGGTCGAACGAGATAATTGAAATGATAAAAAATCTCCAAAACAATAAGAAAGAAAGCTAAAGAGACCTGTAAACAGGCCTAAACCTAAGCTAATAAGTAAGAAAGCACGAACGACGACAGGCCCAATACCGTCATCGTCTGCGACACCTTGGTCGCTGGGGTCTTCTATGAGCACCGCATCCGACAGCGGAATCTTGCCGGTCTGAGGCACCAAATTCAGGCGACCATCGTCGTCCGACTGCCTGGTCGTTAGTAGCAAATGATTCGAGAAGAGGAAGCACTGCCTGAGAGCCTCTTTGTCGCCTCCACCCTTGCCACCAAACGTCGCGCTCAGTCTACTACGCGCACCTCGTGGTTTGTCTACAATCTGAATCAATGCACCTGAAACAGAAGACCCTTCCTTTATGATCGATTACAGAGATACAAGTCTATATAGTAATCCAAGTGAGAGACAAGTGAGTAGCTAGAGAGTAAATAGTAGACCTAACGTATCCGTGAGTTAGCACAATTATAAGAATAATATCCAGGATCAAAAATCCTCCTACCTCGCTAAAGCAGCTAGATTTTCCCAACAAAACTCAATCTGTCAGGCGCAATGAAATTTAATCTGTCGATTGACCACCTGCCCAATGAGCAACCTAAGCACCAACGTAACATCATCGACAAGAATTCTTCAATACTCTCAATTTGCCACGTGAAACTCCTCAATCCAATCTCTCGTTCATCGTTATCCTCGTTACCTTAATCAACTAAACACCTGGTCCATTCGTTGACCGTTTAAAAAAACGACGCTTCGACGTGTTGCGAGCGAAAGAGGCGCGGCTCTTCCGCCACTATCCTCTCCGTCCACCTCCTTTGGTCCCCGAGAGATCAACCTGCTTCTTAATGCACTGCTTCTTGGTCCCGCTACTTGTTTCTCCGCTTATCACGAGCTCTCCACGCCGACTGGCCACGCCACTTCGTACACTCCCGTACACTCCACTCGCGACTCTTCACCCCCAGCTTCGTCGTCGTCGAGACGATTGCCACAAGATGAGCATCCAACGAAGCCACAAAATGGCAACGAAAGGGACTAGCCCTGCTTGTTTTCATGCGTTCGTCGACCCCCACCAAAAGGCGAGAGGGACACCCTTCTCTCTTGTACCCTCTGACACACGATGTCCACCCACCCCCACCACCACAACCAAGCCAGATCGGAAATTTTCTCCTCTCACATTTCCTCGAGATTCTTCCTTTTCGATTCTTCTCGATTATCTCTCGTCTCTTTATCCAAAAGATACACTCGCGAAGATGAGAGCGCGTTGACGTGTGCTCGAATATTTTGCCACGCGACACGTGTAGAAAAGTGAATGAGAAAACGACTGGAGGTGATACGAGGGTGGAACTTTCGTAGAGCAGGGACTCTGCTGCTACTCCCTTGGCAGAGAGGGAGGCGAACGTTTGCGCCGCGACCACGCGATGCGATACGAAGCACGAGGAACCAGGGCCGTGGTCTAGGGGTGGCTTTTTCAGGGGCCAAACAATGCTGAAGGCTGAGTCGGTAAAGGAGAAATTCTCAGGATTCGATGAGGCGCGAGAACGATTGAACCTCACGAGGGGTAGTGGCTAGCACGTGTACCGCGACGAGGGAAGATTTCTCTTTTATTCGAACTTATTTATACGCTCTTATATAATCCCTCTTGATGGTCTATTACGCCGAGAGGGTGCACGCGCCTAGATTAACACGAGCCGTTAGATGAAGATGGTGAGAATATATAGAACACTATTCCATAGGGTTGGTCTAGGCACTTGTTTTCTCAAAAGCTTTCTCTCGAATTTACGAACACGCGAAAGTTCACGAGGCTGGATTTGAAACCCTCGTAATCTTATACGGTCGGTAGAGAAGGTATGAGTTTCATTTATACAGAATTGCGTAAAGGATTTAAATAAGGTCAGTATTGCCGGAGGACAGATATACGCGCGCAAGTCTTTAACAATAAGTATCTTATTTGTTGATATGTTTATCGTAGTAAGAGCGAGGTTGATGTGTAACGCTTCCACGTGCTTTATCGCAAGAAATGACATTACGCAGAACCAAAGAATTCAGCTCAATCGAAGATTTTCCAACAAAAGGATTGAGTTTAGTCCTAGATTTGTAATTGGACACATTTGGAATTGAAGGGGGCACATACGTTTGGAGCTCCCAAAAAAAGGCATTTTTCATGAATTTTTTTCAGAGCCAAGAAACAAACTATAACAATGGGACTTTTTGCATAATAAAGTACAATTTTTATTATACTTCTTATTCATCTTAAAGAAGAGTGTTTTTTATTGTCGTTGGCGGATCTAATTTTTAAAATTCCAATTCTTTCTATTTTTTTTTAAACAAAGAAAAATGAAATTATGAGCGAAAATCGACCCTCAACTTTGAAGATCCGCCATTTTGTTTAAAATTCGAGTTTAAAAAATCGAATCCGTCAACGACAATAAAGAACACTCTTCTTTAAGATGATTTTTGATGTTTGCGCTTCAGATGAACGGGCAAGGAGGAATCATTGTTACCGCGGAATCGCGCATATCGTGCGAGGTTGATTTCACGATGGTAAAGAGGAGGCATTTTGCAACTATTCCAATAAAATTTGAATTAGAAGTATAAAAGGTGTACTTTATTATGCAAAAAGCCCCATTGTTATAGTTTGTCTCTCAGCTCCGAAAAACATTCATGAAAAATGCCTTTTTTTGGAAGCTCCAAACGTATGTGCCCCCTTAAACGTAGTTGCAAACATAAATCTAACGTTCTTAACAGTCTATGAAGAATTCAAAATTCTCCCACGGAAAACAGTTCGCCGCCCCTGCCGAGTGTGAGTGCGCAGTAGCAAATGTTGCCACATGTGCGCGTGCGACGAGTGCATACGAAAGTGGCGTAGCATCGATTCCTTGAAATCTAAATACGCGCATGCGCTGCTTCCCCTGTGGGCTTTCACTTTCCGGTGTCCTCTCTTTTCCGTCCACGGCCAAGGGAACTTTCCGCGCGAAAATAACTCCACTGCGACAATTCGAACAGTTACCGGCGGCGGCGACAATTCACGGGCATCGATTTTCTCCCTGAGCAAGAAGAGGGCGCACTCTTGGGATCAGGGATTTAAACCTGGTTAGGCAGAACCGTAAAGGAAAACTTATTTTCCTTTTTGTTCACGTAAGATGAAATTAGAACGAAGAAACACACGTGCAAACGTTTTGTTACTCTTGACAAACGTTTTGTTAATGATTGTGGAATTATTTTGTACGTACATTTTGAAACAAATCTCTGAATTTTTTATATACCCTTCCTTTTTCGGTATTATGTGAAATTGGGCCTAATGTATGAACACGCTAAAGTGACTACCATCTTTTTTAAACCAATTGTATACCCTAGAATACATATGTGCCGGTGATTGTAAAAGTGGTCTAAGTCGGAAAAGTTTTGTTCACAAATCATTTTCTACTTCAATCGTATGGGTGACAATAACGCTACGTAACTAGAAAAATTAATTTTTCGAAATTGTTGACTTAGACCACTTTCACAATCACCAGCACATATTACTATCGTCAGCTATAGTATGTTCCCTTCCCTTCATTCGGTATACATATACATTTGAAAAGATAATAGTAAAAACATCGAAATTTATGAATGATATGCTTTAGCCTTATGAATTAATAATGATGTACCTTCGCTGATATTAAAAGAGGGGATGTTAAAGAGATCACAGTAATGGACTACATTAACTCTAATTTTGAATATAAATACAAAATGCGAATATTAAGAAAGGGTAGTAGGGCTCTCTTCTTGACAAGATAATACCATCTAGACACGTCGACGGTAACTGAATGCATTGTTGAAAACATCCCATGGTAATCGATAGTAATTTTCTTTACCGACAAGGGTTCATGTGCATCATCGATAGACTAACTTTTATTCCTGTTCGTATCTCGCGAAGATAACTTACACCCATGTGCACTCATGCACATAATTTGGAAAGTTGCGTTAACTTTTTTAAGTCCTGCTCACGAGCTATAAATCGAACATCCATAATACGCGTACGCGCTTCCTCAGTTTGCATAATACAAACGCGAACCTCCTTTCTTTCTACGAGAATATAGACTATCGAATATAGAGAATAAAGAGCCTTTTATACCATTGCTTCAGTCTAGTATATCATTTCTCTTCTTCCTTTTTTTAAATTCCCCCTACCACGCGTATCATCATTTTTCCGATAAACGAGCATAACACCGTATTGCTTAAACACCGATAATTTCTAACAAACGAGGTGATGAAAAACCTTACCCTGACGCACGAATACTTGATTTACATCCAACAGAATGTCACATCCCTCGACAATCATTCTCTCCACGGCCAAATTCTTTCGGAGGTTCTCCGTCTCGCTCACCTATAAAATACGTCACATTAATAATCACGTCGAATCTAAGAATTAATTAATCAACTAATAATAACTTACAAATATGGAAAAAAAAAATTCCTTTGATCGGATAAACCAAAGCCCCTCGTAATTGCGTAAAATTGGTGCAAAGATCAATTCGTTTCTCAATAGTTTCCGCCGAGTTAAGGTACACCTTCAGAAAGGTTAATTGTCCGGCAAGAAGTTACCACTGCTACTACTACTTTCACGTAGGCACACCCGGTTCAAAGTTACGACGCTCCTTACGAAATCAACAAAGCGAGGATAAACTCCTCTCGTTATTCCCCCTCGATTTATTTCCACTCGAAGCCCCGCGCACCGGCGCCAGCCCCAACGACAAAATGGAAGAAAGACCGAGGATAAAAGGTAAGTACCTCATCGTGCATTTGTCTCGAGAGATCCTCCAACTGTTGTCTAGCATTCTGTAAGCTCTTCCGCTCCACGTGATCGTAAGGCGTGTGCGCCAATAGCTCGTGTAGCGTAATAATATACCTTGGAATCTGGAAGCAATAAAGTTCCATCAGAAACGTAATAGTACGGTAAAATTACAACGAACCTACGACGGGCGTGTTCAGTTACGAAGGAAAGGGAGAAACAACGAAATAATAAAAATCGAATCCGAGGAGAGTGTGAAGAAACGAGGAAAAGGGATGTAGAGCCACGTTCCATCTATACCGTTGAGATAAATCAGAAAAAAAAGAAAATATAGAAACAACCCTATGGAAAAACACTTTAAGAAAAAGCTGCGAATACTCGAGGGCACGCTATTGGTCTTGTGGACGTAGAGAGAAGTTAAACAAAGTAATCTTCCACGCGGATGTACGAGAAAATCTCCATGCCACCGGCCGGCTCGAATCCACTTACAGCTGTGCAAGACCTCCTCGAATCTCATGCCTTATGCATGAAGATTTTGAAATTACCCTTGCGAAATCGATCGTCCTTGAAGACGTATTCGTATTATCGAGAATAATCTATCGTTTCTCCTTCGGTACTGAATTTTTTTTTTTTTTTATTTGCACAGGGTGACTAGCAACGCAAACTGAAGGAGCAGATGAAAAAGGCGCATGCGAAATCAGTCGACGGGAAAAATATATGAATGCATTACAGCGCGAAGAAAAGAAAAATAAAAATAAAATCGTCGTCGTGGCTTGCACCTTTTGCCACGGGTTATTTTTTATTCATTGACGACGCGTTGCGTACTCGCGGGTGGTTAAAAAACAAGGGAATTCAATAGGTGATGCGAGGTAAGTTAAATGTGGAATTATCGAGGATTAAAAGTAAATGGAAGAAGTCGGCAGAAGCGGTAAACGAATAAATCGAGATATTACCTGGTGCATAGGATATGTTAGGAACGTCTCCAGGGAACGTCCGTGACAAGCAGTCTTGTTCTCCAACCTATTGAGCAATGCCGCGAACGGGGGTGACGATTGCTTGCACTCTGTCAACACTTGAAGGCTGTAGTGGTGGTTTCTCACGTACTCTTGATAAATTGACAACATTGGTAACAGCATGTCAAATAAATCACCTACGAGGAATAGGAGACGAAGTTTTATTAGATTCCTTGACAGGTTGTAATTAACTTAACGAATTTAAGACTCGACGCGTTAACGGCACAGCAGGGTGTAAGATTAAATTGGAAAGAAATATTCAAATTTAATTGTTCTATTTACGTGCATCGTGGCACAAACGAATGATACTAATATGATATTGTAATGGTAAAATATAAATATGCTGCGTTGGATTAATATTTGTCGTTAACACGTCGAATCTCCGAAGGCAGATAATTACTGAATTGGAAGGTGGCATACCTAAAACTAAAGTGGGCCAGCTCTCCATGCGAGAAGTGAGACCCTTCAGGAAGATCTGATGAAGGAATAGCACTGTTTCGCTATTCAAAAATATGCTATTCACATCCTCGTGACTACATGGGGGTTTCTTTGAACTGGCAGCCATCTTGAAAGGCCTCAGGAAACAGCTTACTAGAATCTCCATCTGTTCCGTGTACTCCTCCTCCGCCTCGACCATTTGAAAAACCAGGCTGTCGAAACAATTACAATTTATAATCTCCATCGTGAAAGCAGGCGAACCATCCTATGTCGATCGCCATTTTTTAGGTTCGCATAAATTTCGCTCAGTACCAACAATCTACTGGGATTCTGTCAGGATTTGAAAGTACCGCGTGTCGTGGCAATTGGCAGAGAGAGGGAGAGGGAGAGAGAGAAGAACGTAGAGTGGAGGATGGCAGAAACGAAGTATCGGTTAGGAGAGAAGACAGTCGAGCTCGGAACGTGGCCCAAAACAGACTGATATCAATAGACCTGTATACATACATATAGGAAGCTCGAAGTCATAATTGTGCATAATAAAAGGAAATAATAAATGATAAATAAATCAATAAAACGATAATCGTGTGAGGACCTACGACCAACGAAAACTCTCTATCTCTGTCTGCCACCAATTTTAATTACATGTAAGTGACCATTATTCATTTTTACATTACTTGATTATTTATTTACGTGTTAACCACCCTGCTAATAATAATTTCATAACGGAGCCTTCAACCTAGCACCTACTGTTTAACCTCGTCAACGTACAAATTTTTGCAACACCAAAACATATCGAAAATCTGCGAACGAAGAGGAGTAATGACGATAATATTAAGCCGAAATTGTCCTCAGAGTCACATCGATCTTTGTCCGTGTAATAACGCGGCAATTAGAACTGATTTTGTCGTTGGAGGGTCCTGGCGTTCGATACCAAGGATTAAAGCGTATCCCGGGTACCTGGGAGGACAGTAATTAGTGAATCACTCCCTCTCTCGTTCCACTATCTGTCCCTTTCTATCCTCTTTCTCTCTCTCCCTCCCTCCTTCGTCTCATTCTCAATCTCTTCCTTTATCTCTTTCTCACTCTCTTCTCTTTTCTCTTAGTTTCCCTTCTTCCTTTTCGCTCGCGATACGTAACACCTTTTCGTACCGAGGAGAACTTCACACCCCTGCTCAGCAATACCACCGGATCCGACGGAAGCGCGCAGTAGAAATGCAAGCGAACGACTTTCTCGGGTCGGACTCGGACGCTTTACACCTCCTAACTTTACGCGCTCTTAAGCCCGTGATCCGATTTATTTTTCGCTCGTTTGCCCCCGCTGATCACATTGTTCGCCCGATATCTCGGTCGAGATCATTCGTCGGCCGAGACGCGCTTTTACGGTAGCAGAGCAGATAGGTTGAGTAGAGAGGTAGAGGTAGAGAGAGAGAGAGAGAGAGAGAGAGAGAAAGAGAGATAGCAGATGAAAGAATATCGAAAATCAAATAACCCATGGGATAATAAAACAGCATCTGCCAGTCGTTACGAGAGAACCTCGCGAAAAGTAAAAGGGTCTCTTGTTAGAAATTTTTTGTGTCCTTGCGAATGAAGAAAAGACATACTTGAATAAAGACGTCTTAAAGGGGGAATTCGTATGTGAAAAATAATACGAAGAGGGATCGATCTTCTTCGTGGAGTCTGGAATCTCTATTGCAACCATTTTAAGATACGTCAGCAGATCTTGTGATTTCCTAAATTGCACCTCGTTCATACACGATTTGTGACACATTTGCAGAAGGATTCTATTCATATTCTGTGCTTCGCAAGTAATTTTAGTGAAATAGGTTTTTGCACTGTTTGTTCACTCAGAAGACTAGAATTCGATACTGAATGATTTGGTATTTTCATTTTATCAGAATGTGCAGAGGTCGGCGCATAAAAGAAAAGATGCGTTTGAAAGTCATCCTTGCATAAGTAGGATGCAAGGATATGCATTTTTGCATGCTGATTTGTATGCGTTGCAAAATCCATTTTTTCTTTTTCTTTCGTGTATTGTAGAATGCTTACATTGTTCTTAACCCCTTAACCTACGATTTACGTTCGAGAATTTTGGGACAGAAACGTAAACAAGTTCGCGCAGCCTACGTTTGGCTCGATCATCGTACACGGGCTATGCCCGTAATATTTACGTTTGGCCCGATCATCGTACACGGGCTATGCCCGTAGTTGTAGGTTAAAGGGTTAAGGAAACAAGAGACCTCGTTACGCTTTCTGACTCTTGATATGAGACTCCTAACATCAAAAATTTCCTATAATGAGTTCAGAGAAGAAACTTCTCCACAGAAAAGGTTGAAAGCAGCTTAAAAAATAAATCACCTCGATAAAGTTCGGCAAAGACCTGAGCTGCATCCTGTACATTAAAATTATTATTCGTTAGTCAAAGCTTTACGGAAATAGTTACCTCTACGAACAAATTTTATCTCCGCCCATTTGCCCCCTCAAATAAATTTACCCTGTACGCTCTGTAAAATTTTATATTTATTAGCAGGACCATTTTAGCCAACGTACTTACGGTTTGAACGTGTCCGCAAGAGCTCATCAAGTAAGATCGTAAAATAAAGAAGAGTCCGCGTATTACCGTGAAATTTTCACGTGAAAGAGTCGTTCCGCTCTTTCCTGAAAAAAAGGTTTTATCTCCGTCGGATAAAGATGAAATTACTCGAAAGATATGCAGCGCGTTTCAATTTCGCGGAACGCGGTGAAATTGCTCTATTCTTTGCGCGATCTCGACTAATCTTGTCGGTCTCAGCAAAAGTTAAAGGTCGCCACAGTCATAAGATTCATTTCGTACGAAACCAGCATTACCAATTTGTCAGAAAATTTTAAAAGAGAGATCTACTTCTGCAGCAATTTGGCAGTAACTTTTAAAAGAGAGATCTACTTCTGCAGCTAGATTATTTTCTCGCTTGAGTTATTGAGCAAAGGAATTTTAACGTTGTTTTCAAAGAATATGGTAAATATCCATCGCTAACAACTACCTAGTAAGCTTTTTGTCAAAGTTTTTCGACGACTATTGAAAATCCAGCTAGAAAGAGCGGTTTGAAATTAGCTTAAAAATTTGGTCCAGCTGCGTAAGCGCACAATTCGTTTGAGAATAAAACGATACTTAAAATATTCTGCCACGAATGATTGTATACGACGACGTGTACACTTTTTTTTTAACGACTCACGTTCAAGAAATGACAACCGAACACAGTCAACTTCTCTAGAACCCTCACTGCTCCTCTCGACTAATCCTGAAAATCGTGCGTGCCAATCTTGACCGAAATGCCGGGCGTGAAAAGCTGAGAAAATATTTACGGAAGATCGTAGCTTCGGACTTACAGGAAAAACTTTGAGGTAGAACCTTACCACCAATTGTTAGCACTTGGAGAACTTTCCGCGCTCGGGCAAAGCTATAAGTTTCTCTTCTTGGATATCACGGAACTTTCTACTTGATTTATGATCCGCGAAATGTCCGATCCCGTGACAGTCGGCTAGCTACGTCGTCCGGCACCCTATTTCCTGAGCAACGCTTCCCAAATCCTAACCTTCTCCCGAAGCTTTGTTCGATCCTACCTCTACAAGTGCAAATTGATCATTTGAATGCGATATTTTAAAACTTCACGAGCTATTTCAAGCTCGACGACTTCCATTCCCGGAAACATCCGAGAGAACAGAATATGTTCGCGAAAACCAACCATCCGTTCGTGTTTTCCGGTCACCGATAAGCCATAAAACCTTTTTCGGTGTCCGCGCAAGCCTGCTCCCTCACGAATCATAAACAATTCATATTGACATCGGGACGGAATCGACCCACAAGCACCTGCACCGTGGCCCGGTGCTGTGAGCTACTCGTTCCAACACAAATACCATATGCGACTAAAAAAGCTGACGTAGACATCAAAGTCAAGGATTATCCGACGCTTGTAATACTTCAACGTCATGTCACAATCAGTGATCCGTAAAAAAAACCATTAGTATCCATCATTATTATTAACAATTCAGTATCTGAAAATGCATTCGTTGTTCCCTAATCAACTACAGCTTAACGAGTTCCTTCACAAAAACTATCCAAACCTCTGACGAAGAAAACATCCAAAAAATTTCTCGACACACTAACAAAGTATAATCTGTTTTCGCTTTCAATTGCCAAACTACTACGAAGCCAAAAATGATGAAAAGTACCCTCGCAAAGAAGGATATAATACACGCTCAACCTACAACGAAAGATTCGAAAGTAGCTTTGAACTTTTTCCAAGTATTCCACGCGCCTATACCAACTCTAAGGACGAAAGTCCACGAAGAAGAGATCAAAGGAAATTTGGAAACCTTTAAAGTACCTAGACACCTATTTTCATCCGTATGCCTATTAACCTTTTGAGTGCTGAATCAGGCAGGCGCGCGGCTAGCGCTGACGATCGCTGTGGACGGAATTCTTTTTCGCTAGACTGAACTCTGTTGATTAACTATTCAAGGGATACATAGTAATAAGTTATAGTAATCCTTTTGCACGAGATTAAATAATTAAAGAGCGTCATTTTGGGATATTAATTATTACCTTACCATACACTTGTATAAATCTCACACAAAAGTAACTGTAATACTTCTATGTAGGTGACCGAAAAAATTGACAGACGCATATATGCGCCTTCATTCCATGCCGGCAACTTAGACTAAACTCATATATACGTCCTTAGTCTATACCGATGGCTTTTGCCAGACGCATATATGTGTCCATAGCGCTCAAAGGGTTAATATCCAAATAAACATTGTCATAGCGCGCGTACCTGTTCCGCTTGCGCATGCTTTCGGCGTGCGGGCTCTTGATGTACTGCTCAACGATCTGCTTCCAGCGCCTACGGCATAGCCAGCCTCGAAAGAAGCTCTGGACCTTCTTGATCTTCTGCATCTCGATAGAGCCCTCGGTGATTTCTCGTAATCCTGGAGCTCCAGCGTATCCGGATACGATAACGCCGTGTACGCCATAGCCGCACGACGACGGTGATCCAGGACCGAGGGTTGTTAAACCGGCGGTACCTTGGGATAAAGTCCTCTGAAAGACGCTTCTTCCGGTATACGCAGGCGCGATAGAAGGTCTCAGCTCCTTCTTCAAGGCGCACAACTGTAACCGACGAAGGTGGATGTAGAGCCGTGATCTACGCTTATCCCCGGGGTCATCGTGGCTGCGCCTCGCCGTAGTCTCGAGCAGAGCAGACTCCCTCGCGATCTTACCAGTGAAAGGGGGGGAGATTTCGTTAATTCGAGGAGGAATCCAGGTGCTAACAGTGGAAATGAATTCCTAGTCACTGCTATAAACTACTTCGCACGATGCTTATTTACTCTTTCGTTACGTTGACTTAGTTTCTTTTTTTCTCTTTGTTTAGGGGGGCAGAGGGTTACGAGAGGATTCTTTCGTTTCCTTTATTTTCTTCTGCTGACAAGATCTACTGAGATGCACTTGCGACAACAGGAGGGGTTGCACGAGGACACAGCGAGGCGATTGGCAGCGTGCCCATTGATCTATGCCAATGATTCGTGTGCAAGGTATGGCGCATGCAATCGATACTTGGGGATAAAAGCCGTACGCTTAGTTTCGAGCATGAGAGCTCGCTATTAGGTCCATCGACGTGGATTATCTTCCGTAATAGCTAAGTCGTCTTGGTTTATCGATAATCCCCTTTCGGTCCAAGTTCTCCGAAGGCCAAAAACGTGGGTCGAAGGACACGTGAAACGGGAAATTAAGTATCTAACGAAACCGCCGAAGAGAGTCTACGTAGTTTACCGAGAAAAGAGATGAAATTGCGAGCGATAGCTTTAACGAAAATCGTACAATAAAGAGGCTTCTTTATTTACACGTACTTCTTGTCCTAAGCCCAACTACGTACTGTTTTAACACTATTCCTTCCACGACCGGTCAAATGATCGTTTTTAAAATTTCGTTTAGACTTTCTTATACACAACGCGATTGCATCACTTTTAAATTTCACGACTTTTCCTAAAATATTGAAAAATGTATTATACGTATATTTTAGAAAAAGTGAAATTTAAAGGCGATGCAATTACGTTGTATGTAGGAAATTCTAATCGAAATGTTAAAAATGGTCATTTGACGGGTCGGTAGGAATAGTGTTAAACATTTCTAGTTGGACCAAACGCGCACTGGCCATTTTCAAATTTTACTTTCCACGGGAGTCTCCACGTGTCTCATGCTCGCGTTACCCGGCGCTCGACCCAAACATGTACTTCAAACACACACATCCATGCACATCCTTTATTGGGTCGTTCGCTCGTAACTTTAAGCTCTGCAAAACCACCCTACTAAGTCTTCCATTTACACGGCGAGACTTGTTCTGAAAATTAGTGGAAAACGACGAAAAATTAACTTGACATTTGTCTTACGGACTAGGAGAGAATGAGAGTGGAGGATGGTAAATGGCGAGAGAAGGAACGGTGTTCGTGCGCGTCCAAGAGAGACACAGCGAGAGAGAGAGAAAGAGAGAGAGACAGAGAGAGACAGAGTTAAGCTGGTATTTAGACCGTCTTGCTGGCGAGAAGCAGCAGCAGGCAGGTTGGCAGAGTCAAATACTCGCTACACGGTTTGTGGCCAATTACGGCGAGCAGACGTCACATTTGGCTCGCGCACAATTACGCGACCAAACGATTACCACCATGCGATCTCTCATGACTAACCTCGGCCCTCAGCTTTTTTATTTCGGAGGCGAATTCCTCGCACTGCTGGGTGTACTGCCATTTCGCCGTCTTCTCGCTCTCGACGATCTGCAACAGGTGTAGGTGCTTCTGCTCGAGCTCCTCCTTTTGCAACAGCAGCTTGTTGAAGCTGCAACCCAATGGCACAAGTCGAGAGGGCGCATCTGAGATTCGAGGATACGAATTGAAGGAGCTTTTCGAATTTCGAAGGGTTTGTCGTGCAATGCCGCGATATTCAGAAATGATCGTCATCTCTCATCGATTTCTACACAGAGCCACTTAGGGCTCGTGAAACACGAGCTTTTCACGTTTCAACTTGACATCGGATGTGTAATTATAAATATAAGTGACACACCTTGGACGAAGAAAGACAATTATCTGAAACTGGATATACCTTGTGTTCGTTAAGCTTAATTAAGAAAATATATCGTGTAATTATATCCTGCGACTACACGAAACCTAATTAAGTGCACTCAAGAAGAGGAAGTAATTTCTGCGACGCTTCGGATTACCCTAACGCGACTTGTGCAATAACCGTGCTCGATGGAGAAGCTTCGAAAAAATGAAAAAACACCGACCAGCGATAGTAGAATGGCACGAGGAAGGAAATAGTCGGCGCAGAAGTCGCAATGGTTATTTAGCCTGTAAACAAACGTGGCCAGTGGAAATACAACAAAGCGTCCAAGTATGCATGGTGCGCTGGCACGGTAGAGAGCAAAAAATATTTCCAGTAGGAATAAACGTCGAGTATGTTGAATAAATACCAGAGCTCCGCAGATACTGTTAATTTGTCGAGGGCTGCTAGCTGGGCCAGAAAATCCCTCCGATCAAACTATCGAATAATATACGTGCATATAAAACGAAAAGATATCGTCGTACATTGCAGCATGTTTATATTAAATTATCATTTTAAAAATACACTCGATAATACCAATGATTACGTACAATTCCACCGAGAGCTAATGATTTTCCTTATAAGAGAAATATTCGAATAGATCTAAATTTCCGATTTTGTGAAATGAAACGAGAGAATCTAAAATCATACCGTGATTTCGTTTAAGCTTCAGCTGCAATGGGCGGACCATTTCACAGAATTCCAAATGCACAAGCAGATTTACGTAATCCGTAGAATAGATGATGAATCCATCTCCCAATACTCCGAATATAATTTACGTTGAATAACGCCTACGTAAATTTACACATATTTCTACCCCGCAGATTTCTAGAAAGCGCTGTGAAACCATATGCATCATTAGCGCAAAATTCAAATAACCTCCTAAGTAATGGAGCCCGACGATTCACCAATATTCTCGGAACGTTTCGAATTGGCGCCGCGGTAGCCACTCGGGACGAAATCCCGAGCTACCATCCTGTGATTGCATCGCACCGAATTAACAGCACGATTTAAGCAGAACGATGTTTAATTACCTTCAAAGGGCAAGCTTCACGCACGACTACGCAACCAGTCGGCCACGTAAGGTAGCCTTCGTAACAGCTATGTACACGGTAATTTAGGTCAGAAACGGTTCGCAGGACTCCCCCGGAGCAAAGTCAAAGCCACAACTTCTCTTACAGAAATTACACCGTGCCCGCAATCCATCACACGGTGTCCAATACAGGTAAATCGGATTGCTCTCGACCATGGACAAAGTCAGCCAGCAATTCGTACGGTGAACGATTTCTATGTAATTTGTCACTGGTCAACGAGTGATGGCATTTTTCAATGACTATGGCCAATTCGTGGAGAGCATCGTGAAAAAATGTTTCTTCGACAATAATTGATCGGTGATTGGAATCTCAATGTTCGTAAAGATACTGGTGCTTTATCATTAAGACTGATATAACCTCGTCAAATAAATTATTTTTGATTATTGATATATTCATTGAACGCCTCGATAAACCTTCTATCGAAGCAAGAAATCAATATTTACGATATTCTCTGCGCGGTGCATTTGTTAATTTCGTGTTGCAAACAGTGTTGTGTTTTGCGTATTTAATAATAATGCATATGTAAAATTACGTATGAAAAAGTCTTATCTCTCTTGGTTATCTGCTGATGAATGTTCTCTTAAACGACACGTATAGAGAGCAATTGTTTTCTGTAAACTTATTCTCAAATGTAATGCGAATCTGTAAGCGGGGCAGCAGTTTACGAAAAAAGCATAACGAAAAAAATATAGCCCTGATTTGAAGTTTATGTTCCTTGGAATCTAAAGTGACACTTTCACTCCCATTTGTTCTTTAAGGTGCCGTTTTATGACAAGAAACGCTCGAACACTCCAGTATACGCGAAACAGAGCTGTCTACTAAGGCAGAAACATTTATGGACGACCTGAAAAATTCAATGATTCCATCCATTGTGGAAATATTGCAATTGCCTAATGTTTCAACTCACAACTTATTCATAACTACTTTACAAACCGGATTGCCCGAGATACTAGAAAAGTAAGTCTGGTTGCGCACATTTCTCTTCGTACTACTGAAAAGTGAGTAGCATTTCTGACAAGGCGATAACGCGTCTTATAAATCAATCAATTTTTGCACTCCAAATCAATTGATAGTTTAGTTAGTGTATCTATGAGCAGCAGTCGATATTTATCTTAATATTCAAATGTGATTCATTTCTATCGTTACTGCATCGGTCTATTCCCCTCGACATATTAATACGACACCCACCAGCTGAAACAATATGTCAACGCGTCCGGAGCCTGTCATTAAAACCGAATTACTGTTCGATAATATATTCGGTATATCAATAAATCAAATAAATGACCGGGTAATGGTATTTAGGTTACAATGCAATATCCTCTCGCGCTTAATCCAAAGAACCAAATTAATTCGCAGCCAAGAGCTTCGTTCCACCCACTACCCTTTTATATACAATCTATTGCTCAGGTAAACCAACGTAATCATATTTTTACTTATCCCTCTTACTTTGTCAATATAATTAGTACTTGTTATTAATGTAGAGCAAATTACTCAGCTCGGCAGACCAGCCCGAACAAACAAACCCAACCTCATTAATTTCAATGAAACTGTCACGAGAAAGTCCCTCCTCTCACTTTTCACCGTCGACCTCGGCGAGAAGAGGAGAAATAAAACGAGATACCTTCGATGAAACCCAAGACGACGATAAAACGATCCCGGCTCTCGTAATTCTCGCAACACGATCGAATCTGTCAATTTCGGAAAATGGCTCCCAAAACGCTTGTCAAGCCTGTCGAGAGATGAAATATCTCTGGCTCTCTTCTAACATTCTCCCCTAACTCTGCCATCGTACACCAACCGAGACGAAGCTAAGCAGCCCGTAGCTCTTGGAATTTTGCGAAGTAACGCGAATATCATTATTTATGCGGATTACGTCGGGGAAGAGCGCTGAGAGTAATCGGATAACGCGGTGAAACCATCAGGCGCACGTGCACACGCGAATAATCGGGGCGAGAGCTCGAAAGGGATCGTACGCGAGGGGACACGCGATGATATCATCCGAAGTCAATGAAATATTTACGAGAAGAAGAAGTATACTACTCGGGGTTGGAAGCTCTGTCGTCCTTTCGAGAGCTTCGGTAAACTACCTTCCACGAGAGGATTCGCCTTGCCAACCACAGTCTACTCGAGTTCCTTTATTTTACACGACAGCTGCGTAGTTTTACCTAGCCACGAAGGAGTGTTCGTGTTTAATTACAGGTTCCGTGAACGAAATTTAAAGACCACAGATGAAGATGAATAGTGAACTCGTTGAAATGGATAAGCGGCTAGTGTTCGCGAAAATATTGAAGATTCGTATAGGTTATACCAAAGAGTACTCGGACATTGGCGCAATTTTTATATTTAGCGGAGCGTGTCTGTTAATTGTGATAGAATTGAAATGGATTTTCATTGACGTTCCGTACGCCACATATTTCACACAAAAAGAAATTCGGATCCGATTATTTCATACTCCGTAATATCTCTGCGCAATCCAATTTTGATATGGTCCAAATAGTTTTGGAAAAATTGCGCGTAGAACATAAAATTTGCTTTATTCGGTGACAAAAAGATCTAATCATGTGATTAATCATCCGCGTGCTCGAATAAAATTTAATCCACTCGAAAAGTATTATTAAACATTATTAAGTAATAATAGTAATACTTAATTATTATTAAGTATTGTTCGTCTGTCGCAGATTACACGGTATTAAGAGTAACGATGAATCATCCCAAATGATCTCCGTTATAAAAATTACTTTTTTTTACACAACTTCTGTAAATGCGGATCACGATAACATCAATTGGCAATAATCGCATACACGTAAACATAGCTTTACCTGCCGTCGTTCTAAATTATCTTGAGGTACGTGTACCTAAGATTACGCACGTCGCGGATGTTTACCCGTTTCGTCAATCTATCCGACCTTCGGAGCGCCTGATCCGCCCTCAAGAGTCACTGAAGTAGTCGCGAGGTACACAAGGTCTGCAAACCTACAAATGTAGCGTAGGTACCTAAAAGCAAACACTATCCGTCTTGTGGCTGACCGCTACGACGTGACGCTACTAAATTGCACAGTTCTCGCAAACATACCGCTAATTACTTCTTTAGTTATTTACATTATAACACTTGTGTCTCAGTACAGACATCGCTTGCAGAACTCAATTATTCACTTCCGCCCAAATGCTTTTCAAACCTAGGTTTACAGAACTTTTTTTGTAAATACAATCTGCTATTTAAACCGTTAAAATTGATTTATTCGGTAAACAGTGCTTCTTCTTACGAAAAGAAGCACAGTATTACTTCGTGGAAATGTAACCTGGGCTCTCTACAAAATTCCATACCCTAACATAGCAGTCATTAACGCGTAGAACGAGCGATAAGGAATAATATTTTAATTGAGGCATATACGAAGTAAAACAGAAAAGAAGAATTGCGCTTAATTAGTGGTACGTTTTCACATCTGCTTTTGAAAATCAGCTACGTTGGCCATACTCATCTTGTCACGGTTCCACTGCTGTTTCAATTTCCAACTTTTCTCAAATTCTACATTATGCATGGCGTGCGTTCTACATGCAAGAAAAGTTTCTTTTCAGTATATTTCATGCAATTTTCAAAATTTGAATAGCCAATTCTGTTTAAAAAAATTAATTTATCTCGAAAGAATAAGTAGTAGATTAAAAATTAATATTTGTCAAACGAAACAACGTATGCCTGTCTACATATACGATATGCATAGATTTGAATCTATGAGATAATCGAAATATCACAATTGTGTGATCGTTGCGGTAAATTAAAGAACATGGCTATTTATACATACTGCCTGTATGCGCAATTATTACAATTCATATTTTAATAAAAACTACACGATTACAAATAATTATAGTATTATTTATTAAAGTTCATTTACAATGTTGTTCAATAAAGTAATCAACAAACAATGAAGTATCACAAAATTAGTGAAATATAGGTAATGAAATTTAAAGTTGGTTGACAGGTAGGTATACCAATAACGTAAAATAAATATATTATATTTTATTCCGTATTTTTATTTTTTTTAAACTTTAATAAATAAAACTATAATTATTTATAATCGTGTGGTTATTAACAAAATATTAATTGTAATAATAGCGCATACAATCAGTACGTATAAATAGCCAATTGCTTATACATACTGTATGTACAAATAGCCAAATCCTAAATTAAATGCTTATCATATCAGATTTTTACGACTCGCGGATATGTTTTCTTAATTACCGTGCGCAAGTTGGATCAATATATGCAAATCGGAAACTGAGTAATCATAGATGTATGTTTAGTAGGATGAACAACCATCCTATTATTTTCTTTACTGTTTGCGAACTAATCGAGGAGAATCTAGATCAAATAAAATTTTACGTCAAAGCATAATCTGCTCCGAACTAGACAGCCCTCAAGCTGAAAAAATTCATCGGTAATGTAGCTATTTATAGTGAGCAAGAATTCTCAAGTCGTTAAAACTTGAACAATTAAAATTTCCGCGAAACTCGCATCGGTGCTAACTTCGTTCCGCCGTTGCTTCGAAACTTCACGAGAATAACCACTATTCGGATCAAAGCGAGCTGAAAAAAAAATCATAAAGTGAACAATTACAGCGACGTAATTATCACGGCTATTTCCTTGACATCGTCGAAAGGAACGAGAGACGCGTGATCACTAGGAACTATTTAAATTTATACAGCGCGAGTAATTACACGATGGAAGAATGGAAGAATAAAGGCTGTGCGAAAAGCGACGACCCGATGTCACAGCCGGATCGATCGAATCTTTTTACAGAAGCGGGACCCGCGAACAGATCCCTCTCATCGAAACGGGGCGGAGAGGGTGTTGTACCTAAAGCCCCGCGGAATAACCGACAGTGCGGAATTTTCTCTTTTAAATGTAAATTCACCCTATTGAAATTAAATGTCTCCGTTCGGGGCGCCCCACCTTCGTCGTGATTTACGAATCATAAGGCCGTCCTCGAGAAAAAAAAAGAAGAATCCTCTACACTTATTTCTTTTCCATCGATTGGCAAGGGTCGCCGTTCCCATTTCGTGTCGTGGAACGGTTCAGTCGTTCATCCGCCTATATGTTCGTGTATCATTTGATTACCTGGCTTCTCGAATGGCATCTATCCACGTTTTGCAATCCGTCTCCGTGGCGGCTTTCAGCTCATATTGGCGCTGGTTCTCCCTCCTGTACGATATTGCGAAGCAGTGCTGCAACAGGAAAATTGGAAACGCACTGTGACACGAGCCTCGAGATAGATCGGAAGGAAAGTAGGTGTACGTAAATAAGTGTGTACCTTTGCCAATGAATCTTTCAGCATCTACGTTTCTACGTACAACGTCACAGAGTTTCTGACCACGATAAACAACTTTTGCCCGCGAGTCGCATTTTGCTCGTTAATTGAATTCTTACGTTCCAGTGTGATATTTTGGCAATCTAGCTGGAAATAATTACTCAGGCCTACGAAATTTTGCTATAAGAGAGTGAACAATCATTTCCTATGTATTTTTGCCTGCTGAATACGAATCCGTCGTCCAAAGTTAACAATCACCTCACAATTTTCAAAAGAATGGCATCAAAGAGGTACAAAAATACGAATTTGAGGGTGTTTATGGCATTGTAGTGCCAGCATCAAATTTTTCTTGTCAATTTCGTTAATGCCACACGAAAGTAGTAAGTTTTTGCTTTAAAATGCATTTTGTTTCATTCCGAAATAATTTTTCGTTTTCGGCATACGGTAAATTTAAAAGCACTAATTGTGCGTGAATTATCATATCCAGAATTATTTTCTTTCAAAGAGTGTGAATAGTCATTTTCCATGTATTTTTGTCCGCTGAACGCGAATCCGTTGCCCAATTTTAAGAAAAACGACTTTCTTTCAGAAATTTGAAGAAAAAAATATAAAGAGGCAAATTGTGGCAAGAAATTCTTTCAGTTTTACATGGTATATGAGTCAAGTTTGCAGAAAAAAATTATGAGGGCTTGATATAATAATATATAATAAACTAAAAATCTGTCTAAAATTTGAAAATATGAAAATACGCCAAAAAAGTCGTTTTTCTTAAAATTCGGCAACGGATTCGCGTTCAGCGGACAAAAATACATGGAAAATGACTATTCACACTCTTTGAAAGAAAATAATTCTGGACATGATAATTCACGCACAATTAGTGCTTTTAAATTTAACTGTATATCGAAAATGAAAAATGATATCGAAGTGGAACAAAATGCATCTTAAATCTATAAGTTTATACTTTCGTGTAGCATTAACGAAATTGAGAAAAGAATTTGATACTGATTCTACAACGCCATGAAAACCCTCAAAATCATTATATCTTATTTTCTTGACGCCATTTTTCTCAAATTTGTGATGCGATAGACAGATTCGGATAACGGATTCGTGTCTAGCAGGCAAAAATACATAGGAAATGACTATTCACACTCGTGTTACAAAAATGGTGTCGGACAGAAGAATTATTTCCAGCTAGATTACCAAAATATTACACTGTGGTTCGGCGAGAATCGTTTGTTCTACGGGAAGAGGCAGGAAGTATACGGTGGGAGAGGAAAATTGAAGAAAAAGAAAAGAAGAATTCCAATCAAACTTCGCCTGCGATCAGGTGCGCGACAATTTTTGCTCGGTCTGCCCGTGTAACGCGGCCCGCAGACGTTGCGGAAAATTGAGTTTCAGAGTTTCCTCGACTGAAACTCTTCCAATGGTTGTTACTCGCGCGACTTGTCGCGTTTAATACTCGTTCCACGGTTGTAAGCTAACGCGTTGTCCCAATTCGTCACGACTTCATGATACTTATATTAGTCAACGAGGCGCGTAAATTTGGATTACTCTTACCGCGTAAAAAGCCTCGACACCGTTAATGAATATTAATTTCTCAGTGGCACAATGAGGACTTCCTATTGATCCGAATGTCAGTAATTAGCGTAATTACTCTACCCGTCGAAAGAGAGAATTTCGAAAGAAATTTAATAGCGCTCCGTTAAAGCTTGTTCAGGTGAGTCTCGACTCCAAGGTGACTAATTCTTCTCTCGCTCCTTCTTCTCCGACGTTAAAGACGCGAAGCTTGGAACTAAAGCTTTGGAACTCTCGAGAGTTGTACGATGCCCGGGATGACGAGATTCTTCCCTCAGAAGATTTCGTTAAGAGCGTAGAAAAGGTTACTTTGAAAGACGAAACCTGTCGTGACCGCAAAAAACTTGGTTCCTAAAAAAAACTGTGGAAAGAAAGGTACCGTGAGCTAAGGCAAAACTTTAAGATCCAAACGTCTCGTCGTGTTTTGTGCTTTTTTTCTAGAATTTAGCAACTCAAATCTTTCAGTAGACGCGGATTAACATTAACCCATTAAGTACCAATGTTTCCATTTGGGACTACTCATATTTTGTCGATTTTTTATGTGTTTATTATTGCGTATATTTTGTAAAAAATATATTTAACCCTATAGAAAAAAGTTGGTACTTAATGGGTTAATAAGAGAAAAGTACGAAATAATATGTCGAATAACTGCAACGCAGTATACAGTTTAAATTTTAATTACACTACATGCTGTAATGCGTTGCATTTAACCCCTTTGTCAGTTAGCATCACGCTAATTATTCTTGGAACAGTTCTAAACAGTGGTTTCACCGTGAATGTAAGACACGACGTGGCTTACATTTCACTGCCTTAAAGGATTCTCCAAGCTAAATCCCTTTGTGCGCGTCCTGCGTTAGCCCAGCGATAAGACACAAGAGGTAAATGAGAATATAATGTGAGGCGTAACGGCTTCTTTAGGCGATCTCACGCTTCGTTTTCGCGGTACACAGAGAGCCCTTTTCAACGGGATCGCACATTTACTTCGAAATTAAGCACGAAGCATAGTAGTACTATTTTCTTAAGTTACGATTATTAGTAGAGCACTTTAGACGGTTTTTTCGGAGACATTTTACAATTACGTAATAAAATTACGACCAGTAAGTTGCGACGTCAAATTATAGAACGATAGAAAAGGCTAAGTGATATATCCCAGGTATTATAAAAGTAGTGTAATCGTAAGTAAAAAAAATTTGTATTAAAAAATTATTTCGTATTTTCGTCATGTACACAAATACACAATTAGCAAAACCGAGTTTCCCAAATTTTCTATAATCTCTTTCATAATCACCGGCACGCTACTACAACACAGATAAAACTATTCCACAATTAACTACAATCCGAATGACGAACGATATAATGTAAGCATTATTATGCAAATTAATAATTTATAGTTGTACACCCCTAATTCGTTCAACGTCCATTGATTAATTTTCTGGTAAAACTTGACGAAATACTCGCGCTTCACTCGTCCAGAAAAATTCACGATCCACATTATCTGCTCGCTAATGAATTCCTTTTAAGTCTATCTTCGTATTCGTTATTTATTCTTCTCCGGGATATCGAATTTCCTCGATTTATGAAATTTCTAATTAAACGATCGAGATGGAGGATGGAATGGTTGGACGCGACTTTGGCAGAAATCCTCTTAACGTCTGTTCTTGATTTCCTTTGAGAGAAAGTTTCGACTGGGAACGTCACGTCGATCAGCCAGTATTTGCGAGGATCGTCGGTGGCGCGGTACTAATGGTCGCCATTGTGTCGTGGGATTCTCGTTTTCAAGAATCCCAACGAGATTGTTCAGGCACCGTTGAGCGCCACCATTGTTGCCGCGTGCCCAAAATACATATGTGCGACCCTGCGGGCATATATGTGAAGCGGGTCGCGCGTAGATGCGCGACGGATCGCAACGAAACTTCACTAATGTCTCTTGATGCGAAAATTTTCGTGCACTCTGGACTCGTGTGAAAGAGGAGACAACAGGTATAACATCATTTCACTGTAAAACTCGTAAAATATTCTCGCATATGTGACGATGTCATATCGACGTAAAAGAGATTCTGCGTGTTAAAGAATAAACTACATATTCATCCAGGATACATTTTTAAATTTCTGCTCGTGACCCACATACGGAAGACGCACACAATTTCATTTTCAGGGCACATTTACGCGTAGCTCATAAAACTCTGAAAATAAAAGAAGGAGAAGGCCTGCTTTTCGGATTGCCACCACGTCAGTCGTGTACTCCATCTCGCCCTGTCCCTCGCCACAATTTATTATAAAGTGAAGCGAAAAATTCGTAATATTTTCTGCGCAATGAATATGAGATGTTTTCACGCGTTCTAAAAGCATTTCATAAATTGAATAAAAGCCCAAAGCCTAAAACATAATCGTGTAAACACTCGCGGATTTCAACGATTTACTAATTTTACAGTAGGGAGGGCAAATATTTCCTGATGTAAAATTTCAATACTGCTCGTGCCGAGAATCTCGATACCCTTTAACCCCTCTCAAAAGGGTAGAAAAGAGTAAAGGAAGGGTAACCCACTAATATTAATTACGGTTAAAAGAGTGGCCTCCGGAAGGACCATCAGTGGCGGGGTAAATATCGGTAAATGAATATAATTAATTAAAGCAACGGAGAAGCGAGCACCCCAGGCGTAAGTGGCCTGTCCCGCCAGTGCGCGATACCCTCCATCACTCGGTACGAAAAATGAAATTTTACGCCCAGCTATTATAGATGAGATAAAAATTGCAAATGACAAAGAGGAACAAAGCGTATGGTAGTAGACTTATGTCAAACACAGTGCGGAGTACTGGACAATTTTCTGACAAGGAGACCGCAAGAATTGACCTAGCCTGAAACTGCCTTAGCGGGTTTTATCACGGAGATGTCTCGTTTCACAGATATGGAATATATGCATAACGCATCAGGATAGGCGTAGGCCATTATAATCTATTCACTCAGGTATTTCAGATTTCATAACTTTTAAACATAAAGTTCCAGGTACAAGTTACATTGTTTCAAGGGAGCCATAAGATTGTCACCATTGGTTGTACCATTGATTGTACTATTGGTTTGGTCTTGAAGAGTCATTTTATGAGATATTTCAGTGAATAGACTACAATGGCCTATCCTGTACATATTTCATATCTCCGAAACGAGACATCTCCGAGACAAAACTGGTTAAAGCATTCTCTCACTATCCTATCGATTGCGCCATATCGTATTAAAAACAGTGCTAAGTCAGTTCGTGCGGTTCCCTTGTGAGTCATTTGGATCGTTCGTGATAACATAGCTTCAGATCATTCAGTTGACGATTAAAAGTGAACTTGTCGAATGTGTTTGAAACTATCAAAACTGTCTTTGAAAACTCGCAAACTTTTTAAACATAATTGAAATTTATCCAACTGGACAACCAATCTAGATCTCAGAATACTAAAAAAGACCAGTTTAACGTGTTCTAGATATTCAACTGAAAGATAGATATAGGTAAAGAACTGTTTATCGGTGCTAGTGACTTTTACAGATTTTCAAGGGACGACAAAAACGTTCTTAAAACACTGATCTTCAATGGTAACTTTTACTGATGTCACGACCTGCATCCTTCGCCCGGCAAGCAGCGTCAACAGGTTGCAGGCTAAGCTGGGTTTAATGTCTTTACAACGTAGCCTTGCATTTTCGACAGAGAAATTTAATCCTGGATGATATGGATCATGAAACTATTAATACGCTCGATGCGCTTAAGAGCGGCATAGCTGGATCGCTTAAATGTAATCTTACCAAACGGTTTATAACATTCGAAGCATGATATGCTAAAACAATAGATAATACTTTAGCTTTTGACGTACGTTAGACATGTCAAAGATAGTGAAAAGTTGACACACAGTAGTGTAAATTTGTACATTCTCCACGTCGGCACTCAATTTAACGTTTACCAACGCGCGGTCATCATAACATTAGGATTGGAGGTTGGTCGAACGCGAGTGGTACGTGATTATTTTGAAATTGGAGTCAGAGAATCGACGAACCTTGTTTTCGTATCCTGTTATCACGGCGTGTGAACACAAACGGTCCGAGCGCAGTTAGAATAGCGTCCATTGTAGTCGTGGTGTAAGTGATCTGAATGCAGATGTCGGTTAACGCGCATGCGCTGCCAGAAGTGTCGACGAACGTGGGTAAACAATTAGCCAGAGTATACGAAAGAGCAATCCGTCACATTAAGCACAGATCCTCCTCGTTGGGAAGCACTCCAAACGTGAGGCCAGCTTAAAGCTGAACTGATTCATTAGAGAAAGCGCGATAATTAAGCTGCTTAGTGAATGGGCTAAGTGGAAACAAATTTCTCTTCCTAAATCTATCTAGAAATATCATATGGATAAGACATTTTTAGAGAATTCAATGTTTCAAGCAGTGCGGTCATAATGATTAAATCATGATTAAATTCATTGCACACGACAGAATTATTTGATACGATTAAAAGATCGATTAAAAGACCGCCGTCAGTGATTAAAAAATCACTGTGGATGTAATAAAGTTAATTAACGTTTTTTAATATCCAATCGATTTATAGAAATTCCTATGGCGTAATAAAGTGTATGCGATTTAATGTGATTCGCGATGCTACTTTACTATACTGATGCGCTTGAAAGTATTCCTCTTTGAAACTACTCAAAACGTCTATAATTGCCACCACCTCAGAATGTAAAGTCATGTTTAAAAAGTTTCATTACATCGAGAAATTGTATTTGAGAACTAGCTACTTCTCAGTGACTACGGCAATCCAGTTAATGCCTCTGCAAAGTTATCTAGATTTATCGTAGAACGTAAACGAGGGATAATTTCCAAACCAATGAAATACGAAGCAAACACCTACTATGGCCATCAAACGCAATTATACTTGAGTGTTGCGTAAACATTCCTGGTGGAATTCCTGTTAAGTGGTGTCTCTCTACTTCCACTACGGAACAAGTGCAGTAAAGCGTATTTGAGGGCATACAAAGAATAGCAGGCGAGGAGAGAGAATCATTGAACAAAGTGGGGAACAATTGTACGTTCAACATTTAAATCTTCAACGATTAAAATTTTGCGACCGAATAACTTCCCTCGATAGCACTCGAATAACCTCCCATCAAACACTTATTCCGCTCGAAAAAGCAAACTAGGGGACAAAGTCCCCTGCGTTTTCGCTTCGCTCAAATTGCAACCGCCTCCAGCAGATCTACGGGTGCTCGCGCTTCGCGCTCGCCTGTCAAGTGCAACATTTCTCTGGTAAGCGTAAGTAATGCAGTTCAGGATTCGTGCTCGTGTAAGGGGTTCCAGAAAAAATGAATATCCTCTGTAATAGTTATCCGGAACGGACAAAAATTGAGATACGCGTGTACATATACAGTGAAAAACATTCTAAAGTTTCAAACTTTTTGATTTATCGAATCGAAAATGGTTGGCCATTCAAATCTTTAATCCAGCATTCCGGCAAAACGTCTAAACGCATCCGCATAAAATTTAGCATGTATTATACATCAAATACCCATTTGCTGCTGTTTAATGTCGACTCACAGTGGTATATTTGATTTTTATACAAAAATCGGTACTGATTGGTTCAGCCATTTTTCCGAAATCGAGGATATATACAGACACACGCAAGCACGCGATGTCGTGCGCATAACTCTCTACCTTTACGGTCATGCCTAATGAATGGCATGGTCGTTCAGCGAATAGATACTACAGTTTTCTACGCAACAAAATAAAACAGCACGAAAATGTGATTCCACGAGGTATTCAACCACAATTTTGTTCTCGTTTTTCACAACATACAGATGATCCTTCATTTTATTAAAGACCGACAGTGAAACAAAACCTCGAATCGACATTCGATAGCCTGGTGCAAAACACGTCTCACCCGAGAGCATCAACCTATCCAAATCGATTTTCCTCGTTAACGTAAACCGATTGTTTTTAGCCACGTTTCATTAGCCATTTTCGTGTCACGGTCGCACGCGTTCCTCTCTTCTCCCTCGGCCCTTTCAGTCCCGCCAATTCCACGTCTCTATTATAACTTTCGACAAAAGGCAGTATTGCTACGTGCCGCGTCTGTCAGCAAGGGGCGCAACAGGAGAAACTATACCTGGGACAGACAATGGCAAACGATACGGTACGATGGCGCGAGAACGATCGCGTCGATAGACATTCTGAACATCGTGAGGAGAGTGACGCAGACCCGTCGGTGGCAAAGCATGTAAACCCACCGACGTGCGCGACATTTACATATTCACCTGCCAGACGACTGCGTCGGCAAAGCTCATTCTAGTGGAAATTTCGCGGCCACGCATTCCGACAGCCACAATGCGGTAACTTTTTATTCTCTTAAAGGGGCACATACGTCTAAAGCCCCCCAAAAAAAATTTTCATGAATTTTTTTCGGAGCCGATTTTTTAAATTCGAATTTGAAACAAACTGGCGGATCTTCAAAGTTGAGGGTCGATTTTCGCTCAAAATTTCATTTTTCTTTCTTAAAAAACGAAATAGAAAGAACTGGGATTTTAAAAATCAGTTACGTCGACGACAATAAAAAACACTCTTCTTTAAGATGATGTTTGATGTTTGCGCTTCAGATGAACGAGCAAGGAGAAATCATTGTTACCGCGGAATCATGCATATCGTACGAGGTTGACTTCACGACGGTAAAGAGGAGGCATTTTGCAACTATATCTTTCCATTAAAATTTCAATAAGAAGTATAAAGGGTGTACTTTATTATGCAAAAAGCCCCATTGTTATAGTTTGTCTGTTGGCTCCGTAAAAAAATCATGAAAAAAGCCTTCTCTTGGGAGCTCCAAACGTACGTGCCCCCTTAAGGAATTAATGGAACTGTTGGTAGACGATTTTAATGAATTTTAGGCATATTGTGGATTTATGCAAATTAATGATCCATGTTTTTTTTTTGTCCGAATTATACCCTTCCGGTTGAATGTTGAAAATACCTACACTTTACTTTTTTCACGAATAAGAAGTTTTTTACTCAAGCATTTGTCAGCACATTTTACTTTCCTAAATTCTTCCTTATCCCGCTGTGCTGTATCCTAAAAGGCTTCTCTGTACACATTTCTTCATTTAATCTTTCTATGACAAAAATTATATTTTATACTGCATTCGAACACCCCTACAAAAGAAACTCTCTTATTCCAACACTTAAACTGATTGTATACTTAAACAGTTTTTTATCCCGCACTTATTTATGTCTGATCCAAGTTGAATGAATAACTGGAAACCGTAGATAGGCACGAGTTGCCATTGAAAAACGGAGAGGAATAGAGCAAGGAACAATTCCTTTTGAGTTTTCCACTCGATAACACCGTGAGCAGTGAGGATAATTGACGTGACTTTCCTTTGCACACAGAGATCCTTTTCTTGTGACCGATGAAGGAACATGATGAGCCACGGAGAAAAGAGGAGTACGCAGACAGAGAAAGCCAAGTGAGATCGAACACTTATTGAATCATGGCCTTACGCTCCGAATCTACAAAGAAGGATAATTGGGAGAATGAGACTAAGCAGAATATCTCGTCGAGACCCTATCATTCTTCGGATGCCCGAAGTGGATTACTTCCTCGAGGAGAAGCTTCAGTGCCGCTGACAAATTAATCCCTCGGCCGTACGGTTTTCGTTGGACGATCCGTCGCACCGGCTATCACGATGATAATTTTCCATTTACCCTTTGCCCGACCGCACGTTTAATTCGAACAGCTGCTCACCGGCAGGAACAACGTTTATCTGCATAATTTTATCGGTACGCCACGCTCGGTAATATTTTGCATTAGCCCGTGTTTAATTTGCGCGATGCATGACGTCGTCGAATATCGAGATAACTTTGGACCCTCGTTCGCGTCAAATGTGCCACTTTAACGAAGAAAAATTTATATTTATATTCACGCGAAGGGCATCCGAGACGTAACGAAAGGATAAATGAAGGAAGGTGCTTAATTATAAAAGACATCCACTTCATCTACCTTGCATTGTCTCTCTGCCGCGTGCCGTTTTAAAATGCCCCTCTACATTTTTAACTGCCCCAAAAGCATTCTTCCTCGCTCCTCTGAGGTCTCTTTCTTTCGCAGTTTACGTGGAACGCAATGCATACATCAATTTCATAGAGACGAAAATCTTACAACGATAACCCAGTGAACTGAGATCGCATGATCAGTCACTTCAAGGTATTCAAGCTCGTTACAATCTTCCGTAGGAAAATTGATCGATAAATCTGTAAATAATACTTTCATCGACAATCATTTCCGCAACAATATCGTGAATCGCTCTATTGCAAACTTTCCACAATTTCTCCTTTTCCTTTTAAATAAATACCAGGATCATTTCTCGCATCTATTAACAGTCATTGTCACCCATAAACATTCTACCCCGTGGCGAACTGTAAAAAGATTTGATTTTTATTTTCATTCCCGAACACGTCGTTTATACGACAGACACCCCTCCGAATTTCAATGTGAATATTCGTGCGAGAGGACGAGCGACAATCATTTTTCCTCCCGGTTATGAAAACGCATTAATATCACGAACTTTTTTCCAATGGCTTCGCGCGCGAGACTCGTCAATTTACGGTGGACGTGCGCGCATATATCGTCGGGGAGAAAAATGTCGTAGGAGTAGGATGAGAAGGACGAAGGGAAGAAGTATGGGGAGTCTCCAGTATTACCACGGGACCTGAGCGTGCGGTTACGCGCAATAAGCCAACGCTAAGCTCGCAATCTATCACACCTGCCATCCACCGATCCTCCACGTTTCGCCGGTGGACACATACAATGCGATACACTTCGGCGATCGTTTAAAATTCTGTCGTTGGTCCCAACAGGTTCCCGATATCCATCGGTCTCCGACGACTTATCGCACCAAAACTATATATCCGTAAGATATCGCGACGGTGTCAACAGAATTTGATTATTTTTCCCGTCCTCCATTCCCAAACTTCGCGCAATTCCTATACACTGGGTGTTTACGATAATTCCATTTCGAGCTACTTCCACTAGGGTCGAAAAATATGATAGGCACAACCATCTACTGTCTTCGTGATTTATGACAACCCAATGCTGTCCGGTAAATCGAGTAGAGTTAGTTAGGCTAACGTAGTGAATAACGTGGGCACGAGAATCAACAATTATCAGGTAACGGAATTTTGTTAAATGTGAAACTATTATATTAGAAAACAATTAATTATTTAACGAAAATTACAAGTACTAAATTAAAGATACTACTTGTTTAACTACTTGTAATTTTCGTTAAATAATGCAGTGTGTTCTAATGTAATTGTTTCACATTTAACAAAATTCTATCACCTGATAATTGAGCTGTTCAGTGCACAAATCGATTAACTCTATAAATTATGTTCAACATTATGTTACAAATATAAAAAGTAGGGGCTTAATGAAGTGCTTCGATGCTTAAATTGAGGAAAATGCAAAAAGTGCAGTGAACGGCTCAATTCTTCATTCACGTATGTACGTTATTCACTACGTTAGCCTAATTCTACTCGACTTACCAGGCAGCATTGGGTTGTCGCGAATCGTGAAGGCAGTAGACGGTTGTGCCTATCATATTTTCCGGCCCTAGTGGAACTAAAACTCGAAACCGAATTATCGTAAACATCCACTGTAACTAAGCGATGGGAAAAGGTGGATCGGACGTGGAATTCGACCGAACGAGGAAATTGCGCGATAGTAACTCAAACTCGGAGTAACGCGAGCCCGCTCCCCAAAGGGAGCGCTGTAATTACGAGGAAAAAGCTGGCGGAAGGACGTGCAAGGGAATTCGCGTAATGAGAAAACTGTTCGGTCGTGTTTCGATCGCGGAGAGAGAGACGAAAAATTTGATACCGGCCACGCATTCGCCAGGAGCTTCGTTACATCTTTCGTCCATTTAGCTGGTAGCCTCGTACCGCAGAATGTTCATGAAGATTTATCTGGTCCCGTTTGTGTCGTCCTTTACCTCACGGCTTCGTGACGCGTCGCCATTAATTGTTGTAAACGCGTGACATCACTTCTACGGTGCTCCGATGTAAACGCATTAACGAGAGACGCTTTGGGATTACTACATACATCTCCGACGAACAACAGGCAAATGTAATTGACAAGCCACGCAGTCAACGCTAAAATTCTATTCCATTTTGCTAGCATTCTACGTTAACCTTTGTTACATCGTGCTTTCACACAATTGTTGGCAATTGAATAATTATTATTCGTGATTTTGGTAATTATACATAAAGAGGGCGCCCCCCTCCGATGACCTTCAAAATAGGTGCATTCGAGGCGTCTTCGCACGGGGAACAACTTTTTCCTCTGACAAAATCGCCGGTCTCCTCTGTGAACAAAGATATCAACCCCTTTGACGACATTGACGTAAAATGCATTATTGGCCGTCCACACTGGCCCACAACAATATGTGTGTGTGTGTGTGTGTATACAGTACTTTTGAAAAAAGTATATACATTTACTCTAATAATCCCCGGTTAAATTTTTTTACACAGTAATTCGACAAACTCCATGAAATGTATGTGCGTTACATATATGTCTTTAACGTTTAATATCTTTGTTCGTAGAGGAGACCGGCGATTTTGTTAGAGGAAAAAGTTGTTCCTCGTGCGAAAACGCCTCGAATGCACCTATTTTGAAGGTAATCGGAGGTGACGCCCTCTTTATGCATATTTACCTTGATTTTATTACCGGTGACGTTTATTTATCGCGTGTTTATTCGTGTCGACACTTTTGACGAGAGAAACATGACAAGAAAAAGGAGCACGACGGGGACAAGCACGGACACCAGCAAGACAAGAACAAGTAATTGTCAGGACCGATAGGACGACAGAACGCTTGATAACGTGTATGCCGAGCAGAATGGCAAGGACTACGAATTCAAAGGGAAGGTCGCGCGGAATGACTAGAGGGACAAGCGAGAGGAGCGGGCAGAAAGTGGAGCAGCATACGCGACGAGAACGCCACTGAACAGGAGGCAACGAGGAGTAATTAGGCGAGCACTCAACGCGAAGCGCCAAGTTCCCAATTTGAAGGGAACAGCGGACAGTAGCTTGGCCGAGGACGTGTAGGAAAAGCAGGCGAATCCTTCGGAGACACCTGAACGGCAAGTCATGCCGGTGCGCGGACCCACCGGTGTCCTTTCCCCACTAGAAACGAAATTATATTTCGTCCAACCCGTAAATCTTTCATTTTCGACGAATCTCATGGGAATCGTCCAAGAGCTAAGAATTTTTGCGCGCGCAGAAGAAGAGTACACTGAGAGAAAAGTATGTGATATAATGGCTCAAACTATAATGGCATAGTAACAAAATTATAGTTGGAAATATATTTATGGTAAATGTTACCACAATGTCGGTAGTGATTACGTTAGAGGCATGGTACAACCAACTATGTTATGCTTTTACCCAAAATTATAGTTATTTCTACTGAAAATATAGTACGGTTGAAAATATACAATGGTAAGAACAGTAACTATTTTATATAGTTAATATTACCAGAATATTTCATATACATATAGTGATAGAACTAACAATATTCACATAGCACATTTTACTATACATATGGTAAGAATAACAAAGGTAATAGTTAATGATATAACCATTTGTATAAATCGTTCATTCTACTATATTTTGTATGGTTAAGTGAACTATAAATATATGTTTGACGCCAAATATAACTATAAAATATAGCGAGATTGTAGTAAACCCAACCATTTCTTCCTCTCAGTGTAGAAAAGCGGAGGAAAAAAAAGATGAACGGAAAAAGACGAAGAATCGGTGAAAGGTCATACCAACAGTGAAGGTAGCAGAACCTGAGAAAGTGAAATAGAGAGGATAGAAGAGGAGCAAAGAAACGACCGAAAAGAAAGAGAAAAAGAAAGAGACGTGGAATCCGTGAAAGGTTGTACGAAAGTGACAGTACGTGTAAGAGAAGCTGAGAAACAGAAATCGAGAGGACAGTGCAAGGGCTTCCTCGATTCGACGAAAAGCCTCCGGCCCATCAATAGTAATCGCTGTTCCGAATCTAATGCCCCGCTTAATACGCTAGGGGCCGGAACTGGTGAGATGGGTGGCGGAGTTAGCACCGAACCCACCCATTGACCCTACCACTACTGGAGGTTGAATGGACAAGGTCGTTCGAAGCCCTGCTCCTCCGTATTACCGTTCCCGCTTATTAGCCCGATTCTCTATCCCTCCATATCTATCTCTTGCTTTCTCTCACTCTCTCTCTCTCTATCTCTCTCTCTCTCTCTCTCTCTCTCTCACTCTCGTCCCTTTAAGCTCCCCCCTTTCAGAGTCTCTTCCAATACCGCCAATGAGGGCTACGCCATTGGGAAACGGCGTTCCAGATTTAATCGGCGAATTACCTCAAGATGACCTTTCCTATCGCAGCAAGCCTCCCAAAGGCATCGCGTTCATCCCGAGAGAAGCAAGAGAAAGGAGAAAGGGAGAGATAATTTGTTAATGAGTTCTATTATTAATCTCACGTAGAGAGATAAGCTGCTTCTGTAAGAATCCAATCCATCTGTCTAGATTGTAGACCTTGGTAACCTTTTGTTCTGTCAACTATATTATATCGTTGTGTTTGTCGATTAATATTACGTTTCATTTCTGATGACAATCCATATAAGAGATAGAATCTTTTATAATTAGTTAAGAAGAGTTTATTTACGAGAGAATTGTTCGGGTGATGATATTAGTAGTGACAAGTCGTAAGAGGAAAATCTTGGCACCGGAGAGCAAGGTGTTCCGTATGGCGAGAAATCTCTCGGTATTGGCAAGACGCCGAAGAGGAAGCGGCCTGGAAATTGTGATACAATCGCGAATCCACTCTCCCCAGGCGTCCTGGATATTCGCATTCGAGGCGGCCTCGCCACCGTTGCGTTACTTTAAAATGCGTTAGTCCGACGAAACTCGGTTATACTACTGCGTCGGCCGTATTCTCGATTATTTCCCTGAATAGTTGAACACTCGAGTTTCCTCGTCCCACAACGCCCTCGTTAGACGCGAATCGAATCTCCTCAAACAGCAGTGAAATTCTACTGCTTTTACAGTTTGCCTTGCTTCCACTGCCTGCGCAAAGTCCACGGATTAGAGAAATCCGAGTAAAGGGTAACGAGTGAAAAATGTTGGAGTAGATTTTGCAGGCGCGCAAAAAGTACGAACGATCCTGATTTATTTTTAAATCTTTGACGTTTCGAGGTTCTTTTCTCTTTTATAAATAAGATAAGTAAATGAAACACTTTAGATATGTCAATGCTTTAAACGTGCCAGTCGCTACTTACATCAAAAAAGATATCCAAATTGTTCGATAAACGCGACGTTTTTAATTACGCTCGTGTTCCCGTGGGAAATACGACGAATCGTTGACTGTACCACAAATCACCGAACACTCGTATTATTCTCGTTTCGTTCTATTTCACGTCAAGAGTTAATCACTCGAATCGTCCGTTAGGAAAATCGGGGAAATTTAAGTGCACGAAAATTGAGCGTATGATGGTCAAATTACGGAAATTGTCAATTGAATTAATGAGTCGAACGTAGAAGCAATAAAAAGTCCAGAGCCGCGCCAGGCAGGTACCTCTGAGAAAAAATAGCATGAAATTCGAGAAGTACGAAAGCGACGAGAGCGTGCTGGCAAAACGGGTGATGAAAAATATCGGATAAAATTTTCCACGCTAACCTCCTTCCCCTTGTGTATCTCACAGCGGCTACTTTAGTGTCTACGAGCATGCGGCAGCCACGAACGAATTTTCGCGCAACGATAAGTGTACTCTAAAGCTCATTTCCACAGCGGTTACTCTTTAGAGGGTGATAAGTGTTCACGAAGATCATGTTGCGGTGACCTCATACGATCATGCGGCCTTGCGTTCGACATCGTGAAACGATGGCGCGTTTCTGAAGCAGCCGCAACGACATATATACCTAGACCAAGCATTCTCTCTAAAGAGTGAAGCCAGAAGTTCGTAGTTTGGGACAGAGTGAGAATGCATGTTGTTTTGCGTCTACTTCTTTCTCACTCTAGCTTAGAACGACCAACGACATAACGCTCGTGCTGTCATATTCGTAACAACAGTTGTCAAATTAAGTGTATGTTTCTAGACAAATATATAAAAGAAGAATGTGAAGTTTATGAAAGAAATGTATAAAATATTTAAAAATAGAGATGAAAAGTTTTATTAACTCTAGCTCGTCATTATTCGTATATTTTCTTTCACTGTTAATAGCGAAAATACTAGGTAGGTCAAGAGTGAGAAAGCAGTAGACGCAAATCAATTTTCTCCCTCAGTCACAAACTGCCAACTTTTTCGGCTTCACTCGCCGCTATGGTAAAAGTATACGAATTGGTCTAGGTATACAGGGTGTCCCGCAATAGGTGTAATCCCCGCGAAAGGGTTGTAGCTGAAATAATTCTAAACAACATTTTCCTTTGCGAAAAAGTTGGACGAGGCTTAATTTTTGAATTATTAAGGAAAAACATAGGCGAATGAGCGCGCTCGTAAAGCCCGCGCTCAGGGCCGTCATGTTCGCCACTCACCGCGGTTGTGGACGGGCGCATCGC